>OX457086.1:417062-1807136 GCA_949752835.1 Empis stercorea
TGATGTAAATTTTATTTAGTTTTTTTTTTTTTTGCATTTTTCTTTATTAGAAAATCGTGTCATTAATAAAAATTTATAAGTTTTATTTGCAAATTTTTTGTATTTTTTGGTAAAAATCTTCAACTTTTAAATATTTTTTGGTTTCACGTATTAAACTGACTATAAATTAATTTCCGGATGATGAAAGATTGATAAAAAACGTGCTGCTGAATTTAATAATAAAATACATATACATACGAGCATAAAGACGATTATGAAATAAAAATATGTTGGTGATTGGAACCTGTGGTTATCTTAAACTATTATTTATTCGATCATGATTTAAATGCTGTTGTAAAATCTAAAAATATTATTATATAAAAATTTCTAAAAAAAATTTGCATAGCATTTATTTTGTATATTTATGGAATTTTGATAAATAATTTTTTTTTTAATTTGTAACTAAAGTACATATAGATAATAATATACTAAACACATAAAAATTTCTGATGTCAATTATGGAAACTAAGCAAATCTAAAATTTTTATGTTTTGGACAATGACGAAATCATATTATATAAATTCAATCTCGATATAAATTCAATATAGCTAAGTAATCAAAAGGGAAGTCAATTACAACTTAATTGTAACATAAGTATAACTATTAATATTTGAGAATTTATATTTTCTTCATCGTCAATTTCCTTGACACTTTGTGGGGCATCATAATAGATAGGATGGTCATCTTAATGATAGATCATTGAATGACTTAACTATTGCAATTAGGAACCTACTTTTAATTTGAGTCCAACTATGATTCAAAAACGTAGAAAATTAAAAGACAAATTATGAAAAAGAGTTTTAAAAAAAAATCATATTTAACGGTGACAAAATTCATTTTTTTTTATTTTATATAAAAACACTTAACCTATATA
The DNA here is from genome assembly GCA_949752835.1 of Empis stercorea. Lineage (NCBI taxonomy): Eukaryota > Metazoa > Arthropoda > Insecta > Diptera > Empididae > Empis > Empis stercorea. Next base: position 417,976 of record OX457086.1, read on the forward strand.
AAAATATACATAAAAAACATACTATTTACATAAGAAATAGTAAAAAAAAAGATATTCATTTACAGAAAATCTTTTTTTTTGGAAAAATTGAAATTGAAAAATTGAAATATTTTTTTACAATATATAGTTCAAAGTAAAATAGATATAGATAAAAATAGAAAAGCTAAAGAACAGCTTTTAATGATGAAATTTCCAATATAACTCCTTTGTGTGTTCATAATAATTTTAGGGGGCGAGCGTCATAAGGAATTTTCTTTTAATTTTGATGTTTAAATAATCCTTGTAATTAAAATGATGGTAATTAATATACAATATTCATCGGTTGTTGGTGTTGTGTGGTTACGTCCATAAATTTTCATATTTTTGTTATTTTTGTTTCTTTTTTAATTTACTCAAATTTATAATTACATAATTTTATTTATGTAAATGCTGGCCATTTATTCTTAGTTCGTGTTCGTGTTTGGTATTATTTTTATTTGTTTCTAAATTGCATTTTGATATAATTTTACTTGTTGGCATTGAAGTTGTTATACTTTTTTTATTTGAATTTAAAATGGAGCACCATAACTACCACTTGGTCTAGATGGACCACTTGGATAACCACCAAATGAACCACCACCACCACCAGCTTCTTGACTACGTTGGGCAAATTGTGCTACTTGTATGGCTTGTCTAACACCTTCTAAATCAATACCAACAACACGTCCACCTCCACCACCACCAATAGGAGCACCATATTGTGATGATGGTGGTCCATATGAACCAGATGGTGCACCACCTCCAAATCCACCGCCACCACCACCACCAGATTTACTTTCTTCATTTAAAAGAATTTGTCGTACTTGATCTAAAAGCTGTGGATCAACATTTTGTCCTTCAGATGTTTGAAAACCACCACTAACAGCTTGATATCCACCACCGCCACCACCACCAAATCCGCCACCATTTCCACCACCAAAACCGCCACCCCCATGACCACCGCCAAATCCACCGCCGCCACCACCACGTGGATAATTATATCCACCACCGGGTGCTTCAGCAACAACAGCTGCGGCCATGGCCAATGCCATTAACTGAAAATAAAACAAAATTAAATTTTAATTAATAATTTATAAATTTTCTACACTTTTATGTATTTTTTATAATATCTTTCTTTCAAATTCACTTTTTACATAAATAAATTGAAATTTGTAATTATACTTATTAAAAAAAACACTTTAAATACATAAATTGATTAAATCAAATTTACTTAATGAACACTTATAATTATTTGAATTATTGCTAATTAAATATTTAGAATATCCTTTTCTTTGAATAATAATTTCGTAATCCATTTATGATGTCACATATATTCGTTTAATTAATCCGATTATAATTTTAATCAATTAACCACAATTATTTTGCGATTGATTTTCTTTTAATAAAAATTTCACTTTTTTTTTTTAATTTTTAAACTTACCACGGCAAAGGAATTCATTATTTATATATAAAAAATAGAAAGAAATAAAGTTTTAAAAATTAAAAGATAAAGTTGTTTTTTTTAGCTCCTTTCAGATAGGAAACCAATAACTGAATGTATCGTTTAATGGTCCGAGTAGCAGTCTTTATAGTCGTGCACGATTCAGAAAAATATGATTTTTTCTTTTCTTTTTCAAACGATGATGGGTAAAAATTGTAGTTTTTTTTTTGTTTGGAAGGTAAGAGAAGATTCATCTCAACATATAAATTAAATATGTTTTCAATACTATAAAACAAATGAATGTGACTTCATGACCATTAGCCCCTCTATGGTCGTTCAAAGTAGTAACATATAATAATAATTTATTTCGTTTTGTCATTAATATTTCTTGCTTTAGCATAGATTTATGTATATATGAAAATGCGTAAAATGAAGACTTCTTCATTTTATATTTTAATTTGACTTTGTCTCTCATAGCGATTTTTTTTTTGATTACTTGATAATTTTTGGTTGCCCATTCCATTAATAACATAATTTTTACCATCTTAACAAATTAAAAAAAATATATATATATAAATTTATAAATTAAGATTGCACTTGACTAATCTGTAGTTTTTTTTTTATTCGTTGTCGTTGGGAAATGTATACCGTTTTTCCACCCTCTTTAATGTTAGCTAGTTATTTTTCGTATAGCTAATTTGGTATAAATATTTTCAAATCTAAAAAATGTTAAAAGTATCTTCGATGTGGCATAAGTATAAAACATTTTAAGGTAGAAAGTTTATGTATTGGATTTAAATGACAAGGAAAAAAACGAATCGGGAAAAATTTTATTTATAATTTGATAATTTTGCAAAAATCTGTTTAGAACAGATCAGAAATTTAAATTAATATATCCTAGAAAATATTTTTCCAACCGAGACAATTAATGAATTATTGATTTAATTTTGACCTAATACTCTTTACACATTAATCCAAAAAGAAATATATCATATTTTTACTTAAATTTAACTTAATTTTTATACTCTTTTTACGTTGCCGCATATTGAGAGGCACATTATACATTTTTCATGCTGTTGTTAATAAGTCTAATCTCTATAGCTATAACAATTTGGATTTTATTTTTTTTGCAGCACGTCATGATCACAATCGCAACATAAAAATCGTTAGAGATATCTCAAAATTTTCTCATTGCAATTCCAATTCTACGCTAATGAATAAAATATTATTTTATATGCTATATTTCAGTGTATAAAATCATATGTGAATTATAATATAATTTTATTTAATTTCACTTTTATGTTTTGTTCATTATTTTACAATATGAATTTTTTTTAAGAAAAGAAAATTGGAAAAATGTGTACATACAAAAACTATTTTTTTTTATTTTTTTGTGGTTTCGAAAAATGTTATTTGTATAGCATCATCATTAACATTAAAAGAATATATGAAATGATATATAGAAATACGGAAAGACTGGATGGGAAATAGTTAAATATAAGTAACTATATGTACATGTACATATTAGTATGAATATACTACATCGCTGTAGGAGTATAATAATTGAACTTACTGGGTAATTTAAGGAAAATATCTGGCATTTTATACTACTCTTAGGAACACTACTCTACCTAGTTTAAATATATAGTAAATTAAATGAACAGGTACGCTTTTTTGAAAATTCTATCGAATTTAAACAAAATATTATAGGAGTGCTTAGAATTTTTAATATACAATTTGAACTATGAATATAATATTGGACAACCTTCTCTAACAACAAAGTACATGTACATCGAAATGGTGGTCACTAAAAAACTGGCAATAGTCTTCCTCTGTTATCTCGTAGAAGTTTTAGAGATAATAAGTATTTTGACAAACAAATAAGAACTTTATATTTTGTTTAAATTTCTATAGTTATATTAAGATTGAAATAAATGTGTACTTGATGATATACTAAGAATATAAAATTTTATGAAATATCTAATTTTTAAAGGCTTTTTAAAACCATTCTATAAATTACCCTGTTCTGTTTGGTATACCAAAAAAAACCATCAAATCGCCGAAGAGCTAAAGAAATGATGACACCACTTGATGCACGTTACTATCGGAGTCCCCATTGCTATATTTATATTACAACCAATATAATTATTTCTTCTTATTTTTTGTCTTTCGCTTAGCAAGTTAACATTTATATTGAAAGTAAAAGTACTTTAACTTTTACTGTATTTTATGCTTATGTATAGACATTTTTTTCTCTTAAGCATTTTGACTATTCCGCCACACTATCTTCAATTTATATACAACATAAATTTATTGTCTGATTATCAAAAAAAACTGGTAAATAAATATTAAAGGTACACTACTAATAGAAGCTTGAAAATAAAGATGAAAATTTTTCCTGGCCTACCTGTATTTTTAATGTTTTGTTATTTATGGAAATTTCATGATTGTAAATTTTCAAAAAAATAAATAAATTATTTACTTTTTTGATATAATGATTGAAGAAATTCCCTCTTACAATACTAAATTTTTACACAACTTTTTTTTTTAGTTATAATACAAAGTTTCCTACAAAAAAAAAATACTTTTTCTTCCTTCTACAAAAAATTAATTGCAATTTTCCGATCGTTGAAAATTTTTTTTTTTATTAATTTTGTGTTAAAATTTAAAAAAAAAAAGAAGAAGAAGTTTTTGTCGAATTACTGAAAATGTGCTTTAAAAATAATTATAATGATGCACCAACAACGACAAATCAATATATGCAAAATGCAAAATGCAAAAAACGGAAATAAATTTTTAAAAGTTAATAAATTATTGTAATGTCAAAAAGGTTAAATTTTTTTTTTATTTTATCATATTTTTTTATATCTACAAATTTTTTTGTTTTTCTTTTAATCAAAAGTTATGAATACGAAAAATTGAAAATTTATTGCAATTTAGCATAAACCACAGTAGAAAAATGATTAATATTTTTTATAATTTAAGGAGAAAAATTTGATTTTTTAACTGGTTATACTAAAGATGAAATCGTCAATTTGTTTTTTTTTTTACTTTTACTTATATATTTACATATTTTATTTTTTTTCTGTTAATTGTTAGCATCCGTCTTCAATATATAAGAATATAATAATTGCATCTTAGTTTGTAAAGTTGCCTTCATCCAAGATCTAAAATATACATTAAATAAATATTGTTAAATGTTAAGTCATGTTACTTTTCTTTATGATATAAATATAATCAATTTTATATTCTTCAATAAAAATTATATAAAAGAAAAAAAAATTATAAAATGAAAATAATATGTGTGTACTGTGTAATATGTTGTATATAATATTAACAAGAATTGAAATATTAGTTGTGACGATTGATATTTTCAGTTATAAAATGATCTTTAAGATTTTATGGCATAATATAAAATAGATATAAATTAAAGAAAGATTAATCATATAATAACTTAGTAATGTAATTAAAGCAAATAAAAAAATTAATAATAGTTGAAGCCAGTCTGACCCGTGGGACATTTGCACATTAGTAATCGAATCATTGATACAAATGATGATTCAAGATGCTACAAAAATAAAATTTTAATCCTTCTATATATGGAGGAAGTCTTCATTAGTTTATGTAAAGACTATTTTAACTATCATATGTATATGTATTAGGTTTAGGATACACTGATTGGAAACAAATATTCGATTAATGCACGAGCACGACTGACTATAAAGCAAAAGTTTTTAAATCTATTCATTTTCGAATGAGTTGTTCATATGAACTTATGAGTTAACGACTATAGGCCCTTAGGAATAACAATTTTTTAAATATATGTGTTGATCCTTTTTGACCAGTTTATTGTATTTATCACTAATCCTACAGTCCAATTATAAACTATATTTAATATTTACGTTTAAATTATTAATTGTAAAATCTTAAATATAAATAAATATAATTGATTGAACAGTCCAAATAACTTCATTTTAGTCGTGGATTAATGTAAAAATAACAGCTCAAATTAAAAAAAAATTTCCTCAATGGAAATATTTTTCTTCATTTTGAATTATCTACTGTCAAATTAATAACTTTAAATGTCATCTTCATTTATTAATGTAACATTTATGTTGTAATAATCTACTACACAATTACTCTGTATACAAACTGATTTGATTTTTTTATAGATTATAAATCAGTTCAAAATAAATCGCAATAAAGCATTCAAGTTTTCAAAAACATTTATGTATACAAACATCATTATTATTATTTATTATGCAACTAAAGAGGAATCAAATTATATTTTGTTTTTCTATCGGTCAAGCTTATATTGGTAACCGGGGTGATCACAACAACAAAAAAATATGTACATATATATGTATTTCCATATATGAGATCAAAATCATATTGTACATTCAATAAGTTATCATCATTTTATTTCAAAATTACATGTTTCTCATTAAATATTTTTAACACGTTCAAAAGAAATATACGTTTTTTTCTTTGCTTTGAAATAGTGCCAAAATGAAGATAACTAAGAAAATATAATATTATGAAATTTGAAAGATTATTGTAATATTAATTATACATATAAATAAATTACATTCTCTCTTGGCTATTATTTAAATTTTTTTATCTTCTTCAGAATAGTTTGGAAAAAAAATGTTATTAACCAAAAGTTTCTGAATGATGAAAAAGCTTATACGCTGGTTACCCATAAAACAAGAAAATGTTACGAAGTAATCCTAATACAATATAATTGTATAATGGTTAAAAGTATATAATTGTCTTCAATTTTTTCTTTGCCCTACAATTTAAATTTCTAAGTTTAATTTTATTAGAAGAAAAAAATCTCATAGCCAAAACTTAATTTCTATTATACAGTAGTTTTTATTAAAGAAAAAAAAATTCGAGTTACATAATCAAATTTATAATTTCTCAGATTGTTTTTTTATACATATTTTAAAAAGTAAATCGTATAGATAAAAACTAAGTAGAAAATTTTCCCATTCAAAGTTACATAGATTAATATCGAGATAGTTGGGGAAAAATATGATGCAAAAAGGGAAATAATTAAAAGTCACTGTTATTTTAATTTTTTCAGTACCTAAGTTTAATTTTTTATAATTACCGTATATTTAATTTGTAGTTAATAATTTTTATTTGTTTTTTCTTTTAATTATATAAAAAAATTACCTAATAATTTATTTAAAATTATTAAACAAATCTTCAATTTGTTAAGTTTTTATTTCTCATTTACTATTACATATGCTAAATATTATAAGAAGCAATCAATTTTAATAGTTTTAGTTTTTAAAGATTGATAATTTAAATTTAGTTAAAAAAATAGATTTCTGGCATAGTAAAAAATAGTTCAAAGTAATGTTACTTTATGATGTTATGATGTTATGTATGTATATGAATAGCTAAATACATAAGTCCTTCGAACCAACTCATAAGAACTTAAGGCAAAAGACAATTTCTTTGTTTTAAGGTTTAACAAGTTAAAATTACGGAAACTTTTAATAAGTTAAAATTAAATTTTATCGATTATCGAAAATATCAAATTGTTGGTATAATAAACTAATAATGTTATTATAGTAAGATTATGTCATATTTAGAGATAAATTTTTTAAAAGAAATTTATAAAATTAAATGACCATAATCACAGAGAAAAAAGATTATATTTAATATTTACCTCAAAGATAATATATGTTAATGGTTTTCTAATTTAAAAATTATTGATGTGATGAAAGTTTCTTACCTATAAAAATAAATAAGATTGTATTGTAATATTACTTTAATAACTTAATATAATAATAATTGGTGAAATGTAAATTGAAAATTTCAAAAGAAATAAAAATTAAGACTTTAAATCGTGATATACGAACAATTCACAATTTTTTTAACATCCAAAGAAATATAATTGAGATATTATTATAAAATGAATTTTTATAATTCATAAAATATCAAAAGTTCATATTACATACTATTATTATATTAAATTGAAACTTTATATATTTTATTTTGAAATAATTTAAAATAAAATTAACTTTGTAATAGTTATAAAATTTAGTAGTATATTATTTTTAACCAATTGAAATTTGCATTTATAAATTGCAAAAAAAAAAATCAATATTGATTACTTTTTTACTAAATAAATTTAACAAACAAAAAATAAAATAAAACATGTTACTGAAGATCTAGATTCAAAGTTTTATAGTTGACGGTCAACTTGTACAATTATATTATATTATACTATATAGTCTTTGAAGAATATCTTCAAATTTAGATTGTAAAAATTCATTCATAAATATGTATTAATGATAAAAAACTTGACATATTCTATCTATAAAGTGAAAGGTATATTCTTCAATTTTGTTTTTTTTTTTCTGTTTTATTAAAAACTACTTTAAAGTTATTTTTCATGTTGAGTTTCTTCAATAAAATTGTCTCAATTTTGAATTAAAGATACAAAAAAATAATATAATTGCAAGGACAACTCTTTATTTTTCTATACATACTTTAAATGTATTCATATTTGTCGATTTATATTTTACTTTAAAATCTTTAAATTATTATTATGCTGATTTTATTGTGATAAAAAATAACTACTTAAAATAAACAGAATGGGTGATATCAAATGGCATTTGACACCATAATGAATTAAACTTTTACTGAAGTGAATAAATACAAATAATCATACATAATATTAAGAAAGTATATACTATAACACAATGTACGATGTACCTACTCGTAAATTGAACATTTTGGCTACATAAAACTTTAGGAAAATTAAATTTACTAATCATATAAAATTTCCCATCTTAAAAAAAGTAAAAGGAAAAAAAACCTGTATTATATATAAGTAAGTATTAGATTAAATTTTTAAATTGGATTTATTTAAAAATATTGATGGTATTTAATTATAGATATTTAATTTAGTCAAGCAAATAATTTCCAATTTTTCTGGTTGTTCTTCATTATTTAATTTTAATTATGTCGTTTATCATTTATCAAAATAACAAATATAATATGTATGATTTTTTTTATTATAATTAAAATACCCGTCCATGGACACCAAATTCATTTTTATTTGATAATGCATTATTTTTGGGAAAAAAATCGATTATGTTACTTACGATAATTGTGTAGTTATTGAACACCTAACAATATGTAACATTGAAATTTAATAAAAAAAAATGTTCGTTGCCCAATCATATGCAACAAAAACCTTGCATTTATGAATTGAATTTAATTAAAGTGACATCTAGTTTTTATAATTCTTATAATACTTTCCAAAACAAAATCCCAGTATAGCCAACTTAAAGAAAATAGCTCGCATTTAGAAAATATGTTTTTATAATAATTTTGCTAAATTATTCTTGAAATCTGGCAATAATTCTAAAGAAAGGGGGGGATAGCGCGTGAAGTGGAAAAAAAATCAACATAAAAATATTTCAACAAATAAATTATATTTAAAATACATGGAAAAGTAAATCGTTAATATAAATTAATTTATTAAAATTTGAAAACAATTTAATTGAAAATCAACATAAACTTTATAATTGTTTTTAAAGAAAAGTGCATATATAAAAAATTCGGTGTTTTTGTTAAGGAAAAAAACACATACACAAACCCGAAATTATAAAAAAAAAACATTTTAATAGTGTGTTAAAAAAAATTCTCGCCAAAATAATTAAATATTTAATCAAATCGAAATTAAAATTATTTTATTTATATATTTTCGTTTTTATTTATATCATTTTATATTTGAAATACAGTGAACAAGAATTCTTTAATATTTTATTTCTAAATATAAATGGAAATAAAACCAAATAATGATTAGGTGAGAAAACAAATAAAAAAATTAATTTCGAAATTTTTGTTTTGCTGGGCTTATGGTCATAAATAAAAGAAATGTTGTGCAGCCATCATAATAAGCGCTTCACAAAAAAAAATTATGTGCGGCGGAGAGAAGCCTTCGTCGTGTGTGACATTATCTGTCATTTATTTATTTATTTTTCTATTTTGGAAAAATGCAAAGATGAAAATTTATTCTAAAAAAAATAAGAAATTTAATCATTTTAAAATACAATTAAAAAATTTTTTTTTCGTCATTTATTGAAAGTCAGTTTGTGTAAATTCCCAAAAAAAGAAATTGTGAAACTTCTCGTAAAATGTAAAAAAACTAACACAAATTGTCAAAATTTTATGACCAAGCTAACCTTTTTTATTTTGTTTTGATATATATTAACAAATTTAAAATGATTTTTTTTTATATTTTAGGATAATAAATCTGCATGTGCGTTCACAAGACGTACGCATGGTCCCAAAACGACCAAAGCGCGTAAAATAAAAACTATTAAAATTTCAATTTCTTTTTATTTATTTATACTATTTCGTTTTTGTTGGTCTAAATACGCAAAAAGAAATCCGATAAGCAATAAAACTTCCATAAATGAAGAATAAATTTAACAAAATATTAAGAAAATTTAACAAAAGTTAAAAGTGAAAAAAATTAGAAAAGAATTGAATATCTCAATAAAAGTAGAAAAAAAAGTCAACAGTAATATTATACAACTTTAAAAAAAATTCTTTTTAGTGCTTTAAAGCTATGACCCATAATTTAGGAATGGCGCCATATCGATTACCTGGGCCTGGAATTTGTCCTCCGGATTTTAAACCACCATCAGATAATACACAAATACCGTCAGCGCCCAGTAATCCAAAGAAACGTCGAAAAACATCAAATGCATCATCAAATTCATCATCGTCTAATCAAATGCAATCACAACCCCCGCCAACACCACAAGATTTGCTGCCACCACCATTAACTGGTTATGGTGATACAATAATAGCATCAAATCCATTTGATGATACACCAACAACACAATTAAATCATTCAAATATGTCGCACATGTCAATGAATCCACATATGCATCCACATCATATGGGCGGTGGAGGTATTGGTGGACCACCGATGCGTGGTATGAATCCATTAGGTTTAGGTAATCCAATGATTGGTCCTATGGGTCATCATCCTGGTATGCAATGTGGTGGTCCAATGCCACCTCATATGAATAGTAGAGGTGGTGGCGGTGGACCAGGTAATATGAATCATCCTGGCATGATGGGTGGTTTACCACCTGGTGCTGGTATTGGTGGTATGAGTCCAATGAGTGGTGCGGGCGGTGGTATGGGACCAAGTATATCACCAATGGGTTCAATGGGTGGTATGTCACCGATGGGTGGTGGGCCACCACAACAACAGCAACAGCCACCATCACAATCACATATAGGTATGAATCCAAATATTAATGACTCATTAAGCCGTGTTGGTCATCCGAATGGTCAACGATCTATAAGTAGTCCAATGAGTAGTGGTGGACCAATTGGTAGCCCAATGAATTCGTTACCAATGGGTTCGCCAATGAGTAGTGGCGGTGGTAATACAATGGGAAGTCCTTTAAGTGGAGGTCCAGGTGGAGGTGGACCACAATCATCACATATTAGTAATGGGCAAATGGGTCCACCAATGCATAGTCCTTTAGGTAATGGGCCACAAGGATCACATAGTCATATGCCGCCTAATGCTCGAATGAATATACATAATGGTGCTATTGGTAGTGTTGGTGGGCAATCTGGTCCTGGTGGGTCGAATAACAGTGGATCTATGCAACAGCAGCATCAACTGAATCAAATGTCCTGTGCAAATAATTCAATGCAACAACAGCAACAACAACCACCAAGTAATATGAATTCAATAGGTGGACCAGGTGGTGGTGGTAACCATGGACCTGGTGGTAATTCTCCAATGAATCATCAAAATGTTCCTATGTCCCAACAACAGCAGCAGCAGCAAAATTCAGGTCCTGGTAGTGGTGGTTCTGGTATTATAGGTGCTAATGTTGGACCAGGTAGCATGAATAGTCCAATTGGTCCACCAAATCAAATGAATTCAAATCAGATATCACATGGTATGTCAATGAATAGTGGTGGACCAGGAACAATGGGCGGCATGAGTAGTATCCATCATAGTCATTTAGGTCATCATATGGGACATATGGGTGGTCCTGGTGGTAATGGACCACATCCGCATGGACCACCACATCCCAATTCAATGAATAATATGGGTATGATGGGAGGAGGTGTTGGTCATCATCACCATCCGCATCCTAGTATGTTTGGTCCAAAACCGATGCCTGTTAGTGCTGGTAAAATGTATCCTCCTGGCCAACCAATGGTATTTAATCCACAAAACCCAAATGCCCCGCCAATATATCCATGTGGATTATGTCACAAAGAAGTTAACGATAATGATGAAGCGCTTTTTTGCGAATCTGGATGTAATTTCTTTTTTCACAGGTAACTAATTGTAAATTTTCGATTTAATTTGTAATTTACAGGAAAAATTTTAAAATTAAATATTTAAAATTGTTCCAAATAAACTTCCTTTTTAAGATCATTTCCCATAGATCTAAATCCAGCTAGATAAAAGCTAAAACAATTGTAAGCAAAGCAAATAGGGAGTCATGATTAATAATTCAATATATGTATAATCTCCCTTATCTGTGATTGATACATTTAAATAAATTGATAGATTTAAATGCAATTCTTCTCTTCTCTTATGAATTATTTTAAGAATAAAATAAATAACAAAGAAATTATTTAAACATTCTTCAAAATTTAGTTTGGTGATTTATTTGATATCCGAGTCGTATGCAGTAACTACTGTAAACGAACTAGGTCCAGCTCAACGCCAAGTCTGTTATTATTTCCATAATATAATATAGTAATTAAATTATGAAAATGCAGTAAAAGTACTCGCATGCACAGGCAGAAACACATATAATAGACGCAGTTAACTCTGCAAATAATTATAGTAAAAAAATTAAGTTAAATCTTTTCACAAAAAAAATACCCAAGCTAAATCGTTCTACTTGGAAATATTTTTTATTTTACTTACATAAATATTATTTTAAAATATATATATATATGAAATATTAATGAATTTCGAATCATATTTCATTGTAGAACCTGTAGCGGAATGACAGAAGCAGCTTTCCAATTAATAGCTAAAGAATTTTATGCGGAATGGTGTTGTGACAAATGTCTGTCTTCCAAACCAATACCTATGGTTAAATTCAAATGTTAAAAAATGTAGACAAAAATTAAATTAATTATAAAAAAAAAACCCCGAAAGCAAACATATTTAAAAAATAATTAACAACACAATTTGTAAATTTTTCACAATCAGATTAAAAAAAAATATTTTATTATATTATATCGTTATAACGTAAAATAAATATTAAAGCCATCGACATTAACACAAAATAATAGAAATTCAAATATTAAATGTTTTCAATGTGGTAGATTGGGCTACATTAGTAGAGAATGCAGATTTTTTTTTAAATTTAATTTATACTTTTGGTTTGTGTATGAATGAATGTGACTCGCCAAATAAAATCAGCACAGTATATAAAAAATCAGGCACCGAAATTTTAAATTTTTTATAACTTAAAACTCTAAAATAAGAATGCAAAAAGATTTTCTTTTAAATTATTATTTAAAAAATGCGTGTGATAAAAAAATGTACGAATGTAAAAAAAAATAATAGAATTTAAATTAAAAATATTGTAAACAAATTCAATCTTTTTACTATATATATATACATAATTCTTTTTTTTTTGTTCTTTTTATATTTTTTTTTCCTTAAATTTAATTATAATTTTAAATTTAATTATAATTTTAGCTAAAAGAAAAATAATTGTGCTGAATGCAAAAATAAAAAGCAATGAAAATTATATCAAAGTATATAATTTAAATTTAAGATTTATAAAACAAAAATAAAACTAATAAAAGGAATAATTATACCTGTATGTTTTCATATACATAGTTGGTGTTAATTTTTAAATTGAAAATGGATTTAAGCAGAATTCATTTTGTAAAAAGTAAATTGGCAAAATTTAAAGATTTTTCTTATAAATAACTATTTTAAATAAATCAATTTGAAATAGTAAATAATTAAGTTAAATCTTTACACAAAAAAAAAATTTTTTTTAAACGAAGATTTATTATTTTTATAAATTACAAAAAGGAAAAATTATTGTATTAAATTGTAAAAAAAAGAACAGATTTTATTAAAATCTTTTTTTTTAGTAATTTTAGAATAAATAAAAATAATTTATATAATAAAATTATTATTTTTTAATTTAATATATTTTATTTGCCATAATAGAAAATGTTCTATAGTTAAATTAAATTATTTTGTATTAGTAGTTCTCGGTTCAGTAAATATTTTTTTTTTGTAATTTGCAATAATAATGATTAGATTTTTTTATGCTCATCAATATAACGAATACGCGAAATTCTTTGAAAGATTAATTGAAATAATGCTCGATCTTGTCAAATTAATTATATTTTGGAAATTCGCTAACAATTATTTAAAAATTTATTTATTTTTGCCAATTTCAAGCCTGGCGATTAATAAATTTTTAAATTGTAATTTTTTTCTATATTTTATATGAGTGATTCGCTTAAGCTAAATTCTTTTCAAATTCATTGAGGATGTTTAGCAACTCATAAATACTATGAAAAAAGAACAATTTTTTAAAATTTATAATTCGAAACAATTTTCTCATGAAAACTTAAAATTGAGCTTTAGTTATGAAATTATTTTTAAATAATTGCTTCCAGAATATTGTTTTCAATCAAAATGATTTTTCCATCTCCTAATAAATAAATTAAAATATAATAAGTTTTGTTTATTTTTGTACAATATATTTTATAAACTCTACACATAAAAGCATCACTTTAAAATATTTTTAATAGCCCATCCCCCTTCCCCTTCAAAAAAACTAAATAAATAAATAAAATAATTAAAAAATTGTAATTTTTAAGCGTTAATTATAAAAAAATAAAACCCTTATAAATTTTAAGAGTTTATATTATTACAAATAAATAAAAATAATGAAAAAAGAAAGAAATTAAACCGTGTATAGTATATTAATTTAATACATAAAAATTAAATATTGCAAATAAAAAAAATATAAATTACAAAAATTAAAAAGAAAAAAAAAAAACAATTTGAAATAAAATAATAAAAATAATAAAATAAAAATAATGAAAAATTAGTAAAGATCTTGTATAAAAATAAAAAATAATACCTGAAAAAAAAAAATGTAAAGCTAAAAAAAAAAATAAGAAAAAAGAATAAATTGCCTTGTTAAAATTTTATTGTATTTTGTAATTAATTAAAAAATAAAAAAAAAAATGAAAAAAAAAATCAAGGAAAAAACAAAACATAATTAGGTCATAAAATAAATAAAACAAATAATACATGTTTTTTTTGTTTTAGTTTGTTTTTTTAATTTAAGAAACACACAAGAAAAAAAATATAGTAAATATTTTCTTAAATATATTTAATTTGTCATAAAATTTTAATTTCATTTGAGCTTTTTAGAATTTTATTTTATAATATTTGTTTATATTTTTTTTTTTATTTTAGTTTTTGGTCTTTGAGCATAAAAGGTGTAGAAAGAATATTTTTTTATTATTGTGTTCTTCTTCTTCTTTAGAGAGGAAGAGAGTTAAAAATTTCAAAATTTTCTTCGCAATTGTTTTCTGTAAATAATAGAAAGATTTTTATATATATATAAATACTTATATACATTATTCATAAATTTTCTTATAGATTCAAGTAAAATTACGAAAATTTATTTTGTATTTTTCTAGTTGCATCTTATATCATAATAATGTAAAATAAATTTATGTATCTTTGTGTTTTAGTTGATCCCAAATTGTAATAGAATTTTGTAGGACTGAGCTGAGCCAATTAATAACAGGGAGCCGTAGAAGAACATAATTTTGTATACATACTATGATGATAACGTAATTACAACCAGTATTAATAATTTATACTTACAATGCAAGAACAGGCAAAGAAAATATATGTTTTGTTGAATCTCTTTTATGATTATTGATACTGTTTTTATTTTTGTCATTATTATGATTATTATCATTAATGTTATTACTATTTTTATTATCAATATTAGTATTATCAAAATTTATTGTAACAACTTCTTTACTTGTAGTACTAGTTGATGTTGTTGATTCGCTATTGTAAACCATACGATCAGAACTTTCTAATTTCTCATAAAAATCTTTATATTTTGTGCAATCAGTTTCACTTAATAATTTGCGACGATAAAATGACTGGAAAATCTGAAAATAAAATTAACAATATATAAATTAAGAAAATTTGAAAGTTTAATAATGTTATACTAACCGCTTCAAAAATTCCACTTGACCTTATTAAATGATCTCTTTGTGCCAATGATGATAGTCTTTCACGTTCATCAAAATCATGATTTGTTAAACAACCAGCTGACCATTCTTTTTTCATTATAAAATCTTTGTGTAGAACACGATTTTTATGTCGTCGAATAGGTGAATGTTGTCTATAAGTTTTTTGTGTATTCTGATTACTTTTAAATGCCATATTTTTCTTTTCTCTTTCAATTAAAGCATTTCTTAATTCTTTAGCAGCTTCTTCACGACGTTTGCTAGCTGCTGTATCATTATAAATAGATGCTTGATTTTGTAAATGAAAAAACTGGGTATAACGTATTTGATCTACATGAGATGGCATTATACGACGAAATCCACCTAAATGTGATTCTTCCCATGCAATTTGTTGTCCCAATGGACTTATTAAATTCCCATTTTTAATAGTATTTTTAGCACTAAAATAATAGTTATGTTTTTTTTTTACAAATGATTTAATTATTAAAATTTATATAAATAACATAATACCTTGTATCTGGTACAGCTTTAACTTTTTTCAATAATCGCATTTTAACTCTTCGTTTATCTTCATTCATAATTTTTTTCTTATCAACTAATGATATATTTAACAAATTTAATGTATCCCGTACTAAAGCTTCTTTAACTTCTCTATCAATTGGTTCATCAGTATGAAAACTAGGTGAATGATTTACTTCTAATATATATGGTTTTAATGAACTATCAACAAGTATATCAAATCCTAATATTTCAAAACATGCTTGCATAACATCATGTGTTGGAAAGCAAGCACGATAATTATGTTTTAACATTGGCCAACAACTTAATATTGTTTTAATAATTGTATCATCAATATTTCGCCATAACATATCAATATCATAACCACCTTTTAATAATGAATGATGTAATGAACGGAAATTACGTTTACTACCAAGACCATCTCTACGATCGTGACGAAATTGTTCACTATGTTTATTAACAGAATAATTTGTTAAATGCATAAATAAATCAGATGTATTATAATCACTTGGTTCACGATATTTACTAGTAGCAAAACGTACAAGTCCTTCATTATAAACAAATATACGAAGTGGATCAACTGTTGTTACCAAAGTATAAACTCTCAAATCAAATTTGTAGCCATCAATTAAGAGAGGCTGATAATGATAAATTAGATGATGCATATTTCATAAATTTTATAAAATATAAAATTGTTCATAACAGCATTTTTATATTTACCCGACTTATATAAACTTGACAGATTAATCTTTCATTTGGCCTAACTGTTTCTTTAATATTTCTTGTTAGCCAAATTCCTCGACCTTGGGCACCTTGATCTGGTTTTAATATATATGTTTTATGTTTATGTTCTTTACTATAATTAATTGCATCTCCTAAGCTATAAAATAAGTAAAAAAAATCTTCTCATTTTAGCAAGTATTTTAATTTAAACTTACTCAGCCGGAAAACACCATGTCTTTGGAAATACATTATAATCATTTGGAAATAATTTTAACATTCTACCCAAATTACGTGCTAATAAATCTTTACGACATATTTCAACCATACCAGGAAAATGATTAATTTTTTGAAAACGTTTCATATCTTTATATACATCAACACCTGGTACTGAATCAGCCCATAATATATTCCAATGTTGTGATTCACGTAATAATTTCCAACCTAATGATTTAGCTACTTGTGCTATTAATCTATATCTTGTATGTGCCACACATATACCTAAAGATATTTTACGCCTGCAAATAAATTTCATAAAAAAAAACTAATTAAGTAGTTCAAAATTCTGGATATATATATTCTTAGAACTAAAGTTTTATTATACTAATTTAATCACAAAACTATAACAACAGTTAAGTAAAGCTTGTAATGTGTAACTACTACCCCATAGTAAAATTTTTAACTAAAATGATATAATCAAAAAAATTCAATAATGATTTAATGATCAATTAATAATGTGTCTGACCCACTTAGAGAATATTTAAACAGTTTGATAAAATGAAATTAGAATTATGTGCAAATGAATTAAATATTAAGTCAAATTAATTTAGTAATTCAAATAAAGTTAAATATTAAATCTGTACTGAAATTTTTAATACAGGTATGATCTAAAGATTTAACTTTGTATAATTATTAAATATGTATACTTCTTTTTGGTTGGATTAATTATTGTAGGTATTGTTAAATTTTCTTTAGGTTTATCATTTTTTTCATTATTTTTTTCATAATTTAAATAATAATGTTTATTGTCAATTCTTAAAAATGCATATAAATCTTTATTTTGATCATTATCAACAATTGGTTGAGGATCAATAATTGTTTGTTGTTCTGAATCAATTGGTGGTGTTTTTTCTGATATTTCTGAATAATCTGAATCATCGTTATCTTGATTATATTCATAATTATCATTATCATCATCATTATTATCACTTATATCATCTATATCATTTATTTCTTTAGTATTATTATCACCATGTTGTTTATTAATATTATTATTTTTATTACCAATTGACGATAATTGTTGTTTTTTAACTTTAATTGTTGTTTCAAAATGTGATGATTTTACAATTGGTAATTTTTTTATTTTATGCTTCATAATTCACAAATAACACAAGTGAAAATTAAACAAAAACTAAAAAAAAAGGATATAGTACTACAATCACAAAGGACAGAGAAATATTTTTAGTGGTTTTTTTTTTTCAATAATAAATTTGGAATTTTTTTATTTATAATTACAAATCTATTTTTCTTTTTGGCAATAAATAATTTTCATCTAAGATTAAACAGAAAAAAAATAAATTTTTAAAACTCTTCGTGTTATTTTTATTTATTTATATATTTATATATTTTTTTTAAATAAAAACACACACACACAGAATATAGAGGCACAGAAAAATTATTATATACTAATACTATATAAAAAAAATATATATAAAAAAAATATTTTTTCAATTTTCCAAAAAAAAAAAAATGTGAATTATTTAAAAAAAAGAAAAATCAAAACTTTTTGAAAATTTATATTTTGTTTTTGAATTTTATTGCCCAGCCAGCTAACTAACTACTATAGGTACTAGCATTTCTTACTGAAATTCTGTAACTGAAGGTGTTTAACTTTTGTTTTTTTTAAGAATTTAAATTCTTTATTTTATATTATGTACTAGTTTTTAACAGTGCAACATAAATAAAAAGAATTTTCTTGGGTAAAATAACTAAGTACATTTTTTATGAAAATTTAATTTGTAAAGTATTGGTATTACATTGTCCCTGTCATTTGATGAGTAAAGTATTGGTTCGATTTAATTTTAATATTTGGATACATTTTATAATTCTACTTTATAAGGATAGTAAGAATATTCAATAAAATACTAATACTATTTTATCACGCTCAGCAAATAATAATATTTCCAGCATGGTACGGTATTTTGTCCTTCATTAAAAGGACATTGTTTTATGTTCTTTAATTAAACTCCTAATTTTCTTAAACAAAATAAATTTACCTTGCATGCACATAACAAAAAAGAAAAGAACTTCTATAAAAAAGTATAAAATTTAACATATTTTACGTTGATTTGCATAGAATATTGCTTACTGTATATAGACTACATACGTTTATGTGTCCAATACTGACAATTGGAATTAAATTTTATTTTCTATTGTGATTTAAATTATTGTATAAAACATTTAATATCTTCTTCAAATAAAACAAAAATATAAATTTATGTAATAAATAAAAAGTTTCCAGTTTTTCGTTATTTTGACCCCATAAAAACAGCATAATTTCCCCAAAATATTGATTAGCATTTAAAAAGAAGTAGGTTTAAAAAATGTAAAAAGCAAAAAACAAGGTTAAAGGAAAATTTACGTTGATTTGAAAATTTTCACGTTGACATTGTTTGTTTTTATCAGTTTAAAATAATTTGTCCTAGTTTTGTAAACAGGAAATTCTAGTTTGTTGTTTTTAATCGGAAAATTGAATACCTGTCTTTTAAAAAATGGGGTAGTAGCTTAGAGTATATAATGTAACTATATACTTCTAGGGGGTAATAGTAATACAATTCAGTATATATTTATAAAATGGAATTACTTCTCTAATGCTAATGCAGTAACAAATGCAGCCGCTGGGTTTTTTATGTCAAACATTATTTTAAGAAAAATATTATAAAATAGGTCAGAAAAAACATGGTTGGTGCCCAAAGCTGGGTTTTTTTTAATTATATACAGATAAACTGCCCAAACTGTAACTGCACAACGATTGTCTACACTTCTTAAGTTAAATTGAAAATTCTTTAATTAAACATTTTGAAATTTGAACAAAACAATCCAATATAAAATATTGTTTGTCATCAATATAAAAATAAAATAATAAAATAGTTTTTCGAACTTGTTTCTTTTTTATTTTTCAATTTTCTGCAACATTTATTTTAAGTAAGTATTAAGATTCGAATATAAATACTCAACCCTGATCTTAAATTGTACTATCCAAATTATTATTATCATCCAGTTTGTTCTAAGTGCATGTTTATTTACTAATTTTTGTGTTGGTTTAAAATTCTCTTAAACTGAAATTAAAATTACTGATTATAAAAGTAAGCTTTCATTTTTATATTTGCCAAAGTCATAACTTTTCTTTATTATCATTTTATAAATTAAATAAATTGTTGTGTTTGTGATAAGAATTTGTTAGTTTGTCATTAATTGTTCATTGTACAGTGAAAAAAAAGATTTCATTTAAAAGAGAAGACACTAAAAAACGACCACAAAAATAATATAAAACATTAGTTTTATTGAATTATTATTTATAATAATTTGGCTCTAAATTAATTCAGGTTTAATATTTATAATTTTTTATATGAATTATATTTGTATTAATTAATAAGTTTGATGACTACTTGCATCGTGGATGCATGAGACTGAAATGGTTAAAAGTTTTGCACCATTTTGCTTTAAGATATTATATTAGCACATTAGCAGTTCGTGATACTTTTTAACAATATATAAATTTATTTATGATGAATTGTTTACGATGAATTGTCCATTAAAATGTGCCCTTTTTTAATTATGTGCAAACAATTTAAAATTTTTATATTTATTTACATAACAAAAGATAACTGAAATATTATTTTGAAATGTTAATAATGTATATATTATAACAATCCGTTTATATTTTCCAGTTTTCTATAAATTTTTGAACATTTCGGACTAACATTTCATAAGAACTTTTAAATTAAAAAAAATTTTAATCTCTGGACTACTGAGAAAAGTGCTAATATAAATCTATGTGATTAAAGATAAAGATTAATTTTAGTTAATACAAATTGAAAACATATTTGTATATTATTATAAAACAAAATGGACAATAATAATAATTCTACCAATGACATTGATGATATTAATACTGGCAGCCAAACAAAAATTATTGCTATATTTGTATTAGGAGTTGGTAGTTTAATATGTGGTTTAGCACCAAGATGTATATCATATAGAAATAGAAATCGTTTTCCATTTTTTATGTCATTGTTGTTATGTTTTGGAGCTGGTATTATATTTGCAACATCATTTATTCATGTTTTACCGCATGTAAGTATAAATTATTCTTGTTCTTGTAATTTTTATTATATGTAAATAACTAATAGTGATATTTCGTATTTTGTCAATTAATTATAGGTACGAGATCAAATGATGTATTCCAATGCTGAAATAATTATGTGTATTGGTTTTTTTGTAATGTATTTTGTTGAAGAATTTATTCATTATTTCTTTGGTAATAAAATTCCAAGTTTTCATGATCATGAACCAATTGTTATAGATAATAATCATCAACAATGTAATCAAAATATTGCTGGAAATTATGGTACTGCTAATGAAAGAAATTATCTATTAGAAAATGCTCAAAGGTAACTAAATTTTTCTCGATAAGAGATAATTAAATAAATACATATGCATATAATTAAATAATTATGAAGATTATGTAATCTGATGCGTAAAAATAAATATTGAATTACGATTATACATTATAATAACAATAAATATAATGCTAGCAGATAATTATTAATATAATCTTGAAATGAAATTAGGGCAAATATTGTTTTAGTTCAAATAAGGTAATATGTAATTGTAATAATTCATTATAAACAGTTTTTGGTTACAAATTTAGATATTTTAGTCTAGATCTAGAAAATGCTAATTAAAAAATATCATACAATTAAATAATTACAAAACAATATTTAAAATTCAAAAATTTTTATTAGGAAAAATCTAAGAAAATTCGAAAGGTTCTAAGTCAAAATTTAAAAGCTTGATCATATAAATATTATAAAGTCTTTGCTATTCAGTGATAAATTCCTTCTGCGGAGTTTACTATAAAATTTAATGATTTTTATTAAAGGAAATGTAATTTCCAACATGAGAAGCTATATTAATGTAATGATATTAAAAATGTAATTCAATATTTTGTACATATATATTTTAGAAGCTATCAACAAAATGATCATATTGAGGAGCATAATGACCAACAATTATTATCAAATATACATTGTGATTTAAAAGATGTAAATCCACGTATTTGTCATGTTAGTCATACAGAACCATGCTTAGAAACAGTTACTGGCACTTTAGGACTTTTAGTTGGCTTATCATTGCACTCATTTATTGAAGGTTTAGCAATTGGTGTTCAAGATTCAATGTCTGCCGTAATTTAATTAAATATAATAATACATATAAATATTAAATGTAATAATATTTAATTTTAATTCCAAGGTACGAATGTTACTTGTTGCTGTAGCTTCTCATAAATTCGTAATGGGATTCTGTTTAGGTTTAGAAATATGTTCCAGTTCAATGTCATCTCTTAAATCTCATATAGTATCAATTATGGTGTTTTCAATGGGTTCAGTTGTAGGAATAGCTACTGGTATGTTTTTAAATGATTTACCAATTGTTTGGACAGAACAAGCAATGCCAATACTTCAAGCGCTTGCTGGTGGTACATTACTTTATGTAACTGTATGTGAAGTAATGCCTAGAGAGAAGGCTAGATGGCATCTTGATCGAACTAGAAAATATGCTGGAATTGCTCAATTTTGTGCTGTTGCTATTGGTTTTATAATAATGGCAACATTTAGTTGATTTAAATTACTGACATAAATACATATGTATATTTATTATTCAGTACAATGGAAGAAAATTAAATTTTAAAATAATAATGACGACAAAATTTATGAAAAATTAGTTTGCCATCTTTTATAAAAAATAAAAAGTAAACATAATATTTGACGATATTAATTTGATTAATTTATACTAAAGATGATAAAGCTTTTAAATGAAATAAATTTTGATATTATATATGTAATATATTTTATAAGTAATAATTATATTGTATATCTATCTGTTTTGTTTATTATTTTGTGTTAAAAAATGTGAGAATTTTCATAAACATTATTAAAATAAATACAAAGTTTAATGTAATAATTTATTTCAATTGCTAATTATTTAAATAACACTATTAATTGTTATTTGAAAATGTATTCTATGTATATATACTAGTATATAAACCTTATTTTTTACTCTATTTTAATATACTATGTACATATATACCAAACTGCAGAAACATGTAGAAAACTCTACTCTATACAGAAACATCTATGTAATTCAAATTCAATATGGTATAAAAATTTAATTATATTATATATATATATACATAAACATACATATATATATTTAACTTAATTTTATGTTCAAATATGTTTTTGGTATTTTATAATAAACAAAACAATTTTTAACTTTCACTTATAAAGCCGTCCATTAAAAACTTCCGTCAAATTAAAATGATTCATAAAATTTTGTTATAAAAAACAAATTTTACACCCGCAATTATGTTTCACTTTACTTTCTTACTATTGCATACCTACATATATATTACTAGGTATAATATTTTTAAATATTTTTTTAACCTAATGCAAGAATTAAGTTTATTTAAAATTGAATTAAATAAAATTAATTTTTAATTTATTGGATTAAAAATGAATTGATATAATTTTGGAATACAAACCAAACTTATAATAACATAAGTTTGTATATAATGTCAAAAATCTAATGGAATGTAATATTTAAGGTACATATATGGTAAATTTCAATTCTCCCTATATTTTATTTATTTGTGATTACCTCAAACTTTAAGAGCCAAATTTTGTTATAATTATGTTAAGGCAACATTAACTTATGCTGCTAACTCTAATAACATGATATGGAATTTCACCGCATCTTACCTTAAAGTTAGCACCGAGTAGTATCATACAAAAAAAACCCAAATCTCTTATTTTGAATAAGTATCATCAATAATTTTTGTCCCTCCACTTTTTTTTCTTCTTATCGTTAATGTAAAAATAAATTCTTTTCCATTTTTTTATATAGTATTTCAATATCGTCGGTGATCGTTTCTTACATATTAACTCTTTGGCGAAGAAAGAAGAAAGTTTTTATTCATATATTACAAAATTAGTTTAAATTGAAACGTCTATGTGATAACTTGTATATTTATAAAAAAATATTTAAAGCGAAATTGAATAAAAATGAAAGTGTTTAATTGTATATTAATATTTATTTTGATGCAATTTAAAGTTACATATACAGCATTACTTGACAATAATGTTACTAAATCGGAACATTTAAATAATAAAAGATCATCAAAATTATCATCAACATTATGGACAGATCCTTATGATGATGAAAATGGTGTTTGGTCTAAACTTTTAATTGATTATACATTAAAGTAATATAAGTAAAAAAATAAACTACTAAAAAAAGCTTATTAATTTGCAAATTAATCGGAATTTAATGATTCATATATTAGTTTTATAATTATTAATAAATATTTTTGTTTATGTACTAGTCAAACAAACCGGATGTCACGTATGGAGGGAGGACATCATCGTTATATACCAACATCAGATTTTTATATAACAAAAAGAATAGATGAAATTGAATTAGATCCACATATTAGATCACCAAATCCTTCAACTTTACAAAATGGTGGTGTTGGTGGTAATCATTTTCAAAATTTTGGTAATTTACTACCAAATTTACAACAAGGAAATATACAACATTTACCACCAATGAATAGGCAAATTTATCCATCGCAAAATCAAAGACTGAGAGAAGTTAGTGAAACTGATTTATATTTATTAGGTGCTATTGAAAAATTGGTATATCGTGTTGATTATTTGGAGAATCGTATAAGAAGATCAGAACAATTAATTTATTATTTAATGGCTGGAAATAATGAGCATAAAAAAGAATGTAAGTTTTTTTTTGATCAAATAATTACTTGGTTATAAAAGGAAAGCTTATATTATTAAAAACAAAACATCTTATATCCTATAAGTAAAATACTTTTTATTAATTTTATAAATAATTTTTAGTACTTTCTGATCCATGTCCAAAAAATTTCACACATATTGGTGATAAATGTTACCACATTGCTGGTGATAAACAATTAAATTGGAAATCAGCTAACACATTATGCAAATCAATGAGTTCACATTTAGCTGAATTTATAAGTATAACAGAAAATGAAGAAATTGTTGCATATTTATTAAATCATCCTGGCCATCGTGCTAAAGATTTTTGGTTAGGTGGTCTAAATCCAGGATTATTATGGATTTGGTCTAATTCAGCAAAACCAGTTAATCCGAATACCGATTTATCAACATTTACAAAAAATGTAACATCAAATAATGAAAATATTGACAAGAATAATGAGAATAAAGTACTTAATAATATAACAGAAATTAAAGGTAATGGTAGATGTCTTCGTTTATCATATAATCCAGCTAAACATAAATATTTCTATTATGGACAAGAATGTACGTCACGTCATCATTTCATTTGTGAATTTGAAGATAAAAGTCTGGATAATAAAATTAAAAAATTACAAAGATCATTAAATTTATTTTAAGGTTTATAATTATTTATAAAAGTTCAAGAAAAAATAAAATATTATATTATAATATTATTTTATTTAAATTTATTTAAAGATTAATGATAAATACAACAATACACAACCAACAAGTCCTACAAGTGCTAAGCCACATGTAGCACGATATAAAATCATATCACGAAATCCCATTTTCAGAAATACTGGTTTACCATCGTCCTTTTGAAATGCAGCTTGTAGTTTAGCCATTCTTGCTACTGCCTTTTTGTCAATTTCTGGTTTGTCTACTTTTTTTGGTTTTGGTGGGGGTTTTTTCGCAGCAGGTTTATTTGCAGCCGCTTTAGGAGCTGGCTTTTTTGCAGCTGCTTTAGGATCTGGTTTCTTTGCAGCCGGTTTAGGATCTGGTTTTTTTGCAGCTGGTTTAGCATCTGGTTTTTTTGCAGCTGGTTTCGGCGGTTCAGCTTTTTTATCACAAAAAAATCTATTACTAGTACATAATTTATAATTATATTCAGATGGGAATGGAAAACTTTTGCTACAATTCCATATGTTATTGTTCTTTATTATTAAAGGATTTTGTAAAATAGTCCTTCGAATTAATAGCATAGATATGAATTTCATTGGATTATATATTATGTAAAATATATTGATTTATATATTTCTTTTAAAATTTATATAGTTTATTATATACTTATTGTCATTTATAATATTTATTAATTGATAATTACTGATTTTGGCAAAGCCAACCTAAATTACCAAAAAATATTTATACATTTTGCAAAGCAAAAATCTAATTTTTACGAGTACTTAGTAAAATATTAATACATGTATTAATATTTTTTATAGTTTTCATTTACTAGATAGATATATTATTGTTAGACAATTTTTACTAACAATAACTTGTTCTAAATTAATTTTTATAGAAGGAATTTTCAAATTTGCAAGACTTTTTTCTATTGAAATAAGCACAATCTATAGTAAATATTACAAATTAAATTATTATTTTCGCCACGGTTTGAAGATTCAATAATTTTATAATTTTAAATGGTGTGCGACTTTGTTAATTTATTATTTACCATAGTTTCATACGTTCAACATTTGCTTTCAACATTTTATGTTTAGTATTTTTTGATAACTTGCTACACTAAAACTATACAAGTGATAATTGTATTTGTATATATTTCATGCATACATAAGACATAACTCCTTTAACTCCAAAAATTATATAACAGCTGCTGCTGCTGTAATTCCTAACAACAAAGGTTCTCTTCTTGGCCGAGGCCGCTCAGGTTCATTCATAGTTCTTTTCTTACACGTTCAAACAATTTGTATTTTTTTCCATATTATTATTACAACGAAATCGAGAGTAAAAGTTGAACGTATGAAAGTATTCATTGTGTTGGGAATTTATTTGTCAGGATTTATGTCAAAAGTATACTACATATATCATACATACAGTCATAATCTTAGAGTATATAATATCAGGAGATGCTATAGTAACTATTATGTGTCGTACGTTTTTGTGGAGGGAAAGGGGATTATATATACAGAAATCAATACAGAACAAAATTATTTTTGACAACTCAAAATTATTTTTGACAACTATAAGACCAAAAAAACTAAAAAAAATTTCGACACAGCTTGTAGGGGCAAAATTATACTATAGCATCTCCTGATATTATATACTCTAAGGTCATAATAGCCATAACATAACCACACTTTCGTAAACTAGCTTGCAGCTGGTACATTATTTAATTTGTAAAGTAAAGAAGAGAAAAGTTTCTGAATAATAAGAAAATAATATATTTAATATGGCTTTACGATTAAAAAAGTTAATTCAAACACCAATTCTCACCCGAGTAAGTAATGTAATTAAGTAAATTTGACAGTAAATATTTATATAAAATATTTCTTGTTATCGTTATGACAATTTTACCATTACATAATATTTTCACAATCACAAAATAAGATATTGAAACTATAAATTATCGTAATTAATATTGAAATAATGGATTTTCGCTAAATTTCAGGGTTATCCATTATTAGTTGGTAAGGAGAAAACTGAAGAAAAGGTTCATTCAAAAACTTCACTGCAACGGAAAACTGTAAGAAAAAATTTGATTGTAAATATTTTGCTAGCTTTAGCTATACAGATATGTATATAAATTTTTAGTCAAAAATTCAAATTGCTCAATATGGTGGACGACATGCAGTTACAATGTTACCTGGTGGTGGTATTGGTCCCGAATTAATGAAATATATTCGAGATATTTTTCAATTTTCTGGTGCACCAATTGATTTTGAGGTTATCGATATTGATCCAGATGATAAGGGTAGCAGTGATTTAGATTATGCTATTATGTCAATAAAACGTAACGGAGTTGCTATTAAGGGTAATATTGAAACAAAATCAGAAGCTATTGATGCTATATCACGTAATGTTGCTATACGTAATGAATTAGATTTATATGTCAATGTTGTACATTGTAAATCGTATCCGGGTGTGCCTTCACATCATCAAAACGTTGATATTATAATTATACGACAAAATACAGATGGTGAATATGCAATGTTAGAACATGAAAGTGTTAAAGGTGTTGTTGAAAGTATGAAGATATGTACAGTTGAAAATGCTGAACGTGTAGCTCGATTTGCTTTTGAATTCGCACGGAAAAATAATCGTAAGAAGGTAACAACTGTTCATAAAGCAAATATTATGAAACTGTCTGATGGTTTATTTTTATCATCTGCACGTAAAATTGCTAAAGACTATCCAGACATTGAACACAATGATATGATTATTGATAATTGTTGTATGCAATTGGTATCAAATCCACATCAATTTGATGTTATGAATTTAACAAATTTGTATGGTACAATTACATCAAATGTTATTTGTGGTTTAATTGGTGGTGCTGGTTTATTATCTGGTAGAAATTATGGAGATCATGTAAGTGAAAAATATTTCTATGTGAAATCAATAAAAATTAAAAATGTGAAAAACACAATATTTAATTTTAGTATGCAGTTTTTGAGCCAGGAACTCGTAATACAGGAACATCAATTGCTGGTAAAAATATTGCTAATCCAATTGCAATGTTAAATGCTAGCGTTGATATGTTGGAACATTTAGGACACCCAGAACATGCTACAGTTATTAATGAAGCTATTTATCAAACTTTGGTTGTGGATAAAATTCATACACCAGGTAAGTAAATATATTTTTAAAATGGTAATGGTTATTATTAATGGTTATAATGAATTATATAATTGAATCAGTATTAACAAAACAATAATTTTTATTGTAGATTTGGGTGGCACTGCAAGCAGTTCTGATGTTATTGACAATATTCTTAAAATCTTATCCAAGAAGCGAGTTCATTGGTAATTTTTCAATTTTTAAACATGCCGCCCTGTTAATTATTTTTACGTTCTAAAATTTTTTTCATTCATAATTTTTCGTCATAAAAGTAAATACTTTTCCATAAATTTATATTTTATTTTCTATTTAATTCTTATTATACAAAAAAGTAGAACAAAAAACATAAATCCAAATCAAAGAAATTGGAAGTATAATTTATTCCTATTTAAGATAAATTTAAGTTTTTATTGTTGTTGTTTACACTTATTTATTTATAAGCTTAACTTAATTTGCTATATTTTTCAAAATGATTTTTATTTTATTTTGTTATTATTATATATGTATATTTTTATAATTACCATTACATATATATCGTGTACATATATCGTGTTTGTAACACAAAAAAATCGTTAATTGTAATTAATCCGCATGTGCAATATAATTACCTACCATTCCAACAAAATTGGTTCTATTACTATAATACAAAAACACACATTTAAACACTTTGTTCATATTTTCCTTTAACTAAAATTTCTTTACTAAATCTTTTAAAAATTATTTCATGGCTTTCACAATAATCAACATTTAATGGACTTCGATTTACAGGTTACACGGAGTAGTACAATTTTAAATATACATATGTTCCATATTTATTTTTACTAACTTAAAAAAATAAATTTGACTTAACAAAATGTTTTTGCATTTGAAGACTATACTAAAAATATATAATTATAAATTCCGAAATAGAAAATATTATAAATAACAGTATTGTGTTTAAAAAAATGCATAAAAATGTGTTAGAATTGTGAGATATTTTATTTTTGAAACTAATATTTAATCAAATTGGTCAAACAGAAGAAGATCTAAAATAAAATAATTATGGTAAGTAAATATAAATATTTGTATGATTAATTAAATAAATTCTGTTTCCAATATATAATATATACGTAGTTCTTTTTGTTTAAACATTATATAAGTATTCTCTCTCATTAAAAATATTTATATTTATTGCCAATTTTTAATTGTAATTCGAAAATAATTTAAGGCCCAGGTCCATTAGTCTTTTTTAAAAGTCCTCACCACTTTTTTCTAGAAGAAGTGATGCAAGATACAAAAAAGTATGCGTGCGAAAAAGTCGTCGAATCCAACAAAAAAGTGGTTGTATTCGAAAAAAAGTTGTTGTATTCGAAAAAAAGTTGATAATTAACAACTTTTTTTAATAAAAGTTGGCGTTTGACATATACTTTAAAATATTTGTCATAATTTTTTGAAAAAATTCTACATTTTTTGAATGGCAATCTATTGTTTTAAATTTTATATTTTTTCAATAAAGTTTATTTTTAATAATAATAATGAATTTTCAAAATATTTCAATTAAAAAAGGTACATACTTTATATATAAAAATTAATTGTGTCTAATTTAATGCTAACTAGACCTAGAAATCACAAATATAAAAATAAATTTAATTTTCTATGTTGTGTGTACAGTTTGAAAATTATTTTCAAATAAAAAAATAAATTCGAAATGTCATAAATATTTCGAAATTTTGTTAAAGAGTGGGAATTTTTATATCTCTCTGTACTGTATAATTTTACATGTTATCTCTTTTCTTTTTTGCTAGAAAAAAGTGGTGACGACTTTTAAAAAGTCATCACAACTTTTAACAAAACTAATGGACCAGCACCAGGGCCTTAATTCAAATAATAAAGTTTCTGATTATCTCTATCATAAATTTCAAATTTTAAAAATGATTTGAGAAAATTAATTTGTATGAGTAGACAAAATGTAAATTTTCAATTTACGAATTAAATATTTCAAATATAAATTTGTATATTGAATTATGAAAAATTGAATTGGCAAAATTTCTTGGACAATAAAAGATTGTTTTAATTAATAAATATTTAATAAAAAAATCAATTATATTATATTATATTATTTTGAAAAATTAATGCATATATTAATATATGTTTTTTTTGCAATTTTGTTTCAGATATACTACTTGACCACAGTATTTTTATTTTCTCAAAATAAAAAAACTACTTAAACAAAATCATTAATAATATAATTGATACTAATGGGAACTTCCTCATCTCCAATATATTTTCCTCCTTAATGACGAAATGTAAAGATATAAAAAATATTTAATTATGTATTTATTGCTAACCTATTAAATTAAATGTATAAAATCTAATTATTATGCGAATTAAAAAGCCAAAAATTGTTGTTAAAATCAATTGAATTAATTATGTTAATTGAATTTTTAAAATAAAATAATACATAAAAATATATTAAAAACGTAAAAAATATTCTTTTAATTTTCTTTAAATATTATTTTTCAATTTCTTATTTACTTTATAATTTACATATTTTATATAATAATAATCCTTAATAAGCTTTGGTTATGTCATAAATATTATCTTGGGAATATATATACATATGTTTAATAAAGTGTTACCTTCTGTTATTATATAAAACTGTTATAGAATACTTATATTTATTAATCATAATGTGTATCTTGTGAAATTATTTTCATTTGAATATGTAATTAAAAGACTTTATTAACTTTTTATAGCCTGACATGACATAATAAAAAAGTTGAGAATTTTTTAAAGGAAATTTCAAATTTTTTTTCTTATTAAATCAGGGTTTATAGATTACATATTATGGTTTATTTCAACGTGATACATTTAAGAAATTAATAAGTCGAGGGCAACAACATTATGAAGTTTATTATATAGTTTTTGGCAACTAGCCATTTTAATATAAAAATACTATTTTATATTATAGCTATATAATATAACAATGATTATATACTAGGTACATGTCCGTAGGACATAGCTACTATATACTCTGCTACTATATTTAAAAAAATAATAATATAGAGAATTTGTTGTGGGTTAAATTTGAATTATCGGTGAATTTTATTTTTAAATTTGATATTAAATTACTTAGTTTTACGTGAAAATTATTTAGTTTAGTTTAGAGAGAGATTATCATCATTATAACTATTAACAACAAAAGTAATTCAAGTTTTAAATACTATTCATACATATATATATATAAAATATGGTTAATCATCATTATATTAGCTTGAGGTTTCTAGTTTTGAACTTCTTTCTGAAGAGATCACAATTTGTAGTTTTCTAAATAATTCGTTAATTATTTTACTATTTATTAAAATTGTTCTTAGTTTTTGATTACCTTTTGATTATTATTAATTTTATTATATAATTTATTATACAGAATTGTTTCTTTTTAATTTCTATATGATTCAATGATTTTTTTCTCGCATAATTTATCTTTTGCTTTATGCAACCACTATTTTTTATACATAATGGAAAATGGAATATAACAAAAAATATAATTATTTCGGTTAAAATTTATAGTGTAACATATTATAGGATCACCTACTTATATAAAATATATAAAATATTATCATTGTCATACCTATTAATTGAATTTATTATGCGTATATAAATTATTATGAGCTTTCTTTCTATTTTAATATTGTTTGACATTGTCAAAACATAAAACTTAATTTCAACATAATTTTACTTATACTTATATCTAATATCCTTCCTTTACAAAAGCATAGTATAAAAGTAAATATTTCAGATTCATTTTTTTTTATCCTTATTTATATATTAAAAAATAATGTTATGTTCTTTTGAGAATATAATAAATAAATAAAAGAAATTGTAATTAAAAGGCTAAAATCTCATTATTTAGTACAAAAAAGAATGTGTATAAAATAATGTATATTATCAAAATTTATCTATTAACACAACCACGTTTATTACAACTCATACCCAAAAAAAAGTTAATAATAATATAAATGAGTTAAAAGATTGAAATAAATAAAAGTTTTTCGACTTTTATATTACGAAAAATCTAGAAAAAGGATATGTTTTTATTATTATTTTCGGTCCACGATTATTTTATTTCTATATGTATAATAGAATGTTGTATTAGAGGCTCTACAACATTTTGAAAATTGAAATATAAATTACATTATTGTAGTCTTTTTTCAGAAACAAATGTAATTATCCCAAACCATATAAACTAAAATATGATAAAATATTTGTTCTATATTTAATATTATAACTAGTCTTATTATCCGGCTTTACTCGGTAGTTGAATGTTGAAAATAGTTCACCAAACATGGCAGTTTAATTAAAAAATTTCCAATACCTAGATAAAGAAAAAACAAATAAAATGAATTTAAAAAAAAAAAAAAATTAATTAGATTTTTCAGAATGAATAAATTATAAAAATAATTTTAAATTACACTTATTATTGATAGGCTTACAAAAGATGAATTTACTACTGTGCAATGATGTTTTGCAAGCAATCAAACTACATATAATCGTTATAAATATCAGATGGAGTGATACTGATTACCTGTTGAAGGCGTTGTTAACTTATTAATTCATTTTTTTTTATTTAAAAATTTCAAATTTTGTTGTTGTTGTATTATTTATATTTTTATATTATTTATATTTAAATTTTAATTGCATTTATAAATAAATGGTTTTTTTTTTTGGAAAATTTACTACGCGTCATTGGTAAAATGTATTTTTCAATAAATTAATTAACAGTGAAAAATTATTTCGTTTATTAATTGTTATATTTATTAATTTACCAGAGTTAAAATCAAGTAAAATAAAATAATAATTAAAATTATTAATTAAAATATTGTCGTTTTACACATCATATTCACTTTACTATGAATATTACACATGTCCAAAAGTACAAAGCTTCATTTTAAGGCAGCAACTTTTCAATTATTGGCGTGAAGTTCTGTAAGCTTGTTTTTTATTCTTTTGATCTTAAATTATTATTTTTGACAATTGCGATAGTCCATGTTGCATTACCATCATCTCTACAACACTAAACTTTTAGAACTAGATTTGCATTTAATGGGTGAATGAATTTGGTACTATTTATTTTTCTCATTACTAATATATTTTATCCCCTTAGGTTGAAAATATCTTTTTTTAGATAATTTAATTTTGTATGATTTCTAAATAAAAATTATATTTTATTTTTCTGATAAAGATTCAAAATTAATTTTTGGTGATAACAAAAGTAATTAAATTAATTACGTATTTTATGCAAATAAATAAATTAATTATAAATTATTAGGATTTTAAAAACTATTTACATATTTTTTATAATTATATATATTTTATTTCAATTATAAAAAACTTAAAAATTATTTATTTCTTGATGTGTAAACATATTTGTATAATATAATATACGGTATTTATAATATATATACAAGAAAATAAATATAAAAATTAGACATAATGTATTTAAGAAAATAATTTTATTTATATTTAATAAAAAATTTTAATCATAAAATAAAAATACAATATAATTTTTTTTTATAAATAATTTGTTTATTATAAATTTTATTATACCATTTGTTTTTGAAAAAGGAACTAAATTTTAATTTAATTAAGATCAAAAAACATAAATGAATATAGTTTATTTATGGTTTTTCAAAAATTATATAATTAATTGTAATTTTCATAAAAAAAGACAGTAGAAATATTTTGATCGACGAAAATTTTTTCAATTGTAAAAAATTAATCAGAAACATTTTTATTTTCTAAATTATTTTCGTGAACTGGAGTACTAGTAATTACGGATTTTAATTTAATTTCTGTTTCATCTACTTGTGTTGGTTTTGTTTTTTCATAAATATCCTGGCTTTCTACATTATTTTTATTTTTTGAAAATATATAATTCCAGTATGTTTGAAAATATGCTCGTAAACCAGAACCACGATTATCATTATTATTACTATTATTATTACCAGCTTTTGATACAGATGCTGATTTTTTAAGTAAATCCATTTCACCATGTTCACGTTTTGGTAATGAATCACTACGTTCTAAAAAAAACACTTTTAGTCAATTTTAGTCAAATGTTTAGAAAAGTGAATTTTCTCAATGTCTAGTATTTTAATACTTACTTCTTGGTATATGGCGTCCTAAATGTAAATGCATCCGTTTAGTATGTAAAAATTTCTTATCAGAATCAGATGATTTTAGTGCACTTTCAACTTTATTTTCAATTTCAATTGGTCCATCATCTGATTCATTTTTTTTACGCCAAAAGAAACGTTGCAATGAATTTGATTTTTTTGATGTTTTTAATTCACTTGATGCTCCTAGAAATTCATCTTTAACAATATTATCATTATTACCACCAATATTCTCAGAATCAGAATGTAAAGCAATATTTGCATATAATTGTTCTGGTATTGATTCTTGAATCTTTTGAGCCATAATAATATTATTTATGAAATTTTATTTATTCTCTTCGTATTTTTTATTTATATTTTTATTTTTGTTTAAATAATTTTAATTATGAAGATTTTGCGTTTAGATATTTTAGGTTTAGTGTTTCTTTAGATTAGTTTTGTTTGGGGAGGGTTTTTGGGGTTTTTTTTGTTATTAAAAATTAGCACAAAAAATAAAATATTTTGAAAATTCTCTTTATTAATTTCAGTAATCGCAAAATATAGGTAATTAGTTTTGAATTATTTGACAGTTGAAACAAAGTTTATTTGAAATTTTTATTTTTTAAATTTACATAAATATACATAGCTATGTATTTTTATATAAAATAATTATAAAGTTTTTGTGATTGGGGAGAAATAAATATTTATAGGATAAAATATGGAATGCATTGCCAAATGTTCGTATTAGCTTCGTATTAAATATAATTATCTGCACTTTATTTATAGTATAAATCTTAATCTGTTCCTAATTTATTCGTTATTTAATTCGCTTGATAATGAATAAACTTACTTTTTTAATACGAATTGTATAATCTAAATCATTTTAATAAGATTATTTTACAATCTTAATATTTTATTCATCATTTTCTAAAAGTAAATTTATCAAAATCACCTAAGGAAATATTAATTTTAAATAAAAGATTATATTGTGAAATATCATAAGCATATGTATATAAATTTCCAATTGTCTATTTTCAGAAAAAGATTTATATTTGAAGTAGTAATGTGAATATAATTTTTTAAAGTAAAATTATATTTTTTCATGCTTTAATATACATAAATATAAATCGCGTATATTGATTACTCCTTAAAGTATACTCAAAACAGGAAGAAATTACATATAAATGTATACCTATAAACTAAGTTTTATCTTGAGGCTAACTTAATTTGACGGAGTATATACCGGGTGCATAACGCACGTATACATATAAATTGAATTTTCTGTTTTAATAAAAGATATTTTGGAATTTTTTGAAAGAAAATCCTTGTTAGCTGATATTGAAATATATGTTTCCTATTTTTACAGATATGATTTTTTTTTTACCAAAATCACCCTGTATTCATAAATATTTATGTTATTTATTTACATTTATTTGAACATCGGCAGGAAAAGAAATTATATACTTGTGTATAGTTAAACTTCATGTATATTTCCTGAAGCAACGGTAATTTTAGTATATATACATATGTATAATATAAGAAAGAAAAATAATTTTTGTTGTTTGTTCTTTTCTGTGTTCCTATTGATCCTTTGGGATATAAAAAAAATTACGAAATATTTTTGTTATTTTATATAAAAATCTTATTAAACTATATAAAAATAAAAGTATATTTATGTTTTATGTAAATTTTTTTTATATAAATATGCAAAATATACAAATAATTTTCGGTTGTTTTTCTTTTAATATATTTTTTTCTTCTAAAAGCACGTACGTAGGAATTTTTTATTGATCGTTCCAAAAAAAAATTTGTATATTATTATTCAGTTGATCGACAATTTATTATATGTATATTATTTTAAAGTGCAAAAGTGCAAGACAAGTTATTGTTTTTTGTTATAAATAATTATACAAATATCAAATTAAATCATATATACGTAATATTTTTGACAGTTTGGTACTTTTTAGGATACGTGGGGAAGCACGGATATGTAATTAACGGGATATTTGGAATATGTATGATTTCATTTTATAAGGACGTTACTCTTTAAACCTACATATATATCAAGTTTCCCCAAAAATATAAGTTTTCTTTTAGTAATGAAAATAAAATTAGTATATTTTTAATCGATTACCCTAAATAAAAACATTTACTTTTTATAAGTTTGTTAAATCTTTAATATATGCTTCCAATAATATATCATATGATTAATTAATAAAAAATCAACACTTCTGTTCATTTTGCTAAACCATTACAATAATTGATCTTGTTTTCTTCAACATAAATTGGTTTTCAAATACAAAAATATTTAATTGTTTAATAAAATTTTCTGTGAATAATCGGCCAAGTGCAATCACACACAATTTAGTAGCTATATATTCAAAGTTCAAGTTATGTAAGAAAATATTATGTATTAGGAAAAAGTGAATGTTTTTCATTTTAAAAAGTTATTTATATGTATTATCCTTAAATATTTTTATTCTGTTTTAAATTCAAGTTATATTGAAACTTTTTCAAATATATTTAATTTTTTTATTCTATTATCCTGTCTTAACTTCCTCATCAACTTTTCTCCATCGTTGATTCGTTGTAATTGACCTTCTGAATTGCATTCTATCATCTGTAAATTGTTTCACATAATCGTTTCGTCCCCATTTTTATATTTTTTAAAAAATATATAACAAAAAAATAATCCAATGTTTATGATTATATTCTTTAGAAAATTCTTTGACACAAGATAACTACATATTATATATATGTATAGTTTTTTTTGTAGTTGGAAAAAGTGAAAAATAAAAAACTGCAAATCGTGTATCCTTGTTGAAGGTTTGCATTGCCTTTTTCTCTTTCTATTAATCATAAAATATAAATTGTATACGTCCCTTCAAAAAGATATTTTTAGTTTTCCTTCGTAAGTTTATGAAACAAACTTGTAATAGGGTAAAATTTTAATAAAAAAGACATAGCTTTGAACCAAAAAAAAAAATTTAACAACTAAATCTTATTATTTTTATGTGCTTGTGGTACAAACTATGGTGTAATTTGTAAGAGCTGCAAGCTGTAATGGTCGCTACTGGCACTTATAATTTATATATCTTTTTTAAAATAATGGTCTCACAATTCAATTAACAAAATTAGATTATATTTTAAATAATAATTGTATCGAAATTAATTTTTTTTTTCATTATTATTAACTTCGATTCTATTGTCAATTTATAAATAATTTTTCTTTTTGATTAAAATTATTTCATTATTCCAATTTTAGTTTTTTAATTTTTTTTTTAAAAACAAATATTAATAAAAATTAAAATAAAGTAAAAAATTAAATGTAATAATTATAATTAAAATAAAATGGCTGCTGACAAACTTAAAGAATCATTAATGGAATTAGTTCAAAGTAAATCACTTTCTTTAGATTCAGATATTAAA
This sequence comes from Empis stercorea, assembly GCA_949752835.1. Lineage (NCBI taxonomy): Eukaryota > Metazoa > Arthropoda > Insecta > Diptera > Empididae > Empis > Empis stercorea. The sequence continues at coordinate 456,438 of OX457086.1, forward strand.
AAATCTATAGTTAGTATCAGAGAAGATGATAGCTCACAAACGCCAACAGAAAAACCTCAAACAACAGGAAAAATTTTAAAAAAAGCCAAGAAAAAATATAGAGAAATTGAAAACTATAATGATAATAAAAATAATAACGCTTCATTAAATAAAAGCGAACATATTAAAAAACATACATCAAAATATAAGGAAGGCGGAATAGGTTAATAAATTGTTTTCAAATAATAATTATATTATAAATTGTTTAATAAATTATTAAGATTCTTATTTTTGTTATAGATAGCGATGATAGCGGAAATTTAACATTTCTAAAAAGAGAATATGGCCAAATGGATTTGGTAGCAAAAAATAAATTAAATAAATAAATAAGTTAAATTTTAAAATATCGAAGTTATTGTAACAGAATACTTAAACAATTTTTAATATTCAATTTTTGTGAAAATATTATCTGAGTAAAAAAAATTTAAATTGAGTGAATTTCTTCTTTATAATTATTGTTAATAAAGTTTTTTATACTCATAAGTTTTCGCCCGAAATTTTCTTATATAATTCAGGACTATGCATGAACATCGCCCGAAATTTTCTTATATAATATTTTACCAAAAACTCTTAAAAATTACTAATTTTTTAAATCGATTACCTAGAAAAAATAATTTAACGAGAAAATTTAATTAAAATATAAACTAAGTTTTAGAATAAGATTCATGCAAATACTTCTATAGATTCTCTTACAACTTTATAGGAGAAGAGTTCTTCCACCCTTATACATGACAAAGTTAGACGACTTGGAATTAGAAAAAAAATAAAGTAAATTTATATAGAAAAAAATTAAAACAAATTAAAAGTTTGTTTTTATATGATAAAGAATAAAGTTAATTGAAATTAATGTAATTTAATTAAAAATGTGTTTTCTTCTCTAATGTTACAATTAGAATTATGTGAAATTCTAGTAAAAGTATTACAAATTTCATATTTTTTATTTGGCAAAAAAAAATAAAGAAATAGGCGAACTCAGAAAAGGATCTCAAATTGGAAAATAATATGGTAATGAGGAATATTGCTGAGGAGTCTGTAATTCATTCAAGACTGCATGAACATTTTTAAATCTTTAGAAAAATGACAATATTGCCTTATGAACCCAAAGAAATGTATAAAGTTTGAAATGGTGTTTCCTTCTAATCGCGACCATTATTCCGGCACAATTTCCCATATCTTGCTACGAAACCATTTTGGGTAAAACCATTTTGTTAAATTAAAATTGTCATTTTTAAATTTAGTACATATATATTTATTAAGGGTTTTTTTTTGTTGGTATCTAACGATAAGCTACCCCACATATAAAAATAAATTTATCTTTTTATGTATTATATTGAAAATCGATTTACAGCAGAAAATATAGTTTTTTCTATTCCATATAACGAAAGGATATTTTGTGATAAGAATTATTTTCTGTGTTACATTCTATGTTACAACATAAAGATTATTTTTATTGTAGGCTTAAAGAATAATAACAAAAATAGTCACAACTTTACTTTTTAGATAAAATTTTGTTGATATAATAAAATTTTATTAATTAATAAATAATTGTGAATTATTACCTCAAAAGTATATATTCTACGAGTAATTCCACAATTTAAAAATTGTAAACAATGAAATTGTATTAATAGTATTTAATTATCTAAGTAAGCGTAAGTTTATTTAATATGTAAACTTACGTAACAAGTATAAGCGTAAGTTTATTTAATATGTAAACTTACGTAACAAGTACGTTCTTATTTGGTAGTGGAAATTTATATTTATATAAAAAAAAGTATATCATTTTATTATTTTTAGTTCTTAACTACAAAAAAATTCAAGGGTGGAAGAAACTCATCTGACTACCGAAATAGTACCGATTTTGTTTCTAACAGAGTTATAGAGTTAAGTTAATTATATAATTGATATTTTACTATGCATATTAATATATAATATAAATAGATATACCTGTTGATTCTTAAAACCATATTTAAAGCATAATTATATACTGATGTATAATAAAGTATCATATTTATTTCTTCTTATTTATAATTAAATATGAATTAATTTCTGCTGGGCAGTTGAAATAATTTTAATATTTTCCCTAAAAAGACTTTTCAATGTAAAATTCTCTATAAATTACTGAAGAAGTTGGAAATTTTTTTTTTTTGTACCAATATGTTACTTTGGAAAAGTAATTATACAATCATTAGCAACCCTTTTTGGTTAAATATACACACTAACTATAGTATATAATTTAAAGTTAAATTTATAAATATGTAAACTAAATTAATTTTATAAAAAATATCATAATATCCTTTTAAAGGACATAAAATTTTAACTATACATTTTTATATGCTTAAAATATCATTTCATGGACAGAGAAAAAGGATTATTAGGTATATTTTATCATGATAATTTCACTATAAAAATTTATAAATTTCACATTAAAAATTAACTAAATATTAAAATTATAATAATATTCCGAATTTTTTCTTTTTATTGATTTTAAAAAGAGATTTAATTTTATATCCTTTTATTAAAACGGGTGTGACCCGACTGATCTTATGAATTATTATGTGGCTAAAAAAGTTCTTCATTCGATTACTTGTGTAGACTTTTTTCTTAAAGTTTTTGAAATGGTGGAGAATAAAATATTGAAAAGAAAAATATTTTATGGTATGGAATAAATAAATAAAATGTTTATAAAGGACATGCGTTAAAGATTGGAATATGAGAGTGAAATATAAATAAGAGCTAAAATTAGAGAAGAATAAAACTGTTGATTACTTTTTGTACCTATTGTAGAATTTAATAGAGAAAATATCCTTTAATTATTAAAATATTATAGTATTTTATATTTTATAGTAAAATTAGATTTATAACAGTTTGGAAATATAAATTTATATTTATATATTCCTCATGCTCATGAATACACTAAAAACCTATATTTGAGAAAACGGAAATGTACTTATAAGTAAAAATTATTTTGACAAGAAAAAATATATAAGGTTTCTTGTTGTGCTTGATTCAAATAAAGTATATTTTGAAGATACTGTATTAACGATAAAATTTTATATATATATATATTATGATTTCACAAGTTTTTCTATAGTTATTATTATAAGAAATACAGAAAAAACTTTTTAGTTATTATTTTATCTTACATATATGTACATATATTTTCATATATCTACAGGAAATCTTTATATATACATATTGGATATAAAAAGGAAAAATAAAATTGAACTATATGTATGAGCAAAAGAAAATAATGGTAAAAAAATATGAAATTTGATGAGTATTTAAGATTTTATACTATATCTTTGGAACTCAAATATTTTGTGTTCGAGTTTATCTTCTTAATATTTTTTATCTATATATTTTTGTTGTTTTCGCTAAAGGCCAAAGGGATTCTATATTCATTTATTATATATTAAATAAAAAGAAAATTTGAAAATTTGAAAAATTGGAAAAACTATTTTAGATATATACATAATAGTATATTTAAGTTTGAACATTTGTGTATATATATATTAATGATTAGAAATTAGAACACTTGGTGTTTGGTTTTTCATCATTCGTGTCAATAAAAATTTTATTAAAAGAAACTACACTTACCCAACTAAAAAAAATTGAATTTGTGTAAATTAAATAAAGTTATGATTGCTGCTTAAATTGAAATTATAGTTTTAAAAGTGTACTAGCTTATATGTATAGCTTCGAGGAAAAATGTAATATAAATTTTGTGAAATTTTATCCTGGCTATTCTAATGATAATGAATTTCCCTATATATATGAAAATATTTTTTCTATGTAATTACCCTTAAAAAATACCCTATTTTATCTGTTTTATTTTTTCAAATATTTAAAAGTTTCGCATTTTTTCAGGTTTTATATTAAAAATTTATACCATAAAAATGAACAAAGATTTTTTTTGTATTACATACATGTTGCCATGTTGGTGTATTCTGTGTATTATTTATTGGTCATGGATGGAGCTTATACGATTATGTAAAATGGGTATAAAAAAGATTTGAATTATAACTAAAATATATAAATAATATAAACATACATAAAATAACTATACTATAAGTAAATTTATGTATATACATATATAAAAATATTTGTAAAAAAAAACAGAAACAAACAAAAACTAAGCGTAATGTTCGTCCTTTTATATTATGTATGCGGTTATGTGTTTTTTTTGTTTGGGATTTACTAAAAAAAAAATTGTAATATTGTATTGGGTTAAACAATTACAATACAATAACTAATATTGACAAAGTTTTTATAAAAAAATCAGATTTTCTTAAACTTACTTAAAGTGCAAATTGAAAAGATATTTTTTTGTTAGAATTATAATAATATGCTTTTAATTTGAACAATTTTTAAATCATATAAATTTTAAATCAAAAGCATATCTGATATTATCCAGATATAGTATTAGTATTATAAAGTTGTTATGTAATTCAAATTAGTCCTGAGATCTAGTTTTAATAAAAGTTCAAAAAAATTATTACGGTATTCATTATTTATATAAGTACAGAGTTAAATAAACTGATGGCAAACTCCTTAAAATTTATATATAATTTTAATTTATGATTTAATTTTAAATATAGAAAAATATATTATCATAAATAATTTATGTAAATTGTTCAGCATAATCAAAAATCTTAAATAATAAACTATCCAATAGAGTTAATTAAATTTTTTAACTTATATTTTCATTGTTTCATTAAATATTAAATAGGAAATTGTTTGTTTTTCTTGATAAAATCATAATAAAATTTATGCTTTTTTATGTATACATATATTAAAAAAAAGGAAAAACTTTTCCTTAAAATTCAATTGTCTTTTTTTTTTGTTTTCCTTTATATTAGGAAATTTTTTTTCATCTAAAAAATATTGTGTTTTGGGAACAAAATGAAAAAGGGTTCAGGAATTGTAATTTCCTCTTAGTTGATTTTTGGGATATAACAAAAGAACAAAAAACAAAAAGCATCCTTTTTTTAGTTACGTAAGTAATATATATTTTTATAATCTGTTATCAATCATTATGATCCCGGATTTCATATTGTGCTTTTTTTATAGAAAATATAATTTTTCACTATGTGTTGTTGTTCCATTGGTCTCTAAAATTACAGAAAAAAAAATTTATAACATAAAATATTTCTTATTTTCGTGCAAAATTTGTTGACCAAAACTTTTTCATTAAAAAAAAATTTACATTAAACTTTTTTTATTTTCGCTTTGATATAATAATATAATTGAAAATGTTTTGATTAAATATATTCGTTAAATAGATAATAACGAAATTCGAAATACTTAAAAAATGATTTTACATTCTAATTGTTGAAATGTTAATTATTATAATGCAATTTATATTCAAATTTTGTTTTTTTAAAACATAACATAATTCGTTAAATTTCTGCGTATTCAAATAAGAATATGGTCGAAAATTACATAGTGAATGTCCTTTCTTGGTTTACATAAATAATACAATTGGCTTACTAATAATGAATGTCTTTTGTCAAAATGTCCGAATTAACACTTTGTTTCTTAGATTAAACAGAAATACATATTTTTGATATTTAATTCTGATATTTAAAAAAAGTTAAATTATGATATTTAACTAATATTTAAACAAAATTTCCCAAAATTCATATTATTTAAATAAAGATAAAAAATTCCTTTTTTTTACTATAGCTTTTCTGGCTCACCATATTTTTAAATAATATTTTTATTAGTGGAACTTTTCCAGGTCTTTTTTATTTTTATTTTTTGTATTTTTTTATGTATACTTTTCATATTACAAGTTTATGATTTTTATTATTATTTTTTTTCTTAAATATATTTTTTGTACCATTTTTTTTGTACATATATTACTTTTGCCAACATAGTCTAGGATTTATTTTTACTACCATTGGGATATGCAAAAAAAAAAGAATGAAAGTAAAATCGAATTTTTTTTCTTATGCTCCGTTTTAACGTACATACATACATATATATGTAATGGTACACAAAAGAAGGATGATGCTGTATAGAAAAAGAAAAAAATAGAAATAGATTTATTTGATTCCACCATAAAAGATTACCCAAAGGTAAATGTTCACAAATGAAAATTGTATAGAGGCGATATTTTTTATATTATTATTTTTATGTAGATAAGCAAATTTTAAACAATATTTTATTAAAAAAATGTTAATATAAATTTCAGTTTTTCTTTCTAGAAAGTTGTCGCTTTATAGTAAAAACAAATCGATCTATATTTCATTATCAAAAATTAGTATTCAAACTTCACAGAATTCTGTTCATTACTATATGTAATACCGTTTTACATATAGTATATCTGTAATTTCTTATAAAAATTATGAAAACAAGAATCTGGAAAAACTCGTAGGCACGCAGTCTGTTGTAACCTTATGATAAGTAATAATACAAAGCTTAACTTAAAATAACAGTTTATTAAACAGACCCTTAAATTTCATATAATTTTGATGTTTAACTTGATTTAAATCTATGTAAATTTGTATAAACTTTAATGTAGGTGTAGATTTTGTAAATTCCATTTCGTTTTTTTCACCTTTTATATTCAGCCTTTTTCATAGTAACACATTTACTTACATTTAATAATATAATGTAAGTAAAACCTTGGAGCATATAAACACATAAAAATATCCTTTTATATTGTGTACTTTTGACGGTTGTTGGAGTTTTTTAGATTTTGTATTTGTTTGTTAAAGAAATGAAGGAAATATTATAATGGAAATTGTTATTATTATTATTATTTTATAGATTTGCCTTTTTGGGGCCTTATTTTTTTAATTCGTATAAATATTAATTTAATATCTATTCTATTTAATATATAGATTAAAATTACTTTAAATCCTGTAATAATTAGAGACAACTTTTAGATTTTAGGTGATTTCGCAAGACTTTAACTTTCTGTACCTAAAATAACAAAAGTTAGAAGTTAGGTACAATAAATTAAATTGTGCAATTTAATTTGATCAATTTTAAATTAAATTGTACTTGCAAAACAATGTTAAGATCGAACATTGTGTATACGTTAGTTAGGATTTCCATCCTCACTTTATCTATTCTATACTTGCCATTTTTTTGGCGTAAAACATCGACATTCTCCAATATAGGTGAATTTGGTGTCTATCGACGGGAAATTTTATTATACAAACAGAATTGTAAAATCTTTTAATTAGCCTAAGTCATAGCCAAAAAATACTAGAACTCTTCTTTCATGTTGGTCAATTTTTGCCTGATGTTTATGTTATAACGAACGAAATTTGAAGAAGTTCTATTGAAACCATTTATCTGTGAAAAATATTAATTTTTTTCTTCTAAAAATCATATTTATTTTTCTAATTAAAGTCAACATATAATTATTAGATATTAGACACAAGATAAATTGCAATTTCGCCCGAAAATTTACAATATTTATAGCAAATTTCCAGTAACCAAATTACTAATAATTATGTAATTTCTTAAATACATAATAAATTTTGAAACATAATCATAATTTATTATTTTTTTACATAGTATATTATTTTCAATATTTTTATGCTACGGTGGTAGTTAAAAATTTCACAGTTGACTGAAAAATAAAATGCACTTTCTCATATTATACGAATCTCTTTTAAAAAAGAAATTCAGTTCAATAAATTTTCGTCCTGACAATATTGTAGAAAATTCGAATAAATTAAAAATAAATTCATTCCGTGTCCTTGTAAGAATGCTCAATTTTAAAATTTTACATGTTTTATATTCAAATTATACATATAATAAAATTATATATGTACATACATATATATGTATATTATGTGAACCATTATAATTTTTGAACATTAACCTTCCTGCAGAAAAAAAAATTATTATTCTCATGAACTCTATTAATTTTTGCACCTTATCAAATATTATTGGAAATTTCAAATAAATAATGATCTGTTAATATTCATTGAAAATTTCTGAGGTGTCGTGTGGTGGTTTCAAATTTTTTGATGAAGTGAAAAATGAACAAAAAGCTCTAAATGAATGTAGAAAAAATCAGTATATCTTTTTAATAACGTTCAATTTTAGATTGTGTATAGTGTATACATATTAATAATGTTACCTGCTTTGGTGGGACCTGTCCTCATCTCAATACAATTTTTGGTATCAACCTGTTTTGTATATTACATGGAGAATATTATGTTTTCGTATTATACATTGAATGTTAAAATTGTTGTAGATATTTCTACATAGCAGCATCATTATTATCTCTTGTACGTTGGTGCTATGTTAAAGGGGTTGCTATAATATATTTTTAAATTGAGCTGTTTTTTTTTATTATTATAGATAGAGGTAAGTACTACTATTAATAATATGTTGTGGTTAGGTATATTGACATATAACTAAATTACGTGATATAAATTTTTTATCATGATATAGAAAATTGGTTTTTTCGATCATTTTGTAATTTAGGTAGATGGGTTTATTTTGTTAGTGGTCTATTTTCAAATTAATATAATAATATTAATAATAGAAAATTATTTGATCGAAACGAGTAATTCTTTTTTCACAAAAAAAAAATCATAGTTTGAATAAGTTGTTAAATTAAAAGCTTTTGAAGATTGTGTATATAATGGTCTGCAGCAGATGTTTTTAATTATTTTCATTAAACTCCCAAACTATATATTCAAAAAATAATAATTTTTATATAGTTCAATTACCATTAAATATTTTCACTTCAAATCTTTAATAGTAATATTTTTAAAGTGCTATTGCTTCATGATCTATTTATTACATAACAATTTGATTAAAAGTTTTTATGTTAATTGAGAAAATGTTTAATGTGATAGTTTTTATGGTATAAAGTGGTCAATAAAATATTCCCCAAAAAATATTTTCAGCATAAACCATAAATTTAACTTTGTATTTATGACCAGGAAATCTTAATTTTGATATAAATTTGAATTTCGTAATAAATTTTTCGTATTAGCTCTTGAAAAAATTTCAGTTTTAGAATTATTAAAGTTTTTACTATTTAAATACCCTTTAAGATTTGTCCCCATACGTTGAATTCTATTTACTAGTTATAAAAAAACTTTGGACATTATTTGCCAGATGTGAAACATTATAAATATAATTTTATATATAACTTCTTAAATAAGTCACATAAATTGTATATATCCATATAGGATTTTAGTTCACAGATCTGATGTATTTAATATACTATTGAACAATAACAGATTTGATTAAAAATCTTTAGTTTAGTTATATTTTAATATGAAAATTAATAAGTATAAATAATATTTTAAAGTACGTAATAATTTAAGCAGTAAATGTATTTTATAATTTCTTAATTATTCTAAAATATAAGACTTGCTAAATAATTTGTAATTTAAAATTTTTTCCTTAAAATCCTTTAAACGGCTTTCCTTTTTAAAAGCTTTCCTTATAATTTATTTAAAAGTAATAAATTTTATCTATAATAAAAATGAAAACAGAAACGTCTGTTGACCATTTTGATATTTTCATCTTGTTAATGTACATTTACATATAGTTTTTGCCTTTTGACATTTCAAGGAAAAATAAACAACATTATTTAAATTTTTTTATAATATTTATTTATATAAAAAACAGCAAAACAATAGATTTTTTTACGTTTGGTACAGAAAATAACAAAGAAAAAATAACCCACATAAAAAAGGATCCTTCAACATTAAATGATAATTTTTCTTTTTGAGAGATGCAAAAAAAAAACATTTTCTAATAATGAAAAACCTCCTGGTCGGCAACAACAAATAACTAATACTAAACTATATGACCATAATTTTCATTTTCCTTTTACACTTATATACACCATCATAATTTCTGATGTCAACTGTCACTGAATATTCTCTATTATTTCCTATCTATAAAAAGGATATACACAAATACAAAGGATATATGAGAACAGCAGCAAAAATAAAAAAGCAACATAAACATACCAAAAAATGGAATGTAATCACAAAATTATAATCTATCCTCCAACACAAGGAAAAATATTATTATTTTGTTGTGATGTTGGGAAGTTGTTATTAGGAATTGGTTTAATGTCAATTTCATATTTTTTTTGTGTCTTAGGAACTTTTTTTTTCATTGGTTTATTTTCGCTGTTATTACTTATAAAGCTTCCTTTCACATATTTACACGGTTAAAATTTAGGTAGGATTTATAATCAATTTTGCGTTACAGAATTTAAACCCGGCAATTAATTATTCAGTGAATATAACATTTATTTAAACCAGCTAAACTACTAGCAGGGATATTAAATGAACTGTCAACATCAAATTAATTACAAAATGCCGAATAAATATCAAGAGTGAGAAAAATTAGACATGCTCTATTTATATTATTATGTCCTTTGTCGAAAACAACGATGCCCAATATTCAATATAATAAATTCTTTCAACTCATTAGACGTTATGACTATAGGTGCAAATTCTTAACAATTTTACTACTTTAATGGTTCAATTCGATTGATTGATAGTCATGTAAGCGATTTGTAAGAGAAAACGGATTAAATGGATTGAATTGTTTTTTAGTAATGAAATAATAATGGTGACAAAAATAGTATTGTTTCTTAAACAATCCAAGAAGCAAGAAATCGAAAAATTTTAACCGTGTAAGAGATCAAGTGTGAAGGTTTCAATACTATATTATTTATATGTAAAGTTTATTATATGATTGTGTTTGTTTTCTGTTAATATTTATATAAATTTACCATCGTAGCCAATTATTATCGATTGGAAATTTTCTATTCCATTAGTTTTGACAATCATAATTGGTTGGTGGGTGAAGTATGATTTTTTTCTCTACTGACAATCTCCCTAAATAAAAGCATCAAATATAGTTAAATTAAGTTTTAGGTATATTGAAGAGTTTTTATATGATGATGATACCGAAGTAATGATGATGAAATAACTTGGTGGCAAGTTTGATGTACCAAAAAGGAAATTTCTTATTTATATTTTATATTATTATTCATAATTTTTCATTGATTATATAAAATGATTGCAATGGCATATATATATCAGAAAATATGTATTATTATAATATATTATGATGATTTAATTTTTATATTATTAATATGTATACAAATATAGAAATAATGTGAATTGAATTTGTATATGATAAGTTAATCAGCATGTGATTTAATATTATTTTGAAAATATGAGAATTTAATTTTTTTTGTATTATTAAAATGTTAAAAAAATCAACTATAATTATAAGTTAATTTATACATATTACAAAAGTTTTCGGCCATATTATTTTAATAATTATTTGTCAATAAATCAGTCAAAAATTTTATATAATTTATTAAAATTTGCCACGGCCATTCGGTTTTATATAATTAAAAAAATATATATATATATAATGAGGATAAAAGCAAAAGATATACATAAAAATTATTTTAAAAAATTGACATTATAATATTATTTTTCATATTTTATATTTTACTATAATTAATATATGTATATGTATTCAAAAATTAAAATTTTTATGTTATATTTTTGCTTTCATGTCAAAAATAAACTAATTATGATTTTCATGATTTATAATTAATTAATCATATTATTTATTACATGTATATTAGTACCCAAGGTTATGAAAATTACAAGCAAAAGAAATAAGTAAAATATTATATGATAGTATAGTTATTTTTATACTGAAAAAAAATGTAAGCTAAATAAAGTTAGTAAAGTTTGGAGTAAGTTTAGAGTACATGTATAATTTTATAACAAGAATAACAATTAATGCTCTATCTAGACATCGGTAGGATTAAAATCATGCAAATTAACTGAATATTTCAGACAGGATTTTTTTTAGAACAGAATGTTATTTTAAATTTAAAATACGGTAAATACTGACAGAAAGGATTTCCATTGGTGGAAAAATGAATTGATACTTAGATCAATATGAAGGTCAATTTATAACTTACAAAAAAAAAATTATGTGTGAACTACAATAACCGAAGAGTGTAATTTAGATAAAGGCAAATTTGGTAACAATACATCATAATCTTAAAATCCGTCATATTATATATGATTTAACTGGCTAATGTGAATTAGACAATTTTCATCATAATTAGTGAATTATTATAAAATTTCCTCCAAATGTACCAAAAACTTTTTTTTGATATATATGTTATTTTTTTTGACAAGCTAATTAAATTTGTTGGACAGCACAAATTTTTTTTTCATTAATTAATAATAAATGCTAGTGGCAATAATACAATATTACATGGATAGTTGAATAAAATAAAGTTAATTTCCAGCGTTTATAATTTATAAAAGATAATAAATTTTCATCTGAAATATGTTATTTATATTAAATAGAATTTTTATAAATTAAATAGCAAAAAACTATTTTAAATTGAATTTTCTGCACAAAACTATCAATTTTATTCAATATTTATTAATAAATCAATTTAAGTAAACCATTATTTATTATATGTTGCTTTACAATAGTACATCATATGAAACATTTTAAAAGCTTTTAAAATTGTTCATATGGTAAAATTTCGAAATTATATTTAGTTAATATAGTGTATATTAAGTCTATATATAAACATTATACAGATTATAGTAAATTTAGGTTTCTTGTATCAGGCTAATGCACTAAAATGTAATTATTTAAAATTGAAAATTCTATAGATTAATTTCTTTTGAATTCTATTTAATCATTATATTAAATTTAAAAATTCAATTTTATACTTTGTAAACAATGACTATTATAATAAAATTTATGATTTCTTAAGGATTAAGATAAGGACTTAAATAAAACATTACTGTAGGTGAAATTTGATTATTCAATCGAAAACATATCCTAACTATTACAAAAAGGTATTTCTCTATAATAAATTCCTTTTATCATAAATTCTTTGTAAATACTTTAATCGGCAAGTAATTTATGGACATATTTTATATATGTAAAATTATAAACTATTTAAGGTTAGAAGAAATGATTTACAGTATAAATGATGTATTTTAAAGATAAATTTAGAGAATTTGGAATATTAATTGAAAGAAATCGATTTTTGTAAGTATTTTTGTTCTTTTTATTTGAAATAGCAAGAAAATGTATTTATTTGTTATCATAATTTAGTATAAAATGGTGACAGAATTTATTTGATTCTATTCAAGCGAATCCTAATGCCACATTTTGGAATATCTTAAAATTTTTTGAAATAAATACTATCAGTGAACTAAATACATTAAATCATTCTCGCTAATGTTGGACTTTGATTCATTAGATTTCTCTATAAAAGATACTTCCTTAAAAAAATTTATCTGAATTTGAATTTTCTATTAATTTAATGTTTAAATATAAAAGTGACACTTCAAAAAAACGCACCTACATAAAAATTAAGCTTCTTGTTATTTAAAATATTGAATAATGTATAACAAAAGGATCAGACTAAAATTTATATATAATAAAAGAAATAAGAAAAAATTTTATAAACTAAGAATGAATATGAAGAGTTTATGTAAAAAAGTCTTTGTGAAAAGAAAAATCGTATTAGCCTAAAAAGGTAAAATTGAATGCATATAATAACACAAAAAAAACGTAATTCCATACATGAAAATCTTTAAATTTAATAATATAAACATTCTTTTTGTAATGATAATACGTTTACATTGAGAAAAAAGTCCCTTTTAAAGGACTTTGGAGGAGAAGGTGATATTCTCAAGGGTGAATAACTGAACTTACTAAAGGTATTTTTTTTATATAAATATACATAGTTCTCTATAGACATTTTTGTTCCTGTGCATAGAATGTATATTTATAATGTTATGTAAAGAAAAATTAGTGTAATAAATAGTGGGTAGAATTTATGTAGAAATCCTTTAAATATTTCAATCACTATAGTATATGTATACACAGAGGATGTTTTAGAAATGATAGCATAAACACATTGAAATTGTTTATTTTATGTGTATATATTTTATGTATAAACTATTTTATGTTTATAATATGGAAATTTTTCTGTACATTTTTAATACAAAACGTATGTATATTTAACACATGTACGTATGTATAAGATTATTGAATAAACATATATGGTGTAAAAAAACATTGAAAAAAGGATATAAACGTAATGTTTAAAGTTTTATAGATAACATAAAAATAAAATGTTTTATTAAATTAATGTATTCTTGTTTGTTGAACATTGTGCATTTAAAGTTTAATTTTTAGTTCTAATTTGTTAGTTCTAATTTGTTTAAAAAATAAATGTATTATTGTATGTTGTAGGTAGCTTTTTAATGTTCGCTTATTTTTATATACCATTACGATATGAGAAACAATTTTCATGACTCTAAATATAGGGACAATACAATATTGGTCTTAATGGTATTGTGGATGAATTAATAAGATAAATATATTTTGTAAAATTGGTACTACCATTTAAAAAGTAAGTAAATAACACTGTTATGCCATCATAGGAATTATTTATATGTTGACTTTTCTATATTTGCTCAATTTCGAAATTTTGTACTAACCGTAATTATTTTGTTGCTATTGTAATTGACTACGCAAATAATTATTTTCGCGTACTTCTTTAAAAATTTTTAATCAAAGTTGTTAATGAAATTTATAACAAAATAATAAAAATATAAATGTACTCGTATATATAGCAATCTGGTAAATATTTTTAATTATACGATATATTTCATATTATTTCTTTTATTTTACAAATTGTTATTTAATGATCATTTTTAATTAGTTTCTAGTTTAATTATTGCAAAGAAAATCCTAAAAACATGTTGAATAATTTAATTTGATTAAGTAAAGTATTTTAAAAAAAAATTATCTGTTTGCCATCAGCAATTTCAATATTGTTATTCTGTAGGGAATCTTCACAACAACAAAATTAATTAAATTATCTAAAAATGTAAATATTAAAACAAAAAATATTTCGGTTCTTAATTTTTTTCTTTTTGTAAAATTATGATTTATGGTTTTATCTAACCAACTTTTATATTCATTTTTTACCAATTTCTATTTAATTTCATATTTTATGTTATGTGTTTTTTTTTTTACGTTTGAAATTCAACATTGTTATTTTTTCATTAGGATAACAGAATAAAAAATTCAGCAAAAAAAAGAGGAAAACAGCAAAAGGAAAATTTTTATATTTATTTTTTTATGGATCACTTGTTATATGATTCAAAAAATTGTTTTTTGCATTTAATTTTATTTATGTGATCAATGTACTACTTATTCGAAATGTTTTTAAAGTTATTGAACATAGTTAATATTTTAGCTATGTGTTGTTGTTGGTCGATTAATTTTTAATGCATTTTATTAGCTCTGTTAAAACATTGTCATTCTGTCCACCACAAGTATCAAACAAAATTCTTTACATTTTCAATACTATTCTTATTAAATGTTGCACACAAACTTCGTTTTTTTAACGATATCTATGAATATGCTATATTAGAAAATTGAAAAAAGCATAGTCGCATATTCATAGATATCGTTAAAAAAACGAAGTTTGTGTGCAAATGAGTATAAAAAATTTATTCGTTCGGAAATGTTCTTAGTTAGTTACATTTCTTTTATTCCCTTTATAAAATATAAATTTAAATCTGATTATTATATTTTTACAACACTTTCGGTGCTTTTAATACGAAATATAATTATATTTAAATTTTACTTATAAATCTCAAGTTTAATACTAAAACAATTGAAATTTTTAGTATCCAATTTAAGACATATGTATGTTATTTTTTTTTTTTTAATATTTAAATTTGTTATGAATTATGTTGTTGTACAGGATCATATAACGAATCCTATTTACTATATAGTGATTATCTTCATTTCAAATTATTTCAAACAAACTCCTACAAAGTTTTTATAGTCAATTCTCTGTCATGTAAATATATCACAAAATATGATCGTGTATGTTGTATCTAACAGACGTTTCCTTATATATACAGTCTTTTGGGAAATCATCATATTTATAGACATGTGACTCTAAAAGTCAATTCTCTTGATGGTATTATCTGTCAGGTGGATTTTAATATATTGTTTTTGTAGTTATCGATAATTTTACTTGTGCCTCCGGTACTTTGAAAATTCAAATCGAAATTAAAGTTTAAAATATCTACATGGAAAAAGATATACTGGAAATTTAAAATTTTAGAAATATTTATCTTTTTTTCGACTTTATGAATAAGACCATTGTGAGGTCTAGACAGTTTGTGGAAAAATGTTTATATGGTTTGTTATTATTCTGTTATGATGATTATAATACATTGTATATATTATAGTTTACTATGTTATATATACTAATGTTGTATATATTATATTAATATAGATATACTTTAGTATATTGTATTATATATTATATATGGGGCCGCCTCTCGTCAGGAGCCCTGCGGACTCCCCTCCCCCTGCCGGACGCCCCCTTCTCTGCCATCACGTCCCCTGACTGCCTCATATATCAAATGTTATATACTACAAAGTATATACATAATGTATATATGATGTATAGATGAAATCTATGAATGATGTAAAGAAACTAGAGCAACTGAAGGTGGACGTGTCCACCTGCCTGTCTGCGACCTGCCTCTAGACACACAACTAGGTAGACGAGCAGTTGGACTGGTCCGTTTTTAGATTTCATTTTTTGTGCACTCAAATGTCCTTGAATAAATTAATATGTATATTTTTGCTACAAGGTTTAAAAATTAAATTTACATTATGTAGAGAAAGTATCAATTAGCGACTTAATTGAAAGTTATATTATTAGGATTAAAAATAATTTAAAAAAAAAACTCAATAATTTATTTTTTGGGATAAATTTAAAATCAGTTTATTGAATCAATTTTCGCGGTATAAAGTTTTTTCTAAGTTTACAGATATTTGCACTGAATAGTAAATTGACATGACTGATTATATTTTCAACATAACTTTCATTAACCACTACCATTAATATCACGCCGACTGGACATTAATTGTTATTATACGAGTACATAAATTTCATATTACAATTTAATTTCTCATGTGCTACAAAACTTTCATACAATTGAAAAGAAAGGAAATAATAAAAACGAAAAATTAAACTATAAAAAATAGGACTAACAATCTTTGACGCACATAATCAATTTTATTCCTTATATTTTTCAGTGTTTCTCTTTTTCTTTTACTGTGTCGATACTAAAATAATTGCAGGGATTGTTTTTTCCTTTCATAAGGGCACACAAAAATAAGTGGAAAAATAAATTTTCAACCCTTTATGACCTTACCACAATTTTCCGTGATGCCATTCTTAACATTTGGTAAATTGGTAATTTTTATTTTCATCTCACATACGAACTGCCGTAAACTCTGTTTTATTGCTGCAGATACATATATTATTTAAAAAAAAGAAAGAAAATCTTTTCAAGGAAAAACACATAATAACGAGTAATAGAACCAATATTGTTGTTATAACAGCGACAACATTTTTTAACACTAAATCTTATTTTGTGGCTTTTTTCGATTCTGCAGAAAATAAAAATAAGAAAAAAGATTACAAAACTTACCATTTTTTATTTTCCCTATATTAATAATATGATAATTGTTGATTCGGTGTAGTGTGATAAAAAATGCTTGAAAAGGTCCAAATAATAATAGACATATTTCCAAAAATTAAATTAATTTGAAAATACCTATATTTATTTATTTAAATAAAGAAGAATTTATTTAAAATTATTAAACTAAAAAGCATTTTGGATAAAAAAAGTTCCAAATGTAGGGGAACTTAATGGGAGAGCTTTTTTTTTTGTAGAATGAGAAATAAATAAATAAATATAATGATAATTTTATTCGAATCAAAGTTTTCAAATCAAATTTTCTAAATGATTTAATTAATGAAGCAAACAAGTTGTTAATCAATAATCTTTTGGTAATAAATCAAATCGTTGTCAAATGGGGCAGTTAAATATTGTGTTAAAAGTCAGGATATTAATCAGTTTATTTGTGAATGATTGAAATATTTAGTATAATTATTATCGAATAATTTGGATAAATTTTTATTAATGAATCTTCTTGTTTATTGAGATTTTTTATGGTTTTATTAATTGTACAATGAATTTGACTTTTAACTTCGGGTGTTTTATATGTAGTATATCTATATCTCGAAATTTATTTTGTGATTTATAATAGTGTTTAGCTTTAGCTATTTAGATAGCTTTTAGAAAAATTTAATATAAATATTTATCAGTTTTAGATCAATTTAATACAATCATACAATCAATTTGTAAATTCAAAAGAACTAATAAGTAATAGAGTTCATTTTAAAATCGTAATTTAAATTTGAAATTTGTTCTATTTGACGAATAGTGGACATATCGTTTGGAATACTGAACTCTACACAGAAGGACATTATATGTAAGTGGAAAAAACAAATACCTAACTTAAATAATTAAAAAAAACTAACAAAGTTTGGCAACCAATTTAATAACATTTACAAGCTTTATTTTGATAAATTGGCTTACAATCTTTTTAATAATTATATCTAATGATTAAACAAGAAGTTATTGTTTGTCCACAGAGAATCATCATTGTCATGTCTGACAACTCTCGAATATCATATTTTCTTCTACCCAGTATTTGTATAGTTGATAAATATAACAACATATAAAGAAATAAATTTAAATAATGGGTACGTGAAATAAATGAATACGAAATTGTAAAAATAGGGGACATTTTTTTTAGAGTGCAATTGAAATTCATGTTGTCATGAGGTCCAGAATGAGCTATGAGCTTCACAAAAAAAAATGTACGACATGATTTTACAAAAAATTCAAATGAACAAGAATAATTCTAAAGTTTAATATTTTATATAAATTTTTTATATAAATAAAAATCTTGTTTTCTGTTGAAATATTGCTAAAGACTACTAAAAATTACATAAAATATATATTATGAAAAAAACACATATAAAATGGAAATTTATATATTTGAAATTTCCTGCTCTGACATATTCGCTATTTAAACAAAAAACAACCTTTTAGCTTCAATTTCCTAGGAATATTTACATATGTATAACAAACAAGGACGAACAAAATATATATATATATTTAGCTTTTTTCATTGACAACAAAATTTGGTTAATTTAATTATATAAAAAATTCAATTTTTTTTTATGTTTTGGAATTTTTTCAACTGGAATTTCGAAATATAATAAATTTAAATGGTTTTTTAGTGTAATTGAATTTAATAATTTTTTTTTCTTTTGGAAAACTGAATTTGGTATTTTTATTTATTCATATGTATGTAAATATATTTTGATATTAAAATTGAGTTATATTTTATTATTAAATATTAGATTTTAATTATATATGAATTTTAATGGATAATTACTTTTCACAATTCAAAATATTGTGCATAATTTCTATGTATACTAAACGTTCTTATAATGAAAATTTGAATAACTAATTAAACATTTATAATAATTTTTTCTATATTAAAATGTATTTTTTAAAAATTCTCCTTTAAGTGTTTCTCCACAATTTTTAAAACTAATTTTTCATGGTTAAAATAGAAAAATACAGCATATACTTAAACATATAAAAGAATACTTTTGCATAAAATAAAAATTCAATTTTGTTGAATATCCAAAAAAAAAGAAAAGAAATTATAAATTCAAAAAGAATTCTAAAAGTTTTTAATTTTAAATTAATTCGAATTAAGCTCCTTTCATTTTTCTTTACCCAGTTGTATCCAATAATATAGCATCAAGGATATTTGAAATTAAGAATGTATAGGTAAAAAATGAAATAGATAAAACAACATAAATTTTTATGATATTTTTTAATTTTTTCTTTGACTGTAATAACAATAATTTTCACAAACTTTTCAACGAACTTCATAATTGTATTTATGATTAGATATAAAAAAATAGAAATAATTTTTTCAATTTTTGTGTATAATTTTCGCTTAAATTTTTATACTTATAATTTTCTAATTAATGTTGCGGAAATTCATAATTTTCTTATTTTTTTGTTGTTTTTGGGTTTTGAGAGCAAAAAAGAAGTTAAAGAAAACCTCAAAAGTTTTAATTATATAATAAATTTATATAATAAATAAAATATATACATAGATATTTACATATGTATTAGTTTTTTATATATATTTTTTATGAACCAAAAGGAATAGAAAATTTGTTTTTATAATTATTATATAAATTTTTTATTTATTAGATAATTTATGGTATATATACAAATTTAATATAAAAAATATATTTAACATATTTAATAAAAAATAATTATATATAAATAGCTCCTAAGATAATAATATGTTTATGAGACTATTAAGAAGATAAGTTATTAATTGCAATAAGCATATGTATACATATTTTTCTTTTGGAAGGAATATTTTCATTAAAATAATATTGATTGTTTAAATATGTATAAGAAATTGTTTAACTAAAAACCTTTTGTACTTTGCCAAAATTAGAGAAACCCTGTGCAGAAAACTATATACATTATAGCTTATAATTTTATAAACGATAATGTGATAAATATCGAACATTTGGTATTATTATTATCCCAAACAGTCAACTTGATTGATGATCTGGAAAATTATTTTCAACATTTTTATTACATTTATTTCATAGTTTTTTTTTAAAAGATAGATTTTCCATAAATTCATTTCAATAGAGATTTCTATTTTTTTTTTCGAAATATTTTTTCTTTTTAAATATAAAATATTGTGTACAAAAATGCTGGGTATAAATGTATAGTCTAAAGCTCATACTGAGTTATATAGTATAGTGTTCAAAGAACAAAATATTATAAAAAGTGTAAAAAAGTTTTTGATAAAAATAACAAAATATATATTATTTAAAAAATAAACATGGAAACTTTGATGGATGTTGAAATTTTCCACCATTCTCAAGATAGATGAGTGATCCTTTGCTGACGAAAAAAATATTATACAACAGAGTTATTTTTTTTATAGTTTGTGATAAATTTATTTTTTAGTTTTTCTTATTAATTTTAATTTGTTATACATATATTTATAATTTCCTTATAGAAAAATAAGAAATAAATCATTTTGTATGATAAATATAGTGGGAAGACGCAGTGTGAAATGTTTTATAAAATAAAGAAAATTTGCAGTACAAAAATTTACCAGAAATAAGAATATTAAAATTATGAATGATGTACAGAAGGAAACTGTAGAATATAAAATATGTTTAAAACTTTAATTACTGAAAAACAAATTGTATATAATTAATTATGACAAGGAAAAACATTTTATACCAGTGTAGTAATTAGTTTTCAGCTAAAAAAATATTGTTTTGTTTACTCAAAGTTGAGAATTATTTAATCAATTCTAGTTTTATGTTTAAATACTATTTTAATTATTTAGCACAAAACTATTTCATCTCATAGTTTTATGATACGACAATTTTTGTTATATTGAATATCTAAACTAAAGAATAGCGATTTATTTAATTTTTTTTGATATTATTACCTTATAATTTTTATTCAATGAAATACCTAGTCAACTAATATATAAGCTTTAGTGTTTCTATAATAAATTTTTGTAGTCAAAAATATAATATACTATAAGATTTACAGCATAATTAATGGATTATGCCTCTAACTTTCCTTACAAACTTAATTTTTTTTAGAAATATAAATTTTGTTATAAAGTAAAATCTAAATTTAAAGAATACAAAGGAAGGCAACAAGAAGCACACAGCTCATAATTCCAGGATTCAGAACGAATTTATTAATAAAACAACAGATAAAAAATATAGAATTTCTTATATTTCTATTGTATTTTGGTTTTGATAAATGAAACATTTGCAAAGGATGTGCAAGGATAAAAATTTAGATTTGTCCGTACAATAGTCAAATAATAGTTCACTAAAGAAACATTTTAATTATAGTTAATTTTAATTGATATCTTGTTTTGTTACATGCTAATTATCATTAATTAAGGTGTTTTTTGTGGGTTTTCAAATTTTGTTTTTTTAACACTAATGCTGAAAATTGTTTATTTTTTGTATTTCAAGTTAATATATTAATTTCAAATATTATTCCAATTGTGGAAATATTAATATTTTTTGGAAATCTTGTAATCGTAAATTTAATTGTAGTTTCTTAGTAAATTAAAGAAGAACTTTTTTCAAAAAATATCAGCTCACATGAAAAAATCCACAACCTCATAATTGGATAACTAAATTTATATATTTACAAAAGACTTTATGCGGAATCACAAAGAACTTTGCTTTAGTTGAGTTAACACGAAAAAAAATAAAATAGAATTTTCTTAAAGAAAAATTATATAAATACACAAGTGACACATTATAATAAAATGCACTTTGGCAGTCTATTCTATCTTTTCTGTCACGGAAACGTAACGAAAACAACAATAACAACATTAAAATTTTAACCTTCAGGGGAATAAAATTAATATTTCAATTAGATCGTGACTTAAGCGAAATTCTTATGCTTTCCTACTTAAGAAATCTTACCTTATTCTATTCCAGTGTGCATTATAAATCATTGTTACAATTTTATTTTATTTAACATCACTTGGCCCATTATTTTCATATTTTCCCGTAGCGAATTTATCTTTTCTTGTCACATTTTATTTCTGTATTTTCTCTTGAATATTTTATTATAAAATGAAAGAAAATTTATATATATTATGTTTATATACCAAAACTATAATAAATACTGTAGCTATACTGTCATAATTTTGTTATTAAGTATTATTATTAAAATATATGTAGAAGATTATGGTAAAGATAGGAAAATTAGGAGAGTGTTTATAATAATAATTAAATTTAGTTAAACGATAATATTGTTTGGTAGCGCGAGTTTTTATGGTATTACAAAAAAGGAAATATACTAAAAGCTCTCCAATAAGTTTTCACTATGGTAAAGTCTGCTTGGACCTTGCCGTAATTACAAATACGAAAGTTCCAAAAATTAGTGGTTTGCGGCAATTTTTTGTAACTTAACCTAATAATAATATAGTTGTGACGAAAACTTTCGTAAAATCTAATTATTTTCGTATATTTTAGAAGATATTCTTTTTTTCCGGATAATTTTCATATATGATTTTTTGAAATAATTTTTGTTGTAGAAATATTTCCTTATTTCTAACTTTAATATAAAGTTTTGGTATACATACACAAAGTGGAAAATAATAAATTCTGAAATTAATTAACATATATTTACAATGTAGTGATGATCTTAGATTTATTATAATATCTTCATTATTTTTTAGGAATAATAACATTTGTTTATATACATAAGAATGATAAAATAAGATTACTATGATGACATAATTTTGCTATACCTTCACAGATTTATGGTATATAAATAATAATGAATGAATAATAATATACAAATAAAATCTAGAGCGTATATGTTTATGTAAGTAGAAAACGCATATATAATATAAAAATTAAACCTTTTTTTACATAATTTTTATTCTTTATAATTTTTATTGAAATTTTATGTACATTTACAATTACATATGCGAAAATTAAGAATTTCTCACGAATGTAAAATTTTTTTGTTATGCTATTAAGATATAGAATGAAAATCTTTTCTAATATTATAATGAAATTTTCAAATTTAAAGTGTAATTACGTGTTTTAACCTTAATTACATTTTATTGCCTAAGTAAAAATAACAAAATATATTAAGTGAATCTTATAATGATAGTAAAAATTGTAGTTTCGTAATAATAATTAAAATTACAGAATAATTGAGGTAGAATTTTTGTGTTCTTCTTATTTAAGTAAAATGTCATTGAATTTTGTGGGTGTTAGGAATTTAAAAGGAAAACATTCGAATATATATAAAATGGAAACGTGACTATTCCGCTTAAATTATGCCATTATCGATCAAAGATAGAATAGAACTACATTTCTGACTTTTCATTCAACAAAAAACAGCTAAAACTTGACTAATAATAAAATTTATAAATCATAATATCATTAATTGAATAAAATAATATTTATTTATCTTTTTATATCTTATCACAATATCTTCTTTAAATTTATTTTATAAATTTTTGTATATCAACTCATGCACTCCAAAATAGCGTTTTTAAAATATTAAATCTAGTTTAAACTATAGTGCACAAAATTTAAAAGCAATTAAATTATAAAATTTAATCGTTAAATTCTCATAGTTTATGTACTAGACGAAAAACCTTAAATAATTTGATTTTTTTTTGTAAATTGTTGAAAATGTAATTTTAAACTTTCTGAAAAGAATTTCTAATTAAGTTCTAATTAATTTTCCTATGCTGATTTTATCTCTTTTTTTCATTTTTCCAGATTTGCAAAGAAAAACATTAAAGAAAATCAATTAAACTTATTTAAAAGAACAAACAGTAAAAAAAATGTATATACATAGATAACTTGGTAAAAGTTTTAATTGTAAAAATTTTTCCAAAAGATTAACCACGCGTAATTTTTGATCATGATTAATCGATTTTCTATTAATTTTTTATCTACTCTACATCTGAAAATTTTCCGATGCTGTCTATAATATTTAAAAAAAAAAATTATCAAAAAAATAAAAATTTATATTACATTATTTTCAATAAATTACTTTGACGTAAACTTTTACTTAATTTTTTTATTTGGTTCATTGGGAAAAGTTTTTTTTTTAAAGAAATGGTAAATAATTTTTTTTTGGGAACAAAGAAAAGAAAAAATTGATTGTCGTTCATTTTTACAGCAAAATTTCCTAATTGCTTTGCTCAAATAATTTTTTTTTTTTGCTCAATCATTGAAAGCTTTAAATCAAATTTTTATACATGGTGTAACTAACAATAGAAGGCGATGAATTTTTTGTTTTTTAAAAGAATTTGTTTCTTGTAATGTCATTGGATTTGGCTGGGGTGGTTGGGAGGTACAAGATAATGGTTTAGGTTAGAAGAATATATTAAATTTTTCTATAAGGTAAAGAGTCAAGGACGACATAAAAATCAAATACTAAGCTTTACAAGATGTATTTTTCGTTTTACAGATGTTAAAATTTTTTGTTAAGTAATGTTTTGTATTGGTGACATACATAATTTCAGTTTTGATGATTTTTTCAATTTTATAATGTATTTTATTTTGTTACTATGGTAGATTTATATTTGATTATAATTTAAAAAAAAAATTTTGTAATATTAAATTGCAAGAAAATATATGAAATAAATTATAAATTACTTACTCGTATACTAATTGAACTATTCATTCTGTGAATTTCAACTTTTCTTTTTTCATATTAAATTTTTCATAAAACATTCGAAAACATCCTTAACGCTCTAAAAAATTTCTTATAATTTTTTTTTTATGTGTCAGGAAAAAGTGATAACACTAACAAAACTGAAATATCTCTTATCTTGTCAGACATAATTTAAATAGTTTTTTTTAACAATTCCTTCTCGTTTGATAAGACTTTTTTTATTGTTTTCAGTTCGTATGATAATATACAAGGATTTTTATTTTAGATTGTTTTAAATGGGAAAAAAGTTGTATGTATATACGTAATATTTACCATGTGCAGAATTTTACATCGTTTTTTACGTATTTGTTAGATTAAATTTTTTTAAAGTATTTTTTAATAAACATTTATGCACTATTTTTTTTTACATAGCATTTATGCTCAGTAAAAAGTTTCATCGACTGTAATAGTCGATGAAATTGAAGTATTCCTATTTTTTTGTAATTGTCATAGAATGCACTTCACTTTGAAATCTCTTTTTCCAATAACCACTCAGAAAAGTAAATGCATAAAAATTTATTATGTTCAGAAAATCGAAATTAAAATTTTAATTTATGTGATTTTTTGGAAAGACTAGAACAAAAGTTTACCAGGCATGTAAATTTTGACTTAAATGTTAAATGTATTTTTTTTTTCATTGCTTGTACCTGCATTTCTATGATTTGGAATAGGAGACTCTGTAGATCGAAATATTTTCAATTGTATACTTACGTTCGATTACAGAATTTTGTATACTGACGCTTTGATTTTCGATTGTACTATATATACATATACACCAGAGAAAATCCTTTTTTTTATATTCAGTATGATTATGTATACACATAGGAGAATGTGTCTGAAACTTGAATTGGAAACATATAACATTTTGATAAATTAATAAATATGTTTTAAATGATTTATTATTATTATTTTTTGGTTTGATCTTTGGCATAATTTTAAGTTTAAATTAATGATTGAATATTTAAAATTTTATGTTTTTTAAATTAGAAAAGCTTTGAACACAGTATAGTAAAATATATAGTAATTATGTAATATATTAATTTACAGTAATTAATATATATCAAATGCATTTTACGAATATAACTCAAATACATTATATTACTAAATGCATAAATACATAATATACTACATATTTGAGAATTGATAAGAGAAAGAGTTTCTACTTTTCGAAAATTATCCTAAAAATTAATGTTATTAAAATAATGTTGAGCGTTGAACTTTAGAGATGAAAAATGTTCATTCCTTTTATTATTTTAAATTTTTTTAGATCTTTCATTTTACCTACACCCCCCCTCCTAAATAGTTACTTTAAATTATAAAATATTTCATATCAAAAATTGCCGTTTAAATAATATACATATAACATGATCATACTACATCATTTTTATGGCTACTAGCACTATAAATATTAATTATTTCTGAATGAAATTATGTTTAAATCAAGATGTTATGTCATATAGAAATTAGTCTAAAAATTGACTGATAATCAGATATTAGATTTAATGGACTAAAATTGTGCAAATGGAAATTACGATACATATTTTAAAAGAATTTAAAATCTAAAATATTTTTCAATTTTTATAATTCGATTTGAAATTGACATTTATTTAATTAACATTGGGCCATCTATTAAATAGAATTTGGTTTTCATTTTGTCTCTATCTATTGGATATCATGAATCTTAAAAAGTAAATTTCAAAAACAATATTTTAAATATTGATTTCTGGTAATAAGTTTAAACCTTTTAACTTTAAAAAAACAAAACATTGTCAATTTTTCATTTCCTCAATAATTTTCAAAAAAATTTCAATTTATTTTCACCAACAATTAAATATAAAAGCATTTAATTATAATTTTAAATATTTACTCATTTTCTCAGAATATTTGTTAAATAGTAACAAAAATTCTTTTTTAATTAATTTATTTTTTCAGTTAATTGCTTTTACATAAAAAGTATATAAAGTTCAAATAGATTAAGTACAAATAAAAAACACAAGCAAACCTTTAACAACCTATATAATTTATCCGGATGTGTCCTGATAGTTTGTTTTTCACTTGAATTTTTAATTGGTTTTTCTGATTAATGAATTTTTTTCTATCCAATTAAAATTCTGTCAATGTAAATTCGATTGAAAATGGTTTTGTTTTTGCGTTTTTTTATGTAAAATATTTTCAAAAATAATTTCTTATAAAATTAAATTTCCAAAAATGATTTTTTTAATGTAACCACAATGATTAATCAAAAAGAATAAAATAGGAGATTATTTAACAATAAATGTCATTTAGAGAAAATGGTATAATATAAATGCAATATTATGGATTCCAGTTTGTCAGTTAATAGTTAACCAACTGATAAAATAGTTAGAAGCATTCTTTAACTTTATCCATTTATTTCTTTTAATCTACAGATATTAATTCTTATTACAGATATTAAAACCTTTTTAAACTTTTTTTTGCAGATGCTTAAATTAATTCTTGTTAGGCAGGATTCTTTTTAAAATACTTAACAGAACTTTAGGGGTAAGATTTAAGCGATTTGGGAAATTTTGTATATTTGTTAAAATTTTATTGTAATTGATTTTGCGGATCAATATTTTTAATGGAAAATACATAGTAGGTGCAACAGTCATCACTAAATCAAGGAAAATTTAATATTTGAAGGTTTACAAATATAATACTAAAATAATATAAAAATAATTTTACAAAATGAAAATTTATCTTTAATATCTTTGACTATTTAGTTTAAAATATTAATTTTTTTTTAAATATATTGAAATTAAAAAAAATATATCAGAAGAAAAGCAAATCAAAATGGAAATGGAAAACCCTTTCGGAAAAAAATATTTAATTAAAGATTTCTGATAAAAAACCTGATTACCTATTTCAAAAAGAAGAAGAGTTTTTTTTGTTGTACCAGGGACTTTTTTTTTTTAAAAAGTTCTTTTCAATTCAAATAATAAATAAAAAAAGGATATCTTATTTTACTCCTTCCTTTAATAATAAACTTGTCCTTTTTCTTCCAAATATTGACTGAACAAAAAACTTTTTTAAAAATAAAATTTTTAGTGCCTCTATAAGATTTGTTGTCAAAGAAATAAGATTTTTTAATCGATTTACAGATAAAAGGATTCACAAAAAATGTATTTTTTTTTCCATTCGGTATTGAATCCATATTTATTTTAGTATTCAAGTAGTCTTAATAGAAAATTACTATTTGTATTGATAATTTTTTTTGATATAATTTTATGATTTAGTTGTTTTTAGTATTTTACCTTTTTCAAAATAATGGAGGCTAAAAGTTCGTTTTTTAACTGAAATATTTTATTGTTTAATATTTCCAAATTGTTGAATTCATGATTGAAAAAGCAAAAAAAAAAAATCAATAACAGAAAAAGGACAAACATTTAAGGATAAAATATTTTAAAGAAAGGATAAAAGTTTAAAAAATAAAATATAATTGAAAATGTCATTAAATTCGTATTTCTGTAAGGTTCTCAAGTTTCGATATTTATTTTATTATTAAGAATACTGATTGGAAATAATTGAAAACTTTTGTAGACTATGAAGAATAAGTATATGTATATTAAAAATCCTTTCAGAACTTAATTTATTTAATTACAAAATTTTATGAAACTTTCTCTGGTAACATTTAATTGAAATTTTTTTATTATGAACAGTCAACATTTCAAATCGGATAATTTTTTATTTAAAGTTTTTACTACTCAACCTAAATCAAAAAGTACAATATACTATTTAACATGTGTACATATATATTAGGTTAAGGTTGTACAAGCATAAATTTAATATAGTTCTAACTAAGTACGATTTATAAACGTTAAACTTATTCCAATTTTATTAGTACTTGTGACTTTAATTTGAAAAGTCAAAGAAAAATTATTAACTGGTAATATTCATCTTGTTCGTAGTAATTATGAAATAAAGAAAAATTATGCTTTTTAAATTTAATTAATTGATGATCTGTCAAAAATAAGTCAATAATAAAATAATTCAACATTAAATATTAATTACTTCTTTATTTTGAACACTCAATTGAATTATCTGTAAATATAATAAATCTTAGATTGACAAATCCCAGACAAAAAAATATTTATACTATATTTAATACGGAAAAAACTAATGGTATAGAAGCCATTAAAAATGATATTACATATATACATATATATATATAGTATATAAATGTTTATGTATTTCCTAATAAATAAATAAATAAAATATATTTTTATTGATGTCACAGCAAAATTTTCCATCAATAAATAAAACTATTTTCTAATTTTCTTGATTTTCCTCTTAGTATTTTTTGTTATAAAGATTGAATTAGAAAACAAATAAAAGTGTGTTTAGTTTTTAAGGACTTAACTGGAGAAAGTTTTTGTTTTTCTAACTAACCGAGAGAAAGTTTCTTTTATTGTATTTTGTTCAAGGAAATTAAACAGGACAGAAATAAATTTATAAAAAGTAAAAATTTTATACGATGAATTTATATTATTAAATGAATAAATCCCACACAAACGTAAACCATTGATATTGACTGTAAGGTCTTATAAATTGTTCCTTTGGGCACTTCTGTACACCAAAACCGAAATGCCATTATTTGGAATGACTTCAAGAGAGGCAAAAAAAAGGAAAATTTCATAGTGAACAATAAATAAAACGAATAAAAAAGAACGATAAAAATTAGTGTTTTTTATTATTCGATTCCAGATTATTTATTTTAAGTGACCTTATTTTACGATAGAAATAAATATAAATAAAAATTCAAAAGGACACATCAGAAAAAAGGGACATTTGAAAATATATTTGCAAAGGTGTTGAATTTGATTTTTTCTATGATTTTATATAAATATTGTTTTTAGTAAAGATTCATATTATTTGAGTAGGTATTGCAGTGTGCTGTTGAATTTATTTTAATTTTTGCTAATAATCCTGTAAATTTTACTATGGAGTTATATTCCCGTTAAACAGCGAGACTATAATTTATTTTGAAGGCTATACATATTAATGCAATTAGAAAATATTTCTCAAACTGCATTAATTTTTTTTTTCATTTCTGTATTATGATGATATTGTTATAAATGCCAAATCACTGAAACTTTTACTTTACTGTACTTGGAAACATTTTTTATAGAAAAATGAAAAACTTATTTTTGTTTACATTTTTATTTTGTTCCTTATTTTTTAGAATTTTCTTTTATTTAAATTTACTAACTACTTACATAAAAGTTACAAGAAAATAAAAATGAAATTTAATCAACCGAAGTTGTTTATAGAAATGACAGCCTGAAGTTTTTTCCCTAGCAAGGGTAAAAGAGGATGAAATTTGCACTCTTAATAGCCCTACTATACTTAAAAAACTTTAATTTTTTTTAAAGAAAAAGAGTATATTTTCGTCATTTTTGTGAGGAAAATACATTTTTAAGAATTTTCCATTTGTAATGTTTAAAGGACTCAGGCTTTATTATTTAAATATTGTAAAATTGAGAACCAAACATAAATTGGACTATTATATGAAAATAATTCAGATGGTAATGTATACAAAGTCAAATCGGATATCTGGTACGGTCCTTTTTTTCATTCAAGAGTTAAAACTATTTTTTTTTCATAATTTACTTGATTTTTCTTTTTTAAAAGTAAATATTTCATATACACTTGAAAAGTTGTTCGAACTACAAGAGGAAAACTTTTTCTATAAATACAATATTTTTTGTAAGGCATTTTTCCTTTTTGGGTATTTTTCATTGTTTTTTATTTTTCATTTTATAATTCATTATTTTTTGGAAAAAGTAAAATTTCTTTGAAATAGTAAAAAATATATATTTTTTTTTATATTTTTTGATATTTGCAGAGTTGTATAAAGATTTTTTTTGTAACATTAATTATTTACCTTTTACAATTATTTAAATCTATGAATTTTCTTGCAGTTTACTGAAAATACAATTTTTTTTTTGTTAAAATCTTTAAATTTCTTTTTCATTTTATGTAAATATTCAATTTTTCAATTTTAGAATTATAAATATAATATGTAAAAGTTAATTAATTTTTTGTTATTCAAAAATTATATATGTAGTGATAAGATAAGCAAAAGAAAATAGGATGAAAATTATATTTATTTTATACATACATAAAAAGAAATAGAAGTAACAATTTTTAATAGATAAAAGAAATGAACATTATTTTACTATTTTAAATCCTTTAAGTTTTACCATCAGGCTTACTTATACAAAAACGATTTAAATGGTTAAGAAAATTAAAACTTTTCTGTATTATAATAGTTTTGGAAAAAGGATTTCTATGGTTAAATCGAAAGAATATAACTTTTTAATGATCCTGTTTGGAATAGTAAAGAAGAAAAAAGGGAATTCATATATTGAAATCATTTCTTTCTAACATAGTTGGATTAAGGGAAAATTGACCAGAAAACTTTAAAAGGACTAAATTTTTTGATTGTGTTAACTGTATTACTGGCAAAATAAACCTATTGGTGCCAAATATATAATACTTATTGTAAAATTTAAATAATTATTGGCAAAATATATTAATTTTCATGAAAATTTTGTGTTTAAAATATTAATTAATAATATTGTGTAAGAGACTGGCACTGTAAAAATTAATTATGATATAAATTAAATTGTAATTATCTTTTAAAAGAGTTACATATATTTATATTTCTACTAAATTCATTTTTAAACTTTTCCTCGGAAATTCTTTAATCGTTTTCTCTTAAAAAGTAAATAAGGAAAAAGCTGAAACTAAAATAAACTTTTTCCTCGAGGAACTAAAAAGGTTTTTGTAATTGTCGGACATAATAATGGTAAACAAATGTATGGATAACACAATTTTAATACTTTCTTTGCGTTTGTTTCTCGAATTCTTATATTTATTTCAAACTTAAAAACTGAATAAAAATGAAAAGGTATAAAATGCAAAGAGGGTGTCACGATACACTTAAAAATAAAATAAAGAAATAAAATAAAAAAGGAAGCTTTTTTTAAATTATTTTTTTGTTTTTATGTCCCAAACGATTCGCGGTTTTATATAAAGTAATTTTTTTATAGTTTTCTTTTCTAAGCATTTTCACAAACCAAAAATGTTAAGTAAAAACATATTTTTCTATTAAAGACAACAAGTAGATTTGTATATAAAATTCAAGAATAGTAAGGGGTTTTTGCGGATAACATTAGTAAATTGGTTTTAAATTTTACATTTTTATTAGTAGATTAGGATAAGGAAATTTTATACTAAATTTTAGGCAGGAGTTTTAGTAAAAATATAAAAGCTCGCTCAACATTTCAGTGAAACTTATGTACGCTGTACACTTTCACGATCTTATTAAAAACTTTTAAACAATCTTTTGTGAATGTTAGTGATTAATAACTATAAAGTTTCGAATATATGAAAGCCAAATTTGAATTAAATCATATATAAGTTAGTACATATATATTCAAGTTATCAAACAGTTCCACTATTTGAAAGTATTATTTAAAAAAACTATATAAACATTTACAAAAAGTGAACAATTATTTTATTTTTTCGGTTAGCTGCCCTGCCATGATAGTCGACATATATTTCTCTATTTTGTGGTGTACATGTACATTCTATTTTAAAAGATATACATATATATATAATTATAAGGATTTTTATTTTCGACTTTAAAAAAATAAAAAGTGAATTCATCCTTCTGTAACTCATACATTTTTCTTGTAATTTGATTTTTTTTTTAAAGAACAACAATAATAATAAAAACCGTTGGTGTAGCATTAAGTTGAATATCCTTCAGCAGAATGAAACCAACAAACGTCAGCGTCAACGTTAAATGTTGACAGTTGAATTGAAAAAGTTTTTTATATACAATATTTTCCCACATTTCTCTGGTAAATGACGTATAAATGTTTATACAGAAATTCTAGAATATTTGCAATAAATATAAAAAAATATTTAAAAATAAAATTAAAACGATATACAAAAAAAAAATATTTATATAAGAGAACCTAAAATCTAGAATATGTATGAAACGAGCTTTATTACTTTTTTTTTGGTACACCATAATCCCTTGATAGACGTTTTATTCTGAAAAATTGTTAAAAATTATAAGAATAAAAATGTTTTAAAAGAAAATTTATTCGGAAAAAGGATTGTTTATTCAGTGTATGCCCGAAGCTAGCTGAGATAAACTTTAAGAATTTTCTTTTTAGCATTTTAAGTACTAAAGATTTAAGAAAAAATATATGATAGTCAGGAAAAAGTTCTTTCTTTAATGGTCTTCTACATATTTATAATTTTTTTTTAATTTTTTTCAGGTTAGAGACTATATTTTAAGAATATTTTTGGATTAAAAATATAATTTAATCAATTTTGAATGCAGATATAGAGGGTGTAATTATCATTAACTGTAAGTGTAAGAAGATAAATATATATGCATAAATACATTTTTCTCCGTGTATTATGTGCGAGTCATATTTAAACAAAAAAATTTATTTTTGGTAATAATCATTTTCAATTTTATTAGCGACATTAATGATGACATGTAATTTTTTTAAAAATTAAAATTAGTTATTTAAAAATCAATAAACATTTTCCAAATCATCTTATACATAGACTTTTTTTCCTCTGAATCATTTATTCATCTTTAATATATGTAATATAAATAATAAAAAAATAATATGTTCAACTCTACGTCGACGTACAAATAAAAAATTCTTTTTATTTTTATTTCAATTCTAAAAAAAAAAAATATTTTTAATACGAAACAGAAAATTTACCAATGTTGTTGATTTCGAACTGAGGTCAAACAAGAGTAAAATTGATAGTAAAGATAATGTTGAAACCATAACGTACTGTTTTTAAATAGAAACACTAACCACGCGCAGAAAATAATTCCACTAGGAGGAATTTAAAATCAGCTTATGTTTTTTCTAGCTCGACACTTTCCAGTCAAAATATATAATATACATACTTATATTATATATATATAATATTATAATGTTCATAATCTACAACAACACTATCGAAATGAGCTTATTGCTACATATAATAGAAATTGGTAAAAGTCTCTGAATTGTTTATAGTTAAAGTATTTGTTGAATTCATTTCATATTTTTAGTTTCTCAATGGTAACAAAAAAATTACAACGAATTTCTTAAAATTTTCAATATAGATCTATTGGAATAGTAAGACAAAAAAAATATATCACTAAATTTTTGAGGCATTGTAGTCGAGAACCTAATATACTTTTTGGTTTAATTGCGCTCAGTTCATCCAAAATGGATATAGTTTTTAAATACTTAGAACAATTTCTTTTTTAATTAAATATTTTTGGAATGGAAACATTTTTCGGCACCACTTTATAATAATCCATTATTCTACTTGTGTTTCTGTTGAAATTTTTCAGAAATTTGGAAATTTTCGATCCAGAATGTTAGTTAAGAGGTGCCTTGGCGGCTGTAAAATTTGATAACATACAATACGAAATTTTTCCCATATTTATTATAATGTTTCATTGCAGAGAAAATATATGTTGAAAACCATTCATTTTATTTACTCATATATCGATATATGTACATCCATGCATATATTTATGCTCATTGATATATACTTAATACATATGTATATATGTACATAAAACATTCGAAATGAAAATTCTATATTAAAGGAAAATTCATAATAATAAAGTATGAAATTTTAATGGTAAATTTATAAACTCTAGAAAATTAAAGTATAATAATTTTCAACAAATCCTTTTTCTTATATCGTAGTATATAATTTAATTACAGTTGTAGGCATTAATTGTTTTACAATTGAGTGATTAAAAATGCATTTATGGAGATTTTTCAACAAATTAATGCTATTTTATTTTTATCAAATATATAATTATGATTAATAAGAAATTGGATTAAGAGATTGGAAATCGGTCACGAAAGATTTATCCTAATAGAGAGTAATTATAAATTGCGGTACAATTTAATAAATAGCATAAATTCTTTTTAAAATTATATAAAGCAATTCTTTTCGATTTAACTTTCTAAATTCAATCTAAAAATCTCAGTTTAATTTCAAGTACAAACAAAGAATATAATTTTATAATAAAACGAATTAGCTCTACTACTAAATTATAAATTTGAATTTATTTTAAGAAAATTGGACAAGTAAACAAGTCCAAAAAATTAAATTTTTTTATTAATCATAAATACGTACATCAATTTAAAAAAAATATAAAACGAAAATAAATCTTTTTAGCGGAATAAAAGTTTTTATATTTTATAATCCTTGGAGCAACTCGTTATAATATTTATTGCACCCAAAAAAAAAAAATTAAAAAACAAAATGATTTAATTCTGTTGTTTTCAAAAGGATATTCAGTTTATAATTTATTATGTGGAGAGTATCCTTTTTTATTGTTTGTTTGTTCTTGTTAAGAAAATATTGTTTTTTATTCGAATTTTCTTAAAAAAGTTTGTTGAAAGATCATAAATATATAATATATGTATAAAAATATAAAATTGTAAATAAGTAATCTGTATATTATAATTGTTATTATAACTAGAATTTTCCAATTACTTTTCCATTTAAAATCATTCAGATCCTGAGAATAGATTCTGAATAATCTATAATTTCGTATATATAGAACATAAATATCAGGCAAAGATTTCTATATTTTTAGCCAACATGAAAAGGGGTTCTTGGGAAAATAAAAAAAAGATTAATTCTTAAAATTCCCCGTTCATAGACTCCAAATTCACCGATATTGGAGAATATCGATGTTTTACGCCAAAAAAGTTGCAGGGAACCTTGTTTTTTTTAAAGTATAAAACATCGACGTTCTCCAATTTGGAGTCTATGAACGGGGAATTTTAATTATAATAAGAATATCCAAGCAAATACTAAATATCTTTAAATTTCACCAAGTTATAGCAAAAAACTTGAAAAAAAGATCTGCAAATAGAGAAACTTCTAAATGCTCTTATAAATGAAAATCTATGAAGTTGACAATAAGGCGATATCGTTATTCGTTAAGAGTTCACAATTTGTATTTAATTTGGAACATAAAATAATTGTCTTGTAAAAGGTAACAAACAATATAAAATTCAAAGTTCAACGAATTTTATACTGGAGGGTAGAAATAATATAATAAAGTCTGTAAAATTGCTTTTTATATCCCTCGAGGTTAAGTTTATAAATCAAAAGTAACCGTAAACATAAATGTCTTGCAAATCCTGTAAATTACATTAAAAAAAAACCTTTGGTGTATAATGATAATAATGACCTCTATAATTTGTCACTAAATTATATCAACAAGAGCAAAGAAAAATCTCTAACTTGACATAAGTAGACTATGTCCTTGGGTATTTTATGCATAAAAAGCTGTGTCATTATATATTAGGGAGAAAATTTAGTTAATATCTCTAATTTTATGTACTATGTAAAATAATAATATCAAATCCATTGATGGGTTATATCTTCTTAACCTATATTTTTGTTTTAGTCCTAGTCAGTCCTAACAAACCTTATGTGTATATTGTCGATATTGAAGCAAATCAAGTTTGTTATAAAAATTATAATAATTATATGTACATACTTGTGGCATTTCTTTTCGGATTTGACCCAAAAGAATGGCTGTGTCCTTGAAATAAGTATAAGTTCGTGAAAAATTTAACAACTAAAGTTTTAATCAAATTTTTTTTATATATACATAATAAATTTAGCCCTATAGGTATAAATAAATTCTCATTGGATAATTTTTTTACTAAAGTGAAATCTTCTATGGTAACTTATTCATAATTTTTTTTTTAATTTTCATGTAAAAATTTAATAATATTTATAAAAGAAGAAAACCAAAAATTAAATTTAAAAAATTGTTGACCTTTTATATAAATTCTTCTTTTTATCCATAGCCAAACTAAAAGTTTATCAAAAGTTTTTAATGAAAACTTTTTTCTTCGACTATTACAAGATAAAAAAAATGTATTTTTTCTACTAATACAAAATAAGTTAAGGATTCTTCATAAATTAAGGAAATTTTTAGTTTTGACAATTGTTTTTCTGTGTGATAATCAAATTCCTTAATGTCCTTTTTTTTGGTTTTTTCATATCAACTAAAGACAAAAGGATCAAAAGAAATGAACTTTTTTTATTTTTTACTATAGTGAAAAATCTTTATTTTGTCGTGAAAAATATAATCCTTTTTCTATAAAAAAAAAAATTTCGTCCTTTTTGTTTTGGGTTAAATTTGTGATA
This sequence comes from Empis stercorea, assembly GCA_949752835.1. Classification (NCBI taxonomy): domain Eukaryota; kingdom Metazoa; phylum Arthropoda; class Insecta; order Diptera; family Empididae; genus Empis; species Empis stercorea. The sequence continues at coordinate 493,991 of OX457086.1, forward strand.
AATAAAGTATAATAAAAAAAACTGACACATTTTGATGAAATTTTATATAAATGACAATAAAAAAAATTGAAATTGGTGATATAGAAAAATGAAAAACTGAAAAATGGGATTAAATTTTTTTCCAGACAGTTTCACTTTTATTTTGTAAATTTGACACACACAAATAAAAATAGGAAATAAAAAACAATAGGAAAGGAAAATATGTTTGATGGTAGATTACGTAAAAAAGGACTTTTTTCAAATTAATGCCAAGACCAGAAGGAAGACATTGTTGTGTGTGCAAAGATTTTGTGGTTTTCCGAAGAAATTAAAAATATTTTATTGATTTTAGTAGCACTTTTGATATTTTCCGAAATCAAATGACCTATAAAAATATATCAGATTCAACAAAAAATAACGACAATATTGAAAATTTGGTTTTAAAACAATTTGTAATATCATTAAAACAATTATTTATAATTTATATTGTGAATATTATATGAATGATTATAATTTCATTATACATTATACAAAATGTTCATATTTTATTTATTAGAAAGAAATCGTAATCAATTTTGTAAACCACTTTTTTCAAAAAAGGGTCAATCAAATTCAATTTAATATATAAATTCATTTGGGGAATATTTAAAGGTTAATTGAGTATATAAAAAATGTAACATTACTCTATTAAGTATTTATCAATATTATTTATTTATGATATTTTCAAATTACAAAAAAAAAATATTATATGGGTACAATCCTTAAATTTTGATTGTTATACAATTTAATTTAATTGGCTCTTTTTTTGTTAAATTAGTTATTATAAAGTTATTGAATAGACTTTCGACTTTATATTACGTTACACGAGTACCTATATTAATAGAAACTATAGTTAAATATAAAATATAAGTTTATTTTACAAAAATCAAATAAATTAAGATTCCAAGAAATTCCAGGCCAAGATGAAACTTTGCTATACGATTAATTTAAATTGTAGTCGTTTTAAAATTAATTTTTTTTTGCTATACGGAAAAATTAATACAGTAAAATATTGATTGACAATTACTAAAACAAATTTTTTAAAATTTATATTCGAAATTCGACAAAAATTGAAGCTCTCTATTATGTAGAACATTATTTTCTTTTCTTTTTTTATCCCCAACGTTGAAAAAATAACAATTTTTTAATTTTTACTTTTTAATAATATTTTAACAAATCAGTTTAACAAAATAAAATAAAAATGTGGATACGTTTAAATAAAGTATCAGCTGTGGCAGCTGGTGCTGCAAGTGGTATCGGTGTTTATTTATATTCAAAATTAACTGATTATAACAGAAAATATAAAAATTCATATGAAGCCACGCCAGTATTTACTGATAAAGCTATATGGGATTATAATTGGGATTCTCGTGAACCAACTAGTTTAATAAACGAATGTATCGCAACACCAGAAGAAGAAAAACAATATCAGAAAAAAATAGATGAATTAACTCCGAAATATAAACGAAATATAATTTTAGTAAGACATTGTGAATATTTAAATATTAAGGGTTCATCAGATAGTGATAACCATTTAACCAAATTGGGACATCAACAAGCTAAATACACTGGTGAACGTTTAAAATCATTAGGAATTAAATGGCAAAGTGTTATTGCATCAACAATGACTAGAGCCCAAGAAACAGCTAATATTATAACTTCTGTATTAGGTTGTGAAATTACAGAATATGATAGTTTGATAAAAGAAGCTAATCCAGAAAAATTGGATAGTGTCAGACGAATTGAAGAAGGCTTCCATAAATATTTTTATCGTGGCGATGTTAATGAAAATGTTAATTCGTATATATTAATAATAGGACATGCAAATGTTATTCGTTATATGGTTTGTAGAGTTTTACAAATTTCACCTAGAGTATGGGACCGTTTTGTTCTTAATCATGGATCAATAACATGGATATCAATATTGCCATCTGGACGTGTTTTATTAAGAAGTCTTGGTGATTCTGGTCATATTCCAACTGATATGATTACTTCTCGCGCACAACGTCAATAAATAATAAAAAAATTAATTTGTAAAAAATGTAATAATCAAAATATTCGTATTGTGTATAATTAAGTGATGATCCTTTAAAATATTTATTTTAGAAATGGCTATTCAAAATCTATTATATATTATTCTTGCAAAAACTCAAAAATTACATTTTATAAAATATTCTAATTTATGCTAAATAATTTTATCATCCTTTAGTCATGTACAATATGGAAAGATGGCACTAATTTTTTTGCAATTTGCCTTAAGTTATGCAATATAATTAAATTATTTAGAGACGAATATTTTATTTAAATTAATCAAAGCAAAACTAAAATTTGTAATTTTAAAAATTTAGGTCTTTTTATAGGCCAAAAAGAAAAATTGTAATATTTCATCATATTTAAGTATTTTGGAATACGTTCTTTTTTGATTTACATATATAATTTTTATTGTATTGCAAATTAAATAATTATTGAAATAAATTCTTTTTAATATTAAAATAATATCAGTATTTGAAGTTAACGATATGATATTTTGAAATTTTGATATATTTTTAACAAATTATGTGTAAAATTACAAATAAAATTGATTGAGAAAACAGAAAAAAATTAATCAAATTTGCATTTCACATAAGCAAAAGTTAAAAACATAAATTAAATATGATTGCCAAAAATAAATCTAAATATTGTAAATGGTGAAATGAGCACTAAAAATCTATTTTAATTATTTATAAATTATCACCAATTCATATAAAAAATTTTCTCTGTCTAAAAAATTTAATGAAAATTTTAAACAAATTGTTTTTCAGTAAAATAGTATACATCAATATAATATTTTCGTATGATGCTCTGTCAATGAACCTGATAATTTGTTTTACTTATCAGTTTCGCATGGCAAAATATTAAATAAATTGTTGTGCAAATTCAATAAATTATTATTATTTAAAAACAAAATCTAATTAATTTTTTTGATCTAATGAAAAAAAAAACTTTCATCAAAAAAGCTACAAACTAAACTTATTTTTCATAATTTAATAAAACCGCAAATATTTTCATATTAAAACACGTGTAAAATTTAATTACATATTATTTGTGTTTTTGTTTTTCGGTTCTAATTCTTATGCGCCCTTATATCTAAAGATAATTTTTGCAATATTTTATTAACCACACATTTAGTATAACTTCAAAGTCAAATATACAAAAAAAAACGTAAGCAAACAAACAACCAAAAAACATAAATAATTAAAATAAATACTCGTATGAGCAAAAAATATAAAACTTTACTTTTCTTATAAAGAAAAGGAGAAAATTGAAATCTTAAAATGATATCTTAGGAAAATATATTATATCTTGTCTTGTCTAACTCATTCAATCAAAATATTAAAGATTACAAGGGCTATGTGGAAAGTACCTTGCAAAACTGTAGCTGGTACATCATACAAATGTAACATCATTAAAGGTGAGTTTTATATTTTCTCCTTATTATTACAAACTAAGGAGACTGTAACACAAAAATGATAATTATATTCATAAAATTAGATTTTATTTATATCTCCATGATCTTTTTACATATACTTCGTATATATGTATACATAAATAATAAACTACCTACTATTACGTTTTTGATAGATGAAAAATTTGGTAAAAAAAGTCTATGGTTTCTTTATTTTAAAGATTCGAAAATATATTGAAAAAGGATACATACGAAATTTTTCAAAGGATAACATTGAACGCACTTAGAATCTATAAAAAAATATTTTTTTCTCCTTTGATGTTTATACAAAATTTTTGTTTTAACGTAAATTTAAACGATAAAAGTTTATTCATTTTTATTAAAACGTAAATTTTCGAATCGTAAGTGGTGTGAAGGGTTTGGATCCAAAAATGTACTAGAGGTAAAATGTAAATTAATAAAAATAAGTTTCAATTAATTTTTTTTTTTGTTGAAAGAAATAATTTACATAAACTATGGTTGAGAAATAAATTTTTTACAGAATTTATTTTAGAAATGTCTCGTAAAATTTAATTACTATCATTAAATAACGAATACCTATATACAAAAATTAAATTTGTAATATTTATGATATAAATTAAAAATTTTATTCAACTCTAAAATAAACTTGTTAACTAATTTTGATATGGAAGTTACTACTTGGGAATCTATTTTATTTTATGATTTTGATTATCTAAATTTTTATTCCCGGGCTATGCACCGCTGTAGTTCTAAGTAGACTCAGCTCCAAATATATACTTATATCATATCATATCAGAATATACAGCATTAAAAATGTTAGTGATCGTGTCCAATTGTTGGCAGCCCAAGCCATTAGCTGTATTGTAATTATAGTTTCTGCATAACAAAAATACTTATTATTGTTTGGCATCCATACAAAATTTAGTAGAGACCTGATTGTAATTGGAAAGTCATAGAAACATATTTAACAAGATGACGCTCTCTACCAACGAGGCGATGGACGGATTGAAGACAATTACTAAATATTGGACGATGATGTAAAACATTGTTAATTAAGTGATAATTTTTGAGTTTTTATCTCTTTTTAAAATAGAGAATCAAAATACAAATAATTAAAAATTAACACTTTATAAACGAGACTTTAAATCAACATTCATAATTTAATTTATCTTTTTTAAGGTTATTTTTTTAAAATTTATTTAATATTTTTACGATGTTTGTTTGCTATTATAAATAGTTAGTGTTATTAATCTTTTAAACTGAGAACAGGCATTTACATATATTTATATTTAATAATTTTAAATTTAAATAAATATAATTTGGAATATAGAGTTTCGCTATTCTACCAAAGAAATTTAACTATTTAGTTCAGAATTAATGTACTTTAAAATAATTTATAAACCCGCATAATGGATATAAAACTGTCTGCATTTATTTATCTATAGCAAATATTAGTTAGATATCTAAAATGGAGAATCTATTTACATTCTTTATTTTATAAGTATTTACAGAAATATTATTCACCTTAATGAATAGGTTTCAAACGGATTGCTAATAATACAGTAGAAATTTTTTGACAACAAATAAATTAAAAGTGTAAATATTCAAATATATTTCAAATATTACACCCTACACGTTATTCTCTTAATTTATATTATATTTGTGTATCACTAAATGACTTTATTAATATGTTATCACAACGAATTAAATTCAATCTTTTTTTAAACCATAAACGAGTAATAAAAACGAAAAGTTTATTGCAGTTTAATTATTTTTAATTATAAAATGTTCAAAAAAACAAAAAAAAATACGAAAATGGTTCTCTTTAACACTTTTACGGAATGAGTCAATTTGACTCATTCAAGATTATATATAAAAAACTTAAATATTATTTTTTTTAAACATATGTTAGTTTTAATTACATAATGAAGTATATACAAAAGATTAATTTATTACCTACCCCGCACCCTCCAATTATGTATTTTAAAATGTGGCACATCCATTTTTAATTTGACTCATTTTTTTAGTACAAAATCATCAAATCAACAGCCCCTAAATCTAGTGTAATTAGAATTGTATAATAACTATTTCATTTAATTCATTAATGCCATAACCATATGATAATCGAGACTCGTTGAAACGATGTAGAATAATACAAAAATAATTTAGTATATTTCAATTTATCTTATGATAAATCAGATCAGTAACAATTCAACCGGCATCGGTTATAAATCTCATAAAAAAGGAAAAGAAAAAAATTATAATCAAACAAAATTTCTTTGCAATTAATGAATTGTGAATAATCATAAATAATTTATGAACAACTAATCAACACATTAATTTTTTATATTTATTTAATTAATAATTATATGTTGTTAATAAAAATTCGTGAATAAATTAAAAAGAATTTTGATCACGATCGAGTTATAAGTTTTCTTTAATATTATATGGAATTATCAAATGTTACAATAAATCCTCCTGTAAGTAAATATTTACACAAAGATATTTTTCGCCAGGGGAAAAAAAATTAATTGTTTTTATAATAATTTGTCAGTGGAGGAATTTTATTATTCCAATTTCCTATATAATTTATTAGTTGCACAAAAATGTAAATTTATTGAGTATAAAAAACAAACAACAAATTTGCATTTTTCTTCAACTTTTATGAATTTAATTATTAATGGATTGTAAATTAATATGTTCAATTAACTTTTTGAAATATATTAAATCAATTTAAAATTGATTGGTAGCTATGGCAGTTAGAATTAATAATTATAATAATTTTAGAAGGTCCATCTTTGAGTGTCATACTATAAAATATTATAAATACTACACTAGAAACTACCAAAATAAAAATAGTATACTGCGAACTGTCGATATAAGTTCAAACATTTAATCAAACATTTTTGTTTTATTTTATTTTTTTGAGTCAGTGAAAGTAGACTTAGCGAAATGAACACATCTGAGTATAAAAACATGCGAACTTACAATTTTACTCTAGGAGTCCTGCATTGTTAAAAAAAAAATATTTATGTAATTAACAAATTAATTTCAATTTCAAATTTATTTTTTAATTACAAAAATTATTCATCCTATCCTGTTAAAAATTAAATTCAAAAGAAGTTGAATTAAATATTTATTTGTGTATTATATTTATTGTCAGCTGAATTTTTATAATTAATCTAATTGCAAATCGAGCAAGAATTGAAAATAAATGAATTTAATTTAACCTTGAACTGCTTTTAAAAATCGAATTTGAAAATCGATTCTTTAAATAGAATTTTCAATTTAAAAATAATCAAGAAATAAAATTGACATTCAAATAAAATCTAATTTTCAATATCAGAAAAGTAAGTAATAAAGAAAAATTGTCGCGAATAATATTTGAAGTAAATATTTATTTTTGACATTTTTGATATTATGATTTATTACTATAACTTAAATTAGTTTATGTAATTTGTGGATAATAATTACGTGAAATGTAAATTTGATAATTGTGATGTAATAGAATATCGACTATTAATATAAAATTTACGTAAATATTAGTCAATAATTTTATTTAAATTATATAGTTCAAGATAAGGAAATGCAACTTATTTGTTTTGAATTAAATATTTTTGATTAAGTTTATTTATTAAAGTTAAAAATTTGCGTATACATATATAACTTATATTTCGATAAACTTACATAGAATTCTTTGTATATAATAAAAATACAATAGATTTAGGTGATATTTAGAAATTTTTTCAATTCACGATCAAAGAATTTAATAAATTTATTAATTCTAGAATTTATTTAATCTGTTAACATACTTTCATCAATTAACGACAATAACAATTATTAAGTAATATAATTAATTATCATTCAATTATGTATAAAAACTGTTAATAATTATACAGAGAAAATAATTATAGTTTATGAAAAATTACGTTATGGAATTAAAATACTAATCGTTTTAGTTTTTATAACAAGCATTTTATTTATCTCAAATGATTATTAAATAGGTGGATAAAAATGACAATGCTGTGACTATTGAAAATAAAAAATCAACAAAACTTTTGTATGGTATTAATGATGCACCGCCATGGTATCTTTGTATACCATTGGCATTTCAACATTATTTAACAATGATTGGTGCAATAGTATCAATACCATTTATATTAACACCAGCACTTTGTATGGCTGATGAAGATCCAAATCGTGGTATTATAATATCAACAATGATATTTGTAACTGGTATTGTTACATATTTTCAAGCAACATGGGGTGTACGATTGCCAATTGTTCAAGGTGGTACAATATCATTTTTAGTACCAACATTAGCAATATTATCATTACCCCAATGGAAATGTCCACCATCAAATGAAATTGAAAATATGAATAATGATGAAAAATTAGAATTATGGCAAATTAGAATGCGTGAATTATCTGGTGCAATAGCTGTATCAGCATTATTTCAAGTATTTATTGGTTATACTGGTTTAGTTGGTAAACTATTAAAAATTATAACACCATTAACAATTGTACCAACCGTATCATTAGTTGGATTAACATTATTTGAACATGCTGCATCAACGGCATCAAAACATTGGGGTATTGCAGTTGGTACAACAGCAATGTTGACATTATTTTCACAAGTAATGGTTAATGTAAAGGTACCAATTTTGGTTAAACGTAAAGGATTTGGATTGCAATTAAAATGGTTTTACTTATTTAAATTATTTCCGGTATAAATTATGGAATATTTTAAAAATTGCCATTAGATAATTCTGTAATTTTTTAACATAGGTTCTTTTAACAATTACTATAATGTGGGGTTTATGTGGAATATTGACACTAACTGATGTATTCGAAGTTGGTAGTCCTGCTAGAACTGATGCTAGAATACGTGTTTTACAGGATGCATCATGGTTTTATGTACCATATCCTGGCCAATTTGGAATGCCTACTGTAACTTTGTCAGGTTTTTAAATTATTTTTTTAATGTTATCGAAATTATTTCATATGTTTAATATAATTTTAGGTGTGTTAGGTATGTTAGCTGGTGTATTAGCATGTACAGTTGAATCAATTAGCTATTATCCAACTGTATCACAAATGTCAGAAGCTGCATCACCACCATTACATGCTATTAATCGTGGCATTGCTACAGAGGGTTTAGGTACATTTTTAGCTGGTTTATGGGGTGCTGGTAATGGCACAAATACATTTGGTGAAAATGTTGGTGCTATTGGTGTCACTAAAGTATAAAAAAAACAAGCACTAATTTATATGTAAATTTAACTTATAAATTTTCTCTATTTTGATATTGTTAAGGTTGGTAGTCGTCGTGTTATACAATGGGCAGCATTTATAATGATATTGCAAGGTGTTATTGGTAAATTTGGTGCAGTATTTATCATGATACCGGATCCAGTTGTTGGTGGTATATTTTGTGTAATGTTTGGTATGATAACAGCATTTGGTTTATCAACATTACAATATGTTGATTTAAGGTCATCTAGAAATTTATATATATTGGGTTTATCAATATTCTTTCCAATGGTTTTATGTAAATGGATACAGAACCATCCTGGTGCTATAAAAACTGGCAATGATACTGTAGATTCGACATTATCAGTTTTATTGGGTACGACAATTTTAGTTGGAGGATTTTTAGGCTGTTTTTTAGATAATATTATACCAGGTAACAAAATAATGAATATTTGCAATTGTAATTCGAAAATATATACATATATGTATTTGAAAATTGTAATACTTTTAGGTACAGCAGAAGAACGAGGAATTATTGGATGGGCAGCCGAAATGAATTTAGATGATTCAAATGATGATACTTCTGATTATAATTTTCCATATGGCATGGATTTATTGAGAAGGTATATATATAAATATTTGTGTTTTGATTTTGTTAGAAATGCATAAATATTTATTAAATAATATTCTATGTTTTTGTAGATGGAAATGGACTTATTATGTACCATTCTTACCAACATTTAAATTAAAAAAGTCCACTTAATCATAGTATATTGTTTGTTATGTAAATTGTAAGTTTCATATGCTTTTATTACTGCACTCTTATATCTGTAAAAAAATCATAAAAATGTGAATTAAATCTAACAATATAATTGATTATTATTTTTAAGACTTTTGGTAATTTTTTATTAAGAATTATATATTTTCCTGTTTATAAACAGTTTGATAATCTTTCCATCAATACCTTTAAATTATCTATTCATTATTACTATTACTGTGACCTTTATTTCCCCAAAACCAGATCATTTCTATATAGTATCTTTTTGTTTATATTTTAAATATATATACATATATGTATATCCATAGAAAAAAAATTAATTTATAATATATAACATCTAACAATAAAATGGCATTAACCGCAACAGTTTTTTTTCAAGTCACTTATTTTTCTATATCATCCTAAAGTCAAATTGCATTAAAAGAATAGCAAAGAAGAGATAAAATAAAGATGAAACAGTATATATAAAACATTTATAGATATTTTAATTTAAGTTTTTTTCTAGACATTTATCTCTTATAATATGAATAACAACAGTACATAATAACCAGGACAAAATGCACAAAAACAACAAATGCCATTTTAATATACATTCAACAACGATGACACAAATAACTATCGTATTATGTACTATGCTGTATAAGAAAAATATCCATAAAAGCTTGAATATTCCTTTTTATTCTATATATACTCTTTTCTTACCATGAATAATTTTTTCCCAGCATTATGTATACGGAACTAAATTTTTTCCAAAGGAAGTTAATTTGCTATTCATGACACGATATTAGCTATAGTATATATCTATATTATATATTTAATATATAAGTATATTCTATGGCAAAATTTGAAATTAGTATGTATATTTATATAAACTCTATGGAAGTTGGTATAGAAAAATTATATCTATTAATATTATATATATATTTACATAAATAGATTTTGCAAAATGTCCTTTTAAAAAAAAAAAAAAAATTTGCATTTAACCTCGCACCAAAAAGAAAATTGAGGAAGGAATTATTTAAGAATGGTTTTAAATAATATAGTTTATATTTCATGGATAGCAAAATAGATAAAAATTTATGTAACTATTATTATATAGTTTTATAGTAATAATTTTATAAAATTTAAATTTTTATCAGTTTAAATTATTTTTGATTATATATTTTGGATTTTTTTAGTATGAAATAACAAATGTGGATTAAGGAAATTTATTTATATACGGTATTAGATAAATAAATGTAATTTATATAAAAAATACATCTATTCTATTTAAGATAGCATGCAGCAAGCTGATATTTATAATACAATTTACAATAGTATTTGAAACGTCATTAAGATGACGCCCTATGTTCCGCGGCAGGATAAATAAATTGAAGAAGAAAATATGTATATATATAAGAATAAAAGGTTTTTGTAATTGATTATTTTGGTAAAAGCTCATCAATAATTCAATTAGGTGTGATTTATTAGTATACTGATAATGCTAAATAATCAAAAGCTATATTACAAATATCCTCAAATATCCTTTATAAACCAAATATGTATAAAAAAGCAATTAATCTGTATTAGAATTGGATTATATTCAATGCATATTTCGAAATTTATTACTGGTATATAGTGTCACATAAAAGTACGAAATCGTAACAAATATCATTTTAATTTATTTTATGTATATGTATATAATTTGCCAAAACAATTTAAAATATCTAACATTACAATGTTTGACCCCAATTTTTCATAAAATTGTTCTCGATATTCTTTATATATATATATATAAATTTACCAACAGAATGGAAAGTATTTTTAGATTATCTAGTCTAGGTAAAATCCCCGCTAAACATTATAAAATATTCAAAATTAGCTGAAAATCCTTACAATTTATTTTTCCTCTTCTATAATATTTTACATAGAAATTTAAATAAAAAATTGGTATTTTTTGCTTATCCTTTTCTGATAATAAACTACAAAATATTCAGTGCGGTTTAATATATTTTTGTGTATTTTGTTTTTATCTTTATGTTTGATCATCCAGACTTCTTTATTTCACCAATAACCACTCAACCTTAATTTGAATTCAGTTAGTAATCCAGGAAGCCAAAATATTTAAACTATACAATAACACAAAAAAAAAGATTATTTTTGATAAAATTTTTGTAGATGGCTTGAATCCAAAGTGGAATGTAAATTTCCTGTTTTATTGTACATATTTTTCTTTGAAATACTACTTTTTTATAACCGCACCAGGAACTTCATAAATATGAAAATTGGTTTTTCCTAAATTGAGAAAAAAACAATACAGACATTTACCACTTATACAAATAGAAGTAATTTGAGAATCCTTTTTTTTTTTTGCATATAGTTTAAATTTTAGTTGTAACTACATAAATATATTTTTGGCACATTTTGTATAAGTTCATTTTTTATGCAAATAATTGTAAGATTAAAATATTTAAAAAAAATGGCCATGGAGGTAATAATAAAAAAATTAATAAATAAATAAAAAAGGAAAAAAGTGTATTATTTTTAAAATGACCTTTAGATATGAACAGTAATTAAGATACAGCTTTATTTAAAAATATGTTTTGTACTTAATTCAAAATTTCAGATCATATTTATATTCAGTTGTAATCAATTAGATAGAAGAGTGGAGGATATCATTGCAACTATTTAGTAGGTACTAATTTAATTTTAATTAACAAAAAATATATATAATTAAATTATACTAAAATGAATACTAATTGCAATAGAGTATAAGCATTAATTAATTTATTAATTCATTGATTATATTTGCTATTGTATTAAAGTATATTATTTTCTATATGTTTACTTTCATGTAAACTGTATATTATTTAAATGTAATTTATTATTGTAATACATACACACTGTTAAGGAAGACATGGAATGCCTGAAGATATTGAAATAAAAAATAACAAATAATTTTCATTAAAATATCAATATAAGATTGGAAAATGCAAATTTATCAAATTTACTTGTTTAATTTTAGTTAAAATTTTGTGGTATGATAATAGTTTTCATAAAATTAAAAATCCTCAGACGTCCTTATTCGATTTTAATATATGTAGACCGTGTTGTAACTTCATGATAACTCATAAATATTTTACATTTCAATAAAATCCAAATAAGTAAATCACCTAGTATCTAAATACTTGAAATACATTTTATCGTATACATTAGGAAAATGTATTTTATTCAATATTTTGTACTATTATATAAATAATAATTTTTCCAATAAGAATAATTGTTGACTATAAAAAAGAAGATTTGTTTCTGAATATTGTTTACCTTTAAATATAAATAATTTAATTTTTATATTATAAAAGTTTGAATTCTCAATTACATCTATGTATTCTACATTTTGTTTACGTTTCTCTTTTTTACGTTTTGAACTGGTCAAGTAAGGCAAAATTTGAAACCGATTTATAAAATTTACTTAAAAATTTCAAAAGAAAATTCATAATTACTAATCTAATAAAAATTTATATGCATTATATTAATATAAATTTTAAATATTATTTCTTATTTAGTTTAAAGAAATGAAAACCATAAAAATTATTTAATGATCAAAGATTTTTATGGATCATTTAATTCACACACATCTGCGGACAATTCTGAAGTTTATGTTCAATTTGCATTTAATTTAATCCAATTTAGTTTGGGTTCAATTATCAACACATTTTCGGTATATTTTCTTGATTGCGTATCATCTTCAAATTTGTATTGTCTGTAAATAAGAGAATATCTTAATAAACAAAAATCTTAAATTAAAATATATATTGTGGGTATGATTATCCTTTGTCCTTTAATAATTATATATACATGATATATACATGTATACAAACTCGAATATTATTTCCAACTATACATAGATTTTTACAAAATATGTTAAAATCAAGGGGAAAAATTGAATGGACAAATTATTTAGGTATTGTACGTACATACAAATATGTATAAGAAACACTTTAGTTGATTATTTCGTCGTAGTTATATATAATGTAATTTAGTGGTAAAAATCTAAGGCTAGAATTAAATAAGTAAATTAAAACATAAAGGATTAAATTATCCTTTAAATTGTTAGTTAAAGAGGAATTATTGTTTAATTATATGTATTGTTGTTGTTACATATTATACCCAAATGACAAAACTATTTTTATGGTTTTTATTAATAGTTTTATTAAATATTTATTTTTTAAATGTTGTTTTTTTTTTGGTTTTCGGATGAATTTAGTATTGACTTATATCATATTAAATCCTTTATTGTTACAAAAAAGAAATATACAAAATGTTGTGTAAAATAATAAAAAAAACATTTTTACAAACTTTATCAATCTTTATTTTTCTTTCGTCCTTTTTTAAAACGTTTATATTACTAAGTTGTTTTTGTTACTATTATTGGAAGGATGCTGTTAAAATACATCACATATTAAATTAAGAATGTTGCACACGTGTTATCCTAGTTACAAAGTATTACTATACCAGGAACACAAAAAAAAGTGAAAAGGAAATAAAAAACAAAATCAAATTGACTCCTTTTTATATCACATGATTTTCTTTTCTATATAATATATATGTTTTAATATATGTCTAATTTCCTATATTTGCTATATATATAATATGTAGTAAGATATAAAAGATAAACTGAAACTATTTTCTCCTTAAATTACACTCCTGATACACAACAACAAAAAAACTAATGCCGGAAGAACGTGCCGGATATATCTTTTACTGTGAAATTTATTCTTCTTTTAATATAAAATATATAGAAAGAAGAACGCAAAAGAAAACAAAATGTTATGAAGAAATTATACAAAATGTTCTATTTCATTTTAAAGTTGAATTTCTTAGCTTTTTTTTTGAAGAAAATGTTTGGTATTGGAGCTTCAGTATATAAGAATATTACATACTAGAGAATCTTTTAAGATATTATATATTTTAATGTTGCATCGCGTCGTTTATTCATCTATGTATCATTTTTTCTGTAGCTCAAAAAGTTTTTTTTTTTTACAAATAAAAGGTCCTCTGGTAGATAAAGATACTATAGTTATAGTAAGTATGTATTCATGTGGCAAATATTATAACTACAGTATTTTTAATGTGTAATTTTGTACTTTTTACTTAACTTTAAAATATATAAATTTAGTCAATTACACAACTATACATAATGTAAAAAAAAAAAAGAGTTGAAGATTTTCAGATTTTATAAAATATTATATTTACCTATATAGAAAAACAGGGTGATCAATGAATATTTTTATGGAAATTATAATAATTATTTAATTTACAAAATATGAAAGAATTAATTTAAATCCTTAAAACAAATATTTGTTTTAACAATCGAAATTTTTATTTTTCTGAATCTTAGAATTTTGATTTTTTTATTGTATAGCTTTCTATTAATTACCTGGTAATGTCGATCCTTTCTATTCAATTTTTCAATTACTACTCGTTTATGTCCCACCAAAATACATTATACCATAGATACATATATGTGTATCTTCAAAGAAAATAATTTAATAAAAAAAAGTCGACGAAATAAATAAATACACAGTGGGGCACTTAATAATACCGGTGTACTTAATGAGGATATATTAGTTAAAAGGTTTGCCTTAAGGATATTTTCTGAACTTTGTAATAAATTTAATAGGATGATGAGGAAATAAAAAATTGTCACATTAAATAGTTAAATAGCTTATAAAAAAATAAAACTTTTAAATTTAGATAGAAAATACAAATTATGATATTTTATTATGAAATATTATAAAGAATATTAATTAAATTAAATGGTTTTTTTTTTTTGATGGATGAAAAACTTTTAATTGGGCAAGGAAAATCTAATCTAATTTGAAATTATGATAAAATCTTTTAATCCTAGACTATTATATTTCTGTTTAATTTAATAAAAACACACATTTTGTAATTTTTGTTTTGGGTGGAAGTTTATATATAAAATTAAGTTTAAAAAATTTATAACAAATTTAAATTTTTAGATAATAAATATAAAACAATGCAACATATAATAAATGTTATAAACAAAGTGTCCATTACTTGTAATTGTTAATAATGTAAATATGAATCATTTGCATACTTATGAGTATTTTTATTTAAAATTTTGGACTATGACAGACCAGACAACCCGAGATAAAATTTTAATTAAAAATTTATATATATGTAAATAAAGTAATTTATACAATAATATACAATTATTTAAGTGTTTATTATAGTAAAAGAAAATACGTAATAATAATAATAATAAAAAGGATTTGTTGTGTTGGTATATAAAACAGAAAAAGAAGGCTTTATTTTTCATTGCAAGTAAAATTAAAATAAATCTGATGTTTTTTTAAGCATTTTTTTATCTTTTTAATTTTTAATTAAATTTTAATCAATCAGAATCAGAAATACTGGGAAATTTATAACAACATTTTTTTTTAATAATAAAAAATAATATAAATTGAAAATCACTCATACAAAATTTGATTAAATACATAGATATTTTTTCAATTTCAATATAAATGGTATCACTTATAAAGCAGAATTTAAAAAAACTGTTTTCCATATGAATATGAATTTTTAACAATATAATGGATGATATTGAAATATAGGCAAGATGAACTTTAGAAAAATATGAATAGTTTTGATACAATTTATAAATGAAATATGAAAAAGCTGGAAAATTTAGAAGTGTACTTCATATTTTTAATATTTCAACCACTTCCAAAAGTGAAAAGGGGTGTTAGTGCAGAACGATTCAAAATATAAAACATTATACTTTTTTAATTCATATACGATTTTATTAAAAATCGGATCAGTTTAATATTTCTAAGGGTTTGAACGATAGAATGAAAATGTACAAAAATCTTGTAGTAAATTTGTATAATGACATTTTCAATGCTACATAAAATCCTTTTTTTTGAAAGGTACAATAAAAAAGTTGATTGATTAAACTAGAAAGTTTATATATTTTAATTTGGTATATAAATCATATTCTATCTGTCGTGTAATAAATTTGTATAATGACATTTTAGTTCATAAATCCAATAAAAAAAATTGTTACTGTATTTCTATTTTTTTAAGGATTTTAATTTCTTAACAACTGACATGTTAACAAAAATTGCAATATTTTAATTTGCCTCACAAAGCTTATATAATAATGATATGCAACAAAATATTAAATACGATTTTTTATTTTCAATATCAGAATCATAAATGATTTAACATTTATAGGATCAGATTTAATTTTCCTTTACATTAAAATTTAATTGAAAAATTTAAATAAAATCCTTATTAAATCATTATTAATTTCTTTTCAGATTGTTTAAAAATATATATGTAAATATAATATGTAATAATCTTATTTTCCTATTATTGTATAAATCCTACATAATATTAGGTGAAGTATATTATTAATAAATTTATTTAAATACTAAAAAAGTGTTTAATCTCAATTGGTCGATCAATATTACCTTTAATATTTAGTTTTAAGTAATATATAAAATTTAATACTAAAATATTAGTTATTCAATTATTAATATTTATAATTATATACGACTCTATTGGGAAATTCCCAAGGTATTTTAACATATTTTTGTTGATAAATAAATTAAATTTCCCAATAGGTAAATGATAACAGATACCAAAATTAGGTCAATAGATAAAGAGGGTTGTAATATATAGAAACAAATTAAATACTTATATACGATATTTCAATTGTTGCAATTTTAAAATTAATTTTCATTCAAAAAATTAATATTTTAAATTAAATATCAAATTTTAGTTTCATTATTGAATCTGGAAACCTGGGAATTAATATGAACTTTAAATTATCTGCTCTAATAAATATTTCGAAACCTTTTCAGTGACTGAATTCCAATAGCTGAATTATTGAACGGAAGTATAGATATAGTTAGAAGTTTCATAATATTTATGCTTAATTTGTATAGTGAAAAATTTACATGATTTATATTTTTTAATGTTAAATTTATAACATATTTAAATTTTTATATACATATAATCATTATTCATTTTGGTAATAATTTCCAATTACTAGTTATGGTTTTTAGTCAAAATTGAACGTAATAAATTTACGTAATTTAGAAAACTAATGGCTTCTAGCTTTAAACTTTACAAAGAAAATTTGTGTTATACATATTATAATATTGATGTTTTCTTTAAAAAAATCCAATTTTTATTTACTTAAAATTTTAAGTTCTTTGAAAATGATATTTATAAGTTTTCCTAAGAAGATTATTATTATTATATAAATTAATTTACTGAAACCATTTAAGTTTCTAAGCTGATTATATATATTCCAATAGCTGAATCTTATATATATTATATGGTAACAACAGGTAAGTATAATTATAATCTAATATTTCTGATAATGTAAATTGGAGGATTCATCAATTTTAGAAATGTATATTGAATTATGAGAAAGTTTAAATACAATTTGAAGATAGCAAAAAAAGGTTTAGCAAAAGTAAAAGTACATTTAATATTTTAGTTATTTTTAATTAACTTTGGAATTTATTAATCACAAATTTGATAATTTTATTCCAAAAAATGTTTCTAGTGAAGAATTAATGCTTTATAAACAAAAGTTATCAAAAACTTTTAAATAAAATTCTGTTATTTATTGAAGAAAAGTTTTATTGAAAATGTAATTATATAACTCAATTACTGTTTACTATATAAATCTTACAATTTAGAGAGAAAGGTAAAAATATTGAATCAATTAAAATGATAAAAAGCATCTTAAAAATCATGTATATAGTTAGTTCTCATTATTTTGCCTCTAATTAACATGGTAGAATATTTATTTATTAGTATATTTGTAGCAATGTTATTAAATATTAACATTTTTGATTGGTCATTGGGTATGAACTTCGCCATTGGTATAGACTACGAGTGCCGCATAGACACGTATACTATTTTGAATTAAAGGGAATTAAAATACCTACATTTTGATGTAGTATACATATAGATGGTAATTAGTATTACCATACTCAACTCATACTTACTTTTATCATTAATAGAAAAATACTGTATTTATATTAATGATAATGATTATATAGTCTTTTATATAAGACTCCGGGTTAATAAAATTTAAAAATTTAATTTCTTTAACTTTTAATTCCTTAAATTCATATTCATATTAAAAATTCATTTATACTTACTAAAATATAAATATCACTGTGGTCTATAAAAATACACGAAATTTCATTAAAGTAAATTAAAATTACAAACTTATTTGCCAACCACCCCCACGCTTTATTGTATTTAATTATACACTTAGCGAAACCATCAATTCCCCCTTAAATTCAAATTAATTTTAAAGTAAAAAGAGAATTAATAATGTCCTTAAAAAATTATAATGAAAATAATAAAAGGGCTAATAATAAGGTTTGTTCATCGTTTTGGTATCTTTTACAAAAAAAAAAAACAGCACATTGAAAATTATCTATAACAGAAAAGGAATGTCAAAATTAAAAGCAAAAAAAAATGTTTGGCTTCCTCTTTACTTTCCGCCTCATATAATTATTATTACTATAGCTGTTTCTAAATTTTTTATGTAAAATATAAAAAAGGAATCAAGTATAGGAGAAATGAAAAATTATACAAATTTCTTTTTTAGGTTATTTAATTAAGGATCTTCCTTCAATTTCCTTTAACACATATTTTTCCTAGTAAATCTTGTCAACATTAACATCGTCGTCCTTGCGTTTTGGGTAAATTATAAAACTCCTGGGATATTTAGTATTAAATTTCGCTGATAGAAATAATATATATATATGTAAGTATATATATAAAGATATATTTTTGAATTTCTAAAAAATCGTTAAAAAATAAGTAAAATAAAAATATTCTTTCTTCTTTTCTTGTTTTTTATTCTTTATTTTATGACACGAGGATTTTTTTATTTGAATTTCTTACAATTTTTGTGGTTGTGTTAAATTTTTATACTTATACGGGGATATAATAAATAGGATATTCTGGAATAATATTTATCCTTAATGTTGAATTTTCTTAAATGTGTTAGTTTGGAGATGGATACTTACTTGGAATTTCTAATCATATTTACTTCAAAAATTTAAGAGTCATATTTATGCTTTAAAGGTAAGAGTAAGGGTTAAAGGATAAAATTTGGTACATATATATGTATCTATAAAGAGTTTTTTGAAAACAAAGCTTTGTTTAACGTAAAATTTAAATATATATCTATTGAACTATATTCAAAATTCCATTTATCCTTTTTATGTTACCAAGATATTTTCAAAAAACTTAAGATAGTTTGAGAAAAAAGTTAGAAAATGCCTAATAGTTAATGGGCGAAATATGCTGCGAAAAATTCTTTCTTTTCAAGTAATAACTAGAAAATAATGGATGTTCTTTATCGGTTCGTAAAAAAAGTTTAGAATAACAAATAAGGGTCTAGAGATGCTATAAATTTAATGTATGTAAGTATGTAGGAGTAGGAAGTATACACTCTCAGTAAATATGTTCCAAAGTTGAAGATTTTCCTCTAAATATCTCGTAATAAAATGATAATAATTTTACAATAAGTTATATTTTTTGTATATTAATTTTTCTTTATAATTTTCATTTACTATTTACATTTTCATATTTTTATATTTTCAACTTTTATATTAATTATTTTTATGTTATTTTTTTTTGGCTGGGAATTTATTTATTATTTATTATATGTTAAAATTTTATTTTAAGATTTTCTTATAATTAAAGTTTATCCTTTTTTAAATTTAATGTTAAGATAGTTGTTACCATAATCAATTTCCCGCAAAAACTGTTATATTTCATTATTTTTTTAGTCTAAGATTAATTATACTTATATTTTGTATATTTATATGTTCCATTGACTAAAAATTAAAATTAGTCATGTTTGTTTTTCAGTTAAAATAATTTACATTAAAAAATTGTTGAAATATTAAATAAATAATTTTTTCAAATGTTTATTATGTTTTTCTCATAATAGTATATAAATAATTTTAATATTTTTTAGTTTAACTTTGATATAAAAACGATTTAAATCTTTATTTGTTTATTTAATATATTTTTAATTCAAATACCTACAAAAAATTTTATTATTTATTTTTTGGTTCAATTCATTAAAAACAGAAAAAAATAAATTTAATAAAAAATATAGAATTATAAATTTGTGAATTTTTTCAACAATTAATTAATAATTAAATATATTTTTTTTTATTTATCTTTTCATTTTTTTTCTATTTTGAAAAAGTTTATTTGCCTTGAGCATATTTTTATTTATATTTTATGGAAAATATAAGTTTTTGCAAATGGAAAGTTTGTGGAACATTCAGTTTTAGTCAAATAAAAAGTATATAAATTATAATTTTTATTCACAAATATTTTCATTTTAATATTTAAATTTAAAAATATATAAACAAAATATACTTAAATAAATTATAAAAAAAAATGAAATAATTTAAATAAAATCTTTAGAATTTTAAAATTATTTAAAGAAAATTAAAAATTAGCTATAAGAAATGTTTGATTTTGATGCTAATCAGATTATGATTTACAAGTAGATTTGATGAACGACTATTGGTGTTTTCGGCAACTCAAGTAATACTTTTTAAGACATAGTGTCTCGAAGAATTCTCTATCTGATTAACTACAAAATTTACTATAGGAAAACAGTACAATTGTTTAATAGAGTTCTTCAATGGATTATAGTTGAATTATTTATGCATTTAATTTTGTGGTAAAATTTGGATAACAAAAAGTTAATTTTGAATATAATTGTTTTCCATTAAAGGATAAACTTTTTGCCTCAAGAAATGAAGGCAAAAATATATCAATCATACATATGTTATGCACATACATATAATAACTGAAATCTCAATAGAATCAAGTCGGCAAATAATGAATCAACATTATCTATTTAAAGTACTTGAAAGATGATGGATATAACATACATATTATTATGACTAGCGAAACCAATCACTATAATCAAAATGAATGTTCTATCATTAGTATTGGCCCAGGAACATTATTAAAAATCCCATAAGATAAATGTTAAATAAGTTATTCTCTGAGATCTCGGTGCTATACGAAAATTGATAAAGTTGAAAATTAAGAAAATAAATAAAAATAACGAATTAGTTTTTAAAATATATATTTTTGAACTTTTGCAAAAAAAAATAATAGTTTTTAATTATAATTATAATTAAACAAATTTTTATTTTAAATATATTTTTAGTTTTTATACAGATCACAGCAAAAAAAAAAAAAAATAAACAAAAAAATGGAAGAAATTACAGAAAATTTAGTTTTTTTTTTATTTAAAGGAAAAATAATCATGCACAATATGAGCCACATTAAAAAACCAAATTTCTTTAACTCCAAGTTTTTGTATTTTTATTGTAAAAAGCAAATGAAATTGTCTTAAAGATGGCAAAGCCATACTCAATTATCGCTATTTATCAAAAAAGATCTGCAATTTGTTTCCTTGGAGTGAACAAATTTGGTCCTTTAAATGGGTCAGAATAAATCATTAATAATTTACAGTTTCTCATAAAAAAATAATATACATTTAATAACTTAATAATTAATTTTATATATAAAAAATTTTAAAAATTATTTTACCTTAATTATTTGAGCAAATTTTGTAATTTTTCAATTTTAATCTTAAACTTAACCGAAAAAAATATATATTTTACAAATAAATTAAAAAATAAAATAATAATATCAATTAATTAATTTAATTATTATATTATAATTCATAATTTTTATTTATTTATTTTTTTTAATAATTTTAACAATTATAATTAATTCTTTTTATACTTATACAATTTAATATGTGTTAGATACTTTAATTTATTTTTTATTTACACAATTTTTGTTTTTTTGGTTTTATTATTAATTTTTTCATTGGAGACATTTTTCTTTCATTAAAATAGTATATTAATAAATAAAATTTATTTTCTTGATGTGAATTTTAAGTTTTACTTTCAGTATACCAATTTTTTTATAATATACGTTATTATGGAAGAAAATATGCTATTATTTTGTTAATGTAGTTGTAGGCAACTGATGTTTGTGTTTGTTAAATGTGAAAAAATATGCTGAATTTTAGTTAAATCTTTTTTTAAAAATAGATATCTTTTTATTAAAAAATAAATAATTCTATTTCTCTTCTGGTTTTGTTCTTGTTGTTATATATTAATGTGTATATGAAAAAATTTTTTAGATGAAAAATTTAATGGTTTAACTTTTTATACGCATTCCGTTCCTATAGTGTTCAGTGGTTCATTTGTCTGTAATAAATAGAAAATTAAATTAAATAATATTTCTTTTTGTATAAGAAATAAGGCATAATTATTACATATTTCTATTCAATTTTTTTTTTGCATAAGTGGAAAACATTTTCTTATCAATTTTTATTCCAGTTTTTATCCCATTTTATTATTTTATCACATTCATTGTCAATTATTTTCCAATTAGTTTTGCAATAAATTATGTTTTATTTTTGTATACAATTAATTATATATCTAAATTCGAATGGAACAAATTGGATGTATGGAAATATAAGTATATTTTATATTTCATTAATATTTATTGCTGACTAAAATTAGTCCAATTAGTATTTTTAAAATTAGTATTTTCCCATACAGGAAACTAAACTTTTAACAATTTTTTTTGAAATCATGTTATTATGTAGTCTGTTATATAAAAGTCAATTAATGCATATTGCAATTACGAGAATGTAAATTGTATTTTTTTTTTCGATAAATTTAATTTTATATTATTTAAAAACCTTCGTAAATAAATAGTTTGAGTTTTTAGTAGATTTATATTTATTATTTTCATAATTTTGAAATAAATCAATAAAAATTTATATTTTATTATAATAATTCTAATACAATTTTATATTTTCTATTATTTCGTATTGTGGTGTTTGATTAAAATTTATTTATTTTAATTTTTATTATACTTACCAAATTCAAATTAGTATATTTATGTGTGAATTTTTAGTTTAATCCTGCCATTAATATGTTAAAATGAAATTCTCGCAGCATAATAAAAATAAATTTAATTTATTTACAACTTTTAATTGATAATTAAATAATTTATAAATAATTGCAAATAAGAAAAAAAGTTATGTAATAAACTTCTAATATTCAACAACTTTTAATTATATGATATGAAAAAATATAACTGATATGCAAAATAAATAAATATTTGGTTACTCATGATTTTGGATAAAATTTAGATTGTTATTTAATAAAATTTGTAGTAAAAAATGGAAGAAGAGAAAATCTATAACATAAAATCTTAATACTCTTATAAATTAATTAATTATTATAAATCTCCTACTTTTAATGTATTTTTGTGAGTTTATTTAATATCTTAAATGTTAACTGTACCTTAATTAATAATTTATTTGGTAATAATCGAATTTTATTTCATAATTTTTTTTTTATTTATTTTTAGAAATATTTTTTATCTAATAATAATAATAAAAAAATTTCCTTCATATATTTTATTTATTTATTTTTTCTAGTAGTGAGCAAAAAGTTTTCTTTGTGACGAATGTCTCATCTAGAAAATAAAAGGAAAATAACACACAAAAAGAAAAATTTTATTTCAAAGACATTTTTTTCTCTATATTTTTAGAATAAAACCCAAAATAAATAAAGAAAATCATAAGTTAAAAAAGAAAATGTTGATTTTTCCATTAGTATCAAATATTCTTAGAAAAAAGGTAGAAGAAAAAAATGTGGAAGCCAATTGAAAGTTAATATTTTTTTTTAATAAAAAAAAAGAGACACTTTTCATAATTATTTTAGGCTAAGAGCTACGAAAAATATAACGAAACTAAATTGTTTTTAGTGTTCAGTTGGAAATTTCCCAAAAGATTTTAAATTTGTGGCAATAAATCGTATAATATGATTATATTTATTTCCAGTACATATAGTGAAATTAAATGTTAAAATAGAGTTGTACATATATATTAAAAGTAAATTTTGAATGACCATTTTGACCATGTTACTGGCCGTGATATGGTTAACTTTTTATTTCTTTAGGTATATTTATAAACAAACAAAAATTATATCGACACGTGCCACTATTGTGTTTCTTATAATTAAACAAATGGAAAAATGATTTAATGGTTTAATTCTTGGAAATATGAAACAAAATTTTCTTTTTGTTTGACTATTTTATAGATTTTCACCTAAATTTTGCTGGAAGTAATTTAATAAAAACAACTTTTCGGAACTTTTATTAACTTTTCGTTAGGGATTGAAATTTAATTAGAATTTTTTGGAGCAACAATAATTATTATATTCTTGTATAAGACTGATATCCCTTAGAAGTACTATTAACTTAAATTATTATTCTAAATACTGATTTACTGAAAATCTTCTAAAAAAATCTAATATATAAAAGCAAATCTTTAATTAAAAAAATGTTACGAAAGAACATTGTAAAAAAAAATAAAACAAATTGCAATACAATTTAATACAAAATTAAAATTTTAATATTTAAAACGTACCTCATCATCTACTGTACTAGGATACATTCGTGGTGGCATATTTTTTTCCAAACTGAATTGATCTTCTGTTGTTTTACGATAAACAGGATTATCAAAATTAATTGATGTTAGTGTCCTTCGACTGCAATGCCGATAAATTAGATATGTGAGCTGCAAAGTGAAAAAAAAAGGTTTTATATTCCCCCCATTTTATAATTTTTGCTATATTTTAAATCAACAAAATAAAATGAATTTGGATAAAATAGTAATTTATATTTAACTAAACTTATATGTTTTTTTTTTACTTACCCCACCGAGTACTACGATTGTCGCTGCTAATCCAGCAATTACAATTATTGCTATATAACCGGAATCTGTTGGTGGGACTAAAATATCCGGATGTGTACCATTGCCAATTGGCCGTGATCCAACTAAATCAAAAAAGTATAAAAATAATATTCGTTTATAATAAATAAATTAATATTTAAATTCAAATATTTTCATTGCACTTTATAGCTTTCCCATTACATTTATTAGTTGAAAAACCAATAACAATTATTTGAAAATAGTAGAAGTAAAATATAATGTTAAATATAAATTTGAAAAGGAAAATATTTAGCATTACCCAGAAAAAGAATATAAACAATAAATAGAAAATGAAATAGAAATTTATATAGAGATAACAAAAGATAATATTAAAAGAAAATGTAAATTAAAATAAACAATAATAAAAATTTAACATTTTTCTTTTGCCAAAAATCCAACACCAAATTATCTTATATAAACAATATTTTATTGATATTTTTTTTATAATTCAATTATTGTTAATAATAAATCCAATAAAAGTTTAATAATTTTTTGTAACTGCAAATAATTCCAATGTTTTTCAAAGCGTTTAAATTAATTGAGTTTCAGTTTTTTTTTTGTTATTGAACGATTCTCGAAATTTTACGGATTTAAAAAACGACGAATAAGTTTTGCAACTGCTAAAATTTCTATCCGGTGAATTATTATTAAAAAAATGTTTGATATAAACTTTTTAATGACAAACTTAATTTATAAAATATATTGATTTTATGTATATTTTTATAATACATAATTTGATTATATTATAAAAATTAAATTTCTTATAACTTTGCAAATATTTTTAATACAATAAACAAAACAAGCAAATATGTATACAAGTACAACATATCCCTTTATTAAATCAATATTTGTATATTATTTTATTTTCTATAAGAAAATCATTCAATCATTTCAATTTCCTTATCAATTTTAATGTTGTAATTAAAAAAAAATGTCCTACAGTCTTTAAATATAAATAATTACAAATATATATGTAGGAGACATAGATTATTCAATTAATAGTTTATCATAAATTTTATTTTTATTCTAATGAAATCAATTTTAAATATCATTGTGTTTTTTATATCTCCTTACCAAGTGATGCTTTAATATATCGGAGATTAAAATTAATTTAATTTTGTCAAAAAAAAAAAAATAAATTAATTTGTCCATCATTTATGAAAATTAAATAATATAAAAAAAAAATCGTAATAAATTATTAAATTAAATATCAGGCAAAAACTCTTAGAGCTATAGAAATTTATTTTTATTGGACAATTTCTTTTTCAATATAAAATAATATTTATGTTTTCCATGTCTCCTTATTTTGGGACGATTATAATATTCTTTAAATCACAAAATAATCCTTATCATTTTGTCAAAATATTAAATAGAAAATGGTTTTTATTTTTTGGGTAGTGTGTGCGTTTTAGTCTTTACAACAAATTAATATCATTTTCAGTAAATTTACCATTATATCATTTTACATTCATTTTTTTTTTTTACAAAGTAGTATGTACAACAGTTATGACAACCAAATATACAGCAATTATTTTAAAATTATTATATCCTTGGAAAAGTTTCATTTGAAGTCAGTTTAGAAATTTCTAATTAGGAAAATAAAGATTAAATTTTATATGAAATAGAAAATTTAATATGAAAATTTAATCGTATAACTAAATTCATTTGTTGTTATTTTAGTTCTGAATAACTTTCCAAAAACGGATAAATTAAATCAGAAATAAATATATTTCTCAATTCTTTCTACAATCTAAATTGAATTTTGATAAATATTCTCTATTAAATTTTAATATTATTAAAGATTTGATAAGAAATTCTATAAAAGAAAATTAGAAACTTTTGAAAAACTCTGAAAGAGTTCAATACAATTGTTTATTTATTTTTCGTATCAGTTTTTCTTAAAAGCAATTTAATCCTTTTTCAAAATATTTATCTCGGGTGGCATGGAAACTAAAATTTTCCATTAAAGGTTGCCATTAAATTATTATTATTTTTTGCTCTAGTCTAAGCACAAACATTATGAGCTTTTCTATGAAAACATACAAAAAATATGAAACTTAAATTGAATTAATACACAACAAAAAAAAAACTCCTTCAATAATGCGTAGAAATCCTTAAGATTTAGAATGGCCTCTGTGTGATACTTTTAAAAACTTGAATAATTTTCAACAAAAAAGTAATGAAAAAGAAACCAAAAAAAAAAAAATGAAAATTATCTTAAATGTCTTTTGTTGAAAATGAATGAAAAAAGAACGTTAAAGGATTCTTAAGGATCTAATATTTATATGTATACATATTTAAATAAATATTAGAAAATATTTGTTACATTTTTTTTATACAAATATATATTAGGTTAAAATATGACCCACTAAGGATATAATAATTCGTCCTTTTTTGTGTATAAGAGTTTATCGCCTACCGGAAAGGATATTCCCCAAAAGAAAGAAAGAATACAATTTTCTAAATGAAGAATTATTAGTTTGTTAGATTTTTTTTTGCTTTGTTATAATATTTTGCTCTTTGCGCTTTTTTGTTTGTGCTAAATAAAGGATATAAAATTCCCTTTTTAATGCTTACTGGTTTGACTACGGTTGTTTATTTATTCGGCTCGGTGCCCGACGTAAATCGTTTTTAATTTTCACAGGAAATACAGAAAAAAATATATATGTATATACATTATAAAACCCACACAAACGTACTAACATCAAAAAGCCGTCATCCTTACAGGAAGCGCAATTTTTTTTTACTTTATGATAAAATGGGGGTGATAAAATTCGTTTATTTTGGAGGATACCTGATAAGTTGACTTTAATGCTTGGAATTTTTTTAAGATTATTAGTAGTAGTTTTGGGATATTAAAATAGAGACTAATTATATTCTTAGAAATATTTTAGGGGTTTGTTCAGTGAGGACACATAGAAAATAATTGGAAAATTTATTCCAATTTCTCTGGAATTAGCTTAAAAGTAAAATTGTGTAGGCAACAATTTTTATATTTGGTTGAAGAAGTAAAAAAAAGTTTTAGTCCTTGCGAAAATAATAATTGTACAGACTTTTTTATATATGAAAATTATAAATGTTTCTACTCAAGGCATAAACCTTCTAGACTTATATACACACGCAAATGATAAATATACCGAGAAAAAAAATTATATTGGCTCGAGGGTAAAAAGTGTAATGTTCATTTTGTGTTTTGTCTTTTTTTTTTTTGTGCTGTGCTTTGTTACATATTTTATTTATTTTTGGTACAAGGATTACAGGAAGGATTAATAGGTATAAAAAAATATATATAAATTGCTTCAGAGACTATACAAATATAATGGTTTAGAAAAAGATCAACAATGAAAAATTTCAATCTTAATGAACAAAAATTGTGAATTTTCATTTAATTTTGATTAACAGAAAAAAAAGGAAAACATAATGTAAAAAAGGAACTGGGAAAAGAATAGTGAAATGAAATTTGATATTAATTAGGTGACGTTATTTAGGTTTAGCCATATCATGTCATGAGTGATTAAATAAAAGAATGGTATTGTTTGCATTACAGTTTATTCGATTTTATTTTTAAAAAATTAGTTTCTGTTTTTTAGTAAAGCTAAATTACTTATCATAGTAAGTAATTTATCGAATAACTACTTGAAAATAGATCTATTAAATTAAAAAAAACCACTTGCTTTCTATATATTATACAGATTCTGTCTGTACACACATGGAATACATTTTTCTATTTGACATTTTTGACAAAATTACAATTTGAACATCTCAAACGACACCAACTCGTCACTATAGAAAGTACAACAAATTTTATTTTTTCAAGAAAGACATATTACAAAATATGAAATAAAAAATTGGAATGTGAAAACGTACGCAACATTTTTTTTATCTCTACGTAAAAGATTCATGAAACTTTAAAAACTTTTATTTTTCAACCATTAAATAAGAATGTAATTTTTTTTGTGACATGCTTTCCCGTTCCTAGCAATAAAACAGACAAGAAAGTAACCAAACCAAAAAAAAAACAAAAAAAGACATTTCGATAAATATTGAAGGACACAAATTTTTTTTTTGTTCTTTGTGAATGTGTGTGTGTTTCAATACAACCTTGATAATATTTTTT
Source organism: Empis stercorea (assembly GCA_949752835.1). Taxonomy (NCBI): domain Eukaryota; kingdom Metazoa; phylum Arthropoda; class Insecta; order Diptera; family Empididae; genus Empis; species Empis stercorea. Next base: position 523,518 of record OX457086.1, read on the forward strand.
ACAAAGCCATTTTAAATATTTCGGTGGTTCAGTATCAATTGGAATTTTAATTGATTGATTTTTGTCATTAAGTTGACTAGTCCTTGGAAATGTAATGTTTGTCAATGAAGGTCCTGTTGCAGACGATGATATATTTCTTTTCCATGTTAAAATATCAGCAAACAATTTATCTTTATTGTCCTTCCACCAATTATTCCATTTTTCTATAAATGATATTCTTTGAAAGTCAATACCAGTTGAATGATGATGACTAAGTGAATTCATTTTTATATGTTTACTACTGTTGTAATCTTTTAAATCTAATGACCAGGAAAAATAAATATTTTTATATTATTACTTAGCTATATAACATACTTATACAAAAATGTATAAAAAATCATTTTTGTAGAAAAAACGTTTTTTTTTTTTGGTGTAGTTTGTAAATAAAAATTTTCTTACTGTTGGTCTTGGTATCGTTGTCAATAGTATCACTATCATCATCACTAAAATTGTTACTGTAATGTTCAGTATTTAATATCGGTGAAACTTTTTCAATTATAGATATTCCATTATGTAATTTTTCTAAAAAGTCAGCTCTTTTTATTACATTCGAACTGTCATTAATTTTATTATCCTTTAAATCATCATTTTTATTTATTTTCCACATTAAATCATTTTCATTTAATAATTCTCCAAATTTTTGTTTGACATTTTCTTTGTTTATGTTTTGTTTATTATAACTATTTTTATGATTTTGTTGATTAGGAAATGTTACTGAAATTCGATCACTTTTCTTTTGATTATATTGTTTTTCTGTTGATTTAGTTATTTTGATATTCGCAGGATATTCATTGTCATTATTATCTTTCGAAATTGAATTTATTACGATGGATGAAGTTAATATATCATTATTACTAGTCTTAGATTTAGATATTGAATTTATATCATTTACAATTGAACAAATTGCGTACAAATAAAAGCTTGGATATATATCGTATGATCCAACTACAAAATTTTTAAAATACATTTGCATTCGGAGAGATTTTTGTTGTTTACGTCATTAATTATGATGATGAAAAATATTATTTTTGTAGGTTAAATTAAAAAATGAAAATTGTATAATATATTATATGGTTAGTAAATAATTTTGATGAAATTTTGATTTATGATCTTCTAAATCTAAAGTGTATAAAAGCATAAATTAATTAAATGTGCTTAGTAGAGTTATTCAGTTTTGTCTTTAGCAATCCATATTTAGTTAATAGGCAATAGGAAAAAGCAAAATAATTGTTTACTTAAACTACATCATTTTGAAACAAATCAGTCAAAAGTTTAAATAAAAATATATCAATTTCAGTTAAATATAAAATAAAAAGAAATTGTGGTAATTTATATAGACTAAAAGTCAAAATTTTCATACATACGTATGTCTTCTACTGACAGATTTCTCTGTTAGTAGATGACATATATGACATGATATATATTGATATTGTAGTAAAAAAATCAACACAGGAGAAAATCTTTTAATTTTTCACTCCAAAGCATATTAGCGCATCAATAAATACCTTTACAAAAAAAAAAATAAAAATTATTTTCTCTGTGTTAATTAAAATAACATTTACTATTGTAAATCTGCATCTGCAAAGCTAATAAAAGACCAAGCCTATCAAAAGGTAAAAAGCTTATATTTCTAACATTTATATAACTACTCACTAGATTGTTGTACCAATGACTGATGAGTTTCAACATTGAAATTATTTTTATTATTTATATTTTTAGTGAAATTTAATTGTTTTTCTGGTGCTACATTGAATTTTTTATATGTATAATTATTAATTAAATCATTACCATCATGCGTATCCTTCTCAGATGAGGTAGCAGAAGGATTTATTTTACCACTTATTATTGTGGTTGCATTCCCACTTGATGATGATGCTGTATTATGATGAGGATTCAATTCAGTTTTATTATTATTCTTATTTATATTAATTTTACTATTATTATTATTAAATTTATTATTTGGTGATATTGTTGTAGCTGGTTTATATCTTCTTGGAGCTACAGTCGTTGTTGTTTTTTCTGTAGCATTCGTTATGTTGGATTTATAATTAAATTTTACATTTTTTTATGTATGTAAAAGTTGTAGTTCAAAATTTCAAATAACATTGAAATTAAGAGAAGAAGAAAAAACCAAGAAAAAATAAGAAATAATAATAATAATTTAGAAAATAAGTTTTAACCAGATAAATAAATAATTAAAATAACTTATAAAAAAAATTAAATTAATAATCATTAAAACTAGTATATTTTTAAAAATCTTGTATTGGGAATGAATTAAATCCTAAAAACAATGACGACACACATATACATAATTCCGATATCAAATTGTATGTTTCACAAATAGTATGAAAAATTATTTGTAGTGTATAAAATAATATCAGTATGATTTTTATTTGCGATATAAACTAAGTATAACAGTCGCATATAGGACTTTTTTTTAAAAACTTATATTATATACGATTCCATAGAAAAATAGTTTACTTCGTAACTGAAAATAATTCCAGGAAAAAATGGAGAGGATATTTATATAATTAAAAATAATTAGTTTGTCGTCATTGCTTTAAATTATAACTTATATGTATAATATTTTACAATTATAAAAAAATTTAGATTTATTATGAAATTTTGTTCTTCATAACTTTAATTAAACCAATTCTTAATCCCCATATACATGCTATATTTATTAAAATATTCCTTCTCTCCTATTCAGAATTCTATTACTTTTATATGATTTATAAAAGTCAACCATAATACAATCAGAAAATTTATATATATATATATACAAATATATATTTTATAGAAGAAAAAAAAATCTACTCACTGTCTTCAACACACATCAGTCTATCTTCCATTAATTTTAATCCTGTTGGACATGCACAGGATATACGGGGACTACGTTCATTTATTTTTGGTGCTGGCAAACATAAATGCGAACAGTGACCATTCACTGATTGACAATGATTTACACCATCTGGTTGACGATATGGATGATATACATGAACAGTCATGGGATGTTGAACCTAAAACAACAATAGAAAAAAACCAAAACAAATAAATATAAATCAGAGAAAATATAAATAAAAAAAAAAGTAATAATATAAAAGTTAAATGAAGAAAAATTTCTCAATTTATAATCAACAACATAATAAAAATATATATAATAAATCACAAATAAATCCTTAATGAGATTTTATTGTCACCAACAGAATTTAATTTATATAAGAGAAATACATTTTTTTCTTTCATATATAAATAACATAAATATAAAAATAAATATCTCCAAAAAGATTTAAACTTACCATATGAAGTGCTGTGATTGGTTCAACACCATTACCATTGAATTTATTTGCTTTAAATACAGTTTGTTTATCCCAATCCGTCCAATACATTAAATCCTCAAATATTGTTATTGAAAATGGATGCCTTAATGATTCTGATGAATATAATATTAATCGACGCTGAGAACCATCAAAATTACATGATGATATAACATTTAATTTAGCATCAACCCAATATACTCGTTTTTTAACTAAATCTAACGTTAAACCATTTGGCCATTTAACATCATATGTTACAATAGCTTGTCTATGTGTACCATCCATACCAGCACGTTCAATTTTTGGATTTGCACCCCAATCGGTCCAATACATCCAACTGACATTTGACCAAAAAAAGTACAATATTTGATTTACCAAGTAATATTTTATATAATATGTAAACTTACCCATCAATTGGATCTAATGCAATTGATCTTGGTATATCCATATCATCTTCTATTAAAACTTTACCCATATTACCTTCAAAATTTGTCAATTCAATTGTACATTTACGAGTATCAGTAAAATAAATATGACTATAAATCCAATCAACAGCTAAACCATCTGATGTTACTGAATGATCTTTCAGTACAGTTGTCTTGTCATTACCTTCATCAATTGGTGCTCTAATTGAAGGAAAAAAATTATATTTTTTTGAAATAATTTTAAAATTAATGTTGTTTTCGTTATAGAAAATAAAGTATTTTTTTACTTGTAAATTGTTTGTGTTGATACATCACTCCAAAATATCATCCCAGTACGAAATACGAAATCTAATGCTGTTGCTGATTTTGTATCATTAACAATTGATGTCATCTCAGAATGATCTAAGGCAATTTTACGAATATCCTGACGGCGGGCAAATAATAATGATGCATGACCTTCGGTTGCTTTACATCTAGTATGGTTACGTGGATCCCGCATATAACCATTTTCACATTCACATTTAAATGTACCAATTTCATTTATACAAATTTGGGAACATGCACCAGGTATTTGGCATTCATCAATATCAACACAAGTCTTATTATCAATTAAATTATAGCTGTAAATTGTAAATCATTTTATTATCAAAAAACTAACAATTTTTAATGTTCATTTATTTATGTTATTTTACTGGATTTCAAATATATTTTTTTTAAAAACTTGATTTCTTTAATTCAACTTACCCTTTATCACAATCACAATAATATCCTATTGGTGTATCAACACATTTATCTGAACAACCACCATTATTTTTTTCACATTCATTAATACCACATTTACCCATTGGTTCATCCTCACCATCAGGGCAATCTTTTTTCTTATCACAAACACTTTTTAATGGTATACAAATGCCACCGCCACAATCAAAATGTGACCTTTTATCACATTGTGGTGCTTTAATAGTTTGATCTATAAAAGAATAACACATTTTATTTAAATTTAAGTTTAAAATAACATTTTCAGTTTTATATTAACTGAGCAGGACAGTATTAATAAATTTAGGCAAAACGTAACCCAATAATTAAGACGCCATTTGCTCTATTAAATATAATTTGATTGAGAGATTTTATTTTTATATACTTACTACAAATCAATTCATCACTTTTATCGGTACAATCAAATTCACCATTGCAAATTAAATGACCAGGTATACATGATTTATCATTACATTGAAATTGATCAGCACGGCATGTAATATTTGAACAATTTGGTGATGTTTCATCATCACCATTTGGACAATCTTTTTCACCATCGCATAACCAGCTGGGATGGATGCATGTAACACGATCATTACATTGAAATTCTTTGGCAATACATGCTGATGGAATAGCAGTAACATTTCCACATAACTATAAATTGGAAAAAGTATAAATCATGGTCAATATATGTATAAGCGGGAAATTACAATACAAGAAAATTCGACAAGAATCAAATATAAAAAAATCCTTAAAATTTAATATAAATAGAACCAATATTTCTTTTTGTTTACTCCAAAATTTAAAAAGGAAATTTTGTATTAAAAATTATTGGCTAATGTTTTTCTTATTGTCTTGAGTGGAAAGAAAATGGTATAATTTAAAAGTTTTTCTTTGTTTTTTATTTGTTATAAGGATTTAAATAGTTGTAAAGGATATTTTTTTTCATTTTTTTCTCATTTTTCTTTTCGTATAATTTCCGTTCTTTCTTTAAAATTGAAATATAACTATACTAAATATTTTACCTTTAAAGTGCTTGTAAAATACTTTAAAAGATTTTTTAAGATTTCTTTGGTAAACTTTATATAATAATAAAATTCGGACTAAATAATAAATTGCGATTAAAAATTTTCTTGATAATAAAATACACATTTACTTATTGGATTTAAAAATTTATTAAAATTGGAATTATTTTAAGTTATGATTTCACAGAAATTGTATAAATAAATTTTATATTTACTTAATAAATATAAGGTCGCATATTAATTTATGCAAAAGATTTAATAAATAAAGATACGTGTATACGTCCACATAAATTATTTGATAAAAATTTAAATTAATCGAAATAAAATTTAAAATAAATTTTATAAAGCAGAGGATATTCGAGATTATCTTTAATTTTTAACAATTTAAGACTATTCAAGAAATTTCAACGAAATAATCATTTAAATATTTCAAATATTCTTAAATTTGTATAAGAAAAATATACTAAAATAATATTCTTTATATAAACTTTTTATAAATTTAAGATTTTCAACACCACAGCGTAAAAGAAGATTTTTTTTATAAACAAAATGAACACGAAGGACCTTTTTTTATGTTATACTTATCTGAAATATTCAATTTCTATATTTTCTAGGCTTTTTTTCTTATTCCAATTCTGAGAATTTGTTTTCTTATTTTTGTTACCTCAAAAAAATTTAATCACTTTTTTCTGATTTTTTCTATTGTTGTTTTAAAAGTAATGAGAGTTCTTATATTCAAGGTTTTTCCTTTCTTATTTCTTTGTTAAGGACATTTGTAGACTTCATCTTATCTTTGTTTTCAAAGGATATATGAAAATAGATGAATTTTTAACATGCTCATCTGCCTTTTCGTGTTTAAGGAAAACATAAAATAATATATATAAATATATATTTTAAAAGCTATGGAAACTCCAAGGCAAATGGTATTTTAAAAATATATGCTTCAAGCTGAAAATTTGAATGTTTAATTGCTATAGTATACGAAACAGAAGCATAGTAAAAATGTGAAATTGATTTAAAAAAAATATGTTTTGAAATTAAAGCATCGAAAAAACGATAAAAAAATTTAATATGTTAATGTTTAGCCTAATATAAAATCTGAGTTCCAATGAAAAATTATTTATGATATTTAGATTTTTTTTAAAATTATGAATGACTTAAGGCAACACGTTTTTTAACTACATTTCAGGAATTTTTTATATTCATTTTTTTTTCATCTGACATAAAAAATATTGCTACATATGTAATAGTATGGAATTTTTCTTATAGAATTATATTTTGACTATGATTTTAAAATATTTCATTAGTTGAAAACCGACAAAAAAAGGATCCTAGGAACTTATAAGCTAATCAATTATGTACGATAATATTAATTTTATTATTTAATAAAAAAATATGACAAAAACAGGCAATTATTTTACTAACCACTTCATCTGTTCCATCTGGACAATCTGGATCACCATCACAGACCCATTGTTTTGATATACATGCACCATCACTACATGTAAATTCTGATTTCTTATTACACTGCACAGCAGGACAATTCTTTTCATCACTACCATCACCACAATCATCATCCTTATCGCATATCCAACGACGTTGTATACATCTACCATTACCACATGTAAATTCATCTGACCTACATGTTTCATCTACACAAAAATAAAATTATTAATTCAAAGTCTTTTATTGTTTTTTCAGATTTATAAATGAATTAAAGGACGAAATAATAAAATAAACATGCAAAAAGCAAAAAAAAAATTACAAAATCATGCATTAAAGAAATATAAAAAAGCTATTATTAATTACAGATAAAAATTGTGGAGAATATACCTATAAGAAATAGATTGCGAAATTAAAAAATAGATGGCATTAAAATTGTTATTAAACATAACTAATAGAAATTAAGATTTGAACTCAAAATTATTGATTTATTAATATTTAATCCTTGAAATTCTGATTATCAATTCTTCAGTTTTATTCAGTATTTCTATATATTTTTATGAGTGAACAAATAACCTACAAAAACCATTAAATCATTTGTGCTTTTGACAATCAAAAAAACTATTTTCGTATAGAATCCTTTTCTCCCGGTTGGTTTATTATTGCGATTCTCGAAATATTTCAAGTGTAATAAAATTTCATTATATGAAAAATAAGATAAAAGCTTTTGTTAGAGTATTTGTAAAAAGATTTTTTATTTATTGTTTGTGTGTTTGTGTATGTAATTTTTGTTTGCACCAATGATCAATTTATTCAAACATAAAATCAAAAATCCAATTAAAAAATAAATAAAAAATATATATAATATTTTTATTATATATTTTAAATAATCCTTTCAGCGTTGACTGAAAATTCATTGGACTAAAATACGAAGGATATTTATTTATCAGTAAAAAAAAAACGATATTGGCTCAGTGAATTTTATTTATATGATTTTTTGCAGGATAATAAATTATTATGGTATGTAAGTATGTATATTATAATAATATTTTTGTGAAAGTAATAATTTTTATTACAAATTACAATTTGTGTAATAGTAAATGGGTTTATTTTTTGTGTTTACATTTTTATATATATATTTATTTTTTGCAAAAATGCATTTAACTTTTTTAATTGGTTTGCTATTTATTGTACATTGTAAAAATAGTTCAAAGAATTATCTGAATATTTATGTGTTTTATGTAAATTAAATTATTATTCTTTAACTAATTTAAAATAATTGTAATTTTTGATCGAAATTTATAAATATGTATATGTATGTAGATAAATATTTTAATTAAAATTAAATATTAAATTATTAAACATTTGTAATTATGAAGATTATATTTTTGGCTATAAAAATTTAAGCAACTTTTAATATTGACATTAAAAATTGGTGAATATTAGTACAGTGTACGTACATTCAAAATATAAATTTAAATTTAATTTTCAAACTAACAATTCAATAATATTAAGGATTCTATCGCATTTTGTAGAATTTCTTGTAATAAATTTTCTTCCAAAAAAATATTTTCTTTTATAATTTATTTCTTTTAACTCATCCTTTTGTAATATTTTTTTTGGAAGCACTATAAAAATCTCTCAAATAAACTTTATTTCAATACATTTCCAACCAACAATTTTTTTTACAAATAAGTACATATATTTGTAACATAGCAATATCCTTTTTCGATATAATTTGTTGTTTTGTTTGGTTGGATATACGAAAAGGTGTCATAAAACTTAATATATCCCTCAACACACCACATACCTTATTTCATTTTCTCAAAAATATATGTACATACATATAGTACTTATTGATGAACAGAAACAAAACTTTATATATTGTGAATTATATAAATGCGGGTAGTGACATCTATAAATATTATATCATACGTATATTCAATATTGATAACAGATAAAAATTTAAAAGTGTCTTTTTTTTTTGTTTTTGTGTTTCTTATTCATGAAGTAAAGGATACGAGTGTGCTACTACTTTTCATGTTATTTTTACTACTTCTCTTCTGATCTCATCTTAGACACAAGAAAAAATTTATTCTTTGAAATTTTTACGATAAAAGGAAGAACATTTATATATGTATGTATTTACAACATAGGTATTATATATTGTTCAATAAAATGAACAATCGTTTGAGTGTCAATTTGAATGGGTTATGTACAAAAAGACAAAGTGATTTCAGCTATATACATATGTACATGATTCTAGTTCTGTACATGGTGATTGATAATCTTCTTATATGTAGTCCAAAATCACATAATTATAAATAACAGTAATTATATATATGATAACGTAATCACAATTAAGAATGTCTTATGCTATTTTGTGGAAGTCGTATAATATTTTCATTATTTTTTGTGATTACCCCGAAGAATTTTTGTTTTTGACCCTGTATAAATGAATTTTCTAAGGATATTATATATTTGATTTTGTTTGCCAAGTGATTTTGATTGTTAATATTCTTATGACACAATTGTAATATACAATTTTCTTTATCCTTTTCCTTTTTTATGACATTGTTTTATGAGCGAAAAATGAAAATTTCGTAAGTACAATGTACTTAAAAAACATGTACAAAACAAAATAAGTACAATCATGTTTTATATGCTTATTATAGTGAAAAATTTAATAGTTTTGTTTTACAATTTTTTTTAAATGATAATAAAGAAAAAACAAGGATTTTGGAAACAATTTTGTTTTATATAAAACAAAACATCAAAGAAAATAACTTGTCACACTTTTTATAATATATACATTATGTATAATAAGCTTTACTTTAAAATATACATGAAAAATAATGAAATAATAATGTAAACATTTATTTATAAACAATTTGAAATAATTTTTTAATTTTTAAATATATATAAATGTTTTAGAGTAAATTACAGCATCTAGAAGGTGGCTCTCTAATTGCAGACTTTTTTCAGTTTTTTTTCAGCTATAAAAAAACAATCAAAGAAAAAACAATACTAAATAAGTTACCTACAAAATATTGCAAATAAATTTCATTAAAATTTAATAAATCTCATAAATTTAACAATTTTTTTATAATAATATTGAAATCATTATTTCAGGTGTTAAAATAAAATTTTGCCTATATTAATAGTCATCAAAAATGTTGAATTTGAAATTTATGTATTTTTTATTTTATTCCCAAAAGGATACACAAAAATTAAAGGAAATATATCAAAATTCTTGTAACCCTTAAAGTTTGGAATAAACCATAAAAAAGTTAAATATACAAAATAATTTTTTTTATGTAAGTTCTGAGGGTTTTAAAATGATTGATGAAATCGAATTGAATTTCCATAAAATTATATATGTACATATATAAAAAATGTTTCTTTATAGCTAACAGCAAATCGAATCCCCAAAGGATGAACACTTAAAGTCAAAAATGTTCGTTATTCATACCAAATGTGCACATACGATATGTATGTAGAAACGTTTTGAAACTAATGGAAAATATTGTGTATTTATCAATAAGGAGGAAAATTATACGTAAAAATATATTATATATTGTTGAATCCTTTTTTATATTATTAAAAGTTTCATACTTATTTCGCTGCCATTTTAATATGTCAATATTTAAGTCTTAGCTATTTGGATGTTGTTGTTGTCTATCGAATTTTCATTTTATTTTCTTCCTATTATTAAGGATATACTAAATTGTATTCCCCAATGGAATGCAAATAGGCTGGTGTTTTTTGTTTGATCCTTTTTTGTGTACACATAAATTAAAAAAAAAAATGTTTTTGTTTTTGAGTTTAAAAGATAAGATTAACATGGTATACCAGTGTAACAATGATTTAGTTTGAAAATGAAAAAAATTGATATAAAAAACATAACAAACTCTTGAAATTTATATTTAAAGAAATTGTTTTTAATACTGACATTTTTCATTCCGTTACTGTCAATCGAAATGTACTATATGTATTGATATTAATGTAGGTCACAAAATTATCTATATTTTTTTCCCTTATATGTATAAATATATTAAAATGAATTTCAAATTCTACCCATCACATGATATTAATATTTAAATCCTGATATAGTAAAAAATTGATTTACTCTATTTTCATTTATATTGATTTGAGGGATCATCAATGGAAGAAAAAAAATTATACCTAAAAAATTCAATATTCACTTAAATGATATATTAGTGTAAGACACTGAAACTATGTAGTAGAGAAAAGAGGAAAAACTTAAAAGGATATATCATTATGTATTCTATATATGCATTTGTATAGGTGTTATGCAAAACAAGGATGTGCAGAAAAAGTTTTTTTAACTGAAAAACTTATCCTATTTTCTTTTCTAATATAAAAATAAAATAAGTAAAATTATTGCGTATGATAGGAAGAAAATAAATTATAACTTTATTCTATGTTATTGTTTGTTTTAGATATCCTGTCAGGATATCAACAAAAACAACAATAACACATATCCTTCTTATATTATATAAGTTTTACAGAAAATATAAAATCAATTTTACTCTCCAACGAAAATAAAGTTTTATTAGATATTTTCTTCTTTCTTAAAAAACAAATTTCTCTCATATGTCACCTACATAAGGACATATAATCTATCAAAAAAAAAAATAGAACTAATAATAATAGAAAAAAAAGAAAACTTTATTAAATTTTCAAAATTTTCTTTCTATTCGAAAAGTTTTTATATTATTTTTCATAAATTTTAATAAAATTTTATCCTAACCGAAAATATTTCTTATTAAAAATGAAAATCTAATTAAAAATATTTAATTAAATATATTGTCAACCAATTACAACTTTTTTTTATTATCTTGTCATTTTCTAAATTTCTAAATAACATTTAATACAGGGACGCAAAATAATCGACTCCTTTTTATTATTCGAATTAAAATTAATTTTTTTTAAATTATTATTTGACACCCCTACAAAACAGATAAATATAACACAAATTTGTTTCAATAAATTTTATTTGTGCCTCTTCAATTGGTGGGGGGTTCCCCTAAAACTAAATTTAAAAGAAAAAAATTAGCTTTATTATACAACAGGCAAAAAATATCATCATCCAAACTCCAAACCATAGGTTAAATATGTTGTGATTACATTTTATTATATACATTTAGCTAGTATAATTTATTTGTGTCTATGTTTATATTTTAGGGATCTAACATTAGATGGGTGGTTGATTTTCTTAATTTTTCGATCTTTCTCATTTTTTATTTTATATGTTTAAGTATATACATACCCCTACCAAAAAAAAAACTGAAATATATTTTAATCTAATCTGAATGATTTTAAAAAGAAAATTACATTTCTATAATACATAATATATATATATATATACATAGGTACATATATTTTATGTTGCATGGCTTTCCTCCTTTCTTTACCTAAATATAACACGATAAGTCACTTAGGTAATCACTCAACCTGAGCTACTGCTAAATTACATACCTGGTTGGATTGGATGTATACGTTATTGTGACGATATTATGGTTTTTTCTTTCTGTTGACGAAATAAAGAATGAAGCACAACACCAACAACAAAATTGTCGGAAGAATTTGACATTCAAATGTAGATTTTCAATGTTTGTAGTGTTGTATGTACATATGTAATAAAAGGAGTCTTATTAACATGATGTGAATATGATTTATATTTAATGTAATTTAAAAAAAATATATGTATGTATAAAAAGAAAATTAGATGAGGTAAATGTTGTAGAAAAATAAGCTTTTTTTTATCATAATAATATTAAATTAAATCTCTTGTAATAATTTACCTCAAATACTTTTATTACTAAAATGATGGAGTAACAACATTTCAAAAGGGATAAAATAAATAAATGATTTTTCAATTTTTATAGAAATTAAAAAATTATTGGTGGATTTGTGCGTATTTTTCTGCTATAACTATGAAGTACATTTTTGAGAATGACATGACATTGCATGGAAATACAGTGTGACGTACGTCGATTGAAATGATATATTAGCGTGATATACTCCTAAAGAGTATAAAAAATTTATGAGAGGTATTAGGTATACCAGTTTGAGAATAGACCAATACCACCTCCATAACCATTTTTTAACCGTTCTAGTATGCTTGGAAGTATTTACTTATGGCTATTTAACGCAGTATTTTTTTTTGTTATTAAAATAATAAAACTTGATTATTATCTCATCTTTACATCACTACATAATTCGCACAATATTTTAAATTGACCCTCACTTCCCCTATAACAATTTTTTACTCTATTTCGATCACAACATCTTCAAAAACTTTTTGTTCAACTTTTAAATTGTATATTTAAATTAATTTTAACATAACAAATAAATTATTAAAAAAGTTTTTTATTTTACCAGTACAAAATATAGAAAATGTCAACTTTCAACTCTTTATTTTTTCCAATTATTGTTTGGTTTTTTGCTGTGAAAACTTTTACAAAAGTAAATTTATGAAAATTCTAGAAATTACTATGTATACAAATAAAACCAATTAGAAATAAAAAGATAACCATATAATATTGGACTATAATAAATTCTCAAAAATATTCAAACTTATACCATAAACTTTGTTAGTTACAGAAAACTTAGATAATTAGTTATAAAGATACATGCATGTAGAAAATATATTTCTAAGATTTTGTGGTTCAATAAATTTGAAATTTCAATGGTTACAGATTTGATATTCAAAATTTTGACTATATAATTAAATATATTCCGACATATGTATATATAAAGTATATAATATATACATACATATATGTTGTAAGCAAATAATAATTTATGTATCACATGTCGATAATGTATGAGTACTATCTTTTATTAATTAGACTTATGTATCAAAAATATGTCACAAAACTATATTGTAAAACTTCCTTAAAAAGTATAATAACAAGAAGTTAAGCATATACCTACTAAGCATATACTAATATTATAAAAATTTTCCCAAACATTTACCAAAAAAACCACTTTAATAATATTATTGGTTTACTATAAATGCAAACTTTTACCTAAGTTGAATAAATTTACAACAAAATGTTGTAGTACGTTTTGTTGATTTAATAAATTATTATAAAATTTTCATAAAAGGATATTTTTATAGATAATCAAATATTTTATAATTTAATAAATAAACTCTGACTGTGATATATTTTAATTAAATTATTTAATTAATAACGAAATTTCACTTACTTTATATGGATAATCAAATACATGTCTATATAAATTGTTAGTTTCGAAATTTAAAGTTAGGAAAATTCTGTAAAACTTATATATTGCAAAGAAGTATATATATATAAGTAACTACATTAGAAAGTAAATATTTAAATAAAATACGAAATAGAGTTAATAAAAAACAAAACAAATTTAAGCAGGAAATATTAAAAAAATTAGAGAAATATAGAAAAGCAGACTACAAATATATAAAAAATATAAATAGAAAGAAGTTGTAGATTGAAGCGGATAGAGGAAAGAAAAACAATTGAAGTGGTACACAAAATTATCCTTACTGCACGTTGCTTCATCAGACGCATCAGAACAATCTTTACTTTGATCACACATCCATGCTAATGGTATACACTCTCCATCACCAGTTTTACATGTAAATTCATCCGCTGAACATGTTTTTGTTCCTGAAAGAAAAATGAAAAGAGTTTGTTTTGCCAACATCAGTTTCGAAATTAATTAAAAAAATTTGTTTAAATTTTTTTTTTCTCATTTTTCAATTGTTTAATGATTTGTAGTGTTAAAGTGTACATAATTTTCTTTATACTTTGGAAATATAAGTGCAACCTTAATTATTATTGTGTTGCGGGAATAGTTTAATATAAAACTATTACACAAATATTATACATATATAAATTCATTCACCAAAAATTATACAAAAATATATGTACATAAATTCATTGTTCATTATAAAGGATTAAATTTTAATTAAATTATCACAACAAAATTTTCATTTTCTAATCTAAAATAACCGAAAATTTAATAAATTTAATATAATATATGTACATATTCATTGAAAGGAAATTCAAAAGTAAAAAGCATAATTCCATGAAATTGAAGATTATGAGATTTTATTCTGTTACATTTAGTATACATGGAAACATACGAAATGTTGTGTTAATTTGAATTTTATTTCAATTACAACCTATAATATTTAGTTAATATCCTTCCAACCTGATGACTGAACCTATTTTATCCTTTTTGTAAATGATCTTCTTCTACTAACAACAACATATTAATACTACTACTTGTTTGTAAGTAAATTATTAGATATATATATAAATTATTAGAAGGGTAAAAAACATATCATATTACGTAAATAACATTAAAAAACCTTATATATGTGTATATGAAATATAATATCGTCGATTTATTGGCACTTGAGTCTACGGAATTAGGTTTATATATTAAGTTAAATAAAGAAAGAATTTGATATTAATATATGTATTATAAATTTAATGGAGAAGAAATAGTTATAAGATGATTTAAGCGTTTACATTTAACGATTTAAATTTTAAAGAGATATGCTCTAAAATCAGAAAGAGTGTAGTAAAAAATATGGATATAATTATAATTCATTATACTTAGACCACACAAAATTTAGTGGTCAAAATGCTGAAATAGTAAGAAAATTCCATTCGGAATAAGCTGTTAGAAATACTACTTATTATTCCACTGGGAATAAGTGCCCTGTTAGAAAATATTTAAAATTAATGGAAAAGGAAAGTTTTACTGAAGACTAAACTGCACGTACAGGTATAGGTAATTTAGTTTTTACAGGTGATTGAGTTCTTACAGCTCAAATTAGAGTGTGACTGAATTTATAATATATTTATACAGAAAATTTCAATAATTGATCATAACCTCGACATTATCATATATTTTTTTAACAAAAATTTATATTTACATATATTAAAAATTTCAAATAAGTGGATAATTTATTTTATTTATTTTAATTTTAAAATTATTACTTTACTAAAAAAACATTCGAAATTATGAAAAACAAATTTTACGTTTATTTATTTTGATAATTTCTATGTTGCTAAGTTTACACGAACCAAAACTACTCAACATAATTTTGTGGAAAATATAAAAGAAAAGTCAAGATGTCAATTTGAAACATTAATGTGAAAAATAAATATTTTTAACTATTATATAATATTAAGCAACAAAAAACTTCTATACTTTTACATACATTAAAAGGTTATAGCAAAAATTTAACCTCCTATTATACATACTTACAAGAGAGCATATTTAAATCTTTAATTTAATAAGATATATGTATAGGTTGTTGTATGTGTCATTTAAGGACGACATATGATATTATTGTAACATTTTCTATTTATCTGAAGTGATTGTTTTTGTTAGGTTTAGTTTTTGCAGTACCTTGCCTTGATACACAATAGAAAGCTTTTAGTAGTTTCATCATATATACGCCGATTTTCCATTTTACCTATTTACTAAAAATCTGTACATAAATGTATGTATATAAATATATATATATAATATATGTGTATATTCCCTGCTGAGTCAAGTGGAAGATAAACATAAAGTGAAAATGAAGACAACGAAGGTAAAATATATTTGAATATGTACACGGTAATTCATTATAACAGGAAAAGCCAAATTATTGGATTAAAAAAAAATATTTCTGTTTATGTACATCTCGAAATGTTTAAAAATTGACTTTTATATTTCATTTAATTCTTCCTAACGTATACCCAAAAACAAATACTAATATCAGTAATAATTCTATAAGTATATAATTCTATAGTGGATCTATATGAGTCTTAAATTGGCTAAATCTTTAACATGGAAATTGACTTTAATGTAGATTTTATGTTATTATTGTTATCTTTATTTATTGTAATATAAAAACAAGATTGTGTACTTTGTTCTTCGAACTAATAGTCTGCGTTCTTTAATCACTCTGTACTGATATTATACTTTCTATTTGTAAATAATATATATACATAACTATAATTATATATGGATCATTTAAACAAAAGTGACAGTTTTACCTTTTATTTATTCAAGGATATATGTAAGGCATCAGCTGAGGTTGAAAATTTCGTAATGGTAAAAATATATTACAAAAACCAAATTCATAAAAACAAATTATTTTTCTACACCAATATTAACACTCAATGAGTATTTATATTAATGTAAATATGAAAAAGGATATTATACATTTACACATATATAAAAACATTATAAGATAAAAATATTTTAATAATCAGTTTAAATCCTTTTAATATTGATAATTCCAAAAATATTGTAACAAGTTTTTATAAATTGTAGTTAAAAAAGTATATAAGTATATATTTCTTTTTAATTTTCTTGTAAATATATTAAATAATTAAAATTTATTAAAAGCGGAAATTATTTTAGAAAAATTAGGAAATTATTTTTGTTTTTAGTCAATTTAAAATTTGGAAAATTAAATAACATATTATTTTTTTATCAATTTTTTAAATTATTTTTAACAAGTACTGGTCCCTAGAGTTTAGCTGGATACTTTTCTTTGATTACCTTGCTTGCTACTGTTACCTAAATTTTACATATAATTTCTTATCTAAAACATAATAGGAATAGCTAAACTTTTGTTATGAATTACAAAAACTTTTTTTTTTATTCAGGATAATGAAAATATCTGAATGCAATTTTTTGTTTTGTTGATGATGTTTTTTTTTTGTAATTCCAAAACATCAACTATATTTATGTATACATTTATAGTAACTGGAGCATAAATGTATATTTTTATCCATATTCGAGTAATTAAAACTACGGAGAATTTTCTTGCAGCTTTAATTCTGCCGTTTAAATATTTCTATTTTCCATTTTCTTGTTCAAAAATAAATTTAATCTAAATGCGATATTAAAATAAATATGTAGTTGCAATATTATTCTATATAATATTAAATCTAAATAGTATAAAAATTTGTAAAAATAAAAACAAAAATTATTTTCCGTGACTATTTCCATGTGTGATTTTCCTTATAAATTTGCCAAAAATTTTTTCATTTAATCATTTAATCCAATATATTATAATTTGACACTGTATATATGAAATTCAAATAATAATTGTCAAGTCAGTGAAATAATTATAACAGCCATACTCCAGCATGATGACACAAATTTCGCTATTTGTGAAAAATATGATTCATTAATAATTATGTTAAATTAAAATATGTTACACATGAAAATGGGGGTATAGGGTATACATACACTATACTCGTATTATATTATTAAAAAAAAAGGCTTTTATTATTGATAAAAATAATGAATGTCTATTAATCATAATTTATTATTTATAATTATTTTCATCTTTTTTTTTCATCCGAGAAGAACCACTAGCCAAATTATATTATACATACATTACATACATTAGATTATTATATACATACATACATTACCAAGTATTCGGTGAACTAATTTAAAATGCGTGAGCAATTAATATAATAATTCTATTAATTTTGACAGGTCGTAGTCGTACAGGCGACATGACTTCAGCCTTTTAATTAATATCATTTGTTTTCTGTGTGTGACAAAGGATACAATAATACGTGAATTTCAAAAAAAAAATATTATACATATGTATGTAAATAATAATAAATGAAAAATGTTAATAAATTTTCGCTAATGGTAGAACCGTTTGAAATTCTTTTCTGCGTTAACTACCAAAAGAAGGACGAGTTAAGTATAGCAATT
Organism: Empis stercorea; assembly: GCA_949752835.1. Classification (NCBI taxonomy): domain Eukaryota; kingdom Metazoa; phylum Arthropoda; class Insecta; order Diptera; family Empididae; genus Empis; species Empis stercorea. The sequence continues at coordinate 542,286 of OX457086.1, forward strand.
ATTTTATAAATTTGAATGTGGGTCTTCTATTATTTATTATCCTAGTATTATAATTATTATTTCAATACCGACAACAGGGCGTATTAATTGAATATATAACCAAATAGTTAAATTTATTGATTAATTATAATTTATAATATAACCAAATGCATTTAAATTTAATAAATATATTATGTTCTTGTTTTAGAAGCCCGTAAAATAAATATATTTTGAATGGAATTTGTGCTGGACTTCATTTGTTGTTATTTTTGGTAAAGAAAATAACCAACAGTACGGCATCTAGACTCTAGTGAACATAAATATATTTGCAAAAAATATTAAATTTTCTGAACACCCTGTCATTTCTACTAGAGAAAATTCATATTGGCATTATTATTATTTTATGGTTTCGACATCCTGAATGAGTCTCCTGAGAGTTTTTTATTTATAAATATATATTATTTTATTTTCATATTTTTTTAATTTTCCATTTTTTATAGTATCCCTTATCCTTTTAAATGGATGTAATAATTTTATGTTTTTGTTCCGATATCAATTTTAAGTGTTTATTTGTTTATATGCGTAAGAAAGTGAAGAATTATTGTATTTGACATTTCATTAAATTTTCATAAAGGACTAATAGGAAACTGATGTTTTTATGAAAAGAACTACAATTAGAATTAAATATATATAAAATATTTTTTAAAGCATAAATTTATATTATTAATTAGTGCCATAATTTATTGTATTTAATATTTTAAGAATATAAAATTTTGGTTGAATTACTCAATTTATCATAACGAAATTTCGTGTATAAGAATTAAAATTATATTATTGTATCAAATTCAAAAATTTTTAAGCATTTATATATGCAATTATCAATTTGTACTTTATATTGATTTTCTTTCGTGTAAATTTCAATGACTACAGAATGACTAGTAAAATTTGAAGGAATTATTAACATTATAAAATTAAAAATTAATTTAATTTTAATCAGTGTTTACGACCATCTGGGACAACAGATTTGAACAACAAATTTTGTAATATTATGACTTTAAAACAAAACTTGTTATTATACAATATTTCTATTATACTTATTATATTATTTTAAAAATTTTTGTTATCCAATTTGTTGTAAAAGTTTTCCCATTTTGTAACATTTCCTTTTCAATTATATTTCAATTTCTATATTAAATTGTTTTACTACATATATATATATATATAGTTAAAGAGTGAAGTGGAGAATTTTGTGTATAGTTTGTAATCATTTTCGGAACACAGCAGATGACACAATGCTGAAATAACAAAATTTCAATGCTCATTAAAGACATTTCCTATCATCATTTTGAAAAGCAATCAGGGTACCAAAAATATACAACAACACTAAAAATAAAACTATAATAAGTAAATCGTAGTAAATTTACCAATAAAAATGGTTATTTCTTCAGATTTTGAAATAAATTTTTGTTGTAGATATGCAATTAACTTTAATGAGGATTAACAATATTGTCCTTTATATATACTGAAATCCACTAATGATCACGACATCTGCTGAATATAATAATAGATGATATTTTGCTTTAAGTGTAACAATTTAAAATATTTTGTTTTTGTTTTATTTTTTGAGTAATCTCATTTTGACAATTAGTGGTAAAAAGGATAATTATTATACATTTAATGTAAAATATATAATGTATTACATATTTAATGATGTCTTTCGGTAATTTGTTTTGATGTACATATATTACTATTACATAATAAAGATTATATTTTTGTATCATGCGAGAAAATGCATATTTTTTTTATCTATATTATATAAAATATTGATTTATGTTTATTTACAAAATTAATCTATATTTATTCTTATGCTTATTATTATCGTCCCAAAAATAATGCATAAATGAAATATGTTCTGATGGCGATCCTTTAATTTATAATAATTTATTCTCTTACCACATCCTATTTCATCAGAACGATCACGACAATCGTAGGCACGATCACAAACCCATGATTTTGGTATACATTGTTCACCATTTTTACAAAAAAAATCACCATTGGGACATTCTTTCACTAAATTATTTTAAAATTATGTTTTTGTGTTATCAAGTGTAAAATATATTTACTTGTATATATGTACAGTTTAAATTTGTGTGTGAAAAGAATAATAAAAAAATAATTTTGTACTTACTACAAAAACTTAATTCTTCATCGGAACCATCACTACAATCCTTTTCTTGATCACATCGCCATTTCATTGGTATACAATGACCATTATTACATTGGAATTCATTGACACCACAAGTTTTAGCTGTAATAAAAAAAATAAAAAATTAAATATACAAACAAAATGTTTTGAAAATATTCGTCATGTCATAAGGAAGTGCAGAATTATAAATATTTTCAATATATTATCTTTTTAATTAACATAAATATGCATAAAAATGAAATTATTTCTATACAATTAAACATGAACTCAAAAATTCTTAAATCAAAATTGTTACCCGAAATAATATTTATTTAATAAACGTGAATGTAAACACTCCACTTTAAGTTTCCATATATTGGGAAAAATCATTCTGATAAATTGTAGATTATTCAATAAATTTTAAAATATCTTGTCACGTCTAATGTGCCATCATAGACAAATCTATTATATACATAAGTAGTATATTAATATTATGATACAAATTTTTATACTTTATGTATATCATTATAAAAGAATGGGATAAAATCATATTATTGAGAACTAAAAATGATTTCGTAATAAAGTGGATGTTAATTGTATTGATATTTGTTTTTTTTTCAACAAAACTTTTCTCGAATCCTTTATTATTATTATTATATACGTAAAAGTCAACAAAAACTCTTATTTCGTATATATATAAAAAAATAAATTTAAGGGACAGGGTGGTCATAAATTAATTATTTAAAAATAGCAATTTATCACTTTCCATTCTTTTACAAACATACACTATGAACAAGAGTATATATCATTAATACGTAATTGATTCCAATACAATAATATTTAATGAATTAAATTTCTGCAACTGACATGGAAGAAAAATTGATTTGTCACCATCATTCAGGACTAATTAAAAATGGTTTCTATAGTTCTTGAAATTTTCACAAAATATTAAAGAGGAAAAAAAAACAAATTTGTACGACATACTGTAATATCTAATCCGAAATATTTCAATGAATAGGAAAAAGGATTCTATAATATTTCCTTTAGATATGTATGTATATCGTATAGACCCAAATCAATGTCCTTTGCAGATATCATGATTCTTTTTTTATTTACCAAAAAAATTTTTTTTTCAAAAATATAAAATTAAGAATTTTAATAATATTTAAATTTTTGTTTTGTTTTTTATCAGTTTTTAGGATATAAAATTTTAGGATTATTTTTTACATTGTAAATTTTATTATGGGTGTTTTAGAATGACACAAAAAAGGATTTAAGTTGTGGTGTCAAATATTAAATTAAGTTTTTTTTCGGAATTTTTTATAAACATATTATGTATATTTAGATTTTTATAATTTGATAACGATAAGAATAAAACAAGTTATAATTAAAAAAATTTGGATCAATTTTAAAAATTTTGTTAAAAAAACGATAACTTTTTGACAAGAAGCACAGCACAAATTTTATTCCCCAAATAAAAAAAAAATTACATTTTAGTAAATTGCCATTTTTAATTTTAATTTATGGAAATATTAATTAACTAGAAAAATGAAATATAAAATTTAATTTCTGCTTAATGTACGACAAGAGATACGTTCAATCATTTTGCAAACAGTACAGGCGCATATACGCCCTAACTAAATAAAGGTACACTTTTTCTCTACGGTTTTTAAATTTCTATTTAAAAATAAATTTTGTTAGGAATGTTTTTATATATTTATTTTTCTGGGTTCAATTTATTTTTCTAGTTCTATATTTTATAATTTATTATTATGGTGAAGGTGGTATTTTTACCTCGAAACTCAGTTATAAAATTAAATTGGTCATTCGGTTTTTTTTTCGACATGAATTATTTTAATTCGCATATATAAAACAAGAGGATTTTTTAATGGTCCAAAAACACAAAAAAAATGAATAGTAAAAAAAACGTGACATGAATATACGCTAATAATATTAAAACTCTATATATACATATGTATCTACTTTGAAGGTACTTAATACAGATATTTTTATATGTGAGGCAGATGGTATCACACTTTATTTAGAACGCAGCTATACAAAATTCTGTTTTTATTTTCCTAAATTCTCAAGTTTTCCACTTATGGTATATATATTTGAATTTCGAAGTTCAAGTAACAAATTGCTTGTAATGTTGTTTTCTATTTTAGTTTAAAAATATTTAAATAGCTGGCGTGGTCTTACACCTTACGAGGCATTCCCCTTATTGAGATGTTCCAGCATCTTGTAAAAATACCCATAGTATAATTAAATTTCAATTAATTTATATTTATGAACAATGTTTGACATAGTGTCGCTATGAACAAGAGTATATATAGCAAGCAAAATTTCTATACATAATATATTATATAATATACTAAAGTCATATTATACAGCTCATGTAGAACATCCTTAATATTATTATTTTAATTTTGATAAATAAAAATTGAGTTGTTCATTTGATAAATATTATATAATATAATTTTCATCTAAATATTTGTAATTACTATCGCAGATTAATAAACTTTTTCCCAACTAATACCAACTACTAAAAATAAAATAAAAAATTCTTTTAACATATCCTAACATACAATAGACGAGACTAGAATTAAATTCCATTCTAATGACTTTTACTATATTTTTATTATTTTGTATTTGTATATGTTTCGGGGGTAACTAAACAAATCCACAAAAAAAAAAATATATTGATATAATATATTTTTGTATTTCAACAGGACGATTTAGTATTCTGGTGATGTTACGTTTTAGAGACGGAAAAGTAAAGTTAAAAAAATGTTTTTATCTAAACTAATGCTGTAATGTATTGAAATATAAATTGGAATATTAGGTTTATAAATATATATGTATATAGTATATAGATATAAAATGAAGATACACGTAAGTGTATATGCCCAACGAAAAAAGATCAAAAGGACAATTTAAGATGGTACCATTTTATTCTCTTATACATTATATAGTTGCTCCTCCATATTTATTATAATAGAAATGATGCGTGGCACACATTTGTTATAATTTTCTTTTTTTCTGTGCCTTTGGAATATTAGAGTTTATAGGATCAGTCTAACATACTGCGAAGTGGGATTTTTTGTTGAGAATATATTGGGTCGGACATATTGTAGGCGGAGTGGATGGAAATAATATTATGCTCCCTCAAATATAATGTAAGCATAAATTTATAACCATTACTAAAATGTAATGGGATCATTAGGAATATATAATGAAAATTTATATAGTTTAATATTATTGGGAGTATATGCACTGTAAATAAAAAGTAATTTCTGTTCAAGGGCATTTTTGTAGGACAATATTCTCCAAGTAATTTTGAAAAGCATGAACTTAATTTTTAACAGTGTTATCTAAATTTGATATTTTATAGTTAGTAAATTTATATTTGGACTCTTATTTTAGTTTTTTTTTTTTACTACATATTATTAATGTTAGTTCTGAGATTTTATATGGTTAACAATAAATTATTATAATAAAAATATAGGCTATAATTTTATAAAACGACAATATGACACTTAATGGAATTACCGACAACAACGGCAAAATATCCTTTTTACGTTCAATTAATTTAGTTTTTGCTGTTGTCGTAACCTCGTAACTTAATTGAAAATATATTTAGAAAAATAAATTTATTTATTATTAGGATATGAATTTTAATGATGATGGAGATGTAGACTAACATTTAAATTTTATGTAAATATATATTTAAGGATACTTAAAGTTTTAATGGATCTTCTTGAATATTTTCAAATTATAGGTTAAAAAGTTGATTTAATCAACTGTAAAAGTTGATTTTAAGTAGGCTAAAAAGTTGATTTAATGAAAAGTCATTAAAAAAAACAAAATAAGCTTAAATACAAATTTAAAAAACTACTTCAAAAATATACTTTTATCAGATTTTAACATTAGATGATTTATAAATAAATATTTAATTTGATTTAATAACTTTTTTAGATTTTAATATGCTCACATTGCAATTGACATTATTTCATTTTTCTAATTTAATAACAAAAAGCAAAAATTTCGAAAGGTTGGCACAATTTTTTTTTTTGAAATAATTCTGTAAACATACAGATTTTTAAAAGAATTACTTTAAAACACTACAATTAAAGAATACTTATGAATATCCTTCACAAATTTAAACAGTTCAACTCTGAGTGGTTCTTCATCTTCAATTTCTAAAGATATTGAAATCAGTTTTTTCCAACAATTCTCGATAATATGATATACATATCACATATGTATGTTGTATAATGTATATAAAAAGTATTTAAGATCTGTGTCTGGCATCGACATTTGTAGAAGTTTTCCAATGGCGTTCTGTCATATTGTAATATTATACAGAAATATTGATTATTGAATAACTGGGTACAGATATTATTATATAGACATACATTTTTTGTTAAAATTCGAACATCTTCAATTTATAGTTTCAACTTTTTGAAGACTTTTTGGAAATAAAAAAATATCATTGATTTTAATTTAAAAAAATTTATATTTTATGTTATATTTTAAAGTCATATAAAAAGAAAAGATTTTGTTATTAAAATTGTATAACCAATAAATCATTGAAATTGAATAAAACTTTTGTCATCACTATGTGAAAAAATAATATTTATTACTATTCAGCATAATATCTATTTTATATTATTCGCTCAAGGATGAAATTATCTTTGAACGAAATATATTTGAAAATTTATATATTCAAAAATAAGTAATAAATTTATATAAAAAAATGTCAGTTTTCTTAACGACAATTTCCCTAACCATTCTTCCACTTTTTATATAAGAAAACTCTTTACATATTTAATTTTTTATATATCTATATATAAAATATATATCTGCAAGGACATTTATGTATGAATTTTTTTTCACCCTTAAATAATATTTATGAAAAGTATCTTTAAAAATGAAATATGTTTAATATTTTCCAAAGTATTACCTGGTTAAATTTAAAAAATAGGCAAAATTATAATAGAAATATTTTAAAGGAAAATTTATTTTTCAACTACAACAAAAATTAAAAAAAATATTCATTAAATATTAAATTCAAATCAGATTAAATTAAATTTCATAATTTGTTTCATTTTCAATAAATCTAACTTTAGTATAAAAGTATAAATAAAGTTAATTAAAAAAATGTTTCGTTACCTTTTAATTTGGATAGTAATTGAAATTTGTGCACGTAAATTTAGAAAATTTAACTATATATACTTTAAATTTAAATTACTTTTGTACATATATACAATAATTATTTGAAAAATATATAAAACTTATAAATTTATTTGTATTTGATTTTTTGAATATTATTTTATTGATTTTTGGAATTTTAAATACATTTTAAATACGATTATATTTGAAATGAAAAAAAAAAAAAATAATTCAAATTAAATTAAATATTACTAGGTTCTTTTTCATACTGGAGTAGTGTTGAATATTAATCAATTGAATTTAATATCTCAATCATATTTCTATCAATGTCTCATTATAATAATAATTTATTATATTCTAGAAATATATAGTAGAAATTATAAGGTATTAATTAATTAAATCATATATGTATAGTTTCTGATAATATCGAATTATCAAAGCTAAAATAAGAAAATTTAATGAAACGAACATAATTAAATTAATCTGATGTGTAAGAAAAATTAATCCTCTTATGGTAAGCATTAGTTCTTATAAATGGAAATTAACGTGTAATGTAATATTAAAAAAAGGATATATATAAATGTATATATAGGTATATATGATTAATTAAATTATTCCAGGAACTAATTTGTTATTTTTAGAATTACTATCAAATTAGTTACGAATTATCACATCGTATAGTTATATTTTTCAATAACTGTAAAGAGAAAACATATGTGAAATTAGTTAATTTCTTTTTAATATTAATATAAATACTGTATCTCACTTTTTTCAATTAAAATATCACAAATTATTATCCTCTATAATATTATGCCTGAATATAAGTAAATTTTCACAATATATAGCTTTGTCCTTGTTAAATTAATTCGATTTCAAATGCTATAAGAGTCAATTTAAAATCATTTTATAGCTCTAAAAACTATTTCAAAATATTTATTAATAAATATTTAACCTTTTAAGTTTATATTGATCAATAATGTACATTTATAAGTAAAGTACCTTCTCTGCATATGCAGATTGTAGAGTCCTTGAAGCATCAAATAAATTTTAGTAAGCTAAATTTTAGTGAGCTTTAAATTTTAGTAATATCTTTTTCTTAATTTCATTTAAGATGTCCAAACATTATTATCCTTTATATCTTTGCGTAAATATTTAATCAAATTTCACCTCTATTTTCATATAATATACATTATATGATATGATAATATTTGTCAGATCAAGAAGTTTTACAATAACTTATTACACATTTCCTTTATCATAATTATTTTCTTCGCATAATATCGTAATTAACAATTAACGTTCTTTTGAAAGTGTTATGCCATATTTACATGTTTGTCTCCTCTAAACTCTGTCAAGTGAAATTATATAAAATATTGTGTATGTACATATATATAATATAATGTATATAATGCTATTTTCCACGAAAAATTTCACTAAAGATACTAAAGATTTTATAGTGATGTTTAATTTTGTTCATTTTGTTTTTGTTTGAAATTATTTGAAACTTGAAAATATAATGTGAACAAAAATTTATTTAATGATAGAAAAATTCACCAAGAAAATAATTACCTTATATGTGATATAATAATTTCTATTTTTTACCTCCTTAAAATAATGGTAAGGAATTGTTTGTTTTATTTACAACCACCCATTTTTATGAAAAAGTTAGTGGGTGTAAACAAGAGGGAGTTGTAATTTATTTTGTATACAGACCCCAAAACAGAAAAGGGTGCTGGCAAATTATTTCTTTATTATAAACGTGTTTGTTCTTTTGTTTCACAAAAAAAACCAAATTGTTTTTTTTTTGTCCTTAGAGAATAAATGTGAATAAATAAATTGCTTTATAGTACAAAGCTACTAAACGTTAATTAGAATTATATATGTATGTGATGTTATAAAACAGAAGAAAAAAAAATTTATTTATTTTTATTTTACAGATGAACTGATAGCAGAATATTCTTATTTTCTTGAAATGATCTTTGATATAAAAATTTGACAGTATAGTTGAGATCAAAAGAGATTGATAAATTTGGTATATTTTATGAATAACATATAGTTATTATAAAAACAATTATAACATAAAAATATGATTTGTTTGAATAGAAACATTTTGGTATCCAGAATCTAGGGTTTCGACTTAAATGGTAATGTAAATTATGATATAATTGATGTTAATGGTAGAGACTTCCAGTTTCTTTATATTTTCAACATATTTTTTCTGCATAGTACGATTCAAAATACTTTTCATATTATATTATTACAATATAAAAGAAGTTTTTCATTTATGTAAATCCTAATGCTACATAAACTATTATTAAAAATATCATGCTATTCTCTGTATATAATATAAATAATAATAATAATAAAAAAATCATTTACACAAATCATCTACCAAAATTTATGTTTTATATGTTTTTCTTATGTTCAGATTATGGTAAATCCTATAATATTTTTCATCACCTTCCCACCCTGATTTCCCCTGAAAGAAGAACGAATATATAAGTAAAAATCAACCATAGAATAGAAATTAACGAGAATTTTAACAAATACTATAAGGATCACTCATATATTAAATTTTTCGGCAAGTCTGGATAATTCACTATATTTTTTCTATAGGTGTACATCATCTGACAATGACGATGCATAAGATTTTCATGTTTAACATTTTTTTTTTATATAATAAAAAAATATACAACAATAAAAACATTTTTTTTTATATCTATTGTTTCTAAAACTTTTTTGGGTTGAGGACGTTTAATGAAAGTTTATTCTACCTTAGTCTATAGAGGACGAAAAAGAATAGAATAATATGAGCAATTTCCAGTTTCTTTCAAATGAAAACTTTTCTGAAAGGATGTTAAAACAGTTGATTGTTGATAAAATTTATATATACATTTACAATACTACAGTATAATGTTGAAATCTCTGTTGTATCTTAAGAACTACATAAAATGCTTTTAATGTTAATTCATAATTCGAATAAAAATTTATAAAAGAATCAAAAAAATTACGGTTTAGCAGGAAAAAAAAAATAATAATTTTAAAACATGCCTCAAAAATAAAACAAATTTTCAACACCATTAAAATTTTGGATTTTATAAGATTTTTATATTTTAGAATTTAATTTTATGTATGTAACTCATTTTTAATTTAATGTTTTATTACATTTTATATATGTAGATGTAATTATTTATAGGTAATTTATTTCATATTAAATAAGTAAAATTTCAGTGTTTTACCAGCGATAATGGAATGATTAAATTGATGAAGATTTTAACTCAAGCGTAAATTATATTTTATGTGTATTAAAATTTGCTATAAACATACATTTTTGAAATAATAAAAGTTAAATTTTCTTCTTTTTTCAGACTTAATTTTAAGATTTTATTATGTAGCAAAATAACTTAACAATTTTAAATAAGAATTTGCATTTTTTTTTTCTTACTTTTATCGTTATTTTAATATGAAATTTTTAATGTTTAATTAAAATTTATAAATAAAGTACCATTTTAATTAAACATATTATATATAATTATTCGTCAAATGAATTGTATTGCATAATTACGTATATTTTTACTATAATATATAGATAAATTAAAAACCATAAAAATTTACATAACAAAATGATTTTTTTTTCAGTTTACCTTGTGTTTAAAAGAAAAATGGTTATAAAACGATGAAAACAGCAAAAAATAGAAAAAAAATAATTTCACCCTTAGGTTATAAAAAAAAATTATAATAAGAAAATTAACATTCCCCCGGTTTTTTTTGCATGTACCATTAAACTTTAGTCTCCTTCCTATTATATAACATTTATTCCAAACAAACATTCAATGTCCACAATTTAACCTCAATAAATTTGCAATAGTAATTAGTGTCTTTATTATATTCACATCACTGCATTTCATTTTCAAATTTCAGTTTACTTTTAATATCTTTTTAATTTAGAACACGTTTTTTTGGCTAAAATTATAAATTTATAGTCGTTGCCCAAAAGATTATATTCATTATTTGGCATAAATAGATAATAATGAGATAGAATTAGTTTAGCAAGTACAAAAACAGTATTCATTTTAATATTATTTATCTATTACAAAACGAATTTTTATCAGGACTTAATACTGTAGACAGAATAATGTCACAAAAATACAATTACTTTAGAACTAATTTTATTTAAGAAGCCAGTATAATATTTCTAATTTACTACTATGTATTTCTTATTTTAATTTTAAGTCAAGTCCTTAAAAATACCTTTTAAGTCAAATGATTTAGATCAATTTACCACACAACTTAAATCAGATTTATTAATGTTATATTTAAAGCGCATATTTACAATCCCCCTAAAAAAATCTATTCAACAAAATATATATTTTTATTAAATATATAATTAAACAAGACTAGCCAGTAAAATATAACGACATGGCATTTTAGTAATTTGCATTTAATTGATCTCATTATTATTAAATAAATTAATTTTTTATTTTACAATCTAGTTACAAGTCTTGCATTTATATAGACCGTTTTGGGATAGTAAGATCCTTATAACCTAAGTATAATTATAAATTGTAAAAACAGAGAGAAAATATAATTGATAGAGTATAGTATACGGTTACTACAAAACTTTCTCTAGATAACAATTTACTTCATGAACGTTTTTCCTTTATTTAGCACGTCTTTCTAATTATAAATTAAATCAATATTGAGCAAAACATAAAAAAAAAAAGAAAAGAAAAAAGTCCTATTAATGCTCAAATTATGTTTAAATAAATTCAACATATTTTTTTTTCAAACAGGACTATGGTGGCCGATTCCACCCTTCAATTTGAATCTTTTTTGTCAACTATTTTATAATTAAACAAATATTGGGGATTATATTATTTTTTTATGTTATAAATTTCTTTTTCATTTCCGTTCTTCCTTAAAAAGCTAATTTAAAAAAAAATTTCATGGAAAAAAAAAATTGAAAATTAGTAACAATAATTAATGGTTGTAACACCCAAAAAAATAGGAAAATCTGAATATTGTTTTTGTAGTGTGTTACAAGCGAGAAAATAATAAAAAAATGAAAATTAGCGAAAACAGAAAAAAATAATAAACATAATTTCCCTTTCCTAGTTACTAGTTACCCAAAGGCGTCAAAATTTATTTTTAAAACAAAATCTATGTAATACGAAAACACGAAAATATTGACAGGAAAAGATATTTTTTGCTAATTATAAATTTGTTAATTCCATATTTTTATTAAATTATTATAAACCAATAAAGGGTATTATCATCTCTTACAATTATTATTCAGCATACCATCTTTTCATTGATTTGAATATTTACAAAATATAAGTGTACCGCCTTCGCTTTCGACTGAGTAAATAAGTACATATAATGTGTACGAAGCTTTCAAAAATAAAGCAAATTGTACCAATCTGCGATCCAAATATTCTGTATTAGGTACGACTGATTATCTCCGTTTCTCGGAGGTTGGTCCAAAAATTAATTATTTATCTATTCTTTCATATTAAACACACTCATTTTTCTTCATCTTTTTCTTCTTTTTTTTTGAATTTTTGTGTTAAATTTTTAGACTGGTAATGTTTTTCTTTTGCTTTGTTTTAGTAAACAAGATGGAAAATAACATATATAAAAAAATAACAAACAATTTTTTTCCAAAAAAAAAAAGAAGAATTTTTCCTTTTATGAAAAAGGAAATATTGCCTTAATTTTTTCTCCTTATGAAAAAGATGTTTTCAATTAAGTAATAATAAGGAAAATGTTTGTACGAAGACAACAAAAAATATATTAATAAATTATTTTGAACTTAATTATGTGAAAGGGAGGTCAGAAAAAAATTTAATATACAAAAACATCATATTTTTAAATTAATAATTTTATGGAAATTTTTAATAAGTAAATACTGTTCTAGCTAGGGAAATAATGGGGCGTTCTAATTGTTTCATATTTTTCGTAATTACAAGAAAATTGGATACTATTAAGGAATACAAAAAAAAACACATAATTCTTAGTGTTAATTACGAAAAAAATTAAGTTTTACAGTGTGTTTTTTTAAAGGATGTTAAGGGAATAATAATTTTTAATTCAATAAATGCTTCAAAAAAGAGAAATAGAGTATTTTCACATCATTATGCTGCTAATACATAAACAAAAATTTATTATTTAATGAATTTCAAGCAAAGAAATCTTAAATATATTTTTATTGTGCAAAATCCAATCAAAATTATAGTTTGCTTCTCATACCCACGTCATCTTAAACTTTTCTAACTAATGAATGATACTTCACAAATGGTACTTGAGTTTTATAAAAAAAATATATATATCCAAATTTGTAGTAATAAAAAAATAAATGAAAATAGTTTCACTAAGCTAATTTTATAAGCATCCTTTAAAATGAACTCTGAAGTATAAGCTACTTTAAAATTCTTGCTAAAAAAACTCTTTAAAAATTTAGTAATACAATATTATAAGAAAAAAATTCTCAAACATTTTTTCTATGATTTGAAATATGATTCAACTTTTACTATCGTAACAAATATTATTAAATTTTTCAAACTATGTTGCAGAATATTCTCACAACTATAAACATTCAAAGCTTTAATAATTTATATAAAAAAAAATTAAACTATATTATCCTGTTTTTAGCTTCTGTATATCCTTCCAAACTTTTATGAAATTTATTTTCTGAAATTTTTTATTTATGTTTATTGAAATATTTTTTGTATTTTTTTAAATTTTTTATTTTCTTTAAATTATTTTCTGAGATACAAAAAAAACTTTTTTTAATATTTTGCAGTCTGCCCTGTCTGTTTCTTGTAAAATAATAATAATTTCTTACTTAACACAGTAAATGCGCAGAATTTTGGTTTTAGAGAATGTATTGGAATGCTTAAAAAATTTATAAAAGAATTAAAAATTATAATTCGATTTAAGATACTCGCAATTTGAAGTGTTTTGTAATTATGCTAAGTAAATAAATGGACCACAATTAAACATAGGCTTGAATTTGAATATGCACTCAAATAATGTAATAATAATATGGTAAATAGATACTCGTAAAATTGTGTTTAAAAATATGCTTTACAAGTACATACATATGTGTGCCGGAAATATAAAAAATTATTGAATAAGGATGAAATATTTCCACTTTTGTTCGGCCGGCTGTGCGGCATTTTTATGTTCATATAAAACTTTACTTTTATTTACATACATACATATGTACAAATCTCCTTTTTTCTTCTGCATATCATTTAAGTACAAGGTTATAATAAGGATGTTTTCCTGCTATGAACATTTATTTAAACTCAAAAGGATCTACGACGTATAATATTTTATTTTTATTTATTAATATTTTTCATTGTTTTTCTTTATTTCTGTTTCAATCATTTTTTTTTTCTTCCACTCTACTCTGGTTTTCACAATATTTTCATTTTTCTCTTTTTAGCAATACAAATAAAACATATCCTTTACGGATATTGGAATGTATATTTTTGTCCTGCGCTATTTTTCTGCTCGGTAGAATTCCATATTTTTGACAATATTCAAATAATATTGTAATAAGGAAGAGCCAAAAAAAATTAATATATACAAAAATGGAATTTTTTAAAGGATATTACAACAATAAGTTTCGTGTTTTAAGGATCATATTTGAATTTTTTTTTTTTCAATCTATTTTTTTTTCTTCTGGAAATTTATTTATAGTTGTTTATCCGCTGCTCATATATGTTTCTTTATTTTGAAAAACTTAAAAAAAAACATATACATATACTACGTACGTCCGTCGTTTTTATCAAGGATACCCATAAATATATGAAAAAAAAATGAAATTTAATTTATGATATTGACAGATTTTTTTTTCATGTATTTATGATGGCAACATTTATACAACATTGAACATTAAAAGGACCCTTGTTGGATTGGAAATTAAGCAATGAAGATTTTACATTTCTCTTTTCGACTTAAGAGGATGTATAGTTGTAAAAGGATAATAACAGAACTTTCATATATATAATATATGAATTTCAAAATGAATGGTGAATTAGAATTTTCAAAATAAGTAATTTATTTTTACCGTATAAGGATATGTTGGGGAATATAAAAGAGAATCAGTGATAATGGTTTAGGGAGGATCATCTGTGTGTATATGTGTAATCGAATTAGAGAAAAAGAGTCTGATAAAAATATATAAATAAAATAAAAACAAGGATATCGTTAAAATTCGCAATGGGATTTTTAAAAGCCTGAATCTTTTTTCGATTGAAAGTTTTTCTACTTGTTTTATTTAGAAGACAAATTTTATTCTTTTTTTTTTATTTGTGGTCGAAATTAAATTTTCTTTGAATCTTCTTATTTTTCCTTCCTTTTCTTACTTAATTTTTTATTTTATTTTGATTGATTAAGAAGTTTTTTTTCCCGAAAAATACCTTTTGGTTTTTATTTATTCGATTTATTTATTTATGTTTTGTGATTTTTTTTTTTCGGAGAGAAACATGTAAAAGTCAAATAAAACAAAAAAAAAATTGTTTGTTAACTTAATAAAACATGAACATATGTTTTTTTTTGGTTTTCCTGTTTACGTTTTTGGTCGGGAGCAATTTTCTATAGTTGTCTTAAATTATTTATGGATGATTTTGGATTATTTATTCATTTCCAGGTAAAAACAAAAAAATATTTAAGTTTTTAGAGAGTATGGCAGATTTGGTAATTTTGTGTGTAATAAATTTTATATTGTTATTAAATTATTTGAAGTAATAATATTGATCCTTTTTAGGATTTACTTAGGTGATATAATTACAATGAATTTAATTTAGTTAATATTCCTTTTTCTTATTTATTGGGGTAGCCAAAATAATTATGTAATTTGCTCTTAAAGGACATTAAATTTAAATATACTACATTTCGAAGGATGTTTAAAAAAATTATGGTTAGTAAACTATGAAGCTTCCAATTAATTATGTACAATAAAAAAACATATTAATAGATTCTGAAAATAGAAATATGTCAATCTTTAATTTCGTATATAGAACATAGACATCAGACAAAGATTTCTATATTTTATAGCCAACATGAAAAAAGAGTTCTTGGGAAAATAAAAACAAAATTTATTCTAGATTTTTAGCTATAACTTGGGCAAATTAAAAGATTTCTCAATTCTGTTTGCATAATTTCATTATAAATAAAATTCCCCGTCGATGGACATTAAATTCACCTGGACTGGAGATTGTTGTACGCCCAAAAATTAATTCACTGTGAAGACTTATTGTATCTGTTACTTTCTTTCGTTTTTCTACTTTAATAGTAATTAATAAATTGCAGATTTACATAATTTTAAATTGAAATTTTTTTAAATTATTATTATTTCAACTCAAAAGTTTGAAAAAACCGTGATTTATAATAATAATAATAATAATATAAAAAATAATTTCAAATTCAAAACTGAAATATATTTTCTCAAATGTAGCATAGAATAATTTACCGAATCACAGAACACAGAACGTAATTAGTCTAGAAAGTTTTCCAATTGTTTTTATTATATTTCATTTTTTTTCCTTTTTAATTAACATTTAAAATAAAAAAAGGTAATTTTCTCTTATAAAAACAATTTACCATTTTTTTTCTTCTTTTTATTAAATTTTTTTTTTTGTAAAATGGAACGTAAAAAAAAAATATCCTTTTGCTTTCAGTGAATTATATATTTTGTAAAAAAGAACGAAAAATGCGAACAACAATGAAAATGTCGTCCTTTTCTTGTTGTGACAGAAAAAATGTATATAATTTAATGGTAATTTTTGAGTTTATTTAGAGAAATTGTGTACAGAATTTATCTAAAAAGGACATTGACATAACAAACATTTTTTTTGTGTTATTCTGTTTTGTACTATAAGCAGTTAAAGATTTTTTGTGAATACGTACGTTTAGCTAGAAAATGAACAGTCTATAAAATTCCCTAGTGAGATTTTTTTTTTTTTTTGATATACCAAATTCTTAGAAATTATTTTTAATTTAAAAAAAAAACTTTGTTACTATAACTTTAAAGAAATTTGAGGAAAATTGCTAGTATTAAAGCAATCGATCGTAACAGAAAGTTAAATAATTAATTTATTTTAGTAAATTATTTAAGTATAACATTTTCATGAAATTTCGCTTGAATTTTTTATGATAAAAAAAGTTGTGTGAAATAATTACGAAAACTTTTGATATCCTCGAAGGATTTAAGTATAGGAAATGTTATTTAAGAAAATCAAAAATGTCTGTGGTTCGAAGAAGTTCAGACTTTACTATTATAAAGTCAAAATGTTTAAAGTTAGATAAAATTTAATAAATTATTTAAAAATTATTGGTTTTAAACAGTCACGTTCTACACCAGTCTAATAAAGATTTGAAGGTTTTTATTTGAAAACTCTTCTTACAGTTTGGAAATTCGAAATTTCTTAATTAATCTAATGTATCTAATTTTATATTTTACATTATGTATGTAGTAGTGTATAGTTTTAATTTCAAGATATTTTTGTACGATTCGAAAATTAAAAATCGTTTTACCTGTAAGTGAGATTAAAAATTAAATAAGAAATAAGGGAAATTTAAAATTATGTTTTAATTAGTAAAAAAAATTTAAGGGAGAAAATAATTTTCTATCAAGCAAATCATAAACATAACAAATAAACATTGTAATTCGAAATATTTGTTCCATAGGTAAATCAATACACAAATTAGTAAATAAAATAAATGAAATATAATATGTAATTATCAAATAACAATAGCAAATAAAAATATAAATTTAATTGAAATTAGGCAAATATTTATTTCAATTATGATATTAATAAATTTTGGTAATTTAAAACAAATATAATACGCATATATAATTAATTATTTAGTTATGAACAAATTATTGAGATTTTGATATCAAAAAGTTTATATTATTGAATAAAAATTATAACAAATCTGAAAGTTGCTATGTTACTATAGAAAGTATAAAAAAGTACATATACATATACAATATTGATATATGTACTGTGCTTATAAAATATTTCATTTAGGGTATAAATCACATATGAATTAATATATGATTTTACTTGATGCAAAATATTTGATATTTTATGTGTACACGGTATATAAAATAAATACAATTTGAAAGTTAACACAAATTATCATTTCAAAAATCAACAAAATTGGTTTTAAAAAAGTCCTTTTTTATATAAAATTTTATATGTGAATGCTCTCTTTCACAATAATGCTTTGTTTTGTGGAAGAGAGCATCCACAAAACAAAGCAAAGACAAAAATGGAAACAAGAACAATGTGAAAATTGCGTGTAATCAATTTTTGGTGTCTTTGTTGTTTTTATTATATTCTGGATATAAAAACTTTTACTCTAAAGGTAAAAAAATTATATATTGAATCACAAAGAATGTTTTTAATTCCTCTACTTTTTTAGTTTAGTTTATCCAGAAACTTTTTTTTAGTGTATACAAGTATAATATTTCTATAAAAAAATAAGATATATTTTTAGTATCCCATTTAGTCACCACAAAGTTTAAATTGCAAAAATTTTCAAAGGATACAAAAAAAATATCAAAAGTTAAACTTTTGTATAGTCCTGTCGACACATACATATATGTATATTATCCTTATATTTTTCATAAAAATTATACTGCAGTAGTGAAAACTGAGTAAAAAAATTATGTATAAGTAATAGCAATATTCGTAATTTTTTAACAGAATCGGATTATGTGTATAATTATGAAATTTATGTTTTCGGGAACAGGAAATTATTAAATTAATTTTTAGTTACTATACACAAAATAATAATCTTAACGATAAAGAATATACGCATATTACATTATCTCTAAATGATGGCTTTTTATTAAAAAAACTAAACCTCAAATTTCTTCAAAGCTGAAACAGAACCAAGTAAATTTAAACAATAATTGGCACAATGCTTGTTATATTTATTGCATTTCTACCCTGTCCCTACCAGGGACTCTGGGCCAAAAATTAAAGTAATATTATGAAACATAATATATTTTTATAAATTTCATTTTATGTGTCAACTACAACGAAAATAGAAAATAATATTAAAGCCATGTTCTATTCGATATTAATGATTTTCTAATGTTTATGTTGTTTGTCTATGTTCAGAAAGTATTCAAAAAATTAACAATTTACCAGGTAAACCAAGAACAGGAATTTCATTGTATGTTTGTGTATACGTAGTAGACGAAAGAAAATATATTTTTCCACGTAAGAGATTCCTATTTATCGTTTGAAATTTTCATTCTATATATTTTTCATACACAATTGCACTCAACTTAAATTTGTGTTTGTTTAAACATCTTGCATATTTATATATGTATAAAGGTGCAAGAACATAAGTGGTAATTTTCGTATTTATCCTAGTAATAGTTAAAAGTCCTTTCCATTTTTATTTATATATTTTCTTTAAATAGAATTGTTGGGAAAACTATATAATTGACAATTTTCTATTTTACTACGATTTCTATGTGCAAAATCATTCAAGTTAAATGTTTTTTAAAAGATTTCCTCAAGAAAAATTTATAATCATTTTCAGAAAGTAAATTTACTTATAGATTAAAGTTAACAAGAAATTGATTTGATAAAAAAAAGGAAGGAAAAAATAACATTAACTTTTAATTTATTTATTTTTCATGAAATTATTTACAATAAAACATTGAAATGAAAGAATCTTAGGATTGACATAATTTTCTATATTTGTATATAATTTTTTGTTAAAAACTCAATTAAATGCTATATGCTCTGTTAGATAGGAAAATGGATTAGATTGTACATTACCTTTTTAGTTCAAATTGAACCTTCTATAATCAAAAGGATTTAATTTGATTAATGATAAATTTCAAATAAAATTATTTAATTAATGGAATTTAGAATAAAATATTTTAATCTGTTCAGCTTATGGTTATAATTTTGACAGATTGTTTTCTAACAAGAAGGTATCAACAATTATTTTTCATATTTTCAATATGCTCCCCGGCAGATTTCATAAATATCAGAGAAATAATGTGTTTATTTAGAATTTATTTTATATATTAATTTTAATATACGATATTGTATAAAAATTAAATTTGAAAACTTTTATGGTCACGGCTTAAAACCTTTTATAATATAATTATATATAAATTAATAATATTTTACCAAAATAATATATATATGTATATAATCAAGAATTAGTTATTAATTAAAATTTATAATAATTTATTATAATCAGATATTTCATTATATTAAATTCCGGAAATTCAGTATAAAAATAATAATATTATAATTACTACAATTTTAATTTAAACCAATATTTCGATTTCGGTACATTATAGCATATAAGTATTTACATATATTATATTAATTTCTATAATTTAAATATTTATTATGTCTAATCAATAAATTTGATAAACCTTTAAACCTTATTATCAGAAATTACTTTAAAAATAAATTATTAATTTATATTTATTAAAAATTAAGAATTAAAAATAAATAAATTATTAATTATATTTATTTTAAATAATTATCATTATTTTGCGTGTTATCAATTAGTTGATGTATAAGCAACTAAGCGGCAATGACATTGAATACAGCCATACATTACAAAGAATAAATCAAAAATGATGGATTTTATTTTTTAATTAATCTCAATTTTGGGACAATTCATTTGGTAAATATATTTTTATATATAAATAAGATAATTGAAGATTTAGTTACTATGAAATTATTGTAAATTCAAAAGAGCAACAGTATAGCTTTAGTGTATACTTACTTAGGAAATTATTCGGCCAAAGTGCACACAATGACCTATCCTAGAATATCTGTCAAATATACAAAAACGTCTGTATTATATGAGGTGATGTTTCATAATACAATCACTAATGTTTTCGTGATATAATATATACTGGGTTCATGGTTAAATATATGTATACTTTACGTATATATATATTACCAGCAAAGAATTACTTAAGGGGGCAATCTCTATAACACAATATTTAGGTAAATATCAAAATGATCACAAATTTTAGTATGTTTGAAAAAGTTTTTGATATTCAATTCGTTATTAGAATATATTTTAAGTTTTCTGTTAAATTAAACCGTTTTTTTAATTAATATAAAAGTCAAACGTTTTTTTTTCCTAATTTTAAGACTTTCATAATTTAATTAGCATAACATTATCATTCCCATCCGTCTATTATAATTTTACCTTACATCATCGAACATTTTCTTTCTATTAAGAAATTTCTTATTTCAGGAAAGAAAGAAAAGCAAAAACCTTAATAAATTCTTACAAAATTATTTTTTTAATTAAAAAACTTGACAAATTCTTTTGACATTCTCTCATCATTTCATTAATTTCATATTTTAAAAGAAAATTTTTCTTGTATATTTTTCCACTTGATCTTTCATAATTTTTGTAATAATAATTTTAATACTTTTGCTGTTGTTATAGCTATTTTTGCGCTCCAGAAGCAATACGCAAAGTAGAAGAGAGTATAGATTAAATCGCAAAGGGAAAAAGAAAATTTATATAAAAATATTATTAATAAATAATAAAGAGAAAGGAATTTTCATTTAATTCATATAAAAAAGAACAGAAAAAAATATAATACAACGAAAATATAATTTAAAACAGAAATTATTGGTCTACACAGGAAAAGAAATTGTTTGTTTGTTTGTTATTTCTTTCAGTGTTTTTATTAGTTGAGGTAAATTTTAGGGGTATATCACTAAATATTATGGATTTAAGTTGTTTGAATCATATTTAAATCAATTTCAAAGAATCTATTTTGTCCAAGTTCTAACTTCAAGAATACTTGAACTAAGATACAAAATGTTTAACATTTTCTACATAAAAATTATTATTTTATTACGAAAAATTGTAATAATCTTTTAATAAAATGGAATACAACATTGCATCACCATAACCATCTCTGAAATGTATTCCCCTTTCAACCCTAAATCACTCAGTAAATTTTTCTTGTATTCAATTTTAATATTTCGACAATTTTATCCTGAATATATGTATATAAGTAAATAGGATGTGTCAAACCCCTTAATGGCCTAAATAAATTATAATAAGGTGGAATATTGTGCCTATTATAATTTATTAAAAGAATTAAATTAAAAGCTTTGCACGCAAAATAAAGAAGAAATTATTAAATAGGAAAAAAAAATATTTTTCTTTCTTTTTTCTTATGTTCATTTTGTAAGTATGTACGTATTTATGTTTGTTGTATTATTACTCATCTCTCCTGTCAATTTTCTTTAATTTATATGCTAATGAAATCCCTAACGTAATAAGAATTTAAAAATATAAATTATAACTCAAAATAAATACTCGAATTCAACATGTACCCATAATTTGATATTCCAAAATTTATAAAAAAAAAAAATGTAAAATTATTTTTAGAAAACTTGGAAAACATGATAAAAAATTCTTTTTTTTTCTTTATATTTTAATTTTTTTTTTTTTTTTTTGGTTTGGCAGGATAACATCAAAACATAGACAAAATTCCCAAATGAAATTTATATATAGAAGGTGGCAAAAATTTATGATAGGATTTTCTTTAATAAATATTTTTTGTTCATTTTTATATTTTCTCTATTTCTTTTTCCCTAAAATTTGTTATTCAAAACCGTATAAAATATTTTTCATTAAAAAAAAAATTTAAATTATTAAAAAAAAATGTAATGTAGCTGAACTTTATTTATAAAAGAGAAAATAATTTTCCATAAAATTCCAATTGAATGATTTTTTTGATTTTATTATCAAATGTAAAAAGAATTGGAAATATCTTTCACCCATATTTCTATTTGGTTAAAACCAGTACGACAATTATATAGTATGAGGAAATTTTTTTCACCACACGAAATAATGGCATCAGATAAAATTAAACTTGAAAATTTTCAATGATGCCATAGTGCTTTAGTTGGGCAGATAACTATTCAAGATGACCGGATATTCTACGATAAATACTGAGCACAGGAGACCGTTTGGCTTGTCAGGATAACAATATATTTTAAGCAGATGTTAATAATTTGGAAATAATGGGCAATAAAAAATTATTATTGAAGTTTTTATATATTAATATTATAGTCATGTAGAATCTTAGTTAAAATTATCAGTCACAGTCGAAAAATTAAGAAAAATTTCGAAATAATTTAAAATAAATGGATTTTTGCACGTTATCCTTCAATTTTACTCCTTTTATAAATAAACATATCAAATTTATTATCATTCTATATGACAAATTATCTTCATCATTTGAATGGATATGTAATTGCTTTTGGTTATTATTTTTCGGTTAATCCCTCTTATCATCCATTCAAAACTCCAATATAAAATTGTCAAGAAAAATTCATTTATGACTCATGCAAATAACATAAAGAAATCTTTTAAAAAGGACACAATTTTCTGTAGTATCCGCTTTAATACAACTTCCCAGCCAAATTGAACATATAAAAGCTTTTACATTATTGACTTTTATGGACTAATGCTTCATATCCGCCCCACTTTAATTAATTGAACATAAGATTTTCATTTTCATTGAAAACTTTATTGTTGTTTATTTTTTTGTTTTTTTTTAAAAAAAACTTCTACACTTACAAGAATTTCTCTTAAAGTAATAAAAATGGAAAAGTTTATTTCATTTCACAGGTTTGTCGTCATCAAAATCGTTTTTATATTTTACTTTGAGATATTTCTTTTTGTTGGCGAAAAATAAGGAAAAAGGAATAAAATCTTTATTATTTTATATATTTTGTTGATTTGTTTGTATATATTATTTTTAAACAAATATAACGTATATGGGTTTGTGTTAAACTTTTCCCATTTAAAATGAAATAAAATTATACCATTCCGTAATTCATTATTGAACAGAATATGGAATATTTTCACATCCCAGACAAAAAACAACAACAAGAAAATAATTTTAGAAAAAATTTGAAAATTTGAAAAAAAATTAGCCGCGTCATAAAAAGATCCTTTATTTTTTGTTTTAGTTAATTTTATGAAGAAAATGAACAAAATTCTTATTTTAATTTAAAAAAAAATTACTTTCAAGGATACGTTTTATGATGGCGGGAAAGTATTTTTTTTTATTTTTCTTTTTAGGGTTAACAAAACGGAAAAAAAATATTTACAGGAAATGGTATAAATAAAAAAAATACAAAAATTTATAAATTTATATATAATTTTTTTTTTGGTTTTCTCTCATTTTATATTTTTTTTATCGAATTAAGAAGAAATTTCCATAAGAAAATTTGTAAATATTCTTTATTAATTTAGAAAAACTTGAGCTTAATAATTTGTCAGTAAATAAATGACGAAAAAAAAAATGAAAGTTTTAAAAATTTCTGTGGTGAATAAATTAAAAGCTTAACATACTTTTACGATAAAATATTAAATTTTTATGTAAATATTCTTTTAAACTATAAACTAAATATGATTAATTAATTAATTTTTTTTTTGTTTTATATAAATTGCTCAATGACATCATAAACGTTAAATTGTCTGTAATGCCAATCTTAATGACCAATGACAGCCAGTATACAATTTTGTGTGGAAGTAATTGACTTGCAAGATTGCAAGAAGTAAAAAATTAGGAAGAGTATTTTTTAAATTTTAATTATTATTTGTTGATAAAAAAAAAAGAAAATCGGAAAAAATAATTGTGGCAATTAAATTTGAAATTTAATGTCAATTTTCTGGTTACAACATAAGAGTACCTATAGGAAAAGTAATTATTTACTATACTAATAATATATTCTAAAAAATTTCGTTATTAAAATTTCTAATTCCTTTTATTTGCATACGTTGTTAAGGTTTCCATGTATACATTTATACTCGTATATATATCTTTTTGCCTGAAACTGTGGGAAAAGTTTTTCCTTTTTATGTTTATATGTAAATTGTTCGAGAGCTTTTTTCTAATAAAGAAAAAACAAACTTTTTCAATTATTTTTTATATGAATTTTAAATACAAAAAAATTTAAGTTGATTTTAAAATATTTTTTACTTATTTTTCACCAAATTTTTAATGAAATGTTAATTATTTTCGAATATTAATAATAATATACTATCGCTTTAGTAAATTTAATAAACCTATCCTTTTCTAAGTTATAACTAAAAAAAGTTACCAAAAATGTCATTAGAAGCAATTATACTTTATTGGATCTCCAATAATGAAAATTTAAATAAATTTTTATATCTTTTTAGGCAATTTTACTGGAAAGAAAATATTTTCATGAAAACGTATAAATAAATGCATAATTTTTTTTTGGAAATTTAACTCAGTGACCTGTTATGCAAAAAAAAACAACAAAATTACAATTGTAATTTTTAAAAAGTCCTTGAAATAAACTCGTGACCTGCATGCAAGATAATGAATTTTATTTGCCCTTTTTATCGTAAAGCAAATACTTTTGTTCGCTATTCTCGTATTTAAGTCACCGAAAAATTTGTCCAAGTAAAATATAAAACTCTAGTAGCTTGATTGTAAAAGTCGAATTTAGAATGTTTTATTACCTTTATCGCCTGCTACTGGTATTGGTCGCAATGAACTTCGTGCTAAAAATATTCCATTGACAAGAATCATCCACCATAATGTAATACGAAATTTTTCCATATTTTCCAAATAAGTTTATATATTTCTAATCCTTAAAGGTTCTTTTCAAAATCAAGAAATTCACATAAAATTTCAACAAAATTAAAAGTTAAATATTACAAAATCACCGGAAAAAAAGTACGACTTAAATTATAAAATATATATAAAATAAAATTGTTCATATATTTTTTGTTGTGTTAATGGTATAAAGAACCCACATTAAATCTTCACTTTAGACAGATATAAAAAGTAGCTAAAACACTTTCATTTATATTTTAATATTTCTTTCAATTTTTTTTTTATCTCCAATTCACATTTATGCAAAAAATAATAATGATGCAAAAACGCGTTAAAGCACACGTACTTTTATATATTTTTATTTTCAAATGATTATCCTGCAGGGATATAATACATACATACACGATATAAATTGAGATCTCCTTAAAATAATTGTATATTTTCTGTTTGTCACGAACAAAAAAAAAAGATTTGCTTTTAAAATAATTGTATTTTTCCAAAAGAGAAAAAATACAAAGATTATCAGATCCTTTTTTTTTTTTAAATATCCTTTTTGATGAATTACTAACTATTAGCTAATTAATGTTTGTGTGTTACACTATTTTCTATTTTGTCAAAAATTAATCACAATTGTTATTATGGTATTTTCGACAATAAATAATGAAATACTTATTGTTCACAAAATAAATGTGCGGAGATGGTACACAATACGCTAGACAGAAAGTAAAGAACTTTATCAAAAAAATATCCGAAAACAAACAAATTTAACTGTCGAGACAAATTTATCAATTTACATTGGCGACAATCAACTTTGGTTATATTTTATTCGTTTGTCTGAGACTACGTATGTATGTAAGAGTTTATTTTGTTTAAGTATATTAATGTAAAAAAGAACTTTCACACAATTCAATTGTTTTCAAAGGACAATATGTATACGTTAAAACCACAAAAAAAAAAAAACCAAAAATTTTTTTATATTTAAAATATCACAAAAAAAAATACTTAATAGGATAATGCTATTTTTATTGTTGTTGTTGAATTATACTACAAAAAAGGACACATTTTCCACACAAATGTCAAAACAATCCTTTAAACAGTTTTATTGCATTATTAAGAAATTCTAAAAAGCACATTTACTATTTTAAATGATATATGTAAATTTTATTGGTATAACAACCGGCCCCAAATATAAACAGCCAAATTAATCCGTAAAATATCCTTTAAACTATTCCATACGCTTTCACTTTAACTATAATAAAAAAAAAAATTAAACTTTATTAATTTTCTTTCCAAAAATTAATTTTATTTTGCAGCTTCTTAAAAATTTCCGTCCGTTTAACTAGAAAGTTCAGAGCAAACTGAATTTCAAAAAAATATATTTTAGATAGATTGATAATGGACCAGAGTGTATATACTTAATATGGACCAAAAAAAGAAGTAGTGGTTTGTCGTTTTACACAATATTAAACTATAAAAAAAAATCAGAAAAGAAAAAATCATCAACGGATGCTGCTAGCTGCAAATATGGAAAATTATCAGTTATACATATGTAGTTGATGATATGTTTGTTTGTGTTGGGTTTTATTGGGAGCGATAGTGGAAATTAAAGCTAAATTAATCAGAAAATCATTTTTATTATGATTATGTATATACGATTTTTAATAAACTGCGCATTTACCACTAAAATTGGAGAATTTTACCAGAAAAATAAAACCGGTGTTGATATCTCTTGCTGTTGTTAAATTTTCCAATGCCATAAAATATAAAGAAAATTTTAAAAGCTCTTTTTCAATATAGCAAAATTATTATAAAAAGTGGAAGGACTACAAAAAAAATGATTGCGCATGTTTTAGAAAGGGAAAATTTGGAAGGGATCATTAATAGATAATGGAAAATTTGATTTTCAAATGATTTATATTATTTTGTGGAAATTCCCACAAATTATTTTTTGGAATTTTAATGTTTATAAATTTTATTTCATTGTTAATACATAAATGACATTCAAAGTTATATGAAGAGGCTTATCAGAAAAAGGAAACATTATAAATTAAAAAGATAAATTTATAGTTAATTAAATTTCATTATTTTATAGTAAATTATAAAATTATAAAGAAATTTTATTTATATTTGTAGTTTTATATGATTTTATACACACAGAAATATAATTTTTCTGATTTAAATGAGTAAATGAATTTAAATAAATCTTCATTATCGTGGCATGGGAAACAGAAATAAGGTGATGCGAAATATAGTCTTTCAAAATATTCTGGTTGGGCATAGATTGTTATCAATAATAATAAAACTATTTTATTTCTCTAAACCTTAAAAACCTGAAAACGTAGTAATTCGCTAATATGGTTCATTTGTTTAGTAAATGTATTAAAACAATTAAAATTTTAAATTGAACAATTGCTGTTTAAGAATGTAAGATTTTCTGATCCTTTTTGTTTGACCCATTATATCGCATATTCAGTTTTTTTACACGTTATACAAATTAGAACAAATTTTTTTTTATATATTATGAAAAAGTTTTTCTTATTAACATAGTAATTGTCTTTATTCCCATTGCAGTTTAATTTGAGGAAAAAATCGCCCTAAATTATACTAACAATTTCATTCCCAATTTCGTAATTTTTCCGGCCTTTCTCAAAAACAATCAAAATTCAACAATTTGTAAATCTTTGCAAGAACGCCGATATAATCCAGTTCTTCAAATGAAAGTATACAATATATTTGTAATACACACAGATAAATTACTTTTAAAAGGTATAATTCAGTTTTTATAAAAACTTACCAGACAAAAATAAAGAAAACCTGTAGCGCCTTTGTGATTTTTTTGGCACAGGTAATTTTTAATAAGCATGTATGTACAATGTATAAGGAAAAAATTTCTTTTTCCATCAGACAATAAAAAAAATCCAATATATAATTTGTATGTATATAAAATTTCATTTTCTGGTTTAACTATGTCCATGTATGTACGTATTAATAATTAACTAAATGTAATATAATAAAAATAAATCGCTTTCATTAAATCTAAGTTATAAAACCAAAGCCGTATTAACAAATTTGAAGTGCCCTGAAACACTTCAAATTTTAGATAATAATTCAATAATAGATAATTTTGTTACGAGCAAAAATTTGGATCGAAATGCACCATAATAATAAAAGCTATGGGCCTATGGCTTTGGTTACGGCGGCTCTGTTTTAAAATCAATATAGTTGATTGACAGGTTTTAATGTTGTTATTTATTTTTCTTGCCTAATCATATAAATAATGCTTTGATTTACTTAAATTGGAAATCTTTTGACCTCTGTAAAATCACACTGTATATGCAGAAAATAATAATAGTATTTAGTTTTTGGTTTAGTAATTTTTCATCTGATATTGCATCAGCCAAAAACTAAATTAACAAACAGAGCGGGGAATTTTTCAACAAATCAACAAAGAAAAGTTAAGTATAATATACTTATAAAAACTATGTAGATCAAAATATGTTTATTTGTCTTCCTTTTAAGTAAGTACGACATTAATCTAATTTTATAATGATATTTTTTTAGCTCAATCAGTAATTTTATAATTGAAAAGCGTAATTTTATATTTTAGTATTATCAATTTCAAATTTAGGCTAAAGTCAAATTTTTATTAACGCGCATATTTAATTCTAAATTTGCGCATAAGTATAAAGTTTATTAATTATATTAATAATGAAATTATGTGTATGATTGTTAATAATTTTAAATTAATCCATTGCGTACTGATGTCATATCACAAACAATTGACAACGAAATTGATCGTCTACTAATGCTTATTGTTGTTTCAATATTTTACGTATATTTATAAGTTTTCTGCAACTTAAAAGGAACTTGTGGGTCGAAA
This sequence comes from Empis stercorea, assembly GCA_949752835.1. Classification (NCBI taxonomy): domain Eukaryota; kingdom Metazoa; phylum Arthropoda; class Insecta; order Diptera; family Empididae; genus Empis; species Empis stercorea. The sequence goes on from OX457086.1 coordinate 572,148, forward strand.
TCTACATATGTAAAACTATATTTTGCATCAATTTCAACAGAATGTAGCATTAGACCTACATCAAACTGTTAAGCCAAGAATTATCAACTTCTATTGTATAATTTACTTATATGTTTTGCATCATACTAACATTATTTCATTAGGATCAAAGACCTGTTAAAATTAGACTTTTCAGATTATTTGTCAATTATTAAGTTTTCAGATTATTTGTCAATTATTAAATTATAATTGGTATAGAGGAAAACACTATGAAATGTAGCACTGATAAGACTATGAAATGTGTCTGTAAATATGTATTTTGTTTTATATAACATATTGTATAATGATGTCCCACCTACCAAACAAATAACTAAAAGGGTGAATATATTCAAATTATAGTTTTAATTCAAGTATACAAAGGCTTACAGTTTACAGACATTTGCGTTATAAAAATATTTTTTTTTTAGATTAACTACATAAGTATTTCAAAATTGATAATAAAAAAAAATTAATAATATTTACTTTTTTTTTCTCATTTGCAATCACAAAACAAAATCTTATGCTTTTAATGTTTTTTTAATCTGTGCCACATTTCTCAGTCATGTATTGAAGATTGTAGGTCAAATATTACTGATAATTATGAAGTTTTTGTTCTAATTAATTATTAGCCATAAATTTGATAATGTGATGAAGCTGTGCAAAAAAAAAATTAAATCATCAGGAAATAAAGTGAAGACAAAAGAGGAAAACTTGATTATTTCAATTGGGCGTCAGAAAAATGTCGTCAGTATAGAAAGATTTGAATTTCAAAGTTTAATCTTTTTTTTTTAGTGTTAAAATTTTACATAATAAATGTGAAATTGAGTTACTACTGATAACAAAAAAAATATTACGAAATTTTATAATTAAATTAATTTGATTGAATGTTATCACATTAATAATTAATATGCGTTTCCATTTAATTGATAATTTTAATTTATAAATTAATAATTTACATGCTTAATTTATTAAATTATAAGCATCATCATTTAAAATGATGATATCCAATTTGGAAATATATTTCTATTAAAAAAAATTTGTATCAGTTTTTTTCCTTTATTCGTGCTTCCAGAAATAAAGGAGCGTTGATTTTATAAATAACGCATATATAATGAAATAATTGGAATAAATCATTTTTTTCGTCTCTGAAATAACTTTTCTTTAGTATGTAATTGTTTCTGTGAGCTGGTGATTACAGTAAATTATAGTTATAACCTTCAGATATATTGTTGCATGATGCAATCGGACAGGTAAAATTACTGCAGTTTACATCATTCATAATAGTTAACCAACTGACCAACAACTTGCGGATTACATATGAAATGATTTTATAGGGAAAAATTAGCGCCACAACACATATAATACCATGGATAATTATTTTGGTATGGGGGAAAATTTATCGTACATTTCTGAATCGATAAGCAGAAATTATCAATAAGATATATGTACAACATATAATTAAATAATACATTAAAAATTATATATAAACATATATATAATTTTTTTCCATTAAAAATACTAATGAATAATTGATACATAATTAATTTTGCAAAGTTTGCTAAATAAAAAAAATTGTAATGTTGTTACGCTAATTTTTTAAATAAGTAGGTATATAAAATTTACTACCGTATTATAAAAGTATAGTACTTTGATATGGTATGTTATAGTATAGTATAATATATCATACTTTGATATACTTTCTTTAATTTTCCTATTAAAGAATAATAGGAAAATTGTTGAATTTTTTTTTTAAAGTTATAATTTCATATTTTATTTTATTTTTACAATTTGGAGAGTATTTTAAGCCTCGATAATATATTTATATTATATAATTATAATGAATAATTAATTATTTCTCAATATTGAGATATAATTTTTATTGAATTATTTTTTTCTTTTCAGAAGGCTTACTAGGTTAATTTTTTTCCTGTGTTTATATACTGGAGGAAAATGGAATTTCGGTACATTCTTGTTTTACCTTGTATTTTATTCAAACATCAGTGTGTTAATAATTATCAGCTTACCTGAAAAAAAATAAATATATAGAATTTAGTAAAAAAATGTTTGAATAATTATATTTATCTAAACAAAATTAGCAAAGTTCAACATTTTTCACAAAAAAAAAATATATTTTAATTTTTTTTTTCAAAATAAAAGTTAGTGCGTACGCATTGATCAAATGACCCATTATCAATTATCACAATAAAATTAAACCAATCAGCCATTAAACAAACAGAATGTAATCTACAGCGCATGTTATAAAAGCCTATTTAAACTTTATTAAATTCACTAACTGTAATTTTTCGATTAAATCGATTAAAAGAACGATTGAAATTGTACAAGCATAAAAATCCAAAACAATTAATATTTTATTATTTTAATTACAATACAAAACATTAACAATCTTAAAAGTTTCCTCTCGAAATTGTTAAATAATTGTAAATATATGTAGGTATGCTATTTAATTAGTTATTTAATTGCAGCTAACCATTTAATGCTATTTAATGTAAGTATAAAACTCATAATTAAGAATGCGAAAACTAATTCTTACTGATCTTGATATTTACCTAGAAAACTGTAAATTTGTTCAGTTGGTTGAATGGAATCAGTTGAAGTGTCTATTGAAAATGTATAAAAAATAACAAAAAAATGCCATAAGTTAAGAGAAATTAATATTATCCAAATTATTATTTGTGCAACATATTTAAAACAATTAATAATATAAAAAAAATCATTCGTATACATTTACTTTACATAAATTTTTACCACCTACCCCTTCCTCTTAAAATTAAGGCAATTTTCATAATAACCTTTAAACCACAAAACAAAAAACAATTATAATTAATTATTAAATAAACCAACATTTCATTGTTATTATAACTACAGAATAATATATTTAAGGGATTATTTCCTTTTAATTTTACTCATCAAAAAACAACTACGGAAAGCCAAACAAAAAAAAACCTTTAAAAATAATTTTTAATTAAAATTCTGAAAAGATAAATTTTCTTCGCTTAGATTAATCTTAAAATAAATTTTCTAAATCCTTGTACTCTTCTCACGATATGAAAAACTCCTCCACAATCAAAATATTTTCCATAATTTTGTTTGTAAATAACAACCACAAAATTCGTTAAAAATTTCTTCGAAAGAAAAATAATGTACTTCAATAATACATACATTATGTACTACATACATACATAAGCACATAAAACGTACAGTTTTTCAAATTATTTTTCATTATAATTCTTTAGCCAAACTAGGACAATGACTAGTAAATTTCTAATTAATTTTATATTTATTTCGTTTCCAAAATTAAAATTATAATATAGAATAGAAACAAAAATCAAATTAAATAAAGAAAAAAAATTAAGAATATTTCCATGTATTGTCTCCCAGAAATTTTTATATAATAAGATGAGCAAAGGCATATCATCCTAGACCTAGAGTAATTACTATAGTATAATGAATATTCGTGAACATTGACCAAAGTAAAAGTAAATTTCTATATAATTTTCGGTTCACTGTACTAGGCAGTTTTATGAATTACAGAAACATGAAATGTACTCCATCCTTCATCAAATTTCTAACGTTGAGTCTATGATATTATTTAGAGTAGGAACTCCAAAAAGCTAACTGACTGTTCCGATAATTTTGTTTCTTAAAATAAGAAACTTATCGGAAAATATTCATGAAATTTTCACAATTGCTTTAAAGTCTACCCACTCCACTACATGACAAAACAAAGCTAACAAAAAAAAAACTATAATATCCTTAAAAATATATTATCGTATTCAAAATTATATTAATATTTATTTAAGATTTTTCCAACTTGAAACAAAGTAGAGAAATAAAAGGATATAAAGTGTAAATAAACAAATTTGTAAATATACGTATTTTATGTATTTTGGAAAAACTTGCAACATATTTGTGATATTTATGGTAATGTTGTAAATTTTCTGTTAACATTAAATACAATACACAACTTTTTATAAAATATGGTAAATTAAATAAGAAAAATATAAATTTTTCAAATACAATTTGCCTTTTAGTAAATAATCAACCAAAAAAGTAATAAATAAGCAAATAATACCACATCAAGATACTTTCCTGTGGGGTAACGGTCAAATATAGTAAGAGTAAGTAGAACCCATTATAAATTTTCATTAATTCAATTAAGGTTTCTTTCCCTTAAGTTGACCGTTAATCAAGCTCCACAGGAAAGTATCTTGATGTGGTATTATTTTTTTTGTAAATGTTCTTTTCAAGACATTTAATTCGATACCACACATCATTTTTTTATGAAGGGCCCCACTTGACCCATGGTGCCCCACGGACTACCACCCAACGAGATGTACTCGTCCTGTACCCAAATTAAAATTACAGCAAGTATCTGCTAACACGATCTTAACTTCCAAATTTGAGCTAAATCGGTCAAGCCGTTCAAAAGTTATGGCCATGTGAAGATATTATATACATATATGTATGTATACATTATATGTAACAAGTATATTCAATAATGTAAAGTGTAATTTTCATGGGAAATTTAAAAAACTTTATAATTTTCATTTTCATGAAAAATAAAGCTTTTACAAATATTGATTGCAAATAATATTCAAATAGAAATTACATATATTTTGGCGAAAACTAAAAATTTAATTTTAAATATGAAATTGCATATTTTGCGGCGTACATAAATTAAATTGAATTTTACATATTGGTTATTGCTTGGTAGCAATTTTTCTATCAAAATTTGTCAATAAAATTTATATTGAAATTGAATTTTTTATGAGTGAAAATTTTTTATATCAAAGGATATTAAGTTTTGGTCCTTGTGTTGATTGTAATAGTGAAATGGAAAATGCATTAATTATCCGGAAAATCATATCGGACAATAGAACATTACAAATTTACAAACAATATAAATGCCAAATTAAAAATAATAATGTTTTTGATTATGTACTAGCAAATTGCATCTTTATTTACATAGTATAAAAAATTTATAATTTAAATTTATGACCTTCTCTTGAAATATTCCAGAGAATATACATATATGTTTATCCTTTTATATGACATATAAAATAAAATATCACTAAGAATAATATTTTTCATTAAATTTACAATTGACAACATCAGTACAAAAAAACTCCTGCAGTAATTTATAATCCTGATTCCTCTGTCCTTTTGAAATTCTTTATTTTTCTATTGATACATACATCAAAAATTTTACAGATATAATTTTAGTTGAACTATCAAAGCAAAAATATTATCGAAGAAAAATATTTTTTGATTAGCGTTTAAAAGCTTTAAATTCTCGGCAAATATAATACACAATTTCCACAATTACTAAATTTTTAAATGACATTTTTTTAAAATATCTGACATCGTTCTTAAAATTTAATATATACTTATGTTATCCTTGTAAAAATCAATTTCCTTCCTGCACATTATGCAGAAGAAACTGTAAGAAAGAAACCACTTTCCCTCCCATATATTTTCCTCAAACTTAACCTTTTGTTGAAAGTAATGTTACTTTCAAAAATGATTGACAACTAAAATTTTGCACCTAAATGATATTTTTAAACATACAAAATTTTCTAATTTTTCCTTTAGTTAAAGTATTTTATTTATTTTCTAATCAATACGCAAGCAACATTTTCTTGATCATCAATTCTTATTTCTGTCAAATAAAAGTCTTTTCTTTTAAACAAATGATTTTCATTTACAAACATTTTTTTTTAACCTCATCACCACATACATACACAATGTTTTTTGCAAGTTTTCCCAAACCAAATACGGTATAAAAAAAAAACAATTTTCATTCAGAAACACTTTTTCTTTTTTGCATTTTTCTTACGGTTGTCTTTCTTTTACATACATATATAATGTGAGTTATTTATTTTTGATCCTGGAAATGTCAGAAAAGGATTTCAATGAACTTCTTATAAGTATCGTCATATTGAAGAGACTTAAACGTTACAACTAACAAAGGAAAAAATATTCAACATCATAAAGAACAAAAACCAATCAGACATTATATAGAAAAATGACAAATAAAAACAATAGAGTAGATAAATTCTGATCATTTTCAGGATAAAGAAAAATAATAAAAGAGAACTTGTGAAATTGGTTTTAAATTTTTTAAAGTCTTATTTGTAAAGACTCCGTCTTAGAATTTTATTTAAATAAATGGAAAATTAAAGAACCTATTTATAATATCTGGTTTAAAATTCTCAAAAGTACTTTTAATTGTTAAAAATTAAGGACACTTTAAGATCCATTAATGACGAGGATGACGGGATACAAATTTAAAAATACATATAATTTTTATTTTTACTACTGGAGAATTGAAATACTTAAATCATATTTTCGTTTTAAAATATTCCCTATAAATAGCCCAATAATACCTAGGTAAAAAAAATGTGTATACCAAAGATGATTTTTAATGGAGGACGGACTAACACTTGTGCAAGTAAGATTACCAATAAAATAGTTTACTTATTTTCTTGCTTATGCATAGATTTGATATGCATAGATATTATTTTTAATTATTACGCTTTAGTTTTTACTAAGTTTTTTTGTAAATTAAACACCAAATTATTTTGCTAGCAGCAAACTATAATAACACACCTGACTATAATAAAACACCGTAATTTTTAATATAGACTATAACCCGTAAAACAATTTGTTTCAATAATCAGAGAAGATTTTAATTTGAATCAATAAATTAAGCAAATATCGCAAAAAAAAATTATATAACTTCACTTTAATCTTAATTTCTTTATATTAAATATTATTAATAAAAACTATTTCTACTAGAATACTTGATACATGAAACTCTTCTTATTCTAAACGTCCGTCCGATTCCGATCGTTTGGAATACAAAAGAAATAGGTTACCCAAGGATGTAATTTCATAAAAGAAGGAAATAGGAGACTACTATATATTATTATAAAGTCTTATGAATATTGTTAAAATTAAATATAATAAATTTTTATATAATCCTTCCATGTCAACACATTTTCAAATTTGTGTGTGCTAACAAAATTCTTCACACATTTCTTTGATAATTTATTATTATATGCAAAAGGATTTAAGGAATATATACATATTTAAAAAAAAAAAAAAAGAGAAACGGACAACCGACACAAGAAGATTTTTGGTTTTTGAAATATTAGAACTACGATTACTATAGCAAGGATGGAAAAAGGAAATGACAACTTCTGTGTGCCGTTAAAAGATTTATGACAATAAAATTAATTGAAATTTTGTTTTGTTGATGATGTGACGTGAAAATCTGCATTGCAGAAGAATTTTTAAAAATAAAGTTTCAGGTGCAACGTAGTATAAAAGTCATAAAAATGTTCTTAATCATATTTACAACTAAACAGTTCCTCTGTGCAATTAAATTAATTACTATTTGGGATATAAATATATAAAATTATAAACCAATAAAATATCATTAATGTACGGATAAAATTATATTTTATAATTATATAGTTATAAATTATTTAACACATACGAACTCTGACAAAATCATTTATAGACACAAAATTTAAAAATATTGGCAAAAGAAAATTATATAGATAACTTAAAATCAAAGGAGAGATTCATTGTTTACGAAGTTAGCAAAACATTATTTAGAAATATTTCTTCAATTAAACCTTCTTAATCCAAAAAATTGAATTTATAATTTTCATTAGAATTCAATCATTTAATATCCTGAAAGGAATATAAAAACTAATTCAAAATTATTATTTTTTATTAATATAATAACAACATCGTACAATATTTGAATTAAAAATGATCACATCATGTGTCTAGTCATACTTCATTGTCAGCAAATTTTATGTTTTATCACCAAAAAACATCAATATATAGATATATATATGAAAATTCGTAATAAAAAACAACGTACACTAGAAAATACACGTGAAAATAGAAAATAATTTTTCATCTTTTTATTTTTTCTTATTTATTTATATTATAGGTATTAGAGATTGCGATTTCCCGACATTTTTCATGTCTCGAGACATCGAGACTTTTTTGTCTCGCTATATTTGTTGTCTCGAGAATACGAGATTATTTTTTCTATGTCTCGAAAGTCTCGAGATTTCCCGAGACTTTCATAAAATAAAATAAAATTCAAATAATTACAAAAAATATTGGAAAATTATTTATTCTTATTAATAACTAATTCAAAGAAAAAACAAAATAATAAAAAAATATAGGAAAAAAACCCAATTCATTATATATGTATATATGTATATATCAATCAATACCAAAAAAAAACTCAAAATCTCTTTCACATTTCACAAAAATAATATTAGGAAAAAAATATTGAATAATATATTACTATTACTATTAGGAACATATTATTAGTAGGAACAAAAATAATATTAAATAATATATATGCTTTATAAATATATATGTTTTTTCTAAAAAAAAGGACTTGTCTATCAGATAGGGCTCTTTGACTTTAGTATTGCTACAGGGATTCAGTATTTGAAAAAGTGCTTGTTGCTTGTTGACAATAAAATTGATGATCAAATAATAGGTATTTTTGTACTATATATGTAGAGTAGTAGTAGTTAGTATTACTTTGTTAATATGTTATATGGAAAAGTAATTTGCTATATTTTTGAAACGTAAAATAATATTTTCATATATTTTTATAGCAAAGTAAATTATATATATGACAGTTGACTGCATGTATAAATTTAAGAGACAAACAAAAAAAAATATCTGTCAATTTAAAATTGTTGCCACAGTTAAATATTATTAGTTATTACCCTTTAGGAAATTTGATTGCAATATTAAAATTACAGAATATAAAATCCAAATTCAAATAAACATAAAAATTTTGTAAAAGAATTTATTTTTAAATTTCTCGAGACCAAAAAAAAAATTCTCGAGACTACGAGAATTCCCGAAACATGAATATTTAAATTTCTCGAGACACGAGACATTAAAATATATAAAAGTCTCGAGATTTCTCGAGACCGGAATTCTCGATCACAATCTCTAATAGGTATATTCATTTTTGTGTTACTCGTATATATACACAAATTATTTCTATCATTCTGGATTCATGACACGTTCTTCCAACATTCCCAAAATTTAAAAAAAAAAAAAAACAATTCTGCTAACAAAAACATTAATACTAATACACTTAAAACAAAATAATTTTTTAGGTAAAATCCTAAAGCTATAGAAGGAACAGCAGTACAGGCAAACAAAAATAAGAGTTGGAATAAAATTTATGGCAACGGTTGATATGATCTCATAATTTATTAGACCCATGAGCGGATGATACTGAAACAGGTTACAAAAATTAAAGTAGATTTGTTCTCGGTTTTTTTTTTATTTACATTAAATGAAATGAATTAATTAATAAAAGTCAGTAATTTGCTAAAATATATATATAAAAATTTTTATTTAAAAAAAAAAATGAAACTTAGAGTGAAATAAAGGTCTAATCAAGGATGTAACTAATAAATTTTATATAAAATAAAAAATGTTTTACTTTTAAAATCCTTTTATTTAGGAAGTATTAAAATAAAATATTTTTCTGAATAATAGATTTTTCATATTTATGTTGTTTGTATTAGTTTATATCCTTTTTCATTATTCCGATTAAACTAACGACCGAAACTTATGGAACATATGTTCTTTCTGACAACATATCCAATAATAAAGGATATTCACTAAACATATTTACATTATACATACACATATGTAGAAACAAAAACATTACTTTTCTGTTGGAAATATATAGTAAAGGATTATGGATATAGAAAATTGTTAATAATCCTTTATTTTATCAAGTATATTCTATGTATGAATTTATAAATGTTATGTTTATGGTTTAAAACCAAAATTAAATTATTATTTTTATTTCAAATTAAAGTTTTTTTGATTTGATTTTGTCAAATGAATTTACTTGAGTAATTTGGTCAATAGCTGATGTATGTAGTATATGCCATTTCACTTTGATTTGCCCTTAAAAAATACATAATTGTAGATATTTTCGATTTACTACTAATTGATTCCTAACTAAACAAAATTTCCTCTATAGTAAATATGGAAACTTTGCACGATATATTTACAAGAACCTCCCAAAGTTCTAAATCTTAAGTATAACAATGATGACAATTTTTCTCTCATATTTTAATAATTATTAAATATGAATACAAAATTTATTATATCCTGTATAATATTATTTTGACATTATAAGGAAAATGTTTTATATTCTCTCTATTATATTTTGATGTCACGCATATATACTAACAATATAAAATATTATGAACAATATATACAGAACAAAAAAATAATCTATCTTAAATATTTATGCTTCATTGTTATTATGTATATATAAAAAATAGACAATTTTTTTATACAAATATTTCATCATTTTCATTCTCATAACAAATTATTCACATTTTTCAGTATATACTCAATATTAATATAGAATATTACTTATGTATATAGAAGGAGTTTTATATAAGTGCCACTCACATTTTCCAGTTAAATTTACTTCAAAAAAAAAAAAAAAGATTTTATTTTATACTTGTCGACATGTTTTTTAATATTTATCATATTTTGAGATATGTACGAGTACACATTAGAATGTATCTTTAAGACATAATATAAATATATATTTTTTAATTTAATGTTCTTTTATTTTATAAAAATTTATAATGGTTAGAAATGACAAGTTTTATAAAAATTTATGGATAGCGAGATTCTAAAGGAACAAAATTTTATACATACATATATTATTAAGGAAAATATTAATTCTTGCAAAAATAACTCTTTTTCGTTAATATTTTTGCTTTATTGTTATTGATGCTATAAAATATGTTCATATACATACATGTGTACATATGTAATTTATTTTCTGTAATATTTTGTTTTAGGGTAAAAGATTATATAAACTTAACAATTTTTGCTTTTGAAAATAGAGAGTATATACATATACCGAAAACCAATGCAGGAAACTACATTTGCTATTATTATTATTAAATATGTATCGTTCAATCAGTCAAATCAATCAATATTCATTTACACTAGTATACATTTTACAAATCCTTACAATCCTTAACATGATTTCTATCAATTTTGTGTATAACTTATTCGAAAAGATAAATTACAAATTTCTGCTACATTGATTAGAAAATGTTAAATTTAGTTTCATTATTTGTGTTCTAATAATAAAATTAGAGAATATCTTATTTTCAAGAATTATTAGAAAAGCTTATTTTACAAGAGATATTCAATAGTTCAAACACATTATATTAACATTAAAGCTTTTGCATATATTTGGGCTCAGTAAAAAATCTTATTCAAAAATTACATTAAATTTTTGACTAAGCATATAAACTTTCAGTATTGATGTTGTAATAAAAATTATTGATATAAACTCTATAAAAAAATTAAAGGTTCACTCAAAGATCTACAAGCCATCAATTATATGATGTCAGTTTGACATAAATGCTGCCAATACTACTAATATTATTCATTATTAATTATAACCATCCGACTATCAAAGATCAAAAATACAAAAACTACAAGAAATCGTAATCATTTTTAGTTCTTAATAATTAGATAATTTCTCGCTTAAAACTTTCTACTATAATTATAACTTTTACAATTTACCAAAATTTTATCAAAATATTTATATTTAAAATCTTTTTTCGAAGTAATTTAAATTTTTGAAAATAACAAGAATAATTTTTTTTGTTATATAAAGTAAAAGTTTACTAGTTTGCTAAAGAAACTGCAAATTTTTTTTAATTTGACGAAAAATCAATAACGATATTGTAATGCCATTCTGATTACAAAATATCATTGTAATATCTATTGTCTTAAAAAATGAAAACTATAAGGATATTTTTCAGAAAATTAACATAAAAAAAATTCTTCAGTTTTTGATATAACTATATGAAACAAAAAAGAGGAAAACTTTAAAGGAAACTTTTTCAAGGATTTCTATTTAGGGCGAGAAACAATGAAATTTAAAAAGACATGATAAAAGACGAACTCTATTTAAGCATAAGAAAATACAGTGTTCTTTCATAGTTTTCTAATCATGTTTTGTTTTCCTATTTGCCAACACACACAAAGTTTTTCGACATCAATTTCATTAATCTAATAAGAAATTTAAAATTATGTGTAATAATTATTTTATGTTTGATTAGTATACTACAAATTTGCTTGATTTAATCTGAAAAAATAAAACACCCTGCATCTACGTTAACATCCTTTATTCTGTTGATTGAAATTACCATAAAAAAAACTATTACTTTCACTAACATTATAGAATCAAATGCAATTTGCATGTGTAATACGATCAAATATTTGAGATTTTCTTAATTTTTCTATCGTTATTTCAAATTAGAAAGTTAGAAATAGCGTAAATAATATAAGGGGGCAGTGAACACATTCTAAAATAAAAATTTTTTAAATAAAGGAAATTTACTAATGCACAAATTAAAAACTTTAATAAAAGTTTGATAAAAATAAATTAAACATTTTATTTGCTACAAATAAAAGTTAATAATGGTAATTTTATGCTTTTAATAAAACTTAAATTGCATAATACTGATTTGACTTGAATTCAAAAAGTATTAATGGAAATTACGGAATATATAAATTTTTTTGCAGAATTAATTTAAGAAATTTAAATGCAAATTGTTTGGGAAAAATAATTTGAATTTAAAATTCGCATTTTTAAAACTTCAGAAATGACGCAGAAAAATAGAAAATTTAATGTTTTTTTGTTAATTTTTAGCAAATATAAAATTATTTTTAAATTCCACGGCAATTGAATGTATAGATGTGAAATTTAATATAATCTATATTAAAATTTCAATAAATTAACATATTAAAACCATAAATCAAGTACATATATGTATATCAGAACAACAAAAAAATCGACCGACATTAATAATCTTTAATAATTTCAATAAAATTCAATCAAAGTCAATCAAAAATTCATTAAATTTGTCTGCTAAATTTAACTTTTATTGGTTATTTCATTCAAAATTAAAAATATTTTTACATAAATTTTAAAATTGAAAAAAAGAAAAGAAAAATGATTTCATTGTCTGTTTATACATATACAAACAAAACGAATACATGAGGGATGTGAAAGCCTTATAAAAGTTACAATTATTTTTAAACTTTAGATGGGTTTAGAAAAAACCTTTTTAGCAAATTAAAAATTTATCAATGCTATCATAAAATCTTTAACAAAATTCAATTATTTATTATTTAAATGAATAGCTTTAAAATTTTGCCACCCACATAATAATTCTTGGTTCTATTTTGTGTGTTTATTTGCAATAAAACCCAATTTACATTTGTAATTTTTATAAGTGTTTTCTTTTTGTAAACAAATCACACAAATTTATATTGTGCGGATTTGAATATTAAATTTGAAATAATTAAATTTATGTTTAAAAAATTTGGTATGTACATACATAATTAAATTAATATAACCTTTAAATTTATAAGTGTAATATTTAAGGAAATATATTAATTTTATAATATATGAGTTATTGACTGGCGATTTTAATTATAATAATACATACAAAACAATTCTAAATATCTGTTAATTTGCCCAAGTTATAATTTTCTATATTCTCTAGAAAATATAACAAAAGCTCCTACTTCATAAATTGAACTGAATTATTAGTATTAACTAAAATATCAATAAATCGGAAAATTTATAACTGAAATTTATAACCATTTTGTGGTCAACATTCAATCTAAAAAGAACATAACAAAAAAAACCAATAGCAAAAAAAATATATAATGATGAAATAAATTGCAACAGAAAAAAAATTGTACATAGCACACAATAGAAGCTTAAATATCTCAGAAGATTATTTATTACCTAAAAGGACTACTCTTTCGTAAACATTAAAATGATTGCAAATCGTAACCTTTTTTGGTACAAAAATCAATAATAATATAACAGGGTGTTCAATTTGTTACCATATTCATTTACATAATCAAAAAAAGTTGTAGCAAACAGTTAATCATTCTTCTTTCTATGAATAGCCCCCTCCTATAGTCGATAAAATATAAGTCAACTTTGAAGAATTTATTAATTTAATTCTGGAACACACTGTAAATTTATTATTTATTATTATACAATTAACAAATGTTCGAAAGTATTATAAAGATTGGCCTATTAATAATAATAATGATGATTACTATTTAAGAATAATATTAACACCTATTTTTCTTTATATGTATATATATTGCCATAACTTGGGCTTCATAGTCATTTATAGTACAACAAAATTGAATCCCTAATTAAAATAAACAAATATATTATAGATTTATTATAGTTTTATAAGACATAAGAAATATTCACTAAAATATGAGCTAATTTTCTAAAGAAAATTTCAATTTTTCAATTAAAAATTACTACAAATTAGATAAGATTTATTAAATTCAGCAAATAGTTTTATACTAAATTGTCATCGATCTCATTAGGGTACCAATTAAATGATAGATATATGACTATATCAGATCCTTTTACTAAAAAGCTTTTTGGAGATTCCAATAAAAACAGAACCAAATCAAACGACAAATTAATAATATTTTTGGTTTGGTTTTACAATTTGTCTATAGGATAATATTAGTTATGGGTGAGAATATTATAATGAAGAATCATTTATACTGAAATTTATATATTGTTAAAAATATATAAAAATATTGTTAAAAACAGCTTTGGTAAAATTATGAATGGGAAATTATTAACATAAACATGTTTGCTTTGTTTCAGTAACATAAGGGAAAACATTCATATTTGAAAAAGGATAAACACAGTAATGGTAAATGATGTAAAATTAATTAAATTGAAATTCATTGTAGATTAAAATTATTATTTCTTTTATATAAATAAAATACCTTTAGCATCGGTTAAATATATTTATATATGTTCAAGGTTTTAAACGAGATTCCTAAATCGATAGACTATGCTGAGGTGAAAAGTCAGATTTAACGCACGAATATATGCCAGAGATTTAGTGGAAAAAAACTCTATTTTCTTATGACATTTATCCAATTTGAATTGGCAATTAATTTCGAAAAATTTGGTACCTCTTGAAATTTGAAAAATTGTACAGGAAGTTTGAAAAAATCTTTTATAAATTATATTAAATTTTGTTTTTTTTTTTTAATTTTGTTTCTCTTTAAAATGAATGTCTAATTTAATCCAAATTGTTATTTTCCAATAAAGTTAATTGATTGGAAAATAACATTTTCCAAAAAAAAAAAAAAACAATACAAATAAAATAAAAATAAAATATATTATATTTAACAAATGAGATCATTTTCTAATGGGCTTAGTTTATGTCTCAAAAAGTTATTCCACTGATCCAATTCAATATCAGAATTGATATAGAAATTATCAAATATTCAGTTTAAAAAAAAAAAATTTACTTTTCAATCTTATGGAAAATATATACCGTAACTACTAAAAAAAACAAAATTACCCAATTTTTTAAAAATGAAAAATCAGTAGAACAAAAATCACAACAGTATATAAATAAGGATATGAGAACAAAAATATCTTTCAATTCAAATAAATGTCAATATCATCTCTCTTGACAGTTATTGAAATTGATTTCTAATACAACATTATACATATATGTATACACATTTATGTATATAACTAAACCCCGAAAAAAAGGAAGAATCCTTACAAGATGCACGAACAACTCGAGAACAAAAAACAAACTATACCAACACAATTCAGAATTGCTTTAACAAAAATATAGTTAAGAGATTCTTGTTTTTTTTTTAAATATATACATACATACATACATTATGTATATCAAAAAAAAACTTTAGGCACATAACATTTTTTGGATTTGGTACATGACCACCGATATAATAAAGAAGGACATTTTTATAGTTTAGTTTTTTCGTTCCTTTATTTTATATCGAAGAACGATTAAGGCTTTTTTGTTTTTAAAGGTTCTAAACATTTTCCATCCCTAAATTGTATTGGGAATGTTTTTTTGTTAAGCTATTCCGGATAAACATTATCGTAAATAAAGATATCTATCTTTTGTTTATCGGATTATATAATATAATATATAAATAGTATCGATATAATTGTATATCGATACAATATAATATTCTAGATTTTGTTTTTTTATTTAGTTTGTTTTGTTTTTGTTCTCCTTCTTTTTTTGTGGAAAATCTTTTCGATTAGTTTATATATTTATTATAAAATATTCAACTATGTGTTCTTTAGAATTTTATATAAAGTTAATATATTTTCTTTCTTTAGATTTTACGATTATGGTAATAAATTTTAGATTTTTGTGAAACTGAAACGATAAAATATTTTAGTTCAAATATTTTATTATTTTCAAATATCAGTTATGTATATACTCTTATAATGAACATATACCTAAATTTTGAAAATGCATATATTAAATTTAAATCATAATTTTTAAATGAATTTGGATATGTATATGATCCAATCTTCTTAAGTGATTAACTTAACCAATAGTTTTTAGGATAAACTATATAGATTTGAGTTAATCTTGCAAACCAATTCAACAAAATTATAACTCATTAATGTGGAAACCTGGACATTTCCCACAAGACAATTTACCTAATAGCAATTTCCGTAAAATAGTTTCCATCAAAAACTATTTCTAGAAAATTATTTTATAGATTTGTTTTATCAAATATTATAGCAAATCTATTATATACTAACCATTCAAACTATCTCCTCTAGCTCTAACAGCTAATATGTCCATTAAACTAGAAAGAATTAAATAAAAGATATTACTATATTCTCCTTGCTCAACTAAGCCACACGCATGTAAAATTAGTTTTTCATTCGGTAACTATTCTATTATTTACAAAATATCGATCAACTATATTTTTTATTAATTGGGTAATTCATAAATTAAACCTTCAAAATTCTTTTAAATTAAAATGTTATACACAAATTCGATCATCTGACCGAATTTGACTTCTAACAATCAGATAAACATGATTTTAACCAACCCAACAGATGTTTAAACAAACAAACATAGTAGAAAAAAAAGAAAATTGTATCGACCGAAAAAACATGACCTTCATCAAAACATTTAATATAATACGCGAATGAGACGGTGGTTGTTTTATCAAAAAATACATATCACAAAATGTTACCAAAGAAATTACATTTAAAGACATTTCTTGTTTGTTTGTTGTTTTTTTTTTTGCCAAATGGGATTTGTTTTGTTGATGATAAGCTTTGGGGATAGAGAAACGATTTAGCGCAAAAATACTATATTTTTATCAGTTTTTGGGAGCACATATCTATATATTTATTTATTTAATATTTTTTTTGTGTGTTTTGATTATATGGTTGAAAGTCACAGATGGTCCGTAATAGCTTTTCCTTCCCATAAAAATGAAATTGAAAGTCAAAAAAGAAAATTTGAAAAGTGATAAGTTAATTTATGAGACTGAGTTTTTATATTTTTGACAAAAAAAAAATAAGAAGAATTTATGATTTCGTAAATGTATAAAATTATTCTTTTAGCAAATTTAATTTAATATTTTTTACATATAAATTCATTTCAAGATTCGCGCAAAACCGTATGTCAAGAAACCTCGGTTAAAATATACACAATATTGGAAAGTTTGTTCAAAATTTTCATTAGGATTTAAAATTACTAAATCATAAATATTAAGTTAATAATTTAATTAAACTTTGTATTATATTAATTTTAAATATAAATTTAAAAAAATTGACAATACCTCTATTTAAACATTCTGTTACTAATTCATCACTATTATCATCACAATCTGATTCACCATCGCATACATGACGTATTGGTATACATTTACCATCATTACATCGAAATTGTTTTTCCTGGCATCTACTCAAAAAATTCTCAGCTGCTGTAAAATAAAAAAAAAATAAAAATATAAATATAAAAAATTCTGAAAATTTAATTAATAGTTTTCTAAAAGAAAACAAAAAAAAACAAGAAAAGAAGGAAAAATGTTGATAAAAACAACGCAAAAAATAATATTTTTGTATAAATAATTTATTATCATTTGTGACACAAAAATATTTTTATGTTAAACTTGACATTCAATAAATTTATATTTCCGTTTATTACATAAAATGTTTATTATGTTTTTTTTTTATCTTATCGGCTATTTTGAGCAATATATCGTTATTTTGAAAAGAAAATTAAAAATTTTCTTTAAGTGAGAATTCTAACAGAAAAATGTTCTATAAAAAAAAATTAACACAAATAAAAATCGTAAATTTTCTAAAATTCTTTCTTTTCTAAAAGAACTTGAAGAACCTATTAGTATAGTGGTAGTGTTCTGGCTCAGCATATCCGATATTGTAACTCAAAAAAATTTAATATATATTTATCTACAACAATTAAAGCGAAAAAATTTACTATCTTGATTTATTATCTTTTTTTTATTGCAAAATTGTGTAAAATTTTAATTGCATAATTTTTTATCAATAAATTATATCTAATTTTATCATATTTCATATTATATAATCATTTTCTTATTCATCTAATTTATTTTTTCTAATTTAAATTATAAATTTTTATTTTATTTTTATTTGCTTTTTTTTTCTTAATTTCTCTTATTTTAAGTTATTTATAAAATCGAAAATAAAAAACCTCTTGGGTGACAATTTTTTAGAGGCCAATATTAGAGGAAGTTGTTATTATAAAAAAAAAGTGAAATAAAAAATTTGTCGAGAAGGAAATTTGTATTTTATTTTTTAATCATATTATAAACAAAATTTATTTATTTAAATTTATTTATTTAAATTTATTTATTGTTATCATAGTTTCCCTGTAAATAATTTTTTTTGCTTAACAGATGTTATGGAAATTTATTATACACATACTATTATTTATTTTATATTTGGTATTTGTTCATAAAGTAGGAAATGTATAACAAAATGTGTATTAAAATTTTTTAATTAATTAAAACTTGATAAAAACAATTTTAATTGAAAAAATTATAATAAAAGATTTGGAACTGAATAAAAAATACTATTTCATATCTTGAACTAATGAGGATTAATGAGGAGTTAAGAATTTATAAATTTGTTAACTTGTTAACTTAATGCACCTACTATTCTAATACTTAATGTTTTTTAAAAAAAATGCTTTGTCACATATTGAATCAAATTAATTTTATATAAATATAATATAGATTTGAAACTATAGCAATACCACAAACTGAGGTGACATAGTAAGCAGCACAGAATTAAATACAATTAAATTAAAAATAATATGTAGCTAAAAATATTTTTAATTATAAAATAAAAATGAAATAAAGAAATATGCCAAATAACAAAATTGTTATTAAGAAGAATAAACAAGTTTCAATGCAATTAAGGATGTAAATATTTTTAACAAATTGTAAAAGGAAAAAAAGCAATTTTTATACAATAAAATTTAATTGTAAACAAAAAAATTAACAAAAATATTTGTAAATGACGTTTTTAAGTATCTACAATTAAACAACAAAACAATTCTAACAATTAAGATAATAATAGTTCAATTGGCGAAATAGAATATAGCAATTTTCTATTCCGCAAAAACATATTTGTATAATTTTACATCATTTTCTAATATTAATACAACATACTGAATTTTCCATATTACTAGAAAAATTTAAATTTAATTTTCCAATGTTTTCTTTTTATTATATAATATTTTAATCATATTTTTATTGGAAATTTTAAGAATTTTATTTTATTAAAACCCATTATGTAAATTAATTATGTTAATCGAAATTGGAAAGTACTGGTTGTTAATTTTTCTATAAAATAGTAATAAGTTTTATTGAAATTCCCAATTACATAGCATAAATTATTTTAAATTAATTAATAGTTATTACTAATAAATCAATTTGATATTATTTATTTTATAAAACCGATATTTTAAAATATTCTAAAATCAGTGGAATTAATTCATGAATAAGTAATAACCAATAAATCAATTAGAAGATTATGAAACTTTGCCATTATAAAAAAAAAACAACATATGTACATTAGAAACTGCATCAATTTAAAGTTTACCTAAATGAATTTTCTCAGATGTCACAAATAACTTTAACAACTTTTTAATTTTTTATATTACAAAATTGAATTCCCTTTATACCGTCAAAACTTTTTTACTGCAAATATATTTTAATTATGTTATTCACTTTTAAAATAATTAATACAAATTTTAAATTCATTTTTCTGCTAATGGAAATAATAAAAAGTTTGCTATTACAACATATGTATACACAAAAAAAAACTTTCATTAAAAGTTATTCATCTGAATCATATCTGAATCATTATTTTCTGGGAAAAAAGTAGCACCTATAATAATATCCTAGTGTGAATATTTGTTTTCTTTTGCAAAAATGCTATTTTTTTAACAGCAACACGAATGATAATTAAACTTTATAGAATAGAAGCCGAATAAATTTATTAAATTTACCCGAACGAATCGTATAAACAAAATATTTTTATTTTTGAATTTTTAATTTTTTGTTGATACTGAAACGAATCTGTTTTCATTTTGGCACATAAACAATATTTCAACAAATACGACCCAACAAGGACATGAAAAATGTGGGCAAAATAAAATAAAATAATTTTCGTAATAGGAAACATAGCTATATTTTTTTGCGTTATCATACCGTGGACTTTTGTAAATTCAGTATGCTTTATTGAAAAAGGAAGAAATGAAAATTGTAAAAAAAAAATATTTTCTTTTAATCATTTTATTTCCGTTGTCTAACAAATAATTCAAATACATATACATGTTCTGTTTTTTTCTGTTTAATTTTTATTTTTTTTGGTCCTACATAATGTATTATGTATATAAAATTCCTATTTATTTGTTTTGTGAAAATTCATGCGTTCGTTTCAATGGATGCATTTTAATTAAATAATCCGTTTTTTAATTCAATCATACAGTGGAAAAAACAACAGTGAAATTGAATCTATTTACACAAACAAACAAAGTGCAAAATTTTTGTGAATAGATTTTTTAGATTTTAGGCCAAAATAACAAACAAATTATAGAGAGAAATCCTTGAAATTGCAGTGGATCAAATTTTAGAAAAATAAAAACTTGAAAGTTTAAAATCAATAAAAAAAAATAATATACAAAGAATTTAAGGTTTCAATTTGAAATTTTAAAAACAACTTTTTTTTCTTCAAAATTAAATCAACTCAATTTGTAAATTTAATTGTTTTTTATTATCTCTGCTTTTCTGGCAATTACGAAATTTTGAATTGACTATATTGACTATAATTTGTACCCTCACAATATTTTAAAAAATGAATATTATATTTTAAAAAATGAATATTAGAGTACATTACTTTGAATTATACAAAACACTTATTAGATTTTGTATGATTCCAAAATATTATATTTCAGAATTAAAAGAAATATTTCAAATTTATGACAAATTTGAGCCGAAAAAGTTATAGTATTATTTTATAAAATCAAAATCTTTAAATGTGTCATTTACTTCAACAATTTTGTCATGCAAATAATAAATAAATATTTTATATACCACAAAAATTTCACCTGTAAATATAATATTTTAACCCAAAATTTTTTATAAATAATTTTCCCTATACGTATATAGCAATAATGAAATAAAAACAAAATATCATACATAAGCCAGGATCAAAAAATATTTTCTATTACTCCCCAGTTGGTCCTTTATATAAAAGGTTATAATCGTCTATATACGAAAATATAAACTTACAAAGGTATAAAAAAAAAATACAGCAATGTTCAAATAATAAAAAAAAAAAAAGGATTTTTTCCAACAGAAAAATAAACATTTTCCTTAAAAATGATTTTTTCTATTATTAAGGTTTGTGAGGGTACGAAAGATTTATTTATTCTTTTTCATTGACTAATTTTTTTTTTTATATATTTACCATTTATAAAATCTACTACTGTATATTCAACTAACAAACACACATACATATATGTATACATATATGCATATAAAAAGAATAATGATTATTTCAATAAAAAAAAATAAGACAAGAAAAAGGATAATAATATAAAAACAAATAATATTTTTGTATATGTATGTATGTTGAAGAAATAAACTTGAACTCCTTTAATAAACATATTCGAATTTTTGAATATTTTCCAAGGATAAAATTGGATATATTTATATTTCTTCCTTTAAAAAGAAAAAAAATACATATCCTTTTTTCTTGGTTGAACTTTAAAAAGAAAAATGGTAAAACATTTTTTTTTTTTTTTCAAAATTCACCGAATCATTTAATATTATTAAATTCAATTTCTGTGTTGTATGTAATTTAAGGGTCGATTAGGATTTGAAACACAAAAAAATAATTCTTTTTTTTTTTTTGTTGGAGATTTGTTTCAAATTTTTATTTTTCATGGTTGTTTGATATATAAAATTTTCTTTAGGTTATTGATAAAAGGAAAATTTAAATTTTAACAAAAATTTAATTCAATATTAGTATATATGTATTTTTTTGACGATTTGGTTCCAGGTCGTAAATTTTCAATTTAGTTATATGTAAATATAATTTCTTAATTTGAATATTTTTAAATTTTATAAGAATTTGTGGAAACATTTGAAATTATATTTTATTTAAAAATTCAAATGATATTTTTAAAATATTAAAATAATCAGATAATTTAAAAAGTAATTATTTGTTTCCATAATTTATAAACAAATTAAAGAGAACCTCATTGACTGGTTATAGGTTTTTGATTAAGCATATAATTCATTTACAAAATGGAAATGACTTAATTTGATATCCGAATTGAAACTTATTATTGTATTTCTCTATCATTCACCTTCAGTTATAATTTTTATTACCCAATACAATATAAAACTATTTCTTAATCAAATTGTACCCAAGTCCCTACAAATAAAGTAATAAAACAAAAAAAAAAAGATTCCTTAAAAATATTACACACACAATTTGAGTATCATAAAAATTATTGAAAAGTCATACATAACATTTTCAAATCCATGCATTATGTACATATGTACAAAACATTCAAAGAAGCAAATATTACCCAGAAAAATATAACATAAGGTACACCAATAAAAATCAAGTGTTTTCAATTTGATGGATAATAAAAATGAAAAGGTCCTCTTGAACATTAAACACGACGAGAACACATAAAAATCAACAAAATATTTGAAAATTATTTTTTTTTTTTTTTTCTGTTTTTGTTCTTTTTATGAATTATCATTTAATGGTACTGTAAGCTGTAAACATCATTGAATCTCTTATTTAACAATTTAGAAAAACATAAAAAGGGATAAAAATAAATGTTCAGTTTTCTGTTTCGATACCTTATTAAAACCTACACTATATTTCACTCTTCATCAACACTATATAACACTTGATTTACAAAATTTACCAACAAAAAAGGGTTGATTTTTTATGTATTCCTGCGTCTCTAGTTTTAAATTGGTTAATTTAGCGGTTGGTATATACTCGTATACTGTGCTGACTTTACCCAATCAAATATAAAAAAGTAAATTCTTTGTAAATTGTGGCACAAAAGAGACCGCAAATATTTGTAAATTTTAGTTATTTGAAATTCTAAAGAAATGTTCTGAAAAATTGTAATTTCTTAATTTTTAAATTACATACATAAACATAATGTATACAGTACATTATATTGCTGACCCCTATCCAGCATAATAAATTTTGCACAGATATAATAATTTTTGAACATTACATTTTTAAGTCAATTGATGAGACATGTCAATATTTTATTCTCATGGTCTTTTCTATAAACATTTTTTTTTGTTTCTATAATAATTATTGTGGGCATATAAATATTTTAACCTTTATGTCAATTTCGTAAAACCAATAAAAGACAACAACATATATGTAATATTTTTTTATGGAATTGTAAATTTATTATTGCGCCTCAGATTGGATGTTTAATATTTAGAAATTCATTGATTATATTTTTGCAATGTCCATAAAATTATCAATTTGCGAAAATGACTGCAGCTAAAGAGAATTTATGTAGAAAATTCCAATTTTAAAATAAAAATTGTGTCCATAAATTATGGAGACCAATGTTGACCAATATATATGCCCTCTGATGTGGGTAATTGAACCCGAAATATATAATCGAAAACTAAACTTTTACGTTATTTAAATATGTATTATATGTGATACATGAACATGATAACGTGTTATTGATTTTATGAATAGATTAGAATCCTAAATTGATATTGAAATGGACAAGAAAACATATTTATGGAAGTTATAGATATACATATGTAATATTTTAGAAAATGTATAATTTCAAATGTAAAATTTGTTCAAATGGTAATTAATTTTCTAATTCTAATATTTCTATAAAATTGAAATAAAATTTTTCTGAAAAAGGACTAAAATGGTCAAAATATTAAAATTGCGGAGATTATTAATGATTTAGAAAAACACCATTAAAATTAACTCACCAAGAATATTTGAAAATCCAATGACTTTTTTTTGGCATTATATAATTTGTAAGGGATCTAATTTAAAAATTTATACAAAATTAGAACTATATATGTATACATATTTATATTATATGGAAGAGCCTAAATTAAATATTCCGACCCCAAATCAGTTTTTGTTTAAAAATTATGAAATATTAAAAAATTGCAAACTTTCAAAAAAATAAAAGAAGTATAAAAAATAATTAACATCAACAAATTTCATCATAATTAATCAGTAAACCTAGAGCTTCATTTATTTTCATAATACAAATATTTACATTGTCGAA
This sequence comes from Empis stercorea, assembly GCA_949752835.1. Taxonomy (NCBI): domain Eukaryota; kingdom Metazoa; phylum Arthropoda; class Insecta; order Diptera; family Empididae; genus Empis; species Empis stercorea. Next base: position 596,987 of record OX457086.1, read on the forward strand.
GTTTAACAATTTTAACTTTTTATCAACATAAATGTTACGTACAAACGAATATATCGATGAAAAAAATGTGGTAATTTAACACTTTTTTTGAAATTTAATAAACTTTGTGGTATCTTAAATTTTATTTTTTTTTTATATTATATACATAGATATGAAAATATGTACATATGAATGTATTTATGAAAAAAAAAACCAAATTAATATCACGCCATTCGATTTCGATTTGTTTACTTTATTAAAATAATTTTTATATTGGTTAGCGATAGAAATGATCTATAGCAAAAGTTTTTCAACTGCAATCTACACCCGCCACAGAAATTCAAAACAAAATTTCGGTAAATATTCTACTTGTTCAAATAGAAATATTCTCAAAAAGTTTTAAAAATTATTATACACATTGAATTCTTCGTGTCCCCACGCAATAGTACTGAGACTTCTGATATTGACAAACATCGAAAGTTCTCAATCCGAATTTATGTAAGGAAAATTTTAATTAGACATTATGATTGAAAAAAATGTGGCCTATTATTAAAAAGGTGTGAAATCTCTGCATTATGAGCTATATTAGGCGAATTAATAATTTTTTTATTTCTGTTTAATTATGAATTATCAGATAGTCAAATACAAATTGGATAAAAATGAATAGTTTTGCAATTAATTTAAAAAAAAATATGACTAGACATTTATCAAGAAATGAAATAAGTTTATTGATGTGGTTAAAATCATACGATATATAAATTGCTACTTATGTGTACAACCAAATAAAAATTATCATTATATTTCTATTGAAAACTGAGGATTAATTGGAAATTTCAATTGTAATATTTTTGAATGAGCTTTATTAAAATCTCAGTTTTAAATACATGTACGTATGTAAGAAGTTTACATTAAAAATAAACTAAAATTTATAACTTATAATCCACTTAATTTCCAGTAATTAATTACTTTCATTTTACTGCCATAAATGAAATTATTTATTCAAATCTCTTAATAATTTAACATAAACTTTTATTTATTTATGTATACCGTATAAGTGAATTGAATTCAAATGTTTAAATTTTCGTTTTTTATGTCAAATTAGAACAAATCAAATGAATCGTAAATTTTATGCAGTATATATAAATTATAATTAATGTAATCACATAAATAAAATATCGTTGAATTTAATTGACTGAACAATAAAATGTTTTATTTTTGTTTTAGCTATGTTATAAAATAACTTTGTTATAAATAAAATAAAATATAATTAGCATAAATTATTACATATGTATGTACATATTTTTTATGTCACCTTTATATTGCACTTCATATTTCTTAATTCAATACAAAAATGTAATTATTGTACATAATACATTTTGTTGATATAAATTTGATATCTATCAATCTTATTTCATAATATTTACACTAAATAATATTTTGGGTTTTATGATTGGCATTTAAAGAATTTATGAAAGATTAAAACTTTTATGTGTAGATATATGTAGATAATGTGATTGTAATATATGTATGAACATATCAAAGTACTATGTATAATGAAATTAATTCAACAAATGTAACTCAATTTGCTAGGCCTCTACCTCGTACTCCGGGTTAGTATGTGTATACTGTGTACATAATACTGTGTAAAAGCAATAACTATAATCGAATGATTCATATAAATTATAACGCATAACTTATTGCATAACTTTTTTTAAACATAAATTTCTGAATAATTTATAAATTTAATTTAAAATACATACATACTATATGTATATTATAAATATTATTAATATTCTTTTTTAAAAAATATCGTATGATTTTTGTTTACACTTTATCATATACGTGTTAATGTTAATTAAAGTAGACAAATAATTTCTGTTGAGACCACCTAAAAAATACGTAATGCTAATTCATACATAACAAATATTTTCATTAATAATATTATTTTAATTCTTAAAATTAGTTCTAAATACATATACCGTATTAGATAAAGTTACGCTTAAATGTTATTTTAAAAATGACACATTGATGTTCTTTTGATAGAGTTTGGCTCATGCGATTGAAATAATTCCATATAAAACTTGTTATGTCATTTTACATTTTTCAAATACTAAAAACCGGCAAATTCAACGTTCTCTTCTTTTTTTTGATCCATAGTGATATCAAAATATCTGGTTTCAAGAAAGAGAAACACTGTCTTACACATTTAGGTATATTTTCTTTCTGTCGGCTTTGACTAGTAACAAGAGTTAAAAATTCATATGCCAGCCGTACGTACAGTGTATCCACATTTATTATAAAAGTTAGCTTCAGACTACAATCCAATTTCTTATATCTACATAAATACATAATGTATGAGTGTAGCTTGTCTTGTACATATAAAAAAACTTTGTTTACATGATCATTTTTGATGTGTTATTATTTTTTAAAATTATCAATAAACTAGAAATTTATGGAGTAGTACAAAACGTAGACATGATCGACAAAATAAGAAACACGTGAAATACCTGCATAAATTATTAATTAAAATTTTATATTTCTTATTACATTATAGTATTAATGGCTACATAATCATATTATGTATGTATGTATGTATACTAAAAATCAGAGACGAAATGAAAAATTACTTAAATATGTAAGAAAAATAAAATTCTTAAAATAGATTTCTATAAAAGAGCAATGTAAAAATAAAATTGCAACTGAAAATAACTTGATGTTATGGGCAAAAAGTCAATAATTTTCTTTGCGAAATATGTTTTACGATTTCATTATAAGATAATTTAATTACTGCGGTGGAAGAGCATTTAATTTTTTTATAAGAAATCTTAAGTTACATTAAAATTCAAGTATTTTATCTAAAGTATCTCTTAAGTAAATCTTATTATTCAAATTTAAATAAGCTAGCGTAAAATGGTAGACTGAAGTTCCAAATAGCTTGAATAGAAAATTGATTAACTAATACTAGATGAATCAACTATGGGACCAATCTAAGTAAACATATGTAACACTATGAAATTATCGCCATTCAATATTAGTAAGAAAATGAAATAATACATGTAATTTCAAATGAACGTCAAAATATACATATGTACATATGACTTTTTTCTAAATTTATGATGCTGAATGAAATGAAATAATATCAAAGTCTAGAATACTAATTGAACTTATAGTTCAAATTTTATTGGGCACGTGTAAAAAATCATTATTTTTAAAATGATGGGTTTCGTTGGTATACAAAAATCATATAAAAAACTATATAAAACTAATTTTTAAAGTATTATATATTAAATATAAATTTCTCTCAATTAAAAATTATCTAAAATAATTTCCGCATTCGTTAAAAAAAAATCAAAATCAAAGATTTTTAATAACTTTATGTTTAAAAACAAAAATCTTTTCACTACGATCAACCAACCCATCATTAATTGACCTTAAAATATAAATTTAAACTTTACAATTTTCATACATACATTATGTAGATGTGATTGTTGTAATTTAAAAAGATTTACTTATGATATTTAAATAAACACTAAAAATAAATATAAAAACGTTTGTCAACTTAATTGGTGGAACATAAAAAAGATACTTCATTGAATGTTTTTTTTTTAGTTTCATTGTTTCTAATTGTCTAAGAATCCCTTTTTTCTGTTGTTATGTATATTTTACATGAGTGTAGCTTGTTTTATTGATAGCATAATTTAGTTTTATAGACAAACGTTGAGAATTTTGATATAAATCTTTTTTTATAAAAAAAACCTAATAAAATATATTATGTTACATTTAAAAAATTACGTTAAACAAATATTAAAAGATGAAAAGTGGTTTGGCCTCACAATAAATATCGTAATAGCATAAAATTAATATTTTTTTTTAACTACAGGGTGTAAATTTCTAGTATTAATTTTCTTGAATTTAGTAAGTTGATTAAATGTTGATGTTCATTAAATTTTACATCACCTAAAATACATAAGTGTAAGCTATAAGTAGTTGGAAAAAGTATCCTAATGTTGGTAAAGGTAATTGAGAAATTAAAATACATAACCCACCTTGTCAATATATTAATTTGTTTCTCAAGTCAAATCTCCCTCAATCATTCATTATCAAATATCTGAATAACAATGAAACTGAATATACATGACATTTTTTAAAAAAAAATTCAACTGTGTCGATTTTGAAATATTTTTGTTATTTATTAACTCTTTTTTTAGGTTTACATATTACACCTGAGCGTCCCACCACCATTATTATACTATAGATAGACTCTTCTTCATCCTCTAAATATTTATACCTTTACAGATTTATTAACATTTCAGTTTTTTTATATATATATAAATGTTTTATTGAATTTTAAGTTACAAAAACATTTCCATCTATAAATCTAAAGCAATTGCGACATATACATATGCATTGACAAAACATAGAATGACAGGATTGAATAAAAAAAATATCATCTAATCTAACAAAAAATTAATTTATTTGTTCGATTTCAATTTAGAGATATATCTAATAAATTTACATTTTTTTTTCATTTCAATTTAAAAAAAAGAATGGAGTCGAAAAAAATCACTTAATTATATTTTTTATGTTGTCATCATGATTGCCACCATTAACCCATGGGGGACAGTGGTAATAATAATAGAAACAACTGCTGTACAATACAAAAAGCGGTTAAAACTAAAGAGTTTACACAAAAAAGATAAAAAAATTTGTATTTTTTCGAAAAAGAGAAAAATATATTTTCATAATTTATGTTATTTTTATGTTTTTAGTATCTATTAAATTGTCAGATTTAAAGAAATAAAAAATGAAAAAATTGTTTTTTTTTTGTTGTATTGAAATTCATTTTACATACTTTAACATATCAAACTTAAAACTTTATCTTATATACTATATGTTGTGTTTATTATAGTGCCAGAAAACAGTTTTGTTTAAAATCAGGTGATCATCAGAAATAACTAGTAACATAAAAATAGATTAAGAAATTCGTTTAATGTTATAAGATGAGAGAGAATTCAAGATAATAAAAGAAAATTAAGAAGAAAAGATATACTAAAAAAATGAAATTTTATCTTTTACTGACTACTACACAGCAAAATGTTTTACTAATTTTCATTTGTATTTATAGATAAATTTTAAAGATTACTTAAATTATGTAGCGTTAAATATTTTTGTAAAAAAATTTTTAAAAGAATGAGAAATCATTGAAAATTTTTTGCAATACAATATTTCTTAGTTAAAAAACTGATTATTATTGCAAAAACATATAAAATTATAAATTTTAAGAATCTATTTAGTACATATTATATTTATGCATAATGTTAAACTACAGAACTTTCCCAAATATGAAAAATAAATATGTACATAGTTTTAAAAAAATACAATTTCCGAAATTTAAATTTTTTTGAGAATAATATAAATTTATTCATAAATTTTCTTTTAAATTTTTCTATTTGTAAGATAAAATAATAATTTTATGCTTTCGAAATTTTCCGACTAAAAGAATTCTTACTAAACGATAAAATCCTCGATTTTTTTACCTATTAAGCGAAATTTGAATTCTGTAACAAAACAAAAACAAGTGAATAACAAAATTTTACTATGAATTATAAAGATTTCATATATAATTTATGATAAGGATATATGCTTTAAAAAAGGATATATACGTACATTACATACATAAATATTTAATGTGTTAAATTTATAATGATTTTTATATTGTTACTATAGATTTTACAATAACTGAAATATTAAATTTGTGGCTTGGTTGGTTTTAATCCGATGTGGTTAATACATTTACATAGGAAAGCAAATCAGTGCCAGTGCCCAAATATCCTTTAAATATTAACTAAAACGCCTTCTATAATATTACTTTAAATGACAATTTAAAACTTACTGAAAATACAATGTTACAATCTTATGTATAATATGCTCGTATCATGAAAGACTCAATAGTCTCGAGACTAGAGAATTTTCTCTAATTTTGTCTTACTATGATTTTGAAGATCAACTTCATTACACACATTTATGTAAGCTGTAAGCTAATCATTGATTTTGGAAATAATATTTCGTTTTCCCTATATCCTTTTTACGTATCTGGCAAATAAAAAAAATCCTCTTAACGAAAAATTATTAATAAATTTCGTATTTTATTATTTATGGAAATAATAAATAAAAAAAAAAGTTACCATCTTATCTTTTAATATAAATTTTCCCTAATTTTATACACACATTACATAATCTCGAGTATAACGTAAAACTTATTACAATAAATTAAACTGATAAATATTAAAATCCTAAAAACAAACCGCATACAAACTGATTAATATTTATAATGTTTTTATTATGATTTATTTTCACATTAATTTAATGGAATTTAAAACAAAAAAAAAACACTTAGATAAATATACATTTTTATTTTTAGGAATGCCTTGTGCGTAAAAAAGGGATAAACATTTAAAAAATAATTATATATTTTGATTAATTTTCTTTAAAATAACCTATAAACACAAAAATTTTCACAAAGAAGAAACAAAAACAGAATTTATATATAGGAATAAATAATAACAATATTTTTTTGTTATTATTACGTCAATTAAGAGTTTCTGTATGACGTCATTTGGCCTTAGAGGTATTATTTTGTAGCTTTTTTGCATTTTCCAAAAATATTAAAAATAAAAATATTGAACTTCTACCTTTGGAACATCGCAATAAAATTTTAGGCGTAAAATTATAATAAATTTTTCTTAAAAAAAAAAATGTTTTTCAACATAAAAAACAAATTTGATGCTATTTTTTGCACATCATTTGGAAAAATGCCAGTCAACTTTTTTGTTTAAATTTAAATAATAATAATACATATTAAAAAAGAAAATTTCTATTTTTCTAAAATAATAATTGAATGGAAATTTAGTAGCAGTCTTTTGATTTTATAATTAATTAATTTAATTTCTCCTTCTAAATCAAGTTCTTTTTTGTCAATTACTAATCTATAGACAAATTAAAACTTAGAATCACAGAGGTTTCTCCGTATTCCATACAGGTTTTTCTACAAAGCTTGGATTTAAATTTAATTTTCTTATTGAGTTTTAAATATTTTACATAAAATTATCTATTTATTCTATTAACATGGAATTATGTAGTAATTCATATTCAACTATTCTATATTAATGATTCATCTCATTATATACTTCACACGGATAATATGCATATATCTTATAACTTAAATTTTGACGTCATACATTTACATAGAATCAGGTTCAAGTTTATTGAAGTTCAATGTATTATGTATATATACATGTAATTTGTAATTTATAATAAAAAAATTTCAAGGTGCAAAAACATTTAAGATAAAAAATATAATGTAATAATTTCTGAATAAATATTTATATTTATATAATTGTTGTTCACGTTGGAGTAGATAATACAATTGTTGTTCACGTTGGAGTAGATAATTACGAGAAATTATGATAAGTTTTATGGGAAATACTATCTACAATCAAACCAGTTTTGTGTAAAATAACATGATTCATTTAAATCGACACATACAACTAACTAAATTTACCACTAAATGTTAGTTGGTTATTTATTTTAAATAAATTATTTTAAAAGAATGAGAAATCAATTTTTAATTAATTATGGAATTGTATATCTCTAGATTTGGAAAATATCTCTCTTTCCTTTTATTGTATTTTGGAATCTTAAAAAAAATGTATGTACATATAAAATTCGGCTAATAAATCATTATTACCATTTCTAATTTTTTGTTCAATATAATGATGCCATTATGAATCAAATATATTTTTTGGCGTTTTCAATTTCATCCATAACAAAAATTTATAGAATGAGTCTTTTCTTATTTATCCCCCTAGTAATTGAGAACAGATGCTCGTTTGTCGTCTGGTGTAGTGTCAAATTCTACAAATGCATACGCCTTAAATGTTTACATTGTGCCCACTGAAAATATTATTGAGCTATTCTGTAATTTATTATCCTAGAGTTGACCAGTTTATTTTTTGTTTGTCTTTTTGTGGAAATTAACATAATATGCCAATAACTGTGTAAATGTAAACGATTTAATGGTCAAATACCACATATAATTTTTGAATAATTTATATTTTTCCCTAAACTATATTTCAAAAAAATTATAATTCAATTGCATGGCCATTACCACAAAAAAAAATTCTTTTTGATTTATAAAAAGGAAATACATTTCCAAAATAGAGGGATGGGAAAAAGTTTTTGGTGGTTCGAGTATAAATAAATTTATAGTTTATATATGTAACTTTGATCATTTACCAACGTTAAACGGACGGTTGTGTATCATTATCATTAGACGCATTTGTATTATGTATTTTACTATAGTCTTCTGCCTGAGAATCATTTATATATATATTTTTTAAGTGGCTATACTTAAATAGAGTTAACTTCTCTTTTATATAATTTTACTCAACCCTGATTTGACTATATTATCATAGTTAATTTATCCCCGTTTGCAATTGACAAAAGGGAATATCTCCAACCTGGTATGTATATTTTTTAGAGGAATTTTCATTAACTTCAAAAAAGTGGGTGTGAGAAATTCCAGAATATTTTTTATATGCAACTTTATTACAACTGTGATTTTTACCTTTCTCCCTATACTAATATTATCGAATAAAATGAGAACTGAAAACCATTTTCAAATAAAAAAAATCGTCCATTTTACAATAAATCACTACTTTAAGCATTGTGTGTTAATGTCATTTACAAATGAGACAATTTTCATGCCCACACGACAGATAAAATTATTTCTTATACATTTTATTTTGTTGCTGATGCTATACAAACAAACGTACCGCAACAGAATCGAGAAGAATTTTTATGGCATTTTAAATATTGCTGCGTGTTAAATTATATTTATTTGATTATGGTTAGACACCCTCGCCATATAATAGCTACATAATAAAAGTCAAGTTGTTCTTTTTATTTGTCAGGAATATTTTTAGGCGACATCAGGATTAAAAATCAATCCTACTAAATACAATCTAGGTATAATAAAAAAATCTTATTATGTTCTTTAAATTGTTATTTAGATTATTTTTATGGTTTTCTAATGATTTTTGTTGTAGGAAAATATTTTACAGGCATTTTAGGGAAAACATAGACCAAACCAATTGAGATAATATTTGGATAAGAAATTTTTAAAGTCAATTTATTTTGGCCGCTTTTATTTCCGTAAATTTTCTTCCAACCTCAAAAACAACATTTAATTCTGTTAGATACTAATTTAACATTCCATACTTGATATAAAAAAAGCACAGAAAATTCCTTTTTTGATATTAATAATCTTTAAAATTATCATACCAACATTTCCACATGTTTGTATGAACAGACTTTCCATAGGAAAATAGAAAATTATCCAAAGGATATAAATTACACAACAAAAGGTAAACATTTTTCTCTATTTGTAACAATTTTTACTCTTATGATATCAAGAATATATATAAAATGTAACAAACACCAGACCATTCTTAAAGTAAATCCAATTGACTTTTAAATTGCTTGCGGCAAGAAATAAATAGATATATACAAAATAATAGTATACTAGGTTAAGGATATATAAACACCTAAACAACAACCACAAAAAAAGGATGAATAAGGAAAATTTCTTTTATATACAAAATAAGAGTTAAGAAAGAAAAATGCTTAAAAATCAAATTTCAAAATTTATAGTTATTTTCAAAACAGTATAGTGAACACTAAGTAAATCCTTTAGAATTTATATGTAATACATTTTTTTTTTAAATGAAAGGATCCTTAAAATTTATAGTTTATATTTTTGCTTAGATATTCTTCTTTGAAAACAATTTTTTTGTTTTTATTTACAAGGAAAAGATTTATCCTTTAAATATTTAAAGTGAAGTGGCGGTGACGTATTAGGTAGTATGTACAATTTTATGATCCAGTTACGACATCATAAATATGATATTGATATAGTAATTCTGAGAGTACTAATTCAAAAGGATTTCTCGAATGTTGAACGAACAAACAAATTATGATAGAATATCCATTATTGGTAAGTGGATGTTAAGTTCCAACATTTAGACTGTTGCGCCACTGATTTATATATTTAAACAATAAAACCTTTTTTTTTTTTTAATTTTTACCATCATAAAAAAACTTTTAACATAACTCAGCAAATTTTTTTGTAGTGAACTACAGCAAAACTATAAATTTTCTTTGCAAATTAGCTAAAAAAAATGGGTTGTAAAATAAAAATTTCTTTTCATTTTTTTTTTTTTTGAACAAAACATCAAAATAATATATCCTAAAAATAGTTTACAACTTAATTTGTATCAATATTACAAAATGAAAATATCTTGACCATAAAATGTAAATTTCTTTAATAAATATTTTCTCAGCATAAAAAAGTGTAACAAAAAACTATTAACAAAATATTTTCCTGAATTACTTTACCAAAAAAAAAAAAAAAACAATATTACAAAAAAATAAAGACCACATTAAAGGACAACCACAAAATTTGTCCTTTATTTTCTTCTTCGATTTGTACACCAAAATATATACAAAATTATAAAAGGGATGATGTATATATATATGGATCTAGGATATATCAAGATATATAATATGTATATACATATAGCTCGATAAAAAGGTCCTTTTTGTGTTAAGTATATTAAACCCCTGTCAACAAATTCTGCATTTGCGATTACAATCATTTTAAATAGACCAAATCACCAAAGAAAAACGAATTTTTTTAAGGGTGACATTTCTTTTTGTTATGCATTTTATATTAATATATGATTAGAAGGGGTAGGGGAGGTTAGAAAAATTCAATAATCAAATTAAAAATATTAAAAGATTTTTGTTCTGTCATAAAAGTTTTTTTTGGTACTTAATTTATGATGACTATAAAAGCTACATAAAACATGATTTTCTAACTTCATTAAATTTTAATAATTTTTATATGAAAGTGTTTTAAAAACAAAACAAAAAAAAAGAATTCTATATTTGAATAGAGTAAATATGACCACAATTCCCAAAGTAATTACTAACATGAGCATCAGTTTTTTTCCTACAAATAAAACCACAATTTCCATATACACTTAGCACACTACAGCATTTATTATTTGAATATATACATATATATATATATATATATATATATATATATATATATATAATGATAGTGCAGCACTCTTTGCATATCACTTTATCCTGAACTTTATTATATACATAAAGGAGTAGATTTCATTGATGGTTAATCTATATCCTTTATAATGTAAATGAAGAATTTAAAAAAAAAACCTTGTATGCTTTTGTTAAACCGACTAGATAATTGAAAGTTAAATATGCTTTGATAAAAGGAAGCCTTTATATTCCAAAAAAAAAAGTAATTAATTTTGTATTTTTCTTTTAGTTTGATACGAAATATTTTTGGGGAAGTATATAATAAAAACATTAATTCTAATATAAAACTTTGTAAAGTTCATACTGCAGTAAAAAGAAAATTAGATTTGACATATAAAGAAAATACAATTTTAGTTTAAAATAGAAGCTATATAATGTAGATAATTTAAGGTGGAAATTGAAATATAATATAATTAGTAAATTGCCACACAGAATATACATAATTATTGGTTATTAACCTTTGAAAATATTCTTATTCTTATGCAATTAATTTTCACCTTTAATTTAGTCTTTGCATTAGAAAAATAGTGTGATTTAAATTTAATGTAAGAAAATATTTAAAAATTGTTTTAAAGATAGATTTTTAGTAAACGAAATGATCACCCAAGAGGAATTGAATTTATTTCTTGATCAAAATTTTAAGAAGTAATGCGATTTTTTCATAAATTAATTAATTCCCATCTACTTGAATCTACTCCACAATAATTAGTCTATGCTGATGTTTTTCTGTTGTTGTTTTACATTTCCCAAAAAAATGAACATCAAAATAAAAAAAAAGTTACACATATTTTTCAACACCTGATGGAAATTTGATGTTCCTTGGCAACTTTGGCATTGTAAAACTAAATATAATTTGACAACAAAAAAAGAAAATAATAAAAATAAGAATTCCTAACAAATTTTTTGAAAATTCTTTCGTAAAAACATAAAAATAATAATCGAAGGAGTAACAGTATGACACAAGGTTAATGTCTTTTTAAAACGATTTTTTTTTGGGGATGTTGGCTAAGAAAAGTTTTTCACTGAAAATTTTATATTTTAAATATCTTTAGAGAAAAACTTTTCTGCATATTTCCAAATAAAATTAACAAGGAAAATTAAATTATAGAAAACGAAGGAATTAATTTTTTTTAGCTTCTTTAAGTTTATTCGTTCAATTTTTTATATTTTTTTATATAATCATCAAACTTACTACTCGTAATGAAGTTAAAACTTCTGTCAATATTTAAAACTTTTTAAACGATCTACCGTAAATTAGTATGTAAGTTTATTTATGCTACGTATAATTTGTAAATATGTAATTAAGTTCGAATGTAAAGTTAATTTAAAAAAATTATAGATATTGGCATCGCAATAAATAAATCATTCTAGAAAAACAATAATACATTATAACATAAATAACTCAATCAATATCAATTTCATTAATTTCAATTTTAAATCTTTGATTAGAATAAAATAAAAATATTTCGCTTAATTATTTTGTTATTCTCAATCAAGAAAATTAATTTTCTGTAATAAAAGGTCAATTCGTAAGTGATATTTTTCAAAAATTCTTTTTTATAATAAGTGATCACTGATCACAAAAATATTACGTCGCATACAAATAAATATTAAATTGAAAGCAAATTAACATTTTTTAATAGAAATTTAAGGAAAAATTAGCAAATATTTAATCATGTACATAGTATGCATAGTATATGATGTAGAGTGGAGGTGATAAACCTTTAAATTTAAAGGCTTTCGTATAAAACAATTACATACAATGAACTCTCTTAATGTGTCCAAAAAAGTAAATATTTCCCCCAATTTATTTCTTCAATTTTATATTTATAATTGGCTTTATTCTTAATCAATAAAAATCTCCATAACAGGATCAAAAGTATCCTTTTTCGCAAAAAAGTATGTACCTACATATCTATGTAAATACATAATTTGATATTATAACAAACAAACAAAAATTTCATATCAAATTATGTCATCAAAATTGTATAACTTCCTTATCCTTCCTTATATACATTATTGATATTGATATGTATGTATATTTTTTTTTCTTCAAAATCGCAACCCTCCTGGTATGCAATACAGTAAAAATTAAAAAAAAAATATTTGAGACAAAAACATTAACACATCTGTTGGCACTTAAACAAAGTGCATGATTGAATCAGAAAAAAAATATCCAAAAACAATATAACAATATGCATATACGTACGTGTATAAAACAATATTATTTTCAAAATTCCCAATGGACTTTAATAATCGTCATCAAATTTTCATTTCCCTTGATATTATTCCGATTTCATTTTATTTTTGCTACTTAATCTTTGGATTGCGTTTGTCACTCTTTCGCTCTTAGAATAAATGCCACAATGAATGAATAGCAATCACCCTTATAGCTAGCTATAATAGGACAACATTAAGGATAATACTTGTATAAATATACGTCTTTTTCACAATTTATAGATTTACATGATTTTTTTGGTAATTGGCCTTATTCCTTGTATGAGGGAACAAAAATATACCCACTTGAATGCGGTTATTATGTGGCATGACAATTCTATACCGTAAAACAATCAGTAATATTTAACATTATATGTTGAAAAAATGAACAAACACAATAGGATAAAAGGATATAATGATATATTAAGATGATAATTACAATGGTAATTTTATAAAACAGAAAAATTTTATGTGCATTTCAAAAATTTAAATGAAAATATTTTGAGTAAATAAATAATGAGAAATGAATGTTTAAATTTATAAATTAAGTTAATTATTTTAAGTATTATATCGCTAATTATTAGTTTTTTAATATGTATGAGCAAATTGTTTATTTTACATCTGATAATGTTGTTCAAATTAGAAACTTTTAGATTTACAGTATATATATTCCATATTACAAAATATTTACTTAATTAATGGCTATTTGTATTTATTATTGATGCGCCATGCAGCTATTATTCATTCAGTTATTTATTAAAACTTTAAATCTGATAATTACAAAATTTGATTGATTCTAATTAATAAACTTTGCATTTCATGCTTAAATTTAATTTACCGACTCTTCTGATAAAGTATCAATTACAAAAGTAATAAAAAGGATTTTGTAGTTTTAACATTAAATTCAATATTAATAATATCGTTAAATAATTATTCGTACGGAAATTTTCCTTGAGGATGTATATATAATCAAAATGAAAAAACTTTTTACCAGTTAACTTACATAAAATACATATTACATTTTATCATGTAAGAATATTAAATTTGTTTGCAACAACAAAAACCGATCTAATATTAAAAACTAATATAAAGTTTTTTTTTCTATCCAATCCAAGTTTTGTTTGTTTTTTTTTATGAATGAAGATCGAGTAAGAAGAAAATTTCTGTAATTTAATATTTTTTTCTTTCATCAAATATAGAATCAAATAAATAACCTACAGGGTTTACTTACTATTATAGTACAAATGAGTACATGAAAACATAAATACAAATAGTTTTTTTTTTCTCTTCTTATACTATTTTGGATCGTTATGAAAGGAAAAACATTTTGTTAAATTAATTTACTCAATCAGTATAAAAGTTTTTATATTTATACATAAAAATAAAATCTTAATGTACTTCCACAGAATGCAAGAATAATTTTATAAAAATATTATACAAAACTGAATTTTCTCTAAATAATTTTTGGAAAGCAATGTCAGTAAAAAAAAAAGTTTTTCTTTACAAGAAAACCGATATTAAAACAAGTATGTATACCCTTAAGATCAAATTTTAAACAAAAATATTGATGATGATGAGCATATTTAATAAGTTTTTGAAAATTTTAATTCATTTAGTATACCACAGAAAAATAAAATGGTTTGTAGTACACAAAAAAAAATATCCTTTTAAATTCTATTTGAAATATCAAAAAATCTCCCACACATAAGTAGCTTTATTGCTTTCCAAAATTACCAATTTTTGACTTGTTTATTTTATTTTACAGGTGTCATGTTACACAAAAAATCCTTGTATAAAAAATATTTAACACGAAAACAGGTAAACAGAAAAATAGCCATAAAAATATATTTTTAAATTTATGCTACTTAAATTTCATTGTAAAATTTATGTATTTGTTTTTACATAAAACTCTTATGATTATTTATTTGTTTTATAGTATAAAAAGTATTTATTTAAAAAACTATAGTAAAAAAATCACACAACAAATATTTTTTTGAAAAAAAAAAACACTACAATTTTTGTAAGTGGGTCAGAGAAAATTTATAGAAAAACCACAGGATATGACAATTATTAGTTTTACACCAAAGTATGTTAGTTTTTGTTCGTTTGATTGGAAAAATCTTTTTGTTTACCTTTGTTTAAAAAAAAAATTATTTTAACTAAGGCATCCTGCTGTGAAAACTATATGGTGATGATTTTACCTGCAGTAAGGAACTATAAGTGTCCTTTTCAAAAACAAATATTTTCCAAGACCAAAATATTACAGGCTTTGACCAAAAATTACAATATTATTATATATAGAGTATAGAAGAGTATTATATGTCAACGACAGGTACAAAGATATTTGTAGTTATAATGATAATGAAGAAAATCCTTGTGAATATTCGACATTGATTTATTTTAAGGTCTTAAATAAATTTGCAAAAATTGTACATAATGTATGTAGAGAGAAATAATAATTCTGAAAAATTTATTTTAGAATTTCAGGAAGGCGACTTCAGATTACAGCAGTGAAAGTATGAAAAATGGAGTTGGACAATTTCGTAATATGTATATAAATTTCTATTGACTATTTAAATCTTGATATTAAATTTTTTTAAAAAAATCAAATAAATAAGTATGCTAAACGATATGCTAAAATTTATCTAGCACTAGCTAGAGCGAAACTCTTTGACTATATGACATATGCTTCAACATCTTCAAGTTTTCAAAAAATTCTAAACTAAAATTTTATCTGTACTATTTCACTGTGTTCTGTATAATTCAATATCACCTCATATCTGCACCAATATTATTATTACAAGCGGAGATCGTTTACCTAACTTTAGAATATGCTAACAAAAGATAAATTTATACGAGTACAAATTTCTAAAATAAAAATAATTTTAAAATCTATTTTTCAACCATAAAATACATAAAACTGTGTAATGCGGAATGTCCTTTCCTTTTTTCGAATATTTTTCGTAATATTATGAATCCCTATAATAGTGTTAAAATTTATGACCATCTACAATCTTATACAATAACCAAGCAACGATATACAAATGAAAAACGATAAAGATATATGGTGAAAAATAATATATATTTCTTTGGTATATAATATTAAATTTTATTTTATATTTTTGTGGGCGTCTGGCAATATAAGATTTTTCTTTTCCAGATCCTTTTTCATGTAGGGAAATTTCATACAGATTTTACCTATCGAAATTATCTAAAAAAAAAGGAAATATTTAAGGGTGTTCTACACATATAGGAAATTGTTTTTTCTTTCATGGCAATATTAAATTTTGTACAACGCTAAAAATTACTTCCACAAAAAATATATGGCATTGTAAAAAAATCATTATGAGGAAAATACATTTTTCATTAAAGCTTATTTTAACGGTGTGAAAATATTTTCCAAGAAAATGCAATAAAGAAAATCTGTATATAAATTGTTTGATTGTTTGTATATATATAAAAACTTTTAAATTTCTGCGGATTTATAGGTAAATTTGGTGAAAGGTATTATAGAGCAAGAAAAATAGCCAAGAAAAAAAAAGAAAAATGCTTGAAAGCACCAGATGAAGTTGAGAAATATATTGCCGAATTATACGTTTATTATCGAGGAAATGTGTGAACATGTTAACCATACAAAAATATTTCATGGATTAATAAATTTCCTACGTTAAAATTACAAATAAACCGCTTTTATTATTTTTATACATTTCCGAATAATGGCTACACAAGGTGTTGTAGTTTGGACGTATATACTACAATAAATAGGATTAAATTTATATTGATTATTTCAAATAATAAATTAATAGACTTTTTAAGTAAAGCTTTAAAATAACATAATAATAACAATTTTTAACCTTGGTGGGTTTTTAGGGATAAAAATTAATTTGCAAAAAAAGAAATATAATAAAACAACAATATTAGAAAACTGTAGTTAATTAGGGCTAACAAAAAACTGGTTTAAGATATTAAAATAATTTCTGTGGATATTTTACAAGTTTCGATCGAAAACAAGATGTTTTAGTTTATAAAAAAAGACTTTTATTAGTTAGTAAAGGGCTGATCATTTTGGTAAATTTTAATTTTTGTTACTGCCTGTTTTTTAGAACTATTAGAATTTTTCATGAATACAAATATTGAAAAGATCATACGATCATAAAATTCTAGAATATATATTTTTTGATTAATAATTAAAAATTTGGTAGATTAGTCATTTATCCTAATCAAAATTAAAATTTGTTTTCAATCATGATCGATCCTCGTCAGAATTACTTAAAACCATACAACTACATATTTTATATGTAGTACGTGTGCTAGTGATCACAATTTCGGCAATCTTGTTCGTGATCAATAGAAATTAGTTATATAATTATTAAAGCTAATAAAATCCAAACTGACTATGAAACGATCACTGATCTATTCCAAATTGAAGAGCTTCTTTGATGAAGTAAATTACAATTAATGATCGTTTGATCATAATATGGTTATTAGTATAATTACAAAGCCTTAATTGATTATTAGTACAATTACAAAGCCTTAAATTTGAATAAAAAATAATAATAATAAAATAAATAACACTTACATAGTCCATAAACAGTTCCAACTTTACCAGATACATTTAAAAAATTATAAGTAAAACCATTTTTTTGTTCAGATGGCGACACTAATTCTGGTAACAACTTTTCTGAATCATCAATCAAATTATGATCACTAAAGTTATTATTATTGTTATTATTATATAAAGCACTATTTAATGGTAATAATTTATCAGATGATGACTTAGTTGGCATTAATGATTCATGATCATGCATAACAGGTGATTCTGTTATGATATTTTGTAATGTTAAATTTAAATTAACCGGTAAATTTAATGACGATGTTGTTGTTCTTGTTGTTGATTGCGGTGCAGCCAAACAAAATATCACAGATGACGTACAATTTAATAATATTAATAATATAAATACTATATTTAACACTACTACATTTAAACTACCATTACTATTCCTACTACACCTATTCCAACTCCAACTAATACTATTATTATTTATAATATTTTTAAAATAATTTATATTTATACATTTTTTTATTAAATTATTATAATTATTTATTATAATATTATTTTTAATTAATTCATTTTTATTATTTTCAGTCGTCGTTTTACATTTTTTGCCTTTTGGCAAGTTAAAAACATTCACCATATTATTTTCAAATTTCCACCAAGTAAATTACAGTTTGGTGTTACTTCTTAAAGTAATTTAATTTTTTAATTATTAATTATTTTTAAATTATAAATTTTACACAGAACTTGTGTAGTTTTTAGCAGTTTTTCAATTAAATTTCCTGTTTAATAAACCTATAAGAAAAGAAAATATAAATTTAAATTTTTATTTTGAAAATTTGCGTAAATTTTCAATTTTTTCTAGCAATTTCATTAATTTGTTTTTCGGTATTCATTTTTTTTAATTAATTTTATTTATAATTTTTTTTTAGTTACGATCACTTTTTTCGGTTTTTTTTTTCTAGTTTTGTGATTTTGTGGAATGTTTTTGAAAAAAAATTTATATATATAAGAAAACATTCGATGTTTATCAGCCAATAAGAAATTAAACACGTGCTTTACTCTCGCTCTCTCTCCCTCTCTTTAGTTTCTTAATCTCTTTTTTTTATATTTAGAAAAAAAAAATATTTTTAAGTTCGATCGAAATCCAACGTGTTCTTTTTTTTTTGTTGCTTTTTTTATTGAATCAACAATTTTTTTTAAATTATACAGTTTCAAAGTAGACAGGTAAGAAAAATACATAATTCTTCTTTCCTCTTCCTCAAAAATGTTATACTACTATACAAAAAACGAAGCAAAAGCAAAATAGTTTTCTTTTATAACCTTAAAATAATTATTCTCTTCATTTTCCTTCACTCACACCTTTAAAAAAAAAATGGTGCAAAAATATTTGGGATATTATTGTATTATTCATGATGTGCGAATAATTCACCCATACGAGAAAAATAAAATTAAAATTATAATTCCGATTTATTTAAGCAAAGGTGCCGATGACATTTAAACTAGAACAATTATTTGTCATTCCTAATAAAATAAATAAATTAAATTATTTATTTTTTTTAAAATAATTTTAAAAAAAAAATTACAGAAAAATGTTTTATTACAATTTTTTTTTTAAATAAAAACAATAACAAAAATAAACGACGACAACAGCAGCGAAAAACATGCGATGTCGTAAATAATATCGTGAAAATCGTGCGAGTTTTCTATATACATACATGTAAAATTGAAACTTGAAATTAAAAAAATTATATAAAAAATGTATTTTTGTAAATAAAATTATATTTTATTATGTCATAATAAAATTGTATTTAGTTTGTTGTTGGATATTTTACAAGATACGTTGAGATGACAGACACCGAAATGATCATTTTAGACACGTGAATATTTTTGCTTTTAATTAAATTTTCTTTGATATTTACGGTGATATATTTTTGATATAATAAATTATAGAGTAATATTTTTAGGAAATATGATTCGAATGTATTAAAATAAGACAAT
The DNA here is from genome assembly GCA_949752835.1 of Empis stercorea. NCBI lineage: Eukaryota > Metazoa > Arthropoda > Insecta > Diptera > Empididae > Empis > Empis stercorea. The sequence goes on from OX457086.1 coordinate 616,926, forward strand.
TTTCTTTATATATCGTTTTAAAAAAGAATTAAATATAATAATTAAACTTTTAAACATTGTCAGTTGTACACCTAACAACACTATGTCAATTAATGTTAAATAATCGAAAGTTTACCAATAATTGTTTAAAAATTATTTGATATTATCCCATACCCTGCAAAAGAATTAACAATTTAAACGTATCTACAGAAACCTGTGTTGGATGACCATAGTTTTTTCCGAATGAACTCTTTGTAAAATAAAGTAAGTATATATTTGATTTTTGCAAAACAGGTTTAGGTGGTCATTCTGTATACAGATAATATTTGATTGAATTCAGCACGTGAATTCAAGTGGGTAATTAAAATTGATTATAGTTTTTATTATTTATTAAAGAATAAACTTAAGGACACTGTGATAAACAATAAAATCACACAAATATTTATTAGAATAAAATATTTGAAAAAGTACATTTTAAATTTCATTTTTAAATTCAAATTCATTTAAAGTCATTTTAAGACTTCTGGCAAGCTTTTTTTAAATACATATACATTTTCTAAATTTATTTGATTTTCGTATAAATTTTGCTATAAAAAGTCGACCTATTGTAGACACTTTTTTTTTTTCAGCACATTTCTAAATTTATTTGATTTTCATATAAATTTTGCTATAAAAAGTCGACCTATTGTAGACACTTTTTTTTATAAGGTTAAAAGCATGTACAAAGGAAAAAGGTGATAATGTAAGAAAATAAAATAAATTATTTACATAGGAATATATACAAATAAAAGGTGTTAAAATGAGGTATAAAAACTCAACACATTTTTAGCTGAAGAAATGTAATATGAAAATAATAAAAATTATTTTAATTGTTAAGTAATTGCAGTGAGTGAAATGCTTTTATTTAGTTTTTTTGTAAAACTATCACAAATATTTTTTTACAAAATATTTTTATCACTTGCAAAATCAGAAATTCGGGGTATTTTGGCACTATATTGCCACACTATACATAATGTACTATATTAATGATCGCATACTGATAATATATAATACGAAATTTCTTTCATATAAAAACTATGGCGAAATATATTATTGAAATACGTACTTCTATATACCAATTAAAATAAAAGGTGATCATATAGTAATTAATTATATGTGATCAGTTAAAATCAGTTAAAAATAAAGGATTACGATTATGAGTCAGAAAGTGGATATAACAATTGCCACATGCTTATTTACGATATCATAAGTCGATAGTCTTTTATAGTATTATACAAGATCGAAAGCGAACCTAACTTTCAAAACTAGAGGATCGCTTTAGATAAAATATCATCGAATCGTAAATTGTAAAATTGAAAAAAAATTTATCTCAGGTGGAAAAAAAGTTACCCCATTTAACTTTATGTTCATGTAATATTTCAAACATTAAAAAAAAACTATTTATTTATTTTATATTTTCGACAACAATTAAAAATATATAGAAAAGAGGACAAAGTGAAAGCTTTTCTCTTTTCAAAATATCTTTTAGAACCATTCAAAGTAATTAATTATAAAATTAATATTTGGAATGCACTTTACTCAATTATAACTTCTGTAGTTACAAAATTCATTGTACACCTAATTTTCATTCTAATAGAAAAAAAATCAATTAAATTACACTTTAACTTTTCCATTCATAATTATTTTAATTTTCGTTTCTTTTTCTTTTATATTTTTTCTTTTTTTTTTGTCACATTCATACAAATACACTTGAAAAATAATTTTCCTAACTTTTCCTTTTTCCGGAAAATTTTTCACATAGAATAAATTTTTTTCAAAAATTTTGATTTTTTTTATAGAAAACCAAATTTTAAGTTCGTTGTAACGGTGAAATAAAAAAAAAATCATACACTAAACTTTTTTTGACAGATTTTATAATTTTAAATTTAATAAAAAACTGGTAATCCAAAAACAATAAAAAAAAGCAACAAAAACGCGGAAAAAAACACGAATAAATTATTTAAATTATTTTTTTTTTTCAAAAATTTCATTTTAACCTTTTTGATCTTTAAAAAAAAATTATTGAAAACCTATTAGAAAAATATTTGACTATAACTATTTTTAAAATTATTTTAAATTAAATTTCAAACAAAAAAAAAACCAAAAAAAAAACTACTTTCACGCGCAAGGTCCACTTGTCAGCCTCCTTCAAAACGTTATATAAAATTATGTCAAAAAATTAATAAATTTACACTTGAAAAATTATTTTGATTTTATTTTTATTATTATTATTATTATTATGATCCCCTTAAAGATCCTTCTAGACAAATAATAATTTTTTTCATAAAAAAAGCATTTATATATAAAGTTTCCAACCACCCACTCCCACAAATAGGTAAATAACCGAAAAAGAAGTACCCAAAACTAAATATTTAAATAATTTTGTCTGTTTTTGAAATTTAACGACCATTTATAAGAGAAGATCAAATATTATAAAATTAAACACTCTCTATACACAATTATTGTGCCGGTTATTTAATTTTGAAAATGTTTTTGATATACTATAGAGTGGTGTCCTATTATTATAGTTTACTTTTTTATTATAAACTTTTTATAGCTTTGCAGAATATTCGTATTTTTTTTTTTTTTTTGAAAATTTCAAAAAAAAAAATTTTAAATATTTATTATTATTTTTGATTTTTCTTTTTTTTGCTTACGCATTTACCGACGGAAACTTGAAAACTGAATGAATTGTTGAAATATCAAAACGACTGAAGCTAAAACAGAATAGTCCCTCGTATATAACAAAAATAAAAATAAAATACAAGACAACAAATATAATCAAACAAAATATTTATATATATATATAAGTAAAGTACTAACAACAGTACAACAATATAAAAATTGAAAATACATAGAAACAAAATACTAAAAATATATATAAAAAAACCTGGCATAGAGGCCAAAAGAATAACCCAAAGCAGTATTAATACCAGAGATGGTAAGTATATTTGGATGGAAAATAAATATAGTTTTTGTGGGGACACGTTGGGGGAAACAAATGAAAAATCTTTCATTAATTATTTGCACTAATATGAAAAAAAAAACTGGTTTTATTTGGACAGAGAGAAAATTTAGAGATATTAGAGTGTATGTAAATATAAGATATAAATATAGAGTGTTCATTGATTAAGAGTTAATTTTTTTTTTAAAAATACATATCTAGAGAGACTTAAAGCTTGAACATTAATTAGATATTTCAGTAGAGTTAGAATTTCCATAGTGTCTAATCCATATATTAGAATTTCCATAGTGTATTTAACGTGAATTAATGAATAATTGTCAAAGTAAAAGTCATTGATCAGACTTAAAGCTTGCACATTAATTAGATATTCCAGATTTTTAAGAGAATTTCCATAGTGTCTAATCAATATAATATTAGAATTTCCATGGTGTATTTTTAATGTAAATTATTCGATAGCATAACAGGCATATATTAGAATTTCCATAGTGTATTTAAGGTGAATTATTTGATAGCATTATTCATAATAGAAATTATAAATGTATCATCATAATCGTCAGTCATCAGTGATTCATACTGGTAGAGAAAATGTTGAATTAAAATTATTAGAAATTTAAATAATTATGCAATATGGTTCTCCTAAATATCTTAACCAAAAAGGACCACGGACGAAGATCAATTAGAAGATCCTCTAAAATATATTAAATTAGATTTTCAGAAGTAAAAACATAACCTAAAATTTTTTATTTGTTGGCTTTAATATTAGGAAATTTCAAGACAGGCTTTATCCCACAGTAATCTGTTCACTACTTAGAACCATGTCATCTCATTGATTATCTATTTTAGAATTGATTTTTAAAACACATAAAATATATTTCCAGAGCTTGATTTGCAAAAGAAGTTAAGAATTCAAAAAATAATGCAATAAAAGATCAACAATATCTTTTGAAAAACTAAAGTTTTTTACCACTAAATATACAATTTCTTTATACAGGTAAAATCTATTACTTATACATTAAAAATAAAATAGTTTACATCTCTCCAAAATCAGAGACTATAAAATCGAGAATCGACTGTAAAATAGTCAAGCTTCTTCTTTTCCGTCTGTCCGCCTTCCAATACTTTTACTTCCTTTTAATTCCTTTTTTTTTATTATTATTATTATTTTGGCTGACAACTCGATAATGTGTTATGTAGTATTGTTACACTGAGATGCATAAATTTCCCTCATCTCTGATTTTCACATCGAACATGCTGAAAATGCAACTGAAAAATTACAAAAAAAAATTAATAATAGTAAAATAATTGTATGATACTACAAGTTCTTTTTTTTTTACCTACCACTACTAATTTCAACTCTTTTCATAACAAAATACTAAATAAAATATCTTTCGCATAATAAAACTATCAATACCTTAGTATGAGAAATTATTTACAGGGCGATATATAAAATGCAATATCCAACTAGCCATGATGGTAGCCGGTCAGGCGATAATTTAGCATATTTTTATTTATAATTTTTACTTTGTTTATTGGCGTAAATATAATATTTTTTTTTTTGGCACATACTGCTTTGTTTGTTGGAAATTTTTAGTAGTGTAATATGAAAATGGTTAGGGTAATACAATAAACACTTTAGACCGCGCGCCAATAACTATGATATGATATAGTGTTTTTTGGCTAAAGTACACTTAAATCCATTTAACGATAATATGAAAACATATCAAAACTTCCATAGAACAACCAACGAACCAATATTGCCAGAGGTTTATATTTTGGCAAAAGACAACATACTTGTAGACTAGACGATAGTCAAATGGATGGTGGGATAGAAAAATTTTTGTTTCTGTTTGGTTTGGTTACAAACTATATATGATGATGATGGATATGCAAAGTGAAAATATTGGTGAAAAAGGATTATGTAAAAGGATTCACATAGGAATTTCAAAAAAAAAAAAAAATCGAGAGCGATTCAAAAGATGCGAAGTGTATCATTTTTCTTTTTGTTTTTAGCATTTGAACAAAATTAATTGTTAATTTCAACAAAGCTACTTTTATAGTTGATCGTATACATATATAAAATAAACATAAACAATATGGATTATTGAATATTTTTCATAGGACATCCATACACAAGAATCACTTTTTTTATATCAGTTATTAACATTAGTGTTTTGTCAGTTAAAATCAAATCCTGCGGTATCAACCATTTGGAATTTCTTTAGAAGATATCAGATTTAAAATTATTTCTACAGAATTAAAAAATTTAGAATTTTGTTAGAATAATTAAAAGGTTTATAATTAATATGTTATAGAGAATTATGGGGTAACTAAATTTCTTATAATAATCCTTATCGAAAATCACCATACTTCCATATCCATAGTAAAATTCAACATACCATTAAGTCCACCAAAGCTAATTAAAAAAAAATCTAATAGTCAAATAGCCATATAATAATTTTCCCCCATCTTTTAGTAAATATATATTATCTTTTCCTTATCCATTAACCATATAAAGACAAGAACTTCAAAGTTTCCAAAACGTAAAAATAAAAGAAGACACAGAGGCGGACTTTAATGAGTGGGTTGTCAACCAGTCAAGTCAAATTTTTGTCTTACAAACAATAAGTAACTGCAATAACAAAAAAAAAGTGTAATTAGTTAACTTTGTCCTTTTATAAAAAAAAATTTACAAAAATCCAGACAAAAAAGCGAAATAAAAACATTGGGGGTAATTAAAAACGATGATTGTCTTTTATGTGACAGAAATGTGTCACATTTCTTTTAAATCCTTAGGGCGGGATGATTTTTTTTCTATTACAAATGAACTAGAAAAAAAATACGATTTACAATTTTAAATCCTTGATAAATATATTTATTTTAAAAATATAGAAATCTTGGGTTTTTTTAAAGGACAATCACATTAAATAAATTAAAATACAATAATGTTAATAAAGAAAATTAAAGGAAAATGATTATAAATGAATTAATTTCAGTTTAGTGGCCTTCAAATTACTAAGAAATAAGCGATTAGTAATTTAAGTTTCTTTCTTATTTCTTTTTATAATTTTTAGGCTAATTAATAGCCTTTTTTTAAGGTTTATTGTGGGTAAATCTTTTTCAATTTGATAAATTGGAATTTGTTGTTTTTTTTTGGATTGCTAATTGAATTTTATAGCTAATTGAATTTGTCTTAAATATATTAAAAATAAAATGTTTTTTAATTGAATTCTACAGCAGATCTCTGAAGTTATATGAAGTAAAAATAAATAGGAGTAAATAAATAATTTTGCAATTTTTAAATATTTGCCTTACAATTACAAACATATATGTAACAACTTATTTTCTGTAAATTTTTGAATTTCGTTTCTATTTTATCCAATTATTATACCTAATAAGAAATATGTATTTAATAATTTTTTTTTAATTTTATGTTAAGATAAAATTTACCTTAAATAATTATTCTGCAATAAGGGAATATAATTTAGTTAATATTCTATTATGGTACAAAAGATATTTTGTGCAAAAATTCTAAATCTAAACCCACTTATATTTTTTTACCTTAAAATGTTTAACCTTTTGACATCACTGGAAAATATACAATCATCACCCCTCAGCCAGATCATAAATTTTGAATTACATCTGCACCTGATTATTATTTCCAATATTTTTTTCATTTCCCCATCATCTTCTTTATATATTAAAAATCGTCAACATACAATAATTATATAATGTCCTTGCAACATTGAACTACTACCATATTAAAATCATTATAGATAAATAAATGTATATATTATTATTCTATATACACATATGTATATAGAAAATCATATATTATATTTCAGTTCTTTTTATAATATATATATATTAAATTGGTAAATAATGCGGCATCTCATATTCAAAAATTAATGGTCTGAAAAGTAGCTGATAAAGTCCTCTATATATACTGAGATATCCTGGAATATCTTCCTGAAACATGTTTTTAGATCATATAACATCAATATTATAATAACTACATATATACAAAATAACGAGAACTGGAGAAAATAATAATAATATCATTAAATTCATCCAGGAAAACCAATGAAATAAAAATTATTATTGTTAACCAAATAAAAATTGTTTGAAGGTGGACGAGAGGTCAATACCTAAAAAAGAAATAATATCAAATTTTTGATGACCACTATATACGCAAATCCCAATTGGGAATAAAAAAAATCAAACGGAAATAATTTATAACAATCTAACAAAAATGACAAATGCCCGTAAAAGACAGAAAACCAACAAAAAACGGTTTACTAGAAGAAAAACATATCGTTGTTGAAATAATGAAGTCTTTTTTGTTGTTACTATGAAAGCATTTAAAGCACCTGGTCAACACATACTAAATAAAATTCACCTAAAATAATTCTTGTTATCCTTTTTTCATATGGCCAAAAAAAATACCAATTTTTTTTTGTCTCAAAAAAAAAGAAGAAAAAAAGCAGAAGTTACTTTTGGTAAATGGGTCCTTTTTTTCTTTGAATATAATGTTGCGTGTTATCTTATTGTCAATTGGTGATTATGTACTAAAAAATTATCTATTTGAGGATTGTTTTTATAAGGGTATGTTGAGAAAGAAATTTCAATGTTTAGTTTTGAATATACCAACATGCAAGGATGTTGATATACAACCGAAAAATTTAAGAATAAAATAAATATTGACACTTGCCAATATTAACTGCCTGATAGATTAATAGAAAGACCCATGACAAGTGTCAGTAATTATAAATAATGCCTGATAAGTGATAATATGATATATTAATTGAGATAAAGTTTTGATCATTGGCAAAGATTAGTTAAAATGATGTGAAATTTCCTCAAAATGAATTTTTTAAGCACATTTTTCCCCGTTTCCCCATTTGTAATAAAACATTACTAACAAAAGAAAAAACTATAAAAACGTATAATTTCAGTTAAAGTAAATTCCAAGTAAATAATATCCTATCAAATTATAATATGTAGCGCATGTCCTTCTTTATTATATCTTTGATTCATAGTACATATAAAATTTTACCGAAAATAAATAAATGCACGTTTTTTATATTATTTTCGTCTGTTTTGATTTCTTTCCTGTCTACTCTGTCCATGATCTAAAGACATCCCTTTCGGCTGGTTGACTTTTGTAACTAATGGGATGAAATAATTTCGACCATTCTTTATTTTTTTCATTTCTTGCTGTTTCTTTTTGCAACAACTTCTTTACGTTGTTGATCTATACTTACTATACATAGTTGTGAAAAAAAAGTCCTTTTTGATCTTTTTGTTGTTGTTGTTGTTATTTTTTATTTTATATTTTTGTGGGGATAAAAACCAAAAAAGGATGAGAAATTTTTGAATTTTGAAATACTACGAATATAAAGATAGCAATATAAAATGAAATATATAAAGGATAATGTTAAGTAGTTAAAAGCATTTCTAAATGCATTTAAGTGGAGTAGATTATTAAGGACTTTATAAAAAAAAAAATTTTGTATTGTTCACAGTTTATTTATTACGTAGTAAAAATTGTTTCGTTTTTTTTTATTTTATATGTACAGAGATATTTCTTTCTAAAAATGACTTTCATGTCCTTGATTTTACGTTTTTCAAAATAAAATAAAAATATAATATACGAAAGATAAATAAAAATAAAAAAAAGTGATTCACTTAAAAGCTTAATCATAAATAATTAATATGTGAATTTTTTTATCCTGTATTAGTATTGTAATGATGTTTTTACGTTTCAAATTTAAGTATTTAAAAAAAATGGAGACATAACTTTAATAATTCCAAAAGGAATTTCGGGATTGTAACTATAATAAAAAAAAGGACATTAAATAGAAATACTTTTATTTGCGTTGTGGACAAAAGTGAATGCAAAAAAACGAAATGAAATTTTAATACTTTTATAAATTTTAAATGGGTTTTTGAGAAATTTTATATTAAACAATGTTTCGAAAATCAGTTTAGTTTCCAATGGGACATATATTGGTAATATAAATAGATACATGGATAATAGAAATAAAATCAGAACATTTTTCAAATGATATTTTCTTTAAACATTAGATTTCTATAAACAAAGACTGACATCTAGTGTGAAGTAGAAGAAATTTTAAGATCTATTAAAAATATACATTTTTTTAGTTCGAAATAAATGATCAACTAGAGTCTAGAGATCACAAAACTAACTAAAAGAATTCTATTATTTGTATTTATAAAAGTATTCAATATTATTCAATTAGATATTTTCTAATACAGCAGATTGATTAAATTAAATTTCCCAACAATTCTCCAATTACAATCATACTACTCTGAACAAATCAATCAAACATATAAAAGTATATATAGACATTATGTTGTTGTATTATTTCTAGTTTTGATTAAACTCCAGCTATAAAAAGGAATAAAATATACAATAAGGATTTAAATTGAATACGTGAAAAGCACACAAACATTTTTACAATTGATTATTTCGGAAACAACAAAAACTATAAACAAATTATTGCATAACTTCAAAAAAAAAAAACGTGCCTACAGTGAAACAATAAAGGATTTTCCTTTTGGTGAAAGCAAATATTTTAGTTTCTATTAGATTTTTTTTTATGCTTTACGTATGCTAAGTCCTTTTATTTTATATTTCCTAACGAATTTGAAATTTGATTAAAAAAAAAATTATTGTTATTTTTTCGGTATGGATGAGAATTTGTAGGTATTTCCTATTTTTTTAGTTATGAAAATTCGATAAAGAAAACATATTCACATGTTGGAGCCAATATTGAAAAATTTATATTATTCAAATGGTTTTGTTTATTCGATTAAAGTTCGATTGTGTACAAATATTTTTCTTTGAACTAAGTAAAAGGATATTAATTCAAAAATATAAAATTTTATAATTTAATTAAAATATTAGCTAATTTTCAATTAAAACTTGTGGCAATTGAAAATTAAAATTTATTTATTAAATTTGAAAATTTTCAAATACACGATTACCCCTAAAACTATGCAATAAGACTATACAATACAATCATATGCGAAAATGCAAAAAAAAATTAAATGTTTTTTTTTTTAATTCGAACCGAAAAAAGCTTTTAAATAAAGAATTTTAGCCTTTTTTAAAATAAGAATTTTATGTATCATTTTATGAAATATAAATAGCTTATACATTTTCGTTATTCGGAAGAATATTTCAGTTTAGATTTAATAATTTACTTGAATAATAGTTTTACTTTACTTACTGAGAGAAATAGCAATTCTTTCAAAACGTGATATTCGAGTTATAATGCTAGTTTTCGCTAAACAATAAATTCTTATCTTTATTTTTACTCTTCAAAATCATATGCCAAAAGCATTATAGCAAAATCATATGGCAACAATTTTCACATCCATAAATAATATTTATGGTCTACTAAATGGTATAAATATAGGCTACCAAGATAACTGCTAGAAACTAACTAACTATAGATATACAGACAAATAATGTTTATACATAATTTAATTACTTATTTTCCAAATTATTAATCAACAAAGATAAATATTCAATAATGCTATCTAAACCAAAATAAAAATGAAATACAATTCATTTATTTTTTTTATTTACATAATACTCTGCTATGTTTTTAATTACACCTTTTATATGACTAAATATTATGTTAGTTTAGTATATTATTGCATTGAATTGAAGTGCGCAGAATCATTTTACTTATTTACAATTTTATCGCATTTTCCATGTTGTTCACCACCTACATAACAAATGTATGTATACCTATTATGTAAAACACACAGTGGGCATCAATACAAGTTTGATATAATAATGAACTTTATTTAATTTTATGCAATAATTTTTCAAAATAAATATTTTTACATAAGAATATTATCTAAATATACTTCAGTTTCCATAATATTCTTAATCAGTTGATACTGATTTCAATTTGGGACCCACTAATTTTATATAGATTCCGAACTATAAGCTGATTTGTATTGGAGAAACTATAATTCAATAAGCTCATGGCTTTTAGGAAGCATATTATTGTCAGCAATTGGGCTCAAATATTTTTAATAATGGTATACTTATACTTAAAGCTGAGTTAACTGAGAACGACTTTGGCAAACTAGAATCATTCATATAAAAATTATCATTGTTATATAATTACATAATAAAACTTAATTTTTGATGCTCCAAAAAAAATTCATTGTGAAGAATATTCAGAGTGAGTTTGGAACTCAATTGAAATAGTAAACTCTGTTAATTATTTAATTTTGTTAAAATGTTCTTATTGATTTTTGTATTGTTTGTATTCAGTATACTTATTTATTTAGTAAATAAAAACTACTATTTACTTGCCGGTTGTAAACGAATTAAAACTGTGAATGGTGATTCCTTGGAAAAATATACTAAGATAATAGAAGGTCTAACAATTTTTGGCAATAATTTTGATATCTTAAATTTAACACCAGGTTTGTAAATAAATAGTAATTATTTTTTTAAAGATATTATAAATAATTAAAATTAGATTTAATCTAATAAATATTCCAATTATTAGAAGTTTTAATAAAAGTCATGTTTATTTAAATAATTTTTAAACAATGACTAAACAAATTTTATACAAATATTTTATTTAATGTTTTTTAGAGAAGCTTTTTCAGCTCAACCGAAAATATGCGAAATCGGGGAAAAATTATCTCCAATTTTTCTTGATAAGTCCAGTAATAAATATTGTAAATTTTAAATATGCAGAATTAATTTTGAATAATCAAAATTTGTCAACTAAAAGTGGTGTTTATGTCTTTTTACAACCATTTTTAGGAACTGGTCTTTTAACCAGCAATGGTAGTAATAAAACAAATTTATATATAATGTTAAAAATATAAATTCTAGTTTATTTCAAGATAAAAAATGGCATTTTCGACGAAAACTGTTAACACCAACTTTTCATTTCACAATTTTACAAAAATTTTTGAACACTTTTAAGTAGGTTTTAAGTTTTTTATTAAATTTTTTTTCCAATTTAAAACGATTTCCATTATTTTTCAGAAATGAGACATTTAAATTTTTAAATGGACTGAAGAAATTAGATGCTAATAATGAAGTCGTTGTTTTATCGGATATTATACCAAAATTTACTTTAAATAATATTTGTGGTATAATTATAATTCCGCACAAATTTATAAATTTATTTGAATTTTTAATTTTATAGAAACTGCTCTTGGTGTTAATTTAGATGATATTAACAAAAGCATTGACTACCGCAATAATATTCATAAGTCTGAGAAATATTTTTTAAATCGTTTGTGTAATCCAATATTATATTTTGATCCTATATATAATTTTACTTCCGGTCAACGTAAATATAAAAACCTAATGGACAAAATTCATGCATTTACAGGCGGAATTATTCATAAAAGACGAATACAATTTAAAAGTACAGATGATAAAAATAATACGAACAACAATATACGAAATCAGGAATTGTATATATAAAATAATTCACAATAAAGACGCAGGGAAATTTCGTCAAAAATTAAATTAATTATTTATTTTTTGAATTTTGCTTATTATAATTGCTCAGTAAAATTAGTGATATCTTGTACCTTTTTTATTTTCATGCGTCAAAACCTCACAACACAAGAGATTATATGTAATAATATCTTACCAAAATAATTTGTTTCTAGATTTAACTTCAAAAAACGTCATGCAATGCTGGATACACTTCTAAATGCTGAAACTGAAAATCTTATCGATCACGAGGGAATTTGTGAAGAAGTCGATACTTTTATATTTGAAGGTTATGACACAACTTCAGCAGGATTAATGTTTTCTCTTTTATTACTATCTCTGCACGAAGATATTCAGAATAAATGTTTAAAAGAAATTTTGGAATTTAATGGTATGCACTTATACCAAAGCCGTATATAATATTATACAGTATAATCCAGGAACTTAATCAGATTCTTAATTGCAAATTTATTTCTAGATGATCTCTCAACAATAACACAGCAAGACTGTAATAATCTTAAATATTTAGAGTGTGTTATTAAAGAGAGTATGAGACTTTATCCACCAGTTCCAATAATTGGTAGAAAATGCATTGAAAAAACAATTGTCGGTGATTTAATTCTACCTAAAGGTACAGAAATTAATATCCATATATTCGATATACATCGAGATCCAAAGAATTTTCCAAATCCAGACGTATTTGATCCAGACCGCTTTCTACCAGAAAATTCAGTAGGTCGACATCCTTTTGCTTATATTCCGTTTAGTGCTGGACAAAGAAATTGCATTGGTAAATAAAATTTATATTTCCATAAAATGTGAATAAAATAACTACTAAAAAGGTTTCATTTTTAGGTCAAAAATTTGCCATGTTAGAAATGAAAGTTATTTTGGCAAATATCATCAAAAACTATAAATTGTTATCTATTACACAGCTCAAAGATATTGTTTTTGAATCTGGTTTAATATTAAGATCAAAGTACCCCTTGGAAATTAAAATTGAAAGTCGTAAATAAATTATGCATTAAACTGAAAAAAAAAAGTTTTTCATTTGGTTCTTAACTTGTGCAACTATGTATAACTATATTTGTGCAACTATGTATAACTATATTATAATTAAATATTCTATATTAATTAATAACATTTAATATGCTATAACCATAATTGTACAACTTTTTATATATTAATTACAGAGACAATACGACAGTATATAAGTTTAACACTGACTTTGACTAAAATTAGAAATATTCAACTATTTCAACTAAATCATATTAATAGTAATATTAGAAACTAAAGCTTATAAACCTTCAAAAACGTTCTAATTTCATAACAAATATATTGATTAATTTTTTCATTATATGTTGTAGTATTCTGAAAATCAGTTATTTTAAACTTAATTTACAACTCGCTTAGAGTAGTTAAGCATTTCTGCGGATCATTTATCTAAAATAGATATTAATATATTTACAATGTTATTATTTTTAATATTATTTATTGGTATTTTTATATATTTACTTAATAAAAAATATGATTTACTTGCCGGTTGTAAAAGAATTAAAACAGTGAATGGTGAAAAATTAGAGAAATATGTCGGAATACCAAAGTGTTTAACAATTTTTGGAAATAATTTTGATTTTATCAATTATACACCAGGTTTGTTTTAATCTTATTAATTACTTAGAAAATAATAAAGGTGTCATTACAAAGCTTTAAATATAGATTTGTGTAACCTAACCACTGTAATCATTTCTTGTGGAAAAAATTATAAAAATAATGGATTTTATTTGTTTTTATTCGTGTAGAATTCAAATATTCCAATAAATTTGATTAATATAATTAAAAGTTATAATTAATAAAAAATTCTAATTTATGCAAAATTTATAGTTTGTTGTTTAAGTTTTAATTTTACTAATCGATAAACGCCACTAAAACTATTGTAATTAATATAACTAATTATTGAAATTTACTTTGAACTATATTTACAATTTAATTAAAAATAATATACAACATTTTAATTATATAAAACCTTTAAACAAATAATTAATCAAATTTTTCAAATTTTCATTAGTCCAAATTTTTAAACATGCTCGACTCCTTGGAAAAACTTATAGGTTGAACAATTATTTACTCTTTTTCTTATCAAGTCCAGTAATGAATGTTGTCAATTGTGAATATGCTGAATTAATTTTGAATAATCAAAATTTATCAACTAAAAGTTTTATTTATGGATTTCTGGAACCATTTTTAGGTACCGGACTTTTAACTAGCAATGGTAAAATTAATATAAATTAAATATATGCAAAAAAATTATATAAGTTAATTGAAATCTTTGATTTAAGCAAAAAAATGGCATTATCGAAGAAGACTTTTAACACCAGCTTTTCATTTTAGTATACTGCAAAAGTTTTTGGATACTTTCAAGTAAAGAATTTTGTATGTATAAATTTCATTATAAAATAAATTTGATAAAAATTACAGAGATGAAACAAGGAAATTTTTAAATGTAATGAAGAAATGTGATGTTAATAATGAACGCTTTACTCTGTCAGATATGATTCCAAAATATACTTTAAATAATATATGCGGTATGTGTGGTTAAAACATGAAATACTATTGTTCATAAATATCTTGTAAGAACTATTTTATTTGTATATAATATAGGAACAGCGCTAGGTGTTAATTTGGATGATATGAGTAAAAGCACTGATTATAGACATAATATTCATAATTCTGAAGAATTTATTTTGAGACGAATTTGTAATCCATTTATTTATAGTAATTTTACTTACAATTTAACAGCAGATCATAGTGAATATGGAAAACTAATGGATAAGATTCATGATTTCACAAGTAACATTATCAAAAGCCGACGAATCCAATTCCAAAGTATGGAGAGTAATTGTAAAACTACAGAAAATCAATCAAATGAGGAAATGTAGAATTAATAATAATTAAGATATTGTTTCCTGTTAAAATAATGAATATATTTCCAGATTTTATTTAAAAAAAGAACGCCATGCAATGCTGGACACACTTCTAAATGCTGAAACTGAAAATCTTATCGATCACCGGGGAATTTGTGAAGAAGTCGATACTTTTATTTTTGAAGGTTATGACACAACTTCAGTAGGATTAATGTTTTCTCTTTTATTACTATCTCTGCACGAAGATATTCAGAATAAATGTTTAAAAGAAATTTTGGAATTGAATGGTATACATTTATACAGTATTATCCAGGAATTTAATCACATTCTTATTTGTAAATTTCTAGATGATCTCTCAACAATAACACAGCAAGACTGTAATAATCTTAAATATTTAGAGTGTGTTATTAAAGAGAGTATGAGACTTTATCCACCAGTTCCAATGATCGCTAGAAAATGTATTGAAGATACAATTGTAGGTGATTTAATTTTACCTGCAGGAACTGTCATAAATGTTCATATTTTCGATATACATCGTGATCCAAAGAATTTTCCAAATCCAGACGTATTTGATCCAGATCGTTTTCTACCAGAAAATTCAGTTGATCGACATCCATTTGCTTATATACCTTTTAGTGCCGGGCAGAGAAATTGCATTGGTAAATAAATACCATTATTTTGGTTAAAATAAAATATATACTTACATATGGTATATAAACTTTATTTTTAGGTCAAAAATTTGCAATTCTAGAAATGAAGGTTCTTTTGGCAAATGTCATTAAAAACTATAAATTATTACCAGTTACACAACTTCAAGATATTGTCTTTGAGGCTGGAATGGTGTTAAGATCAAAAAATCCACTTGAAATTAAAATTAAAAGTAGAAAATAAAATTGGTAATAACGCTTATAAATATTACTTATTATTTCAGAATTCAAATTTAATATTTGTTAGATAATCAAAGTTAGTGCTGAAATAATTAATAATTAATATATGTAAATTGGTGTTATCATAAAAAATAGAACAATCTAACCAATGAGAAAATTTATTTTACATTGTATTGAAAAAAGAACTTTAAATTGTTCAATGTTATTAAATTTATCTTGATATTTAATTTTAATTATTTTAAAATTGAAAACAGCTTTTTTTAAACTATTTCAAAAACTGGATATTAAATTATGATTACAAAATCTTAGCAATTTTAATATTAATTTTAATTTGTTTTCAATTAAATCAATTCATTAAAATATGTATATTAAATATTATTATTAATTATTATTAAATATTATTAATATTAGTTTTTATTCACGAATTGAAGAACAAATTATTCTAAATAAGTTAAAGAACAAATTAGATTAATCGTAAGCTTATACTGTCAATTATTGCTTAACAAGTATAAGTTTACGATTATCCTAAAAACGTTTCTATAAATCTGTAAAAAAATTGGTGGAGAAATATATTTTGGATTAAAACTTTAATTATAGAAAAAAGCTTAAATAACTAAAATCATTGGCGTACTCAAATGTCACTTATTTGTTTCGCATGACTTACTTAATGCTGTTTTCTGATATTCAATACTCACTGAAATAATTTGGAACGAACTTTAATCAATAATAAATAATTATTTCATTTTTTTATTCAGCTTAGTTGTTTTTCTCAACAAAAAAAACAGCATTTCATTTCATTATTTAAAAATGTTATCAGTTATGTTATCTCTATTAATTTTATTTCTTGTTATCGCTAGTTGCATATTTACTATATAAAATATATTATTTACTTCTTTGCTGCCGACGAATTAAACCAGTTAATGGTGACAAATAAGAAAAATATGCAGCACTAATAAAGGGTGCAACAATTTTTGGAAATAATTTTGATCTAATTAATTTAACACCCAGTTTTGTCTAACCTATTTTTATCAAAAATGTATTTTATATATGTTATACATAGTAGTTATACACATTTCTTCCATACATATAGGTTTTTCACTTATTTATGTATATCTTTGCATTAAATAAATATAATTAACAATTATCAAATATAAAGTTATTCTAAATAAAAAACGAACAACATAAAATTTAGAAGTGAAGGAATAATTATACATAAATAAAATTAAAAATTGGAGTAATAATATTCAGAAACTTGACATTATTTAATATTTGTATTACAAATATTGAAATTCAAAGGAGAATACTATTGCCAGTATTTCAAAGAAAATTAAATTATTTTGATGCATATGTACTTAAAATTTTAAAATAACATTTATTTTCATATAATATTATATATGTATTATTATTTGAGTATAACCATAGACACAATTAATTGTATCTATGGTATAACTGAATAATATAAGTAGTATAACCAGTTTTTATAGGCTTTTTTCCATTATGGTATTCCTATTAATTTATCCATAAATGAAAAACATTTTTATTAAGTTTTCAAATTTTCAATAAATTTATTAAGACATTGTTACTATTCAATAAATTAAGAAGAAATCTGAAAAGTTCAAATCGCAATAACATATATACATATTATATGTAACATATACAGATAAGAAAATCTGTAAACCTTGTTAAATAAATAAATTTACATTACATTGTGGCGGCCTTAAACTTCAACAAGATCAAAAAGTATTTCAATATTAAATAACCTGAAACGAAAACGATTTTTGCCGCCATTTCTTACTAATTTTAGTAGCTATACATATACAATGATAATTTTCAAATTATTTTTATGTTAGCTTATTCAATTTTATACGTGCGAAAACAATTATAAAGCTATACAAAAAATAAAGCAAATGAGGACATATATAGAATTAATAACAATTTTTCAATTTTCCCAAATTAAGGATATTGTCTTTGATGCTGGATCGGTGTTAAGATCAAACTACCCACTAAAAGTGCTATATGTTGTTAGGTGCGGCTTGCACCACACATCACTATCATGTTCTTGGGTATTCCATGTTAGAATCATATATAGAATAGAACGATATATAGAATATCGTGCTAGCTTTCTTTCAGGCCTGGTGAAATTATACTTGTCATATACAAATCATATTATCCGTATTATAAAAATCTTATTTTTAATTTTTATAATTTATAATTATACATATAGTACATGATTACTTAATTATTATTTGCGCTATGACTCATTTTAACAAAAAATTATAAATCGAAATATATATAAATTATAAATTTAAATCGAAATATAAAGCAAAAGCTGAAGTTTTTGCTGAGTGAGAGTGACAACAGTGAACTCTGAAACTAAAATTAATTCTTAATCAAAATATTTTATTTATATTTTTTTCTTATATATGTAAATCTTTATCACACTCGTTAGATTTAATTGAGAGCTCGACCAAAGTGGTTGACCATAATTTATAATGTTCCTTTTAATTATATTACTTGTTATCGCTAGTTGCATATATATACTAAATAAAAAGTATTATTTACTTTCCGGATGCAGACGAATCAAAACAGTGAATGGTGAAAAATTAGAGAAATATGCTGCAGTAATAAAGGGCTTGACAATTTTTGGAAATAATTTTGATATTATCAATATAACACCAGGTTTGTTGCAATTCATTTTATCTATGATTTCTAGTAGAATAACTAATAACATCATAATTTTAAATATTCAAATTTGCTTAATTAGTAGCAATTAATTTATAATAAACTTTTACAACTTTATTATTGTCATTATAATATGTAAATATCATTAATTATAAATTGAACCTTAGAGTTTAGATTTTAAATGTAAAAGCAAATAGATATGCCATGTAAACTATTTGTTAATAATTAATTACATATATGGAAATTAATCTTTTTATTAAGACAAAAGCTTTTTCCAGAATTATTTGTGGGTCAAATTTTAATACTATTCTTATCTTTTTAATATATACATATAATAATTCATTTTTTTTTCTTTTAGACGATCTTTATAATCTGGCGCGAACTTTTGCTAAACTAAGGAAAAATTATTTCATGTATTTTATATTAACTCCAATAATGAATGTTGTTGATTCTGAATATGCTGAAATTATTTTAACTAATCAAAATTTATCAACTAAAAGTAATACGTATCATTTATTGGAACCTTTTTTAGGAACTGGGCTTTTAACCAGTAATGGTAGTAGAGCTAAATAAACTTCATTTTGTGTAATAAATATCAAATACATAAATGTTTTACAGATAAAAAATGGCACTTTAGACGAAAACTTTTAACACCAGCCTTTCATTTTACTATCTTGCAAAATTTTTTGGATACTTTCAAGTATATACTAGTATTATTTATGAGTATTTCTTATATATTTAAAATAATTTTCATAAAATTACAGGGATGAAACAATAAAATTTATGCATGAACTAAGGAAATTTAATGAAAATAATGAAGTCGTTATTTTATCTAACATTATTCCAAAATTTACCTTAAATAATGTTTGCGGTACGGTTTAAAATTATATAAACTGCTTCTAACAGATATTTTTGTTTTGTTTAGGAACTGCTCTAGGTGTTAATTTAGACGATATCAGTAAAAGTACTGATTATAGGCATAATATTCATAAGTCAGAGGAATTCCTTTTAAGACGATTTTGCAATCCAATATTATCTTTTGATAATATCTATAAATATACTTCAGATTATCGTGCATATAAGAAACTAATGGACAAGATTCATGAATTTACAAGTGGAATTATTAAACAAAGGCGATTACAACTTAAAAGTTCAAAAGCCAATACTGAAACCAAAACAAATAGAGGAAATGACGAACTGTATAATCAATAATAATTAAACTATGTTTTCATACAAAAATAATAAATCTATTTCTAGATATTATGCAAAGAAAGACCGTCATGCTATGCTGGATACGCTTCTTAATGCTGAAACTGAAAACCTTATCGATCATCAGGGAATTTGTGAGGAAGTCGATACTTTTATATTTGAAGGATACGATACAACTTCAATAGGTTTATTATTCACTTTATTATTATTAGCTCTACACGAAGATGTTCAAAATAAATGCTTTAAAGAAATTTCTCAGCTAGAAAGTAAAATTTGAATTTTAAAATAAAATGAATTTATACAAATTCATTTTTAGATGATCTATCCAATCTAACTCAACATGATTGCAATAATTTGAAATATTTAGAGTGTGTTATTAAAGAAAGCATAAGACTTTATCCACCTGTTCCAATGATTGCTAGACAGTGTACGGAGGATACGATAATTGGTAATTTCATCATGCCTAAGGGAACAATCTTAAATATTCATATTATGGATGTACATCGTGATCCAAAGAAATTTCCAAATCCTGATCTATTTAATCCAGATCGCTTTCTACCCGAAAACACTTTAGATCGACATCCTTTTGCTTATATTCCGTTTAGTGCTGGACAGAGAAATTGTATTGGTAAAAGCTATTATTATTTCAATATAAAAGTTTTGTGCAATGTAAAAGTTTTATTTGTAGGTCAAAAATTTGCAATGTTAGAAATGAAGATTCTTTTGGCAAATGTTATTAAAAACTATAAATTATTTCCGATCACACAATTAAGTGATATTGTTTGTACAGCTGGAATGGTTTTAAGATCAAAGTATCCAATAGAAATTAAAATTGAAAGTAGAAAATAAAATATTATTTTGTTGAGGAAACAAATTCCAAAATTTAAAGTTCTTATATATAATATAAATATCTCGATAGTATAGAATCCCATAAAAATTTAATTACTCCCATGGTAAGGTAAAAAATTAGTTTTCAAATGGGAATAATTTATTAATTAAATAAAATTAAAATTTCACTTATTTATTACATAAATTTTCCATAATTATACGGTTTGATTACTTTTCATATTATTTTAATTTAAAATTCAACTCTTTACTTAAAGAATATATATCTCAATATCTTAATAATTAATTTTGATCAAATTATGCATTAAGCTCATTTGAAATAGAAATAAAAATTAAGTAATCGCTGTTCCATTGATACAGTTTATTTATTCCTTTTGGCTAAAAGTAAATAAAATAAAATTTCAAATATTTGACCTAATTGGAACGCTATCAATGAACGAAAATAATATTATGTAATTTATTATATTTTTTATGTCTTTCATTACTAAACTAAACATAACAATATTAATATTAATAGATTAATATCATAACTTTTTATATCCAGATTGAAAATTAGAATAGTCTTTTCTTACATATATGTTACAAAAAAAACCTGAAATGATACTCGTAAATCCATTAAAATGTTGCAAATTATTGTAATAATAATAAAGAGAAATAAAAATAATGTTCACAGACTTTTGAAGCATTATCACTTAATTTCGTTGGAGACATAAATATTTCTTATTTTTACTTTACAATAATTTTGTTTTTTCCTCTTCATTTTTTGTGTTGAAAAAATGTTAACTACATTAATATAACCTTTAATACCTGCTCGGATTTATTATAAAAAGCTACTTTGTTTTCTGTAGAATAGATAAAATAAAATTTAAATTGTTATCCTGTAACGACGACATATTATTTGTATAATATAGGACTTTAGTGCTGAGTACTTACTTACACTAAAGAGAGACGACAATGAAATGTAATAATTTTTTAACGATATGAAAATTAAGCGGAAATATAACAGCTGCGAAAGTAATAAAAAAAGTAATAAATTGTATTTTTAGTATTTTGATTTTGTAACATTGGCTAAAGAAGAATATCATTAATGATAATACCAGAATATTAAAAAATTTAAAAATAATATATTATTGAAAAAAGTCATACTTATAAAATAATTTTATTAATTTTATTAGACATATACACAGAGAGAAAGCCAAATTAGTCCTTTTACGTCTCTAATTTGTCATTTTTTAATCATATTCGTTCTTTTGCAAGTCAGGTTTTACAGTGCTTTGTATACCATTGGTGTTTTTTTTTAATATTTCCCTACATGAGTGAATTTACTAATTAAAATTTTACGTGTTCAGAATGTTTTTTAACATTTTTCTTATAAATTTTGAATATTAAATTAAAAACGCATTTTTTGATACATTTATTATTACAATTTATTTCTATATATCTCACAATTTTTTAAAAATATTCAATCATTGTATGAAATTATAACATATTAATCACATATTACACTTTTTTGCATTTATAACATATCGAGCCTTTGTTAAGCATACATATATCATCAGAATTGTCTGTTATTTGTCCTCATTTTTCCATGATAATCAATTTAATTTAGTATATTTTTTATCACCGCATATCATACAGGCAATAATAATTGCAGTCATGAAAATTCAATCAAATGATAATTTTTATAATGAACCAATTTATTATTAATACCATAAAATGGTTTAATTTTTACCAATCACAAAAATATAAATACATATAAATATATTATTCACCACTAATTGGAAATAAAAAATATGTACGTAAATTTTTGTGATTATAATTCCATATATCCTTTTTTATTTTGATGTCTAGGCCAAAAAAATAATTTAACGCATATAAAAATATTTAAATAACAAAAAAATAAATAAAAATTTCATATTTAATATTCTCTTCTTCATCAATATTTATACTTATACATATATGTAGGTATGTTATATTTTTATTGCCAACATCCTAGAATTTTTTTATGCCATAAAAATCATAATATTTTTACTACAATATTTTATTATTGGTGTATTTATATCTGCATATTCTTATGAACACAAATTTTAAATGTTTTTATTTTGGATGAATATTATTGAAACACACAAAATAACAAATAATATTTTGACAACCCATAAACGGATGTCCTGGCGTAATAGTAAAATTTTATATGTATGTATATTTAAATAACCAAATAGCATATAAGAATTAAGGAGTAAATATTTTTATTTTTTACCGACCAAAAGATAGAAAAAATAGAATTAAGTAGGAAAAGAAATCTATAAATTTTCATATACTTTTTGTTTATGATTAGATAGTTTTTTTTATTTTTTTCCATTAGTAAATTTTTTCATATTAATTTGAATAAGCCAATAATTGCTATCTGGGTGGTAGTAAAATTTATCTAAAAAACCACACACACTAAAATATACATTTAATCCTTAACAATTTCTATAAAATTTTGCGTGCATAAAAATATTGAAACAAAAAAAATACAAATTTTATATTTTTATTACTTTTTCATATATTTTCATTATTTAAATTTTTTTTATACATTTTATAAATTCAAGTCATCATCATCAATTTGTACACCGGAACAGAAATATAAGCTTTTAAAAATAGCTTGAATAGTACCGTGTAGTAATACAATAAAATACGATATGACATGTACTACATTTTTGGTAACGTTTCACGTCAGATAGCGCCGCACTTTGATAAAAAAAAAATATGGCTAATTTTTCATACATAAAATATTGATCGATATTTATTATTATTTCAAATTTATTATGTATGCAAAAGAAAAATATTACAAAATCACACAAAAATATAAAAAAGTACAGGCGTCGTAAAAACATTAAAATAACAAAACCAAAAATATGTAGCTTCTAACGTGATACCATAACATAATATATGTATGTACCTTTATGGTACATGGTATAGCTAAACCGAAAAATAAAAGATGAAATTTTTTTTTTATGAAAATTGGAAAATATATAAAATGAAATTTATTGTACATGAATAGAAAAACAAATTGTCCCATCAAAATATTTTTGGTATTGGATTCGGAAAAAAGGATTCGATCCTTTCATCTTTTTTTACAATATATTTTATATGTTTATTATTTATCTTGTTTTCTGTGAATTTTTTTATTTAAATATTATTTTTATTTTGATCCTTTCGATGATGTAAATAGAAATCCTATACAATCCAAGTTTAAATGTTTTTTTTTATTATAATTTTGAAGATCTAAAATATGACACTTTAAGTGCTTCTATATTTCGTCCGGCTATTTTTAGGTTTGATGATTTTATAATGTGAAAAAATTATATATTTATTTTTTATATGATTTTGTTTATATATTTATTTACGTACAAAATTTTTTAATAATAAAAATTTCGAAATTAACTAAAAAAAATATATAAAATTTGCTAAGTGGTTAAAAAAAGTTTTACATTAACATAATTTAATGGATTATTTTTAATAATTATAAATAATGAATTAATGATTTATCAGTACAAATAATTTTATATTACAAATTACTTTAAAAAAAAGTGTAATAGTCAAAATAAATTAATTTTACAGTGTACTAATATTATGTGCCCCATCAAATAACCCTTTAATATAAATCTTAAAAAGGATCCTTTCTCCATTTAGAGTAAAATATATCAATATCTACATTCAAAGTGTCTATATAAAAAGCTAGAAAAACCAAATAAGAAAAAAGGTAAAGGAAAAAAATTAAATGTTTCAAAGCATTAAAACTTCCTAAAAAAAGGAATTTTCATGAATGTATAATAATATATATTAATAAAATTATAGTTTGTTGAATAGATTTTTCTTCTCCCCGAAAATTGATGAAAATTGAAAATCAAAATAACATATCAAAAGTACAATGAAAGACTAGAAATTAATAAAAAAAAATATAAACATAATATGCAATATAAATCATTTATTCAAAAGGATGTTTTTACAAAAAAACTTGAATCAAAGCGAAGTATCGATAAAATTATTAATTATATTCGATTTCAAAATTTATTCAAGAATCTATAATGTGTCAGATATAATTTCAAAACGAGCATTAATTTAAATACCATAATAATATATATGCAAATAAATAAATATAATTAATTTTATTATGTAGAATATTGTTTTAATTATTTTCACCTAATATATACAATAAAAAAATTACAAATTTCTTTATAGTATTATAACATTTAAAAATACATCCCATCCTTTAGAGTTGGGACATAAATATATGGTTAACCATACAAAATATTTTACAATACTTAATACCCACAATAACCAATTTCAAATTACATAATCCATTTGTCTAACTTTTCTTTTATATTATACCCTCAGGTGGATAATATGTTTGGAAAAAGGATATTTTTAAGACAAACTCAAAAGTAATTAAAATAATAAATGATATAATCGAGAAAACTGCACCGAGACTGTATAGCATAGAAAAAAGCTACTGTTCTTTTATATCTATATCTAAACATTATTTTGACAAAAAAAATCCCTTTATATTAAGGATACTGTGATAGTTACTTTGCTAAAGCAATAACAAACTAACTATCACTGTGACAATAATGCAATATATATGTACAAAACATAGTGACAAATTACCTAATTTACTTGTTTAATGTTACATAAATTTTTTTGTTAAACATTTTGTTGAAGAAATGGAGAAAAAAACATTTAGTTTGATAGTTTTTATTTTTTACAATTAAATTAATAATAAAAATTCTATAAAATTGATAGTACGTATTACAAATTTTAATGTAAAATTAAGATTAATGATATAGTAAATAAAATTTAATATAATAATGAAGTTACAATTATGTACTACATTTATAATTTGTATTATTATATAAAAATACCTGAATCATAGGTATTATCGTGCGGTTGTTGTTCCAATGGATACGATTAAATAAGTTTTTAAAATTTATCTCTGTATAATGCTTTTATAAATGTAATATTATTCTTTTAGAGAGAAAATTTTATAAAATTGCATTTCAAAAGTTTTACATTAAAAAAAATAGAAAGGAAAATAATGAAAATCATTAGGTAGAGTGTGGCACTACATATAATATATTGGATATTGAAATTGTAGTATTTAAATGTATACCATTGCACAAACAAATATAGTTTTTTGGTTTGAAACCATAATTTTATATCATAAAAGAATTCTATATATTCACACGTGTTACTTATATTAGTTAAAATTGTTAAATTGTTAAAGCTAATGCAGTTCTTAAATCTGGAAATATTTTAAACTATACAAATCAATATTGTTCATACAGAATATCTAATATCAATAGATAATATACAAAAAATATATATATATTCCTTAAATCTTGAAATATTTTAGTATTATTTCAATTTATTTTTTCATCGTATTTGTTAAATACATTAATTTTTTAAAGAAAGAAAGACACTCTTTTGGTTTTATTAGACAGTTTTAAAGAAAATTACTTATATTAATGAATGGTTTTCTGTCCGTCAGTCTCGTAAATGTTTCAATCCGTCTCCTAGATGGTGTTATATATTTTTTAATCGATATTTTAAAAATGATTTACCATCCCAAAGAATTAAAGAATACCATGGATTATATTTTTATTCTTTGTGAATCTTAAATCTATTTAAATTTTGCATCTTAGGAAACGCTTTATCGTCATAATGTAAAAATTTTAACAGATCTACAAAATGTTTACCAAAATAAATTATAAACGAAATGTTTGAAATGTACTAATGATTTTTTTTAAATTATATTTAAATAGTAGTTATTAAAATATCTCACCAATGATTATGAAATTATTACACAGCAACTCAGATGCGCACTATTTTAACATTTTTAGACCATATCTGTTGTATAGAATGTTTCATTTATATAAATTCACGTATTCATCTTAAATTTTATTTCTCAATTTCGCAAGAAAACATATAACGAATACAAACATAATCTATAAATAAAATATATGTATAAAAGGATATTAAAATTCAATTTTATTTTAAATATCTCATGCAACATAACAAAAACGGATAAGAATATGGCAATTTAGAAACGCGTTATTACAAAATCACATCAATAAGAAATAATACATATATCGTACAAGTAAAGTCAACAGAGTCACATACTGCTGTCACCTTATTTATTATGGTAACCTTTTGGAAAATGAAAAAAAAAATAAGTTTTATTAAAGTTTAAGGAAAATGAAAATCGCAGTTCGCGATTCTCATTTTTAATAGAAAAATACTATATTTATAAGGATTTTGTGGCTAGAAGCCAACTGGTAGTTATTAACAGGACTACAAGTATCGCATAGCAACGTTTACTGTCTTGAATTAAAGGTAATTAAAATACCAACATATTGTTGTAGTATACGTATAGATGGTAATGAGAATAGCCATGTCCAACTCATACTTACTTTTATCATAAATAGAAAATATTAAAAACATCTATTCAAGGTCTGCTCAAATTAGAATACATTATTCAACCTTAAGGCTATTTTCTTTTGGCTAGACAAGGCGTTATAATATTTATAATGTAACTATAAAAATTCTACATTTTGGCAGAAAATACAATAAAAAGTTTTAATGTCTACAGAAAAAGTTTAAGATAAAAGTAAATTAAAATGTATATATAATTTAAAATATATGGTAAAAGTAAAATCTACAGATATCAGTTGCTCTATCAACCGTAAATAGCTCATTAATAACAATGTTACATCATTAAAAAATTAATAACTTAGTCATAAATAATATTTTTATATACTTAATAAACTATTTTTATAATCTAATTA
This sequence comes from Empis stercorea, assembly GCA_949752835.1. Taxonomy (NCBI): domain Eukaryota; kingdom Metazoa; phylum Arthropoda; class Insecta; order Diptera; family Empididae; genus Empis; species Empis stercorea. The sequence continues at coordinate 644,795 of OX457086.1, forward strand.
AAAATTTTAAAGATTATTATTATAAATAAATATAACATCGTAATCATGTTAATTGAATCAATATTAATTTTTGTAATAACAAAATTCATTTTTAACTAAAGTATACAAAATAAATTTGAATATTAACATAATAAAATTAATAATTCATGATTTTTATCTTGGAAAAAAATAAAAAAATTAAAATAAAATTTTATAAATTAGAATTTTAAATTCCCTAACAAAAACTTTATTAAACTTTTACTATACTCGTAGTCATAAAATTATCAACTTAAAATATATGTATATATAAAATAATGCTAATAAATTCCAATATCTACATTTCCCAAATTTATCGTCCTTTTTTGTTTAGTTTAGATCGTAAAATCAAACCTCTATATAAATGAGAACAAAAAAAAAATAATTATACATATACACATATTCAGTAAATTAATTCAATTATTTCAATAAAATAAAATGGTTATTGACCTACATTTATACTATTTTACTATAATAAAAATACTAATAATATTCCTGAAATCTACAAATATAATGTTTCTGGCATCCTTTTACCATTTTAATCAAATATTATTCTAAATAATAAAGTCATTTTACTATAGTTAGAAGATAATAATTAAAAGCTATTAAAATAGAACCAAAATATCATCACAGAAAAATATGTTGGTTTGGTATACTAAATATATTTTTAGCTTCTCGGATCTATGATGCAATTTGCGAACAATAAAATAATCAAATAAAAGCCAAAAACAAAAACAAATTGTTTCTAATTTACAAGTATATTTTGATAGTTAATATGGAATTTATGTACATTACTTATTTAGAAGGATATGTTTATAATTCAGGAAAAATACTTTGAGGTTGGTTTTTATGGTCTTTATATAGTGTATAGTCTGAGACTGGTGGATATACGATACTCATTCTGATCTTTTATATATAAGTAGGTTATTTGACTTTTACAATTATTAATATCTATCGTGAAAATTTATGGAAAACTATAGTAAAAGATATATTTATACGATTTTCAAATTTTCATTATATTCACATTGTTCAATATCAATATATTTAAAATTTACAATGTTAACATAATGTTTATTTCTATTTTAAAATTTATCAATGTAAATAAGATCATTAAAGATAAAGAGTTGCTTCAATATACTATTTTATTTATACATAATATAATATAAATAAATTAATATATTTATGCAACTCTTTATATATTTTGCATTTTCCAGTATACATTGCCAAACTTGTATAAACTAGTGGCCACATATAACAAGTTTTAAAGTAATTAATTAATAAATCTATATTATATAAAAAGATCTTCATAAAGTTTATCCGAAAAATTAAATGACAAACAAATGAATCCCAATTTTTGGAGTTAAAAATTTTCACCTAACTTTAATAAAGTTAAAAATACATTTTTTCCACCCCGAAAAAAATTCTACAAAAAAACAACTGTTAACATATGTAAACAATTTCATTTGCTATAACCTGATTTGAACTTTCTCTAGTGTCCTATTTAAGAAAAATTGTATTTTCTACATCCTTTTAACGTATACATTATATAAATACAAAAATTTAGTAAAAACTTTTAATAAAACTTTTTTAATTTTTCCTTCTTTACATAAAATTACACAATTGTTGCTGTCTTCTTTTTTTTGCCCACTTTAAAAGATCATTTTAAGATTTTATAATATATCCTTTGAGAATGAATCCTGATGATGTTGTTGTGGATATTTTTATTCGACCAACGAAAAATTCAAGAAATTACCAAAAAAAAGAAACAACAAATTTTTTTAGATTGTTTTTTTTTAAAGCGCACAAAAACAAAAACAAGTTGTTTGGGAAAAGTTAAACGATTTTTCTTTGTAGTTATTGCTTCTTTTTTTTCATTAAAAAGAACTAAAACTTTTTTAAAAGTTTCATATTAGATTTTCATTGCAGGCCATTTGTATTTTTGTATGCCTTTAATAATATAATTTACAGTTGAAAAGGGTAACAGCAGGAAAAACAAAACAAATTTCTTGAAACTGTTCAAATTTACTTCTTTAAAACAAAAAAACCCGAAACATCTGCTAGAGACATAAAGCTTTCATCATTAATCATAGATTATAATTTGGCTTACGTTTTTTCTTTTTTTTCGAATATTTTTTAAAATTTTATTTTATGGAAAATTTATTATTCAAAATTTTGTATTGAACAATTTTTTATTTATTGCTTTCCAAATAATATAACAATTTTTATATACATACATATGTATGTATGTATAACGATTCTAGAAATTTATTTTTAGATTTGTTATTTTGCATAACTGAACCCACACTGAATTAGTCAAAGCAAAAGAAAACGCAAAAACATGGTTTATCTTAAACACACTCCGAATTAAACAAAATATTGAGATTATTATTGCGAATAAATTCCGAATATTTTGGTCTGGTGTGGGTTCAAATAAAACAATAATCACTATTTCTAAATATGATATTTCTGGTTAATCCTTTAAATTTAAAACGAATAAAATGTTTGGCTAATTCAATGTGGGTTCAGCTTAAATGATTTGACTAAACATAAATATTTTGTCAATACATATATATAATTTTGTTGATATACAAAATTATAATAATTTTGTTTAGTAAGAGGGAAATTTTTTCACACTTGAGTGAACATTTCAATATAATTTTCCGGATGAGAATATTTTTTATTTATATGACATTTTCAGTTGAGAAATTATTAATAATTTACCATTTAATTTCAATAAAAATATTTAATACTTTGCACTAATGAAAAGCATATAAATATTTTGTAAAAATTATAAAAGAATAAATTAAAAGATCTACTACTATTAATTTTATGAACAAAATTAAATTTATAGCATAACAATAACTTATCAAATGATCAATTTTAGACATATGTATACATTTCTGAGTATCCATAGCAGACAATGTGCTTAAGCTATCTATTTGCGACTAATTGATGTCAAAGGATAAAATTTAATAAGTTCTTTTGGGGTCGATAAAAATTATATTTAAAATTTTATATTCGAAATTGTTTAAAAAGTTTTAAATTCGTTGCAACATTATTGAAAAAACTTTTTATAATTCGACACATGTGATCCCAATTTAAATCGAAATCTCGTGTTTAGTGTAGTATTCGCGAATATATTTAAAATTTAAAAAAATAATAATTTACATTAATTTTTAAATATATTTTTAATATATCCTTTTTCGAATCCTTTGGGATATTCAAATTAATTTTTGATATTTCTATAGTAATACAATATAAAATATTTATGTAAAATCGTGTTGGAAATTAAAAAAAAAAATTCTTATACGTTAAATTGCCAATATAATTTTCTTCGATTAAAGCATATAAATATAAAAAAGTTCATATTTTGTATAATTGTGTAATTTAAAATCACAACATAAATTGTTTGATAATGGTTAATATTTTTATGATTATATTGTCTTTAATAAGAACTCCTATAAGAATTTCTTAAACAAATTTGTTCTGTATATAAAAAAATTTAAATGTTGTTATATAAGAAAATCCTTTTTTAATCCTATAATATGAATATAATATATAATTTAAATTTGCTAATGTAAAACTTTTGGAAATTCTCATTCGTAGTAAATTTACTAAATCAAATTTAATAATTAAAGCAATGTGGCTGTTGGTTATGGTTCTATAATATATAATATTATATTTTAAAAATTGTCCCTGTAAAGATTATTCTTTCTATAAGAATTTGAATTTTTGTCAAATAAAGTTCGCCACCATTCAGAAATTAGATAAAAGATTTTTAAATAATTAAATAAATAATGTAAATAAAGAAGGAAAAGTCAATTTTTGACAATAACATTTATCCTTGTAACTTTAACCATAAAAATTAAAAATTCGCTAAAATTTAATTAAACTTGAATTTCGTCGTAAATTATATTGAAATATTTTTTTTTTTTTTTAAATTATCTTTTACACAAGTAGAAACAGATGGCCTTCCAAAATTATTAGTAAGTATTTATATTTATTCATAGACCTCTATATTAATAATCTGTATATATTTTTTATGATACCAATGTTTATAGGTCCAAAATAATTTGAATATTTTCGCCAAAAATAAAAAAAAAAACATTTCTTAATTAACTTTAAATGTGATTACAACATAAATTTATGGCAAATTCCTGTTTCTCTATATACAGAACAGTGTTAGAATTAAGGTACAAGTTTACATCATATATATATATATATATAGATATATATTCGTAGCTATATAATAGAAAATTCTAACTTTCTTTTTATCGATTTACTTTATTACACTTCAGAGGGAAAACCTTTGAATAAATAAATATAAAAAATATAAATAAAATCCCATTAAATTGGAAAAAAAATATTGAGAAAAATAATAATAATAATAATAATGTTAAGACATTATTTTATCAGAGGAAAAACTTTGTTTCTCTGGCAAAAAAAAAAATATATTTAAAAGGTGTTTTGAAAATTAATGCGTGAAATGAGGCAAAGGGACTTGTATAAATGGATTTTTTTTCGTATCTGTATATCTTTCTATCAAAAAAAAAAGATTATCAATAATGTTTTTATAGGTAATAAATATTTATCTATGATATACATTTTTTTTTGTATTTTCGACATTTTTATTGTTTATAGATTTTTAAAACTGAAAATTGTTATAAGACAAAAATAAATAAAATATAATTTAAAATTAACATTTTTTGGAAATGTGGTAAAAATTATAAATGTTATCATAGAAAAACAGCCATTATTTGTATACTGAAATCATTTTATTACTATAGTTTATAGTGAAGTATTCAAGTACTATTTCAAGAAATTAAAATCAGTGTACTGTTCTTAGGTAAAAACATCAAATGTAGCTCATGAATCAATTTATATGATTGTGTATCGGTTCTGATAAGTTCACAAAAGATTATACAATCGGTTACAAATTTAAGAAGCATATAACAATTCAAATTTAGGTCATAAATATTTTTGCAATATTATTATCTATTATAATTCCAATCCAAAATTCATCCTGACAGAGAATCAATTCTTTTGCAATTCAATTTATTTACTGCTGAATTTAATTTTTTTAAGAAACTTCTAATGCCAAAATTTTGAATTAAATTTATAAATAAATGAAACCCTACACTGTACAAATCAGCCATTACTTTACCTTTTATACATTTAGTGTAAAGGACAATATCAAAGCAGAAAATTTAAATAACATGAAATTAAATCTTAAGTCGGTATAAATTTTGAATCCATAAATGAATTCTGTTGGATAGTTAAGAAAAATTGTTATACGGTATATATATATTTTTTAGAATTATAGCATAAAATAAATTATGATAAAAAAAAAATCATATTTTATTATCATTTTAAATATGTAAAATAAAAATATATTAAGAAATTATTATTGAAAATGTATTGCAATAGAAAACTTTTTCTTGATTTATAATTATGAGCTGAGTTAAAAAGGACACAAAGAAGCCAAGAAAACTAATTTATTAAAGCTGATATATTTAATACTGAATTTACTGAATTTACTGAAATTATTCAAAAACACCACATCTAGCTATGTATCATTTTCTTTATATCCGTTTTTTTTACCAATGTGTCTGTGTCACATAAATAATTTTAATTCAACAAAACACAAAATAATAAAAACTACAAAAAAAGTTAGTTTCTATATTAAAATTGAATATAATTCTAGTGATACAATTTCATAAATCATGCATGCAAAAACCATGACGAAGGAAAACTTAAAACCATAACAGAATAAAATTTATAGTAGCCTTTTTCCTGAAATTTTATATATTATGTATTATTATTTATATTATATGAATATATCTGCAAAATTTGGCACCATTTTTGTGTAGAATTTTATAAAATATTTAATTATCGAATTTAAAAAAAAAACAATAATTTCGTAAATATAATTTTTGGAAAATATCAATAATTTTTTTATCATTGATATTTTCTAAAATTATATAGAAAAAAGTAAATAATTATATTTTTGTCGTTGCATTGGAAAGAAAATTCATTGTACCGTGATTATTCCATTTGGGCAAGATGCCCAATTTATATTTTTGGATTATTTGTATAACAATATTTAAACACATATGTATATATAAGTTGCCATTGATCAAAATGAATTTTTACGAATTTTATTGCAAGAATATAGGATAATTGTAACTACATATACTGAATTTCGACTTAATGAATTATTAAAAGTTCCATTTTTATATTTATTGACGAATATCTATCAATAATTTTAAAAAATTAAGAACTATTAATCCAGAAAAACCGAAATCCTAATTTTAATCTAATATTTAAATAATGTTCCTATGCTGCAATTAAATTTTATAAAGATCCAATTAATTTATTAATTGCTGTATAGTTTCCTTATGTAATTATACCCAGTAGAAAAAATGTGAATTATACTTGTACAATGTCTTTAATTTAATATGCCTTAAAGAAATGATTTATAATTAATTCAATATGAGTTAGGAAGAATGAACGAAGTATATGAATTATTAAATTTATCACACTGGGAAGAGTATAAGATGTCCAGTTAAAGAATATAAAATATTCTGAGAGTTTCCATAATTAAGAATAATTTACACTGGAATTGTTTGCCATTAAATATGTATGTATATCAAATATCACAAAGGGTAAAAAGTAAAAATTAACAACATATGAGTATATTGTAATTTATTATTAGGAAAACTATAATTAGAAAATTGTAGTAATAAATTAATTAGCTCTAAAATTAAATTTCACTAACCTATATTCACTAATAATCCAAAACTTCTTGTAATACTCTACTAAAACAGCCATTTAACTAAACATCGTACTCAGGAGGAGTACTCCTGAACATTTTCAGTCATGTATTGTATATGACTATAGCATCAACAACATTTTCAGTATGTATATGACTAGACACAAACAACATTTTCAGTCATGCATATGACTAGGCGTAAACTTGATGCGAAAACATTTTGGTGTCTATGGACAGGGAATTTTAAATATATTAAAAATATCCAAACCAATTCCAAATATCCTTTAATATAGCAAAAAAACTTGACCAAACCTTCGTAAAAGATTAAAAAAATTTATAAAAGTTTCTACAAGAGTTCGCAGGCATATGCGATTAAGAAATTTACAACATCGCATATTTTTAGGCAGTATTTTTGCAAATTTTACATTAACTAACAATCAATAGAGGGACTTAAATAATTAAATGTATTTATTTGTCCCTCTATTGTTTGTTAGTTGATGCAAAATTTACAAAAGTAGTGCCTATAAATATGCAATTTTGTAAATTAACTATTCCTGCAGTCTCTGGCGCAATTTTTTTTATGGACTTTGGGCATTCGAAAAAAAATTTCCGTAAATCAGCAGGAATAATTCAAGCAATTTACAAAATTGCATATTTTCAGGCACTAATTTTAACTTTACAGGTGGACTGCAATTAATATATATATACTTTTCATCGTTGGTGCAGTGCACACAAACCTGAAATAACATTGGCTTGGCACGACTTCAAAATCTATGTTTAAAATCATTCAGACAAATTTAAATTTTGCTCTTAATAAACCTAAATGATATTATGTAGCTAAATAAATAAAAAGCAAAATTTTCCTAGTTGAGAACTAATGACGTTAATCAAAAAAAAATTATAACCAATATTTTTGGCGGCACATATTAATTACCTTTTTTTTTGTGTTCGGGATATTTCTCTTTCAATGTCCGCAATTTTTCAAGAATCACCATTTTCGTGATTTGCTTCTGTTTATCAAGAACAGCACAGCAAAAATTTATTTATCCAAAGGACCAAAAATGATAAATGAAAACACCAAAAAAAATATAAATAAAAAAAATGGAATGGACTGCTGATTTTGAATGCTTTTTTCAGGCTGGCAAGCATTATTATATTATTGGGACAGTATGAGCACTGCATTATCTACCCCAATGCAGGTTCTTATAATAATGCTTTCCAGTCCAGTCTGAAAATATGGTCAGCATTGCAAAACGTCAGAATCAGCAGTCCATTTTTTTTTATTTAATAATTTTTTTTGGTGTGTTCGTTTTTGGGTAAATAAAATAGATATTGGCTGTGCTGTTTTTGATAAATAGAAGCAAATCACGAAAATGGGGATTCTTGAAAAAATTGCGGAGATTGAAAGAGAAATATCACGAACACAAAAAAATAAAGGTAATTAATATGTGCCGCTAAAAATATAGGTTATAATTTTTTTTTAGATAAACGTCATTAGTTCTCAACTACTAAAATTTTGCTTTTTATTTATTTAGCTACCGAATACCATTTAGGTTTATTAAAAGCAAAATTAGCTAAATATCGATCACAATTATTAGAACCGGCTAAAAAAGGGGATAAAGGTGAAGGATTTGATGTATTGAAAAGTGGCGATGCTCGCGTTGCCTTAATAGGTTTTCCATCAGTTAGTACAAACATAAACATAGTTCAAATTTAAATGGTAAAATACAAATAATTTATTTTTCTAAATTTAGGTTGGTAAATCTACACTTTTATCAACTTTAACCAAAACTGAATCGGAAGCAGCAAATTATGAATTCACAACATTGACATGTATTCCGGGTGTTATTGAATATAAAGGTGCTAATATTCAATTACTCGATTTACCTGGTATTATCGAAGGTGCTGCACAGGTAAATAATAAATATTAATATTTTACTTAATTTTATTTATCATTTGTAATTTTTTAAAGGGTAAAGGACGTGGTCGTCAAGTTATTGCTGTTGCGCGTACAGCAGATTTAGTGATAATGATGTTAGATGCTACAAAACCAAATGTACATCGGGACTTATTAGAAGCTGAGTTAGAATCAGTTGGTATACGATTAAATAAACGTAAACCAAATATTTATTTCAAAATAAAGAAAGGTGGTGGTTTAAGTTTTAATTCAACATGTGCTTTAACAAAATGTAGTGAAAAAATGGTACAATTAATATTACATTCATATAAAATCTTTAATGCTGAGGTGTTATTTCGTGAAGATTGTACAACTGATGAATTTATAGATGTAATATCAGCAAATCGTGTTTATTTGCCATGTTTATATGTTTATAATAAAATTGATCAAATTTCAATTGAAGAAGTTGATCGTTTAGGTCGCCAACCGCATAGTGTTGTTGTCAGTTGTAATATGTCATTAAATTTGGATTATTTATTGGAAACTATATGGGAATACTTATGTTTGATTAGAGTGTATACTAAAAAACCAGGTGCACCACCAGATTTCGATGATGGTTTAATTTTACGAAAAGTAAGTGTTTTGTTTGTTTGTTTTAAAACAAAATTAAAAATATATTTTATATTTATATTCAGGGTGTTTCTGTAGAACATGTATGTCATGCTATTCATAGAACATTAGCAGCTCAATTTAAATATGCTTTAGTTTGGGGTACATCAACAAAATATTCACCTCAACGTGTTGGTATTGCACATATTATGGCTGATGAAGATGTTATTCAAGTTGTTAAAAAATAATTATTAATTTTATTTTATTTAATTAAAAACTCAGTTCATATTATATTTTTATTTTTATTCAATTATTTAAATTTAACTTTCTTTTGAATTTTGAATGATTAAGTAGTTTAGCTTCTTTAAAAAAAAAACTCAGTAATAATTGAAACAAAAAGAAATTATTATGAAGCTTCGTATTTCGTTAATAAAATTGTACTTTTTTACATAATTATTAAGAGTTAATTAAAAATAAAAGGTTTGCCCAAAGTGCATATACATATAATGTTATTAATATTTTAATTGATTTTACTAAAAAAAATTGTAAGATTTTTTTATATATTTTTATAAACGAATAACTTTTTAACAATATTATCAAATGTATATAAATTAACATACCTCTTACTGAGTTTAACTCAAGAAGACAAAATTATTTCAAATAAAACATTAGATGAACTGTTCTTATCAACTTAAAAGCGTGGACTTATAACTTGATTAAAATTCTTATATAAAATTACTAAAATTTAGTAATTAAAAAACAATAGTTAAAATTAATTTATGAAAATACGACTATTAATGTTATATGTATATAATAAATGTATATAACAATTGCAATATCTTTCTGCTGAATTACTAAGATTAAAAACAATTCAGCTGTTGCTAAATACAAAAATTTTATTATGTATTTTTAAAAAATAAATTTAAAAATCAAGAATAAAAAGTGTAGCTATTACTCGGCATTTAGAAATTGTTTCTTAGTTTTACAAGATGAATATTAAAGGGCAGTACAAAATTTTAAACATTTCTTTCGCAGAAAAAGAATTCATAAGCTTTTTATTATATTCAGAATATTGATAAGAAATAATTATAATACTTTTTTTTGTTTCCGGTTCATAAACAATTCAACTGAAATATAAATAGATTTCGTGTACATAAAAGCAAATCAGATTTTTTGAAATAAAACTTTCTTCTAGTAGTTTAGTTTACTAATGAATCAAGAATATTTAAATAAATTATATATAGTTTAATATATTTATTTTTAAGTTATGGAAAAATTAATGCTACTTTTACATAGGAATTTTCTCTATTCTCAAATTATTATATATTTTATAATTCCTTTAGATTTAAATCTTATCAAACTATAGTTATAAATTTTAATAATTTGGATGAAAATCAATCCAAAACTAACTGAAAAAAGCCTAAACAAAATTATTGATAACATTATGATCCGGAAATCTTTAACTCAAAGTTCGTTAATTTTATTTTATCGTTTCGAAATTATTAAATAAAAAATTATTTATATAAAAATTAGAAGTAAAAACAAATTAGGTTTTTAACCTCAACATTTATAATTAAATTATCAATTTTATAAAATAATTTTAATTTTCCATTTCGATTTACTTTAATTAAAAAAATTATAATTATATAATATTTAGCACAATTGAATGTGTTCAATCCTGGTGAGATGGTGTGGCTACCCTATTTTCCAGCTTTGCATCTAGTAGATAGCGGGGATCCAGTTGATTTTAATTGTTTAGGTCTTCTTTATGTCAACAGGATTTTTTCTCTTCAATAATATTAGGTTTTCCTTGATATTCTTATTTTAAAAGGGGTAAGTAAATGAGAGTTTTTTTTATTTTATTCTAGGTATATTTTATTTTTTATTGAGATAATTAGATTAAAGATTAGTCTTTGGTTTAAAGGTTAGTAATATAACTTATAAACTAGGATTTAAATATTAATTATTGTTGTAGTATTTGTTTTTAATTATTTAGTTAATTACATACATTATATATATGGTTGGTTATTGAGTAGAGTTAAAGGTTAAAATATGGTTACTTTTTATTTAGTTGAAGTTTGTTTTTCCTATTTTTATTATTCTTTATGAATTGTATGTTTGTTTAACATTCCACCTTCCTGTGTAATAAATTTTCTATGTTGCAGTTCTTATATGTAAGTATATAAATACATTTAATATTTAATGTAACAAATTTCAATTCTTACAGTTACAGGTTTATGTGCCATTCTAGAATTATATTTATTAGATAATTTAGTAAAGGTGTTATTTTTGATGATGTTGAATTTTTTTCAATTTGTGTGGCTGTTCCTGGTGTGTTGTTAATTGAATTGGATCAGGTGATGTAGATGTTGAAGGAATGTTTTGATCGTGTGTAGGATGGTTGTTATTGATAGTTGGCTAGAAGTGCTATGAAGTAACCTGTTGGATGAATATGGTTTTTGGAACCATTTAATTTTAAGCGTGTATTTGTTGTATCTCTGGTAAATCCAAATAGTCGAAGTCTGATATGGCATTTTCGTAGTCTATGGTTATATTTAGTTTGATTTTTCTCTAAATGTTCTTTAAATTTCTCAATGTAGTCATGTGGTAGGATAACCAGATTGTCAACATATTTCTGGGACAATTGGACATAGAACGTTTTCTTTATATTTTCCATTTCCTGAATAATGTGGTCCATGTATATGTCAGCAATTATGGGAGCTAAACCACAACCCATAGCTATGCCGGTATTTTGTTTATTTTTGTGATCATATACAAAATATGTGTTTTCTTATGTAGAAAATTTAAATTTTTAGTTAAAATCAAATCAACGCCATAGACTAAGCAACATTTATGCACCCATTATCTTTTGATATACATTTAACAAACTATAATATTGTTGCATAGGAATTATAGCAGGTAAATTCCCATTTTAACCATGTGTATAAAAATTTTGAAATGAACGTCTACAGAGTTTATCAACTAAACTATACTTTTACATTGTAGGCTAAATTTAAATTAAAATAAAATAGAAAAATATTACAAAATTTTTTTTAAATTAAAAATTATAAATAAATTTATATTTTAATAGTAGACCTAAGATGTCTACATTAAATTTCCATTTTTCAAGTAAAACTATAAGAAATGGCGGAAGTATTGTATGATAAGAAAGGGGTCATATTGGGGTATCAAAAATATTTTAGATAAAAATTACATTCTACACACTGTGTAATATTGATCATTCAGTATTTTCTCTTCAATAATAATTCATATAATATAAAAAGCTGATAAGAACTATAAAAATAAATATTAAAAACAAAAATGTTCTCCTTTTTTTAATGGTATTTTATAATTTTGTCATATTTGGATGATTGATTAAATATTTAAATCTTATGGTCTAAAAATTAAGTATATCGGGCCCGTAGAAATTGGAAGCACACAACGAATATTTTTGCAAGTTAAAATTTTCGATAATAATTTTTGAAAATGTATATATGTGGAAAAATTTATGATGTGTTTTTTGATTGTTCTTTTTTTCAAATTACCAACAAAAGATTGAAGCACATAGCATACAAAAACACATCAAAAAGACAAAATAAACAAACCGCTGACACCAGAAACAAAAACAACAACAATTCTTTGAATGTAACTCAAACATTTTTTTTTGTATTTCAGGATTTCCTCTTCCAAGAAAGATTAATTTGTTGTTCTTCATTTTTATGTATATATCTAAATTTCTAAAGATGATTTTAAGGATGAATATATCTGATTTATGGGGTTGAAAATAATATGTATCTGCTTGTAACTCGCTTAGATAAGATAAGCTAAATATGAGAAAGTGTAGCATGAGTTCATAAATTCATTCATTCATAAATCCATTAATAAAATAAATTATATTATGTATATACAAAATTATTGTTTATTGCAGAAATACATAAATTTCATCTTTCCTCAATTTTGACTCAATGATATTTTAATGATTTCAGTTTATTTTAATAATATGATATTAGGTCCAATAACAAAAAGTTGAAGTAAAATTTAACTTAATTTATATTTCGATTTAAATATTCCTATCTCCTGAAGAAAAACTAAATCGAGATAAGTATTGTTCTAGTTATTAAAAATTATTTCGGATATTCTATTAATATTTATAAATTATAGAAAGAAGTTCTACTTCTACATAATATGGTTCTATGATTTTATCGTTTACGTTTATACGGAACATATTTTGATCGATATTTTATTATGGATTTTATTTGGTGTACGATTGCAAATCTTGATATTTTTCATTATAAAATATTTTTCTGTATAGTCATATATGACTATAGTTCAAAAACAGAATGAATGCATCTATCCGAAACCAAATACAAAAAAAAAACTAATACATTTGCAATTATATGTTATCTTTTGTGAAAACCATATTTTATACGTATGTTCAACTAAATTACTAAAAAATTTATATGCTCAAATTTTCCCACATGAACCCGCACAGTATACATAATATACCAGTCCAGCATTCAGACCTACAACAACAAAAAACCATGTGGTTAACAAGACAATATTTTGAAATTGGAATAGGCAACAAGGTAAGGAGAGGATCGGTATCGCAATAATGTAAGGAGAGGATCTAATTCAATTTCAAGAGTTGAACTATAGTAGTAGTATCTCTATCTAATGTAAAAGCAACTATAAAATAAATAAACTATAAAGCATTTAGTTGGAAAAATGAATTATATCTAAATATTGCAGTCAATATTAACAGACTGTGATTATACTTGTAATTCAAAAATTGGCTATTTAGTAGTTCTAGTAGCTAAACTTTTAGTTTACTGTACCAAAAAACCGTAGTGTTCATAATACCAAAAATTAATGCATCAAATAATTCATCAATTTATATTTAATTTAAAGTTCTAATTATAATTTATATCTTGCTAGTAACTTAACTAAAAACTGGCAATACTTTATGTTTATAGATAGATACTATAAAAACGTTTTTTTTTTTCAAAGATTACAAAAAAAACTAAAGAGAATTTTTTACTTTTCTTAGTAATGAGAGCACGATTTATATTTGGTATAGAAAAGGGAAGCAAGAAGAAGTCCGTCCAAGCTCGACTATTTGATCAATTTTTCGACTTTAGTTGAGTACAAGATCTTGAGACGTTCAAGCGGTTTTGCTCGTTATTTCATCGCGGTATCTGTTTAATTTGTGGTATATATATATTTTTTCCTTTTTGTTATATTTAGTAAAGATCTTCCAGATATACATACATATATAGAAAAATCATATATATCTATAGTACAAATAATTTTAATGGGTGGTATATTTTCTAATAATGTGAATAAAAAAAAATATTTCCAAAAAAATACTAAAAAATAAGTTTTGTAACAAAAAAAAAAAGACTATACGGGGAACGGATATATCAAACTTTTTTAGGTATATTTAATTAATTTTTATTTTGTATTTATTAAAAAGTCTTTTTCCCGAGTTCTAATGTGAAAATGTGAAAAAAGAAATTTGTCAGTGCATTGATTTAATTTTTTTTATATAAGTGATTGAAAATATCAATTAAAATAATTTGTAAAATATTTCAATAATTTAAAAAAAATATCTTAATTTTCCTTTTCTGTTTATATCTTCTGTTCAAGATACAAAGATTAATGTTTATGTATATATATAAAAAGTTTATATTTATATCCACTTTTTCATTTTCTTTATGGAATACCAGAAACATCAGCCAGTAAAATATCAGCGTCGTCTCTCTGTGCCCTTTACTTTTCAAATATTTATTAGATTTTTCTTTATATTTTTGTATTTACTTTGAATAAAAAAAGATTTTTTTTTAATTTAATGAAAAATCATGATTTTTACAGTATTTTATATTTTTATATACCAAGAAGATTGAAATTAGAATTATGTGCAGTGTAAAAAAATTGTTAAATAGTTAAAAACATAAAAATATTGTGAATTCCTAATATTTTTTCGGATAATATTATTTTTCACTTTTTTTTTATTTTTGGATAATATTGGATAAAAAAGATAATTATAATTTTCTAATCCAGAAATCATTTTAAAAAATAATGAAAATAATCATAAAATTTGGTGAATTTAACTAAAAACTAAAATAATTTAAAATAAATTATCTTTAAATATTTTTTATACATACGGTTGTAAAATTAATTGATGTAAAAATTAAATTATGATTTTAAAAATATTTGCTAAATATATATGTTAATTTTTATGTGCTAATTTAATTATATAAAAAATCAAATCCTAATAAAGAACAAACATGAACTTAATAGATTCATTATTTAATTGAATTTATAGTAAAATAATTATTATATGAATTTGTGACATATTTACTTATGTGTGTAAAGGACTAATATGTTTTTATTTTGTAAATAGAAAGTAACGAAATTAAATTCACATTTTTATAAAAAAAAAGTATTTGAAAAGAAATGGTTTGATAAAAACTAGTTCAAATAATTTATATTTATTAAGAAATGATGAAAGTTTTTGACATGTTTAAATTATATTTACTTCATTTTAAAAAGAAAGGTTCGAACAAAACTCCCTAAAAGATTAACAACATTTTCAATTCAGTTTCATATTACAATATTATTTAAAAGACGTTTAATTCAATTTGACAAGAGATCAAAAATTATTGAATAATCGCTAATACAATTTTAAAAATATTAAAATATATTGAAAAGCGATTTCAATCTGAAAATGATGGTATACATATGTATAATAATATTTTCAGACCAAAAAATTTATATATTACATATTTAGATAAAATTATTATACAAATACATATTTGTAAGTATCTATATTTATTTGTTCAATATTTATAGATAATATATTATAGGAATGTGAAAATTGCGTAAATTTTTGTATAAATTGAGGAAGTATTTATAACTCTTCTTCTAAATTTTAATCTATAAATGAATAAATTTTTAATGTTTATATAAGATTTATATAAAAAAACATATTCATATTAATTTATAGATCATTTAAATTATCTTGAGAAAAAATCATTATATACCTTATAAAAATTATAATAAAAATCAGATTTAAAATAATTAATAAAAAAAATACTAATTAAAATTAGCTCAGTTTAAATTTAAAATATGACCTCAATACTTTTAAGATAAGCTCTAAATACGAATATAGAAATTAGATACTTTTTATGCATAGCAAAATTCTATGAAATATTTAGCCATAATATCATTTTTCGTTTATGTAAATATGTTTGAAAATTTTTAATAATTTTATTTAAAAAAATATTTTCTTATTCTATATACATTAGAATTTTGTTTCTGAATTAAAATCTTAGTGAATATTAATTTACTTTATGCTTAGAATAGCAAAATGTATAATTGTATATTAATAATATCGCTTGAAAAATTTGTCGGATATTTTGATTTTGAATATTACAATGAACTTGAAATTTGATATATTAAACTAATAATGTATTTCAGACTGAGTTAAGCAATTTATAAATAACAGCAAAATGTATACGGAGTTGCATATTGTCTCTAAATATGCTAAAAAAATATTTAAATAATTATTCTCATTTCTATATAAAGTATTTAAAAAATTAAATTAAATTCGTTTCGTTAAGTATATTGTAATATTCTTTTTATTTTTTACACATTTATGCAAAAAGTAAGGGCGGGTATAAGCTTACTTTATGAATTTTTAAACGACAAAAAAAATTATTTTTGATAAAAATGTTATCGGCAAAAAATAGCAGAATAATGTAAAACTTAATAAAAAATATACTCAGCTTTGGTCATGTATTATTAATATATTTCTGAAGAATATTATATTCTCATACAAACATAATTATTTAATATATTTAAATTTAGTAAATTTGTTATCTGAATAATTTAATATTTGAAAATTGTGTATTCAATAAATTTTTGGTGGTGATATAATTATAATTATATAATGTATATTTACTAATATTGTCTAGTTCTAGTAAACCACCATTTGAACTATTGGTTAAAATTGTAGTTTACTTGGCAATATATCCTCAGAGAAATGTGGAAACCAAAAAAGATATTTTCGGTAGAAATATAAATAGCTGTGATTTCAATATAAAATTCTAAGTAATTTTTTTTCTAAATAATTTGAATTCTAGATTTTATAACTTACACGATTAAATATTCAATGTTATCCTAATATAATTTAAGGCGATTAGTTAATTAATTGGAAATTTTTTCGTTTATTTTAACAACTAAATATAAATACATTTTGTACAATAGTAAAATATATACCTAAAATTATAATTAAGAATTAATTTTAATTTTCTTAGGTGTGTGGACGTTTTATTGACGTCCTTAAGACACACGATGGTTAATTTAAAAACAACAGTATATGGCATATTTATATATGTAACAATATTACTATTTAATGGTTTGTTATGAAAACAATTTTAAAATATCGAAAAATATTTTTAAAATAATTTTTTTATTACAGAATTTAATGTAATTAGTGCACAAAATCAAAGAAGAGATCGACATCGAGAAAATATACCAAGAAGTAAATATATTATTCGATATCAATATAATATTTTTAAAAAATCTTATGTATAAAAATATATTTTTTACTCAGATTTTTTTTCCTTAAAATTTTATAAATTAATATATAGGTAAACATTTAAAATTCCGTTCACGTTCAACAACATTATCACCATCATTAAGAGGTGATCAAACACCATCTATTGATCATTATTCAGATTATGATGCGAATTATATTGATTTAATACAATCACAAAGTAGTAATAATTTTTACAGAACCATTAAACCAAATTTCCAATCTCAAATGAAGATAATAAATTCAACAAAATATTTGTCAGCAGATAAAAGAGCTTCTACAACAATTACTGTTACAATGAAAAGTCCAATTTATATTTCTTATCATCATAAAGGTCAAAAACTCAAAATTATATTAAAATATTACAAAAATTGTCTAATCTATGTATTTGTCTTGTCCTCCTTCCTATAAATATGTATCTATATGAATAAGAAAACATTTTGTATTTTACTTGTACGTACCAACAAAACAATCCATTTTGAAAAACGAAATTTATAAGTTCTTTATAAGCTAGAAATTAATAATTTTCCTTATCTTTCAAAGAGAATAAATTTATGTTTCCTATCCAAGATATATGTGTGTGGTTAACATTATATCTTTTTTTTAATCAAAAAAATAATATTTTTATGTATGGCTTGTTCTACCCACCTGATTTTTGTTTCAATTTTGTTATCATTACTGTAAACAAAATAAAATTTCTTATGTGTTGTTGAATGACTACCAAAATTTACATATCGAAAAGACTTGCTATGCTATAATATTTAATATAAAAACTGTATATATGACTTACATTATTTTTTTCTCCAAAATTTGTATTTATTTATAAAATATTAATTTTATTATATAGAGTATCCTCCAAGAGTTCATCCATGCGAACATAGTTCATGTTATCCAGCGACTGGAAATTTACTTATTGGCAGGGAGAATCGTTTATATGCTTCATCAACCTGTGGTCTAAATGGTCCTGAACGTTTTTGTATTGTATCACATTTAGAAGAAAAGAAATGTTTTCTTTGTGATACACGACCAAGCAATCAAAATGATCCATTAAAGAATCATCGTATTGGGCAAATTATTTACGCTACAAAACCAGGGTATTAATATGCAATATATAAAATGTTACTTGGAAACAAATTTTATTTTTTAAATTTGTTTTTAGAACATTAGCTCCATCATGGTGGCAATCGGAAAATGGCAAAGAAAATGTTACAATTCAATTGGACTTGGAAGCTGAATTTCATTTTACTCATTTAGTTATTGTATTTTCAACATTTCGTCCAGCGGCAATGTTAATTGAACGTTCATATGACTTTGGTAAAACATGGCAGACCTATCGTTATTTTGCTCACAATTGTGCTGAATCATTCCCGGGTGCACCAATAACATCTGTTAATATCACTGACGTCGTTTGTGATAATCGTTATTCAAGTGTTGAACCGTCGAAAAATGGTGAAGTTATATTCCGGGTATTACCCCCTAATATGAAAATAGCAAATCCTTATGCCCAGCATGTACAGAATATGTTAAAAATGACTAATTTAAGAATTAATTTTACAAGACTACACAATCTTGGAGATACGTTGTTAGATGATCGTCAAGAGATACAAGAAAAATATTATTATGGCATTAGTAATATGGTTGTAAGAGGATCATGTTCTTGTTATGGTCATGCATCACGTTGTCTGCCACTAGAAGGAGCTAATGCTAATGAATATGATATGGTACACGGTCGTTGTGAATGTACACATAACACTAGAGGTCTAAATTGTGAGGAATGTGAAGATTTCTTTAATGATTTACCGTGGAAACCGGCATTGGGTAAACAAACAAATGCCTGTAAAAAATGTAACTGTCATAATCATGCAACAAGTTGTCATTTTGATCAAGCTGTTTATGAACATTCGGGTCGGGTTAGTGGTGGTGTATGTGATAATTGCCAACACAATACTCAAGGACAACATTGTGAAGAATGTATACCATTTTTCTACCGTGATCCACATGCCGATTTACAGAGTCCACATGTCTGTAAACCATGTGACTGTGATCCAAATGGATCTTTAGATGAAGGTATATGTGATTCTGTAAGTGATCCAGAAAATGGAATTGAAGCTGGTGCATGTCACTGTAAAGTGAATGTCAAGGGCCGACGTTGCGATACTTGTAAGGATGGTTTTTGGAATTTAGAACCGAGAAATGCAGATGGATGTCAGAATTGTACTTGTAATACTTTGGGAACTATAGATAATTCTGGCTGCAATATGTTTACTGGTGAATGCACCTGTAAACGTTTAGTTACTGGTAAAGATTGTAATCAATGTTTACCACAAACATATGGCTTGTCAGATAGTCAAGATGGTTGTACCTTGTGTAATTGTGATCCAGGTGGTTCTTTGGATAATTACTGCGATGTATTTACCGGTCAATGTCGCTGTAGACCACATATGACTGGACGAAGTTGTAATGTTCCCATTCAACATTATTTTATTCCATCGTTACATATGGTCTTTGAAGCTGAAGCACCTGAAGTTACTGAATGTATATCTTATTCATCATTTGGTGTAAGTATTTTTATATGAGAAATATAATTCACAAATTACGAATTTACAATAACTAACTATTTATATATTTTACATGTTTCCAGAATTGCACAATTCTACCGTATCAGAAACCAGTAGACAGAACTCCTGATTGGACTGGTCCAGGTTTTACTCGTGTACCTGAAAATACTGAATTGACAGTTACGGTGGATGGTATTCCCAGAACAATGACATATGACGTGTTAGTTCGATATTTAACACAAACTAGAGGTGACTGGGAAGATGCACGTATTACTATTGTTCGGCCCGAGGAATATGATCCAAATGGTGAATGCTCAAATGCACATCCAGCGTATGAACAACGAGTGCCATTTAGATTACCCGAAGATCAGACATATGTGGTGGCATTGAATGATGTATGCTTGGAACAAGGAAAAGTTTATAAATTTAAAATACATTTTGAAAGACATCGCCATGATGAAGATAATCCAGCTGCTCAAATACTAATTGATTCATTATCAATTGTACCACAAATTTTAGTAACTCCATATTTCAGAGGTGATCCACCCGCAGATACTAGACAACGCGAATATACTCAATTAGGATGCAATGAGGTTTATTATGATGTCAATTTCGAAACTACAAGAAAAAGTCGACCTGAATGTAAAGACTCATGGAATGATGTTAGCATATTTGTTTTTGATGGTGCCACCCGTAAGTATTTTAATCTAATAATGTAATTATTACTTTTAAAATATCTAATTATTGTTCAGCTTGCGATTGCAACCCAACTGGATCCATTAGCAAGCAATGTGAGAATTTCGGAGGCCATTGTCAATGTAAGCCGAATATTGTTGGTCGTAAATGTGATATGTGTGCACCAGGTACTTATGGTTTTGGGCCAGAAGGATGCACAGGTAACTAAAAATAACTTCTCTCTGTATTGTTGACTAAATAAGTATTTTTATGTAGCGTGCGATTGCAATAGCATTGGATCTAAGGACAATGATTGCGATCTAAAAACAGGACAATGTAATTGTCATCCAAATACTTATGGTCGTGAGTGTGATCAATGTCAGCCAGGTTTTTGGAATTTCCCTAATTGTCAGATGTGTCAATGTAATGGTCACGCCCAAACGTGTGATTCACGAACTGGACAATGTCTACATTGCATGGAATATACAACTGGATATAACTGTGATCGTTGTTTAGATGGTTACTATGGTAATCCATTATTTGGCAGTGAAATAGGTTGTCGAGCATGTCGTTGTCCTGGTACAATAGCATCGGGTCATACACATGCAAATGTTTGTGAGTTGGATCATAGAAATAATGATATGATTTGTTATTGTACGGAAGGATATGGTGGACCTCGATGTGATATTTGTGCTGATAATTATTTTGGTAATCCAGAAAAACCTGGCGGCATATGTCAAAAATGCAATTGCAGTAGTAATGTAAATCCTCATGAATCAGGAAATTGTGATGGTAAGACAGGAAAATGTTTAAAATGTCTATACGAAACAACTGGTGATCACTGTGAATATTGTCGTGACGGATATTATGGCGATGCATTGATTCATAACTGCAGAGGTTCGCAGATTTTTTGAAATAATTTTTATTTTTATATTTACTTTTAACAAATTCTTTTATTAGCTTGCGATTGTGATATGTTGGGCACAAATTCAACAATTTACCATTGTGATCGAGTGACTGGACAATGTCCTTGCTTAAACAATGTGGAGGGATTACGTTGTGATGAATGTGTAGCGAATCATTGGAAAATAGCTAGTGGCGAGGGTTGTGAACCGTGTGATTGCGATCCAATTGGTTCTGAATCGGAACAATGTAATCCGGTAAGAAAAGAGTAAAATCATTTTTTATGTAATAATAACGAAACTATTAATGATTCAGTATGAAGGCCAGTGTCAATGTAGACAAGGCTTTGGTGGAAGAAAATGTGATCAGTGTCAAGCAAATTACTGGGGTGATCCAAACGTTCGATGTCATGGTAGCATTTTGAAAAATACATAAATATTTCTTTCTATTTTAAACTTTTCTAATTTTTTCCAAGAATGTAATTGCGATCCTCATGGGTCTGCAAGTTCGCAATGTAATCGTGATACTGGAGAATGTGTTTGTCATAATGGTATCGGTGGATATCAATGTAAAGAATGTGCACGAGGTTATTTAGGCCAATCACCATATTGTTCACCATGTGGCGAATGTTTTGATAACTGGGATGACATCCTACGATCCTTAGAAGCTGAAACTATAGAAACAATTGAGAGAGCGAAACAAATTAAGACAGTCGGTGCAACAGGGGCATATTCAGCTGATTTTAACGCAATGGATGAGAAATTAAAAACAATTCGACAACTACTGGATAACACCACAGTGAGTTTAACAGATATTGAAGATTTAGATAAGAAAGTAGCCAATTTACGCTCGAGTTTACAAGAATCTCAAGAAAAATTACAAGAATCTGAAGATGATTTATCAAAGGTATATTCAAATGTTAGTTTATCTACAGTCCAATTAGAAAATTTACGTGAACAAAGTGAACATATTAAAGATTTGGCAAATCAATTAAAAGAAAATGCTACACAACTTCAAGAAGCTAATATTGAGGGTGCTTTAAATTTAACTCGAGAAGCATTACAACGTGTTAATTTGTTATCAGCAGTTCGCGATGAAGCACAAATGCATAGTGAAAATGCTGAACGCCAATGTAAACGAACTGAACATATGGTAAATCGTAGTAAATCTGAATTTGATGATTTATTGAAAAAAAATGATGATGCTATTGATGAATATCAAATACAATTAAATAGTTTAAATGAAGCTATACCTGATTTAAATAATGATATTTGTGATAAACGTGGTGATCCATGTGATAATTTATGTGGTGGTGCTGCTTGTGGTTCATGTGGTGGTTTATCTTGTGAAAAGGGTGCTCTAACAAGAGCCGAAAAAGCACTTAAAGTTGCAAAAGATGCTGAACAAGAAATCAAAAAGAAAAAAGATGAAGCTGATACAATAATACGATCATTATCACAAGCAAAATTAAATGCATCAGAAGCATATAATAAAGCACATGAAGCTTTTGAAGAAGCTGAACGCCATTTAAATACAACAAATCAATTAATATCAGATGGTGATGATATTGTTGAACAATTAAATAATATTATAAATAATAAAACTGCTACACCAGAAGAAATTAAAGAATTAGCTGAAAAGACATTAGCACTTGATTTAAAATTAGATCAAAATGAAATTACAAAATTAGGTAAACAAATTAATGATGCAGTTTCATCATTAGAAAATGTTGAATCAATTATTTATAATACACGTAATGATTTGGATCGCGTTGAAAGACTAAAAGATAGTGCAAATGACACAAAAACTAAAGCTGATACTATATTAGAAACAGCAAATTCAGTTGTTAAAGCATTAGACGAAGCTGATGTAGCACAAGAAAAAGCACAACTTGCTATTAATAAGGCAAATAGTGATATTTCCTTAGCAGAAGGTGATTTAAATAAGGTATACATATATATTTTTTGTAGGAAATATACAATTACAAATTTTTACAAATTTACAAATTTCAAATTTCATTTTAATAAAGATTGATAGTGAAACTAATGATGCTCAATTACCAGCCCAAAAAACAGCTGATAAAGTAAACAGTTTAGGGAAACAATTAAGTCGTCTTCACAAGAATGTTGTTACAAATGAATTTGATGCTAAAGATATTAAACAACAAGCTCTAGATATTAAAGATTCAGCTAGCAAAGCACATGAATTAGCTTCTCAGGTAAACATATTCAATTGTAAATTATTGAACTATGTACTAATTAATTAAAAAAAATATTTTAGCTTAAAAATAAATTTAAATCGGCTAATGATTCACTATCATATAAAGCGAAAACGTCAGAAAAAGCACGTGAACGTGCACAACAGTTATTACAACGTGCATCCCGAATAACTGTTGATACAAGTGAAAAATTAAAAGAACTAGATGGTAAAAAATATAATATTCAGAAAATTAATCATATTTAATCAAATTATTTTAATTTCTAATTAAAGGTATGTCAAATATATATAATTTGAAAGAAAAACAATTAGATGAACTTAAGGATAAAATCGAGAATCTGAATGCACAAATGAATATACATCTAGATCATATATCTTCATTAGCTGAACATTATCGTCAATGTAGTTCATAATTTATTTTTGAACTAATTTCAGGATAAAAAAATCAACGTCGTCTTAATATAGTTTAAAAATTTGTTTGTTTTATTTTTTATTTTTATTACTTTTTTTTCGTCACATTATAAAATTATTAAGATACAAGAACAAAGGATACTTAGGAAAAATCAAAACAATAATCATAATTTAATAGGCCATTTACAAAAAATATAATAAAAATAAGTTTTTTTTGTTATCCTTTAAAAAAAGAATTTTATAATATTCCAGTGCCAAAAACAAAAACTATGTATAATTTTTTTTTATAATTTTTATATGTATTTAAGAAAAACGTAATTTTAAAACACTGCCATAATTGGAATAAATATTTACAACATAATCAAATCATATTACGGAATCGAATATTTTAAATAAGAAAAGTTTTTTTTTCTCTTAATTTTAAACAGAAATAATTTACAATAATATTTAAATGCAACTTAAATTTTTTATCCTTTTGTATGTTTATATATATTATATAGAGTTTTATCTAACTAATAAATAAATAAAATAGTGTTAACGGTGGATGTTTTTTTAGATTTTCATGTATATTTTTTGTAATTTATTCCAAAATAGAAAAAATAAGCAATAGACATAACCAAACCATTCATCAATGGTTTGGTTATGGCTATTGTTAATAACCATATATGAAAAGCAAGGGTAATTAAATCATAATTTCCAATTTAGCGGTTTTAAGAACAAACATTTAACAAAGAGAAAACATAAGATTGAAATATAGTTTAAAATCGATTGTAACGTGCGTAATCAAAGAAAGGGGGACGTCTATATAAAAATAATTAATCGAAATTTTACTTATAATGTCCTGGTCCTGCAAATGCAATAGCTGCCTCACAGCTAAAGCTGAATTTGATATTTAGTTTCAGCTGTAGCTGAACCATGTGACTATTTTGTTGTGTTGTTTATAAGAAAAAATATTAAAATGAATTGACTAACCAAGTTTCAACAATTATTTCAAATCAAGTCTAGTGTCATTTTATTCTACAAAATCTGTAATTTGTTAAATCATTCATTCTCTCAATTCTATAGAAAATTCATAATTTAATCAAATATTTACCTGAAGTGCTACAATATTCTTCATGTACCCAATATTCAACATTTTGTTTTCAATATTATTCTTTTATTTCTTATATAGTTTTATATATAAACAATTTTTTGTTTTTCAGTAAAAAATTAATATTAAAATATGGTTTACGACATTCTGAAATGATAAAATAATTTTAATTAAATAATACTTAAGTATGTATATACATTTATAATATTAATACTTACGCTTCAATTAACGATGCTCTTAATTTTGTTGAAACACCAGACGCTTGAGCTTGATTTAATTTAAATACACTTTCAATGACTGATATTTCTGTAGCTGTTGTAGACATTCCACAAAATGCTGCCCAATCATTAACAACCATACCAGCAGCTAAAACATCACTACCACGATTAACTGTACCCGCAACCAAAGGAACCTGCAACAATGATGATAATTCATCTTGATCTTGAGTTGTAGTCTTTGGATGCACTAAGCCACCTTGATTACTTAGTACTGTATATGATCCAACTAACGTATTACCAGCTATTGTTTGCCTAAACACTTCAACATTTAATGTATCACCAATAATTTCTTCTGTTTCCTAAAGATATAAACAAAAAAACATTTCCCAATATCCATTACTTCAAAAAATTCTTACTTTATCCAAATCAGGGTGTACCAATGCAACATAATCGTTACATGCAATTACATTTCCTAATGCTGATAATCTTTCTTCAATTCTTTGCACTTTAACAACATCGGGTAAACTATTTCTAAGATGTTGTAATTCAACATCTGTAGTAGAACTTGGTACTAAGAGACCATTTTTATTTCCCACTGATAAACGACCTAATATTCGACAACCACCAATTGATGCATGAATTACTGGTATGGTTTCGGATAGTTCGGCTTCAAATACACTACAAATTTATATGCAAAAATTGGTTAGTTTTAAACAATTTATTTTAATAAGGACACGTGCGAGTCACTTATAAATATTTATATATGTATGTAATGTATATAGTTTTACAATTATGCGGTTAAGCATACATAACCCTACTAAATTACCTATAAAATGTTTCCGATCCTCCAATTGCAACTAAACAATATGCATTAGTTAATTTACTATATACACCAATGTCATCAATATTTTCAAATTGAACGCGTAAAGCCATTTCTTAATTAAATTATTTTATTATATATTTATGTATAATTGAAAACAAGTAATTTATAAATTTACACTATAATTAATTTCACAATTTGGTAGTGGAAAGATTTATCATCAAGAATGATTATTGAATGACAATGAACTGTGAAGTTTTTTTGTGGAATAGATAACGGCTGTCAAAAACTAATTAAAATTAAAATCCACAATTTGTGGATCATTTTTCGCAACTAGATGACGCTAACGCTACTATTTTTTTATAATTTAACGATCTATAATTATGACGCTACTAATTTTTTATAATTTAACGATCTATAATTAATTATATAATTATCTGTATCTCAAGCTAGAATTTTTTTAAGATATATATTCTATATAAATTGCAAAAGGCGAGCTTACCTTATGGGCTGAGTTATAAAAATGTTCATATTTTTAATGAAGATAAAATATTTTCGATATGAATTATTTATGAAAAATATTTAAAAAAAATACAATCATATGTTAGTATCTGTATACTGTATAGATAGACCCATTATATAAAAATTAATTAAATATTTATCATTAAATGAAATCAAATTAATTTTGTTATTTGGACTATGCATGTAGGTTAAAATATACTTTGCATATGTAGATATATGTAGCTTTCTATTAATAAACAATAACGGTATAGAATTAAATTATAAATATGATTAATTTATCCAATTGTGTGTAACTTTAACTAACATCACTTTAAAATTTTGTATTCAGAATAAAAACTTTCTATTCTAATTTATTTTGGGCAAAACTATTTATATAAAATAAAGATTTCTTTTTAGAATTGATCATTAGAAAATGGAAACTGTTAGAATATTAGTTTTGGGTAAAAATTATAACTTTACATTTTATGATTCAGAAAATTAAATAATTTAATTTTATGTAGTTGCATATTGCTCTATAGTTTTGGCTAAAAATCAAAATAATACCAAACTACCTGAAATTGGATTAAAACAGATATTAATAATAGAATCTTCAGATCAAAGTATTAAATTGGATGTATCTACAAATTCTCCAAAAGATATCGTCATTAATCCTATGGGCCCAGTTAATCTCACAATATCTCAAATTGGGTTAACGCAGTTATTAGCTAATGAGACTTTAAAAAAGCATGTAGATTTGGAAGCAGTTACAGATTCTCCAATAGATATAGTAAATAAATCTGACGGTCAAATCAATGTTACAATTATTGGATCGAATTATATATTATTTGAAAAACACGTATCTCCGGATCAGCAAGCAGAATTGACAAAAGTTTTAAATTCTACAGAAGAGTCTAGGTATCCTTTTCAGACAAATGAGTCCGATAAATTTACAACCTCAAAGCAGGCGTCATTATTAGATCAAACAACAATAGTGCAGCATCAATTATTAGGCCAAACACAATCAAATAAACTAAATGAAGACACTTCTCAAGAATTTTTGAGCCAACTAACAACGCCCTTACCAATTCTGGCAAATCTTAATGAAATACCGCATACAAATCAAACAAATAAACAAAATTATCCATTAATAAACACAATTACATATGTAATAACAGTTTCCACTTATAACAATATTGGTAACCCAAGTTTCCCACCAATGTCAAGCCCTTCAGGTTTACTGGCCAAACTTTTATCAGGCAATATTCCACGATTACCAACAAAACCTGTCAACCAAGGTAATGATATCGGAAAATGAGATAACCATGCACATGCAGTAGTTATCGGAAATACTGTCTAATATTAGAGAAACAGAAATATAATAAAACGTTATTTAAATAGAACCAACTTATTAATAAATGAATTAAAAATACTGCATACCTTTTCAATTTTTTTTTATGTTGGAAAAATTATGATTGTGGAATAATCCGAATGCTCGACAATTGTCTCGACAATTCTGCTCGATCATTCTGATACTTC
The DNA here is from genome assembly GCA_949752835.1 of Empis stercorea. Taxonomy (NCBI): domain Eukaryota; kingdom Metazoa; phylum Arthropoda; class Insecta; order Diptera; family Empididae; genus Empis; species Empis stercorea. Next base: position 673,616 of record OX457086.1, read on the forward strand.
GAAGCGAAGCCGATTATTTTGCTTTCATTGTATATTTTTACTGGGATAATATATTTTTAATTCGCTCTACACGGAACGAGTTTGTGATTTATATGTCAGAATTTATTTTGGTCTTTTTCTTTGTTATGTGTGGAAAAGGTGAAGTGGGCGGTGAAACGATTGGAGAACCTTATGAGTATTTCATCCTTCCTTGGCAAGGCAATTCGATTACTACTTAATTACTAAGTTGTAGTTTAATTTATGAAAACAACGTGATTGATTATTAAATTAGTTCAGTGATATTTCTTTAGTATATACATATATATACAAATTTGAATAATATTCTCAAAATGCTAGTAAGTATAATATCCATAGATAATATAAATTTTTACCATTTATGGTCATGACATATTTATTAAACTATTTTTGTAATTAGAATCCAGAAGAAGATACGGAATGGAATGATGTATTACGGTCTAAAGGAATATTACCCCCTAAAAAAAAAGAAGCAGAAATTACCGAAGATCAAATTGTTTCAATGATAGAAAAAGCTATTGAAGACAAAACAAGGAATGATGGAAAGAAACCAATAGGTGAAATGGATTTAGATGAGCTCGATGAATTAGAAGATTCAGAGGATGAAGCTGTCTTAGATAATTATCGACGAGCCCGAATGGCAGAAATTCGTGCAACAATGGAAAAATCAAAATTTGGTTCAGTAAGGGAAATTTCTGCCCAAGATTATGTTGACGAAGTTAATAAAGCTGGCCAAGACATATGGGTTGTTCTACATTTATATGCAAATGGTGTTCCACTATGTAATTTGATCAATCATTTTATGAATGATCTTGCAATTCGATATCCACAGACGAAATTTATAAGATCAATTGCAACTACATGTATACCAAATTTCCCAGAACAAAATTGTCCTAGTATTTTTATATATTATGAAGGTGAATTGCGTAAGCAAATAATTGGTTCGAATGAATTGCGTGGCGAGAAATTACATGCTAATGAATTTGAATATTTATTGGGTAAATACGGTGCAATTCCAACAGATATTAAAGAAGATCCTCGACCACAAATTAGAGATAAAATGTTGGATGATTTGAATTCTGTCGATTTTTATTAAACGAATATATATATTTATTATTTTTGAAATATGTTGCTTAAAATTTATTGAAAACTTATCAAATTTTCAGTCGATGGAAGAACTAAATGTGTGAACTATGTAAATATTTAGTGAGTTGCTGATTGAACACATTAAATAAATCAATACTTAGCTTTAACTAAACTAGTTATTTAAAACTAACAGAAATATTTAGGAAATTTGTTTTCCCAGATGTAGAAATTCTATTACATTTTTCAATGAAATTATGAAATACATTAGAGGAATCAGAAATGTGATCCATTTAAGCTATGAAAAATATAGTTATAGGATAATAAATAAAGTGATTTCCTATATACCTTGTTTATTGGCGCATCGGTACGGTACGACGGTACGGTATAAATAAAGTATTGTATGGAAAACTAATACGTGCTTTAATTTTAATATATTAATCAAGGTGAGACGAGGCAGGACATAGTATATAGTAATTTTTTTCCAAATTACAATACGACCGTCACGTCACCGTTAACGTAACGTGGCGGTGACCTTGAATTTAGAATTACAATGCCGACAATGAAATTAAAGTGCCAGTCACCGTTCGTTTCGAAAAGAAATTACAGTCACAATGTATTCGTTCCGTTTATATAAAAAAAAATATGTTTAATCTCTATTTTATGTATTAAAATAAATATTTTCTGCATTTATTATATAATACTGGATGCTTCTTAACATTTTCAATAAACTCCCCCATAATTCAAAAAATTTAAATTTCAAATGTAATTTATAGGTTATGTCATTCGACCCATCCGGCAAAGTTAAAATATTTTTAACTCTTCGAATGCATTCGTTTCGACACGTTCATTGTGACTTGCAATCCGGCATATAAAATATATGGGGCTGTCAAAATTTGATATTTTCGATTCGAACGTGCCATTCGAATCGAAATCACTGTGACTGGCACTTAACTTTTCAGAGTTACAGGTTTCTTTTGTCAAGTTGAAGTGGAATGCCACGAAATGATTTTGCAATAACTCATTTATGAGATAACATAACACACTTTAAAATGCTTATTCAGGATTGTATTCAGGAAAATCGTTGCCGTCAAGTTTTTTTTTCATACAATCCTGAATAGGCATTTAAATAAAAATAAATTTAAAATTATAAAGAATTTTATTAGAGAAGAGTGTAAGAAAATTATGTTTTTTCATATCTTACACTTTTGCATATAGCAATAGCATATCTTACACAACTACAACACAACACAGTTTTTTGACACTTTCCAGTTTCCACTTTGGAACGGCGGTGTAAATAAAATGTACTCAAAAGAAATTGGTATAATAAAATCCCATTTTCCCTGAAGGAATTTAGAAAAATAAAAATATTGTCTAATGACATTGACATTGACAGAACTGACATATCACATATGTTTAAATTGTTTTTGGTCTCTTGGTTCTTCTATTGGTTGGTTTTGGTTGTATGTCCAGAATATCGAAGTTGGAATAATTATTAAAGTTGTTATAGAAAAAATTATAAATTTATTGAAAATTTAATACTTATAATGAGTTCAAAAGAAAAGGATAATGCTTTATTAAAAATTCGTTCCTTTTTCAAAAAATCTGGTGGTAAGAAAAGAAGAATAAAATTATAAACTTTCCACTGTTGTTGAGTAAGAAATAATACATACTCGTATGGAGGTATCTAACTTCTAACAATATGAATTACTACAAATTGGACAAAAATATTAGTAAATTTATTTTAGTCCAACTAGTGTTTTGCTATTAATTCAATGTTTATGTGTTTCTGATTTTTTCAATTTATAAATATTATATAGGTATGTCATGTCATTGAATTAATAGTAAATTTAATATTAATAAATTGGACGCAAATATTTTAATTTATATTTTGTTCTTTCTCAACATATGCCTTATTTATGTATTATCTGGATATATTAATAATATTAAATATATATACTTTTACTTATTAATATTAAATGTATGTATATACTGATTTCCAGGTGCTATTAAGGAGCGCGAATTAGGTGCAGATTTAGAGAGAGAATTACGACCGGAAAATCCTGTTGCACAGAGATGTAAAACTTTAAAAGATTTCGGGGATATGGTATATTTTAATTAGGTATTATATTTAGTATAATATATTGTTTATTATTTTACAGGTTTCATCAACAAAACTTGAAGATGTGAGAAGTTATAATCAATGATTAATCAGTACTTTATTTTTGCTTTATATTTTACATTTTAGTCTGCCATTAATAAATTGTGGGAATTAACGAAAGATTTAATTGTGGATAATAAATCAGTAGAACATCGTCAAACTACCTTAACATTTTATAAAAAATTAATTCAAGGTCAATATGCAAATTTATCATTAATGCGAGAACATTTTTTTGTGATAATTCAGGTATATACATATATTTAAAAAAAAAAAATATTTTAAATTAACTTTTTAAAAATGTCAATTTTATTAATCTTTATAGAAACATGATGTTGCAGAAGATTTGCGTCATCGTTTAGATTTACTTATTGCATTAACTGAAAATGGAAAAGATATAACCAATTTTGAAGAAAAGGTTTCTAATAATAAAAATTATACTTAATATAAACTATTTATTAAAAGTTTTCTAATTCAGATTGGTAAATTTATGTTACATTGGGCTCCAATTATGGATAAATCAAATTTAACTGAGCCTTATATAGAAATGCTTGTAAATATTATTAAATTTAATGCTGCACATTTGGATAATGAAATTGTTGCTGGAATCGTACAGTAAATAATTATTTGTTTAACTTAAAATATTAAGTAATTTGTATCTGTGGTTTTAGACATGCATGTAATTTAAGCTGTACAGTTGAACAACCAGAAATTGGTTTACAATGTTTAAAAGTGCTAGACGCTGTCATTTGTTATACAATTTTTCCCAATGAAACACTAACTCTATGTGTTTTTACACTTTGCCGTACTGTGAATTTAGTACCATATTGTCCAACTTCTTGGAAAGTAAATTTTGTTTTACATTTCTCTTAATACATTTTATTAACTTTAATTTATTGTAGAATATGAAAATGTTGTTGTGTACAAATTTGGGATATGAATCATTATTGATTATGTGCAATTTATTAAAGGATAAAAATTATCAAGAAGATGAGACTTTATTGCGTGGTGCTGTCTTTCATATTAATATGGGTGTGTTTGGATCAAGTATATTGGCCCAATTACCTAATTTTTCAACAGTTTTAACTAGTTTTCTTTATGTTAGTATAACAATCTTAAAAATATTTCTATAATTATAATTTAAAAAAATAATAATTTTAGGCTTTAGATAGTCGTAAAGTAATTGTTACATATGAGGTTATTCTCAGCATTCAAATGCTAATTCCTAAATTTGGTAGAGATTTGCCAGATCACGTTTGGGATATTATTTGTGACATCTTAATGGCAATTGCTGATAATATTTGTTTTTTTGGTTAGTAATATTTAAAAACATTTATATTTAAATTCTAATATTATTTTATACTACTAGAATCAAATGGCTTGAGGAAGGATTTCGTACTTCAGAAGCACTTTCATGAAACTATTGATTATGTTGAGCAAATGCTACAAAAAGGTGAAATATGCCTTAATTCTGAATTGATATATGATTTAATTGAAAAGATTGCTGAAAGTCGACCAGAAATATCAGTTTTAAATTTAATTGAATATCGTTCATCGAAATTGACAGCTACACGACCAGAATGGTTACAAATTTTACGTAATTTTGTACAACGTTTTTATAAAATTCCAAATACTGAAATCCGTATTAAAACAATTCAATCTCTACTAAAAATAATGGATATGGATCGGGCTGGATATGAAGAAGAAATATTAGAACGAGTTGTTATACCAGAATTTTCAAATATAATGTTAGAAAATGATTTGAATGTAAGAAAAGCTGTAGCCAAAGCATTAATAGATTTTGCTTGGCATTGTGATACAAAACGTTGTGGAGAATTATTAGATATATTAGAGAAAATATTAAATAGGCCGTTTGAGATATATGGAAATGAAGGATATTGTTTTAAATCGGAATCGGAATTTCAAGATGTTTTAACTGTAGTTCAGGGTTTAATTGAAGTATTTATGGTGAAATTATACAGATTGCCATCTTGTCATGCTATTCGTATATTTAATATGTTAGTGGAACATTTGGAATTACATTATCAAAAGCCAAAAGTTTTTGAATATTATAATGTTATCAGATATACTGTAATTTAGAATAAATTTAATCTGTAAATATACAATATATAAATAATTAAAAAAAATTATTGTAGATTTTTGAATGGATGCTAAGGGCCCGTGCAAATAGTTCATTTCACATAGGTTATCCAGATCCAGGCAATAAAAATAATATTAAATATAGTCATTATTTGGGTATAGATGCGACGCTACCAATACATGATATAACTTTCCAACATCAAGTTTCTACACAAAGTAATCCTGAAACAGAACCAGCTGTTAATTTTACTACTATTTCAATAAGACATGCATGTAAATTAATTGTTATATGTATAGAAAAAGAAAGAGGTAATACTTATCGCACATAGTCAAAAGTATTTTTTCAATAATATAACTAACTGTTTTTTTAGATTATTCAATTTTTCAATTGGTCCTTAAAGAGCTGCCACACATTTTACAAAATAAAGCAATAATTCAAGGCAATGATATAGAATCACTGGCTCAAGCGTTATTTACAGTTTTCTCACCTAAAAAAGATCGTAAATTTTTTCAAAATGCAAAACCATCATCGGACGATTTTAATGCATTAGTGTTACCAGCAATAGCATCACTTGTAATTTATCATCAATATTTATCATCGTATCACCAACAATGTATAATTGAAGCATTGAAATGTGGTGTTTTTCAAAGAGTTGCAAATATTTGTATAAATACTTTGACCATTATGATATTGGAAATGCCTGAAACATTGATGAGGAAATTACCAGATGTATTATTGGAAATGAGTAAAATGAGTGATACAGTAACTGTGGCCATACCAGTGCTAGAGTTTGTATCAAGTTAGTATAACATTTTGTATTAACAGCTTTTTTTTAAATTAATTGTAATTAAAATAGACAACACACTTTTATAAATTGAATTTAGATATCTTGTATTCCTTAATTAGATTATGTATTAAGATTAACGCATTTTTGTTTTTCAGTTCTAAATCGATTACCAAATAATCTGTTTGCAAATTTCGTACCACTTCAATATATGTATGTATTTGCTATAACACTGCCGTACACAAAACCACAACGGTATGATCATTATACAGTTTCATTGGCACATCATGTTATTGCTGGTTGGTTTTTAAAATGCAAACTACAATTTCGTAAAAATTTTGTTACATATATTATACAGGTAAAAGTTTAATTAATTAATCTTTAATTTCATATACAAATTTTAAATTTTAAAAATATATGCAGTCCATACAAACAAATTCTAAACTCGAGGACAATAATAAAAATATTCGCGCTACTGACTTTAATTTACTTAATGAAGATTCATCAAATCGTAAACGCAGTACTAGTTTAACGGAACGAGGAAGTCGTGGTCGTGGTAGTGATAACCAATCAGCAGACATCCGATCCTCATTAATGAATGAAAGTTTAAAAAATTTTCATGCTGAATTAGCTGAAACATGTATTGATTTTTTGGCGCGGCATACATTTTCACCTTGTTCTGCATTGCCAAAACGTTTACCAGCAGTTGAATATCTTCTTAAAGATGGTCCATCTCAGACCTGGTTAGTTGGCCAAAATTTAATTACTATAACAACAAACGGATGCTCTTCTCCACCGACCCGTAGTGGTCTATGTGATCGCTGTTCTCTACTAGATAAAAATGGAGGATCGCAATCATTGTTAAAAGGTGATGGAACACCTAGCTCATTTGGCGGTGGTCCTAATTCTCCTGAAATTGGATTGGGTTCGAATTCAAACAAAATTGATGGAGCACCAGATTTTCAATTAAATCGGCGTTATACTAAAGCTAGTTTACAATATAGTAGTGGTACAGATTCTGGAAGTACAGATTTAACTACATCCTCGTCATCATCACAACAGCATGTTTCATTAGATGGAGGTGTAAAATCTTTACGGCAAACATCAAATAGTTCATCAGGATCTCTGGAAGCTTTATCACGTCGTGGGAGTAATCCTGATTCGATTGATAATCGTGAATCGTCAAATTCAATGCTAGGAGGAACATCCATAAATCTTTTGCCTTCTGCGCCATCACCACAATGCGGTGTACAACAGCAGATTTGTGCTCGGTCTTGTACAGGCTGGGCAGAAATTTTAGTTCGCCGCCCGACTGGTAATATTTCATGGATAATGCGTATTCAGAATCCAATTTCTAATGATTGCCTTGGTAATGATATGCCATTTAATGATTTAATTAGTTTATTTCTACCAGTTCAGTATGGCGGTGTATTTGGACCAGATTTTGTTGGCGAGGCAACTCGTTTGTCTACTACATCAGTGACAAATTTTGATCAGTGTCCATTATATAAGAACAAAGAATTAGCTATTGAAGATTTACACAATCAGAAACTAAATTTGGATGGGAAAGCACATAGTGAAAATAAACACAAAGAAGTTGTAACGAAAGCTGCTGTTGCTAAAGTTAGGGCACTGAAACGTCAAGAAGAGATAACATCAGTTTCTGTATCGACATCAGGTAATAATATCCAACAAGCTATTACTTCAGGTCCAATTGATATTCCGAAAATGACTAAATTACGTTGTAATAAAGATCCAACTTTAGCTGGAAGTTTTAGTGATTTAGAAGCTGATGACGGTGATGAAGATAATGGTAGTAATAGCAATGGAGGTGAAGACCCTAATTATAATGAAGATGGCGTTCGTTCTAGAAATCCGGTACGACGTGTTAATTCAAGTCCTGAAATGAGTTCTAGTTGGCGAAGTCCATTTATGCAAGCAAAACAAAGCAGCGGGCAAAAAAATGTTGACTCAAGTGGGCAACAACATGACGTCAGTTCACAAGTTGATGTTGTAATAGGAGCTATATTAGATGATGAACAACAACAGAAAAAGAAAACTTGCGTTGGTGGTGTTGGATTTTCAAAAGATATGCGAGTTAGTTGTGAAGCAATACCCGAAGAAATCGCTGGTTCAACACCTCCAAGTCAATCGGAATCATTAAAAGATGACACTAGCGCAGGAATAGGAGTGGAAACTGAATTATCTGAAAAAAAATTAAATTTAAAAAGTACTATAGAAGAAACTACCTTCGGCGACCATAATATAGAAGATACGCATGAAAAAGATCCTATCTTACCACCTAAGCAGCATTCAGCGGATGACGTAACCAATCAAAGTTATTACATGCCTGGATCCACTTCAACAACTAGCCTTAAAATACCTGTAGATTTACAAAAGGTGACAACAAAACCACCGCAGTCTCCGGCACCTTTATCTCCTAGATTATTAGCAAAAAACGCAGCAAACAAAATTGCTTCATTTGCTCCAAATGTTATTGGTAGTGGTAATAATATGAATAATAATGGTAATAGCAGTAGTAATGGTGACAATGGAGATATGATACGGGGTCGTTCAAAAACAATTTCAGTTGTACGTGAGGTAAAAAATAATCAATCTGCGATTAGGACAACGCCAACTTTCCGACAAAGAAGTACAAATCCACCTATAGCTAATTCCCGACTTGGTATCAATCCAAGCTTTGTGTTTTTACAGCTTTTTCATACGGGCCAGCTTCAATGTACTGAAATGCCAATACGCGTTACACCTGAAAATATGACGGCTCTGGCTCTTTTCGATTATATACCACCTTTTGAGACGCATACAATCAGTGTTTTGTATGTTGGCCCAGGGCAATGTAATAATGAAATGGAAATTTTGAAAAATCGTTATGGGAGCCCAAGATATGTCGAATTTTTAAGAAACATTGGTACTTTGGTTAGTTTAAAAGATGCAAAAGATAATAATTTATTTTTAAATATGGAGACAAATGGTAAAGACGGGTTTTTTACATATGTTTGGAAAGATGATATCGTGCATGTAACATTCAATGTTGCTACATTGATGCCAAATTTAGAAACAGATCGTAATTTTACGGAGAAAAAGAAAAATATAGGTAATAATTATGTTAGTATTGTGTATAACGAGAGCGGGGAGGACTACAATATACAAACTGTTAAGGTATTATATATAATAAATGATAAGTTATGCATTTTTTTAATTATAATAATTTTTATACTTTTTGTAGGGACAATTTAATTTTGCTTGTATTGTCGTTCAACCTCTTGAATTGAATACAAATAGAGTAACTGTGAAAGCAAGAAAAGAAATAAGTGGTTTACTTTGTCATCCGGAACCAATGATTGTCTCAGATCGTAGTGCACCATTATTAGCTAGACAATTAGCATTACATGCAAATGTATATATTATTATACTTATATTTTGATTATACATTTAAATTTTTTTTATTCAGTTGGCATCCAATGTATATCAAAGTTTAAAAACTAAAAATCCATATGCATCAAATTGGCTAGAAAGACTGAGAAAAATTAAAAATTTAAGGCAAAAGGTAATCAATCATTACAATCATTACTTAATTTGCTTATAAAATATAAATTGATTTTTATTTTTATTTATTAGCTATTGAAGGAATCCCAAACATCAAACCTCAATGAACAAAGTGAAACAAGTGGATCAACAGCTGGTGGTTCATCTGGTGATGTGTCAAAAATTCAAAGACAAAATATTCACGATTTTACAAAATATACATAAAATATTGCAAATTTCTATATAATTTTGAAGAATTTTATTAAGCCATGAAAAAGTAAAATGTTTCTTCCATGCTTTTTTCTGAAGTCATTATATAAAGAATAAAAAAAAAGAAAAATTGTATTGGACCTAATATATAATAATAATAAAATTGTTATATTTTAAAAATTGTGTTATTGATCTTTGTTAAGCAAAATTTAATGAAAAAATTCAAACTATACAGAACAAAGTATTCTATAAGACAAAAAATGAAACCTATGTTTTAACCCAAGCCAAAGATTATTTAATATATTTATATAGTCTTTGATAACGTACATTTTTTTATGCTCGCATTTTATTTTGCTTCACATCTTTATATTTTTTTATATTATAGAAAATCTCCGTGAAGTTCAGAATAAGAATACTTTATTCTTATTCGGTTGGCAAATTTAGAAACTATTTTATATTAAAACTCTCCGTCGTCGTAGTCACAGAATATTTAAAGTTTTTGTTTTTATTAATAATAATATTAAAATAATAAATGATCATTTTAAATAAAACATTTTTATTTATTAACTAAAATACAAAATTTTGTTTCAACAAATATAAAAGTTTAATTTAATCAAAAAAAAAATACTTATTAATCAAAATTACTTGTTAATAACAATATTAAAAAATTTTACATATAAATCTAAGATTATTTTTTTTTTAAATAACTTTTAAATCACAGATTTTTTATTTTTAAGTAAATACAAAATTAATTATAATAATAAATTGTTAATATGGCGCTACATTTATAATGAAAAGGACTAAATTCCTAAAAATATAAAATGAAAACAATTTTATATAAAGAAAAATATGACAAATAAAAACTTCATCTTTAAACATGTACTTCGGGACATTCTTCATCCTTAATGGTTGTATATTGTACTTTTTTAGAAACATTATTAAGTACTGGCGATATAATAAGCTTTAATTTATCACGGCTAAAATAAATTAATGCCGATAATAAACCAATTAATATTAAACTCAATATAATTAATAAAAATACTAAACTAGTTGTATGACCTTTTGATGATTTTTCTTTATTTAAACATTGATCAAATTCACCATTTATTATTAATTCCTTATGTTTTTGATTATTATTACAGTATAATTTTTCTTTATTTCTTACAGTAACTTTAGTTGATTTTAACCATTCAGAAAATGGTTTTAATTTACAATCACATATAAATGGATTTAAATTAAAATCAACAACTAATGATGTTGTTCTTTCAGTTAATGGTAAATCTTCTAATTCATTCATTAAATTTAAATCTTTTAATTTTATATATTCAAATTTATTACGTTCAAAATCTAAAAAACGTAAATTTTTTAAACATTTAACATTAAAATTAATTTCTTTTAAATTATTATCGCCCAAATATAAATCACGTAGACTTGGTAATTCACAAAATACTTTACGATCCAAAAAATGTTCAATTTCATTTTGTTCTAAATGTAATTTTTGTAATTTTGTTAAATTACTATTAACAAAAATATCATGTAAATCTTTACTTAATGATGGTGAACTATTATCTTCAAATGCATCTGTTAAATGTAATGATTCTAAATTAATAAAATTTGAAAATACCCTTGCGTGGTGATAATTAACATCTTCCGAATATCTTGATATACTTAAATTATTATGATTTAATATTAAACGTTTAACATTTGATACATGATGATAACTTTTACCACGTATTTCTTTAATATGGTTATTCGTCATATCAACAACTGTTAAAGAACTGTAATCATTTATTGTACCAAATACATTCCATGGTAATTCTGGTATATTATTACCAGTAAATATTAATATTTGTGTTTGTTCTGGCATATATTCTAGGACATTTGTATTATTAAAGCCTCCGTTTGTACAATTAACAACATATTGTATTTTACCATCGTATGGCGATTCACCACATGTGCATTTTTTTATTGGAAATTTTGGTCCGCATTCACCTCCATATACAATTTGTATTGTAGCCAATATTAACAATGTTATTATAGTTATTAGAATTTGAATGACTGCTGGATTCTTCATTATGACTGGGGGGTTCTGAAAAAATATGCTATATAATATTAAATTAAAAAAAATTATCATATACGAGCACATATAAGATTTTGAGATTAAATTGAGTATATTAGTAATATTTATAATATATGTTCCAACAAATTATTATTTATTTTCATCCTTCATGATCTTGAAATTTATTCTTAACAATATTTGGTGTTTACAGAATAAAATGATGTCATAATAAACAACAATTTATATTCAAAATTTAATATGTTAAATTTAATTTCAAATTCAAATATATTCAACAAAAAATAATATGTAATCATTATAAATGAAGCTTTTTTCTTTTCTATATTTTATCCACACACCCAAAAGGTAAAAGGTAAATAAAGTATAAAGTATACAATAAAAAAATAATGAATTTTAAATTTCCATAAATGTTAAAATTGAATTTTAATGAGTTTTAAATATATTATGTTATATGGAATAAAAATTTATCTGTAAATTTTTTATTTATTAAAACAAAATTCTTTTACTTTGTGTTGCAAATATGGTTTTAATATGTTTATTTATTTTTATATAATAATAATTATGTTTTATTTATAATATATGTTTTTTTTTAGTTGTGGTCTTATCTTATCAAGCCTATCAATTTTATTATTAACTATGTATTCGTTTAGGCATTAAAAATTTTTTAATTTTAAAACGTTTTTTTTAACGTTCTAATTTTAAGTTATAAGGATATCTTAATTTATATGCCTGAGAGCTCCATAAAAGATAAAACTCAATAAGGTAAAAGAAGTTCAAAAACTGGACGAAATCTGCTACTGGGTACTAAAAATATATACAGACCATAATGGTTAAGAAAGACATTTCTGAAAATTTGGTTCAAAAAGAACCTAAAAGTAAAATTCGTAGGTTGGTTTTATATAAAATTTATAATCTTAAGGAGACTAGATATATTTATTTCTAATACACAATACACTGTCTTTGTTGATGTAGCATCCAATTACAAATAATTGTAAATAGGTTACTTAGCATTTAAATTAACATTTTTGGAAGCAGAATTTTGAATTAACACAGAGTGTATTCAAACAATCTAGTAAAAGTTGAGGAATTTTCAAATATTCTAAAAAAAATTTCACAGTTTTTTATTACTTATATTATTGAATTAATGTATATGTTACTTCAAAATGTAAATTAATTGAAATCAATATGTTATGTTAATTATATATATTCGTGCTGATATAATAAGCATTAATACGTTAATTAAATTGGAAAAACAATCTAAATTCTGTATGGAAGCGAAATGTAATTTGTTTCAGAAGTGATCATAAATGACAAAAATTATTATTTCCCAAAAATGTGTCCCATTAGGCCATTACTTAGGTATCATTAATTTTCACATTATAAAAAAAATACATTATGGATTATGGTATATATGTAGATTTCATTTGAGTATTTAAAATGTAGTTCCTTACATATGTACATAGTAATTATTAATATATTAAAAAAACGTAAAACTAAAAATTAAAATAATTTGTGTTGTTTATTGAACTTAAAAATCATTTTGTATTTTGCTTATTGAATTTTCACACGCCCACAACGTTTATTAACATTTGTCGACAAAAAAGACCAAGTTTTTACACCAAAAATAGCTAGAACATATTTATAAAATTAATTATGGGTTGGCAAAAATTGCATGTTGGTTGATGTTGTATTTAATTTATGAATGATTTTTTTTAATTAAATTTATAGAAAAACTGCACATCCGCGAAAATTATAATAAAATTGGATTTAAAATTATTTTTTTAAATCTTTTATTATAATATCATATAAGTATCATATAACAAAACAACTTTTAAGGCTTCCATAAGGTGCAACATACAAGGGGGGTGGTAGTTTGTCTGAAAACTGAGACTTCTTTTTTTAATTCTCCACAATTTCACATGTTTTATTTTTTATAATTTTTTTTCTCTTGATATATTACTTACATTTTGGTGGAATTTCAAAATATATTTTCGAATATTTCCAATATTTTCATAAACGAAAAAAACCAATGAATTTATCGATATATTTTTTAATGATTTAATTAATCCACAACATAAAAATTATGAGTCATAACTAATTTAACATTAATTATCCATTTTCAGACAATTTGTGAACTTGGTAATGAAGACACCAGTAAAATATGTCTGAAAATGGTATTAACTATTTTAAAAAACAACAACAATGCAATGTATCATATGTTTAAGCGATGGTGCAAAATAAATAAGGTAAAGTATCGTTTTTCAAAAAAAAATCTATATACCTACATATATATATTAATTTGATTTTATTTAAAAATATATATACATTATGTACTCAAAAAGTCGCGGATATAATTTTTGTCTGGTGTGGTGGCTATATATATATTTTTATTTTGTTCGTTCTTAAAATATTTTTGTAAAATTCAATATTTAATTTTAGTCTACTTGCTCGGAGACCGGTTATAAGTATACTGAGCAAGTTAAACTTATGCGTGATAGAATTAAGCAAGCTTGAAAGATATGTAATATGATTATGAATACCAGATATTATTATAGTAGTATAATGTAGATACACTAACTTAAAACAGGAGAATAAAACGTGTTGTTGATAAAATTTTACAGTGGGTTTTTATCGTATCGGTGTATACAAATGATTAAAAGTATGTGTGGCTGATACACTGGGGATTTTCTGATAGGTCTTTTAATTTTGTTTTGTTTTTAGATATCAATGCATGGGGTCACAATCTATTTTGTCAGCCCATATACATACAGTATGTATATATATGTTTTAATTTTGTACAAAAATGTAATTATTTATACATCATAACTATAATTATACTATACTATAGCAAGTGCAAGTTAGTTGTAAAACATTCATAATACAAAAAATGCAGATTTCAAATATAATAATTCTGACAATTAATGAAAATGGCTAGTTTTTTTTATATTATAAAAGAAAACTACAACACGGTTTATTTTAAATTGATTTAATGAAAAAAATAAATAAAAAAAAAAATAGAGTTAAAAAAAGAAGCTTTTACAGCAAATTCTCTCGCATACCTGGGAAATAATATTTGTAAGTATACAACACTTAAAAAAAGATATTTAATACATATAATGCATTACGCAGCATATAAATTGCAGAAAATATTAACAATTTTATATATACATAATGTACTAAGTACATATACCTACCTATACCTACAGTTCTGTATATTTTTTTGTTTTATTTATTTTTATAATTTTCATAAATACTTTTAAAATTATGATTTTTACATATAGCAGTAAAATAAAAATATATTCATGTGGGAGAAAGAAAAATTCAAATTCATGTTTATTTGTATTTTTGTTGGATGCCCTTTTCTCTTTTTTGTAATTATTTAATTTTTGTTTATTTACTGATGTTATGTTTATTTTTTTCCAAATGTTTGATAAATAATAACGCTGATGAATTATTTTTTTAAATTTAAAACAAAAATATTTGAAGAATTTCTTCTCCCAGCAAAACTATTTTGAAACTACATATATAATTTTTAGATACTAATATACAAATTTACTGTGATAGATTTTATAGCAATGGCCTGGCTATTTTTGTGCTACATTTCACTATTTTATTTATTTGTTATCTACATCTATTTTATTTTAACGATATTAACGATAAAATTAATTCAGGTTTGGAAATATGATAAAAATATTTTTTTTCTATAATTCTTTTCTCCATTATAATAAATTGATGTTATTTATAATTTAGTTTTTTTATTTATTAAATATAGCGATAATTCAATAAATATAACAAACTTTTATTTAGAGATAAATAACATCATTAATTCAAAGTTCAAAAAATATTGTTGTTTTTTCGGGAAAAAAATCGTATCCGAAAGATGGATTACTAGTATTATTAACATATGAAGTAAAACTCATGGTTATTTTTCATTCATATGTTTTTTAAAGTTTTATTTACTTACAAATTATTATAATTTTTTATAATATAACAAGCTTAACATGGGCTTTTTTATTTTGTTTTACAAACGTTCATTTATTTCTAATATTATATATTGATTTTATCCTTTTCATTTCTCTTTACCATAATTTTTTTTTACATGTAATACTTAAAAACAAATTAAACAATATTTAAGTTATTTCGTTTGTTTTTTCTACTACACAAAAGTAAAAATTATATATATTATTATTTTATATATTTCAAAGTGTTGTATGTTTAAATTCAACAAAAACAAAAAAATTGAAAATTATAATTCCAAACTATTTCATATTCTTATTATTTAAAATTTGTGTAATTTCTTTTTACAGACATACATTTTCAATAATAATAAATTGTTTTTTTTTTTTTAAATATTTATTGTGTAATTAATTATATTAAATTTTTGTAATAATTTTTTTTTTGTCACAATTTTTAAATAATGTTTTAGAGATTTTGGTAAAATTTAAATATATATTATAAGACTGAAATAAAAAGTTTAAAAATGTTTTTTTTTTTTATTTTTTTGTCTTTTTGTTAAAGTTGTAATTTGTTTTTGTATTTTACATAATATGTCAAAAAATGCTTATTAGATTACAGAAGTGTCTGACATAATAAAATATATTAGAAGAAAATTATAAATAAATATAATTTTAACAAAAAATTTATAAAATATATTATTATTATTATAATAATTTTACATTAATAACTATATTATTCAAATTCAATTATATTTTTTTTTTTATGTTCAAATTTATTATTTTTGAAATTTTTAATTTATAATAAAAACGTACTTCAATATATGTAACACAGATACATTATCTATCTGTGATATGCAATTAAGAAAAATTATTAATAAAATTCATAAACTAATTGTATCATTTTCAAAATTATTTTTAATATCTGTAAAAATATTAGTAAATATTAATGAAAATTATAAGTTATTATAATAAATAAACTTGTATGAGAAAAAAAAATTAATATTACATTCTATAAAAAAAAAATATGGTGCAAAAAAAAAAAACTAAATCCTATACAAAATTTGGTATTTATAAAATGAGTAATTTTAAAAAAATTGATATTAATTTAATTCTGATATAATTTTGAAATCAATTTTTGTAAAAAAACATACATATTTAACTGATGTAGTATTATAGTGCGTTCCCATTTAATTTTAATTATCTTTAAAAATACAGGATGGTATGAAAAAAGAAGTTGACAAAACAATAGCATTTTTCGTCAAGTTTTTTATTCATATAATCCTGTATTTTTAAAGTTTATGAAAATTGAATGGGATCGTTATGTTACAATCAGAACTATTTGTATATAATATATCAAAAAAAAATTATAGATGATGTGAAAGATTTGATGCACTCTCATGTTATTAACGTTTATGATTAGTACCGCAGTACATATTGAAAAAATAGAATATTAATATATACATTTTTATTTTTATTTCTTAGAATATTATTATTGATTTTATTTTCCGATTTATCAATTCAAAATTTGTTAAGTGTTTATTTTATAGAACATAAGTATCAGAAAATAATTGCTGAAAATTTGAATTCAAAATTGTTTAACTTGAATAATTCTAAGAGCAAATCGATCGGGAAATCGATCAAATTTTCCACATCATCCTGAAATTAAATTTTATTGTTAAGAAAATTTATATATCTATTAATTAAGAAGATATCACAAATAACAACAAAAATAGCGAAGAAAAGTTTCTTTTTAATTAACACAATTCATATGAATATTAATTATTATATATTAATAAATAATAACTAATATGTATGATTTTTTTTTGTAGTAAATATAATAATAATATTATATATAATTGATTAAACTATGATTCGGGGAATTTATCTTTACTATAATTACAATGGGAGAGATAAGGTATATTTTTTTATATCTTTTTGTTTGTTTTGAAAACTAATTAATTTAAATTAAATACATATTTACAGTGAGGATATATTACGACGTCCTTTAATCTTATTTACTAAATTGCAAATTTTTAAGGCAGGCCCTAATTTAAGACCCATGTATTTCATCATCATGTCTGAATTAAGTAACAGCAATGCTTTACCGTCAATTTCCTAAAAAAGAAGAAGAATTATAATAATGATTTTATGTTGAATAAATTATTAAATTTGAATCTTTATGAAATGTAATATAATAATGTGCAGTAAAAAATGAAGCATGAAATAATGAATTTATTTCATATTTTATTTTGGGCAAGTTAAAAGTTTTTTTAAAAAAAGTTACAAGTTTTTTTTCAATTCTGTTTGGATAATTTTGTTTGCATAATATTTGCATAAACTAGATTCATGAAAAATAAAATTGTCGTTAAAATTATTTTGCTCATAACTGGAAAA
The DNA here is from genome assembly GCA_949752835.1 of Empis stercorea. Lineage (NCBI taxonomy): Eukaryota > Metazoa > Arthropoda > Insecta > Diptera > Empididae > Empis > Empis stercorea. The sequence continues at coordinate 691,940 of OX457086.1, forward strand.
AATTCATATATTTTTAGAAATTATTATCTAATTATTTGATAATTATCTGATATTATCCACAAATAAATTATTTTGCCATTAACCTACGAACCTTCAATATTGTAAAATTAAAATGGCAATACAATTTAAATCATTCAAAGCTCTGTTATTGCATAACAAAAATTAACTCTTCAATATTTTATATTATAAATATACAAAGTTTAAATGAATATTTCGACCGGCTCAAATTAATGTATGATTGTATATTTTTGTATATTGTAATAATCAAATAGAAACATTTCATAATTTTTTCGTTATTTACTATTTTCTGTAACCAAAAACTCATATTTATATAACTCATTTAACATGAATTGTTTTAACTTGATATTAATAAAAATTTAAATTTTTTAAAATAAACTTCAGTTTTAAAATTAATTTTGTAATTTAATGTGGCGCAATGAGAAAAAGGCTATGAAAAACATATGTATTTATTTAATTGTAATTTATTTTAATATGAAATAAACATATATATATATATTTATACATAAATGATAGAATTTGAAAAGTTTATAGTTTAAAACCAACGCACATACAACATAATAATTTCATTCGTTAGTCGCTTATTAAATTAAATGTTTAGTGTCTGGACGACATTCTTAGAACTAAATATTAAAATATTAGTGATTATTGTATATTAAACCGGCCGGTTTTTAATTGTTTCCGTTTAATTTATTTTAAAAACTTTTTTATTTCTCTTATTAGGTTTAATTTACAATTATTTTGTTTAATTTACATTGGAAATATTTCATTGTCCATGCAGACTAATATGAAAATATATAAGCATTCTTCCAAATAGATTTTTTCTAAATATATTTTCAATAGAGAAAGTGATATAAATTTTAGTTGTCGGTCGGTGATATATAAATATAATATATAAGTTCAAATATAAAAAACATACTTTTAAAAGCATGCTTTTATTAAAACTCATGTGTTCCTAAATATCAATGATATTAAAAATTTATTTAAAAACGTACGCATGCGTGTAACCACCCCTTTTTATAGTATAAAAATTATTCAGTTTGTGTTCATTTCTTGTTATTATAAAAACCGGGGTGAATTGCATAAAATATTATATAAAAAATATATAGAACGATCTACCGTAAATATCCGGTAAGTGGTAAGTGCTATTGACTATTGAGAGGGAAAAAGAGTGAAAATCAAAGACTGTTTTTTCAAAGAGCGTAGTAGAGCAGAAAAATCGATTTTGGATAAGGGAAAAATGACATTATTCTGTCAATTTTGGGAAAAGTAGAAAATTTGTTGAATTTTGAATTTTGTGGTGTTTGTTAATAAAAAATAATAATTTAAATTTAATATATAAAAATGTCAAGATTCGAACAAAATTTGTGTAATTTAAAAATTGATGAAAGAATGTCACAAAAGATTGAAAGTGTTATTCCATTAAAAAGGTATCTAACTACTAAATATATTTCGATTTTGGTTTTCGTTTAATTATCCAAATATGTTTTATACATATAGGCAAGATGTTCTTAAATGGTATGGATGGGGCTACAATGATTCCAAGTTTTATGTTAAAGATAATATTATTTGTTTCGAAGGAGAAAAGTATATATTCGAAAAAATTGTCCCAAAAGATATTTGAAAATTTATTAAAAAAAACTATTTTTTATATATATGTAAATGTACAAAATAATGAAATTGCTTTTAAATTTTTCAAGTATCTTCAATATAGAGAATTTATTTATTTATTTATATAATTAAATTTAAAGAGAAAATGTAATTAACTATTATCTACCCTTAGATATCCTCTTAAAGGAAGCACATTACCTTTATTTACCGAATGGGTTTATCGAAAATTCAATTTAATTATTGATAATAATTTAAAAATTCCTGAAATGCCAAAAATATTTCCCCAACCCACAATTCATAAACATTTTTTTGATGAAATCCAATTGACAAACATTCCTTATTCAATAGAAGGTGAAGATCGTATAATACGTTGCCATGGCCAAACACTAAATGATATTTATACTTTGTGGAGAAATGAATATAAACGAATACCAGATTTAGTTGTTTGGCCAAATAATCATGATAATTGTAAAGTTATTGTTGAATTGGCCAATATATATAATGTTGTAATAATACCTTATGGTGGTGGTACATCAGTTTCTGGTTCAATAACTTGTCCACAAAATGAAGATCGAATGATTTGTATTTTAGATACATCACAAATGAATAAAATGTTATGGTTAAATCGTCAAAATTTAACTGTTTGTTTTGAATCAGGTATTGTTGGTCAAGATTTAGAAAGAGAATTACGCAAAATTGGTTTAACTGTTGGCCATGAACCAGATAGTTATGAATTCTCAACATTAGGTGGATGGGTAGCGACACGAGCATCTGGTATGAAAAAAAATGTTTATGGTAATATTGAAGATTTAGTGGTTAAAGTAAAATTGGTAACACCAAATGGTTGTTTGGAAAAGGAAACTGTTGCACCTCGAATATCAAGTGGTCCAGATTTTAACCATATAATAATGGGTTCAGAAGGTACACTTGGTGTTATTACTGAAGTTGTGTTAAAAGTTCGACCATTGCCACCAGTTAAACGTTATGGATCATTAGTATTTCCAAATTTTGAATATGGAATAAAGTTTATGCGTGAAGTAGCACTTCGTCGTTGTCAGCCAGCTAGTGTACGATTAATGGATAATGAACAATTTGTATTTGGACAAAGCTTAAAAGAAGCTAAAGGTTGGTTGGGGAATTTGTTTGATGGTATAAAACGTACTTATGTAACAAAAATTAAGGGACTAGATTTAAAGAAAATCTGTGCAGCAACATTACTATTTGAAGGTGAGCTTATTGATGTACAACGCCAAGAAAGTTTAATTTATGAAATAGCTAAAAAATATAATGGATTCCCAGCGGGCGGACAAAATGGTGAAAGAGGATATATTTTAACATTTGTTATTGCTTATATTCGTGTGAGTAGTAAATTAAAAAATTTAACTGAATAGTAAGTGAATAGTATTTCAATATTTAAATATTTCCTTAGGATTTTGCTTTATTAGTTGATATTGTAGCAGAATCATTTGAAACATCTGTTCCGTGGGATCGTTGCAGTTCACTTTGTCGTAATGTGAAGCAAAGAGTAGATAAAGTAAACATATTTCAATTTGTATATTAAATATCTTGATAATCTTTAAAATTTAAATTTACTATATTTAGGAATGTGCTCACTATAACATAAAATATTATATGATATCATGTCGACTTACACAAACTTATGATGCTGGTTGTTGTATTTATTTTTATTTTGGTTTTAAATTTACTGACATTCCAAATCCAGTCGAAACTTATGAATTAATTGAGAATTGTGCACGTGATGAAATTATATCATCCGGTGGATCAATTTCGCATCATCATGGTGTTGGTAAATTACGAAGTCAATGGTATCAACAAAGTGTATCAGAAACTGGTGTAAGATTGTATGACGCAGCAAAAAAAGAATTAGATCCCAAAAATATTTTTGCTGCTGGAAATTTAACACAGACACAACAACAAAAACAAGATTTACATCAAATACCAAAGGCAAAACTATAAACTAGTATTTAAAAAAAATTACAATAGTTAATATTAAAAAGTCGTAATTACATTTTTACTTTCGTAAAACTTTTTTTTTTTTTTAATTTAAAGAATACGCCAAAGTATTTTGAAACGAATAAGTTTTTACAGAAAAAGTATTAAATAAACGTATTTAAAAATGTATTCGGAAGTTTAATAATTTTTATTGAGTAAAACAAATTATTAATTTTAGATTTTGAATGGATGAAAATTATACCAAATACACAAAATATTCTGCAATAACAGAAACAGATGTTTATGATTTTTTTTATGTATAAAAAGTAAGAGTAGATTATAGTCTAAATCTTTTCTTCAATTAAAACTAAAAATTAACCCAAAACGAAATTATTTTCTAATTGTCACTTCAACTTGTTACAAACATAAAATGAAATTACTTACATGTTTCCTAAAAAGATCTGCATGAATAGCCAGCACTGGATCATTTGTTGCAATAAATTGTATGACTTCTTCTATAGACCAATCCATTGGTAAACCTTTCAAAGGTGATGGAGTTGGTGTTAAATTTGGTATTGTTGGTGGTGTATCCGGTGATTCATCTATTGTTTCAATTACCGGTACGGTTGGAGTTGTTGTCGTTGATGTAGGTAAAGATGTATGATTATCTGAAAAAAACGGAAACTATCAATACAATTATTTATAACAATGTTGAAAATTTACCATCACTTTTCAAATTTTCCAAATCTATATTACTTGTTGTCGTTGAAGTAGCTACGACATCTGTTTCTAATGATATTCTCTTTGATTCAATTGGTGCTGGACTTTCAGTTTTAATTCGTGACCTTTTTAATGTTTGTAAATTTGTACATTTTTCACATTCATCTGGTCCTGGCTCCAATGTTATTAAATTAGGACATGTCTGACAAGATGAACATAAGGTTTCCAAATATATTGTTAAACTTTTATCATCTTTCATTCTTAAAGCTGATGGTATTTTAACCTAAAACAACATATTTACAATTTTAATAACTACATTTATCTTGTGCAATTCAGTAAACTTACAGTAAAATTTTTACCAGCTGCTATAACAATATGAACATCACCTTCCATTGCATACAATAGTGGTGATAATTGTGTTGTATCTGTACTAGCTGCTAATATTTCCTGTATACATAATTTTGCTAATGTTTGATGTGTTGGTCCAGTTACCATTGATGGTAATTTTGAACTATTAATAAATGGTCCACCTTTACATTTTAAATGAAAATGTGCTGTTACTGGTGTAGCTGGTTTCATATCACATTCTTCAATTAATGTATACGATGGCCGTATTGCTCGATGTTTTGTTGAACTAGAATCGACACGTGTTTTATGACCAGGTGGTTGCATTGGATGACAACTACGTGCACACCATCCCACTGGAAATATGTCTCTTGATTTATATTCACACCAATAATCAAATGCACCCCGCCATCCATCAAATGTAACATGAATTTGATCATCTTTAACTGCATCAACAGTTGCACAACAAATTAACTGTGGATTTTTTTTATCTACAGCTTCTAATTTTTGACCAACTATAAAGAGATTTGTTTTTGGGCAAGGTGGTTCTTTTTGAAATATTTCTTCAGGTGCCATTTGGGCACCATTTAATGTTTTACATAAAAATGTTGGCCAACTACTGGCATTCATACGAAAGCCTAAAGGCGGTTGTAACATACCGCCATTTTTTTCACAATGTCCAATTGGATGTATTTCATTTGAATCAACTAAACGCCAAAAATCATTTTGACTATCACTACCATCAAGGCGTAAACGTAATCTTGAACCAAGTACACCAACAACAGTTGCTATACAAGTTGAGGTAACATTTCGTGGATCGAGGGCTTCTAATTTCATACCAATTTTAAAATCATTAGGTGGTGGACTAGCAGCTTGTTTAAAACAATTACCAGGAGCCGCTTCACTTCCTGTTTCCTAAAGGTAAGAAAAATATGTTACTTAATTCAAAAATTAGTTATTCACAAAAATTAATTATTATTAAAAAAATATCCTATTATAAATATTATAATATATATTATTCTTATTCAATTTTTTTTCAAATATTATCGTACTTAATTTTCTGTATAGCATTTTTAATGCAAAAATAATTTTAAATTAATTACTAATCTGTTAAAAATTATTGTGTGTATATTATACTTAATAACTTTTTAAAATTATACAATTATACTCCATTTGTTGCATTTGGTTTCTAAATACCTATTGATATGTCAAAAAAGCCAATTACTATAAACTGTCTTTCACTAAATTTACTTTAGTTACATTTATTAATTAATATCTAATAACTAAACATAATAATAGAATTATTACGGAAGTAAAATGTAATTGTAAAAATATATTATTTTTCTTACTGCTAAATATACATCCCAATTAAAAACATGAAAGCTTTCATATTGAAATGGTCCATTTGGTGTTGCTGACGGACTATTACGATTTAAATTTCTCTCCTGTTCTCTTGAATTATTATTATTGTTATTATTATTTAACGATGATGATTGTCGATTTGAATGTGTTCCATTTCTTTTTTGATATTTATTTTGACAAAATGTTGAACAAAATTCTTTACTTGGTGCCTCACTACGTATAACATTGTCACATTGAATACATGCACCTTTACTATATGCTTTACGAAATTCAGCAATACAATTTTCCGAACAAAATTCTTTTTTACCATTTTGTGTAGGTAAAACATATTGTAATTGTGTTTTGCCTTCACCACACCAAGTACAAGTAGCTGGTTTTCTTGCCGGTCGTCCACGAGATTTTATTGAACCATTTGATGTTGATATTGTTGTTGCTGTTGCCGTTGAACCATTATTTGTTGTGACACCATTTGAATTTTGGCCACCAGTTTCACCACTTCTATCGGACATTTTTCATTTAAAAAATGTACACAACTAAATAAATTTCTCTTTCTTCATTCCAATAAGGAAATGTTAAAAATCTCAATATAGAGCAAAATATTATAAACTTTAGTATAATTTTGGTATATTTAATAGTAAAAAACTTAAAAAAATATAAAAATCTAATTTACAACTCTCACGCACGTCGTCACTCGAATGATCCGGAACTTTTTCTTTAAATTTCCAGATGTATATGCAATATTTGGTCATAAAACCTTTTTAATCTTTTTTAAATAAATAATATTATAGCATTATGAAATCTATTTTTTTGTAAAACTTTATTATTGTTTTGTTTTCTTTTTTTTTATTATTTCTGTATTCAAAGTTCAATAAATTTTACAACTTGACATTTTAAAAACGACACTGTCGCCATATTTTTTGCAAACAAACTGATTTTGAGTTGCCGCTGTAAAAAAATTAAACTAATCATTAACCGAAAATCAGAGTAGATTTAATAGAAGTGCACAAAAACATAAATAATTATTTATAAATTAATTTAAATTTAAACTTTTTAAGTAAAATAAATTAGGGTTGTTAGGTTAATTATATTTAAAAAAAAAGATTAAATTATTTAATCGTAAACTATTATAATATATATATTTTTATACTTTGCTCTACTCTAGTGTTATATAATATATTGTTTGTACGGCAACTCATTCTACATAATTTATATCTCAATTACCCCGATCTTTCGTCTCTTTCTGGTTCTCTTCTAAATTATTATAATGATACTTTCATTTTCGCTTTAATTTCAAACACCATCTATCGGGAAAAAGTGTAAACTTTTTTCCCGCTCCATCAAAAAATCTGCAATGATATATAAAATATTAAAAAATAGAAAACAAATTCCATTTTTTTTTCAAATTTCCATTTTAAAGGCTATTCCATTTAACTATAATTTTTGCATTTTTATCTACTAAATGATTAGGCGAAATTACAAATATGAAGAGTACATAGGCAAAAAAAAAAAATTTCAGCAAGAGCTCAGAAATAGTTTTGCCCAAGAAATTTACAAAATTGCATGTTTTTAGGCACTATTTTTTAAAATTTATTGTTAATCTAACTACCGATCAATAGGGGGGATACATTAGCCAAAACACCAACCATTTGATTTTATATAATGTTATGTGAGTAGGTTTGTGTACAAATAAGTATACATATTTTTAATGAGTTTTGAAAGTTATAACCTACTCATTACTATCTATACGTATACTACGAGAATACTCATTCATTACTATCTATACGTATACTACTTCAATACGTAGGTATTTTAATTACCTTTAATTCAAGACAGTATACGTGGCTATGCGACAATCGTAGTCCATAAGTCTATACTATATATACAAAAAATATTGAGGAGTACTCCGGAGTAGAAATGAGAAATTATTTAATCTCTACTCCTGCCTGATCCTGAGTACTCAGTCAGGTGTCAGGAGTACTGCTGGCTGAGTAGTGCAAATTATACCAATTTTGCTTAAATAAAACATGAATATATCTACAATTTATTTGCAAATTATTGAATTTATTAGGTGTATAAAAATTTATATTTACATATACATATTTTTAAAATAATTTAACTGTGTAATTTATAAAAAAAAGAAGAAAGTAAAAGCTTTAAACTTTCCCCTTCAAAAAGCTTTTGACGCTTTTCATTAATAAATTTATCATTTTTGCTGTTGTTTAGAGAAGGATATTAACAAATATAAAAGGATATAACCAATATCTGGCGCAAATGTCTTCTGCCTTTTTTTGTAAAACATTTTTAGAAATCTGTTAACAGTATTTCTGGTAGGATATTTAAAAAGGCGCACGTCTATAAAATATCTCTGATTCGTTATTGAAATATTCAATAGTAAAGGACACTTGTTGAATTATCGTTCCGTATTAACGATAAATAATTATACGAGTAATAAGTTAAAAGTTTATTTAAAGATCAACAGTGAGAAATTTTTTGTGTGTCTAAACGCATAAAGTAAACTTTATTTTTTTGGGTTTTTTTTTTCAACCATTTAAATCTGAGAACAAGTATATAGTAAGTTTAGGAAAATTAGTGTTGATTGTAAAGTTTAAAAAAAACAGTGAGAAAATTATTCGTTTTTTTTTGGATTAGTCCAGCTGAAAAACCCTCAATAAGGTTGGTAATATTTTTCATTTGAATCTAACAGTCTTTCAGAATTACATACATACATACATATATTGATCTCCGTAAAGTAACGTAATTAAAAATGCATACAAATATAATTCAATTTTACTCTACAAACTCTATTAATAAAATATTTTCTTTTGATTTTTATATTTATTAAAATTGATTTAATAATTATTAATATAATTAATATTATTAATATATAATTATATAAATCCTTTTATTTAATAAGTAATTTCTTATGAATTTTTTTTACCAATAAATTATTTATTTATTCTTCCCTCATTTTTTGATTTGCCAAATATATTTTATAATTATATTTTTATGGTATTCTCGACTATGATCATAACTTTTGCAATATCATATTATAAGAGGCCATGTCTTGAAAATATAATTTCTTTTAAATTAGGTATATGTGTAAGTTACGTAATTTTTAATTTAGCAAGGGAATTGCTTACATATTAAGATTTTTATCCAAAGATTTGCTATATATTTAAAATAAAATATATATTTTAAATTTTTTTTTTTTTTCGAATTTCCTATTTTTTTTCATAACAAAATTTTTTTCTATAGCTTTAGAAAACATTCATGTTATTTTAATAATATTAGTTCAAAAATGGCTGGATGTACATAAAATATTCCTAATTGATTTTCAAACAAATTAAAGGTTACTTTGAATTTTTTTGGATAGTAGTACAATTCATTAATTACTTAAATGCATTGGGAAAAAAAACATAGTTAATACTATTAAATTTTTCGTAAATCTAATTGATGTCTTTTGCAAACATATTTAGCTTTATTCTCAATATGGTCGTTAAATTGTACCAATTTATGCTACAATTTAATAATTACTTTACGTCAATAATTATTTAATATTTAATTTTTTATTATTACATATTAATTAAATTGCCCTCTAATATTCTATATAAGTACATAAATTTCGTATAATTTTAATTGTTTTATACTTAACTAAAAAAAAATTCCGTAGTTATTTATTTATATAATATAATTTGAATAAAAGTTATTTCAATTAAGTATGCTTTAATGTTATAATTCAACCATAAACGTGCCACAGAATCTTTTTAATATTATACTGCAATAAATATTAAAATTCTCAAAGGTAAAAGTTTGTTTTTTAAATCTCTAAATAGAACTTCTCCACACGAAAAAGTTGTTCCAAATAAAAATTTGCTTAATCGTAAAATAAATTAACTATGTATTCAAAAAAAAAAAGCAGAAAAAATACTGTAGCTTATGCTAACAAGCAAGCACCAAACAATTGAAATCAAATGTTGGTAGGAGCTATCATAAATTTATAGTGGTATATACATATATAAAAAATAATTTTTCAGGTGCATTTTAAATAAAAATTCAATTTTCTTAACCTTAGAAATGTTTATCCTTTCACGTTTTTCTTTTCATTTTCGTGAAGAAAAATCATTGTTGGTTTTTAAATAATAAATTACCATAAAATCATAATTTCATTTTTTCTATAACAGGTTTTTTTTTTATTAAAGGCTTTTTCCACGGAAAAAATATTTGAAAAATTCATTTAGTAAATTAAATTAATTATTATTTTTGTGTAATTTTTCTCCTTTCAGATTTCAAATAATAAAAATGTTTATTTCTGTGAGCAGAAAATAAAATATCAAAGTCATTTGAACCTGAACACTTTATTCATTTTTAATTTTATATAAAATATTTACAGAAATATTTTACATTTTTTTATTCGTAACTTATACAATTTTAATTAATATTCTAATTAAGAAATATTTGTAATTTTTTAAAAGATTATGTAATATCACAAAATTTAAATATGTATGTAAAAATTAAAGATTTTTTTTTTACCATTTACGTTACAATGAAGTAGAAAATAAAATAAATAAATTTGTTATGTAAAAATTATAGAAACCCACAAGTGTGGTGGGTAAACTTCTCATTTTCTTAACTAAATATCATTTGTCTTGTAATTATCAAATTTTATTGACCATTTTTCTAATTAAAAATAAATTAATATTTTAATTTAGTCATATTAATTATTTTTAAAGTCGGATTACCACAATTAATACCCAAAAAAAAATTTTTACCATTATTTTCGTTAACAAAACATTAATTTTTATCTGATCTTCTTAAGATATTTTATTTTAAAAAGTCTCTACACTGAAAATTAGCATAAAATTAACTCCCTTGTCAACATTTTTATATAACAAATTACATAAAAGGAAAAATTTAATATTTTCTTAAAGTAAATCTCAGGTAAAAATTAAGTATGTACCTATATAATATAATTCTTTTCTTTTCTTGTTTTGTACACATAAACTTTTCATTTTTGAAATTTGCATTTCCAGATTAGGTACTTTAAATTCGACAAAACTTTGAAACAAAATTTTTCTGTTTTATTTATTACAAAGTTTTTTTAAGGAGACGCAAAAGAAAAAAACAACAATTTTTATCTTGTCGCACAAAGAGATACACAAAAAGTAACTGAAGGCAATCATTAAATTAACAAAACTTAAATTTGATTTTGATAAAAGAAAACAAACAGCAAATGGTCTTAACAAAAATTACAAAACGCACAAAAATTAATCAAAATTATTAAAAATTATTCATAAACACCTTGGATTTTCATAAAATTATTTTAGGATTATTGTACGAATTGTTGTTTTTAAATAAAATATGTTTTTTAAAACATTTTCTTTTAGTAAAAGTTTTCTTAGCAGACAGTTATCTTTTATTAATTTCATATTTCTACTAATCTTTTATATGTATACTCGTAATAAAGTTTTTGTCTTAAAGTTTTTGGTATTTTTAAATCGTATTATATGATAACAAAATTAATATATAGTAAAACTATAGAAAAAATTCTCTATATATGTAATTTTTGAAATTTCAATTATATAAAGGACATAATAATCATATAAGGTAAATGTATTTTTAGAAGGATGCTGATCCTTTATGTACATAATCCTATGTTTGTGTATTATTTTTCCGAAATGTATCTCTTAAAAAACTAATTAAGTAATTAAAGCAATAAGCTTATTGTTCCTAATTTTTACTGGAATTGTGGAAGGTTATAATCTTCATATATTCAAAACAATATGTAGAACTAAACTTTGTTGAGGCGTTAATAATACTTGTTGTGTATCTCCATCAAAATGACTAAGGTAACATTAAAAATTCATGTAATTTAACATTTATTTATTTTTATAATTAAATCCAAATCACCAGATTATACATAAATATATCAAATTGAAAAATTATATAATGCATTTCATTGACAAAGAGAATATTTTGGCAATTTACAAAATAATTGCAAATTATGGATTATAATGCAATGTACGAATTTATTTAAAAATTTATTATATTTTTTATTCAAATATTTCTGAAAAATATAAAATTTTATGACACAAAAAAAATATATATATTAAATATTCCAAAAGAAATTTTTAATAACACCTTTTTTCGTTATATTGAATTTTATTTATCATCCAGACAAATCTGTAATTATACAGACAAATTTATAAAATGAAATTTAATTTAAAGTTTAATAATAATTTATGAGACAATTTTAGGTAAAATGTGTAACTTTTTATTTACTTATAGTGGTGTAATGTTCATAATAATTGAATATTTCAAATGGACTTATGTGATTAGAAATATTTCAATTGTGAAATATTTATATTTCTATTTAAAAAATTAATTATTTTCTTTCTTTCTTGCTTTCTTTTTTTTTCGAATAATAAATTGAAAGATAATTTATATATTTTTGATTTATGTAAAAATAAAATTTAAATGAAAAATATAAAAACGAATATTGAAAAAAATAGCTTCGGTTAACAAAAATAAAGATTTTTTTAGCAATGTTATAAATAATAAAATTGAAGAATACAATTTTATATGGACATATTTATCTGTTCATCTAATTTACAGAAATATTTATGGCATTTCAGAATAATAAAAAAATCATAGGTAATGATTTTAATTTTATTCGTCAAGTCTTTTTCAGTACATTCTTTCGGATGCTGTCAAATTGATAGTATTGTCGAAATCGTTTCATTATTAGTGCAAATCATTTCATTTTGCACTGACAATTATTTTTCAAAAACGAGTTCATTTGGGGGTTGGGAAAACCAGTCAAAAACATTTCAGTCAAAAACAAAAAGGCATTTCAGTCAAAAATAATTTCATACAAATTTTATGACTGAAATGCCTTTTCAAGATGGAACTTCAGTAAAAAAAAAGGCATTCCGGTCAAAAAAAGTTTGACTGAGCTGCCTTTTCTTTATTAACTAATTTTTTTATAAAAAATTATAAACAAATGAACATATTTTCCCTTTTCCAGACCGTTTTGAGGTTTTGACTGGAATTCCTCTTCAGTTTTTTGATTGAATATCCTTCTTAAAAGGCAATTCAGTCAAAAATTATTTTGACACAGATGCCTTCTTATTTTTGACTGAAATTCCTTTTTTTTACTGAAATATTTTTGACTGGTTTTCCCGGAGCCGTTCATTTGCTCACAAGGTAAAGTTTCTTAATAAAATTTTTCTGAATCCTCAAAACCAAAATTCTGTGAACAAATCCTTTTTATACAATTGCCATGTTATGTGTCGAAAAATGAGCTAAAGATCAGATTTATCCTTATGGTCTAATCCTAAAAGTAAAGAATATTGTATTATATAAATATTAATTCGTAATTTCAAATTGAAAACGTCCTTTCAACAAAATCCATTGTTAACGACAAATTTTCATATTCATTTTCATTTATATGTATGTTTTTAACGGACAATAAAAACAGAACTTGATGAAATAACTTACCCAGGGGATCTATAAAGTTGGCTAAATCTTTTTATTTTATTTTTTTGTTAACATTTCCTAAATTTCCATTTTATTTATTTATTTTTCTTTCTTAGGATTTTTTTTTTTGTTCAGAGAAAAAACCTAACATTAAAGCGTTTTTTTATCATATAGAAACAAAATTCGAAAAGCATAAATTTTAAACCAAAGTAAAAAAAAAATTAATTTTTGTTTTTAATTAGGAAAAATGCGGATATTCTTTTTGATTTAAATAAATTTTTTTTTATTTATATTTTCTTTAAGAAAGTAAAATTATTTAAATGAAAAAATTACAAAGGCAAAAATTTTGTGGAATTTTTTATCCACGAATAAAAAAAGAAAGGTAAGAAAAATGTTCTTTCTTTTCTTTAGAAAATTATAAATATTTTTAAAATATTTTGATTAGACATTTCTGTTATTGCAGTTTTGATTCAAAGCCAAAATATAATTCCGAAAGTTTATTCAATTTAATCTGGTTTAATTACAACATCAAAATTTATTAACTTTCATTTATTATTTACTTCTCAATAATTTACTATAGAAAATTAAATTAATTATTGCCAAATTAATAAAATGTAAATGTTAAAAAAAAGCTCTTAAAAATTTATTAGTTTCGTTTTTTACGATAACATAAATTCTTGTCATTTTATATAATTCATGATTTTGAAATCCTTTTTTTTTTTAACAGAAAACCTGGGATGATTCTCCACTTAATAATTAATGAGACAAAAATAAAAGTATAATAAAAAAAAGATTAATTTGAAAATTTAATATTACTTAAAAAATTAATACCTGAAAGATTAATGATTGATTTATTAATTAATTATTAGCTAATTTTGGAAATTTTATTTACAATTTTTGATTGATTTTGTAAATATTATTTGTTGGAATTTACAGAAAATCTAGCATAATTAAATATACCAGCATAAATCTGTTTCTTATATATTCTATTATATTTTTTAATTTAATTATTGTGTGTTTTACATTTACATAATATTGATAAAAAAAAATAATAATAGAAGAATGAATAAAATATAAGAATTTCATAAAATAAAATATATATGTTTTCTATATATGTATAATATATTATGTGGGGTAGAGATTTACATATATGAATATTATAGTTTGTGAGTTTTATTTACTTCATTGTTGTATAAATATTTTGTATATAAAATAGGTCATCATAACTAGAGTTATACAATCTACCAGCCTATTTTATTGATAGTATTTATAGTATTATATAGTTATAGTAGATGGAATTTATTTTGGTTGGTTATTTAGAATTAGAATATTATAAGCTATATGGTTTTAATAATTGTTTACTATTTCTCTATAAGAAACAAACTTATACTATCTGAATTAGTTCCTTAGGTCGAGCCAAATATTGAAAATACAAAAAAAGTTGAATTTTGTATATTATTTTAAGTTCCTAGCGAGGTTACCAATAGATACCTGTTGTTTAAGTTATGGTACTTTAATATCACTTTGTATATATAGTTAAATCTTTAAGTGTAAACAAGAGAAACTAATTTATGGCATAAATATTTATGTAGAATTTATCTAGAATTATTAATAAAAAATTTCCATTCCCAATATAGCAATCCAAAAAATATGTTTTCTAAAATTTAAGATATTTACATTATTTTTTAAATTAGTTTTTTTTTCTTAGAATGTTGTGGAGATAAGTTATCTATGAATATTTTTTATTACACTAACGTAAAAATTACAAATAAAAAGGATTTAAGAATTTAAATTATTTTTATTCAAATTTTGTATGTTAATTTAAATTTTCTTATTATAAGAAAATATCATTTTTAAATTGATTATTTTTCGATTTATATTTTCAATTTTAACTTTCTTTTTTATCCAATATGTTATAATATGCTTTTCCTTTATACAACTTAAAAAATTTTTTTTTTTTTAAATTAATATAATTCACTAATATTATAAATTTCGAATATAATCGAAAAAAAACATTAATTATTCTTCAACATTGAGTTAAAAAAAAATCTTTAAACATTTTTTTATGCAAATCATTATTTTCAATTAAAAAGAGTAGAAGTTATTGTAATAAAAAAGGAAATTCAACGAACAAAAAAATTCTTTTCACAAGCTTTTTAAATTAAAAGATTTAACACTTCCACTTTTATCCTTCTTACCATATTTAAAAAAGTAATTTACATAAAAAAGATAAAAAAAAACCATTTACTATTTTAATTATGAGAACCTTTTAGATTCAAATGATCCTTTGCGAAATATTAATTAACATTAAATTGATTTTTTTTTATGTTGAATGATTATTGGCATATTGGCAAGTTTTTGCTGGTTATTAGGGCCTTTGTAAATCATTTTAATGACCTGAAGCTGACTTACCAATATGGAAAAGGACAGTTCAAATTAAAAAAAAATGATTATACAAAGTCTTAATGAATTAATTGCGTCATAGAATAGTAGTTCATTTGGGGAAATGTTTAGTAACTATAATTTGAAGAAGATTTTTCCATCGTAACACATGGTTTTCAAGAAATTCATATAACATTTAAATAAGATATTAGATAAATGATGATATTATACCAATGAAATAAAATATATTATAATATTTCATATTAAACTATAAATTTCTTAGAAGTTCATCTCCATTTTAACAGGAAATTTAACTGATAAAATTGAAAAAAAAACTTTATCATTCTAAAAAGTTTAAAGAAAAAGAAAAAAGTTTGAAATTGTGAAATTGTGAAAAAAAAACTTTTATTTCATTTCACACTTCGAAAACGTACAACAAAATCAAAAACAAAAAAATGAATTTACGGTTTAATGTTACGTTTATTTGATTATAAGAAAAACGTATTTGATTATAATTTGATTATAAGAAAAACGTGGTAAAATAATTTTACACTTTTAAAATTTCTCTTCAATTAATTCCTAAATTTCTTTTTATTTCATAAGTACAATATTAATTTATAGTTAACTTAATTAATCGGAAATAAAATTTATGTTCATTTATGTTTCGTATATACTACATTTTTAAATATAATGAATTTTATAATCTGTATAATTATTCAAAATGATTTGACATGACCTTAGCACAGCTTATCAGTATTTTTTTTTATTTTTAAAATATTTGAATTTAAGTTTTAAAAAGTTTAAAAAAACCTTTTAGCACTTTTACTTCTGTTATCCCAACAAACATGTGGTAAATTTGGTTTTTGTGAAATTTTACAATTAATTTTGTTGTTGTTGTATTTTTAAGAATGTATGCAACGTAAAAAACATTAAAAAAAAAGATTTTATAAATTTTTCTAATTACCCGATACACAGTGAAATTAATTATTGGTAATTTATTTAAATCTCTAACAGAAAAAAAAGAAGTTAAATAAATAATTAGGTAAAATTTTAACATGACAAAACTTCGAAAAGAATTTGAACTTGTTTATTTTGTTTAGAAAAAAATAAAATGCGAAATTATATTAAATTAATCAAATTTAGATTTTAAAAGAAGGACTAACGAATAAAAAACCAACAAAATATTTATTTAAATAATTTTACTAAAAATATAAATATTGTTAAACATATTTATTGTGGGGGTTTTAACAATAATATTTAAAAGGTGAAATATTATTTTCTCCCCATATCCCCATCCAATTAATTCATCTAACATAATGTTTAATTACCAGGTGAACATGTTCTGTTTATCTAATTTTCTGTATGATTATATTTTTTAGTTGTATCCTTTTAATTCGATACAAAATTTTTTTAAGGATATATATACGTAATATGCTATTGACTTTTTTAATAGAAAACATGGAAAAAAAAAATTAAATTCTACTGAAATTCCATTTTAATATATACTGGAAACATAAAAATTGCTATAAATCAAGATAAGAAATTAATTGTTGAAATACTTAATTTATAAAGCTAATTATCCAATTTTCGTTTCTGTACAATATGGATAGAAAAATATTTATTAGTTAAGTTTAATTAAAAATTTTTTTTTTTACAAATTTTCCCTTGGGGGCAAAGGAATTATTAATAAATAATGGTAAAAAATTGTTTCTATATAGATTAGCTGATTAATATTGTGTTCTAATAGGATTAAGAAAAGTTTATGAAAATTTTAAACCTCTGTTGATTAATTAAGTATTTATAAGGATATTTTTTTTTTTAATATTCTTATTTTTGAATTAATCGGGATTAATCAGGTCTAACAGGAAAATATAGGTTACTTAAGAAAATATGATTATTAACTCATTTTATTGTTAAACGATCTATTTTCGCTTAAACTTGATTAATTCAAAAAGAAGAAAATGATATTACTAAAATGATTATTTTTTTGTAAAAAATCGTTAACATAATTTCGTATTTATATGTTATATTAATAAATAACTATAAAGAATTTTACGAAATTTTCCCTTTCAAATTTAATTACTATTTTCTAATATCATATTTTTCATAGAAAATATTTCGTTTACCTGAAAAATACTAGAAACTTTTCTTACAACAGTTTAGACCTTATAAACATTGTTTTTCGTAACTTTAATAAATTCATCAACATGCTACATTAATTTGGGTTCATTAAATAAATTTTTATTTTAATACGAGTAGATGTTTCTGTTTTGCATATTTCCTACATTTTCATTTATAATTCACACAGTAAAATACAATTTCCAAATTTATAAAATTAAAAATAAAATATATCAACTTAAATAATTTAGTAAAAAAATTCTTATACAAATGAATTAAAGTTAATATATTTTATCTATAGGTAAAAAAAAATGAAAAATGTAAAAAAAAATTTACTTACCAATATTAATTACACCATCCAAATTAAATTATTTAACTAATTTCATAATTAGATCCATAAAAAAATATGTTAAGATACTGACTAAATAAATATATGTTTATTAAATATTAAAATATTCAAATTTATTTTTATCGTTTTTAATGTAATTTAATTTAAAAAAAAATAAAATACAATTTTATAAGAAAAATATAATAATATTTAGAAATTTCTCAACATAAATATAATTACACATAAACAAGATAACATAAAAGCATTATACCTAAAGTGTTTTCGTACTAAAAGGATGTTTAAAGTAAACAATGTATTTTTTTAAATGTGTCCTGTGGGAAAAATGGTGAAAAAAAAAATATTGTTGGTACTGTTAACAGAGGTTTCTAAAATACTTTTATATATAAAGAAAGCCTGCTAAAATATTTGATATTATTTTTGAATATCTGATGGTTTACCTGTATGCGTATATTAAAATTGAAAGAATTTCCCAACAAACGAGAAAAAATAAAAGTAAAATATGTTAAATGCCAGAAAATCATTATGTTTACATCATCTACGCCATTTGAATAAAAAAAAATCTACTTTGTGCCTTTGAGTTTAAAGGTTTATCAATAATATAAATTTTCACAGAATAAAAAAAAATGTTTACCTTAATAACATAAAAAATATAATACATATATATTAATGTAATATAATATTTAAAATTAAGACACTTTATGAGTGAATTTATTTGATTTTTAGTTTGTAAGAAAACGCTCATGTTAGAAAAATAATAATAATATAATTAAATTTAGATAAAAGTTATTGAATAAAATATTGAATTTTACTTCCATATAGTAAATGTTATGGCTTTTCCCTAATTCGTCATTAAATTAATTCATGTTTAAATTAATGTAATGTAGAACTTTGTAATAATTGTAAAAATAAATGTATTTTTTTTGTCAAATTTGTAAATTATATTTCGATAAACTAATTTAATGATATTCAGTTGGAATGTCAAACATTGAATTTAAAGTAAGTTAAATTTTTAATATTGACTCATTATCTAGTTTCTAGTCGAAAAATCTTCAAATTAAATTAATTTTTCTTCTACACACATAGTATCGAAAAGGGACAAATTTTTTCAATAATATGTCTCTAATTATCAATTTATATTAAATAAATTTCATATTCAAATCCAAATTAGTATCTAAATTTCTATGTAATGAAAAAAATAATTATATTCAATCCTGTGAATAATTCATTCTACTTTTAAAAATAATACGATTGCAAAAGCCTTGAATAATCTAAATACATAAGAAAGATATACCTTTTTGTAGAAATACTTTTAAATATTCAATACTTTCTTTATTTATATAATTAATAAAATTTGAATACGGTAGAAATTTAAATTATTTATTATAAAATTTTATTAAATTTATAGAGATCTTTGAATTATTTATTAGCAAAAAATATTATTAAATTAAACCTTAGTGATTAAAGATCATAGAAATTTTTTCTTAGACTATGTCGTAAAATTCAATTGAGTGTAAAATATATTTAGGTAAGACATAAAAAAGAATTAGTTTAATTTTGAATTTAAATAATTTGAAATTTATGTGCGGTAAAATTTGTCCATAATAATATAGGCACTTTTCTGAATAATAATTGCATTTAATAAGGATAATAATTCAAAAAATATTTTAATTTAGTATATTTGATAAATAAATATAATTGTCTCGTTAAGGAAATTTTTTTCTATGAGTTTTTGGAATTTTTATTGCTATAAAATCGTAAAATTTGGAAATATTTCGGAGCTTATTCTTCAATATACATATATTCATGAATATACTATTAAAAATTATATATCGTACATGATATTTATTTATATGATTTACACATACCTAAAAAATATTGAAATGTACATAATTTTTGTTATTTAAAACAAATTTAAGCCCACAATTATCTTTTAAGATTTATATATATTTGACTATTTTTCTGCAATTTTCTGTACAAAATTCTATTCATTTGTCAAGCACAATTTAAAGTATTTTTATTTATGACAGCTCAAAAGTAATCAAAATAACCATAATATTATACAAAAAAAAAATCCTTGATATTTTTACATTCTTTTTACAATTTTTTTCGTATTGAATAAAAGAGAGATAGAAAAGAAAGCGTGTAATGGTTGAAACGTGAAATTAGTTCTAGTGCTTTTGATTATTAACATAAATTTCAAAGAGGAGAAAGTTTATCAAATAAATAGAATATTTTCAGGATTTTTCTTTCAAAAAAAAAAAAAAGGAAATTAAACTAATAATGAGAAATATTTACCACAACAGTAAAAAAAAGGGTTTCTTTACCAACGTTGGTTTATTATAATAATTATGGTAAGCTAACAAACCATGAAATTCTATTATTAATAGTCCAGAGTATCTGCTTTAAATATAAATAGCAAATATTTTCTCTTGGGTACATTTTTTTTTTTCAATTTTTTATATATAAATAAATAAATTAAAATGAGTAATTAAATTGTATTCATAAAAAATGTTAATGATTCTATTCTTGAATAGAATTTTTGCAATCTTTAATTTATCGTAAAAAAATTTGTTTTAAATATTTTATTATACTTTTATTATAATTTGTAGAATTGATATTTTTTTTAAAAAACTTTTTAATAACATTTTTAAATGACATCTGTTGATTAGCAATAAATATTATTAATTATAATAATAATACTATATTAATAAATTTTGCTTGTTATGATATCCAATTTGTTTTTGTTCCATTACATTTTACACTGATAAAATTGTAATTATTTTAATCTTTTAGCAAAGCCGTATATATATACGGCTTTGCTTTTAGGTCTTGAACTTTATTAATGTTCATTAACTTTCAAAAGTTTTTATTTTTTGCACGTCGTTGAAATATTTTTTTTAGGGCATTATACAATTTTCAAAAAACTGCCCGAAAAAATTATCTCAGACATTATTATTATTATTACAAGAAACTGAATAATAATGAGTTCAATTTGTTATTTTATTACATTTATTTAAAA
This sequence comes from Empis stercorea, assembly GCA_949752835.1. Classification (NCBI taxonomy): domain Eukaryota; kingdom Metazoa; phylum Arthropoda; class Insecta; order Diptera; family Empididae; genus Empis; species Empis stercorea. The sequence goes on from OX457086.1 coordinate 713,293, forward strand.
AAAAAATCTAAATTTTATTAAAATATGATAAGTTGAAAGGATAAATAAAATTTACAAAATATTTTTTTATTAAATTTATGTAATAAATTTTATTCACTGTAATGTAAATTCCATATCTAAATTTCTACTAAAATTAAAGTCAATGTCACTCAAAAGAATATTTTGTTTTTGTTTCGAATCAAAATTCATATTTATTTATTTATTTTTTTGTTTACATATTTTGCATAAAATGAAATTTGTATAATCATAATTTTTACATGTGTTATCTTTGTACAAAATTCGCTTTTTATGTTATGAAATTTTGTTATTATAGTAAGATTAAAAATTGTTATATTATGAATCAAAATCTATTATAACTAAAAGAAAATGTAGCAGGAAACTATTTCCTTCAGCCGCAGGACTAGTCGATTTCCTCAATTAAGTATTATTTATGAGAATTTGTTTAATTTGAATCTTCTATAATTCAAATGTTTTCCTAGCTCCTTTTCGACTTAAGGAAGTTTGAATGTAGTTACATAAAAAATAGCAAATTGGAAATATACAAAAAATTTAATTTATGAATAGTTAAAATATATTTTGATCTATTCAATTACAAAAGAGTGCCAATTGAAATATTGAAAATTATTTATAAAGGAAAAACACTTCACAAAAATAAATATGAAATTGTAAAAATTACCTAAATATTTAGATAGAAAATCATTTTATATATTTAACTTTTTAAATATTTAATACCCAAGTAATGCCTCTCAAATAAATATTTTCATTTTTATATTAAAAATATCAAAAACTGTTGAACAATATTTGGGTAAAGAAATTAATGAAGTTTCTGAAATTACAACTTTTAGAATACATAATTGAAACAATGTTATATTAATAAATAAAGACGAATTTTGCTACTTAATATTTATAAAAAAAGAAATCAAATTTAATACAACACAATTTTAATTACTATAATTAAATATTTATTTTTTAAAAATAAATAATTTAAATTTATTAATATTACCTCTTTTATATATTTCTATTTAATGATATTGGTTGAAAATTATGATGGTCTTAACGTAACACTGCTACCAGTGGTAATATCATCATTAAACTATTTGAAAAATTATGATAGGCATCGGTATAAATCATTTATAATCATAATGTATATCGTTTACATTTAACAAAACAAATACTTATACGAGTATGTACTATATTTTCTAAACAAAATATTGTTAAATAAAAATGGGGTAAAATAATTTCCACATCATATGAGATTTTATTATATAATAAAAACAACATTATTTAAATTCATTTAAAAAATAAATTTTGCTAAAAAATATGTTGTTTTATACTGTTCCATCGACTAACATATAGAAAACCATAAATAATATTTTAAATTCTCAAGAAAAATGTATATTAGATAACCGAAATTAAATATTAAATATATTATGAAATGAAATTTGCGGTAATATAAAATTATTTTTCAATAAATATTTTTCATAAATTAAAAACTTTTTCATACGTTAACATAAAATATACAAATATGTATAACAATTTAAGCTGAAAATGTTAATAAAATGACTAATCAAAATTCAAAATGACTCATAAAAAATTGACACTGTCGAAAATTAATATCTGATTTAATTATATTTGTATAATATATAAATTTTGAAAAACATTCATTGTACTATTAATAATTAACGACCATCTTGCTTGTATCTATAGAATTTCATGAAATCCGAATTAAAGTATCCTGCACAACAAAAATAAATACATAATTCGAAATGTCTAAGTATTACAAATTTGTAAATATAATGATTAACATTTGAACTTTATACATTATAATGATTTTATCATAGCAAATTATATATTTCGTAAATAACCTTGAAAAAGAAAAACGCTACTAAACATTTTCAATATTTCTGATTTTACAGCGTCCATCGTCATAATAATTTTCGTTGTTTTACACTCCATAATGATATTTTTTTTTATTGCAATCAATATTTTTTCTATAAATATTTTAATATATTAAATGGGGTCTATTAAAATCATCATAGGCATTATTATTTAATTTATATTTTTTCGCAAAATATGGTAAACATTACTTTATTTATTCTAATATAGAATCGGAAAATCATATAAAATTTGTATTATTAGGCAATTGTATAAATTTTCTCTAATCATTGATCCATTACGGATACAAAACAACAAAATTACAACTAAGATATTGTTTTCTGATATATTATAGTGTTGCAAAATTGTTATTGGAAATTGTCACAATATGGAAATACAATTTTCATAATATGACAATATCAATTACAATTTAATTTGTAAAATTGCACATTTATATATTTTATTTTATCATCAGTTCTATAAATACAAATTGATATTGGCATTTGTATCCGCAATAATAAAAGTTATTTAGTTTAGACTTATTTGGTATAAACTTGGGTAATCATAGTTATGCTTCAATAAATATGGATGTGCATAAAAAATGCATGTAATAATTTTGTGTTTTTTGTAGATACAACTTGATTACATTTACCAATAATAATTTTTGGTTTTTCCTTTCGTTAAAACTAAAATGTATAGGAATTAAATATTGATAAAAGCTTTTGAAGAAAAGAATTACTTAATATAATAAATTTACTTAATTGTGGCTTCAATAGTTTGACAAGTTGTATGGTTAGTGCTCAATTTCCTATGTGTATTTAACATATAAATATTATAAATATGTATTTGATTTTACTAAAAACTTTAAATTCATAATTTATAATTCGATTAATCGTCTCAGAAGTAATGCATATCAATTTACTACTCTGAAATTAAAAATTGTATGTTGTCCTGTTATCAATAATTAATATAAAATTATTTTCAAAGCATAATTATTACGACATTATTATTGTCAAATGATCTAATTTTATTCGTTACCAAAAAATATAATAGCACTTATCCAAGTTACAAAACTATCCAAGTTACAAAACTGTGAAAAACAATTCAAGGAAAACTCATTGAAAACTTTATTTTTTTTTTGAATTTTCTAAGGAAATATATTTTATTCAATCATTTCATTACATACCATCGGAAGAATGATTTCCCCATATACCGATTTTGACCCAAACTCTTTAAATGAAATAAATGAAATCAAAAACAGAAATAATATTTCATCCTAAATCATTTTGAGAAAAAATTTGTAAAAAAAAATGTTTCTTTACTTAAAAGATTAACTATTATTTTTATCAGGGTAATTTACTATATGAAAAGGTTAATATTATGAAATCATAAATTTTATTTATATCTTTTTTAAATTTAAAATTATTTAAGGGTTATGCATGAAAGTATCTTTATAAATCCTGAAATAGGATTTGGTTTTTTTTTAAGAAAGATTATAAAAATTTATTTAAACCAAATAAATTTTCTAGTTGAATTTTAAATTTTAAATTCTGTTTATTACTCTTTTCTGTTAAGATTTCTTTCTATTTGAAGTATATATGTATATTCAAATGGAAATATGAAAAATAATTAGAAATATGGCGAAATTAATAATTATGATATTGCGAAAATAGTAGGTAAATAAGATAAATAATCGCCCTTAATTGTTATGTATGTATTTCCATAAAAATAAAATATCAATTTTAAAATTTCTTTATTATTATCATTTTGATTATAGACAATTAATTTTAAATTTTAAAAACATTTATTAAAAAAATAATAATATAATATAAGTAAAATATCATAAAATTTAATTAAAATTCACTTTATAAAATTTTTATTTAAATTATTTTTATATTCTACAATAATTTTTAAAAAACTTTCGAGTTAATGTAATTAACACTCTACACGAAATACAAATTATTTATATCCAGTCTTAGCTTAGGTGTAGGGTAGGTTTCTCGTTACTCTATCAGTCTATTAACTGCTTTTAAGTAGACTAAACAATAACTTAATGACCTACATTAAAACATTAATTATAAATTATAGTTTGTAAGTAACACAATGTATTTTGATACAGAAAATGTCTCTATATATATTTTTTGTTTAATTTTATATTTTAACAGCTTGTTGAATGCATTAATGTAGCAATTATAAAATACATAAAGATATAGTCGTAATTAAATTATACTGCAAATGAGATTTTATTTAACTACAAATTATTAATATAATTATTTTAGTTTTTTAGGTCAATTTCAATGTCAATTTTAAAATAATGTTTGTTAAAAATGTTTAAAGAGAAAATTATAAGTTAATAATATTATTATAATTAATTTTAAATACTATTTTATAGATAGTGAGGCATACATTTGCACACTATAATATGTATATACAAAAACAAATTAAAAATTAACAATATTTAGTTATTAATTATTCAAAAACCACACATGAAAATCATTATGTAATGATTATTAAAATTTATTATTATTCACTAATGATTCAAATTTTATTAACTTATTTTTGTGGTATTTTTATTGTTTCATAATATTTGCATAATTTTATTATGTAAAATAAATTTTTATAGTGATTTATTGAAGATTAAAAATTATTTATTGATTGATATATTAAAAAATAATTAATTACATATTCGAAAATTTAATTTAGGAAACACTTTACATTTACAAGGACTTACCAAAAAAAACAAAAAATACTAAATGAAATTCGATAAAGAAAAAAATTTGATTTAATTATTTTAACCGAAAAAATTTTTGAGGTAAAAATACAAAAATGTAATAAAATGTAGGAAAAAAAAATTAATAAGAAAGAATTTAATTATGAGATGAAATTATTTCGAAATTGTATCCTAATATGTTTCTAAATATGTATATCCTCCATCATGTTGAAAAAAAAATATAGAAAATAAGACAGAAAGATAAAATAAATTGAAATTTTATCATGTTGCATTATTTAATAAGGTTAAAAAGCAACAACATATTATAGTTTAAGAGGAAATTAAATTTTTGTTTTAATCAAAATATAACGTATAAGACGTAGAAGTCTAAAATAATATTATATTTGTTGGCAAATACCATAAGTTTTCCAATAAATAAGTTATAATTCAATAATATCATTTTTCTATATCATAGCATAGCATACATATTAAATTAAAGGGGGGTGTAAGTGAATTCAAGGTTGTAAAATTGTATAGTTTAAAAAAATTAAATGCTTAAGGTAGAAAATTCGTAATCAATCAGAAATAACCAAATAATATACTGCAAATTTGAAAAAAAAACCAATTACGAAATACGAAGAAAATCCTGATACTTAATAAACTTTTAATTTATTTTAATGGTCATGATGAAATTTTGAATGTGCTGTTAATAATTTTTGTATCATGATATTATCAAAATTAGATCCCACAATAAAATAAAAAATTGAAGAACCCTGTCAACAAATATGTAATAAAATATTCAGTAAAAATAAATGTCTTAAGAAAGAATTTGAAACAATGTTTATATTTATATACAATATTTCATATTTAAGCGGTTCAATTCTCTTTGGAATATAACTGAAGTCTTTTCTGCTTCTTATTTTATACTATATTTATATTTATTTTAACTTTTAATAGAAATATTTAAACGACAAATGGATAAAATAACATCAGGTAGATTAAAATTGATCTATGTTGTTTTGATGGTGGAAAACATTCTTGCATTTGTTGTAAAAAATGATATATAGCTAAATTTGTCATCGTTGAAATATTTGTTTTTTTTTTAATATGACATACAATTATAACAAAATTACATAAAATATTTTTTTAATTTTGTAATTGAATTTTAATTATTAATTTATGTATTATTTTGTTATTTTTTAGAAAATATAAAATCCTTTTTTATTAATTTTATGCTCTATTTGGTTGGATTATATTAAATAACTTCTGTTTTTGTTCCTTATTTACGATTTACGAAATTAAAGATTGAAGTCGATATTTTCAGAATCTATTTATTTAATACTTATTCAATCACCTTCTTATACAAATGAAAATTATCAAAATATTTCCATTGTTGCAAAATACAAAAATGAAAATTAGATAATTTTTTTCACAGTACTTTCTCATTTGAAGTTTTCATAATAAAACGACATCGTTTTCATTAATATATGAAAATTATTTAATTCAACCTAAATAATTTATGCAATCAACCTAAATAATTTATTTTATTCATTTCTTTTTAAATAAACATTTTGCATTAAAAATTATGCTGTTTGGACTTGTTGCCAATTTATTATTACAATTAATAATTTATTCTTAATATTTCTATGTATAACAAATGTCGTTTAATGAAGAAGGTTAATATTTTTCTTAAATATATTTAAATTTAAACGACTATATAATAAAATATTCAAGGTAATTACCACAAGTTATTCTGTAAAAAAAATTATGTCAAAATGTAAAGAAAAATTAAATTTTTAGATTTTATTTTATTTTGTCATAATATTTAAAGAAAATTAATGCCTAAAATTTAATAATTTTATTATCAATAAAATATTGTAGAGAAAATCATTGCCATTAACATTTTATTTATGTTATTAATCAGATAAAAATTATTGTACCATTAAAATAAGAATATTAATAAAATAAAAATATTTATTATAACCAGATACGATTTCGTAATAAAATTGATAATTTGGATTTTTTCCGACAAAAAATATATATTGATAATTTAGACATTTGGACAGAGTTTTAATCAATTTATTCCATTAAGATAATAATTAATCTTGACATTAAATTGAATTGAATTTAATTGGAATTTTTCACTAATTTTGTATTCGTACAATTAAAGGTAGTCAATATTTTTATATATTTCGTAAAATTAAAGTTATGTAAAATATTTATTAATTTATTATATTATCTATTGTTTTATATTATCTATTTATTTATTATATAAAAAACAAAATCAATAATAGGTACAACATGATATGATCCAAAGCATTAACAATATATTCCACATATCTGTGTGATCGTCAGTTTTTAAAATTTGAACTTATCTAACCTCTGGGTTACAAAACAAATTATGTACATATATATATAAAATATTCATCACGATCATAAGTAATGAAATATGTTTACGACAAGATATTTTTTAAAGTGATAACAACAAAGACATTGATCATTTCAAACACTTTTATTTGTATCCTTGACTATAAAATATAACATATTATTTGTTCTATCTATTTCTATTCTATCAAAATTAACTATATTTGAATTGGTATAATAATTTTTTTAAAAATTGGTTACTCCAAATTTGTGGCAACTATAGTCTTTTCCCTGTGATTATTATTGAAATGCAACTGCAATCAAATGGAAAATTTCTTAATGAAATAAAGTTTCCTATATATACAAATGAAAATACGTTATTACGATTTTCTAATAATTGTATCAGATAAATTTTCTGTTTGTTTTTGTCTTGATCCACCCAAAACATCATAATTAAATATAGAGTGTATGATGTAAGGAATAAATTACAGGATGGCGCAAGTACCATTGAGATATTAGTTTTTATTGGTATAATATAATAGAACAAGGTTAAGTAAAGTAAAATTGGGATATGCTTTACAATTTATACTTTAATCATAGTGTGAATTAGGTCAGTATTAAGTACATACATATATAAGTAAATTTCGAAGGAAATTAATTTTGATTGCAATATGTCCATTGGCAATATTGTATATAGGACAAATTTGGAAAATATCAAATAATTATTATAACTGGGTACTAAAAATAGGTTAAATCTACAATAAAATTCAATTTGTCACAGTAAAATAGTGAATATTTTTCTCAATATTTCTTTTAATATACTTTTGTTTTTAAATATTTATAAAAATCTTATGTTCTAATAATATTTTTTTTTACCTTTGCTGTCCTTATGTAACCAAAAAAAAATATAGTTTAACGACCTGAACTTATTTTTAGTAAATATAATTTTAATCAAAGTATTATTTTCTCATATTTATTATTTAGAATTCACATCCATAGTTGTTTACGTTCTTTTATGATCAGGACGTTTTCATCATTTTTCCTATTTGAAATATTAATCATATTCAAAAATTTATTAAAAAGCTTCAAAAACTTTCAATATAAGTTGCAACTATGGAAATATTTTGATAATTTTGAATTTATAATAAAAGATTTAACATAAAATATTCATATTAATTTTTTAGTTGATTTATTATTCATGAAAATAAAATTTAGTTAGAAAAAATCTTTTATACCTTTTCTTGTCGACACGTTTTCCAAAATTGCATTTATATTTTATAACAAAAAAATCTATATTTATGACAAGTAATTAAATAATCAATGTAATTAAATTTGCAAATTATAATTAAGAGAGAAATAATGAAAAAAAAAATTGAAATTTTTAATTATTGTCAATTTAATTAAGTGTCAAAAAATAAATTTACCAAAAAAAAAAAATGTGATAAAGAATTTATAGATTGACGCGTCAAATAATAATCGAAATGTATTTATTGTTTTTTATGATCGGTTCACGGCATACCGGAGACGGAAGTTTCTATATGTGTATACGTGTATAATAACGATAAATAAAATTCAAAAAATATAAAAATTTGGTGATAGTGACGTCAGAAAGAGAAAAAAATTGTATATAAAGCGTCTCAAAATTTCTTATCCTTATACATATACAAAGTAAAATGGATGAATGTAAAAGCGTGGGTTCAAAATTTTCTATTTCATATTTCTGTGCTTCGTTTTTTTTTTTTATTTATTATAATTGTAAATGTATTAAAAAAAATATTTGTTTCGTTTTTAGTACCGTATAATAAAGGACGCATGCTCTTATCCTTTTCTGTAATATTTTGTTTTTGAATAAAAGCTAGTGTTACTTGTGTATTTAGTTGAGTTTTCATTCAAATCTTTTGCCTGTTGCATATACGCTTAATACATATATAAACGTAATAAAAATCGAAAAAAAAAAATATTTTTAAACGATTTTCGGAATTGAATGAATTTTTCATATTTGTATAATTTGCGACGGTGTAAAATTTAAATTTAATTTTAAAAAATATTTCAAAAAAAAAAATTATAGTAATTATTTATAAATAAAATTTCTAAAGTGCATAATTTAATTTTACAATTTAAATTTTATAATTTAAATCCGTTAATTTTAGGACTTAATTGTAATATTTTTGTGGATAAAAATCTTGGTGTGTAAATTGGTATGTGATCCATTGTTTGTTTAAAGAAAGATTCATTCAAATATTTTAACAATAATTAATAATATTAAATTGAATGTGGTGGTTGATATTTTGAATTTGAAATTTTTGAAAATATCAAAATTAACTATATTTGATTTTATTTTTAAGTGATTGTATAGAAATACATTTAAAATTAAATTTTGTAGAAATATAATATAAAATTTTGATTCATTTGGATTGCAAGTTTGAATCAATTTCATTAATAAAAATTAAATTTTAAATTATATAAAAAGTTAAAATATTTTTGTTTTATATAAAATTTGGAATATTCAACTATTATTTTATAGTGTCAGGAATAAATAAAAGGTTATAAATTAAAACTGGTTGAATATTAAAATTTAAATATATTTTGAGATAAAATTTATGGAAAATTATTACAAAATAAATAAATAATTTAATTTCTTTACATTAATTTTATTGGTATATAGTTGGTTTTTGTCCAAAATGGTCGTCATAGCCAACGAAAAAATATTTTGTATATTTCTCAAGCTCTGTTCGATATCGCGTAGTGATCTAATCTCGCACAATCATAATAAATGTATTGGATCAATGTTTGCAAACTATTTAAATCAAATTGAGTTTTACAATTATTTTTCTAGTTTCAAATACATATTTCTATTACAATTAAATTTTATTATCAAAGAATTTTGTATGATCTAGAAATCCTAATTTTATTCCACACCAAACATTGAACTATAGTAGTTATACTTATTTTTCTTAACAGTTCATTTAGTAAATTTTTCGTTGCTGTTTTTATTTTATAATATGAAAAAGTAAATACATTTTACAATTTTACATCAAAAGTTTTATTTATCTCAAATCTCATTATAATAATTAACCTTATATACAGTAATTCTATTATTAGTGTGAAAAATTTCAAGCAATAATCCCATTTATGTTCAAGATATCCCACAAAACAGTCTCGACCATATATATATTAAAAAATATTTATAATATAATTATAAACTTTTCACTCCAGGGTTTAATCTGACCTAATGTTAACATCACCTTTTTTTTGTGTGGATAGTAGTGATGATAAGTGATATGCAAAAAATCTCACATTTATATATGACATTTATGAAACAGAAAAATCCCCACAAACATTTTTTCTATAAGAAGATTACCTGCCGTCTTGTCACTTGTATTATCTTTCGTATTGATTTTTTATTAAAATATTTTCAAATGAATTTAAATGTGATAAAGCATTAATAATGTGATAAAGGTATATAGAAGTTAATAAATATTCTGATGGACAAGTGTAATCTTTTCAGATTTACCATAAAAATATTTATATTGTTGAACATGATGACATTAAATTCAATATGAAATTTATTTTTTCTATGCATAGTTAAAAAATCATAACATATCAAAAATTTAAAGAGTTAGAAAATTAATAAAATTATTGATCCTTTAAGATTACGATAGATCAGAAGATTTTCATTATTAATATTAAATGTACCAAATGTGATAAAAATAATCCATGAAATCAAATTTTAAATTAAATTTCATATTTGTTAAAAAAAATCAATCAAATTTTGAATTGATTAAAAGTGGGTTTGGTTATGCAATTTTGAGAAGAATTATTGTAGATTATTTCATATTTTAAGATTTATTTTATATAATTTCATATTTTAATTATTATATGTAGAGAAATGTTAAGTATACTCAATTAAAATACCAATTAAATCATGCAAATTTTGGGTTTAGTTTTCTTAATATTTCTATCAGAATATTTATTAACTTCTATCTTTAGATATCATATAATATTTATAATAATTCTGATATTAATTAATGATTAGGAAAATTTATAAAATAAAATTAATGTATTTGTAATTAGTTATAAACTGAATATAATTATTAATTAATTATCTTATAAAATAAGAAACTTGATTGATTTACGATAGATACGTAAACATTATTAAAAAATCATTGGTTAAAGTTTAAATGTTCTGGTAAACCATATTGGATACTTACATGATAATATCTTTAATCTGTATTATCTAAATTTTATATTTTTATTAAATTAAAGTATCATTAAAAGTCTATTACTATGAAAATGATAATAGAAACGTATAGAAGCCCCTTATATGTATATTTATTTTTTTAATTAAATTTTCCAATTATCCAATGAAGTGTTAAATTTTTTGGGTAGCTTTTATCACAGAATTATGTTTAATGCTTTATTTATTATTAATCTAATTATGAACCAAAGTGTATTGTTAAATAAATATTAAAATTTTTTGTTGAGTTTCATATACCGTACTTGCAATGGGGCCTAAAAATATATTTTCGTACTTTTACGAGTATATCTATGAATAGAAATATTTATTAATGTGACAGTAAATATATTTGTGGTAACAACCGGTTTCATATTTTCATATTAATTTTTATAATTTTATTTTAAAATATTTAATCAAATTCGTTTTTGAAAAATCTACTAAATTTAATTGTTGAATTTGTATTTTTAATTTTGGAAATCTTCAAATTGGCAAATTTTTTTTATTATAAAACAACAAAAAAATTTCACTTTATCATATTTTTATTTCAAATGTTAACAAAAAATTTCATTTTTCAGTCTCATCAAATCTCTTTTATATAATGTATAATTAAATCACATTAATATTATGATATATGTATATAAACATTATATTAATTACAAGGTATTAAAAACATTTTAACCCTTTTCAATATAAATTTAGTTGCAAATATATCTAAATTTCAAATTATCCCAACAAGGTTTACATAGGTTTCTATTTATGTATAAGGATTTAATCAATTCTAAATAATTAATGTAAAAATATACATGTAGTAATCCGATGAAAATGTCTTAATATATTACAGTCACGGTAAAAAAAAAATTTTAACCAAAATACCAGAAATCTTTAAAAAACACGTACGTCCTGGCCTCAAAAATATTTTAAATATTTTTGTATCCTTTTGGTTCAGATAAAGGACGACAGGATCTATTTATTTTGACAAATATTTATTCAAGGTACAGGAAATTTTGATTTGTGTTTTGTATTATGCTCCAATTTTATCCCTAAAAATTCAATCACATTATGCAAGAAAACTGTATTAGAATTATTTAGTATAATTTTCGATATATTCTGGACATATTATTTTATTCTTAAATTAAGAAAAGTTTCTTAATTTTATTCTAATAATTTATGTAAATGTATCATTAGATTTCATTTAAATTCTTTGTCAGTTTTGAGGTCAAAAAATTTGTTAACATTTAAGATTTTTAATGAATTATCTAAGCTTTGAGATTAATGGATTACATATATCCTTTTATATTAATTTATTTTCGTATTATTCATATATTATTTAATTTAATCAAAATAATATTTTTATGTATTTCAGAAATATGAAAGCCACCGTGTGGCTCTGGCCGATTGTAACATTAATTTGCATTAGTCCATTTGCATGCACATCAGCACAACAAGAATTTCAAGAGTTTCCATCTGACTCAAATATGATACAGGTATACAAATATATTGTATTTGAATATTTATTTTATTTTATTTTATATTTAAAAGCAAATACTTATTCTATCAGTACGGAATCAATATTTGTTTTGTAAATCTAGCACAAAATACACAAAAAATAGAGATTACATAGGATCTTTTTATTAGGACCCTTTTTTATATACATAATAAAATCTTACCCGTATTTGGATTGCATAAAATATTCTTTTAAAGAAAACCCACATTTGTTATACATTTATGGAAATGAATTTCTAGTCATTTGGACATTAATAAATTATTTGAATGAAAATATGTTTACGAATTCTTTTGAATATTCATTGATGATAGAACTGTCATTTGTGATAAAGCTTATTTTAATGTTATTAATTATTTAATAAAATATTATAGAATTATTTATATTTATTGTTAATATGAAAATATCGTCGTAATTTTTTTGTAATAAGTAGTATCATTAAATATAGTAATAATACTTCCCAATTATTTAAAAAAAAAAATTGTTTCAAAACAATTCACTTTATATCTGTTTCAGAACGTCTCAATTGTATATTAATCGAAAATATTAGACTTGGACTTTCATGCACTTTTAATTGGAAATATTTTAAGTTAATAATGATGCATCACGATAAGAAATCATTTTTCAAGTCATTAATTTGGACAATATAATTTATAATTCTTTTAAACAATTTTAAAGTTGATAGAGAAAATATGAATGGAAGCTCTAAACATTAACAATTAGTATATTAATTTTAATAACTTTAAATGAAAAAGGAAAGAAATCATATATATTGCCAAACTTAAAATTTTTTAAGTTTAACCACATAGATAAGAAAACACAATATTTTTGTTCATTCATCATTTCGAATAAAATGATATTTCATAAATAATAGTACAATGAATTTATTCATATAGTAAAATTCCCAAATGCATGACATCCCTGAATGCTCTGTTGGCATAGTCATTCCTTGTCAATTTAATTATTTTGCTTTATACTCGTATCAGATAAAAAATGTAAACATAAGTTTATGGAATCTTTAGAAAAATTAATTAATTTAAAATTGGTTTTTATGTAAAATAGTCTTAAAAATGTATAACTTATATTCATGTGAATGTAAATAATTTAACTAAAATCATCTGATTGTTTCAAAACAAATTAAGCAAATTTTAAATTAAAACAATTTTTACTTATTTATAGCAATGGCAAAAATATAGAAGAATAAAAACCAAATTATTATGTCAATTCAAAATAATTGCAATTATAAAAAATACTTTATTGTTAAATTGAATTAACAATAAAACCATAAAGAATTGGCATCAAAATTAAGGACTCAAATACCTTTTATCAGTTATTTAAAAATCTTCTAATAATTTTTAATGTCAATTTTTAATATTTTTCCAATAAAATAAAATTTGATGATATTAAAGTTAATATCTAACTAAGCTTTAACGATCATTTAAAAGCGGATATAATAATGAATACTTTACACACATTAATGGCTAATTGTATATTTCGCCTGTAGGTTCAATCTGAGTATTTTCGATTAAGAATATAATAAAATATGTTCTAGTGTTTTTAAACGAACTAATATTTGTTTTATTAACTGGCTAATTGAATATATGACAGACAGATTATTTTTTTTTTCAAATACTAATAGTAAAAAAAATCTTATGATGAAAAAGTTATTTAAGATAAGAAATTTAGGCAAACATTTTTTAGTATAACAAATATTGTCGACCTTCGTAAGGTTTACATAAAACAAACAAAAAAATTCTAATGTTAACTGACAGACAAAATTATTTAATTTTCGGTACTCATTAAACTTTTTGCCGTAAGTTGTTTAGCTATTAAGGACTAAATAAATAAAACCTAATTTTACGTATATTTTTTTTTTAGATATTTGAAAGTTCTAATTTATTATAATTTTTTTTTTTTTTGAATTTTTCAATTTACTTTAAGGACGATTATTTGTTAGAGAAAAGAACAAAACCCTCATTGTCAATTGTAAATCCACTTGATGTACTGAGGCAGAGACTTCTATTAGAAATAGCCCGGAGACAAATGAAAGAAAATACAAGACAGGTAAGTTCTAATATTTTATCTATATTAAAATATTTTTATTTCTTAATAAATTCCAAAAAGAATTTATAACAATTTACGTTTAAAAGACACTCATCGCAGTGTATTTAAAAATAAATTTCTATACCATTTTGTGGTATAATAATTAGGTAAAATTTAATGGATAAACACTTTAGAGAATTAACAACAAAGAGGAAAATTGAAGATTTTCTTCTGATTGCCGTAAGGGCATATATATATATATATAAAGAAAATATTGTTGTAAATGATGAAAAATTTTCATTTTATTTATGATATTTTATGTATGTGAAATTCCTGTTTACATATAAATACAAGTTGAGGAGATATAAATGTCACAAAGTTTTAGGAAGGAAACTCATTTAGACTTTTTTTTAGAAATCATAATAAGGATAAAGTTAAAAATATATATATATATTCTTAAGGTTGTGAATAATCTTTTCATCAAAATATTTTTAACTTAATATTTTATATAATAATGATGAAATTTTTTTGCAAATTATTTTATTATTATGTTGTTGTATTTTATTTTGCGGAAAATTGTTAAAGCAAACTTTTTTTTTATATGTTTCTTTTTGTTTAAACTTTAATAAAACTTTTTTTTAGAGACATCCTTTGATATACAATAATTTTAATATTTGTATAAAGTTTTATAAACTATATATATAAAGTATTACTAGCAAAAAGGTTAAAGATTAAAAATAGTTTTTTTTATTAACTAAATACCTAAAGGAATTTCAGAATTTAATTTTATACATAAAAAGTTTTTATATTTCAAAATTAGTTTTAATCAATTTTTTTCTGTTTTATGTTTAAAACAAATTTGAAAAATTTGAAAAATAAACTTTAGGACTTCGGAATTATTTTACTTTTTTAACTCATTTTCCTATATTTTTAGTGATAGTAATTATATTGTATGAGCGAATTATACAAGATATTTCAATAATAATATAAATAATTATGAACTTTATACCCGTATAAAATTTTTCAGTCAATTTCGTCTTTTTCAATTTCAATATCCTTAAGCTCAAATTGATCTCTTATTTCTATTTACATTTGCTATAAAAATCTTAATTAATTTATAAAAATATATTAATTCACTTATCATATTTTCATTATAAATTCATAATTAATTATTATATAAATCTGCAAAATACTTTTGGGAATAAACGAATGACATGACAAGCAATAACATTTGGTTAAAATAAAAAGCATGGTGGTTAAATAATTTGATTGATGTTAAAATGAGAAACATTTACATAAATAATTTGATTAATAAGGTAATATAATTCAAATATTATTTAACAAAAGGGAAATTTTATATATAATTAATATTAATTGCATTTAATGATGAAATTATTTTTATATAAATGTTTCTATATAAAAAATAAATAACAAATAGTTTTAATTGTATATATAAATTTGTAAGATTAAAATTGATTCTGTAATTTATACGAATTTACTTGTATACAAAATTACTCAACTTTGAATCTTAGAATATATAAACGTTAAAATATAAATTATTAAAACAAAAATTTCACAAAATAAATTTTACCTTTATTATTATTTATAGGTTGAGAATTCTCATAATAAATGAGCTAACATAATTAATTTAATAATTTAACAATTTAAAATTAGTCTTTCACTGAAATTACATTATTCATAAATTAAAAAGACGTACCTACTGTAATCAATGAATGGACGTCGAAAGAACGACAATATTGAATTTGTATAAGCTAATTTCGTTATGCATCATCCAAATTTATGAATTACTTGTATGTATAGAGACATCAAATTTGTAATATTATTATACATATTAATTTATCAATCCTTAGATTTCCGTCGTCCATATTTGAAAAACAGAAAATCATATACCAACTACAAATTGTATATTTCCTTCTTCGTTAAAATATATCAATATCAATACATTAAATTATATAGTTTTTCTTTCGAACCGGAAGTTCATTAAACTCAATTACAATCTCTTTCATTTGAATTAGATTTAAATTATTATGTACATATAAATAAATTTCTTCTGATGGTCATTTTCTAGAATATGCATAATAACAAGGAAGCTTACAATTTTGTATTATAAGCTAAAAATAATTTTCTTTTGGAATCACTAAAAATGCTCGCCTAATAAAAATCCAAAAAAATATAAATAAACTAAAATGCCTTTCCCATGGTTTTTTTCAGCAATAAAAAATCACTTTTTAAATATTATTTTATTATACTTATTAAGTATATATAGAACATATTTTTTATTTAGTAACTGCTGGTTTTTATTAAGGACATTCCCCAATTGAGGATATTGAGTGCTAATTTTAAGTAGTAATAAATATTTATATTACAAACTTATATATAGTAAAAAAGTTTTGCTTTCAAAGTTTTGGAAAACAAATTAAATGATATTTTACTAGTTGAAATATTTTGCAATTTTGTGGAAAAAATTTGTTTTTAAACTTCAAATGCAAATAAAATTATTAAGGTTGTTCTTGTTGACAGGTTTTTAAATAGGTGGTTTTTTAATAGGGAGCTCTTTTTAGTATATTGACAAAATATACATAGTATATAGAATGAATATGATAGAAATATTCAACATAATGTTCAGATTATATTGTGGTAACATTGTTTTTTCGACACAAATTAGAAATAGATTAAAATTTTATAACATTTAATTTAAATAATGACAATGAGAATAATGTACTGTTGATTGTTTTATTATATTTAATTTTATTTAATTTGATATTAAATTCAAAATAAATATTTAGAAAATATATTTACTTATCACAATTTCAAGAATAATTTTACAAATCAAAGGTTCAAGGGTAAATGATTATCATATTCAAGTACGGTTGAAAAGTTAAAAGCTCATATCCTATACTTAAAAATAAATATGAATAAATAATAATTGTATACATATATACAATGATTCAAGGATTTAATTCATCCGTTTTTATGTAGCTCCTTTTAAAGTATCCTTAATATTTCAAATGCACTTTAGTGTGATTTAATTTGTATGATATTATCATTTTATTTGAATGACTTATTAATTTTGTCTAAAATTTTATAATAAATATTCTTATTTAACAAATGTCCAAAACTCAGAATGGAAACAAAATTTTATTTACCGTTAAAGTGTCCTTTATATAAAGTAATGTAATTTAATTAGAAAATCTGTAATTTATTTCTCTCTTTAATATAGGTGGAAATCAATCGTGCAATTTTGAAAAATGTTGGTAAAAGAGTTAACCATCATATACAACAACAACATCTTCTGGCCGAACATTTACCACAATTCAAACTACAGCAACAACCACAACCGCAATTACTGCACCAACAACAATTACAACAGCAAAAACATTACCAAATGAGTCCAAGTAGTTTTCTTGAATTTTTAAGACGTGAAGATGATAAAAAAACCAAAAATGATTATAATTTAATATCAGGGAATGGTGTAGGTGCAACAGGATCAGCAGGTATATCAGAAAATGATAATATTGATGGTATAAATGATATAGATGACAATGGGGTTGGTGTTGATGGTGGTGCTGGCGGTGGTCAAATTCGATATTTATATCGCCTACATAAAAATCGATATTCAAAAAAATGAAATGCCTAAAAGTGTAATAAAATAAAAAACAGATAAGAAAATTATAAATATTATAAATAAATAAAAAATTAATAATCTTACTTTTACCTCCTAATTATATTCTCATTCTTGGATAAACTAAAATATATAACTAAATAAAAAAATAAGCAAAAAAAAAGAAGAATGTTGTACTTAAATTATATAATAAAAAATTCAATACAAAAATTACTAAAAAAAAATCTAAGAATTATTGCCAAAATAAAATGAAAATTATCACCTGTAAAAGAAAAGTTATTTCACATTTGAATTATTTTAGAATTTTCATTAATAATGATGACAAAAAGATTTATTGTTAAAAGTTTTCCATAATTTTCATATTTCTTTTTTTCAGTTTAAATTGGTAAATTATTCTTTTAATGACATAATTTATATTTTGCTGTGTACGTCATAAATTTCACAAAAATTTTAAATTACTTTAGGAAAATTATGTTTATTTCAATTTATAAATTCAAATATGTCTAAAAGGAATTTAAATATTTATTCTAATATTCTATATGTGTTTAGAACCGTATAAAAATAAATAGAATTATCTTTTAATTACACCTTGAGAGCATTACATTAAGTAAGTGTGTAACCATAGTGAGTGTGGTAATTTTCAAAATAATTAATTGTGAAAAAAATGATAGATGAATAAAATAATGATTGAGAAATAATGACAAATATTTTATGTTTGATATAATTGTAATAATTACTACCGAACTTTTCAATTATCAATTAAATTTTTCTACAAATTATACTTTTGTTTAAAAGAAAAGTTATAAAATTTCTTAGTTTTTTAAGTATGATTGGAATTATTTTTGTATAGTTTTTCAGTTCTACATTTCAAAATTGTTGAGAGTTTAGTAGGGTTATGTAATAGTAATATAGACAAGTGTGCAAAGGTGTAATACTGCAGTTTGTTTGAATTTCCGTAATTATTAAATTCCATAATTTCTAAAAGAATTGCTAGAAATTATTTTAATTATTATGCCAAATCAACAATAGACCGAAATTTTGATGCTACTTTTTTTTAATTTTTAACAATTTCAAAAAAAAATAGAAAGTGAAAGCACATAAAATATTTAAAAAAAATAACAGAGAAAGAAATATATAACTTAAAATCATATTTATTGTAAAAATTTATAAATGAAATATTATAAATTAAAATATATATTATATAACAAAATTAATGATAAATATTGCAAAAGCCTAAAGAGAAATATTTTCATGTTGTAATTAGCTCAAAATTTATTTTAAAATTTTTTTGTTTTAAACTATTAAAAATATATATATAAAAAAAGATTATCTTTGTAAGAAATGAAAAAAAAAATATATTTCCAATAAATAATATAAATAATATTCAATTATTAAACATATTTAACCAAAAATGACAAATTTTATTAAGTATAAATAAAATAAATGTAACTATAAAAAGTAACTCCAGGCAACTATTAGACATTACCTATATAAATTATTTGAAAAATAAAAAACATAATTAAAATTAATTAAAATGAATTAAAATTATTTGTTTAAGTAGATCATTTCACAAACTTTTAAATTATCCAATTTTTTTTTTTTGGTAATTATTATTAAACTTAATTCTTTCAATTTATTTACACACAAATCGCATTTTAAATAAATAGTATATTATTTTTTTTGTACTTATGTTTTGTATTTACCCTGTGGTAATAAAAATTAATTATATTTTTATAATTTATTATTTTATTTAATTAATTTCATCAAATAAGTATAACAAATACTTTAATTATTTTCTATTTCATAAAATAAATAAATATATATTTTATATATAAATTAATAAAATGGTTCTATATATATATTTTTTTTAAAATACAGTAAAATTATAAATATGTATATTTTTAAAAAAATATAAATAATAATATATTTATTTAAAATAATTAATTAATAAACAAACGAGAAATAAAAAATCTATTATATATATATATATAATATATATATATATACTATAATATATATATATATATATATATATATATATATATATATATAATATATATATATAAAATAAATGTTGTTAATTAAAAAAAATGAAACTGAGAAAAAAATTAATTAATTTAATAAAATGTAAATAAATATTATTATATGAAAATAAAATGAAAAATTGGTTTTATTTAAAATGAAGAAAAAGAAAATCAACTCTAAAAAAAAATTCGAAATCTACCTATTATCATAATATTAATAACAGAAGAGAAGATAAGAAGAATATGTTACTGTGCTAAAGAAGTCACAGAAATGTAACATCTTACTGTGGCGTATCTATAGCTAATGCATCATCAGTTACTGGTAATCTGCAGTAATTGTTATTGTTAGATTTTGAAACATTTCTAATTGCCCATAAGGTAACCCAGATTGATATAAAATTTACTGATGCTAGAATAAATATAGAATATAATTTATAGATTGTCACAAGATTGAATGAAAGAACTATTATATGCAAGTATAAAGAAATAGGATTTATTATTTTTTATCCTTCACAAGAGATGATAAATTCTACTAACTAATATATATAAATTAATAAAAATATGTAGATCCCTTTATTGGAAATGTTATATCGATGATTTGATTAATGGTTATATTAAAAATTTATATCTGTGGTCTTCTTAATTAATCAAAATTAATATAATTAATTATTTAGTATTATTTTATCTGATAATATATTTACAAATCATTCTATAATCATTTTGGTAAAGAATAATAAAATTAATTAGAATTAGAATTGAATTATATACTTTATGTTTCATTTATATTCATTCATTAGTAAATTTAACTATGTATAGACTTTCTTAGAATAAGAGATTGCTCTTACATTATTTTTGATTATTTAAATAATTTTAATTATAACAAAAATTCATTATTTTCATTTTACTTAAAATTATACCACAGAAGTAGATAAATATTCTGCAAATAAGAAATAATATAAAACTCAAATATACAAGTTATTTTTTTTTACTAATTCTGCGCATGAAATACTATAGGTTAATTCAATGTTTGATCAATACATTTTCAATACGTTTCATAACATTTATATTATTATCCAGCGTAATGGATATTTAGAAAATGTTATTATATAAAAATCATATTAAAAGTAAATTGTAATTAAAAATTTATATTTTCAATTGTGTAAATTTCAATTTCAAAAACATTTAATAAAAATGTTTGTGCATAAAGGACCTCATGCAGGATATGGTGGCGATTCTGATGGTGAATCTGAAGAAGAAGAAGAAGAGGGCGATATCCTGCAGGTAGAAATGAATATACGAAAATTATTAATTAATTTTCAATATTAAAATGTATATATAATTTACAACAATTATAATAATTATGTTTACACGATGTAATTAAATTTTCATTTAATATATAAAGAATATATAAATTAACAATAAAATCTATCAGGACAGATTTAAATTTTTCTATACTCAAATTGGAAAAACTTTCTTATGTAATATAATATAAAATTTTTCTTTAATGTATAGGTAAAAGGAAATTGTTTGTAATATAAATAGACTATAGTGAAATACTAAGTATATAGTAGATATTTTGATATATAAAAGTAATGTTAATATTATAATTTAAAATTTGCATGAAACAGTTAATTAGGGACATTCGAACAATGACAAAATTAGTTCTAATTGTTGACCATTTATAAGAAATTCTAAAATTTTCTTGTAATTTATTCTGAGCATTACCAACTAATTTGCATTTAACGCTATAATCTCAATCAAAATGTACCGAGTACGATATATGATAAAAAGGAGTAAATCATCACAAATTTTATATGATCAACGGAAAAAATCAACGTGGTACTTAGAAAAAATTGTTCTAGTATTTAATTATATGTATACATATTATAATAAATTCAATCTAAACCTGTTGGGTACAATTTATTAAAATATTTTTAATGGAAAATTACATAATGTATAATATATTTAAAAGATTTTATGAATTAATTTTACAATTTTTTCCAGAAATATAACAAAATCTATAATTTACGATTCTATATCTCCGATTTGAAATATATTTGCATTATTAATTTATAGATTCGAATTCGAATGTGTATAGTTTATTAAAATTAAATATAAATAAATCACAATATGATAAATTAGATTTTATTTTTTAATTTTTATCATGTATTATACACAAAAAATAAGAAAGAAAATCAAGCATGAATTCTAACAAAACGAATATTTTATTTAATTTTTTTTTTTTCATTTCAGAGTGATAAATCTTTATAGAAAATTATACACAAATAATTCAAATTTATATAATGTATATATAAAATTATGCACGAGAAATTTGCACAAATTGAAAATATTTTGAA
Source organism: Empis stercorea (assembly GCA_949752835.1). Lineage (NCBI taxonomy): Eukaryota > Metazoa > Arthropoda > Insecta > Diptera > Empididae > Empis > Empis stercorea. The sequence goes on from OX457086.1 coordinate 736,047, forward strand.
TTTTTATTTAATTTTAATGTAAACTACAATATATTTTAAATATGGTTTATTTATTTTTTTTGATGGGGTTAGATACAATATACTAAATTAACCCCTCAAACCATTTTTTTTCCTGTAAATATATATATATTTTTTTAAATTTTCTTTTTAAAGCTCAAGACACAAATATATTTTACTATAATAATATCAATAATTTTTTGATGATAATAATTATATTAGTCAGTTGAAATTGAATTGAATAAAAATATTTTTGAGTAAATTATTTATTAAAAACAAAGATAAAGATTTTATTTTTGCATTTTGTTCGGTAAATGAAATTTTTTTTCATCGTTGTGCACTAAAACTCCAACTTCAACTATAACTACTACTTAACTACGAAAAAAAATCATAAAAAAAAAATATTATAAAATCAAAAAAAAATTTAAAAAAATTAACAAAAATAACGACGATATAAAAAAAAATGGATGATGAACAACAGAAAAGACGTGAAGAATGTGAACGAAAAGCAAGGAGAGGGGAAATGGATCCCCGATTGGAATTTACATTTCAATTATTAATAGATGGCACCAATTTACCACGTCATCAAATTATGGATCATATTTTTGAGGGAGATATGGTAAGATACTCATGTAAAATTTTGAATTTTTTGGTATAAATATTTAAGAATAACGATAGGATAGAAAACGGGTACCCCTTGCCATTTTTTTGACGTAAAACATCGACAATATAGATGAATTTGGTGTCTATGGACGGGAAATTTTAATTATAAAAAAAATACCCAAAACCAATTCCAAATATCTTTAAAATTGCCCCATTTATAGCAAAAAAAATTTGTTATAATTAAAATTTGTCTATATTGGAGAATGGTAATTTTTGTTACCAAATGCTAACGTTGTTTTCTGCTTCGCCAAAAAAAAGTAATTTAACCATAAACAAACTTATCCATCGTTGACAGTGACAAATTAACATAATACTCGTAAAACAATAACTGGAAAAAATACATTTTTCATATAAATTTTCCGAAATCTCTTTGTTTTTCTATTTCCATTTTGGCTACATCCAGTTGGATGAAATAAATCAATTATTCTTACCAAATATGCGAAATAAATTGCTATGGTTTTATCAAGAAGTTGATGAACCTGAACCAACACCATCACAAGATTTGAATAAACCAGGTCCATCAAGAGCAGGTGTATCAACAGTTTCAAAAACACCACAAGGTAAAAACTATCAAATATTTAAGTCTTCAGATAATTTCATTATGTATAAAGAAAATTTTTATATATGAATTTAACAACATTAAAATGTTAGAAAACATGATTACAGTTTGTTGTTATAAATTTTGTGAACAACATGGAAATATAATTTATAATTTATTCATTTTTGTTTATAGGTGTTTCACCGACAGGCACTGTTGCTAAAAATAAACTATTTCTAACAGATGGTTGGTCATGTGCTTTTACTGGTATTTGTATTTATATGTTTCGTATAAATAATTCAAAACAACTTCCTGAGGAAGGGTTTCAGAAAGATTTGTAAGTAATTAAAGTGTTATAATTATTTTCGGTTATAATTTCTATACATGAGCATGTGCACAAAAAAAAAATTATGATAATAACTAAGAATTTAATTTTAAAATACTTTTCTATCAAGCAATATATTAACTGCTGATTAGGTTCCGTTTTATACATCCTGTCTGCAATCATTAATTACGATACGATTATTAGACAGTACATTAAAAAATAATAGAAATTATATTTACGAATAAATTTGATCCTGAAGAATGCATTAAATGATAATTAAAATTTTCGCTGAACATAATTTAGTTACATTCCTTATTAAAATTATTCAATTTTTACATTGAAATTTAATTATAATTTATGCATATGTAACAAAACTAATTACTCACGACATCATAGCAATAATATAAATTCTAATTATTAATTTTTAGCGAAAAGAAATATAGTTTCATTGTAAGAATAATAGAAGCATTTGGGTTTGGGTATTTGTGGTAATACCAGAAATTAAATGGAATATTTTCTTATATGCAAAATAAATTAGTAGTTTTTTTTAAAACGAATTAAACATTTTTAAAAATATTCTTTTAACCGTTTTCTAAATTTAATTAATAAAGTTTCAAATTGAATTCAACTTTTGAAAATTAAATTAAATTAAATTTTAATGTATTTTCATTCTAATATTATTATTATTTTATGATATAATGTTTTACTATAGATATTGTGGTGTAATAGATGCGAAAAATATTGGTTTAGTAACATCAATTGAACGTATTGTTGAATATGTTTTTATGCAAGCATTAGCATTTCCCAGTCTTGAAACCGATGAAGAAGATGTTAGTTGTGCTTTAATTAAAGGCCAATTATTACCAGGATTACGTTCATTTTGTAGTGCATTACGTGTATGTGAACAGGTTTGTGATCATTTTAATGTATTTACTGATAATAATGATATGTTTGAGAAAATTGATCAAATGGATGAAGTTAAAGAATTGGCAAAAAATCAAGAATTTTGTGTACAATTACAAGAACGTGTTATAAATTGGATCAAAGGTATAATGAAAATATTGGGTGAAAGTGAACAGTTACGTAGGGAGAATGATTCAAGTGGACCACAGGATGAGTTAGAATATTGGAAAAAACGTGGTGCACAATTTTCACAGCTTCTAGCACATTTACAAGTAATTTTTTATAAATATATTATACATATATTATTTTATATACTGTGAGCATTATTTATGTTTCATCTAATGGTAAAAATTAGGAAAAAGAAGTTCAATATACTTTGACATGTTTATCGATGGCTAATTCGAAAATAATGCGACAATGGAAGGAAACTGATAAGAAAATTACTTTTTGTTATAATGAAGCTAGAGATAATTCAAAATTTATACAAGCAATGGAAAGTTGTTGTCATTCTTTGTATTTGGATGATCCAGTAAAATTTATTTTATTATATTTAAAAAAAAAGATAATTGAACGTTGCATAACTTTATTCTAGGTTAACATGAAAGAATCTATTTTAAGTCTTCTGCAAACAGTTAGATTAATTTATAGTGTATCACAATTTTACAATACATCTGAACGCACGTCAGCACTAATGGTTAAGGTAAAATCTAGAAAAAATTAGAGAGGGAGTTGATGAAAGTTTAAAACATTTAGTTAAACCCATTTCAGTAAGAAATAAATTCTTTGTATAGTGTATTTAGCTTTACTGAATTTTTGTAATTTAATAAATTTCTGGCAGTTATCTTACTTTTTCTTCTTCTACAACTGAGTCAAAATTTCAGATTAGACCAATTTTTAACTACTATCGCATATGTAAGAATTATGAAAATAACCTATTATAGAAAAAATCGGGTTTAACTCTTCAGTTATATTGCTCTACGTTTGAAGACATTAATTTTGTATTAATAATCGTCTAATCGAAGCATTACAAAAACTGTTGGGTATTTTTATAAAATTGGTCTGATCTTTCAAAATTATCACAATTAATCTGATTTATTAAAAAATTGTTTTTCTCTGTATAATTTCTACTTAATTTAGATTACAAATCAAATGATTGAAACATGTAAATCATATATAACATGTCGTAATAAAGAAACAATTTGGTCACAGGATCGTAATTTAATTCGAACAAAATTAAGCAATTGTATTAAATTAAATCATATTTATCATGAAACATATTTTATGGTACGTGAACAACCATTTTTACCAAATCAAACACCATTTGGATTTTCAGAGAATTTCGTTTTTGGTAAATTCGATACATTTTGTGATCGTTTATCGAAAATAATGTCGATGTTTAATTTAATCGATGATTATAACCACCTTTTTGAGCGTCGCCTGGAAGGCCTCCTTTTGGGCGAGGCTTTGGAAGAGGCAATGGCTACATTTGATGAAGCCAAAAAAGAAATTCTCTCTAAAAAATATGATTATTTGGATCATCGTAATTCAGATTTTAATAATGATTATGAACGTTTCATTAATAAAACTGATGCATTAAAAGAATCAATTGCTGCAATGATTGAAAAAAATTTTGAAACTGTATGGGAAACACCACAATGTATTCGTTTTTTAGTACGTTTTGAAAAAGTTAGCGAAAAAATACCATTAACAAAAATGGAAGAAAAATATTATCGTATATTAAAATATTGTGAAAAAGAAGTTGATCGTATATTGAAATTATTTCGTAAACAACGTGAGGATCCACCAGTACCAAGAAATTATCCACCAATTGCTGGTCGAATAACATGGTGTCGATCATTAGATTCACATTTAAAAGAATTAATGACAAGTGTTACCACCCATCCAGTATTACAAACATTACCAACAACAAAAGATTTAGAAAATCGTTATACATCGGTAAAAACAATATTAGCCGAATATGAACAGGAAATCGTTTCCATTTGGTTGGATCAAGATGTAAGGAGGAAATGATATTGATTTAAATTATGATTTTATATTGGGAGTTTTCTTTTATTTCTATTGCACGGTTTAGTTGCTTTTTTTTAACGTATTCACATATTTTATAGAGTCTAAAATTGAAGTTATTATTTTCCACCAATATTTATAAGTAAAAGAAAACTCCTCAATATCATATTTTACCAAATTCATTTACCTATGGAAATAATTTTGATATGTTCATATTTCACTATATGAATTCAAAAGTATTTCTTTCTATCATATTTTTCTAAAAAAAAAATTAAATATATATATATAAACATTTGGAATTAATGTAAGTTTATGTGTTTTTACAAAATTTTCTTATGATTTATAAAAATAATTTAATTATACAATTTTCTTTAATATAGTAAAAGTTTTAAAGTTTATATATCAATATACTAATTACCATTTATTAGGTAACTGTTGCTGATGCATGTTTAATTCAACCAATATTATCATTACAAAATGATCGACTTTATGTCAATTTACATCCAACAATACCACTTTTAATACGTGAAGCTAAATGTATATCTAAAATGGAAATTGAATTACCCATTGTTGCAAAAACATTAATGTGTAGACAAAATTATTTTATAACTATTCAGGATTCTTTAAATGTAAGTACATACATATATAGACAAAATATTTCATTTAGGGATAAAATTAAACAATCCTTACAATGACCCTTTTTCTTAAGACCTAAAATATTTTTCAAAACCAAAAATATTTAAAATATTTTATTGTATCAAAGTAATTTTCATCAAAAAAATTAGAAATATCTTTAATGTTTCTAAATAATTTCCTTAATTTCCTTTTTTATTCTATAAATAAATAAAAAAAAATCCTATAATAATTTTTTTACAGAGTTTAATTAAAATGTTCTTAACAACGGTAAAAGCTGTAAAACTAGAAGTTCGTCCTTTATTTTTGCCACATTTAGTACGTCTTACATCAATGTTACGTCCTGGATTATATACTATAAATGTTTGTTAAAAAATATCGTACATAATAATAATAATAATAATAATTTTTAAATGAAATAATTTTCAAAATAATGATAATAATAATAATGTATAATATATATTTGTAAATTTTCTATTTTTTGTTTTAATTGATTGGAAAAAATTAATTAAGTGGACGAGTCAAGGTTGGATAGGTTTTTATGAAAAATGCAAACAAGCAATTGAAACATTTGAAGTATTAGTTACTCGTGTACACGACATTTATTCTAATCGTATTTTAAATGTATTAATGTCAATGCAGGATGTTTCATTACAAATTCTTCCAAATGGTTAGAGATAATTTTGAAATTATTATTTTTTTATTCAATTAATTTTTTCCAATATCATTTAAAACTTTATATACATATATATTTTTTTTTCATTTTGTAGATGATGAAATATGGACTGTTGATGAATTTTTAGAAAGAAATGAAGAAGCCTGTAGGTAATTAAAATTTTTTATAAAATGTAATAATAATTATATTAAACTGTCAAAAATGATTTTTTAAATATTTTTTATAATAAAAAAAAAATATTTAAATTTGTTGAATGAGTGGGTATAGGTATAGTCTGTAGGATGAATAAGAATCTAGTGTGTGATATATGGTATAAATGCCCAATTTTAAAATCTATTTTCAATTAATTAAAATTAAATGTCTTATATTTTATTTTTATTTTGTATATAAATTTATAAACATTTTTACGAATTTTGACAATGAAATAAAATATATAAATATTTTGATTAATTTTCTTTAAGGTTGGTAAAATGCTTTAATATTTATGAATAAACATCACATTTTTTTATTTCAAATTTTAAAATTCATTAAAACATAAATAATTTCTAAATTATAAATTAAACATTCTATGTAATTTTCCTTTCTAATTTACAATATACTACATAGTTTACAATAAATATAGAACACAAAATTCTAAAAATGAAATTTGAAAATTTGATTAGAAATTCCATCTTAGAAAATATTTTTTATGTTTTGAAAAATTCTTTTATAAATAAATTAAACAAGTAAATGTTAAATTATACTATTTCATTATCATAATAGACAAGCTGCAATTGAACTTAATCGTAAAAGCCAAATGGTATCAGAAGCTGTTGAAGAAGTTTTAAGTTTAGTTGATAAAGCAACAGAAACATTTAAGGAAATTGCCGGAAATGATGTTGTTACATTATTTGATAGTATAAAATTAATATATATCATAATAAATAGTTTATTTAGTTAAATTTATATTTCAAAATAATATTTGTGTTTGTATGTGTAGATGTCACAAAAGAACAACAAACAGCAAATAAGGGAAATGAGGAAAAAGATGCAAATCAACAACAGGATTGGAGTATACTTTGGTCATGTTTTGAAAGTCCTTTATCATTATTGTCAACAACGGAAAATTTGCCAAAAGGAATGCAGGTAAAAAAAAATTCTACACAAATATTTTAATTATTAATTAACAAAAGTATAAAATTCTTTTAAGGATATGGTTTGCAATGCTGTCGTTGAAATGCGTCGATATTATAGTAGAAAAGTTATTGATGTTTTAATACGTGTTATTCGATCTGGTTTAGATATAATACGTAAACGTTTCGTTAATGATAGTACAGATAAACTAAAGAAACCAATATTTTTATTAAATGCAATACTTTTAATACCAAATATTGCCATTAAACCGAATCTAGATGAATTACAAGAAATTTTAATAACAGCTGGTAAAAATATAACGGGAATTGCAAAAGGTGTTGCCCAATGGTCAAGTGGTAATAAGGAACTACAACCAGTATCAACACTAACAACAACAACAACAACATTAAATCCACGTGGTAGTCGTAATCAACATCATGATGATAAAAAATCGAGACGAAAACGTGTTTATTGTTTGTTATCTGAAGAGAAACCACATATGCCGCATATGCTAAAAAGTTTCTACAGTTCAATTATGGATAATAAAGAAGTTGTTAAAACATTATCATTATTATCAGTGTGCACAAGAAATGTTAAACCAGAAATTCAATGCTTTATTAAACGATGGAGACCATATCATTTTTTATGGAAAAATGATCGAACAACTAGACAATTAATGGAATTTGGATTACAAGAATTTGAATCATCTTTAAGATGTTTAGCAGAATTAGATGCAAATTTATTAATTGAACCAGATAGGGAAGTGTTTGGTCAATGTATAGCTATTTGTAATGAGAAATTGAAATTTGGATTGACGATTGAAATTAAATGTAAGTTTACATAAATAATTTATTAAATTATGACATTAAATTTTTATATATTAATTTGAATATGAAACTTTTCGCTATTATGGACCAGCAAAAATGTTTTTTATTATTTTTGGACAAAAAATAACTATTTATAGTTGATTTCCCGTATACATGTTTTAAAGAATCTAACAAATTTTCCGAAAAACAATTTATATCATTTCAAATTTTTGATATAAAAATAATTACATATATTCTTTCACTTTTATAAATGGAATTTTTTATAAATTTTCTATCCCGACTGCAATTATCCTTTTCAAACATAAATATAACCATTCTAAAATATACCTTAAAATAAATTTTAAAACGCAATTGAAAATAATACAACAAACAATTTATATATATTTATTGTTTATTCATTTTTTTAAATAATTTAATACTATCTCAGCCGAAAAGTCCTTAATAAATAGTCCTGTCTAAAGGCAATAATAAATAGTCCCTCTGTATATAAACATTAATTACAATTTTTATTCATATTTATATAAATTCTAAATTTTCCGCTACAGGTTTGTATACATAAAATAAATCCACAAATTTTTTGGTACTTATAAATAAAATATATTATCCAACAAATTGAAACATTTATTCATTTTAAAAAAAATTGTATGTATATGGTATATTTAAAGTTTAATTTAAAGATAAAATAAAAGGATTTAAAAATTTATATATTTTATATTGCAATTTGAATCATAAAATTTAAAGCTTTCGGATTTTTTTTAAATTCTTTTTTATGTCTAAAATGATTCACAATTCCACATTTAAAAATGTCTCATAAATTTTTCTTTTGGTTTAAGTTAAAATGTACTTTAAGAAGATCAAAGTAAAGTAACACAAGAACAAATTTAATGACTAACATATTTTTTATAGCCACCTAAAATGGTAAAGAAATACCATTAAATTAAACAGAAAATCTATTCCGTTTCAAAAAATATAAATAAATAACCTTTAAGGATATTTAGAAACAGTAAATTTTATAATTTCTTAAAAATAAATTAATGGTAGAATATTGTCTAAAATATATTTAAGTCAGAAAATTATATAGCTCCTTGATTTTACAATTTAAAAAAAAAAAAACTTTTACAATGGAAAATTAAATTTTCAAAATACCTTTTTGGTAACCAAATTAGTATAATTAAATGTACTTTGGCTCATTAATTTTATCAAAAAATTTCACTTTTAGCATGCAATCATAAAATCGGCCAAGCTATGAAAAAGAAATATAAAAAAGAAATGGATTATGTTTATGCTGTTATTAATGAAATGGATCGAAAATTAGATCGACAAATTCGTGATTTAGATGATGTGAGAATGATAATGGATACATTAAGTAAAATACGTGAACAAGAAGTCGATATGGAAATGAGAATTGATCCAATTGAAGTAATATATTTCATATAAATTTCTTACTTATATTTTTAAGATAATTTTTAGGAAGCTTTTAATGTCCTAACACGATATGAAGTTCAAGTAGAACGAGAACAATTTGATCAAGTTGATAATTTACGAAATACATTTCAGAATTTACAAGCTAGTGCAATACAATCACAAATTAAATTACTTGAAATGCAACCAAGTTTCCATCAAGAGCTTAATTCTAATTTATCGAAATTTAAACAGGATAAAAATGAATATGTTACTGAATATCGTAATGCTGGTCCAATGCAAACTGGTTTAACACCGCGTGAAGCATCAGATCGTTTAATATTATTTCAAAATCGTTTTGAAGGTTTATGGCGCCGTTTACAAACATATCAAAGTGGTGAAGAATTATTTGGTTTACCACAAACTGATTACCCTGAATTGGGTCAAATACGAAAAGAATTAAATTTATTACAAAAATTATATAAATTATATAATGATGTTATAGATCGGGTTAGTAGTTATTATGATATACCATGGTCCGAAGTTGATATTGAGGAAATTAATAATGAATTAATGGAATTCCAAAATAGATGTAGAAAATTACCAAAAGGTTTAAAAGAATGGCCTGCTTTTCATGCACTTAAGAAAACAATTGATGACTTTAATGATATGTGTCCACTGTTAGAATTAATGGCGAATAAAGCTATGAAACCTCGACATTGGCAACGTATTATGGACGTTACAAAATATATTTTTGAATTTGATAGTGAAGGTTTTTCATTGAAAAATATTCTTGAAGCACCACTACTAAAGCATAAAGAGGATATTGAAGATATTTGTATATCAGCAATGAAAGAAAAAGATATTGAAGCTAAATTAAAACAAGTAACAAATGAATGGTCTGTCCATGAATTACAATTTATGAGTTTCAATAATCGTGGTGAACTTTTATTACGTGGTGATACAACAGCTGAAACTATTGGACAATTAGAAGATAGTTTAATGGTTTTAGGTTCATTGTTATCTAATCGATATAATGCACCATTCCGTAAACAAATCCAACAATGGGTGTATGATTTGTCAAATTCAAATGAAATTTTAGAACGTTGGTTGTTGGTGCAAAATATGTGGGTATATTTAGAAGCTGTATTTGTTGGTGGTGATATTGCTAAACAATTACCAAAAGAGGCAAAACGCTTTTCAAAAATTGACAAATCATGGCAAAAAATAATGCAACGTGCTCATGAAACACCAGGAGTTGTTGCTTGCTGTGTTGGTGATGATTTACTAAAACAATTATTACCTCATCTACAAGAGCAATTGGAAATATGTCAAAAATCATTAAGTGGTTACTTAGAACGTAAACGTATGATGTTTCCAAGATTCTTTTTTGTCTCAGATCCAGCATTATTGGAAATTTTAGGTCAAGCTTCTGATTCACATACAATACAAAATCATTTATTATCAATTTTTGATAATACAAGATTTGTTAAATTTCATGATATTGAATACAATAAAATGATGGCAATTGTTTCATGTGAAGGTGAGACAATACAATTAGATCGTGCTATACGTGCTGAAGGTTCAGTTGAAACATGGTTAACACAATTATTGGTAACAGCACAACAAAGTTTACATTCAATTATCCGGACAGCTTATACATCAATAAATGATCCAAATTTTATACTATTAACATTTTTAGAAAAAATGCCTGCACAAGTTGGTTTATTAGGTATTCAGATGGTATGGACTCGAGATGCTGAAATTGCATTAATGCAAGCACGTCATGAAAAGAAAATTATGCCTGAAACAAATAATAAATTTTTAGAATTATTAAATACATTAATTGATCAAACTACAAGAGATTTAACAAGAATTGAAAGAACTAAATTTGAAACATTAATTACTATTCATGTTCATCAAAGAGATATTTTTGATATGATGGTAAGATTTTGTTATCGTTAAATTAAAAATATTTGGTAAAATTTAATAAAATAATTTTTGCAGTGTCGCATGAATATTAAAAGTGCAAATGATTTTGAATGGATAAAACAGTGTCGATTTTATTTTAAAGAAGATATTGATAAAACATGGATTTCCATAACAGATGTAACATTTACTTATCAAAATGAATATTTAGGATGTACGGAAAGATTGGTCATTACACCATTAACAGATCGGTATATAATTAATTTTTTAATATATGTATAAGAATTTAAAAGAATGAATCTTTTTAAGAATTCTCTTATAAAAGTGAAATTAATTTAACAAGTTATATATTTTTACTTTAAAAAAAACAAATTTATCCTAAATGGTTTATTAAAATAAAGAAGACAAGTCTTCTTACAGTATCGCAGTTACATTTAATTTAAATGCTAAAAATCACCCAAATGTATATTAAATATTCTGAAAAATTTAATAGAGTATACTCAATGATTTCGTCTAGAAGATTTCATTCCTAATGCGTAATATTATTTGTTTTTGTTTTGTTTTGCTGGAATCCACAAAAATATTAATAATTAAAATATGTTCATAGATAAATTTTCACAGATTTCTTAATAAATACATATATAAATTGCTGTTTTAATAGGTACATAAATACAAAATATATACAGCATTCTTCACATATATGTAATTTTACTATTACTCTAGAATTTACTATGTTCAGATAATCTCTATAATCTTAATCTCGCCTTGTCTTTATTGATGAGGTCAATAAAAAGTTCATTTATTGCTGTTCATCCCTTTTAATTAAAACATCATTTTTCTTCTGTAGTAGAAAATTATTTTGTCCTATTTATTTCTAAATTAAATACAGTTTTTGTTTTTCAAACTATATTTTCAATATGTCAATTTAAGATGTTATATTACATTGGCACAAGCATTAACATTAAGTATGGGTGGTAGTCCATGTGGACCAGCTGGTACAGGTAAAACAGAAACTGTTAAGGATATGGGTAAAACATTAGCAAAATATGTAGTTGTTTTTAATTGTTCTGACCAAATGGATTACAGGTAAGGATTAAAACAAAATATATTAAAAAATCACAATCAAATTAAAATTTTATATATTTTAACTAATTTAGAGGTTTAGGTCGAATTTATAAAGGATTATCACAATCTGGGTCTTGGGGATGTTTTGATGAATTTAATCGAATTGAATTACCGGTACTATCAGTTGCTGCTCAACAAGTTGCTGTTGTATTGACAGCTAAAAAGGAGAAAAGGAAAACATTTGTATTTACTGATGGTGATACAATTGACATGAATCCCGAATTTGGTATATTTATAACAATGGTAAATAAAATTATAATATATATTAGATTTGATATTCAATTTATGTAGGACGGTTAATTTAAATTTCAATTATAAACCTTATACATAGTAACGTGGTAGTTAAGAATTTAATTTTAGCTTTATAAATAGGACATCGAATATACTAAAATCGAAAGGTTATTTAAATGATTAGAATAATTAGAAGAATTATAGTTGATAATTGTGATTCGAATAATACGAAGTCTGTTATTATGGCTAGGCTATATCGATGTGGTAGCTCTAACAAATAACAACTTTTTTTTTAATGTAATCTGTTCAGTTTTTGTCTTAAATGTCAAAACTACCAATTCTTAATTTTAGTAATATTAATTTTGATTATAAAATAATAAAAAAGTTATAATTGTATATCTGTGCAGTTAATACAATTAATATTTATATTAAATTGTATGGATACACCTAATACCTAATTCAAATAATACAATCATAATTTGTAATTAATAATATCATATAAAATTTCATTGCCCAATAATTAGTAATTACAGATTATCGATAAACTTATATTTTAATGTATAATTCTACTACTACTATAATTATCTAATATTATCATACCGTGATTAACAAGATCAATCTTATTTAAAAAAGGTAATTTCTATCAACAATAATATAATTATTTCAAATATACATTTAGAATTTTTTTATTAAATATAGGATACGATTTATCCTAACCATTTTTTCCCCTACTAAACAAATAATTATGAGAAATTTGAGTTTAAGGTCAAATCATTATTTTGTGCAAATAGAAAATATATATTTACTACATAAAGGCCGAGAGCAATCAATATAATATATTCTTCTGGTTCAGTTCATCACAAATAACAAAAAAAAAAGTTAATACATAATAACAAAATAACAAAATCATTCACAACAATGAAAACCAATGTTCATCATTTTCTCATAATAAAAAAAAAACTTACATTAATGATGGTTTAGGAAAACTAATTTTCTATATTATACTAAAAAGATAGAATTTATCATTAAAGGTATTAGTTACGCAAATAATAAAAATTTTAAGATAAATTTAATAAAAATATAAATAAATAATACCTGTATGTATAACTGATTCTAATTAGCAATAATAAAAAGTAAATAAAAATATGATAGATAATAAAATTAATTATTGAAACTATCCAAAAGCCAAAAATAATTTCAAAAAATCTACACGAAAATATTAAAACCATATAATATGCTTTAATATTTTCGTTATAATTTTTTTTATGTTTACCTAATGGAATCATTAAAATTGAATTATTAAAACCGCATAAATTGTATCTAAACTGAAACTATAATAAGCTGAATAATTTTAAATTTGAAAAATTATTATTAACCTACATACATAAATTTTTTTATATAATATTATTGGGAATTAACTTTATGATATAATGAGTTTTTGGAAATATATTTCAAATCACGTTACAATATTTTTTTATATATATTTTTGTCATATAAAAACCACAGTAAGGTATATAAAATTTTTATGGTTGCTTTATGGTTGGATTTTGTACCAGTTAGACAGAATATATACATATATGTATGTCGAAATTTCACGAAATATATGATTTATCTTTTTTTTATATCAAATGTTAAGGTGTGGTAAGACCGTCAATCGTAATATTTTTGTCTTAAAAATTTTAGAATCCTGGTTATGCAGGACGAAAAGAATTACCAGAAAATTTAAAAATACAATTTCGTACTGTTGCTATGATGGTACCAGATCGGCAAATTATTATTCGTGTTAAACTTGCATCATGTGGATTTTTAGAAAATATTACATTAGCAAGAAAATTTTATACATTATATAAATTATGTGAAGAACAATTAACAAAACAAGTTCATTATGATTTTGGTTTACGTAATATTTTATCAGTTTTAAGAACATTAGGTGCTGCAAAACGTCGTAATTCAAAAGATACTGAAAGTACTATTGTTATGAGAGTATTAAGAGATATGAATTTATCAAAATTAATTGATGAAGATGAACCATTATTTATATCATTAGTAGCTGATTTATTTCCAAATCAGGTTTGGAGTATATTTAATTACAGATTTTGTAAATTTTTTTAAAATAAATAATAATCTTAGACTTTGGAAAAAACTAATTATCCAGAACTTGAAACAGCTATTGCTAAACAAACCGAAGAAGCAGGTCTTGTTTATCATCCACCATGGGTATTAAAATTAATTCAACTATATGAAACACAAACTGTTCGTCATGGCATAATGACATTAGGTCCAAGTGGTGCTGGCAAAACAACATGTATACAAATTTTAATGAAAGCTTTAACACAAATGGGTGATAGTCATAGGTAAATAATAAATATTAAATAACATTTATATATAAATTTAATTAAAAAACTAAAACAGGGAAATGAGAATGAATCCAAAAGCGATTACATCTGCACAAATGTTTGGAAAATTAGATGTAGCTACAAATGATTGGACTGATGGAATATTTTCAGCATTATGGCGTAAAACATTAAAAATGAAAAAAGGTGAATTTATTTGGTTGGTATTAGATGGACCAGTTGATAGTATTTGGATTGAAAATTTAAATTCTGTACTCGATGATAATAAGACATTAACATTGGCAAATGGTGATCGTTTACCAATGGCAGCAACGTGTAAAATTATATTTGAACCACATAATATTGACAATGCTTCTCCAGCTACAGTTTCACGAAATGGTATGGTATATATGAGTTCATCAGGTTTAGACTGGAAACCAAGTTAGTATCAATATCACGGTTTTGTTGTTATTTTAATTCTTTTTAAATCTATATGCTGGCTGAATTATGAATTTATTGGGTTTTTAGTTTTGAATGCTTGGTTAAAAAATAGATCACCTGGTGAAAAAACAGTATTTAGTGATTTATTTGAAAAATCTTTTTTAACTGTGTACAATTGGTGTACGCAAACTCTACATCTTTTGATGGATGTTCTGCAATGCAATATAGTTCAACAAATGCTATTTCTTTTGGATGGTTTGGTGCCTGTTAAAAAAGAAGATGAAGCTGCAATTAGTATGTCCAGTAAAGACAGTATTGATGGTAATTGACAAATAGTTGAATTCAAAATCTTTGAATGATAGAAAATACAATGTATTTGTAGATGAAGGGCATGAAGAAGCACAACCAGAAGAAAAAGAGGATCTGTGTACACCGGAACATTTACATCGTTTGTATATTTTTTCATTAGCATGGGGTATTGGAGCATTTCTCAACACTAAAGAACGTTATAAATTGGATTCTTTCGTAAAAGAAAATTTTCCAGACTTTGATTATGCTAAATCGGATGATGGCGAAAATACAATATTTGATTTCTTTGTAAGCGCAACAGGTGTTTGGCAAACATGGAAAACATTAGTTACACCTTATATGTATCCTGAACTATCAACACCAGACTACTTAAATATATTAGTACCAATTGTTGATAATGTACGTATCGATTATCTATTATCAACAATTGGTAATCAAGATAAAGCTGTAATGTTAATTGGTGAACAGGGTACAGCTAAAACAGCAATGATTAAAAATTTTATGAAAAAAATGAATCCCGAACAATTTATGTCACGGTCGTTTAACTTTTCATCTGCTACAAGTCCATACCAATTTCAAAAAACTATTGAAAGTTATATTGAGAAACGGGTTGGTGTTACATTTGGACCACCCGGTAATCGTAAATTAACTATTTTTATTGATGATATTAATTTACCAGAAATAAATGAATGGGGGGATCAAATAACAAATGAAATTGTCCGACAAACTATGGATATGAAAGGTTTTTATAGTTTAGAAAAACCTGGTGAATTTACCACAATTGTGGATGTACAATTTGTAGCTGGTATGGGTTTACCTGGTGGTGGTCGTAATGATATCCCTTCTAGATTAAAAAGACAATTTAGTATTTTTAATTGTAATATACCAGACGATGAATCAATTGATAAAATTTTTCGAGTTCTTGGTGAAGGTCATTATAATGCTAAACGCGGTTTCACTACTGAAGTTAGAAATTTAGTTAAAAAATTAATTCCCTTAACGCGTTTACTATGGTTGAGAACAAGAAAGAAATTATTACCAACACCAGCAAAATTTCATTATAATTTTAATTTAAGAGATCTATCGAGAATTTGGCAAGGTATGATTGGTACTTTGTCAACTGTTATAACCTCAGAAACAGTATTAATGTCATTGTGGAAACATGAATGTACAAGAGTATTTGCCGATCGTTTTACAATTTTCCAAGATAAAGAATGGTTCCGTACCGAATTGTTGTGTGTTGTAGATTTGGAATTAGGTGAAGTATATCGAGATATGGTAATTTCAAATCCGGTCTTTGTAGACTTTATGAGAGATGCTCCTGAACCGACTGGTGAAGAAGGTGAAGATGCTGATATGGAATTACCAAAAGTATATGAACCAGTGTTATCACACGAAATTTTACGGGAACGTTTAATTATGTTCTTAGCACAATTTAATGAAATGGTTCGTGGTTCTGGTATGGATTTAGTATTTTTTCCAGATGCTATGCTACATTTAGTTAAAATTTCACGTATAATTCGCCATCCAAGAGGAAATTGTATGTTAGTTGGTGTTGGTGGTTCGGGTAAACAATCTTTAACAAAATTAGCATCATTTATAGCTGGTTATAAAACATTTCAAATCAGTTTAACACGTTCTTATAATGTGGCAAATTTCTTAGAAGATTTAAAATTACTTTATCGCACCTGTGGTGTTCAAGGTAAAGGAACAACATTTCTCTTCTCTGATTTGGATATAAAAGAAGAAGGTTTCTTAGAATATCTGAACAATATATTATCATCTGGTGTTATTTCGAATTTATTTAATCGAGATGAACAGCAAGAAATTGTTCAGGAATTAACTCCGGTTATGAGAAGAGAGAATCAAAAGAAAACTGCCACACCCGAAACTGTAATGGATTACTTTCTACAAAGAACATGTCATAACCTTCACGTGGTATTTTGTTTTTCACCAGTTGGTGAAACATTTCGGACACGTGTCCAAAGATTTCCAGCATTGGTATCTGGTTGTACTATTGATTGGTTTGAACCATGGCCAAGAGATGCTTTAATATTAGTTGCTCAACATTTTTTATCAGATTTTGAAATTGAATGTACAAGCGCTGTAAAAACAGAATTAGTACATGCTTTGGGGTCCGTACAAGATGTTGTTTCTGAAACATCAACAGATTATTTTGCTAGATTTCGTCGTGCAACACACGTTACACCAAAATCATATTTAAATTTTATTTCTGGTTATAAAACTATTTACCAACAGAAACAAAAAGAATTAGGTGATGGAGTTTCAAAAATGGATACAGGTTTAGAGAAATTAAAAGAAGCATCTGTGTCTGTTGAGATTTTGAAAAAAGATTTAGCTATAATGGAACAAGAATTAGCTGAGGCATCAAAGAAGGCCGAATCTGTTTTGGTTGAAGTGACTGAACGTGCTATGCAAGCAGAAATAGTAAAAAACCAAGTTCAAATAGTTAAAGAAAAAGCTGAAGCCTTAGTCGCATGTATTGCAATAGAAAAAGCATTAGCTGAAGAAAAACTAGAAGCAGCTAAACCTGCATTGGAAGAAGCTGAAGCTGCATTGAATACAATAAAACCAGCTCATATTGCAACTGTTCGAAAGCTTGGCAGACCACCGCATTTAATTATGCGAATTATGGATTGTGTATTAATTTTATTTAAACGCAAACTCCATCCTTGTATTGCAGACAGTGGTACACCATGTCCAAAACCAAGTTGGCAAGAATCGCTAAAGGTATTTAACGTAACTTTTATACATCTAAAAACTTTAGATAATGATTATTTTTAGATGATGGCTAGTACAACATTCTTGTTGCAACTTCAAAATTATCCTAAGGATACAATAAACGATGAATTAATCGATTTATTGCAACCTTATTTTAGAATGGAAGATTATAACATGGATACAGCTCGTAGAGTATGCGGTGACGTTGCCGGATTACTATCATGGACTAAAGCTATGGCATTTTTCCATGGTGTTAATAAAGAAGTTTTACCACTTAAAGCAAATTTAGCATTACAAGAAGCTAGATTAAAGGTAATTTAAAATATTGTTTAATAAATTCATTTTGTTAAAACTTTGATTATCAGGTGGCAATGGAAGATTTAGCTGGGGCTGAAGAACAATTGCGAGAACGTGAAGAAGCTTTACAAGCTGTTAAAGATCAATATGATAAAGCAGTTGGAGAAAAACAACGTTTAACTGATGCAGCAAATGTTTGTTTACGTAAAATGACAGCCGCAACAGCATTAATCAATGGTTTAACTGATGAAAAACATCGTTGGACCAATCAAAGTAAAGAATTTAAAATTCAATTGGGCAAATTAGTCGGTGATGTATTATTAGCAACTGGTTTCTTATCATATTGTGGTCCATATAACCAGGAGTTTCGTGAAAATTTATTAAAAACATGGATGGGAATTTTAAAACAAAAAATAATACCATTCACATTTAATTTAAATATTATTAGTATGTTAATTGATTCATCTTCAGTTTCTGAATGGACTTTACAAGGTTTACCAAATGATGAGCTATCTGTACAAAATGCTTTAATCGTAACAAAATCTAGCAGCTATCCATTATTAATTGATCCTCAAAGTCAAGGAAAAATATGGATTAAATGTAAAGAAGATCAAAATGAACTACAAATTACATCACAAAATCATAAATATTTTCGTACACATTTAGAGGATTGTTTATCATTAGGAAGGCCATTATTAATTGAAGACGTTGATATTGAATTAGATCCAGTATTGGATAATGTTTTAGAAAAAAATTTCATTAAATCTGGTAGTATTGAGAAAGTTTTAGTTGGTGACAAAGAATGTGATGTAATGCCAGGCTTTATGCTTTACATAACAACAAAATTACCAAATCCAGCATTCAGTCCTGAAGTAAGTGCAAAAACTTCTGTTATTGATTTTACTGTAACAATGCGTGGTTTAGAAGATCAATTATTAGGACGGGTCATTTTAATGGAAAAGGCAGAATTAGAATCAGAACGTGTTCAATTGTTTGAAACTGTAATGGAAAATCAAAGAAATATGACAGCATTAGAAGGTGATTTATTGTATCGTTTAAGCTCATCACAAGGTTCATTAGTTGATGACGAAGAATTGATTCATGTACTACAAGTAACAAAACGAACTGCTGAAGAAGTTAATCAAAAATTAAAAATATCTGAAATAACTGAAAAGAAAATTATGAAAGCACGTGAAGAATTTCGTGCTGTTGCTGCTAGAGGTTCAATTTTATATTTTTTAATTGTTGAAATGAGCAATGTTAATATTATGTATCAAAATTCATTAAAACAGTTTTTGGTTATTTTTAATAATTCAATTACGAAATCGGTAAGAAGTAGTGTCACAGAAGAACGAATAAATATTATATTAAGATATTTAACATATGAAGTTTGGGTATTTACAAATCGTAGCTTATATGAACGTCATAAGCAATTGTTTACATTAATGTTAGCAATTAAAATTGATTACAATAAAGGTAATATTACCCATGAGGAATTTATGGCATTCGTAAAAGGTGGTGCTTCATTAGATTTAAATGCTGTAACACCAAAACCTTTTCGTTGGATACTTGATATAACGTGGTTAAATTTAGTTGAAATTAGTTCACTATCGACATTTATGAGTTTACTTTCGGTGGTAAGAATTTTGTTTTTGACTAATAATTGATAATTAAAATTTTGTCTGATATCAGTTGAAAGTATAAATACATTTTTTCTAGATTGAAACAAATGAGAAGGAATGGCGTGTTTGGTACGAAGCAGAAAAACCAGAAATGGAAGAAATTCCATGTGGATTTCAAACAAGCTTAGATGGATTTAGAAAACTATTATTAATACGTTCATGGAGTCCAGATAGAACAATTTCCCAAGCTAAAAAATATATTGAAGGTATTGGATTATAATTTGTAAATAAATTTTGTGAATATCTAAATTTCAAGAGATATTTAAATAATTTATGTAAATGTTATCAGTATATCATCAGAAAATTTCTGATCTAAGGAAAATTTATAAAATTTATTCCAATAAATTAGTTGAATTAGGGATAAAATATATTGAATAATGAAATGGTTCTTATCATTTAAAGAAAATTGGGGTTTAGATAGCAATTAGTTTTAATTTGGTTATATTTTTATACATAAATTTAAAATGTTCTTGAAAATAATATCAAAAAATCAATTTTGATTTTAAAAATCATAAATTCTTGTAGAATCTCTTGGACCAGAATATAGTGAAATGCAAATACTTGATTTAGAAACAACATGGCAGGAATCTGAACCACGGACACCATTTGTTTGTTTACTATCCATAGGCTCTGATCCAACAGTTCAAATTGGTTTACTTGCGAAACAGAAAGGAATTAGTAAGCGGAAGAAAATATTTAAATTTCCCATTTAAATTTTCATTCTATATATCAATAGATTTAAAATCTGTTTCTATGGGCCAAGGTCAAGAATATCATGCTCGTAATATGATTACAGATTCAATGAATTCAGGTGGTTGGGTACTTTTGCAAAATGTACATTTATCTTTAAGTTTTTGTGCTGAGGTTGTTGATCTTATTATTGAAACAAGTTATATTGAAGATACATTTCGTTTATGGATGACTACTGAACCTCATCAAAATTTTCCAATTGGATTATTACAGATGGCTATCAAATTTACAAATGAACCGCCACAAGGAATAAGAGCATCACTCAAACGTAGTTATCAGGTAACCCGAAAAAAAAGAACAAAACTTGAAATTCAAATCATAAAAAATTATAAGATAATCAATATTTTTTTATAATTCATAAATATATTTTATTGTTAGGCTTTTACACAAGACTTTTTAGATTATACTTCTGTAGCACAATGGCCACCATTATTATATACTGTAGCATTTTTACATACAATTGTACAAGAACGACGTAAATTTGGACCACTGGGATGGAATGTACCATATGAATTTAATCAAGCTGATTTTGCGGCAAGTGTACAATTTGTACAAAATCATTTAGATGAAATGGATCCAAAAAAAGGTGTATCATGGCAAACTGTTTGTTATATGTTGGGTGAAGTACAATATGGTGGACGGGTTACAGATGATTTTGATAAAAGATTGTTAACAACATTTACAGCTGTATGGTTTTGTGAACAATTATTAACACCATCATTTGAATTTTATAAAGGTTATAAAGTTCCAATAACAAAAAATTTACAAGGATATATTGATTATATAAATGCTTTACCATCAAATGATACACCAGAAGTATTTGGTTTACATCCAAATGCTGATATTACATATCAAATTAATACAGCAAAAGGTAAGTTTGTATATAGAATAAGTTTACATATTAAATATTATATGTTCTTGAATTTTAAATTAATTTCTTTTACAGGATTTTATATTTTGTTGTTAATTATTATAGTTTTAAGTTAGTTATTAATATGTTATTCGCAGAATTTACTAAAATATTAGAGTTATATACTTAAATTTATTTAATTGATGTGCTATTGAAAAATAGTTAATTCCTCAGCATATACTTCTACGGTTAAAATTGTGTATATGTAACTTATTCACCCCGTGGTACAACTCATAGTTATACTTAATATTTTTGGCGTACTACATAATTATGATTTCCATTATATGAAGATTCGAACTGAATATTAATTTAAATTCGCTATAAAGAATGTGGCAAATGTAACAAAATATTACGCAATTTCATTTATAATAAATTAACTACCAGATTTTTTCACCTTAAAAATTGATATTACTTTATAATAACAGAGTACATTATTATTAAGGTACAATGTCAATATTTTTAAAAATAATATAATTTAATGAAGCCTAATTTATTTTTATTTCTTATAATAATAAAAATTACAAGAATTTAATTTACTTTCTCTTATAATATGTTACGCAACATATATGTAGGTATATGAACGAAATATTTTTTATTTCAATTCAGGTATTTTGGATACAATATTAAGTGTGCAACCAAAAGAAGGTGGTAATACTGGTGGCGAAACACGTGAAAGTATTGTTTATCAATTAGCTACAGATATGTTAAGAAAATTACCACCACCCTATAATGCATATGAAGTTAGGGAATCACTTAATCGTATGGGGGCGTTGTTACCAATGAATATATTCTTAAGGTTTTACTTTAATTTTTTTATTTATAGTTTATAAATTATTATCGATAATTTTGAATGAGTTTAAAATTAATTTTTCATTAATAATGATATAGACAGGAAATTGATCGTATGCAACGTGTTATTAAAGCAGTTAAATCATGTTTATCAGATTTACAATTAGCTATTGATGGTACAATTATAATGAGCCAAGCATTACGTGATTCATTAGATGCTATGTACGATGCAAGAATACCAGAAAGATGGATGAAGGTAATTTTCTTTTTCATATTATAAATGTTATAAATCTTTTATATGTTATTACTTTATATATATTTTGAGTATTATTTGTGACATTCAATGTTATAAATGGTGTTTATCTATACTTCTAAATCAAATTGATTTAATACATCAAGTAAAAAATCTCCGGTTTTTGTTTTTGTAAGTAATTTATTATCTGTGAAAATACTATAAAGAAAAAATACTATAAAGTATAATTTCAAATTATATAAAAAAATCAAATGAGGTTACATTAATTTAAATAAATTTCACTGTCTGTTAGTTTCATTTTAAAAATAATAAAATCAAACAAACCAAAAACAGTGTAAGTTTAGCTTTAAAACAAATACAATTAAAATATACTTTAATTATTTATAGAATTTGTAATCTTAAATACCTGAGAGTTGGGTAGAAAATGCTAATATACTACTTGGGCGTGTTTTATTTGTTATCATGAATTAGAAATATTTTAATTAGAAAATTTGAACTATACTCAGTACATCTACTACTGGTGTGAAAGCAGAAAATAAATATAAATACTTCCCGAAATAATTCAACAAACTCTTTGTTTCCTATTATGGTTCTATAAATAAAAGGAACTTTATTTTCTCGGTGTTTATTAAATCAACCTACCGTTACCAAAAAGCTTTTATTGTGATTTATATTCCATCAAAAATAATATTATTCACCCTCCTCCTTATATAATTTGACGTGTTTCTTTTTATTGTGGTTTGTTTGTTTGGTTGTTTGAGTTTGAAAAAAATAAAATAAAAATTGAATAGAGATTTATATATCTACCTAAAACCACAACAATCTCATCCCAATTATCAAGGATCAAATAATTGTTGGAAAAAATCGTTTTCTTTCAAAAAAAATGTTTATTCATTTTAAAACAAAAAATTTGAGAAAAGGAAATACAAAATTATATTTCACTTTACTGATTATTGTTTCAGGATTTTTAACAAAAACGAAACAAGATTACAAAAAAAAAAAAAAATAATGGTAGCATTTTTTACTTTATTTTAAATGTAATAAAAATAAAAAGGATGTTTTTTAGTAAATTGGGAAATAATTTTGTAAAATTGATGAGATAAAGAGAAAGTTATTTATTTTTGACATAATAGCTTTAACCTAAATAAAGAGATATTAAGAAATTTGTTAATTATAATTAGGTCAATATATTTTAGAAAATCTCTTGTTATAAAACCATTGATATCAATTTCTATATATAATTCAAATATACAGCGGTTCGGAATCTATGGTTCACGGACCTGCAAAAGTTAACTATGGGGTTTTACCTTTACCATGTAATTTATTTAAATACAAATAAAATAATAATTTTAATATATCACTGTCAGTTTTTTCTGTGTTATCATTTAAAAAAAAAAATCAATTATACAATATTAACTAATTTTCTTATATATATTACTAAATATTTAAATTAATAGGCACATAAATAATAATGGGTATAATATGAAATATGTCCGCACTTACTTAGATGGACCAAATCTGAATTCAATCAGTTGTATAGAACAGAACACATAGGCCACAAATACAATTTAATTAAATAGAGTAATTTTATGAAATTATCAATTACATTAGTTTAATTTAATCCTTTGTATATTTTGTTCAAGATTTTTAATAAAAACTCTTCAATATAATATTTTTTTTAAAAATATGATCCGAAAAATCATTTTTTTGTTTTTTAAATATGATCCGCAAAAACAATTAATAATAACACATTCGAAAATACTTTCGAAAATTCAATTAAAATACATACAATTAATATTTCTGGTGGTAAAAGCTTTCAATCAAAATATATTTCACCTTTCTATATATGTACATAGACTTGTTTAGTTCTTATAGAAGAAATTTATTTTGGAATAAAAAGGATTTAAGAACTAAAATTATTTATTGATATTGTAAGTGTTTTCCTAAAAATAATTAAAAAGTTAATGACAATTATTATAATTAAAATATCTTTTGATATTTTGACATTTAATTTAATTAGTTCCATAAGCTTTTACCCATTAAATTTTAAGGATATTTCTCGGACACATTTTTAATTGATTAAAATCGTAGCAAGTTTCTACCCATCATAGTCAAAATTTTCAATTTAGAATATATCTACCAATTTATACACAAAATTTAATTTCATTAATCTCTTTAAATATTTCCAATCATACATATATGTATAATATTTTTGGAATTATATATAGATTTCATGGGAATCAACAACTCTTGGATTTTGGTATACTGAATTATTGGAAAGGAATACACAATTTAGAACATGGTGTCAAACGGATAGACCAAAGGTAAAATTTACATTAAACCAAAACAATCATAATATATCCCTCCCCCGAAAAATTGCCTTTTTTAAAAAACTTTAATACTAAAATTTGATTGAATTTTTCTTCGGATTTTCTCTTAAAGCAAAAACAATCCAATTTTACAATTTTAATTATAAAATTTAATAAAAAGCTTACAATAGTAAAAAGTAAATAAATAAATATGTCTATAATTCATTTGAAATCTTTTAATTTGTATTTATTTATTTTTTTATTGAAGATTTTGTTTTCAATTTTTCTTGTAAAATTATTCTCGTAAAAATATTGATTAATTTCTTATGCTATCTAAAAAGAATTGTGTAATTATAAAAGTTTGGACGTGATATTATTTAAAAAATAGAGAAACGCGTATATACGTATATACGTGTATAATAATTTTTATTGTTTCAGTTACGGAAAGTTATTTAAATTATAAATAAATATTAAGAGAAAAATTTTTTTATTAAATTTATATCTGAATTAAAGTTATTATTTGTATTTTGTAGGTATTTTGGATGACAGGATTTTTTAACCCGCAAGGATTTTTAACAGCAATGAGACAGGTAATTATTTTGGACGAGGTAAAATAATGGTAGAAATGAGTAATATAACTCTTGAAAATAGAAAATAAACAATTTTCATGTGAATTTATTTTCCCAAATGTAGAAATAAATTAAGTAAATATAAGAAAAAGTTAAGTAAATATAACAAAAAGTTGTATTGTGTAGAAAATAAAACTTAAATAACAAATGTGGCTTGTCAGTTAGGCATGATAATATAATATCTTGACAAAGACTTCTTGAATTATATTATTTTCAGATTGATATAGTCCTTTTTCAAAATGAATTAATCTTTTTTTTTTTTTAAATAATAGAATTAATCAATTTTAAAATTAAACGTTTTTTCACAATTCAATTAATTTGT
The DNA here is from genome assembly GCA_949752835.1 of Empis stercorea. Classification (NCBI taxonomy): domain Eukaryota; kingdom Metazoa; phylum Arthropoda; class Insecta; order Diptera; family Empididae; genus Empis; species Empis stercorea. The sequence goes on from OX457086.1 coordinate 762,199, forward strand.
AGTTTTCGGATTAATCCATATTGAATTTGACAATTTGCATTTCAAATAAATGGTCCGCATTTTGTATAGTTTATGTCCACCTGTTTTTTTTTTGTATATATGTTTCTCATGAAATTAATATTTAATCATTTTGTTTTCATTTACTAATATATAAAAAAAAAATATTAATATATAAAAGTAATTTTTCTACATTTTTACTTTATTTTCAATCAAAATTTTTATATTATAGGAAGTCACACGAGCACACAAAGGTTGGGCACTTGATTCTGTTGTACTTCAAAATCAAATAACACGTTACAGTAAAGAAGATATTACAGATTATCCAACTGAAGGAGTTTATGTTCATGGTTTGTTTTTAGAAGGTAAATATTTTTTCATATATTTTTAAATACAATTTATACATATATACCTATATTTATGTATATAAAATGTACAAAAAAAGGGACAATTGACATTTTCAGATAATGGGTATATACAAAAAAATAAGAGGTTATAAAAATAAAATAAAAAAAATATTTGCACTTTTTATGTTTACCCCATGGTACACCGAACGAATAACTTTCAAATATGATTATATACACTGTGTATTGTGTGCGTGTGTTGTATATATCCCTATAAAAAAGTTTTAAAATAGAAAATAAAAGTTTTCTTTTTATTACTCTTTCCTTGTTAATCAAATAACCTTTAATATTATACTAAAGGATTTTCTTACTGATTTGTACATAATATACATATTGCTTTAAAAATTTCTAAATTTTTTTTTTTATAAAAATTAAATAATTTAAATAATTTTCCACTAAAATTTATAATGGATTTTATAATTTAATTTTATAACAGGTTTTTAGAGGTATAGTTAAACTCGGACAAAGCTTTTACTATTTCACCTTTCTGGCCGTCAATCTACAAGTTTTATTGTTCATTGTGGTGAAATTCAGTGTTTATACTTTGTGATTTTGATAGTTCCAACTTTGGCTGGCAAGATCAAAAATAACATATTTTAATTTACCAAAGCTTAGTAATTAAATTTATGAATTTTATTTTTCGAATGAATATCCTTCAATCTTACATTTTTATTGAATTTATTTAATACATTCTTGTTTACTTCTCATTCTCTTCGACCTTTATTGAATAATTTCTTTTTTGTTCATCATCTCTTGCGTGTTTGTTTTAACGTAATATATGTAAACTAACACAAAAGTAACAGTCATAACAAAAGAAAAAGTCCTTTAAAAAGAAGATAATTTGAAAAAACTTTGTCTAAAAAAAACCTTTCAAAACAAAATTAATACCAAAAATATAAAAATAAAAACAAACACATAGAAAAATATCTTTTAAATCTCATGGAAAAAAGAAAACACAAAACAAAAGGAGGAAAAAATTATTTATATAACATTAGAGTAAATAGAAAACTCCTGTAAAATAAAAGGTCAATTAATTTTTCAGTTAATTAAGCATATTTTTTACAGGCTCTATGCAAAAGCATTTTTATTATTTTTATGTGGTTTTACATTCTTGTAAATTAATTAAGAGCACAACAAAATTTTATATTTTATATAAATATAAATTCCCCAATTGTAAAAAAACAGAAAAAGCAAAAGTACTAAATATTATAAAATATTAAATTACAAGAATATTTAAGAGTAAACTTTTATAACTTTTTTGAGACTTCAGAAATAAATTCTGACCTAAATAATAAAATAGATTTTTTGTGTATTTTTAAAACAAAAAAAAAATTGTTTTAATGTTTAATATAAAACATAATAATTTATATGTTTTTTTTCGAAAATAATTTTCAAAAAAATTTCAAATTTCAAAACAAAAATTTGATGCTTTTAATATTAGATTTTTTTTTACTTTTATTATAAAATACAATTTAGATCTTTGATAATTGCAATTTTATTTTTTGTGAATTTTAAATTTAATGTTATTGCCTATTAACCCTATTCAAATGGAATTTAGATTATATGTATAAGTACTTAGTTGGTATATATTTTCAAAATATATTGTCACATTTAATTTGTTAAAAGCATAAATATTAATGTTTTTAGTTTAGTTTATTTTTCATATTTACTTTAATGTGGTACACAAAATATTTAAGTATGGATTATGTCATAGCTCATATAACATTTTGGAATTTTAATGTAAAAGTTCTTATAATAAGTTCATATTTTTTCGGTTATAAATATTAGTTTAATATGTGATAAATTAGCGAAGTTTGTGATAAATATTAATTGATATCAATAACTTCGCTAGTTTATCTCATATAGAATAGATGAAAGGAATATGTTTTTAACAATTTGTATACAGAATTTTGGAAATTTCAATTTGTATACACAATTTTGGAATAATTTTTGGACGGCCTGGTAGTAATAAAAGTAGGGACATTCTTCCATAGATATTAAAAATTCAATTGCGAAACATTTTTAATACATGAATTTAGGTCAATGTTCTTTAAAGATTGTTAAAATTGTCCTGGTTAAATTTAGAAAAAAAATAAACAATTTCAAATTTCAATCTTATTTATGATCTTTTTCATCCTTTCTTAAGGAAATCCGTATTTCAATCTAAAATAATATATAGTCTAGTGTTTTTTTTTGTTATAAAAATGTCTCAAATAGTTTATCATCAAATACTCGAATATTTTACTTCCTTGTTTTTATTCAAATATATAAAAATCCATTATGTTTAAAGCTTTTCCACAAATTATGAAAACAAAAACACTATTATCAAAATAAAATATTTATTTTACCATAAAAAAAAACAATTTAATATTTGCTTACATAACCATATATATATGTTTTCCAATATTTATTTTAACTTTTTATCATCATCGTGGTTTTGTTTATCACAATACCAGGAGCTTCACTTGACAGACGATGTGGAAAATTGATTGAGTCACGGGCAAAAGTATTATATGAACAAATGCCTATTATTTATATATATGCAATAAATACAACAGCTGGTAAGGATCCAAAATTATATGAATGTCCTATATATAAGAAACCACAAAGAACCGATTCCAAATATATTGGTTCAATTGATTTTGAAACTGATTTTAATCCAAAACATTGGACATTGCGTGGAGTTGCATTGTTATGTGATATTAAATAAATAAAAGAAAATAATGGGAGTAGAAAATGTGTTGATATGTTGAATTCGTGTGAAATATTTTGTTCTTTTTGATGATTTAAAAATAATTATAAGAAAATGTAAAAGAATTTAATAAATGTTATATAAATTGAAAATTGTTATTATTATTATTTATTATTAAAATTAATTATTAATAAATTTCATAATGCTAATTTGTTTGATTAAAATAGATAAATTTATGTATCGTTATTTTATTTAAAAAGTTGTAACGTATATTGAAAAAACTACAAATTCGCCTAAAAATATGCATATTTTGAAATAAACAATAATATTTATTATATGTTATTAAGTTTATTTCAAAATATGCATATTTTTAGGCGAAAATATATATTATTTTCAAATATGCAAAATGTTAAGTAAAAAATTGGAGAAATTTTTTAAAGTAGTATACTTATAGATATAGATAGTAATGAGTATAGCCATACTAACCTCATACTTACTTTTATCATTTATAGCAAAATACTACATTTATATGCAAGAAGCCAACTGGGAATGGAATACAATTAAAGACAAATTAAATTTATTTTTTTGGGGTTGAAATTAGTCCTTAATTAGTACAAAATTGAAGCATCAAAATTTTTAAAAATCGGTTAAAGTGGGGTTCCCCCATATTTTACGTCAAAAAGTTTTATTTCGAATTAAGTTTATTTCAAAATATGCATATTTTTAGGCGAAAATGTTTTTTTTTCAAATACATATACCAAATGCAAATATTCTACAGTGTAGAATCTACACGTTACAACTTTTTAAATAAAATACCAATACTTAAATTTATGATTTTTATTAATGATTAATTAAAATAAAATAATTAATTAGTATGTAATTTAAATCTACCACACAATTATGTCTTTTTTTAATCTAACACCACACTAAATAAATACGTAATAAAATACTCGCCATTTGCTCTTTAAAAGAAAGTATAATTAATAACTAGATCCGCTTAATTAATGATAAATACATAAGTAATTTAGAAGGGTTACTAGTTACTACTAAAGAACGTTAATTTGATAAAATATTCGCTTGTAATTTGTAAAGTTTGTAATTATCAATAGAGCAAAAAAATACTCACGACCAAGAAATGTGTACCGTATAGTATATCAATATCCTAAAAATGTATACCGTAAAATGAAATACAAATATGAAAGTAGCATAAAATAGTAGTTTTTTCTAATTTTGTCAACAGATGACGTGTGCGTCTAGTTTCTAATTTTGTCAACAGATGGTGTGTGCGTCTAACTCAAATTTAAAGACAAATTAATTAATAATAAAATAAAAATTATACTTAAGTTTAATTTTTAACTATAAAATAAGGTTTTAAAACTGTTGAAATATTACAAAACTGTTTCTAAATATATTTAAAGTTAAATTAATATTTTGTACTTTCATTATTTTAGCCTTAGACCTCTCCCTAATACAGGACGTACGGCATACGGCGTCTGTCAAAATCGCCGTACGTCCTGTATTAGGGAGAGGTCTTAGTATTGTGTCCCGACTATTTAGGTTGAAATACAAAATATTCTACAATATAAAATATCAAAAGTCAACTTCCTTCAACTATCCTTGACATTTCAAATGTTGATATATTATACTTTTTATATACGAGAAACGAAGAATTCTTGCTGATGATGTCCTAAATCGAAAGGTTTTTATTTAGAAAAAATATGTATAAATATTGACATAAATTTTAAATAAATCTGGATTTTCTACTGCCAAAAAATATTTTAATATCAATTTGAAAAAATTTATAATCATGGCAGATGATTATCCTAATATTTTCAAGGATCATATGGAACATTATAATGTTGAGGTAAAAACTTTATTTCTTGTAATGAAGCAATAAATTCAATTCCAATTATTTAGACATCTGCATTACATCGTAAACTTAAAAGTAAAAATGAAGCTTTAAAAATTTTACGAAAAGAATTAGAAAAATTTCGTACAGAACGTGATCAATTTAAATTAATGGCTGAAACATTACAATTACGTTATTCAGCCATTAAACGTAATAGCGATTATACAAATTTAGGCTTTAATGGAAGTAGTGAAGTTGTAAAGTTATTAAATGAAACACGTGAAAAAAATATTAAATTGACCACCGAATCAGAAGCAACCAAACAGAAATTATATGAATTACAAGGTGATATAAAAATTTTAAGACAGAAACAACAAGTTACATCAACTGAAAATTATTTAGTTAAATCAAATGCAGGTAGTAATAGTAGTACATTATGTGAAAAAGAAAAAAATGAATGGAAAACTGAAAAAATGGATTTTATTAGTCATTTGGAAAATTTAAAGCAGAAGGTTTGTTGTTGCTGAAATTATTATATAAAATATAAGTAAAATAATTTTTGTTTTTAAATTGTAGAATGCACAATTGTCTTTTGATTTAAAAGCTATTTTAGATGAAAAAGAAGAATTAGTTTCGGAAAGAGATTCTTTCAAATGTAAAGCACATCGATTAAATCATGAATTAAATATAGCTCTTAAAACAAATGAATCACATCCAAGGGTAAATAATAAATTTTTTCCTGAAAATTATGATGAGAGTTCGTTTTTTTTCCCTAGATTTTAGATATTGATGGATTAGTATTAGAAAATAATTTTCTACAAGAGAAATTAAAAAATTGTGAAAGTGAATTGGATTTTACACAACAATCTGTTAATAAATATAAAGTAAGATAATATATTAAAATAAAATTTCATATTTTTAATATCAATTAACAAATAATATAAAAATATTTAATTTTTAACAAAGAGCATGCTGGATACTAAACGAAAAAAGGGTATAATTAAGTTAGGCACTAATAATATTGATAGTCTCATGTCACATAAACAAGGTATAACAGATATATTTACTAATACATTTAATTTTATTTTTCTCAAATGACGAGCTAAAGCAATCTAAACCATTTCTAAAATGTTGTTCAATTTAGGGCGGTAAAATATAATTTGAAAAATTTAAATGACTACTATGTCAATCATGTTTGCTATTTCATTTTGTGATATTTAAAAAAAAATTAAAAAGAAAACTAATTTAATTTAATATTATGTTATTGTTGCAGTTAAAAATCTTTTGGAAAATGGAGCTGATTTTCCAACAAAAGCTGAAACTATAAGTGAATTGAAATCTTTATGTTTGGCGTTAGTTGATAATTTGAATGATAAAAATTTGGCACTCAATCTTCAAAAAAAGACAAATAAGTAATGAATATTTAAAAAAATCATATTTTACAAAAAAAAAACAATTACTCCTATTAATTATTATTTTTTAAGAATTCTTGCAAATAAAATTGCAGAGCTTGAACAACGTATACAAACATTTTCAAATTCAGCTATTGTAACAAATGAAGTAACAGATAGTGGCCCAACAAGTTTTTCTCCATCACAAATATTACTTAATGGTTATAATTCATCAAATGTTGATTATTCTGAACAAGCATCAAATGTTACTGAAGATTCTGGTACAATGTCATCGGATGAATCAAATAAAACATCAAATAATGACAATGGAATTGATGATTCATTATCAACAGAATCTAATCGTAGTATTATATCATCTGAATACGGAAATACATGTATATTTAATAATGATTCATTATTTAATAAAACACCTGATGGAATAACAATATCAGATTCATTGGCCATGGAACGTTTAGATGATTTAAAAGATTTGCCACCAGAATTAGCTGAATTGGTACAAAAAAATTTACAAGAACTTGATTTAAAGGAACATGAAGAACAAAAATAATTTAATATTATTTTTTTTTTAAAGAATAAAAAAAATTATAGACTTCTTCTTAAAGAACTTATGAAAAATGTTATTCAAATATGTATTTATGTGTGTATAATTATAATAAATATGTTAATTATTAAATAAAAGAAAGTTTTGACATGTTTTCATTATAAACCTTAAAATTAAACGAAATAATTGGGAATTATAATTTATGTTTTGGCTAATTTAAAAGTTTACGTGTACCCAACACAAACGGTTTAGTGAAATGAACTTAAACTGTCTAATTTAATTACATTTTATTAAAGAAAGTAATAACATTTCAATTAATTTCATCAAAAACTGTACACATATAATGTATAAATCACAGTGCTGAACATTATTTTAAAAATACATACATATAATTTTTTGTTCATCCACAAATAAAGATCGAACTTAGCCTATAAATTGCAAAAAAAAAGGAAAATAATTTATAAAAATTATTTAACATTAGTTATAATGGTTATCAACGAAGTCAAAGAGATAGAAATGAAAAAAGCATAGATTTTTATTTTTATTTTTAGAAAAGCAAAAACGTTTTTTTTTATTAATAAAATGATTTATTATTTTTATTGTAAATTATTTATTTTTAATTAAATGATAAAAAAAAATTTATTGTCTAATGAAAAAAATGTGATTTTTATTCTAATAATTATCATTAAATATATTAGTAATTTAAATAATGTGAGGTGAAATAAATTTATATTTTCTAAACTAAACATATAAATAAAATTCTTTTCAGCAAGCATCGTTTTTAAATCAAATTTTAAATTACATTTTCTTCAATATTTTTTTTAAAAAAACTTTTTTTATCTAAATCTACAAAATAAAAAGAATTTGTTTTTTTAACAAAAAAAAAATTAAATTATAAAATATTTTCAACACGCACACACAAAAATCATAAAAAATATATTTTAAAACAAAAAAACGAAACACAAAAATATTTTTATATAATATTAATTATAATAATATCAGTTCAAGACTAGTTTTAATTTAATAATTTTATTAAATCGAAATTTTCGAACACATTTTAAAAATGAATAAGAAAAAAATATACAAAACAAAAAATTAAAATTAAATTTCTTTTTAAATGTTTTAATTTTTTCTGATTTGATTTGAAAGTCTTTAAAAGTCTTTTTATGTTTATTTTGTGAAAACAAATATTACAAATAAAAGAAAATATAATATGTATTATTAATTATAATGAAAATGTTAGAATGTTAATATTTGTTATAGAAAGTAAAATAAGTAATTTTATGATAATTTATTAATTTTTACGTTAAATGTGATTTTAATAATTTTTTTTTTTAATTTTCCAGTTAATTTATAAATGATATATAATTTGTAAATAAAACATAATTTTCAACTAACCGAGCACATAGCTCACGACGAACAGTTGCTGTAAATTTATTAGCTAAACAAAGTGCTGTTGTTGTACCAAATATTAAATTATATGATAATACAATTTGAAAATTTCCTAACCATTCAATAGCACCAAAATCACCTAATAAATCGAAATTTGTGATGCCTGAAAATATATATACAATTAAATAAAAATATTATGACAAAATATTATACGAAATTTGATTTTTTTTTTAGAAAATTAAAAATTAATTTTTAAGTATAATATTTACCCAAAACAAAAAAATTACAATTTAATAAAAAAAAAATGTACCTACCTAATATTCTAGATAACAGTGGTAATGCCGAACTTAATATAAGTACTAATGCGCAATTAACAATTAATTGTGATAGTGATGTTTTTCGTTTTTGTGGTTTAACAATTCGCATAAATGGCATTGTATATAAACCAACTGATGATGTTGCTCCCAAATAAAATATAATAAACACTTCTAAAGCAGCACCAATTGGTCCCAATTTTGATAGTGACGATATACCTAACGTGAATTGCTAAAAAAAATATAAAATATATGTATCAAAACATTTCAATATATAAAACGAATATACAAAAAATCTTACTCTTGTGCTAAGTGGCAATGCTTTTATACCAATTAATAATTCTAATGTATTTTGTATAACTAATAAAACTGTTATACCAGTTAAAAATAATAACAATAACATTGCAATTGGATATACAAAATTTCTATGCAATGCTGATGAGCTACGCATTTTATCTAATTCTTTTCTTTCAGCCTCTAATTCTCTCAGTCTTTTATATAATTTGGCTGGTTCTTCACTAATATCCCCATTCATGGGTTTTCTCTGGTAAACACTTTTCAATACTGGATGTAAAATTCCAGTAATACTGTTGCTTGTATCATTTGTGCTAACATTTTGTAATTCTAAAATATACATAATAATAATTTCGATTAAAACTTGGAATGCACAACTTTTTAAAATGATATTAAAATTACCAATACTAGCATTCATATTAGCTAATTTCCTTTTAACACTAGCTTCTTCTAAATTAAATGCTGTATATTCTTCGTTAACGTCTCGCAAATAATGAGGCTTTACCAATACTTGACCAACGACACCAAATAGTCGAACGAAACCAAATGGTGTGCAAACTGAAAATAACAAAATAACAATTATATGTAACTACGGGTAAATTTTAAATTATAATTTTAATCTTAGAATTTATACTATGTCTAGTGTAATTTCCAAATTCGACATAGCAACCGAAATTTCTAGATTTTTTTATTATATTTAATCAATAAATTTAATACGTTAGTTCATTATCAGATTTCTTCTACGATATTTAGCAAGGCGAAAGGTTACATAAAGTTTATGAAAAAATGTCACAAGAAATTCCTGAAGATGATATTAAAACTTTTGAATCAAAAGTTGAACGTGTAATGAAAATATTACAAGACATGAGTAGTTCAGATGATCAAGTTCAAGAAGATGGATTTAAAAATGCCGATGAGTTAGTAACAATAATTTGCATTTTTATTAAGTCATATTAAATTTTATTTTTTAAAACTCAGTTTTTTGGGTGCTGATTATCATTTGGATGATATAGATGATCAAACTTTTATTGTTAAAGTACGTCAAAATCGTACAGTAATTAATTCAACAAATGATGATGATGATAAGAAAAATGATCCAAGTCAAATGGATAAATTTACATTTATGCAACAATTAGAAGAAGATTGTAATAAACGTTCTGAAATTCGTAGAGAACGTGAAAAAATTGCTCAAAATTTTCGAAAGTAAGTTTGATTATTTTTTTCATCTTTTAAGAAAAAAAATTTAAAATTTAATATTGGTATTTTAGTCTTGGAAATGAAGCATTTCGAAAACAAAATTATGAAAAATCTATTAATATGTATACAAAAGCAATTGATCATATTAAGGATAGTCCAATTTTGTACAATAATCGAGCTCTCTGTTATATAAAGTAATTTTATTTCTTATTTATAAATATTTATAGTAGTAAAACTTTATTTCTTTTATAGATTAAATCTTCAGAAAAGAGCAATAATTGATTGTGATTATGTTATTAATAAATTAGATGATAAAAATTTAAGAGCTTGGTTATATCGTGCAACTGCATATTATCAATTATTAGATGAAAAGAATTATGAAACAAGCGTTAAATGGGCTAAAAAACATAATTCAAAAGAACTTGATTATATTGAAACATTTTTAAATAAATTGAAAACAGAAAAAATTTAATAACTTTACTTACCCAATAATAAGAGCACTCCCAAAAATGATACACATGAATACAAAAAGGGGAGATGTACACTTCCTAAACCTACAAAAAAAAATAATATACAACAATTACAATTGAATTTCCTGTCATTTTTATTGTTTTTGGTTCGGAAAAAATATCCAATCAACCGATTCAAAATTTATATTTGTTATTTATAGTAAATAAATGTGCATTTTATTTTGGTTTAATAAATATAATATTTCTGCGCAAAATTTAATAATTTTTGTATTGTATTTTATTCATTAAACTTACTTATTAGTACTGGTAATATTCCACTCTTTCGTGGATCAATAACAGCTGATAAAATGTATGTTATACCCAATACAACAACAGCCAATAAACTAAATACAGTAAATGTTTCATATGCTCTTGCAATAATTCCTTTTTTATGGCCAGGAAATCCACAGGATTCAGTAAATAAATAGGCAAATGGTAAAAATACAAATAATGATAAATTTGAGAAGAGAAATACTTGATTCCATAGTCCTGAAAAGAAATATTGAAAAAAAAAAGATTACTATATTTTAACTACTGCATTTTAAAACGTTTTTCAAATATACTAGTAGTCACAATTTAATCATCACGTTTTCGAACTCATTTATAAAATATGATCAATTATTTTATTTATTTTTCCATTTCACCTCTTTAAAACAAATTTGTTTAAAGTAATTAAATTTTTAAGTTGAAAAATATTTCAATTTCATTACATTCCAATTAATTTTGAAAAAAAGAGTTTGAATTGTAATTTCCATGATATATAATATTTATAACACAGTCATTTTCTCTAAACAATATATTGCTTTCGAAATTCAACACATAAGTTTGATGGAATTAATACTTCAATTTCTTACATAAAGTGCAATCTAAATATAATTATTTCGAATTTATTTTAAAGTTTATTTTGATTAGTATTACATTTCAATTATCTAAATTTACTTTAAAATTAAATCATATTTAAAAAAAATTTAACTTTAATAAAATTTACCTTGAATTAATGAACTATTTAACCATTTCACATAGTAGCTATTTGGATACAGTAATAATACTTCATTACTAGCAATTGATATTGGTAGTAATAAAGCTGCTCCAACTGCAATCGCCAAAGAGAATGTGCAGAGCCATAAACTGAAATATAAATAAAAATTCTTAATAAATTATTTAAAGATTTATAAAAAATACTTTTCTTAAGTAAATAATAACACAAAATTTTATATTTACCTTATTCGATAGACAAGTATTTCATCATCATCTGTTGAAAATAAATCATCTTTGTCTTTTCGGCGAAATCTAGCAATTAATGCATAAGATCCGAGATAAAGTAGCATTAAAAGTAATAAAAAAATCTAAAAAAACAATATACAAACAAAATTATATATTAGATATTTTAATCATTTTATTCAATATAAAATTATTACTTAAAATTTACAAACAAATTTAAATATAAATGCAAAATTTAAAAAAAACACCCTTTTACTGTTTTTTTTTTCAAAAAATAATTTATATATATATAGCAAATGTTTAATTAGATTAGAATCATGTTCATTGCCCAGCCCAGAAACGAAAAAACTGACTCTAGCAGAATAGAGAAAATTTTAATGAAATTTTATTTTTAATACATTTATTATTTTTAGATCACTTTCAAATTTCTTTTCTAATAAAAATATTTAATTAACTCATCAAAATAAAAAGTTTCGACCAAATAGTCTCTTTTATTTTGCGTTTTAAAATTTTCTATTTGTAATTTAAATTTAATTATAAAAGAAAATGTATTTTAAAATTATCCCACAATTGATGATGCGATTATGTTATGATACGTAAACCATAATGTAGTCAAATTGAAATAACATAAATGTACAAAGAATGTGAAAGGGTTTAAGATCAATAGTAACTAGAAGCAATAATTTAACAAGTATTTATCATTGGCATATTACAGTAAGTATTATTCATTTCGATAACATTGCCAAGTTAAATAATGATAGGTCAATGTGAAGTAGACACACTTCTTTAAATTACGAAATCTTTCAAAAAAAAACAATTTAGAAAAAAATCATTATAATTTAAATGTGAGGAATTTTTCGTTTCTATTTTCATTTTTTAGCTTTTAAAAAATATTTCATTTACTATCTGCAAAGTACGCCACAAAGAATTCTAAAATATCTAAACAAATTTACATATAGCGGCGGCGGCGCTATTTACATTTCAATTTTAAAATCAATTATTATTATTATAATAAATAATTATAAAAAAAAAAACATTTCTGTTTGATTATCAAAGTAACTTAATATGTATACTCGTAAAAATAAAAACAAATATTTAAAAAAAATATATATATATAATTATTAAATGGATATTGATATTGTAAAACTTTTGTTTTGAAAAATATAGAGTAAAAGGGTATCACAATATTTTCACAAACCTTATGTATACATATATGTATATTTCCATATTTTTGCTATTGGGAAATTTAATTTGAATTTAAAACTTAAATTCAAAACACTGAGTTAAACTATAATATAAATAATTGACGATTGACAACAAACAATTGGCAAAACTATAAAGAATTATGATGACGAATTGAAAAACGTGAACTTTTGTAACGTTTCTAATTTTTAATTTTTGTGCTGATTAAGAATATAATAAGTAATAGGTATACTTAATTGAAAAGATTTTCTGTTTGTACCATATTAAATGTAACATTTATAGTATTCTATGGCGTATAATTATCAGAATAAATATTGAATTACATTTTGTAAAATAATTTTGTCAAATATTAATTTTAAAATGAATGGGAAATAAAACGATAACTGAATAAAGAAATGTATACGTACGAGTAGGTATAAATGTACATATACTTAATGAAATACTAAAATTACTAAAAGTGGATTATAAAATTAATATATTAAATTTTTATTATTATTTAAAATTTAACTTAAATGATTAAAATTAAGAATAAAATTTATTTTACAAATATTTTTATTAACTTATGCATATGCACTGCTATTTACTATAAATTCACAGAATTTGAATTAAGTATTGTTGCTCTATCAAGAATCTGTTATTGAACAGGTATAAGTAAGTATATACTTAGTCATAAAGAGGTATGATTTAAATTATTTTAGTGAACATAAAATATATATTTAAAAAGATATTTAGTATACATTTTCTGTAATTTTAAAATAAAAAAACTATATAATTTCCAAATTTTAAGGATTAAATTTCGTGGAAAAATAAAATTATAAAATTTATAAAACTTACAGCAACAAAATAAACATTTCTAAAAATAAAATATTTCGTTTTATAATTTTGAGTACGGAAGGAAGTTTGGGAATATTATTGATAAGTATTGTTATGTATACAGCTTATGTAGGTAGTTTAAGTAGTTTAGATTTATTAAGTAGGTTAAAAAAACGAAATGTCCTAATTTGACGGTATAAATTTTATCTTTTTTGTGCCTAATCGATAATATGAATTGACCAATTATTATATTTATTGCTTTTATCAGGTAAAATTTAAATGTACCTATACATACTTTAATATTAATTGAAGCTTAAATTCTTTTAATAAATTAAAATTCTAGATAAAATATATTTATAAATATTATTTTTTGCATTGTATCTATGATAGATTGAATGCAAAATAGTAATCCCATATATAAGTACATATACTTAGAATTACATCAATTTTATAGCATTTAAAAAATATGTTATTCCCGTGATTTTTTTCATCCGTTTCTGAACTACGCTGAATAAAAGTTTTGATATTGTTATTTGAATGACAAATTTCAATTAAAAGGTAATCAGTATTAATGAAAGATTAAAATAAAAATATTCAAGAAAACGTATATTACATAGGCTGACGAAACCAGCGTAAACAAGTGTCTTGCATAAAATATAAACAAAATTAAATATAGGGATATATAAAAATTTAATGGTTACTTTTAATAAGTAAAAGTAAATTTTAATTATATTCAATTTATTATTTTATTGAAAATATGTTTTAAAAATACAAAATATCATCTTACATTTACTGTCTCAGTACATTACATGTGTAATTTTGACTATATATTTAATTCTAATTAAAAATGTTAAATAAACAAAAGATAAAAGTGAAAATTATCATAGATAGAATACTTATTAACACAATTTGTGATAAAATTAAACATCCAAAATACATGTACAAAAGTGCACATATATGGATAAACTATTCAATGTTTATTATAATAGTGAAATTTCATCTTTGGCTACTTTCGACTTCAGTTTTTGAGCTATGCATGCTAAAAATAGCATAGCTCAATTATTACTCGTACAGTAAGTACAGTAATTTTATATTCATGTTATACATTACTTACATATATATTCGTATATTACAGCGATTATGTATACAATATTTTATAAAAAAATAGTAAAAATGCGTCTAGATATTTTTTAAAAAGCAAATTCGTCTTTTATATTTTCTTTTTACATAAAAAAACATTTCTCTCTGAGCTTAGAAAAAGGTGTAAAATTTCATTTATGAATTCAAGATGTTAATAACATTTTGATAATAAGTAGTTGACTGTTTTCGTAGGTGCTTAGCCTACGTTATTTTTATTATTTAGGAAATATTTATACAGTAATTTTGTAGACAAATATATTTAAGAAGCTAAGTATACAAGTTTATAAAAGCTGGTTTATCATTTTTTACCATTTTATAAGTCACATATTTATAATGTAGAATAATTCTAATAGAATAAGCATTTTTCAAACTTATGTTTCAGGATTTTAACGAGTGAACAATTTAAATATTGTAATTAAGTATATAAGAGTAATACCTAGACCTGTTTTATATATAAAGCTATTATATTTAGTAATATTATTTTATTTTCCATATTTTATTAATTCGAGCATAAAATAAATTAAATAACTGCACCTTTTAGACATTTTTGGTTTGATACCGAACGAGCATCTAAAAATAAAATAAAAATGTAAACAAAATCATACACGTAGAGTTTTTCAGTATTTTTCGCAAATATAAAAAAACTTAATACAGTATACCCATTAGTGACATTTTAGTTTAGATTATTGTTGTTCAGTATATTTCAATTAGCAACAATTTTTTTTTGATAATTACTTATATAATTATAATATATATATATAATAAATAATTTTTTACTATCAATGTATGTACAGTACATACATAGTTATTAAGTGCATAACATATTATATAAAGTTAGTTAAATTGTAATTTTTGGCACTGCAATTTTATTGATATTTTTTTGCAATGTTACAAATTGGGTGCATGTTTCATTGTTTCATTTTAAATCGTTTTACAATATTACAAACAATCCATAATAAATTTATTACCGACAAACATAATTTTTGATTTTCAAAGAGAAATTTTCTTTCTTTTTTTCGCATTTATATAAAAATTTGATCGTCCTAAATTTTTTTTTATAAATTTACAGATAATTTAATAATTATAAAAAATAATACTTACTATATGTTCTCTAACAGTATTATGAAAAATTTGTAATCGATCATCTGTAATCTCATCTTCCTCATCCATTATTTTCTTAATGTGTTATTTTTCTGGTTTTAAAAATATTGTTTTTAAATAGAAGCTAAATAAAAAATTTCACTTTTTATAATATTATATTATGTAGTTCTTTATATATTATATTAAATTATTTATATTGAGCTCACAATACCGTAGTAAACGAAATAAAAGAATTCTCTTTCTTATTGTTTGATTAAATTCTTTTAAATATTATTTTCCAATTATTAGTTTCAATCTTTTTTTTTCACTTCACCTTTTTTGTATTAAATTTCTTGATTAAATATTAATTTTTATTTATTAAAACACTACTCATCAGGAAATTTAAATATATTGACTTAAATTTAATTTTTATTGAAGAAAATGTAGTAAAAAAATTATAATTCAGAAAGCCAACGATTGCAATCATCATTCTGATTGCAGATACGAACGAAATAAATGAAAAGAAATTTTGGAAAAAAAGCAAGAAAAAATTAAAAAGTCACATCTGCGATCTGCCACTGATGCTTTCCAAATCGAAATTTTTGACAATTTTTTATTTGTAGCGTTTTCATGCACATGAGATTGAGTTGGGTTGGGAATGGATTGAAATGGGATTATCGTTAAGTAAATAAAATACAAATTCGTTGAGTTGATAGTTTTGACACAAAATTATATGATATTTATAAAGGAAACGAAATTTTCTACAATATTTTCAATATTTCCTTCTTTCCAAATCTTTTTTATGTTTATTAACTATATTAATTTTCATCTACTATACTTTTTTATAATAAATTTATTTCTTTACTCAATATATATTTGTCGCCGACATATTTTACCATTTCCATACACATTAGTCAACTACCTAGTCGGATTATGTATGTAAATCCGACTAGTTGCGCGGAGTTGAAATGGATTTAACGAAACTCAATTCATCCCAACTCAGTCCGTTTCCATGCACATGCAGACCTCCACTTCAATCACAATGGATGGAACATAATAAATTCCAATATGGTAGCCCTTATGTTTTTTTACCCTGTAAACAAAACTATATTTTATAATTTTCTTTTAATAATCTTAAAAATATCCCGTTGCGACTTATAATCAACAAAAACACGAATATATAAGTCATGTAATTATTGTTGTATTTGTATTGTACTTCGAATTTTGTATTAAATTTTTAGTTTTTAGTCTTCTGCTAATTCCATAATCTTAAGTTACGCAATTTATTCGCATTACCTACGAGGCTGAGTCTGAAATGCGGAAATTTTGATTCTATTCCATTTCGGGTTTAAAGGGATGTGCTCCGAAATTGGCAGTGACAGTTGTGCTTGTGGAATAAATAAAATTTGTCTAAACGTTTCAGTGTTTTCTAATTGATATTTTTGTTTTAAGATGTCTGTGGTTATTGAAACCACTATTGGTGATATAACCATTGATCTGTTAATTGAGGAACGTCCACGAGCATGCTTAAATTTCCTTAAACTTTGTAAACTTAAATATTATAATTATAATTTGTTCCATCATGTTGAACGAAATTTCATTGCTCAAACTGGTGATCCGTCAGGAGGTGGTGATGGTGGTGAATCTGTTTGGGGTGTTGTAGAAGGATTACATAAAAGATTTTTTGAAGGAGAAAGTTTACCTAAAATACGACATTCATCGCCGGGATTAGTTTCGTTGGTTAGTGTTGGAAAAAATATGGTTAGTTCACAATTCTTTTTTACATTAGCTGATGATTTGACATCTTTAGATGGAATTCATTGTGTTTTTGCTGAAGTTAAAGAAGGTAAGTCTTAATTTAATATAATTTATGTTTTAAAGAAGTTACATTATGCTTTATTTTTAGGACATGAAATACTTCGTAAATTAAATGAAGCAATTGTAAATGAACATTTTCGTCCTTATCAAGATATACGAATTACGCACACCGTAATTTTAGAAGATCCTTTTGATGATCCGAGGGGTTTTCGAATACCTAGTCGATCGCCATCACCGACTCCTGAACGTTTAAAGAACGGTAAAATTGGAGCTGATGAAGATATTGATGATACGGACGGTAAAACAGCTGAAGAAATTCATGAGATGTTAGCTGCTCGTGAAGCAAACGCACAAGCAACAATTTTAGAAATTGTTGGGGATTTGCCATCTGCTGATATTGCACCTCCGGAAAATGTTTTATTTGTTTGTAAATTAAATCCGGTTACAAATGATGACGATTTAGAAATAATATTTAGTCGATTTGGAAAAATTATTGGTTGCGAAGTAATTAGGGATAAACAAACTGGCGATTCATTACAGTATGCATTTGTAGAATTTGAAAATAAGAAAAACTGCGAAGCTGCTTATTTTAAAATGGATAATGTCTTAATTGATGACCGTCGAATACATGTTGATTTTTCACAATCTGTAGCAAAAGTTCAATGGAGGGGAAAAGGACGTGGTTTAATACATAAAGGTAAAGATAATGACAGGAAAATAGATTTCAACAATTATCGGGATGAAAAGCATTCAGGAAGACATCAAACATCAGGTGAAAGACGTAAAAGTCCAAATAGACACTTAGACACAAATAGGCAACGCTATTTAGATAGAAATAAAGGATTCGAAAGAAAGAGAGAATCAGATAGAAGTAGAGAAGATAGAAATAGAGGTTCACATAGATATAGTGAGAGAAGCCCAAATGGCAGAGAGAGAAGTCAAAGTCCTTTTAGAAGATATGATAATAAAAGATATATGGACAGAAAAAAAAGTCCTTTTCGGGATAGAAATTGGAATAATCCATACCATAGAGATAAAAGAGATTCAAATAAAAGGTATTATTTTAACAATATGGATAGGGTAAATAGACCACATGAAAAACGTTACGAAAGATCAATAACACCAGAAAAAAGGCGGGAAAAATTACTAGATACAAATAGTGATTTGAAAAGACTGCAAGATCGATCACAGGAAAAACAGACAAGCAGTAGTAAAAAAACTAAGAAAAATCGTAGAAAGTCTTCTTCGTCATTAGCATCTTCATCTTCCGAAGAAGAAATAACCCGAAAGAATAAGAAAAAAATGAAGAAGAAAAATAAAAAACGTAAAAAGAATAAGAAAAAATCATCTTCATCGTCTGATGTGAGTTCGTCAGATTAAAAGAAAAAAATTTTTTAAATCAAAAATTTAAAAATGTAATATTTTTTATTTTAATTCCAAAATTTAATACAAGCTAATTTATCAGTTTAAAATCTTATCATTTTATTTAGTCGTTCTATTCTTTTCTAAATTCATAGCCTAGTTATGTATAATTGAAATGGTAAAAATAAATGATGATATCGCAAAATATCACTGTTATATCTTAACAATATATTTTTGGAAGTATCTAAGAAATCTAGATCATGAAGACTGTGAAAGGACAAATGGAACGGAAATTTAAATATAATGATTAATTATAAGTATTAAATATTTTAATTGCAGGATATAGATAATTAAATAAATATATTTTTAGGATATAAATTAACTATAAATTATAAATTTGATCGAACAATAAATTGAAAATTAAATTTACGAATAAATCAAATTTGATCATATATTATCATCATCAGCTGATCGCTGATCTCAAACAAGCACAGAGAGAGTATTATATGTAATAAAATATTAAATAATCGGCTGATCGTATTCCAAAAAGAGAAAATGAGAGCTTTAAAAGTCAAGTTTTCAATCATTAACAATTTCTTTATGAGTGAATATATATTACTTCTTTAAATCGCATGATCATTGGACTTGAACTAGTTATTTATTTACTCATTCAAAAGCATTTTACTTTTGATTATTGTTAATGCAACAAGTGTCAAATCTCGGTTTTTATTAACTCATTAGATAGTGCATCATTACTGGATTACGCGTATTGTACAAAAGTAATTAATTGTTACTTAAAGAAGTTAAATAAAAATTAATAAAATTTAATTTAGCTACATTAAAATAACTACGGTCTATTAGTATTTAAAGTGTTTTTTTATATCTTATTATCAACATATATATATATTTTATAAAAATAATAATAAAATGGCGACAGCAAATAATGACAATAATGGTGAGTAAAATATTTAAGATATTATTAAAGCGATATTTACACGTTACAATAAAATTAAGAATATAGATAGAATTATAAAATTAATGAATTTTGGAAAGCTCGAATTAAGGAAACGTTTTTTGCTTTTTGATATTTAAATATAAATGTTAATAGAGAGCCTTGACCCAGTCTAGGGTTTTTGTGCCAATAAAGTTAGTAATATTATACCTATATATTAGACCCATTTAAAATGAATGGAAAGTTCAAGAAATAAACTTTCAAAACACTTTTTAGTTTACTTTTACATACTAGATAGTTCATTCATGTTAAATAAATCCAATTTTCATATTGAATATTTAGCATTTTTTCTACTTTTTTCTCTGTACTTTGCCCCTTTCTTTTTAATATTCTATTTAAATATTGTACATACTATAAGTATTAATATTTAAAACCCTCCTAAAATATAAACGATTAATCTTGAATATTGTCTCCTTAACTAACCCCAGTTTTGTTATCATTCTATTTTATAATTATAGATTATTAATATTGAGGTAAATTGTAAATAGAATATTTTATTATTAGAAGGTTGTTTATCAATATTTATATTTTGAAGATCAAACAACTTTCAAATACAAGAAGATATTGAATAATGGCAGTTTTGCCTTCTATTATGTCGGTCATATAATTGATATTGATTTGGAATATGATTATTCTCGTAGTATATTGTAAAAACGATTGTTTTGCTTATAAATATATTTATTGAAATATTTATTTTAATAATTAAATTTAAAAGCTCTATAAATATTAATATACTTACTTCGTATTTTGCCGGTACTTATTAATAATTGTAACAATAATTTAAATATCATATACATAGTATGTATATTTATTAACAAGTTTCTGGGATAGTACTCTCCTCTCAGGCGGTTTTCAAACAAATTTTACAATTTTTTCTACTAATAGGAAATAATTATTATATAGCAAATAATTTAACAAATGTACTACTGATCTATAACTAAAGAATATAGATCAGTATCATATTTTCCCTCACATGACAAATAAGCATGCTCATACAATTGTGTGTAGTATACAATTCAAAAAATACATTCAAAATAAGCATTAAGGTATAAACAATTTAAACAAAACAATTTAAACAAAATGGGAATGCAATTTCAAAGACAAAATTTTAACAACCGTATAAATACAAGAAGTACGGAAAACATTTATCCACCTATATCCAGGACTGAACTACACAAAAGAAGCTTAATACCTGCGTCAATATCGGCTTATAACAAACTACCTGTTTTGATAAAAAACTCTACTAACTATTGCAGCTTTGTCAAACTAATAAAAAAACACTATTCAAATACTCAAAACTCAACAAACAACTAAAATAATCTATTGTACAAATATACATTCATTATACTTAAATCTATATTAAATTAAATTAATTTAAATTAAATTAAATTAAATGAAATAAAATAAATTAACCAGTATACTGAAAAACTAAAACTTAAATAAACTTGCACAAATAGTATTAAAGTATTAAATTATTAATATAGAACTACTGATAATTGTAATGCATATTTTTGATATCCTTAAACTTAAAATTTACTCATAAAATTTACTCATAAATTACGATAAAAATTTAAATTAATCATTAGACTGATAAACTAAAACTTAAATAAACTTGCACAAATAGTATTAAATTATGAATATCGAACTAGTGATAATGTAATGCATATTTTTGATATCCTTAAACTTAAAATTTACTCATAAATTAAACTTAAATTTTACTAATAAATATGTATATAACAATCCAAAATGTCTCAAATTAAATTTGCAAAAAAAAATAAAACAGGAAAAATACTGTAAAATTAATCAAGATAGAAATGTGAACTTGATATATATCTCAATCAATATCCAAATTTAATCTATAAATTCTGTAAATATTATTCAAATTTAAACTATAAATTCCGTAAATATTATCTAATATTAATTAATCTATATATATATAAGAATCTAAAATATCCTAAATTAAATTAACAAAAAAAAAAAACAAAAAAAAAATTTTTTGAACTTAATATATATTTCAATCTTTAAACTCATCCTTATTCCTGATTCTGGCCATCAGCCATTGGAATAGGATTTTGCAAAACTTCTCAATAATGTAATTAATTATATGTAATCTAAAACTTCAATAAAAAAATTTTTCAGTTGAAAAAAAAAAAAAAAAAAAAAAAAAAAAAAAAAAAAAATTATAAATAAAAAAATATCAAAATCTCTAAATTTAAATTTAAAACTAAAAGTTTTTTTTTAATTTTCTAGTAGTTTCAAATAAATTAAATTATTAATATTTTCATTAATAATTGTTTTTAAAATTTTGACATTTTTTTAAATCTATCGTTTGTTCATTTTTTTATTACAAAAATATCTGAAGACTGAAGATGAAATAAGAAAATTTCAAAACTTTCGGCAGAATATACAAAATTATGTAGTAGTTTTATTAATTTAAAGAAAACTGATTGGATTCCAAGATTTTTTTTAAAGTTTTTCTCAATCAACAAAACATAATAAAATTGTTTTTGAATTTTCAAAGTCTTTTCATTCATTTAAAAGGTATACTCGCGTACCATTATTTATTTATATTATCATTATTTAGATATCATTTTAAATTTAATTCTCAAACCTTTTTTAACAAATGCAGGAATAATAGATTCATATGTATTAATGTTCTTTAAATTCTTCCAACTCTTAGTGTAATTTATGAGTTAGATTTAGAAAATATAATAGATAGTTCATATAGATAGTATTTTTTTGGTTGAATTACATTTATCATATTTTCTATTGCATCTAAATATAATTTTATTTGTTTATCAATTTGATTTGTTGACCACAATTTTTAATTTTTATGTAATATAGAAATTAAATCTATATTAGAAATGGAAAACCGCATATTATTTTCCGCATTACCATTATATGTATATTTACAAATTATTTTACTTTAAATGTTTAATAATACAAAAATATTATAGAACATTTTAAAGTGTTTTTCAGAATTAATTAAATAGATACATACATTAGTTACTCTATCATATTCGATCTATTAAGACCAGTTTAAATGATTCCACATTCATTTTAATATACGTTTGTTTTATTCATTCCTCCTTTTTTTGTACGTACAATTAAATATTATTATTAACTATGATTGAAAATTTTTGAAAAAAAATTATGTTAAAAAGAAATTATATATTTATATTTTTCAATTTTTTTAGTAATATTTTGTGAAGAAACTTTATCTTTAATACGGCAATCATTAACATCTAGAACAATGAATAGAGAAGGTACACATTTTGAAAGTAAAATTCCTCATGTTTTTGTCACATTTGGAGCCTCGGTAAGATATATTTCTACTTATTAAAAATAAATATATTTTTTTAATAAGAATATTTAATATAAAATTTATTTTTAACTATTTAACATGTACTACAGGGTGATTTAGCTAGAAAAAAAATATATCCAACATTATGGTGGTTGTATCGTGATAATCTTTTACCAATTCCAACAATATTTTTTGGCTATGCAAGATCAGTAATGACAATTGATCAATTGAAAGAAAAATGTCATCCATATATGAAGGTAAAATATAAAAATTTTGCGAAAATTAAAAGGATTTATTTAATTATTTATTTTTAACAATCGTAATCGACAAACTAATTAATATTATTATATTTAAAAAAATAGGTAAAACCAGATGAAATGGAAAAATATGATAAATTCTGGAATTTAAATCATTATGTCGCTGGTTCATATGATAAATCTGATGATTTTCAATTATTAAATATGGAAATAAAAAAATTTGAATGTCAATCAACTGCAAATCGTATATTTTATTTAGCATTACCACCATCTGTATTTGAAACTGTTACTATAAATATTAAAAATTATTGTATGGCAATAAAGGGTTGGAATCGAGCTATTATTGAAAAACCATTTGGTAAAGATGCTGAATCATCAGAAAAATTAACAAATCATTTATCAGAATTATTTAATGAAGAACAAATTTATCGTATCGATCATTACTTAGGTAAAGAAATGGTACAAAATTTAATGACAATACGTTTTGGTAATCGTATATTTGGACCAATATGGAATCGTGATAATATTGCATCTGTATTAATAACATTTAAAGAACCATTTGGTACACAAGGACGTGGTGGTTATTTTGATGAATTTGGTATAATACGTGACGTTATGCAAAATCATTTATTACAAATATTATCATTAGTTGCTATGGAAAAACCAATAACATGTCATCCAGATGATATACGTGATGAAAAAGTTAAAGTATTAAAAGCAATAAAAGCATTAAATATAAACGATTGTATATTGGGTCAATATGTTGGTAATCCAACTGGTGTTGATGATGATTCAAAATTATCATATTTAGATGACCCAACTGTACCAAATGAATCAATAACACCAACATATGCATTAGCTGTATTAAAAATAAATAACGAACGATGGGATAATGTACCATTTATATTACGTTGTGGTAAAGCATTAAATGAACGTAAAGCTGAAGTACGTATACAATTTAATGATGTACCTGGTGATATATTTGATGGTATAACAAAACGTAATGAATTAGTTATACGTGTACAACCAGGTGAAGCATTATATTGTAAAATTATGACAAAATCACCTGGTATAACATTTGATTTAGAAGAAACTGAATTAGATTTAACATATAATCATCGTTATAAAGATTCATATTTACCAGATGCATATGAACGTTTAATATTAGATGTGTTCTGTGGTTCATTAATGCATTTTGTGCGTTCAGATGAGTTAAAAGAAGCATGGCGTATATTTACACCATTATTACATTACATTGAAGGGAATAAAATTAAACCAACATCATATGTATATGGTTCAAGAGGACCTATAGAAGCAGATCAAAAATGCGAGGAGAATAATTTTAAATATTACGGTTCATATAAATGGCATAATAATAAACTTTAAAAAAAATCACTTCTCCCTATTAATTAAAGAAAATCATTTTATTGATCTCTTTTCTATTTTTTTTATACATATCAAAACTTTTTGGTTATTTGTTGATTAATTATGTAAATTATTATTTTTTGGAAAATAAAATCAGGAATTCGGAACGGCATACATGTTTTATTTCAAATTATTAAAATAAAAATAGCTAATGTACATTGAGTTGAGATAAATCGTGAAATCATTATTCTGAAAACAATTGTTTTTCAACATTACGAGCTAAATTTTTCATAATATTGACGATACATTTCTTATTACAATTCCCCATTCATAGACACCAAATTCACCTATATTGGAGAATGTCGATGTTGTCCCATATTATATTTATGTTCTAAATAAATATTGCTGTTTTTATTTGCAGACAGTTAAGTAATACGGGAAAAAAGAAGAAAAATATTGACTAGAAATTATTTATTAAATCAAAACAAAAAATTAACAAAAAATCAGCCTAAAATATTCTATTTTTATTAGAAATATATAATTAAAATTTATGATTTTTGATCACCACATTTTGATCCAGTATATTTATCTAAAATTGCATCTTCTTTGAATAGAATATTATCCAAAAGCGCTTCTTTTTTAATTTTTACCTCTACAAAATAATTTTTAAGATCAAAATTATTTTACAAAAACAACATATATATACAATATACCATAAATTCCTGGCTTTTTTTCAACAGCTTGTAAAACATTAGTTTTTAATACATGTCCTACATCTTTGGCTAATTTTACTAACTATAAAAACAAACAAAAAACGTATATGTGCATTATAAAAAAAGTTGTGAGTTGATTCAGATCTCATACACATTACTTACCTTTTCAATTTCCTTTTCATCTGCTATAGTTTTATTCTTCCTAAAATTGTTATTGATTTCGAGTCTTGACGCCGTTAGGGCCTTTTCATCTCCATTAAATACTACAGCACGTATCTATGTAAATATATTTTTTTTTGTTTTTGATTAGGTATATAAATTTGTTAATAAATTAAATTTATATTTACTCGATGAAGATTTTTAAATTCTCTTAAAACCTAAAAAAAATCAAGACTATTTTTATATTTTGATAATACAAAAAGAAAATATTTTTATTTACTTCTTTGCGAAACTGGGACATTGCTTATTTTTTATAACATTTAATTTTTTTATAATAATTTATATTAGCAATAAAAATATGCTAAATTTGATGAAAAGTTTATTTTCTTAAGAACGCTGTGGCTGTCAGTTTGAAAAATAATTCCTGCCCTGTAGACCAAAAAAGTAGAATTAGAAATTAGAATAACCACATAAAATTAATTTTTCATTGGAAACCCTATAGAATTTCGTTTTTATATATGACTGTTTTCGAAGCGTAGATTAAAATTACTTTTTTTTAAAAAAAATTCGTAACGGATAAGTAAAATTAT
This sequence comes from Empis stercorea, assembly GCA_949752835.1. Taxonomy (NCBI): domain Eukaryota; kingdom Metazoa; phylum Arthropoda; class Insecta; order Diptera; family Empididae; genus Empis; species Empis stercorea. The sequence continues at coordinate 788,837 of OX457086.1, forward strand.
TAAGAAATTTAATAGAATTTAAAGGATTTTAAAAAATCATTAGAGAATAGGCAGAATTTGAGTTTAGCTCTTGTTTTATACGTTATTAGGTGATCTAATTCGCATATCGCATATGTTTCGATTTATACTGCGTAAACTATTCAACTTTGATAAATTTTTTTGATATTTCAAAGCATGATCCCACTATAGCCGTTTTGTTACTGAAATACAAAACACTTTTTATTTATTAACTTTTATATGTACTAATATGGAAATTTATAATTTAGTTAATGATAAATATGTAGATAAATTTTAATTATTGATCTCTGAATTTGATTTACATAATCTTATCAATAATAATTTCATAATAATACAAAACTTCTTATCATTATCCCAACCCCAATCATATCCACACCACATTCAAACGCATAAAACCGTTTATCATCTTTTCAAATTTTCAGTGTTTAGTTCATGTTCAAGGATTTACCATATATATTATTATGTTTATACTCGTACAGAAAAATTTTGATTTAAGTATTTTCAAATAAAAAGATGCCATAGACTTTAACGGCTACAGGTGGCTAACATTATTCTGCGCTTGCGTTTAAATTAAAATTATAAAATGTAAAGGAGCAATTATTGATTTTTCATGTGTGTTGAATCATCTTTTAATAAATAAAAAATTGTATATATACATTTATATGTTATTTACCCCAGATTGATTTAAACAGTATTCCGTATGTGGTCACAAAGAAATCTTATTGCAATAACTTCATTTAATATTGTAAATTAATATTTAACATTTACAGTGAAGAACATTTAAAAATCGAAATAAAATTAAAAAAATATATTGTTAAATATAAAAAGTTAAATATAAAAAATATATTTTATTTAATATAAAATGAAATAATTTTTTTTACCATGTTTTATAATATTTAAATGAATGAATTCCAATTATCCTTTTTCTTTGTTCTGCAAAATATATATGAGAATATTTTTTATATTGTGAATATAATATAATCAAAAAAATATTTAATCAATTTCATCGAAGAATTATATATACATAAAATATGTAAAAACCTAAATATAAGGACCTATGTAAATTTAATATATTATTTAAAACTATTAATAAAAATATTTTTATAACTAAAATATAAAAAAAAAATATTTATATATTTGTAAAGTGTGTGTGGTATCGTGAATCATCATCATTCTGTAATAACAAACTTATAAAAGTTTAATCTGTCTCTTTTGTAACATAAAAGATAATAAATATACATAATAAGTTTATTTATTTATATATTTTTACAAATTTTTAATAAATTCAGGACACATTTTAGTAAAAAAAATAAAAAAAAAGAAAAAAAAAGCAATGGACTTTGTTGCAACATATAAAGTTTTAGTATTAGGAGATTCAAATGTTGGAAAAACTTGCATCGTTCATAGATACTGTGATGAAAAATATTATGATACTTATATTTCAACAATAGGTGAGAGAGAAGTCCTGTTCAATACAGAGCCGTATTTTTTACTAGATTTTTGAGGCGCTTAAAAATATAAATATTTACTTAATTCGAAATATTTTTAATACAATATTTTAATATATATTTTATTACAAATAACTAATAGTTATTTTACTGTACTTTGTTTTTGTGCCACTTTTTATTTCTGCTCTGTCTCTGACTCATAAATGTTTTTTTTATATTATCGATTATTTATTTATTTATTTTTTTATTGTGAATAACAATTAATTTTTCTTTTCTTTTTATAATATTACAAAAAAAAGGAATTGATTTTAAACAGAAGTTAATTAATTTGGATGGAGTACCAATTAAATTACAAATATGGGATACAGCTGGACAAGAAAGATTTCGAACATTAACAACAGCTTACTATCGAGGTGCAATGGGTATACTTTTAATGTATGACGTTACTAGTTTGGAATCATATAATAATTTATCATATTGGCTAAGGAATATTCAAGAGGTAAATATTTTTAATTGTAATGTTCAACAATTTTCATCAATTTCATTTATTATGATATAAGAATGCATCTCCAGATGTTGTTAAAGTTTTAGCTGGAAACAAATGTGAATGTACTGCAGCTCAGAGAATGGTTGATAAAGATCGGGGAGATAAGGTACGAAAATATTGATAATAATTATTAGATAATTGTTTATAGATTATTTATATAAATATATATAATATAATAAATATTACTAGATTGCTGATAATTTTGATATGCCATTTTTTGAAGTTTCTTGTAAACAAAATATAAACATCGAAGAAGCATTTTTAACATTGGCTAGAAAAATACGTGAACAAAGGGAACACCGAGTAAGTGGAACTATATATATACAATATTAAATAAAATGGAAAGAGATTATTCTAAAATACAAATATAATCTAAACTTTAACTATTCTCTGCCTTCATATATATCTGATTGACTTATTATAATTTGATTGTATTTCAGGGCGAAAATTTCGACAATGATGACAAAGGACAAGAAAAGAAATCACCATCAATTGGTGGTATAAGTCCATTTACCCTAGGAAGTATTTCAGATAGCAGTCGTTGTTCGTGCTAATTTATATATGGCGTCATATTCTTTTTAAAATTTGCTTAAATTAATTAAATAAAATTTTAAATAAAAAAAAATTAAACACAATTTGAAATGGCAATTTCATTAAAATCTAACTAACCATAAAAAAAATTAGGAATATATTTTTTAAATAAATTAATAGGCTAAATTAATATTTTATAGCAAGAAGTTTTTTAAAAATATTTTTGTAGTTTTTAAAAAAAAATAGGTTTCTTTTAATTAAAAAAAAATTAGCTTATTGTTTTTTGGTCATAACAAATTTTCTTTAATAAAAATTATTATTGAAATAAACACAGAGTAAATAAATTTAGATTTGAAAAATATATCCATCATTCTTTATACTAAAAGCTTTAATAGTTGCTATAATTATTTGCGAAACAAATGCAATTATATTCTTAAATTTACATAAATTAGTCGAAAGTATTTCTTTTTTTTAGTGTATTATCGCTATATTAAATACTATATACATAATGTGATGCAAAAAAAAAATCTTTATAATTTTAATAAATAAATAAATTTTATAAAATTTATTTAATATATATTGATACCAATTCCATTCGCACAAATTACATTATAATATTAAAATTTAATCAATTTATTTGAAAATTGTTAATATTACAAAAAACTAGCATGTATTTAATGTTATTTTTTTTCAATATTTATATTATTTAGGAACATTACAAAGTTGGAAAATTGTTACAAATAATTGTATAACAAAAATCAGAAGTTTTTTTTAGACTATGGGCAAATTGATGGAATAAGATTTGTTTATTGCATCAAAATCAGTGTAATAAAAATGATGAATTAATAAGAATAATTTTCATTTTAAAACAAATATTTATATATGTATTTACTTTAAAATATAATAAATCTTATATTTTAATCAACGATGGTAAATAAAAAAAAATATTTCTTTCAAATTGAATTAATAATTATGTCGACATCGATTTGCTATTTTCTACAAAAACAATTATAATTTAAGAGCAATTATAAGAGCTAAAAGTATAAAAAAGTTGATTTGGTTTTCAGTTTTAAATAAATTTTTTTTTTTCTTGTAAATATTTTCGATTTTTTTATTTTAATTTTTGTTTGTTTGTTTTAAGTAAATTTTAGATTAATAATTTCGTCTATACAAAGAATATTATGTATTTAATTAAATTATATTATGACAAAATGTACCAATGTAATAATTACTAATAAATAAATAATTCAATCTATTTAATAAAGAAATAATATACTGAAAATAAAAATTATATTTGCAATTATATAAAGAAAATTTAGATTGTGGTGAATAAATAAAGTTGGTATATTTAAAAAAAAATCAATATTTAAATACCATATAATTTCATCGAAAAACATATAAGAAATATAATAATAATTGTAAATGTGTTTTTCTTTAAAAAATATTTAATTATTTCATTAAATTAAATACAATTTTAAAATAAATAAAATGGGTATTAATTATTAATTATATATACATATATGTATGTAATTTTATATAGTATAATAAATTACACAAAAACAAGTTTTGAAAAAAGTGAAATTATTATTAATTGCAGTAATATAATAAATTTAATTAAAAGAAAATATATACTTAAATGAAATTCAAATTTATTTATTTTCCAAAATACTATTTGGAAGTTCTATATAGGAGATTTTTTAATCTTTTAGAAAGTGTTCGTAAAATTTTCAAATAAAATCTCCTGCAGATGATACTAAAGGTGTTGTTGTATCTACCAAAACTAAAATACTATGTGGCAATGTGTATATATTGTTTACAATTACATAATATCCTTTATCTAATTGTTCTTCCGATGAATATAATCTGCAAAACAAAAATAAAATTTAAAATTTTCAATATATTCAAAAATTGTGTTCACAAATATGAAATATATTTTATTGAAGTACTCACGCTAAAATATCAATAGGATCTAATATTAATTCGGTTTTATAAACTGATGTCAAGAAATTTGTAAATGTTTTTGTACTATTTCCTAATTCTAAATTATTTTTAGATGAATTTTCCTACAAAAAAATATATATAATTATATTAATTACATATTTATTAAAAAAATATATATGTATATATTTACAACTTCATTTCGATTTTCACATACATTAGCAACTGGTATTCCATAACGTGTTCCCCAAAATGATATTACATTATCATCGGACACAACAATTGTATAAAAATCGTTACATTGAACTTTCTAATAATAATGTAATAAAATCATTTTAAAATAAAATTGAAATCATAAATCAAACCTTAATATATTTCTCTTGAATTCCAGTAACTAAAGTTAATTGTTCAATTTGTTCACAATTCCCAATACCTCTTTGACCATCAGTATTTTTACCCATAGTATAAACCAATCCATTTTCATCTAAAAATACTGAATGTGATGTTGAAATTGATAAATCAATAAGTTTGTGGTTTATATTTATTTTTTTCTTAAATAAAGAAATAAAATTTTATTAAATTAATTAAAATTTAATATTTATAAAATTAAAGACCGTACAAATGTCATAACTTTGTGAACTTTATTTGAAAATCCAAGTTTATTGTAAGAATTACTTCCGCAAACATATAATTCACCATTTTCAAATAATATAGCTGATGTATCCGGACCACAAAACAGTTTTTTTGGTTTACTTTTAAGTTGAGATATAAAAACATTATATGGAGTTTTTCTATACAAGATTTTATGAAAAATTATTTTTTTTAATTGTATTATAAATTTAAATATTTTACTGATTGGTATGTAAGCTGCCTATACCTAGGGCACCACTAGTGCTTGTACCCCATACAAAAACCAAATCATCTGAACTGAGTGCTATTACATGTTCTAGACCTGCAGCTACTTGGATTATCTTTATTCCTTTCAATTTTTCTGAAAATTTATTCTCTACTAAAGGCATTTTTCCTAAATATTCTCTAATAAATTTACCTATTACTTTCGGTAAATGGTAAGTTTTTTTGGTTTCATGTCCTAAACTATATTTTGTATTATCACCAAAACTTAAAACTAATCCAAAGTTAGTCCAAATTATGGTGAAACCATCACCGGCACATGCACTGTTTATTTTCCAATTGGAAAATATTTAATAATAATTTTTCTTTATAAAAAATAAAAATATTAACTTTATTTTCTTACCCAACAATATGATATTCTCGTAAACTCTCTACTCGACTTGGATAATGTTTCCATGTTTCCAAAGAATTTAATCCTAATTGACCTTTCAGACTTTCACCCCATGCATAAACAGAACCATCTGTAAATTAGGAATTCAAATTTAAATTAATTGAATAATATAAAAATTAGTACCTTCATTAATAACAATAAAATGTGATCCATTTGTAGCTACACATGAAATACAGGCTTTTGATGGTAGTTGTATAGGAGTCAAACTGAAATTAGGTCCGAATGCTTTTAATTGATATAAAATAGATCTCTTTTCAACATAATCTTCAGCATTAGGTGTTGTTAATAATTGTTGTATTGCGGAATCATTTCCTGCTAATGCTGTAGTTGTGCGAGAATAATCAGATATGTCGAATTCATGATCGTACGAATATCTTTAAATTATGTTAGTTTTCACTTTGAATTCTAATCTAAAAATTATCTCTTACCCTTTATGTTTGCCTAGATTCCTATAAATCAATGGTAACCAATAATTTAAAATTTCTGATGCATCTGGTCTCCTATTAACATCGATTTGTAATAAAATATCAATTAAACTTTTTAATGCACTAGAATAACCACTAGGAATTGGTGAATAATTCCCCTTTAAAAATATTTTGTACATTTTTTTTTGTTTTTGTATAATTATAAAATAATTAAATTTTTTACCGACATAATTTTAGCGACAAGTTCAGAGAGATTTGTTGCTGCAAAACTTTTATGCAAACAACACATTTCACCTAATATACAACCAACTGACCAAATATCACTTTTGTGATCATAGTCTTTTCCTTCACACTGAAATATTTTTATATTTTTATTATTTACCACTTCTACATAAAATTAATTTAACTACAATCTTTTTTTACCATTTCAGGACTGAAGTAATACGGTGTTCCTAATACAGTTTGAGCATGAATTTTAGTATTCATAATTTTTGATATTCCAAAATCACCAATTTTAACAATACCACGATTAGTTAAAAATATATTTGCTGTTTTCAAATCTCTGTTTATAATTTAAAAAAGGTGAAATTTTTTTAAAGTAATTTGAAAAATAAATTTGTTTAACAAAAAACAGTAACTATTTTACCTATGTAATATATTTTGAGAATGCATATAATTAATTCCACTTGTAATTTGTTCAAAAATTGATATGATATAACGTTCAGCGAAAAATTCATTAATTTGTCGTTCAGCTATTATTTGTGCTAAATTGCCTCCATCAGCATATTCCATTTGTATTAAAAGAGTATTTTGCTTTATAAAATTACCAAGATAACTTAAAATATGTAATAAAATATTACCAATCATCTTTTAAATAATAATATAAATTACCTAATTATATTTGGATGATGTAATTTTGAAAATACTTCGACTTCATTCATTGCCATATCCCTTTCAGATTGTGTTAAATTATTTAAATTTATTTGTTTAAAAACAACTAATAGATTATCTTTTTTATGTTTGTATAAAATGGCAATACCAAATGATCCTTCATATAAGTAAATTTAAATTTAATTATAGAAAAAAATGTATATAAAAATGTAAACCTTGTCCAACAATTTTTACACGCTCAAAATTTTTCACTTCCAATCCAGGAATAATAAAAGAAGCTTCTTTATTGCTACCTAGAATATCACGAATTCCTGATGAAAATAATGTAAATTTTGTATGTATTTCATTAGATTTGTTAGGGATACTATCTTTTCGAGATTTACGAAAAAGTAAAGGTACAGTATTAGATTTTTTCCACATTTTATTAAATTCTAAAGATATAAAAAACAAAATGTATAATATATTAAATAATTTGAAATAAGATTAAGAATTTGTTTTGGTCAAATTGGGAGCCAAAGATACACATTGACAAGCGTGCGCATCAAATATTTTTTGATCAAGTAATTATTTTTTATTAATTGATGTTAAACTAAGCTCAATAAAAAATACTTATTTAAATACGTATACCCTTCCTTTTACAAATGCTGAACTTGTTATTTCGCTACTCCAAGATTTTCCTCAAATAAAAATATTAAACAATTATTTAATACTTTATATAGTTTTGTATTTATTTAATTTTAATTTGATACACAATTTATTGTATAATTGAAAAGTAATTCTAAAGAAAGAAACATAAATTTCCATTTCGAAACTAATAAACATTAGAAATATTTTTTGTCCATTTATAATATATTTATATAAAAAATGAATGACTTAAAAACCATCTTGGAAATAATAATAAAATAGAACAGAATGTTTAATTTTATTGTTGGTATTCCATTATTAATATGTTAATATTTTCCATTTTCATACCGTGATGACATAGGCCCGCCATAACGTTCTTGTGGTCGTCCGGTAAACATACCCTGCCGTGAACTTGGCTCATTTAAATATCCAGGTCCACTACGTTCATTGTATGTACGATCATAACGGTCTTGTGCTGAATCAACTGGACGACTCCAGTGCCCATCATCATTTGATTTTGATGGCCAACTAGAAGTACCACCTAATTGCATTGAATTACTAGTAAACGATTTAATTAATGAGGGACCACTGGAATGAATACCACCACTAGATCCATGACCAGAATTATGCCAGCTATTAGATCCAGCATCACCAGTCCCGCTGCTACCACCAGCACCACCACTTTGACGTTCAGCATATGAAGACATTTCATACCGTTTAACACCAGCACTAAGAGCTCCACCACTTCCTCTGTTTGAAGAAAAAATTGGTTTGTTTTTTCTATAATTCGTTCATTTTTTTGATTATTTCAAAAAAAATTGTTATTTTCCAATTTAAAAATGAAAAATCAGCAAAAAATTAATATAAAAAAATAGAAAGAAAATATATTAAAAGAACATATGAAGTTAAAATATTTTATTTATTTTTTTAAATACCTTGGATCGACTCGATCATCCATAGCTGCACCACCGCGTCCACCACGAAAATTTGTTGATCTAGAATCAGCATCAGAATATCTAGTACTTTTATGGCTATCCCCACCACCCCCACCGCCACGAGCATTATGATTACCGTGATAATTTGATGTATGACGTGGTGGCGGAACAGCAACATCTGACGATCTTTTAAATTCATCACGTTTGGGTGGATAATCACCACGCTTTGATACATAGTCATCACGTTTCGATGGATATTCATCACGTTTTGATGTGTAATCTTCACGTTTGGATGTAGTATAATCATCACGTTTTTTCTCTGCATAGCTAGTTGTTAAATATAAAAATAAATTTATTAACAAGGCTGCTATTACATACGTAACAATGTAATGAATAAATCTTTTACCTTGAAGCGATAGCTGTATCAAATCTTGGAGGCGGAGGTGCTTCAAAACGTCTATCACTTCCAGCACTACGTTTCCTTTCAGTTGTATCAGTATAGCGTTCATCTGAGGATCTTTTTACAGCTCTCTTAGGCTCTTCAATTCTTGTGCTTTGCGCCATAATTCTGTTTATCGAAAATAAAATATTACATAAAGTAATTATGATAAAAAAATTTAATTATGCCTCAATTATTATACACCTAATCTAAATCTTTATTTTTTTTTTTTTTACAAATTCAGTGTCCATATTGAAATCATTTTCTTTAAATTTTATTGGTGAATTGAAAAAGAAAACAAGAAGTTATAAAAACTTCGTATTCTATTCGCCTATTATAATTTTGTTTTTGGGTATTTAATCGAAAAATTTATATAAATTTAAAAGAAAAAAACAATTATATTTATTCTTTTTTTTTTTAAAAAAAAAATCTAAATTGAAAATAATTTAAATCTAAAAAAAAAAAACTTATTTCAGTTGATTCATACTTCATTTGTTGTCTCTTTAATTCAAGACGCTCCAATTCAATTTTCTCTCTTTCCAATTTCTGTCGTTCACGTTCTAATCTTAATAGTTCTGCTTTTTCACGTTCCAATCGTTCTCGTTCCAAAGCTAATTTTTCACGTTCCCTCATTAAGCGGTCTTCCTCTTCACGTTGTCTGCGACGAACTTCACGACGACGCCTCTCATCTTCACGTAGCTCACGTTCTTTCTCCCTCAAACGTTGACGTTCACGTTCTTCACGGATTTTCTGGAAAGATAAAATTTCACGTTGACGCTCACGTTCACGTTCCTCGCGTCTGGCTCTATCACGATCACTCGATGCAGACGATTTTTTACGTTCTGTACCTGATGATGTTCTAGTTGCCGAAATCGGACGTCTTTTTGATGATTCACTGGTACTACTTTTACCTTTTTCGTCAACAGTTTCACTTTTTTTTGAATCAGTCGATGCTGGTCCCGTAATTAGTTTTTTCTCTTTAGCTGATGCAGTCGTTCCCTTGGTTTCTTTTGGTTTGTCGGTTTTAGTTGTACTTTCTTTTGAAGAAGCGGTACCACTTGTTGTTTCATTTTTCGAATCTTTATGATCTTTTGATGTTATTTTTTTCTTTTCTTCTTCTTTTTTTTTAGCAGCAACAGCAGCCGATGCTGCTGTCGCTGTTGCAGCCGATGAACTAGCATTGCCGCTACTGCCACCAATTTCATTTTTAGTCCTTTCAACTGATATTATACGTCCATGTAATTCGGTCCGATGTAAGTGTTCAATACAACGTGTTGCGTCTGTTGACAAAGCCATTGTAACATAACCATAACATCTTGTTCCTGGTGTACGCGTATTTGTTACAACTTTAGCTCCAATTACTTTACCATATTTTGAAAATATTGTTTTTAAATCACTCGCACGTGTTATTGCCGATAAACCAGATACCCAAAGATTACGACTGGATGTTTTCGCTGATGTTGTTGATGTCGTTGATTTTGTATCTGTTGTTTTTTCTGCAAATTTTACAATAACGGGGCGAAAGAATATTTTATTTATATAATGTTTCAGATTTTTAACTAATTTTAAAAGCTTTTGTTTTGTTGGATAAATTAATTTATTATTATATACCGAGACGGTATCAGGACATATTTGATAAAAGAATATGTATATTTGATCATTTCATTGATTATTTTCTGTTGTGTGATAATTAAATGTTTAATAATTTTGGAAATATAAAAGAAAATATTTTGGAATCTGAAATGAACATTCGACACGTTTTTAAATTTAATAAATTTTAAAAAACAATAACAAAATTTCGAGCAAAAAATCAGAAAAATGTTCTCTATTTAATTAAATTCAATTTTGATTCAGTCGGATGTTGAGAAGATATTTTTGGATCCAATTATTGATGCCGTCAAACTTAGGTCCAGACGATGTTAGTTGTCAGCATTTTAGAGTAGATACCATGGAACAGAGCATCAGTTTCAATATACATAGACGATTTGTCTATTGTTCATTTTTACTACTTTAATAGTGTCCTGTATGTTGATATATCCATTTGTTGTTGACAATCTCATATCTATTTTATTTTGCAGCTTTCATAAATACAATCGAATTGAAAAATAATTATAATCTGTTGAAATTAATATTTTTAATTGCAATTTCTGCAAAGATATTCAGAATGCCAAAACTTTTGTCTCGTAAATTTCTTATTACAATTAATATCTAGAAGTCCCAAAGATTACAACTGGATGTTTTCGCTGATGTCCCAAATATTTCAAAATTTTCTGCTACGTTAATATTCTTTGTGAACAATTGTCATTGCACATGAACATTTTTTACTGCATCCGAAGATTACTTAGTATTCCAAATGAGTTTGATGTACTTCTCCTTCTAGTTGCTATCAAAGTTCCATATGCTTACTAGATTTTTATACTTATGACAGCATTTAAGTTAAATTAGTTCGAAGAGTTTAATTATTGTATCATTTCCCAGTCGTTGAAATGGCATTCGAAAATTCATCATGATTTTGCTTTAATTATATTGTTTTTTCTTTACATTGATATATTATATTATTTTGCTATCCATTGTGGTATTTATTACTCTAAAAACATTTTTATCTTTGATATTACGATGCTTAACAACATTTAGCAATGTATTCAGAAAATCAGCATCGATTCTATTCAGGAACTATTGATGCATATGATTATGAATAAAAGACTTGATACACATTTTGTAACCCCAGTTAAACCATCCATCGTCATTGCAAAACGGCTCTCATGTACTAATTGAAACATCTTGACCAGTGTTAGGAGCAACAGTGTTACTCCAGTTCCAGTATTAGGAGTAACCAATGTGACCAACCAAATTCATTCTAGACTTTTTATCTAAAGTTTCCTCCTCTTTAATTGAATTCAGCAAACTCGCGTCATTAATTTTAATTCAGCAATAAAGGATATATATTTCTTTACTATGTAAAAATGAAGATATATGTACTAGCAAATATTTTTGATCGAAATTTTGTTATTTATATAAATTAACGCGTTTCGCGACACTAAAATATCAACTATTGTCAAGATTATTCAGAAAAATAAATCATATATTGTTTAAATTAACAGCTTGTAGTTCGTAATTCTGCATCATTTAACACAAGTCATTCATTAGATTTGTTTTCTTAATGGCGAGAAATTTTGGTACATAGTTTTAATATTATAAGATAAGGAGTAATCCTAAGTTAACTTAATAATAAGTTAAAAAATAAATGCAGTTTTATCCTGAAAAACATTTTCTTTAGTTTTTATGTTTCAGTAGATATTGAATTTTAAATGTAAACAAAACCGAACCATTTAATTAAAATAATAAAAATGATTTTTTTTAGTTAAATTTGTAGTTTTCGAGAAATAACTTCAGATTCCAAAATGAATAATTATCTTTTAAAAAATCACTTTTAAATAATAAAAACTTTGAACAGCAAACAGCACTTGATTTTTATTTTTATTCTGCAGACCATTTTTCAACACAATATAAATATTTATTTTAAAATAATAAAATAAAATATTATATTTCGAATAACACTTAATTTAATCTAAAACTTACCTTTCTCCTCTTTATTAGGTAAATTTGGTTTGGCTGAATCCTTTTCCTTCTTTTGATCTCTATAAATGTTACGTTTTATTTATTTAAATAAACAATATTTTATTTATTTTTATGTTACCCTTCATCTGTTTTCTTTGATAGTGAAGTTTTTTCAACATTTACTTTTTCAATATTTTCTTTTATTTTTTCATTTTCCTTTTTAATTTCATCCTTATCTTCTTTTTTAACAGTATTTTTTATAACATCTGGAGTTTTTATCTCTTTTTCTGCTTTTTCATTTATCTCGGCTGAAGAAATTTTATTTTAATTTAATTCAATTTTTTGAAAACGAATTTTAAGTTAAATATACTATATTATATGTGATTCATTAGATTAGTCAATATTTCTAGATTTGGTGGTTTAGAGGTTTTGAATTTAATATTTTTGTGTTAGTTAAATTTTCTAAACAAGACAAAAAGGTTCTTAACTATCTAATTTCCATGCACAGAATTGAGTTCATTCTTTCCTCATAATTTTTTGTCTGTATTAAGTTTAATATATCTACTCTTAAATGTTTAAATTTCGTCATCACTGAATAATATTCTTGTCGCTGTCATATTTAATAATTTTTAGCATATACCAGTCGAACATTTCCAGCCAATCTGGCTAGTTTCGTGGATTTGAAATATATTTAACGAAAACTCAAATCAATCCCTGAATCCACGAACACTAATCCGAATTGAATTCTAGTTCAATTCTGCATGGAAAGATAATTTACATAAACACAAAACCCTCTACTACTCGTCACATAAATATTGATTTATTTAATAGGTACTATTAACTCAATTTTACTTATGAATTTAGAGATTATAAATTTAGTACACAATTGATTTTAGTGCACCATATATTATTGTTGGTATCCCGAATATAGATGGCATAAAAGCCATCAATATGGCTTTTATGCCATCAAATTTAATTACTAATCATTTGAATTAATTTTTCTTTAGTATATGTTGTTTTTATATCATTTAACAGTTTGTCTTTAAGAAACCATAAAAAAGAAATATATTTTAATATTGCTCTCCTTTACCCATATTTATACGTTGTACTTTGACCACAAGTATAGGTTTTGTTTCAGGTGATTCTGTACTCAATCCTTCATTAACAAATATTGTATAAGTTAATGATTTAATAATACAATTATTTTTTATACTTACGTTTGATACTTTCTTTCTCATCTTGATCCTGTAAATAAATGTTTTATTTAATAATAATAACGACGCCATATTGAAAATATATAATGTGTGCCACTTTGTTCATAATTAGTTTCTTATACTTATAAATAACTATAAAAAACTTACTTCATCATGGAGTAATTTTTGCTCTTCCTCTTCAATTGTTAAATTAATCGATTCATCATTATCATTCATGTTTATATCACTATTTGATACTTCAATACCATTTTCAAAATCCTGAAATATTAAGAAACATTGAAATATATATTAAAACTTTAATTATTTTCATTTTACCTCATTATCGATAGTACCCACTTCATCTACAACTAAATCATTTTCATTTTCTTCTTCTTCACTTTTAATCTTTAATGATTTTGGTTTTGGTGTACTATATCGTCTACCAAGAGGAGGGAACAAAAATGTTTGAGGATCCTCTCCTTCTTCTTCAATTGCCTAAAATTATTATAATTTCACAATTCCATACTTCATTTTATAAAACAAAATTTGTATATACTTTTTCCAAACGTTCAATTAAAGCGATTTTGTTACCAGTTACTTCTACACCTCTTTTTTCTAATTCTTCTTTCAAATCACAAACTCTTAAGTCATTTATTTTACGACCAACATTTTCAGATGACATTTTATAATATTTCAATATATTCTTGTAATTTTTCTTTTTATAACTTTCAGTAAACTCGAGCTCGAGCAAGAAGACAAATTCAAATGAAGTGAACGCAATATAAAATGCTATTGCTATGAAAATAAAAATGGTGGAAGTCGAATAAAATGTCCGGATTTGCTCATAACAGCGCCAATAAACAATAGGTGATAATTACTGAAACTATTATTAGTTGAAATAATTGCCGTCAGGGGAAATTAGCACTTTGGGAAAATAAAGTATTTCGTCTTTCTTAATTTTGTACATTTTTGCTTAATTAATGTCCAATAATTAATTTAACAATATGCTATTTTAATAAATATTAATTTTTAGTAATAATTATTTCAGTTATTTGGATAAATACTGAAATAATTTTAAAGTTTTGAAAGGTCAGCATCAGAACGCACCCTTTTTCGATAAATTGGTGCTACCAGCGTAAAATAATTGTGTAAGTTTGACGTTCATTATTGGCAGAGTACAAATGTCGCTGTGTCGTCCGTCTTTACCTTTCTTTTCAATCAACCACGTTCTGTACAAGTCGTGAATTAATAAACATGAGCATAACGATATCAAAAAAACGCAAGGTAAATTGAAGAAAATGTTATTAAATGTGTTAAAATCTTAAATATTAAACTCTAATGGTTGTGTTCTATATAAAATTATATGGAGAATCTTCAATTTGAGTATAAATTTACACTTTCAAAAATTAACCTCAAATACTTGAGGATAAAGCTTTTTTGACACGATAAAATTTATATCTAATTTACCATTCTTTTTTTAAAATAAATTTTAGTTTGTTGCCGATGGCATGTTCAAAGCTGAGCTTAACGAGTTCTTAACTCGTGAACTTGCTGAGGATGGCTATTCTGGTGTTGAAGTCCGTGTAACTCCATCACGCACTGAAATTATCATTATGGCTACCAAGACCCAACAAGTATTGGGTGAGAAGGGTCGTCGTATACGTGAATTAACAGCTATGGTACAAAAAAGATTTAATTTTGAAACTGGTCGTATTGAATTATATGCAGAAAAAGTAGCTACCCGCGGTTTATGTGCTATTGCACAAGCTGAATCATTACGTTATAAATTAACTGGAGGACTAGCTGTTCGTAGAGCATGTTATGGTGTTCTTAGATTCATAATGGAATCAGGTGCAAAAGGATGTGAAGTTGTTGTATCGGGTAAATTACGCGGTCAACGTGCTAAATCAATGAAATTCGTTGATGGTCTTATGATTCATTCCGGTGATCCATGTAATGATTATGTAGAAACAGCAACACGACATGTACTTTTAAGACAAGGTGTTTTGGGTATTAAAGTTAAAATTATGCTCCCATGGGATCCAAATAACAAAATTGGACCTAAAAAACCATTGCCAGATAATGTGTCTGTTGTTGAGCCAAAAGAAGAAAAAATTTATGAAGCTCCAGAAACTGAATACAAAAATCAACCAGCACCAGCTAAACCTGTTGAAGAGGTTATGGTAGCGTAAAAGAATAAATTTAAATCTATTTTTTTTTTGTATTTTACGAGATGTTTGACTAAATGTGAAATAAACAAAATATGAATAACAAATTTTAATTTTTCAAATATGTTTTATTTATTTATCTTCTTGTCACTTGTGACTTGTGAGAAGTGAATTGTAATTATAGGGTTCCCGAAATAAATACTTTAACTTTAAAGAGTATTTCATATAAACTCCATGAATTTTTTTATCGATTTTTGAGATTTCTTTTTTGTTTATTACTTTTCATCTTGTCAGATTTTACTCAAACTCAAACCATAAATAATTCTTTTAGAGTTCCATTCATTCCTTAAATCTTAGTACATATTTCTAATAAATGTTTAATTAAAATTCAGTTTTAATTAATTTTGTAGGCAAGAAAATAATTTTTATTTTTACTTTTTTTTTTATAAAATGACAAAAATAATATATAAAAAATATAATAATTTAAATTTTAAAAGTACAACGTAAAAATAAAACAAATAAAACTAAAACATAAATTTTAAATAAAAAAAGTTAAATTAAAACAAAAATTTTATATATATAAAAATAAACATAAAAAATTTATATAATTTCAAAGTAAAAATTCACCTAAAATAAAACAAACAATTAAAAAAATATCCTTTTTCGATATTTTATACTTAATTTTTTTATTCATTTTCGTAAAGGATATAATAATAAATTATTACTTAATAACATTTCATTATTTTAAATTTAAAAAAAAATGTACTAGTTTTCAAATATTCATATTATTTCTTATGAGTATAAATAAAAACTATATATTTAACATTATATTTAAAAAAATGTCTTCATCATAAATTTAATTAAATAATTTATAAAATAAGTAATTTAAAAAACAAAAAATAATAATAAAACAATTTGTATATAAAAATATTGTAAAATGGCAGTTAAAATTTAATATTTTCGATCTATACATAATAAAAATTAACAATATTTAATTTACTTTTTAAATGTAAACATTACAATATATATTTTTTTAAATTATCATCAACACACTAGCATCCCTGGCGACTAATTTTGAATGTTAATTAAAAAAAAAAAAAAAACAATTTAAAAGTATTTTAAAATCACAGAGAGTATATTTTTTTTTTTAAATAGAGTTTTGTAACTCTATATAATTTAGTTATATCACCCTCACCCTGTCGTTTAATATATTTTTATGTTCCTAAACATTTTTGAATAATAATTTTTATATTGATTAACAAAAAACGAAAAAAAAGTCTAAATAGAAGTGTCTAATGAAAATTTAAATAAATTTTAAGAAATTTGATTACAGCAATATTATAGTATTTGAATTAAAATAACTTTAAAAAGGCAGTTTCAAGTTCTATATATTTTTAAAAAGGATGAACAAAATTAAAAATTAACTATAAAAAATTCTTACATAATTAATTAAAAATAAAATAAATAATTAATAATATATTGAAAATATAATAAATATATAATGTATAAAATTATATCATTAAATATATTCACTTTTAATATAAAAAAATGGCAAGACCGTGAATATTACAGAAATTATTTAAATTTACACACACATATATATATATATATATTTAATTGTATAATTACACATATAATTAATTTGATGTAATTTGCCATTTTTGTTGTATGTATATAATGATCTTAAATCATTCAAAATATCTAACATTATTTAAAAATAGTCATTATTTATTATATTTTATTCTAAATATTTTGGGCATAATCAAACTTAAAATAAATAAATATTAGCAATATTACAATTTATCACTTTACTTTATTTTTAAGCTTCCTTTTCATTTTTGTTTATATGTAAATAAAAATCGTACATATTTAATAATTTATTTAAAAATTATTTTAAAATTATAGATTTTTCTATTTTTTTTATTATTTTTAATAATTATAAAAAATAAAAATCTCTAAAATAATTTAATTAAAGCGAAGCCTCTTTCGAGTATTATCGTTATTTTTGATTTACAAAATTTTAATTAACAAAATTTAAATAATTTCATTTATTTAATACTTTTTTAAGCTCGATGTATTTTTGTTTTAATAATTAGAGTATTTTTAATCGATTTTTCTTTATTTATTTAAATCACAAAAAAATTTCTAAATAAATATAAAATATACAAAATAAAAAAGAACAAAATTATGTTAATATTTTAGGAACGATAATGTTTATCATTTTATAGAGTATATAATATAAAAATAACTTTCAATTTGTAATTTTTTAACTTCGTATTTTTCTTTAAATATAGTTTCTATTTTTTTTTAAATTTATTATTATAACTTCGACAATTAATGGATAGAGTGAACAATGCTTTCAGATTGCATTCAATTAGCTGCTCACTTTATTAATTAAATTCAGTTTAACCAAATCAATTACATATTTTATTACTGTTAATTAATAAGTAATAAAATCTAGGTTTGTTACGATCTGTTAAAATTTTGGAAATTGAAAGCTTATTACTCATTCGTACCTCCATTCATTATTTTGTAGTCGAAAAGTTAATGAGTATCGTTTTTCTTAAAAAAAAAAGCCTATATACTAAGTAATAATTTGCTCACAATTGTATTTTTATAAGAATTATGTTTCTACCTATTAGCTAATATACCATTAACTGGTGGTAAGCTAATATTCTGCAAGGAATTATTTGTTATATTGGCAGTTGGTGATATCGTTAGAACATTATTACTGCTATTATTATTTGATGGGGGAGTTGAAGATGTTACACCAATCATAACTGGTGGACTAATTTGTCTACTAGGTAAACTAACTGATATAATATTACTATTATTATTAGTATTTGTAGTTGAACCAATTGTTGTAACAGGTACTGTAACAACATTACCAGTATTTGTTGATGATTGTGATGATGATGAAGATGATGATGACGAACTATTACGTCCTTGTTTACCATTTTTTACAATACTACCGCCATTACTTTTTTGTGCTAAATGTGTTTGATAATGTTTAGCTAAATGGGCTTTTTGACGAAAACTTTTCCCACATAACGAACATGCAAATGGTTTTTCACCAGTATGTGTTCGTATATGTACATTTACTGAATATTTATCCTTAAATCCTTTCGAACATATTGAACAATAATGTAAAGAACGTTCTTTTCTTTGACCATTACAATGTGTTGGACTATTATTATTACTAATTAAATTATTATTATTGTTAATATTTTTATTTAAATTACTACTATTATTATTATTATTATTGTTATTATTATTATTATTTGTTGTATTGGTATTATTATTATTAATAGTAGTAGTTCGTTTATATTTCTTTGTATTAGTTTTTGTTGATGTCACTGATGATTGATTATTTGATGAATTATTTGTAGATGTAGTTACTTCTGGTTGCATTGGCTGGGGTGGCGGTTGTTGTTGCTGTTGTTGTGACGATTGCATTGATGTTGCCGGTGTTGATGATGTTGTCGTTGATTGTTGAACTAATTGTAACGATGTACTACCACCATTTGTTATACCACAAATTAAACCGTTTGCTGTTGTTAAACTAGTTGGTAAATGTGCAGCTGCTACTTCCATTATTACCTCAGGATAATCATTACTACTACAAAATTGTTGGACTTCATTTGCAATTCTTTTAATTTTTTCAAAATCATCTGTAAATGCTGATTCCAATGATAGGAACATATCATCAACAATAATGCCACTTGTTGTACCACTATTATTATTATTATGATGATTTAAAAGTGTATTATTATTATTGGTTGAATTAGATGATGGATTTGATGATGATGTTGTTGATGGATTTGTTATTACTGATTGTGGTGAATCGTCAAATATAGGTGATGTTAATGTTGAATCGGCAAATGATAAGGAATCCTGAGAAAAACATTTTTTTTAAAATAAAATTAAATTTTTACAATGAGTAATTTTACAAACCGTTTCATTAGGAAATAATGCTCTCCTTAATTCGTCATCTTTAACGGAATTTGGTGGCATTAATGTTATACCATTTTGTATATGTAATCCTTTTGAGTATCCTTTACCTTGTAATGCACTTCGTAATAGTGATTCAGCAGAATTCTGTAATTTATGTTTTTTTTTCTTCATAAAATAAAATCTGATTTTTTAAATAAATTTGATAAAATTAACCTGTTCCGTTGTATTATTGTCTGCCATGTGCCAGTTATTATTATTATTTTGAAATTGTGATAAATTTGAACTATTAATATTATTATTTGTTGATATCACAGCATTTGTAACAGGTACAATTAAGTTTTGTATATTATCACTACCAGTTACATTACCAAGTGTTAAATTATGCTGCTGATGTTGCTGGTGATTATGTTGACCAATATCATCTTTTGTATTATTACCATCTGTACTAAATCCACTATCTTCATATACAAATTCCGATTTAACGTATGCCGGAAAACTACCAAGTAAACTATCTAAATCTAATGTTGGTGGTAATTGTGAATCAGTTATTGATGTTGTGGTACCATCTCTTTTTAGCCATGGTTCAGTACCATTTAATACTGTTAATGTATAAATTTGTCCATCGCTATTATTACTATTTGAATTTATATCATTTGATGATGGTACACCACATATTATTGATGTTGTACTGTTATTAACATCATTATTATTATTATTATTACCACCAACACCATTATTATTATTACTGGCGCCATTTGTAGTACTAACGCCACTACCAACACTTCCTTGACTTATAACACTACCAGCACTTGATGGATTTGTTGATGAACCAGTTGATGATATTGTCATATGTTGTTGTTGTCCCCAACAATAACGATCTAGATCATCAAATATTGCTGATTCTAAACGATTTTGATCTCTATCAGATCCCCAAAACTGAAACAAATATAATAATAAGCATTTAGAAAATTTGTTATATTTAAATTACTGGTTTAGATATAGTTAAATGCTTAGAATTCACTATCAGTGCATAGCTTACACTATCAATTCTATTCTTCTATTATATATATTGAACATAATTTTAACTGTATATTGTTGATTAAATTTCTTCTAACCCCAGAATAAATCAATAATTATCAATATTTTATTTTCCTGATATAAATTTTCCTTTTTTTAAAAAAAAAAATATTAAATTAGGTTAACTAGTTTGAAAAGCTTTAATGTAAATTAATAATAAGTAGTTTTAAAAAAGAATCAGTTACAATTTTATTAACCAGTTTGTTATTTAAACCACTTTTTGTTTTATTTGATTACGCCTAAAATTAAATTCACAATTTTATTTTGTTATGACAGGAAAAATAAATTATTTTAGCACAATTTAAATTCCAATAAAATAACATTTTAGTAGCAAACATAACAATAAATGTAGTATATAGTAGTATAGCTATATTTTAATTGCTAATATTATAGATACATATGTAATTTTTTATAAGACTGTTGAAAGGAGCCGAGTGGGTGAGATCTGAGATTTTTATTTTAAAATATTATTGTCAATAACCTGGCGGGGCTTTTTATTTAATTGGATTTTGACCACTGTTCATTAAGCAAATCCTTGTTTAGAGAAACATTATTTACTGTTTTACAATAAAAAGCAATGAATTTTACTCTCTAGCATACGAAATAAATTATAAAAGTCTAATTTTTATCATTTTATAAATCAAAATATTTTTTTTTTATATGAGCACGCAATTTTAAATAAAATAAACTTCTTGGGCAAATATTTTCAAAGGTTAATTTCATGCGAATTTTGCGTGTTTATAACAAATGATAAATAGATTATTCGAAAGGTGGTAAAGGTATTATTGCGTTCCAATTGATCCTACAACTTTATTTTACACCATATTTTTAATTGAAAAATATATTTTTTAAGTAGCTCGGGTAATCGAAATATAGTATATAGTGCACCCAGAATAAATATATTTTTCTTTCATAAATTTGTATACTGCAATATTTGTTTATTTAGCAATAGCACAGACTATTGGTCGAAACGACAAATACTGTTGGAAAAACATTGATCTTCTATTTATTTAGATTTAGATTTAGACCATTTACAAAATATACATATGTATAAAATTATGCAAAGTAAGATTGTAGGCAGAATTATTACTTATTATACTACCACAATTATTATTATTAACATCTTACTTTCCAAAGCAATACGTTAATCATAATTTCGAATTTGCATTAAAATAAGGAATTTTTCGTAAAATTTAACATATTTAAGATAACTAAATTTTAATTATTTACATTAACTTTCTATTCTAGGATAATTTTTATAGGATTCGTCATCTTTAACGGATAAAATATATCTTTGAACTTTTTTATTTTGTAGGTGTGGAAGTCAATGACAGTTTGGCAACATTAATAAATTCATAAATATCATTAATTTTCTACAAAACTTTTGGAATTTATTTTGTATATAAAACCAATTTATTTAAAGAAAAGTATTTTTCAAGATTTGATTTTCATTGTGTATATAAATTTTTAATTTATCTAATTCAATCTTCTTGTGTATATTTAAAACTATTCAGAGTGCCTGATTTTTTATATATTAAATGACAACAAAGAACGAACTAAAAGTTTATTTTAATATTATTATTTTCTTTGTGTAAAGAAAATATTTTTTATATTGTTTTCTGATGCACTTAACGTTTAATGGTAGCGCACACGCGTTTATTATTAGCACGATTTGGCATCATGTCAAGGTGACCGTGTTGTTCCCGAGGGAAAAGAAAATATTCAAAGTTTCTGTTCAGTTATATTTGTAAATAATTTTCTATGTTAATATTTACATTATTTTGATAATCATTTATACAAATGGTGTAAAAATATATCATTGTTTTACTAATTTCATTTGAAATTGCGATTTTTTTCTCTTCAGAAAAGGTCAACAAACTAATAAGGCATTATAATTTATGATTTTTCTATATGAGTTTCATGATTGGGAAATCAATTTTTTCAAAAATAAAAATAATTTAGAAAAATTACGAATATTATTTTCTCTGTATCACGATATATAATAAAAATGGTCAATAATAATCCTTCATACAATTATATTTTATTAATATAATAGTTCGAAAAATTGTATGTCGGTGTTTTTGTTTAAACTTTTGAAATTTTCTGGTACAAAAGTCCAAAAAAAACACAGTTTGGTTTGGAGATTAATGCAGTCTGTAACCAGCTCAGAGTTAAATCTTGTATAGGTTCACTGGCCATCATAAAAATTTGCATAAATCTGGTTTAATTGGTAAAATTTATAATAGTTAAAAAAATCTGCAAATAATTTAAAGTTTTTGATAAAATAAATTCTTTCAATATTTAATTATCACAAAATGCAAGGCCCTTTAAATTAATTTAATGTATTTAATAAATTTAGGTTTTCATTGCAAATATTAATTTTCTTTTTTTACTAATATTTATATGTAATTTAAATTACTACTCAATACACCCAAAATAAATAATAAATAATAATCCGCAAACAACACAATTTTGATTAAGACGCTTATTAGCTTATTTATTCATTTGATTTTGAGTTTCGAGGTTAAACAAGCATTATACAAAACTATAAGTTTTCAATTAATGGTAACACACCGATAAAAACTGAATTTTACTTTGAGGACGGGATTTTTTTTTTTTTATAAAGGTTATGACATTTGACTATCAACAGAAATGCGTCAATTTTATTGATTTTAATAATAAATTTATCGTGAAAATATAATTTAATGTACGAGATAAAAACGATTCGAACAGAATCGTTAAATATAATTTTTTTTTCCATAACTTTTAGCTAAATTTTTAAACTATGGAAATTAATGGTTTTGTCGAAAGTTTATATTAAAATTAAAATTCATTTGTGAATGGTCAAAATTTAGTAAAATTTGGTAATATATTTTAGTCCAAAACGCAAGCAATAAATACAAGTTATTAATAAGAATATTGTTTTAAAAATGTGCTAAAAACTATCCGAAGCTGTGAAATGCCTATAGACATCAAACTTATACTATTTATGTACATTACACTGTATAAAATCGGACAACGTTATTTTAATAGATATAAATTATAGTGAAAAGTGTTGATAGAATTTTTAAATTCATTTAAGAAAATATTAAAATTGTCAATTATTGGTGAAAAAAGGATTTCTTTTCTTTACGATTGGCCGTGGTAATGATTAGGTTTTAGGTTGTCATTATAGATTTAACAGGAAAAAAAAAACTTAAATCGTATAAAATCTATTTATGTTGGCTGTAAACTTGTTTTACTACTTTTGTATAGGAAAATTACAAACAGATTTTCAAAAAATGAAAGAAATTTATTAATTTCATTGTTTTCGAAAGGTTTTTTTTTTGGTGTCATTATTTAAGAAAAACATTATTGAAAACATATACGATTTCCGCGAATTATTAGTTAGAAAGTATGAAAGATGCGTTATTATTAGATATTTATTGACTAATACATATTATGTTTTATGTTCATATCTGAACTTTTTGGTGTAACATAGCGTTGATTATTGCTGTGAACATGCTGTGCAATTTTTATGTTGTTATGTTAAAAATATATGATTAAAGTAGATAAATGTACATACATATATATGTTTTGTTAAAAAATTATTAAGCTTAAGTGTAAAAATTTTGTGAAAAGAATAGAGAATCCGGGTTGGTAAGTAAAATATGGCAAGTGCTATTAATAGTATAATACAAAATGTTAAATTGATTGTAAATTTTCTACGTGTCACCATGATTTAAGGTATGGTTTAAAGGTTCAGGGCTTTAATAGTAAATTAAATAGCAAGAAAAAAATTATAATTGGTTGCTACCTAGTTCAGCTATAAAAATAATTATGTTATCGCGGTATTTATTATGATAAGAGTTCAGTAATAAATAATAAACTTTATATATGTTGAAAATTTACACTTCCGTAATATTCTTTTATAAAATTTGCCGTAATTTTTTAAAATGATGTTGTTTTTCTAAATAAATTGTAAATTTTTTTAATAGAATTCAAAATAATTAAGATCTTATAAATTATAACTTGTCTTGAAATGAAACAACAAAAAAAACAAAGATTTTATTGCAATAATAATCTCTAATAAGATGAAAATCAAAAATGTTAAGCATTAAACTTTAAATTGTCCAAAATAGTTTCACTACAGAAAACCAAGTTCGTGCCTTAACATTTTTGAATTTTTCAATGCAAATATTTAAAAAATCTATTTTTTCTATTACATTAAAAGTAAATATTGTATAAATAATACCTGATCATAACCCTGCAATGCCTGATCACTACCAGAACCATTTGTGTCATTTGATCCTGGTGGCCGTCCATCATGTCCACCAACTCCAATACCAATATCTGGTGCAGTAACAAAATCAAAAAAATCTGTTTTTGATAAATCCTCGGGACGAAATGTTTCACTAATATCCATGCTGGTTGATGACATTTCATCGATACCAATCATTAAAATATACTATTTATTATTAATAATATAAAAACCAAAATTTTATAAATGCAATTTGAAAATTAATAAGATAAATATGGGTTCTATGTTCTAATGTGCATCGTTAAGAATACATAATTTAAAATAAAATCCAAAAATAAAGAATTAGAAAAAGTAAAAAAAAATATTGGAAATTTTATATAATTTTCATATGTCTTCTTGACAGGTGATATCAAATTGTTATTATCACCGTGACATAAATCCCAACAATCATGAAAACCATCTGAAAAAATAGAAAATAAAAAAATATTAAGATTATATTTTTGTAAAATTTAGATTATAAAAATGATCATGGTTCAAAAACAAATATTAAAAACAAAAAAAACTTAGTTGGGCACGATTTAAAAATACAATTTTTTTTATATACATATTTATTATTAGTGATGACTTTGAGGTTAGATTTATCAGTGTTCAATTTAATTTAAAAAATTTGTGTGAAAAAATAAAGAAGAAAATATATTTATTGGTATACATTTTCTTATATATTTTTACTAAATAATGAAAAAAATTATATATTTAAATGGCTATAAAAATTATATTGGAATTTATAAAAATTTATATCACGTTAAAAAAAAGTCAGTGTGAGAATATTTTTTATGTTATAGAATGAATTAAGTATTTTATGTATTACATAAAATTAATATAAAAAAAGCTTCATTTAATCTCATCATTAATTAATAATTTACATAAAAAAAATGTTGTGAATTAATTTAAAATAATTAAGAATATGTTACATTTTATTACAGTAAATATGTGATCGTGAAATGTTCAATTAAAATTAATTCAAATAAATATTCAATTTACTGTATAAATAATCTTGTTGTATGATTTTTCGGTGTTTTATAATATTTCCGATCGAAGCAGATTCCTTTCTGAACTTAGAGCTGATTTCAATTGTGTAAAATTTTAGTATATTTAAATTATATAATAGAATAATTGACATAATATATTGCTAAAGACGATACTAATATTTAATCTTTGAAAAAATATACTTTTGTATATTAATAGAATAATTTATGAAAACTGAACTACATTTTTTTAATTAACTTCATTTTTTTTCTAATTTGGAAATAGTGACTTAAAACCCAAAAAAATACTTTTTTGTATCATCAATTTTCAAGCTATTATAAATTAATTTATATTTTATCAATTTACCTTAATGATATTAAATGTATTTTTTGCCCAATACATAAATCTCTTGAAATCATTAAGTTATAACAAAATCCAATTAATATTTTTAACAATTATGTATATATTTTCGTAATAAACATAAAAACTAACATTACACAAAATAAAATAAATTAAATTAATTTTTATTTATAATAAATACAATTGAGTCTAATGACATTATATATATTTTTATGTTTTATCCCCCGACCAAACCAGGAAATGACAAACTCGAAGGTTTTCTTTCAATTTTATTTTTTCGAAAAGTCATACAATTCATTAATTGATTGAAGACTATTTGAATTTATCTCTTTTTTTCCAAAAGGATTTAAAAAACTAACAAACAAATTATACAAAGAGTAATTATGTAATAAAAAAACGTGCTAGACATCTTATAGGTAGTTTGCAAATAATAATATTTCTTAGATATAAAAAACTGTGTTGTAAATTTTAGTTTATTTATTTAATATTGTGGCACTGCTTCAAAATTTCTGCAATATCATTTTTTTTTATGTATATAAATAAATATAAAAATTTAGTTCAAAACTTGTGTAAATTTCTTACAATAGAATTTTTATTTTAATACAAAAACTAGAAAATCATTTAATTCTTTTGATAATGTTCACATTTATAAAACATTGCCGCACTAAATTTTTCAAAAAATCTTTCAAATTGACAATTTTGATTTTTTTTTTTTCGGTTTCTATTATTCATGTAACTTGTAATGTTTTTGAGCTATACTTATATATACATGGTATGTATGTTTATTTAATTTTTTGTTAGGGCTTTCAAAAGACAACATTTTTCACATAGTTTTCAACAATTGCAATATATATATCTAATGTCATGTTTGTTATTTTTGTATTATAGTCAATTTCATATTTAAGATAAACTCACGTTTTTATATTTATTTATTTTTATGGTGGTTTAAAGAAAATTTTGCCGCAATTTAATTAAAGGAAATCATTTAAACAGATAAATAATAATAAAAAAACAAATAATATGAGCATTAAAAATTGTTTTTTTTAATAGTTTAATTATTAATATATAAAATAAAAATTAGTTCATTAAACTAAAACATATTTTTATAATGACTAAATTTTTAATAGTATATTTTCATTGTAATTATAAAATGTCAGAAGCAATGGAACATTTTTACTTCAATATTTTTCTATGCTAGTATATATCTAAAGAATAATGAAAATATTTGAATATTTCTTCTTTTGTACAATAAAATTTTAAATTTGAAAACAGAGACATCAATGAATGTTTTGAAAATTTTTGTGTACAAATCTCTTTAATTTTATATTTTTCAGAGTTTTTTTTCAATTGAAGTATATATAGTACATTCTGCAAATCACTGAAGTTTAAAAAATATTCCATTATTTGAATATAAAATTTAATTTTTAATTTTTTAACTTCAATAAAATTTTATATACCAAATCAAAAGTTTCAATTAAATAATTTGATTAAATTTTTTTTTTAAATTTTTTTTTTTAAGGAAAATCAATTAAAATATATTTTATTGCAATATTACAAAATTACATAAATATAAAATAAATTAAATAAATATAAATAACTACATTTTGTGTAAATATATTCGAATAAGATTATAAAAATGTAAATGATGCTGAAATTACTTATAAGTCACGAAACACTTTTCATTATAAAAAAATAAAATAAAATAAGACAACAAATAATGGCATTTAAAAAAGCTCTACAATATACGTGAACAAATCTAGAGAATTCACCAAATAACACGATATACTTAAAATACTTTTAGTTGGTGTAATTTAAAGTGAATCTTTTTAGTAGATGATAAAATAGAATTCGGTTTTATAGTTATAGCTATATATGTTTATTTTATAGTAGTTCATTTTAAACATTACAATATGTTATTTCAATCCTATTTTGTCATTTGACGATATAATTGTCAATAAAAAAGATTTTCTCAAAATCTATAATGAAATTAGCAAAAAAAAAAAAATTCAATAGAAAATTTATTATACTAAAGTAATATATAACACGGAAGCTTAAATATTGATTGCTCCTGGGTTATTTGGCGCTATAAACTTGGATAGATATAATATAGAGAGAAAGAGTAGTAATAATGTAAATGATGGTTAATGGAATTTTGATGGCTTATTTGATTTGTATTTATTGAAATATTTTAAGCAATATATTTTTTTCTATGGAATGTTTGCGTAAGCGATTATCTTTGTTGCTGATGCTAAAAGTTATAATAATTTAACTGAAAGCATGTTTAATGTAAATGATTTTTATTCTATAAATTACATTTACTATTTAGTAATATGTTTGGCTATTAAAGATATTTGTTTTATTGGATAATGAAGCGATTTCATTAAGTTTTTACTAAGTAGTAATTTTTATTAACAATTTCTTCAATATTTTAAAATTGAAATTAACCGCCCCAAAAATAAATACTTTTAAATAAATACTTCATTAAAAAAAATTAAATGAAAGTTGTTTAAAAAATTTGTCTATAATTTGTTTCTCTAAAATCAAGTTTGTGCCTTAACAATTTTGTTCGTTCTAAGAAAAATCGAAAAAAGAATCTAATTATGTTATGATAACAAAAATTTGTTAATATAAAATATGTGATAATAAATTATGAATATTTAACATTTATAAATAATTATAGTCAGTGTGCATAGGATTAAATTAATCCTTAATAATAATATTCCATTTACTATATAAAAAAAATAATCAATTTTTCAATAGATTAAATATATTATTTATTTTTTAACAAAAAAAAGATTTTTATATGTTTCTTTGTTGTAACAAATACAAATCACAATATACAAGAAACATTAACAATGTAAATTTTAACTAATGCATATAAACATATACTAATAATTTTCCAATTTAAAAGTTAATCTATTAAAAATTTACTGTCTTTTTGTCCAGATAATTCAAATAAAATTATTGATACAAAAAAAACAATTTATCAATAATAATTAATCTTATCAATATTTTCATAATTTATATGTTTTTTTTCCGTTTTGCAATATTATAAATAAAATCAATAATAATTTATTAAAATTAATGAAAATCTTTATACGTATAATTTTCAAAACTCACCACTTTATAAAGAAATAAATAATCAAGAAATTTATTTGAATATAATAAATAAAATTAATAATGTTTTATAGAAAGCTTAAAGTAAAAAAAAAAGTTAATTATAGATAGATATATGTATTTTAATCTGCAACATACAAAAAAAAATTTGTAATTTGATTGTGCAAACGAATTAAACCTGTTTATATTAACTGTGAAATTTATTTCTATTAAATTTTCTTGATTAAAAGATTTGTATTTTATTGTAAATTCTTATTTTTTTTCTCATTTTCCAAGATATTTATTTAATTCATAATAAAATAAGTAATAAATTTCTACTAAGTATACTTGTTAATCTCACTTTAAAGAATTTAACAATATACATAATTGATTTATTTAAATAAATGTATATATAAATTTTATAATTTAATGAAAATATTATAAAAATTTTATTTGAATAATTTTGTGAACAGATGTTCATTACTGTTAATTCATTAAGTCTAGCTATTTTCTATTTTTCATCTGACAAAATAAAAATAAATAGTTTTTCACATGAAATTGTATATAAATTTTTGAAATTTCGATAAAAAGAAAAAAACATTATTTGTTATTTGTTTAATTATTTTATTAAATATTGTGAAGATTTAATTAAAATACGAGTTTGTATCGTAATACTTTCATTTAAATTAAAAGAAATCTTATAATAAAGATGACATCTTTTGATTATTAGTTATTCTTTATGAAACAAATTAATTTTATTTATTTTTTTTGCATTTACAAGAAATGCAAGAAATTATTATTTTCAAGAACTAAAATGCTAAAATTAATTAACCAATTAATATTTTCCTAAAATCAAGTTTGTCTCTTATTACTTTCGTTTTGTCTTTTATTGGAATACGAAATTTGTGTTGTTAAGTTTTATAAATGATAATTAACTTTGATAAGAACACTGTTAATGAAACTTACATTAATCATTACATTTCTTAAACATTTTCAGTTCTTGGAGCTTGAATAGAGAGGAAGAAGTTATATTCCTATAACTCATCGAAATTTATCAAATATCTCTACTAAGAGTTCTCATTAAACTTTAATTTATAATAATTATTAAATTATATATAAGAATATAAATATGCGAAATATACATTTTCATTTTGTTAATTTCGATGACAAAAATTAATTAATTAATAATTTTTTGTCACAAATTTATGTCTAACAACTTTCAAAATATATTTGATTTACAAAAATTTCTACATTCTCATACATAAATAACAAAAAAAAAAAAATATAAAATAAATGATGTAACCTCAACTAAAAGATATTATCATAAATAAATTTCTCATATGATATTTGATATAGTAAAAATTAATTAAAATTTAATCATAAATATAAATTCTATGACAAGATAATTTTATGACAACTTCTTTTTCTTGTTCATTTTAGTTTTTTTTTTGCTGTACGATGTACATAAGTTATACGTAGCTATTTTACCTCAATCGGTCAATTGGTGTTTAAAAATTAACATTTGAACACTTTTTAAAGATAATCAAAGCAGATGCTATAAAGCCTTAATACTAAAGTTAGATTTAAATATGAAATTTATTACTTTAAGACATGCTTAACAAGCTTTTTCATCCTGTTGTTGTCATTGTATGGCAGTGAGGAGGAAAAATATAAAATATTGTTATTTGTATATTGAATACCACACAAGAGTATTAATTTATAAGGACTTTTTTATGGTAATATGGTATAAAATTATTAAAAGTGAAAAAGTGTGAAATATTTAGAAACATAAATTGGATAAAATTTGTACAAATTTCTATGGAAATGAAATATACTAATTACTTAAATTTATATTAAAGATAAAGTTTATGGGATCCATATAACAGTTTTGCTGTGTACCGTCATTTGATCTTACACATCTGAAACGAATATGAAACGAATTTGATATGAAACGAATTTGAACTTTAAAAATTCGAAATTGAATTTTAAAAATACAAATTTATAGTTTTAATTTGAAAATTAATATTTACATACACTTAAAATATTTTATTTAAGTAATTAAATAAATTTATTTATATTTATTACTGCCGGACAGATAGACAAACAAAAATAAACTAACTAACTAATAAAAAATTCGTGATAAACTCTAAATTTCCTTTAGGCTATAATCAAACACCATTGATTTTAGCACGATTGCATGCCATGGCATATTCACTGTTAATATTTACAAATTTTCCAGAAAAAATCAAAACTCAAATATATGCAAATATAATTTGACGAAATGAAGAGTTTAAATTTAATTGATATTTGAAATTTTATAAAGAAAATGAATTTCTTATTTGATTGATTTTTTAAAATTTGTTATTTGAAAACATAAAATTGAATTCAAATATTTTTTTGGTTAATGATTTTTTCGTAGTTGGATTCGCATAAAATTTATATGCAATTTTTGATGATGAGAAATTTGATGATAATATATATAAGTTATGCTGTTGAAGTAGATGATTTCCCTCCTTCAAAATGATGAAGATTGATTAATTACGTGACCATATCAAATTTAACTTTGTTCTGGTCTTGTAAATTTTTGATTTTGTGTTGTGTGAGTCGTTTATTATTATATATTTTTATTTATAATATTTTGATAAACAAATTTATTTATTATAATAATTTATTTTAAAAATAGTTTTAAATATTTATTTTCGTTATTTATAGAAAATATATTTTTCTCAGCGTGTCTAAGAAAATATTGCTTTACTGAAAATTAATGTTTGCTTATATAGTTACTGGACGAAAAATAATTTCTAACATAAATTTTTTGAATAATTTTGATACATTTTATAGTTTTATTTTTAATATTTTTAAACTACCATTCGCCATTGAGTTCAAATTAATTACATATCGTTGTAAGGTTTAAGAGCATAATTCTATAATAAAGTTTGTAATATATGTATTAAAATACATAATTCCCAAATATCATTTCATTCCCACGTAACCTAAACAGTTCCATAAATTCTTAAGAGTCTGTAATTCAAATGTTATCTATCAATTGACGTAATATAACATGATACGATTACTAAATATTAGTGTAAACAAGAAAATCGTGATTTGAGAAAAGTGTTTTATTGCACTGCATTATTACATCATATTTAATATAAAGTGATACCAAATCCGTATAAAATAATAATATGTAAGGCTTTGGTGACACCCTCTAGAAATTCTTTTAAAAAGACTAGCACCCAAAATTGATTTTTAAATAGATTTGTTCTTTAAAATTGTCAATAGTTTTATAGCTAATTCTGGTGGAATATACATAAAATGAGATTAAATATTTTTGTTTGACTCTTTCAATATTTTGATGCGAATTCACATAATTTTAGTGAAATGAAATTGTACAATTTACTATAAGATCAGTGTAAACAAAGGAAGGAGAGTCAATTTTATCGAGATATCCAAATTGTTTGTTAAAATTTTACACTATTCGGTTTTAGTTTCAATTTAATATATGCAAAAAAAAAAAACATTTAAATTCATATACAAAAAAAAAAAGTTTGTGCCTTAAATATTTTGATTTGCAAATAAGTTTTTTTAATCTAATAAATTTTAGCATAGTTATTTATAGTAACTTATTGTTTTAAAACAATATAACTTATCATAAATTTAAAATCATAAAAAAAATATGTTTTATAACATTTCTAAAAAAAAACTCACATTGTTCAGTTTTTCAATTCATAAGCAAAAAAAAAACCTAAATAAAAATATTGTAGAAATAGTAAATATTTTAAATATAGTTCCTTAAGGAAAACTTAAATATCCTCATTTTAATCTACTTATGGTATGTTTATAAAAATAAACAAAAATAATAGAAAACATATTTTCTATATAACCATTATATACAATGTTTTAATATATAAGTCAGTGAACTGGAAAAATATGAAATGACAATTTACATGATTTAGTATAGTTGATTATATTACTAGCTTTTAAATTTTTTGTTATTATTGAAAATTCTCTTATTATACAACAAAAGTAGATAAAATGATAAATATTTTTTTAAAATTATAGATAAATTTGATTTATAGTTTTGATCTATGAATAAAAAAATAATTTTAATATTAATATTATGTTAATTTCATTAAATGATAATAAAATTCATTCATGTATATGTTGTTTTTCAATAAATAATTTTATATTTAGCATACAAAAAGATTAACTCACCAGATATTTATAAATTAATTTGATTATTATTAAATAAACGATTTGCTTTTTATCTGAAAAAAAAAGAAAAGAAATATAAGAAAAATTATTAAAAATGCTAAAATCATAAACAAGAATAATTAATTAATTAATAAATGCATAGAAAATATGTTGCCTTATAAACTATACTATAGAATTAGATAAATTTTGTAATTTTTAATTATTTATGAGATGGAAGTAAAATCCGAAATATTAAATGTCATTGAATTAAACTAAAAATATTACACTATTGAGATCACTTTAAATGTAAAATAAAGTGGAAATAAGAGCATAAATTATATATCTTGTAATTTAATATAATTTGCAATTTATTTAAGTAATTTGCTATTTACTTAGTTAAATTATGTACTAAAACTTAATAAAATTTAAAGAAATTATTACAAGTATTTAACCACGAAACTAATTATCATAATTAAAGCCTACATGCTTTTTAATTTAACCACCTTAAAAATGTATTTTTTTTTTCACACGCATCACACAAAATACCAATTACACTTTTGTATAAAAATTATTGCAGTAGCAAATATAGTAAAATATGTATATATGTAATCTAACTTAGCAACTTTAATTAGTTTACCAAATTAATTACATCGTATATATAAATAAGTGACAACATGTAAAAAACAATTTATGAGAAAAATATTATACGATGCTAAGTGGTTTAACTTGCTCATCAAGCACGCAAATAAAAAAAAAATATCGTTTAAATGAATTTAAAGTTGACTTAAAGTTTTATATGTATATACATGATATATAATTAATTAATGTGTTGTGCAATATTGTAAAATAGTTCAATAATTATTTAATTATGAGGAGAGAGAAACAAAAAATTATAATAATGTATATTAAATATTTTTTTTTATCTTGTTAATTTCAATTTTCAATACGGGTTAGGTTGTTATTGGACATTATAAACCACCAAGATTTATTCTTAAGATTTGCTGTAATGTGTATATAACTATTAGTAGCTTGATTTTAGATTATTATTTCTGATTTAGATTATTATTTAAGTTCAACTTATTTTAGTATATTTGTTATTAGTACTAAAGAATTATTTGAAAACTTATTTTCAATAACCATTGTACTAACTATAGTATCATTATTATTTTTAATAATAATTTTTCGCTAGTTTCAGGTTAATAGATATAATATTTAGGTCATAAGGTGCAACAATTTGATGAATAAATAATTATCAACTAGTTTTTTGGTAAGTATTTATATACATAAGTAACTTAAATAAAAAATGGAGATTACATTGGGATAGTAAATGAAATTTAATGCATAAAAAAAAGGTATCAGATGACTAGGAAAAGCATTATGGAAATGTTAGCATTTGGAAAAACCCTTTTAATCACCGAATGAGAAAACGTAAGGTTAAGTTAAAAATAACAATATTATGTACATAAATTATAATTTCAATAAATTATATTTTCGATTTTAAAAATTAATTTAGAATATTTAAAAAAAAAAAATTATTGGTGAAATAATGTGGAAATAAGACTCGCAGATTAATATATTGATGATTCCGCCGATATTTTTACTTTTTATCATCACGATCTGAATTATAAAAAAAATTAATATCTTATGTATAAAAACATATGGTTTAATAGTTTCAATATAATTTTTTTCTTTACTCTTCTTCTTGTTATTTGCATTATTAGTTCAGATTTTTTTTAGCTTGTGTTTGACTATGAAGATTATTAAGCGACTTCGTAATGTTATAATAATTTTTCATATATGGTAAAAACAGAAATTTTATTATTATTGCGAAAAATATTTAATTTGAAATGATTGCAATTCGTGCGAGAAAAAATGCAACATGTTGTGTTGTAGACATTAAAGCCACAATATGGTGGTAATGTACTGCGGTACTGCTATGATTATGTGAAAATAGATGATCATACAATTTAAAGATGACTTTTTGAGCAAAGACGACAGAATGAGGTCATATGAATATAGTGTTTTTTTTTTGTTATATATATTTTTATCGGTTTTTGTTAGATTTTGTCAAAGCTTTTTTTTTACGATTTTTTTTTCGTTGATTTAGTTTTACTTTTTTTTTTTTTTGGATTCATAGTCATGTGATGCTCAGGACGTGATTAAAGAATTAAGTTTATGTCAGGTACTTAAAAATTTATATATTAATAAAATTTAAAATGGTTTTGCTTTTTTGCATCACTTGGTGGATTGAGAAATGCGAGCATCCATTGATGATGTAATATCGTTCATATAAGAAAAATATCAGAAAATAAATTTTAGAATTTTATTACCAATATAATATTTATGAAATAATTTCATAATATTGAACACATTTTTAAAGATTAACTTTTCATATTATTTGTATTTATATAAATAGAGATTATTGTGCTATGACACGTTCAGTTAAATCACTTATTTATTAAAAATGTTTACTTAATAGATTTTTTTACAGATATTTATATGGTTTTTAATTAAGAATTCATTGTTTTAGTTTCCTGGACTTTTTAATAATTAAAAATACAGAAAAAAACATGATTAAACTATCTCTCCTCAAACCATGACATATTGTACAGGCAATTCTCATTTACTTTCTTTATGTACTATAAATAAGATCCATTTTATTTCTTAATAAAATGGACTTTTTAAGAAAAAAGCTCCTCTAACCTGTATATGTAATCAATATCTTTCTACTTAAAATATTTTCTTTCCGGTTCAATGTTCAATATATTTACGATATTAAAAAAAAAAACAACAACTTTAAAACAAACAAAAAAATTGTATAATGTATGCAACATAAAATGCCGCCCAGAAAAATTGAATTTTCATCGCATTATAATTGGACAGAAATCAGCTACCGGTATCAGTTACTATTGATTTTTTAGTTTATAATTTATATATATGTAATAAACAAAAGCTTTGTAGGCCCCTTGTGAATCTGATTCATGACACGACAACGATTCACAAAAAATATATAATACATATTTGTCTCTTTTTCTAGACTGGCAGAAAATGTTGGCTGCCATACACCAAACAAAATATATATATATAAATAAATATGGACCAGTCAGGCAGTGTGAAATTTTTAGTTATTGGAGGGAATTGAATGTGGGTTGCCAAAAATTAACTAAAAGATAATCAACAATAACGGTATATTAATTTTTTTATTTTGGATGGCATTGTAAAGTAGCCGATAGTTTTGTTATTTCTTTGGCAATATTTTTGTATTTTTTTCAATTAATATGCGAAAATTTTATAGCAGTGATTCAATTTATTTCAAAGATGTGATACTTTTAGGCGAGTTTATATAATTTTGTATATAATTTTTGTTGTTGGAAGAATCAATTTTTGGGGAGGACTTTTTATAAGGTTTTAAATTTTAATGAGCAAAAAATATATTGTTGAACACACAATTATTGAAGGAAAGTTTTCAACTTCTCAGCATGATTGTTGGTTTTTTTTTCCTTCATTGTATTGTAAATAAGTAAGATACAATCAATGTTAAACGTGCAGATAAAATCATACTCTGAAATTTTTAATACAATTTTTTATATTTTTTTTTTTGGGGAATCTTCTTTTATACTTCGTGCTTTCGGCTTTTTTTGCAAAAATTAAAAAATCAATTATTTTTCTTTGTTTCTTTTTGAAATTTAAAAATGTTTTTGAGTTTTTTTTTTTTTTTTGAAAACGATAAACATGGAAAATTTTGAAAAATAAGTAATAAACCGATAACGAAAATATCTGTCCAGTATTTGATGGAAATAAAAATTAGTTTAGAATGCGAGAAAATGAAATGTTTTTCAGTTTGAATGGATAATATAGAATTTGGGGAAAATTTGAACATTTGGGTGCAAGTTAAAAGATTGAATAATAATTCAGTAATTTTTATGTTAATTTATTTTCTTCACTCCTTTAATAAGCCTTTAATTTAATTTAGTTTATTTTTGGTAACAGAATATAATAATCCAAATATTTCTAATAGTTCAGCTTATTGGAATATTTCATTTAACTTGTAAATTTTGCAGCGTTTCTAAAGTTAGTAAGGTTTAACTGCAGTCTAATTTGTTTATAAATATTCTTATATATTATTAAATTGCCATTTAAAATTTTGCGTCTAACTATTCCACATTACTAGCAATTACAAAGAAGACCTTGTTTATTAATCTATGAGATGATGAATATATTGCATATAAGTTTTTATGTCAGCATTCTTGATGCTCTTCAATAATACACAATCTTTTAAAAAAACATCGAAAATCGAAAAATCATGATTTTTCTTCCACAAACTTGATTTGATTAACAAATCGAAACTATTTAGCGCTACAAAAGCTTAAAAACATGAAATATAATACTAGAAAAACTTTCGCTATTCAATTTATAGATCATATAACAGAATTATAATAATTATAAAAATAAAACTATAAAAATTAATTATGAAAAATTAATTATAAGAAATCATGACAAAAATAATTAATAAATTATTTTATCAACTAAAAAACTATATTATATTTTATACTTGTTCTTCGGACAGTCATGAAAATGAAAAGCTACCCCGATAACATAAAAAAATAAACTAACTAGTACCGCAAATAAAATAATAACCATTTTTGTACTTTGTGCAGATTTAATATTATCAAAAAAGACATGTTATAATTTTTAATTTTTAATGTGTATCAAGTTACACCCATTTTTCACTATTATTATTTTATAAATTTTATAAACTGTTTTCAGTAGAATGTGTGCAGAATAAATTCTGATATTAATTTATAATGAAAATTGTGCAATATTTTTTAATCGTTTAATCTATATAGCAACATTTTTTTATTTAAGTTACATAGCAACAACGAAAAATCACACCTTATCAAATTATGGTTATAAATAAAATTGTATAAATAAATAAATAATTTCACATTTTTTTCAATGAGAAATAAATTACGAAATTAATGAATATTTAAAATGGTAATAGGATTTTCGGTACAGATTTAAGTTATTTAATTAATAAATCTACATCCTGAGGGTCGATTGGGAGATCCAAGCAAATTAGTCGCCACGAAATCAATAGAAAACTTCTAATCCTGTAAAATAATTAAAATTAGTATGTAAATATATTAATAAAAAATATATTAAAATTTGATGTTTTGGTTTTATGTCAGATTTTTAACATACCAAAGTGAAGATATTTATTTTGTAGAAAATTTTATTTAAAAAGGAAATGAGCATAAATGTTTACATAGTGTTGTTTTTTTTTTAAATTTAAATTTAGAGTATAATATAATAAGCTCGTAGCTTAACTAAATATATCTACTTACTTATAGTAACATAGCAAACAGTTATACTAAAGTCATTTTTACAATAGATATAAAAGAAAAATTTCAAATTAAAAGATAAGAAAATTAAATAATTTGAAATCTAATTTTACTAGAGTAAAAAAAAAAAATAACTTATGTATATTTCTCACCAAAAAGGCTGACAAAATTATATGGAAAAAATAAAACGACAACATAAGAACATAAAATTTTAATAAATTTACAATAATATTTATACTAAGTTTAGTTTTTCTCATCAAAGTTGAAAATTTTTTCACATCTATAATATACAAAAAACAGGAAGAATAAAATTTATTACCACCCAGTACAATTTGCAACATTATTTTTTATGTTTAATTTATCTTATGGCTGCCGATTGAGGAACTCTTAAATAGAAGACAAAAATTATATACGTATACGTGAAGAGGTTTATATATAAAAGTAATAAAATATTTTGTAGAATCGTGGTTATTTTTGGTTGCAGATAAATATATAAGTAGACGAAAAAAAATTAGTAAAACAATTTTATTGTAGGAACACGACACGCGTTTTATATCGAAATATAAATAAATAAAAAAAAATTATTTGACATATCGTGTTATTAAAGAATTATTTATATTATAAAGATTAGAAAATTTATTGATACATAATTATATAGTAATATTTTATTGTACATTTTATAAATAAATGATGTATAAATAATTTAAGTTTTTTACCTAAAAAAATACAAAACTATCATCTTTTGTCGGAAGTATTTTTTGAGAAATAAATAAGAAATTCTTGATTTCATTGAAAAATTTAGTTATATATTTAAAAAAGTAATATGATAATTATTGTTTATTATTAATATTGAATCATTATTCTGTAATTCGGACCAAATTCATTATTTTGTAATGATTCACTATACAAATTATGATATATTAGATTAACGCGTAAGGTTGAAAATTCAAGTCTATGATTACAGACGGAGATTAATTGTATACCCAGAAATAAAAGGTGAAATTTATGAAAGAAAAATCTTTTAATTTCATAAATTTCATGTTCATATTAACGTGAAAATTAATTGAAAATATGTGCTAAAAATATTACAAAACTCCTCAACCTACATATTAAAACAGTTCCATTATTTTAAAACTAGGTTTTAGGCAAGTTCCTAAAAAAATCACAAAATCATTCATTTATCTATTATTATTTATAATTTTTCATTCCACACTATCTAAAATTTTGTAATTGATCAAAAAAGTGTAATGACAATAATTAAAAAAAAAATTCAATAAAAAAATATGTTTTTTAACTTGATTATTATATATGTAAGAGCGGAATTAGAAATTTCGATATAAAAACTTGAAATATTTTTCACCATTTTATTTCATTCATAAATAACAAAAAATAAATTATCAAGTTATAAAAATTTTATATTTATATGTGACAATTGGAACTCATAATTAATCTATAGTATAAACAAGCAATCTTAAATATTATGGAATAGCAAAAGAGAAAAATCTTAAATTATTTACATAAAA
Source organism: Empis stercorea (assembly GCA_949752835.1). NCBI lineage: Eukaryota > Metazoa > Arthropoda > Insecta > Diptera > Empididae > Empis > Empis stercorea. Next base: position 829,667 of record OX457086.1, read on the forward strand.
TATACGATCGATCGTAAATTTATATTTATATACATATTTTTATCGGATTATTTGACTATAAGCTTACCAAAAAATATATATAAAATAAATAAATAAATAAATAAATAGATTACAACGATTTATGTATAATTTTTCAGTATTACAACAAGACCAGAGAAAAAAAAATTGAAAATCTTTAATAACACAAATTATATCTATGTCATGTATTTATGTTTTTCTATTTAAATAATTTTAAATATACCCACCAGCAGGTCCACATAAATTTATCAATATCGTTTCATAAAGATACAGTCAATGTTCTATAAATTGAATTTCTAATCCGAAATTTTTTCATTCAGTTTAGAAATAATTTGGTGGCTCAGATACAAATATAAATGTTTTAATTTTGTTCTTAATTCTATGCTGGTATACCACTCCGTGTTTTAATGAAAATCAAAGGGGATGAATTTAATGTGAGTTGCAACATATCGTTCCAAAGTGTTGAACATTGTGAATAAAATAGTGATTTTCTATTAAATAATAAGTAAGTATTCACAAGTATACTTTTAGCAAACAATCGGAAAATATTAGGCATAAATTTAGATGAACATTTTACCTAATTTCGAAGTAAAAATATAGAGGTTTACTTTAATAAATTTTGACTGTTATTTGGTATAAAGTGCAATCAATTTATGAAACATATGATTTTTATTAAAAAATTTTTAGATCTACTTTTATATATGTTGAAAATTTGTTTATTCGTTTTTTTTCAAGATTTTTAATTTCTCTGTGTACACATTTTTTGTTGTTGTTGAAAAATAGCTAACATATACGAGTATACCTCTATATTTTTTGGTTTGCCAATGCTAAGGTACAGTAGTTACGGCATGAAATATAATTAATGCCACATGATTTTCCTTTAAGCAATGTACTTTATTATTTATATGAAATTTTTTTTTAGTTAATATTTCAATATTGTAGATTGATTTTGGATAGAAAATCATTTTTGTTTTTATTTTGATCATTTTGAAATGGAAAATTTGGAAAATTTATAGATTTGTAATTTGAAATTTAAGATTTGACAATGCGGACAGATAAATATAAAAGTTGTTGAATGTATTTAAATGAGAAATAATGATATTTAAGATACAATAAATTTGTAGGAAAAAGGGTTTGTTTAATGAAATTTAATTTCACTTGATTAAAGTTAATGTTGAATGTGAATACATTCCTCAAAAAGATGAGGTGATTGATTCTAATTTCATTGGTCTATGAAATATTTTTTGTTTTTTTAGTTTTAACATTAAACTTGTTGTTCTAACTATTCTTATTAAATGAAAATTTAATAAATTTTACTATATTATCAAATGCATATACTAAAATATACTAAAAAAGTGAATATTTATGAAAATATGTTGAATAAATGACAAATAAATATCAAAAACAAATAATCTACTATCTTATTTTGTAACAGTCACATGAAAGTACGTGAAAAAAATCATGTATTTAAAAAAAACGAATATCCAAAAAAATGATCTCAAATCACGATCATTATTTTTCTTATGTTGTTAAAAAAAAAAAAGATGGTTAACATATGAGTAAGAAATTTTTCTATTTCATTTTTGTTCTTACTACAGTAAAAAAAATATATAAAATAAATATATTACACAATGTTTACATTTAGCAATAAGTTACAATTGATAGATTTATGTTGCAATATGGGCAGAGATCTATCTATGAATACATTTTTAATGTATATCTCCATGAAGTTAAATGGTTAACAAGAAAAACAAGGAGGCGGATCAAATAATAATATTTCACATCTGTACAAAAAAATTATTTAGGTTATAAGGTTGCAAATTTATTTCGTGTCAAATTTTTCTTTAGTTAAGAAAATAATAATGTTTTTTTTTGATTTTATAAATATTTATTTAGCAGTTGAAAATATATTTCTAAAATTTTTAATAATTTAACAGATACTGGTAAACAGAGACAGACTATGAATTTTGACCATTTCTGTTGTTATAATTAATTAGGTTGAGGAAAATGGCGCTATATTAAAATATAATGGCAGATAGTTTCTATAATTTCAATAATTTTGTTAAATAATTTTACCTATTTTTTATTTGTCATTCCATGTACTACTAGTTTCTTTTCATTTACAAATTTTGTTCACATTTTGTAAACAGTGCAAGTTACAAGATAATTTATTTTGAATTATTGCGATCAAAGTAGATTCTTAATTCTTAATTAAATATTAACAAAACAAATACTACTTTATTTTAAAATGCGAGGTAGTAAATGATTTTTTGATAGTTAATTTATATTAAATCGATACACAACAAAGTTCTGTAAAATTTATTGAATGTTTACTAATCTCTTTGTAGTTTAATGTTAAAACTACAATTTGAATATTAAATGTAACTTCCTCATTAATATTTTTCTTTTAAATAATAAAAATATATTAAAATCATTTACTTGCATACAAAGTATTCAATTTATTAAATTATTATCTATATGAAAATTCCAAAAAATTCAAATTTATACAAGTCATCGTACCTTAATAATAATTTATGAAAAAAATCACCTACACAATTTATTATATATTTAACAAATTGTACATTTATTTACTTATATTAATAAATTCATTAATGACTACTGAACAACATATATAACAAATTATATTTTATATAATTTATATTCTTATTATGCAACTAACAAAAAGTTCAATAGTTCAAACACATTTATAAATATTAAAGTGACATATTTCAGTTAATTAATTTTATTATTATTAAATTTTCCAATATTACACTCATATTTATAATTTTTTCATTATCAAAATAATATTACATATTTGCATATTGTATAATTTTTATGCTTACCAACGACGAAACAAACGAACAAAATCAAATCTTTTGATTGATTTATGTGAATTTTTTATTGACTCTCTATAGTACTTTGATGTTAGACATAAAATTTTAATTTTTGTTTTATTTTAGAATTTAACATCACCAAAGCCAAATTATTTTTTTTATACCATGTAATTTCATTTTTAAGATATTAAGTATAGAGCATATATGTAGTTTTTTTTTATTAGGAAAAATAAATCTAAAGAAAAACACTATACATAAAATTTTTTTTGCAGCAATAGCAAAAAAACAAAAAAATGTGGGTTGAAGGTAAAAAATTGTATTTAAAATATCTAACTTAAAAATGAAAATGAACAAGTAAAAAGTATATAAATTTTGTTTTTCATCATGCTGTGAGAATTATGCATCACGCTTCATAAAAAAGTAGATGTGAAAGTTATTATAGGAATTTTTTGGTTTCTGCACATGATGCCATATAGTAAACAGAATTGGGCTAAGTGCGGTTTCAATTGAGAAAAAGGAAAAAAAAATCATAGAAAATTCCATAAAAATTGAATATAAGTGTTTTTTTTTCAGTGGCGGTGTTAGTAAAAGATGATCGGTCTCTAAAAACTTGAACAAAAGACGAACACTTTTCTAAAAAGGATTAAAATTTATTATACAAATATTTTATATTATAATATACATACATATAATCCCGAAATGTACAAAATTTCGTTGTCCAGGATACATATATGTAATATTATATGTAATATAACATAAAACATAAAAAGATGAAAAAATTAACTACACTTATTTCGATTGTAATACGGACACCCTTGAATATTATCAAAGTCAATTAATATTTTAACATCACCTCTGTCACTATATTATTTTTATTACTTTGTTGTTAACTGTAGAATAAAAAAAAAAACACATTGGCACGACTAGGATATCAATCAAGATATTTTTTTTTATATTGCGCGCGTTGCTTAAGTCAAATAAAAAGGATGACTGGTAGAAAACTTAAAGCTATATGCTCTGTGTTACATCTTAAATTTCTATCATTTATTTTTATTTTTCAATTATGTTGATTTTTTTTCTTCTTCTATTTTATTGCAATTACAACTAAAAAAAAAACAATATAACTTTTAAAAATATTTACATATAAATTATAGACGGTGTGATGTTTGTGTGGGTGCCACCTGATGATTACCAATAAAAATTTTTTAATAAAATTTCCGGGTGGCCAAATAGTTCTTTCATTCAAACCAAGTATAATGGTGTCTTTATAATAGAAATAGTGATTATAGATGTGTTGATTGAATCACTGCAAAAATTCCATGACTTAATTACAAAAAAATGGATTTTAAATTGATTAGTAATTTAATTTTATTACAATCAATGTTTTTTTTTTTAAATTATAATATATTAATTTTGTATTTTAAATTTAATTTCAGTAATAGATAGAAAAACTTTAAAATTACAATGCTTATACTATAGCTAAAATAGTTTTGAGTGAAAGCTTAATTATACAATTTATTAAACGCTAATCTTTTATGTATTATTAAATAGGAATTTATTTTATTTATAAACATTGTTTTACGTAGGTGCATTGACAATTATATTTAAATTTTTATATAAGTAAATGAAAAAGGTTAGAAGATAAAGCTTAACAATTTAATGTTAATGTAATTTTTCAGTCAATTAATGGTTAGATTAACACTCTTAATTGGTTATAAAAACAGTATATGCAATTTTAGTTTTTTAAACAATAAAAGTTTTCTTATCATGATTGAAAAATTACTATTGGGCAAAATATAATGTTAAATAATTTATCAATTATATCAAAAAAAAAAATATTATTCAATATTATAAAAATAAACACAATTCAATTAAGTCCAATCAAGGCTTTTAACTTTTAATGGTAATTAAAATTAAAAACAAAAAAGAGTTTATAGTGTTAGATTTGCTAGATAACGAGATCAATTATGTCAAGTAAACGAAAATTTATTGGAAATATAATTATGACAGTCCAGAGAATAAATGGGATATAAATTAAAGATCTTTTAACAAAACTGGTGTTAAAAATGTAATGTGGCGGGTTATAACCTACTTGTTGTGTTTTCCTTACCTTTTGTAAGAGTCCTAAGAAGATATTGAATAATATTAATGTAACAATAATAATAATATGCCAATATTTGGGAATATCTTGCAACACATAATGTAGGAGTAATCTGTAAGATGTATTGGCACACATTACTCTGTCGACCTACAAAGAATACCAAATCAAATATTTTTTTGGACTATATTTATTTAATACTTCTTTTTATCCATAAAATGTAATTAACTTAAAGGAGATCCCACCGAAAAAAACCACCACATTTTTATAGTCTCATTAAATACATTTCTCAAATATAAACCAAAATAAAATCCGACATCAAATCATATTTAATTTAATCTCTGTTAATAATATTTAAAATATTTTCTCAAACTAAAAAAATAAAATAAGTACAGCTTTCAAAATTTATTAATTCGCTCTTTAAAAACGTTAATTTTATTTTTTATAATGGCGATCATACTAAAAAATTCGCACATTTTAATGACAGATCATAAAAATTCTTATTATAAGGTACATAAAAAAATTGTTTGTAAGTTTTTCACCATAATTTTTTTTTATGCTGCGGATAAAAAAAAAACGTTTTTAAAATAATTACTTTTCATTATAACCGAAAATGACATTCCTTTAAAAATTGTTATCAAAAATATATATAAAATAAAAAATATATGTCATTTTAGTTTCAATGGCATATCTGAACTTCAAAAAAATAAAAAACATTTTTCTCTTAAAATTTTTTTTTGTTTGTCATATTTTGAAGGACAACATGCCAAAATTAATGAACACAAACCGCACAATTTTATATTATTAACAAACAAATTAATAAATTTCTTGTTAAAGTTTCGTTAATATTTTGTGTTTTTAGTTTTAAAGAATTTTTTTAAAGGCCTTCGCAATGATCTTAAAACCTTATGCGCATTTAACTTTTTTTTTTTATGGAAACGTTTAATATTGAATTTCGCATTTTATATTATAGAAAACATCATAAATAATGGTAACAAAATAAAACTATTTAAGTTATTAAAAATTGACAAAAATATTTCATAATCAAAATTATTTACAAAATTTTCAATATTATTTGACATATAAAGAAATTTTTGTTATATGAAATTATTTCTGATGTATGTACATGTACATAAAACATAGAATTTTATAAAATAATGAGAATTATTTTAGTTTAAAAATAGTTTCAGTTTAAATATTTTTAATTTAAAAATATTGCAAATACGAAATTTTATTAGTGAATCTAAAAATTTGCAGTAAGGTTAGTTCTCTAAGTAATTAATTAGAACTAACGAAAAATGATAATTTCTAATTTTGAATAAAATATTGAAAAATGATTTATTTATAACTAAATTCCAAAAACAATGTTAAAAATATCTAAATAATCATGTAATTTCAACTAAACCCCAAATCTAATAAACAAAATACCAAAAAAAATCTGAACTACTTTTAAGAAATTAACATAATTTTTATTGACCTTAAATTATTTTCAATTATTATTTTTTTCTACATTTATTATTATTATTATTGTTTTTAGCTATTAGATATTTTTTATTGGTTACGTACAGAAACATAAATTTCAATAAAATTCTTGTGATCTATTTACGTGATGTTAAGTTAAGTTCGTTGTGGTAGCTCTTAAGATATCGCATCTTATTGAGTATATTCTTTTTTTTTATGTCAACATGATTTCAATTGTTTTGTAAAGTGCATAACTAAATTTTATGTTGTATTTTTTATGATTTTCTATTATTATTCTAGTGCGTTTTAGCTCCTAAGTTACTCGAGACAAAACCCAGAAAAAAAAAATCGTGATTCGTATATATAGTACATAGTTTGTTATTTTATTTATGAATTCAAGTATTTTACTTTCTTCAGAGCAAAGAGTCAATCTCCAAAAAAAAAGAAAGAAATAAAATAAAAAGCTTCCAACTGTGAACAATTGAAATATAATTTTTAGCACATTTCCAATAAAATTGTTAAAAAATGTTTAGATTACTTTCACTCTGTCCGTTTATACACAAACTTCTACATCTCTTAAGATAGTATCTTAATGTATAGTTCTAGATGAGACGATTTTGAGGAAATATATGCTTTTGACAAACTCGGGGTTTGTTTTTCATATTTTTATATTATATAATTTTATTATGAGAATTTTAAGATTTTTAAATTTTTTTGATTTCTTTTTATTATTACAAATTTATAAAATTTTCTATTAAAAATTTTGTAGTTATTAAACTATTAATTTTAATTTATGTTTAAAAAAAAAAAACTTTTAGGTATAAGTATATGAGCGAATATTGGCTGAGAAAAAATCATAATTTTTTAATCAATTTTATATTTTTGTTAAAATTCTTTAATCATAAATAATAAATTCTATAAAAAGTTAATATATTATTTAAAAATTCTATTAATTTTTAAAAGAAATATTTTATAATTTGTCTTTGTATATAATTTAATTTAAAATTTAAATGATTATGGAAGCATAATAATAAATATAATTCCCACGCCATTAAATTAAAGTAAATTATTATTATTATTTTTTATATATATAAATATTTCATAAATGTTTTATTTTTCATGTTCATTAATATTCAATTCATAAAATATATATATATATTTTTTATTATGTGTGTTTATATTTGAAGCGTGATTGCGAACAACGCAAAGTACACACTATAGGTAAATAAATATAAACATCTTTAAAATGACTCGTAAATGACAACAAACAACAAATAAGAATTATAAATAAATGAAGAAATAATATAGAAATATAGATTTTTGTGGCTACATGATTGTGTATTTATGTATGGCAGTGTACACTGAAAAAAATTAATTATTAGCTTGACTCTATACTACAATATAGATTTTGAGAAAATTTGTCAGAAATGATTTTAATTTGTCAGAAATGATCTTAAATTAAAAATTTATAATAGTTTTTCAGAAAATTTTGGTCACATCTATCAATGTTAATTTAAAATTTGATTTTTCTTTAATTTTTTTTTTAATTGTATATTTCGATTTGTTTTAAAATTTAGCGGAAGTAAAAAATGAAACTGTCAAAAACTTAAAATTTACTGGTTTTCTTTATAATATTACAATTGAAACATATTTCTTTACAATTCAATTAATTTGATTTTTTTTTTTAAATTATTATTTAATTTAATATAATTATTATAATAATTAAAAATGTTTGTGAATGACCTTCAGTTTTTCAAATTATTGATAAAATTTTATATTGTTAAACAAAATTTTCTTTGAGTGCTTGTCATTTATATAAAAGTAATTATTTCATCGTCATTTTTATACAACATAATCATTTTCAAAATTGATTTAAATTCTAGATTTGTAAATATAGAAAAAAATAGAGAAACTAAAATTATTTCAATTACTAATTTTTTTGCATGTTTATTTTATTTTTTTTATGTCCCAATAATTTTTTTTAAATAAATTGATAATTTAAATTAAAGTGTGAAATAAAAGACACCTAAAATTAAGTTCTAATCAAAATAAGTAACAATTAAAGTCATTTAATTATTTTAAAATTTGTTAAATATTTTAAAATATTTAATAAAAATGTTCACTTATTATATAGGAATACCAAAGCCGTATATTATATACGGTTTTGGTAACACATTTTGACCTTTATTGCTGAACAATGAATAATGTCATTAAAAAAATATTTTAAAATATAAATTTTTCCTATTTTTTCTGTTAAGAAATAAAATATTTAATTTATAAAAAAAATTATATCAATTTTAACAAATCTAAATAACATTTTTTTTATAATACATAATATATACTTTTGAAAATTGACATTTCACGTTAAGGTCACAGACAAACAATAACATGGAAATATAAAGTTTGATACAGTGAGCAGGGGTAATATTTTTGCAATATTTAAAACTAGTTAATAATTGATTTTCTGTATTTAAATTTTATTAAAAATTTAATTTAATATTTCATCAAGAACTGTATAATTGTAAAGGTGTTCGAAAAGTCAGAAGTTCGGAATGTCTCTAAGGTGGCAATGATTCAAGTTAAGAATTTTCAAATAAAAATAACACTAATCGATAAGATTAAATTAGCAATGGTTATACAATTGGGTCACAACACGTTTCTTCTTTTACGAAGTTCATTATATTTTATTTGAAATGAAAGTTAATAAAGGTTAGAAGCTCCTTTTAATGTTATGTATATTTTAAATATTTCTTAATTTACTTTTGTTTACCTAAAATTATTTATCTAATATTTTATTTATTGTTACCCAATTATATATCGGCATTGATTGTAGTTTAAAAATAATTTTGCATATTATACATAGTAAATTTTTTATCTTTTATATATTCAAATAAGAAAATAAATCTATTGTGCGGCACCTATTTTATGATTAACATTTCCGACAAGAAAAATATAATTTTACATATTATAAAGTTCTTATTAAAATTATAAATTTATAAATAATAAAAGTATTTCAAAGATATTTTCTTATAATTATACAGTATCGAAAATCTATGTACAAAATAATTATATTTCAGCTCTATAAAATTATAACTGAACTACACTTGTGGTTGTTGGAAAATCTCTTTTTCTATTAATTGAAAAATTCATTTAAAATTTAAATCAAAAATATATTCAAGAATTTAACGAATTATGTAAATTTATCACCTAATATTCTTTCGGCAAGTGCAATATGTGATTATGGCTATCCAATATTATGATAATTTGTCACTTAATACCAATTTTATTCTAACCTTATTTGGGTATTTACGAAAAAAAAGAAAAAATTTCAAACTTGAATTCCAACAAAGCCTAAAATCAGTAAAAGAAAAGTGCATTTTTTCATTAAAAAATTCTATTTTTTTGTTAAATATATTTTGTATGCAAATATTTTCCCATTCTTGGAAAAGTTTTTGCATGATCATCATTAGAAGCGCAGGATTACATATATATGTATATGTGTATATAACTCTATGGTAGCCTTGGTATTTTTCTGATTTGAACAAAAAATATTTATAAATGGATGACTTGTCATTATTTAACAATATATTCCAAATGATATTTATGGTTATTTTATACATATATATTTGAAAATTTGTTTATAAAGTTAACATAATGGAATTCAAGTTGCAATTGTTATAAAAAAAAAGTATACGAAGGTAATGATTAAAGTGGATTTGTATATATAAAAAAAGAAAAATATAATAAAAACTCTCATCATTTAAATAGATTTTTATATACCATTTATGGGAAAACCTAAGTTACCAAAAATAATATTCTATTTTGAATTTTATATTTATATGATTGAATTTTACACTGTAAGAAAAAATGTAAAAAAATTGATTATGTGAAATTTCAATTTTTATTTATGTTAATGCACATTTTTCTTGATTTACTAATAGAATTCAAAATGGAATTGAAGTTGCAATACATTGGCATCCGAACAACTTTAAGAGGCACGAGATATGGATAAGGATTTTAGCTGTAAGAGATAAATTATTAGATTTTGGTCAGGTTGTTTGCAAATGATTGGATATATAAAACTGTGTGCTACATGTCAGAGCCAGTTTTACTACGTTTTTGGCCTACGTTTTGCAAATTGTTGGCAATAGAATAAAATGTCTTTAGATATGAGACTAAACTAAACACTATTTAAAAATTGATTATTAATTAAATCAGACTTTGAAATGCAAAATAAAATTTATAGTAATCATACAAAAATTCCACATAATTTACTAATATTTGTCATCGAAAATTTACATCGCATATGTTTAAATTCAATTTATTATCTCCAAATAATCTCGACATTATTGATCAGTCTATTTTTTTCTTCTTTAAAAATAAATTCAACACATTGGACAATCCAACAATCTTGATGAATTGTTAATAATATTTATCATAGATTTATGTTAAACAAAATAGAAAATATGAAATCTTAAAGATGAAATTATTAAAATATGAAATTGTATAAACAGATACATGTGTCAAAGAAAAAAAGTGCCACTGTTTTCTTTGAATAGGCTTCAAAAATATTCTATATAAGATACAAAAATGATCATATGATGGTCAAATAAGTAAAAATAACATCTACTAGACAGAAATATAAATAATATTAAATGTTTTTTTTTGTAATTATTATGTTTAAAATATACTCAACTATCAAAAGATTGTGTATTGTGTGTTTCACTGATGATGACAAACGACAATGCATATATAGAAAAAATTGGTGAGAGGTTACAAATAGTTTAATAATTTTCTGCCAACATGTTATTTTCAATATTTTTGCATATATTTATAAGATAATAAGATGCTAAAAAATTTGTTTATAAATAATTATATTTATTATGTATTTATCAACATACAACATAGCAGGTATAAAGAGAAACAATAAAAATCTTTTAAATACTATAATATGTTGTGCATCTTATTCTGATGGTTAATTTTAATTTACAAATAATCACAAATAATATAATATATAAAAATTGTAAGTTTTATTAAAAAGATGAATTTCTAATGGAATTTTAAAAAGCTAAAATCAGTTGGAAATGTAAAAAATAAACATATTTTTATAAGCTTTTTTTAAGGTGCGGAAATGCATATATGATGTGCATTTTATCGTTTATATATGCGATCCTCAATATAATAGTTTTAAGATTTATATGTGGCATTAAATTAAATAATATAGAAATTAATGAGTTTTTTTTGTATGTAATAAAAATGCGAATATGATAAACTGATTGAGTTATTATATTGAAATAGGATTTGGTAAAATAAATGTTCAGGAGTTTGTTTTAAAAACTAGTTTTTAGCAATATATAGTCAATTAGCTTTAGCATGTTTAGTTGCACATTAATTTATTATATACTATATACTATCTGTTTAGGTTTTTAAGGACTTGTTCGGCACGAGATGGGTTATTTAATTTTTGTAGTCATGTGCTCGCATTTATGTAGATCAAAAGTATACTATCTTCGCTCGTACTTAAATTTGTGGTAAGAAAAATGTATTTAAGGGATCAATAACTTCCGAATTAGATGCATCTTTAAACATAAATTAACAACCAAAACCAATGTCCTTTTATCCCTCAAAAATTATCAGAATAATAAGAAAAAATAACAAAAATAAATTGCAATTATTGCACTGAGAAATTATTATTGGAAATTAATTGATGGAAATTAAAATTAATTTTGTACTTTTTTTGGTATAAGATATTTACCATAATTATCAACTCTTATACGACAAATTTAATAATTAATTTCCTGAATTTACAATTTATATATTTATTTATCAATAATAATAATTATTTTATTTTCTTATAATAAATATTTAAGTGTGTAAAAATGTACATATACGAGTATATGCGAAATCCATTTATGAAGCAATGATGATTTTCCATAATCATTTTTTACGTAAAAACTAAAATATCTTCTATAAATTATTACTTTTTATCAATTATCTTCATAAAAAAAAGAAAATACAAATTTCGCTTTCTAAATACCATAAAGTTTATTTGCACGAATCCAAAAACTATCATTCGATCATCCAGGTAGAAAAAAAAAAAACAAAAACCGCAAAATCTTGTTTCATTGTTGTTAATTGGAAATAAATTACCAAATGAAAATTTATAATAAATAAATTTTATTTTTTTTTTTTAATTTTTTTTTGTAAAAACACTACAAAAATATTGTGAATAATTGTGAAAATATGTGAAAAATTCATTATTATTTATACAAGAAAAAAAAATTTGAACCGCTGTTGCTAATGTTATATATTATTAAGGTGCGAATATGGGATTTTATGTTTATGTTAGTTATACCTGTGTAAGATTACCTGAAGGCTGGTGTACGAAAATATTTAAAAATCCAAATAAAAATCCAAAAACAAAAAAAAAAACAAACCTAATTTTCAGAAATATATTGTGCAGGTGGTGACAGTTTATTTATCGAGGGTGACGAAAAAACCAAAAACAAAAACATGCATTAATTTCACATTTTATATAATTTTATTTTACAATATTTATTTATAAAAAGAGTTATTATGTATATAGTTTTTTTTCATGTTTAGTTTAAAGGCACGTTTTTTTTTAAACAACCTGCTAAGTAAAACATAAATAATTTATTATATTATATAAAGATTTATATTTTGTCTTTGGGCTATTTATTTAGTTTGACAAATTTCGTAAATTTTTATATTTTGGACAAATAATTCTTAAAAATGTTGGCAAAATAAAATATTATTATGTTTTATTTTTTTTGGAAAATTAATGTAGATTGCATAAAATGAAAGGTATATTCCTTTGCAAAGTTGATAATTCAGTTGACAAGTTTGTTATATAGATTACTACCTATAATTACAGAGTATTCAGTCCACTAAAATTTCAGTGGACTAATTTTGTTCAGTGGACTTATTATGTTCTCGAAATTATTCCTAAAGAAAGTTCATATATTAGGAAAATACGAAAGTTGTTGAAATATCACTATTAACGTAATATTAGCTCTCTTTAAGGTATAGGTAGTTCCTCGTAGATATACAGATTTTCATTGTCGTAACAGGTGATACTTCTAATCACACTATTTAATGATACTAAAATAATTTTAAATAAAATATTACTCGATGTTATTTAAATTACTTATCTTTAAACTATGATACTCTTTCTGTTTAATGAGAAATAAGAACTATTATTAAAATTGAAAACTAATATAGTATTATTACCAATTGAATAAATTTATCAAGTCGCGACAGTAAACTGAATCTAAAGCAATTGATAAAAATAAATATTTATGCACAATGTTGATTTTATTGTGTCCCACAAAAAATATAATAGAAAAAAATGAAGAAAAATTCAAAATCAAAATTCATCTATATATAACTATGCTATGCTATATATTCCAGTAATCTGTAGGATGAAGACCAAAAAATAAATAAATCTTTTCAAGTGCACGTTCTTCTCTAATAATATACAACAAAATAATAACATTTTTTTAAATGAACTATATTCGAACTTTTGAAAATACCAGAAAGCCTTAAGAAATAACAGAGTGTAAACGACTCTCAGATTATTTTTCTATCTTGTTGTATATGCTACATAGTTTTGTTTTTTTTAATAAAATAACATAAATCGCTAGTTCAGGATAAGAAAAGCAGCAGTCGATTCGATATAGCGAATAGCACAATTCAATTTGATTTATGTTTATAAAATACTGATTTGATGCGTGCTTACGCCATTGCTCACGTTTAAGATTCATTTGAACATTTTTTTTTTTATCTTAAAAATGTTGAAAAATTTTTGCTAACGATTTTTAAAAATTTATTAGTTTTTCTATATTTTTATGTATATATGAAATTGAAATGGTTAACAATTAATTGTTATTATTCAAAACAAAAAAAGTTGTTATTATGTTAAATAAACTTTGTATAAATATAAATATAAAAAGTACATAAATGTATACATATATGATTTAAGTTTATGGGAAATAGAAAATTGGAAAATAATTGTTAATATCAAAATGAAAATATTTTATTTTGTTTGCTTGCTTTAAATCACACACACGATCAAAATTAATTTTAACATTTAACTTATAATTCGTGAACTGAAAATGATTTTTAATTATTGGGTTAAGTTTATACAAAAACTTTATATGATTTTCAAATGGAAATATGTGGAGTAGTAATTTATATTTTAATTTTAATTAGAAGGGAATGAAGATATATTGATTTGTTTAATGTTTAAGTTAGTTTAGAAATTAATTTATAAATTTATTAGAATTGAATAAGGAGCTATGAGAAACTTTCCGGTTTCGATTTTCGATATTTAAAAACAAATCGACAATTTAGGTTTGACAAAAAATTATAATTAAAAAAGAGATTAAAAATTCAAAAGTACAAGGGAAGAAATTAATCTAAAAGTCTTTAGGATGAAATTTAGGATGTATTATTAAGGCTTAAAGGAAACTAATTACTGGGTAATATTGATAGTTATTGACACTTACCATTAACGTTCTGTGAATATTAGATAACTCCATAAATGTCACAAAAATGTCATTGAATATGCAAGCATAGTACTTATATCTGTAAGCAAAACATAAATTTTCTTTTATTAATTTTGGTAATTCAAATTAAATAAATTTATATATAATATTTTAATTTATGTATATTTATCTAAATTATACTGTCAAATTAAGCCAAAAAAAACTATGTTTAGTACCACAATAATGAAAGAACTTTAAAAATAGTATTCAACATCAGAAAAAAACCATCATAATAGTAATAATTTATTAAATAATCGATTTTTAGTTAAATTATTGTATCACAGTTGTTAAAAAATATTGCAATTATTACGTTACCGATTACTAAGCGTTGAATTAAGTGTTGAATTAGTGATTAGAATCTCAATTGTCATTGTAAATTATTTTGCAGTTCTGATAGTCATAATTGTCGTCATAATATTTAGTGTCAAATGATACAAAATGGATTTACCATTATGACATTAATCTTGTAATTAATATCATTTATTATGTGTCCTCATCTAACTTTGTTAAATTTAATGTGCAACAATTATTGCAATATTAAAAAAAAAACAAGTTCTTACAAATTTTCTACAATAAAAAGTTTAGAAAAAGCTTAATAGATCGCCATACGACAAATTAATTTGAAAAATTTAAACTAATAGCGAATTTTATTTGGGTCTTAACACCCGACACTCTTGTATTTAATTTGGGAAGTTTTTTCTACTAAGCTACCAAATGAAAAAACCATTTAATTTTGGTAATAAAAAATTTTTTTATTAAAAATATTTTAATATTTATTTATATTGTAATAAAGTGAAAATCTTAATTTGGTGATCATTAAAATTATCTTTATTTGGATTGTTTTGTGATGCATTTTATTATGTTTTTTTTTTGTATACCAAAAGTCGAAGGACTGTTGTAGTTTTGAGTTCATTCCAAAATCATCAATGGAAAGAAATGTCTGTGTACGTTAAATTGTTATTATTCGAAAAAAAATGGCATTTTAAATTATTCAAAAATCTGCAGTAGATTCTTTTTATATCTTATTAAAGTATATTTTTTTTGTATTTATTTTTATATTTGACTTGTTGTTAATATTTATTTGGTCACCATATATTAAAGACATAGCGGCATGCCGATCATTTCAGTACAAAAAAAAAATGAATGGAGGGAAAAAAAGTGAAAAATTTTAACGAGATTAAAAATAGTTTTTATCTGTCCTGTGACATTTTCTTCGGTTTGATCGTGAAAGCCTTTAAAAGTTTATGCAATTTTTATACATATATATAGCCGAAACGGTCAAACCTGGATACTGACACAATTTTTGTTTCAAAAGCACAAATAAAATAAAATGAAAAGGAAGAGATATTTTTGTGTAAAACACTAATGAGACCCAGATTTTTTAAATGTTTTTCTTTATATAAAAAATGCCTGTTATCTTTGTACGAATATCTTTTCTTTCTATTGCAGAGGGTAACTTTTTATTTTGGTTACAAAAAAAAAATTGCATATTTTATAAACAAGAAATTGAAATGAAATGGAAGAGTTGCCTTTTAAATACGATATTGTTTGCTAATTTCGAAGTAGAGTCGTTCATTTATTTCTGAAACAAGAATTTTGTAAGTCAATTTTAAATTAACTGAATCCTTTTCGTTTGGTTTTGGTAGTTGACTTCAGGATACCGTAAAGGTTAAATATTTGACCTATTATAATTGTAAATAAGCTACATTCTACACCAGAATATTTACTGGTTTACTGGATACTTTAAATATAGGAACTGATACAAGGAACTTTTCGTAACAACCTGATTAGGGTGGCCGGCAAAATAAGTCCATCTATACAACATCATTTATAACACCTTTACCTGCAGGACAATTAACTAAAATTTGAACACTGATAATCAAATAGACTACAACATAAAAGAGCTACCAAACATAAATTATTTAATAGATTAAAATATTTCAAATTTATACATATACCCTAATAAAACACACAAACATAAATCGTAAAATTTAATGTGGAATTTTTCAAAAAGATAATATCAATTCATAACAATAACATTTTTATAACTTCCAAAAAACCAAAACCCATTTAAAACATTTACTCATCATTATTAACAAAAAAAATGGTTCCCATTTTCAGTGTTCATCATCACACACTGAATACTATCAGCTCTAAAATTGATTTTTCTTACACAATGCTCTTTTATGCATCATTAAAATGGAAAATAATAATAATAAAAGAGTTTTTGTTTTTTGTTACATAAAAATCATGTTTAAAAGAAATGTTTTTTCTTTTTTTGTTTTGTGACCATTAAAATCGACGACTGATCAAAAATACCATCAGTGATAGATTTGTTGGAATTTTGGTATATATTTTGGCGGATTTAAAATATCATATCATATAAAAAGAATGACATTTTGTCATTTTTGTGGTGTTTTTTTTTATTGTCAAATTCCTTGTGCATTAAAATTTACGAGATATGAATTCTTAAATGGTAAAGTTGGTGGGCCTCCACCAACTATAAAACAGATAGAGTGTTGAGTGAAATATGTTTTTCACGAATAAAAAATTATTTTAGCATGTACGTCAGGTACCTAATTATCTCCTGTTGTTTATATATTTTTACTTTTTTCATAAATTTATTATATCCAAAAGATATTCTTCATTTTTACGGATGTTTTTAGGCATTAAAATGTCATTCCTGTCAGATAAACTTGATAAATGAATAATAATATTTTTTTTTTATATTTATTATTTATTTACAAATATGGTCTTTTTGGTAATTAGATAAAATGTTTTAAACGTAATTAAAAGAATGTTTTTTGTGTGTGATGTGATGTGATTTTTGGATACAGTGAGTGAGCTGAATTTTAATGATAAATAAAACTGTTAAGATTTCAATTTTAATCATAAATAGGAAATATTATGAGGGTATATTTTATTTTAATGGGGTAATGTTTAAATTGAGAATAATTATTAATAAATAATTATAAATTAGATGAATTAAATTTACTTTTGTATTAGATGTAAGATTTATTGCTGAAAACAAACTATTATTTAAGCGTACTAAAATGTTAATAGTAAATTTATTGGTTGATATCCTTATATACAAATACTGTTCCCACTAATTAATATCTTGTATATAAAAATTAAATATACCGGAAATTATTTTTTTTGGAAAAATACACTATACGTAAAATATATAGGAACAGTAAGAATCCATAGCGAACTGGCCAAAAATTAGCTTTGTACAAAATGATTGAAATATTATATATTCTTGGTAAGAAAATAATTAAATAACAAAAAAAATTTCAGTCAGTTTTTTGAATTTCTTATTTTTTTTTGTTTGCCTTGACAGGTGATCATTCTTAATATTATAATTCGAAAAACTGTTTTTTGTGGCACTGAACACTACAAAGATTATGCTCGCAACAAATCATTTTTTTTAATGGACATTTCATTTGAAAACTTCGGTAAAGTTCTTTTTTATTATTATTATTTAAAAAAAAATATTACATTTTAAATTTTTTGAACATTAACGAAGGTTGCAAGATGTCAATCAGTTTGACATTTCTTTCGTTTCGCATATTATATTTAAATTATTTTTTGTTACTGTCAAAAACATTTTTTTTTTGTATTTCTATAAATAAATTATGTTTTATATATGTATGTATGAATTAGAACATTTTTTATCATTTAAATAAACTTGTTTCCCAAACGATTTGTAATTTATAGTAATAAAAAATATTTTTGGCAAACAAAAAATCAGTTAAAAATTTAATAAAAAAAAAGCATATTTATGTATGTTTTTTTTTTATTAAAAATTAAAACATATTTATAAATATTTATAGTGAAATTTCAGAAGAATTTCAAATAAAATTGATTATAAAATTTAGTAACATAAATTTCATTTAGTTATACATATATAGTATCTTTTTATGTACGGGTTTTACTGTCAATCAAGTTTTCCATTTAATATAAAACAAATTAAATTTTATTATTTATATAATTAAAAATATTTTTTTTTATAGCTCCATCAGCGTTTGAATAAGTCCAAAATAAATTCATATATTTTTTAAAATTTAAATAAAGATACGAGACAATTTGAAAATGACGAATTGAACTATGGTGACCGCAGCATAGTATAAAATTTTACAAATATTTTGCATGGCTTGTATTGTAATTTTAAATAATTTTGGAAATAAAATTAAAATAATAATAACACTATTAAAATTTCAATTCGTTGTAATTTTGTTATAGTGAATTGAATTTTAAAGAAATTTTAAATATCGCGGCTAACAATTTATTTATCGATATTTCGATACAAATTTTATACAAATATAATATGAAATTTATGATTATTGAAACATATATTTACATTCCAATATAATTTGTGATAAAAATCCATTATAAAAATTTCGCAATATTTTGTAAAAAGATTTTTTTTTGTTGTTCCATGTATTCAGTATAAAGAAAGCCCATTTTAATAGTACACAATTGACCGATATTTTATGCAAAACATCTGAAATCTTTTTCAACATAAATTCCAAAAGATATATAAAAGAAAATACATCTTTATTTTTATCACATTATACAAAAAAAATAAATAAATGCCCAATAAAATACATAAAATATGTTTTTATATAATTTTTTTCCCATAAATACAGATAATTCGAAATTGTACAAGAAATAATCAATGTATGTTTGACATTTTATTGAGTTCTTTCCTCTGTTATATTTTGGTAACATAAAAAAATATAAGCTGAAAATCTTTTTTAAAAATTTTAAATTTTACAGATTTATTCATCGAGAACAATTAATTTTATATAAACTTTTTAAACTTTTGGATCCGATATTTTTCATTTAGATAGCAAAAAGTTTCTAAAAAAGTTTTATTTGATTTACTAAACGAATTTGCTCTACGTAACATCTCCTTTTTCAGGATGTTGGATTTGTTAAGGAAACGGTTTGAAATTCCAATATATAATTTGATGGAAAATTTTAAATATAAATTTATCACATCATAATATGTAAATGATCAACCAAATGCACAATATTAAAATATCGATATACATTTTGAAAAGAAACTTTAATATGCTAATAAAATATAAGAAAAAATAATTTTATTTTCAATATACGAGTATTATGTTGGACAAATGTCGATATTCGATAATGTATTCAGCAAATTCATTAACGTGTCGCATCGTTGAATAACCAGAAAACGGAATTGATTTTTATTTAAAAAAAAAAAATATTCAATATAAAAACAAGTTTATTTTTTTTAATTCACTTTATTTAATTTTTTTTGCTACTAAGAAGAAATTTTAATTGATAAATGATAATATACATAAATACGAGTATAAAAAAATTTAAATTGTATAAATTTAAAACCAATTTTAGTTAACAACTTCAAATAAATTTCAATATTTTTAAAATTTTATATTTTTACAATATGACAACCAAAAAGGTTTCAACACATAAAAATTTATGATCAGTAAAATTATAAAAATGTCACAGTCAAATATATGTTAAAAACAAAAACTATATCCGGAATCAAAAAGAAGTTACCCAAAAAGTAAAATTATATCTGGTAGTATAAAAATCTTTGTCAGATATTTATGTACTATATTTGTAATTAAAGGTTGAAATCTCTATTTTCAGAATCTATTTGGTATTTTATTTTATCTTAAAAATTAAGTAAGTTAGAGCATCTAGAAGGTGGCTCCCTAATTGCAGACTTTTTTTAAAATTTTGCTATAATTTGGGCAAATTTAAAGTGATATTTTGTTTTTTACATGGAATTTAAATAATTCTGATTATATAATGTTCCCTTAATCATTCCAATATAAATTCAAATTTGAACTACGATTTATTTGTTGTGAAAATAACTCAACTATTTCATTAAAAAAAAAAACACTTTTTTTTTGTATCGAACCTTAAATAAAAAATCATTATATTTAAAAAAATATGTTCCTTGCCTTTAAAAACTTCAAAAAAAGATTTTTATTTAGGTGAAGGTTGAAATATTTTTTGAATTAAATTGTTAATTTAAATAATATTTACCATTTTTTTTATATAAAATGCCTTGTGAATAAGCAAATGAATAACATTTAATTAAATTTTGATTAATATAATTTTTAATTGTTATAAATTTTATTTTAATATGATAATTATTTATTTATTAATTCGACATTGTGAATTTCACTTCAAAAACTATTTAATTGTAGTGTAAATTTTTATAGAATAAAAAATTAGTGACAGGATAGTTATTGAAAATGTAAATAATTAAGTTAAATATGTAAATGAATTTGATTCCCAATATTTTTTATGACATAACTATTTAAATACTATTAACTGCAACTATATTTTGTAAAATAATAGAATAAAATTTAAGTTATATATCATGTAGTTTCAAATTGCATGAAATTTTATCAAAATAAATGCAACAAATTGAATCCTTAAAATATTATCGTAATTTTCTTGACCTAGTAAATTAGGTTATAAAATTTTTTTATTATGTGCAATTTATTAATTGTTTAAAAAATTTAATATCCAGAAATCAAACTTTTAAATATAATTTTTATATTACTCATAAAAAATCTTAAAAAAAAAACATATTTTTATAATATTTTTTTTTAGCAATTAGTGAAAAATAATAAATAAAATTTGTTTGTTACGAAATTAAATTTTCAATAAAAAAATTTAAGTTCAATTTTTATGAAAAACACATTAAATAAATAAAATTGTTTTTGTGAAAGTTTTTTTTTTTTTGACCAAAAGTAATAAAAAAAAAATATTTTTACCAGAAAATTATGTTTATTATGAATTGTAACAATTTTTTGTTTTGTCGGTTTTCATATTATGATTATGACCTGAAAAACATGCTATTTAAAAATCATAAAATGAAAATATTTGAACCGTAACATAATTTTAATAAAAAAAAATTTAATACCGTATTACCCAAAATATTATAAATTTTTCACCTCCGTTTTACAAATTAAATAAATTATTTAAATATCTAAACTATATTTATAATTTTAATTTTAATTATTTAATTTTATTATTTTGTTGATTTTATAAATAAATATCATTTATTTAAGTCGCTAAGTTTATGATTTTTATGGTTTTATGATATTTTATCAATATTTTTTTTTTTAAATTAAATATAAAATATAATAGATTGAAGATTGTTGTCTTTTCTATATACTACCACCGACCGAATCCAATGATTTGTGTATGGTATAAAACTTTTTAACAATTCTCACGGAAACTGAACCAAATTATTATTGCACAAATGTATATTGCTAACAGATCCTTAAAAATTTCGACGATATGTTCATTTTCATATATATATATTACAAATTAAATCTAGGGTGACCAATTTATTTGACCGCCTACTGTTAGAAAAAATACTAAAAAAAAAATTAATTATGTATTTTATGAATTAATATTATAATAGTGGAATAATGACCTGGCCGGTTCACATATTATAACACGTTGTTACGCACTCATATACGAACTATTATCACCCACTTCACACATGATTTTTTTTTCTTATTCTTGTGATTAATTTACATATTTATTTAATTTAAATCTAAAAAAAACTTTAATAAATTTAAAAAAAAGTGAATAATTTATAGTTTTTCTTTATTAAAAAAAAGTTTAATAATATTTTTATTAAATTTTTAATTGAATTTGTAATAAATTATCGGGGAAAAAATTATGTAAGGACTTTAATTTATGATAATTATTGGCTTGAAATATTTCTTTATTATGTCAATTAAATTTAAGATTTTCACATTAATATATTTGTGACATATTTTTTATGGTTTGGTAAAAATTTATAAATATATTTGATTGATCAAAAGTATGAAATTTAATCATAAATATATAAAAGAAAAATCATTATATGTTAATAAATTTTTGTTTATTGACAAAATTTTAGTTATTATTTTAATAAATTATATTTTTACAAATTATAGTAAGAAGAAGATTAAAATCGAATATAAAATTTCATATATCAAAGAGTACAGAAATATATAAATCAAAATATCATAAAAGAATTTTATGTTACACCTCCATTTTTTTTAAATTACCACAAATAACAACAGTATGTATATAAAAAATCAAAAATGTCAGAATGACAAACAGCTTTTAAATATACTTTAAATCAGTTTTAAAGATATCGAAAATTTTAAATTTTAAATTTGAAAAGAAAAGTTATTAATGTAAATTGTTAAATTTTATTGATTCTATACATAAGAACAATAAACAATCTACTCGGCACCACACCTTTAATTTTATGTTGTAAATAGACTAGTAAATTTTATAGAAAAATACTATTTTTTTATGTTGCAAAAATATTTATGTTGCATAATCTAAAAAATCTAAAAATTATTACACTTTTTGCTACTATACTTATATTCGCTACCACATTGAACCCACAATATTTTTACGATCCTTATTATCAATATTCGAGCTATATGCAATAATGCAATAATATACGATACAAAAAAAACATTTTCAATCGTTTGAGTTACGAAACCAAAATTATCTATGACAATTAACAGTCGATTAAGTCAATTTTAATTATGCTCAAAATATGTTTTAAAAGCCAACAAAAACAAAAATGCAATTATTTAGTTTTAGAGATTTTCAATTTTGTTTTTGAACAAATATTATCTATATGTATAGATTATTTAGATTATTGACAGTTTGTTTAATGGTCTACTAAAGAGTGTTTGGAGTTTGCAATTAACGAAGGAAAACAATATTTGTCTGGCGAACGTGTGTAATACGTCAATATTTTTTTAACCTCCTTAAACATAAAAAAAACAATTATGAAACTTGAAAAGTTATTATTTATGATAAAAATTATTTGTTAAAAAAAATAGTTGTTGTAAATATAAAAAAAAATCCTGACAAATACCCGACCATTAACAACATTCAAAATTAATAAATTTAAACAGAGCACCATACATTTTATACTTCCATAATATGTGCAAGACTAACAACACTAAACTTCGAGATTTTTATATATGATTGAAATTGTGGTTTGCATATTACTATAGCCATGTGTCATATGGCAGTATGTTTATAATAGTCTATATAACTTAGTTTCTTTACTGAAATAGAGGAGATCATTTTATGTTTTATGTTGAGGCTAAAAATAAAATTTTGCTGATAAAAAACATAATCTAAAAAAAAAAAAAAAGTCAAAAACATTAATTTGTCACTGAATATTAAGCCAGGCAAAAAATAAATGAAATGCCAAAATCAAGTTTTATAAGTTAATTTTTTATAATAAATTTATAATATTTTTTTTTTTTTGACAAACTTATTTGTTGAAAATATTAAATTATATTTTCTCCAATTTTATGATTTATTACAAAAATTAATTTTAATAATTTACATGTTCTTGGCAGTAGCTATTGAAATATAACAAAAAAAATCTCTCAAAGGTAAATATTTAATTTTGGATATAGTATCTAAAGCGACCTCCATGAATATTGTTTTATTATACTATAGATTCAAATTGATTGGAAAAAAGATAATATAGTACATAAATTATAATTTTGAGATATGCGGTTCAAAAATTTGACAGTTTTATTAATAAATTTGAAATTTCTTATATATCATTTTTAATTTAAGTAAGTCGACACTTTTTTTTATTAAATAAAAACGGAAAAATATGAAGGTCATAATTATGATATAGTGAGAGCTATTATATATATAGAAGAATTGTCGGAAGTTCATTAAGAAAATTGTAGATTAAAGCTATTAAATTACTAGGAAATTGATGTGAATAAGTTATATTTTTTATAAAGGTTTAATTTGGATGTTCCTAACAACGTAATATCGGTCTAAACTTTGCTATACAAAAAAAAACATATATATATATTAATTTTTTGCTGTGAAATTCAAATTAATGTTTGTTTGTACATACTTTATTTCAGAAATTTTAAATACTTTGTAGTTAATTTAATTATAGAGACTAACTGAAAGGTATATTTCTGATTGACGCTATGTAAACTAATAGAAAACTTTAATCAAAAATTGTCCAAATTAGTCCATCAAACTTTCTACTTGTAAAAAAACATTTTAATCCGGATGCGAATTAAAAAAAATAAAGTTCATTTTAATGCTGAAATTACAACTCACAATAATTAATTATTATATTAAACTTAATGTTTACACTTTTTTCGTGATATGTTTTTCTATTCATTTTTCTTTTTGACTTAATTTCCATTTTAAAAATAGAAAAAAAATATTAAATTACACTTCATATTTCTGCACAGCAGTAAACCGAATTCAACATCATAAATTTCACTTACTATATGAATGAAGTTTTTCTTTTTTCCAAATGGTTGTTGTTTCTTCCAATAAACTTTTTTTGACTTTCCACCTTCAGCTATTATATCACTACTATATAGTGTCTATATAATATATAAATTCTTTGTTCACTTGAAAAGTTTATGAATAATTCAAACTACATATATATATGAAAAATTATATTAATGTTTAACTATTAATGAAACAAGAATGACTTTGAAGGATTCGCATATATGCCACAAAAAAAAACATATAATACAGAAATCAATTTCAACAAAAATCTAAAAATCAAACAAGATACTTGCACTTATCATGCTGTGCGTTGTATAAAAAATATAGAAGCATATAATATGTCAAAAAAAAAAATAGCAACTTGTAAGTCTTAGAAGAAACACAAGAAAAAAACATACAACTCACATAAGATTTATTGTAGTTGTCCATCAATTTAGCACAAAAATATTTCATTTCCTTTGTGATATCATTTGAAAAAAAAAAAGTTTTTTTATAGTGTTTTTTTTTTGGTTGTCATTTTGCTCCTTTAACATGCAATTTTAGTGATTGTAATCACCTCTTTTGTCTGCTTGCCATCAGGTTTTTATTAATCTATGAAAATAGTTTTTTTAGGTGGACCGTAGGAATAAATTAATGACAATATTTTTGTAATAACTCATAATAGAAATATGAAAGACTTATTTTTTAATAGTTTGCAATTATTTATAGAGAATTTTTTTTTATATTACGTGTATACAAACACCTTATATTGTTGCAAGTCAAACATTTGTGTTATTGATTATGTTGTAAAATTTTCAATAAATATTTTTTAAAATATATTTTTATTTTTTTTTTGATAAAATTGATTTAGTATATTTTGGTTATAATGATAATTAGTTTATAAAAGCATATTTACATGCTAAACAACTTATTTCACATTCTCAAATAATGATGTTACGAATTAAAAAATTATACCTAGTGAAACAATTTAAATATACTCGTAGCTGTTATGATCAGGAAAATAATTTGTATGGTGAATATTTGAGCAATAACAAAAGTATTAAGTGACGAACTTTAATTTTTTTTTGTGTGAAAATTGTTGTTGTCATTCATTTCTAATCGGATAAACATAGTATTATATATGTATTATAGTCATTTCGAATCACATTATAAAATACTTTTCTTTATAATATAATAAAATGTCAATAATATTTAATAATTATTGTTGAAAATTTTATGTTACGAGTATGTTTCAATTACATCTGTATATTTCTTGCTAATATCATCATTGAACTATGAAGAATTATAATAGATATATATATATATATATATACATATATATAAAATATTTCAAATAAAATTTCCTGTAGTTTTATTACCATTAAATTATCCATTACTAATTTTTAAATTATCCTATTAAAAATTAATACAAAATAAAGTCATTATTTACAAAAAAAATATTTGTATATTAATTTTTAATATCCAATATAAAATTATATTTTAATAAAAATATTTTATTCATTTTTGTGATATACACAAAATTATGATTATCGTATACAATAATCAAAAAACAAACTAATAATAAAAAACTATATAAAATGTTTACCATTTAAGCGAGTGTTACAAAGTCAAATTTACTATAATAGTAAAATTATTTTTATTGGTAGCTAAATTTTTTTTTTATTTATATAAATATTATTGGTAAATAATAATATAAATTTGACATATAAAATTATTAAAAAAAAACAAACAAACAAACATTTATATTTTAACAGCAAAATTTTGGAATTGAAGAAGACATTATTTCGGCACTGACACTTTTACACCACAATCCTAAAAGCTTTTATTTAATAGATTTGAATAGTCATTATTATAGGCGTTTATAGATAATAATGATCATTATAATATACATAAAGAAAAACATCTTTAGATGTATATTTACATAAAAAAAATACTGTATTGATTTATGATTATAATAAAAATTCTATATATATTAATAATTTTTTGATTACTCTTTGACAATGATGATTAAATTTGTTTGATATTTGAAAAAATAATAATAATAATGCCTTGGCTAGATTATATACATAAAATGGTAAAATACATTATATTACATAAAATGGTGAAATGAAATAAAATAAAAGGAATTATACATATAAAATTTTATATATTTTATTATGAAAAATGAAAAATTGATGCTAATTGAATTTAATTTGTAAAATCCTTTAAAAATATTTTTAACTTTACTTTTTTAAATGACATCAAGTTATAAAATTTAATAATTTGTAGAAATTTGTGGGTGAAATTTTGCGAGATATATTTGAAATACTAATTAAAATTAGTTAGATTCATATTAGATTTACTGTAATATAACTCAATATCACAGCTTACCTTAATTTCAATTATAAATATAATAAAATAATCAATTTAATTTTAAAATATCATAAATTTATTTAAAAAAATTAATATTTTTTATCAAAATGGTTTGTATTTACAAGTTTTATCAAATTTTTGCATTTATAAATATATTTTTTTTTAATATTAATATATTGATTTATAGAATCCTTTAGAAGAAGTAATGCAAAAAAATGAAGAAACAGTTGATAGAATTTGTGGTAATGTATCAGCATCATTAATAATACAAAATAAAAATCAATTATCATTACAATCAACATTTGATTCAACTACAACAAATGGTTTAATTAGTAAAATAGCTGGTATATTAGTACCAATGTCTAGATCAGCTATACGTGATTTAGATCCATCTGATGATTTACATTTTTTACGAATTGATACAAAAAATTTTGAATATCTTATTGGACCAGAAGAAAAATTTACAATTATTGTACAACAAAATCATTAATTATAAAAATCTTATAATTGATAAATATAAACTAAAAATATACTTCATTTTTCATTATTAATAAATCCAGTTCGTTGATTTAAAAATTTCAAAGATACTATAAATAGATTAATGCTGTTATGAAATAGTAATTAACTTAAATTATACCATTGTCTTTTGTTTATTAGTCTACACCAAAATATACAAAATACTGAATTAGATCAATAAATGTGGAGCAATAGTCTAATAACAATTAATTGGTTAAAACAGATCTATGACGCTCGTATAATCAAGACTCACGGTTGCTATATTTAACTATGTGGAACCACCTTAGATTATGTAAAAATAAATAATATATGAATAACTATATTTTTGTCAAAATCTAGTTTATGTCGTCACTATAGAAAAATTAATAATAGTCCCTATATTGGCATAGAATTTATGCAATTACTATGGGTTGTTTGGATCGTTTTGTGATTTAATTATGAAGGAACTATAATAAAATCATGTATATATAACATAACATTTGGATTGTATTTACACTGTTTAAATTTTTCATCTAAAGTAGATTTTGTTAAGCATTTATATCAAATAATTCTAAAACATATTTTTTTTAATACTTTGCATTTTACATTTAATCTTACATTAGGTCTGATATCTATGATGGAGAATTGTGACTATTAAATCTCGTAAAAATATTTCCTCAATTCGGTCATATTAGTAATTTTTCGATTATCACTATTGTCATCTGATGGCAATTGAAATATTTTACATGAAATTTTCTTAACAGTGTAAAATTAATAATACGAAAATTGCACAAATAATTTGCCTATAAAATCAAGCAAACAATTTAATTATGCTTGGAAAATCTATTGCTTATTTTTTAAAATTAGTGTTGTACAAACATAGTAAGAAATAAATAATTAAAATTATTACTTTCAGTCTTTATATATTATGATTTTTACTTTTAATTAATTGTGTAGATACAAAATATAAAATTATAACCTATAGCATGTTCTAAATATATACATAATTTATAATTACTAAAAAAAAATAACAATATAATTATTAGCTTAGAGAAAAATATGAACATTCATTACATTATTTCCTCCTTAAGAAAATTTTAATCATGGAAAATATTTACACGCACCATCGATGCTAGTTAAATGTAATTTTTTTTTATAGATTTCATAATTATAGGAATTTTTAATACTTAATGCTAGCTATTTAATTAAGTATTTTGTTCATAATTAAGTTATAAAGTGTTACATATTTATTGTTGTTATGTTAAATATCTTATGAATATTAAATTAAATATTTTTATGATAAATTTAAAAAAATTATTATGTCGATTGTCGACACATTTTTATACTACATAAAATATTTCTGAAATATTTCGCATTGACCAATACAGAAGTGTACCAAAATTTCATGTGGACTTTTTAAATAAAAGTACAAAAATATTTTTATATCAATAGTGAAATTCTGTAAGACTTTCATTTAAAAGAAATCACTTTACTTTAAATTTATTAATCCACAAAATAAAAATCGGAAGAAAACAGTAAAAAAACGTCATGGAAAAAGCACTTTAAATATGAAGACAAATATTAACACTAAATAAAAATCTCCTTATTGAAATTTTTTATTTTTTTACATGCCATAATAATCGTTGAAGCCCACTTATTTTTCTTAATCTTTTCATTTTTAATTAGCCACAATGTTGGCTACTGAATTATCTTAAATAAACTACAGCAAAAAAAAAAAAAAAGTTGACTTAATAAGGTCAAAATACACGCGGGTGATTGCCCATGCAACAATTTTACTTTAATAAATTAAATAATTGCATTTTCTACGAGTATATTATATTATGTATACTAATAAAATAAAAATTTCATATTTTAAAAGAGTTTGTTAACATACCAAAATTCGTATTTATACATATTTAAAATTATCAGTATTTTTTTTGATTTTCTTACTAATCATAAATATTCAGTGAAAACAAAAGTATTAAGCGACAAACCTGAAAATATTTAATATTGACATAATCGCTTAAAACTTTTGTTTTTGACTTGCAATTGGAGCAAACGACTTGCAATTGGATCAAATAGCTCAAATTAATAAATATTTCTGTTAAATTAAATGTCAGTATATTGTGGATGAATTTTGGGAATATGTAACTAATTGACTGAACAAACAATATTTAATTGAAATTTATAAGCAAATTTTTTGAAAACAAAGTCTGCAGATACAATTTTAATAAGGTAAAAAAAAAATTAAGAACATTTTTTATATTATTTTCTTAAGCCGAATAATATAGCGGATATAGTTAGTGATAAACATTGTTATCTTTTGATGTTTTTAAGCTGAAATTTTCACAAAAAAAAAGTGCAATTTTTCGTAATGCATTGTGAATGTTTGTGGGTTTCTTTTTCAGATTGTGATTTTTGAGGAAAATAGTTTTCTTTTTTCATGTGGAAATGTTTATTTTTTTTTTTGGGTTATTCGTCTTTTTTAGTAGCCCAAAATAAAAATTTCTTTAAGATGTAAAATTTCTTTCGTTAATTAGTGATAAAGATTTTGCTTTTTTTATGTTGGAAATGGTTTTTGTTTTCTGATGTAGTTTTTAAAAGTAGGAGGCCAATTTTTTTGTTATTAGGACGTAAGGAAAAACAAATTTCGGTAAATTTTTAAACTATATTATACATTAACCTCAATTTTATACCCGGAAGTGCATTTTTGGTTTTTTTACTTTATTCTTTTTTTTTTTCGTTTTGTTTTTATAATTCCAAAAAATAAAATTTTAATAAAAATAATAATTTTGTTTTCCTGACAGTATTAATTAAAATATTAAATTATTATAGTATTTTAAAATTAAAATAGATGAATTAATTTAGCTAAAATCAGATTACCTTGTCATTATAAATTTGGTAATAAATCAATTTTATAAGAATTTAATAAATTATTATTAATAAAAATTTGTTATACTTAAATACATATTTTTAAATTACTTATTTAATTAATATATGTATTTCTAAAAATAATAGATTTTGTATGTTTTCAATATTTAATGGAAGTATTTTAATTAGTCCTTTCTGTCAATATCCCAGTCCCAGACATATAATTTAAATTATGAAAATTACTAATAAATTTTTTATATTTTCATAAATAACAATAAAATTAAAAGAGAAAAATATATTCGAAAAAATAATAATATAAAAAAATCAATGTGATCACCTGTAGGCCAAAATAATCTGCCATAAAGTTTAAAATATTAATTTACGGCAATAAGGTGCCAAAGAATGGTACTATAAATTATTTTAGAGATTTTATTGTTCTCTTGAATTCCGATATATTCGAATAACACACTATAATTTAACAGCCACAGTAATACATTAAAATAGCATTATATATATCTTTTGTAAAACCACATATATCATGTTTTGTATATACATAATGTTTTTTTATTTATTATTTATTTTTCTGTTATTTATGTTTTTTTGCAAAAGTTATCTTTATGCTCACAAAAAAATTGTTTATCTAGTAAAATAAATCTAAAAAAAAAAAACATACTTTTTGGTAAGTAAAATTTAAAACAAAATGTTACATCTTAAATTTACACCTTTTGCCTCTTACAATTTAAATGGTAAAAATATGAAATTAAACAGAAATTTGAGTCAATATTACTTTTTTCGGTTGTTTAAAGTCCTTTCGAATACTTTAGAAAAATATAAGAAACTTGTTTTATTTTCTTTCTGGAATATTATAATTTTAACACATTAAAAATGGATAATTTTTAATGTTTGAAATGATAAGTTTTGGACGTTTTAAACTATATTCTACGGTGAACATCATATATTTTCCAAGGAATTGCAGTAAGAAATGTAAAAATTAATATAGAAAAGCAATTCTATTTTTTATATACTATGAACATTAAATTAATATCAAAGATTACTTTAATAAACAATGACTTGCAAGTTGGATCAAATAGCTCAAATTCCTAAATATATACTTAAAAATTATTAAATTTATAAAATATCTTCATTAATTTCAATAAAAATATAAAATTCCTATGAGTTTTTTTTATGCATGCATTTTTATAATATTTCACATAATTTTATTAGCATATTTTTTGATTTGATGAAAAAAAAAACACAAAAAACAAACAGAAAACTGAAGAAATTATGACCAATTAAGAATTTGTTAAGTTATTTACTTATGTTTATATTTTATTTATAAACATTATGGGTAAAGAAATAACCGCAAATTAATTACAAAAAAAAAAAAACAAAAAATATTTGAAAAAATTTTTTTAATTTTTATTTTGGTAATTTTCTCTATAGTTAAAATATTGCTTTAAAGTAAAATATTAAATAATTAAGAAACAAAAAATTATAAGGAAATTTTTTTGAAATTATATTTCCAAAAATCAACAACAACATATAAATATAACATTATATGAAATAGTGTTGTTTGTTTGGGTTGAGTTGTAAGAAGGTCATGAATGTTTTAAAAGCCAAAAAATATGTATAATTTTTATATACTTTTTTTCAACTTTATGAAATTGCATTAAATTTATTTTTGAATTCATTAAAAAATTTTTTTTTTTTTTAAATAGCATTGTAAATAAGATTGTCTGACAAGATTGTGACTGCTGTTTGGTTATTATTGCTGCTGCTGCTGCTGTTGCTTTTGATATTGTTGTTTGTATTTTATTCATTTGTTTAAAGTATTTAAGCTACAAAAATAAATTAATAAGGAAGTATTATAAAAAAAAAATATAATTAAGTTTTTGTTGTTGTTGTTGTTTTTTCTTTTTAATTTTTGGAAATCAGTCAGCTATGAGAGTTTTGTAATTAAATTTTAAGTACAATCTATTATAACATACAAAAATAAAAATATAAAATCGGAATTAATAAATGAACTTAACCGAAATATTAATTACATTATTTAAATTGATATGAATATTTTTACTAATTATAATAAATTTATTACATTTACTTCATTATTTTTATACCAAAAATTAATGAAAATTTATTTGATGATGTAAATTTTCTGGTATTAAAAAAATTTAAGTTGATTTTCTGTTAGGAACAAAAAAAAAGAAAGTCATAATTTTTGTTTTTCATTATTAGTAAGAATAGTAATTATATTTAAATAATTTATTTTTATAGTAATGCAATTTAAAAAAAATTACTATATACAATTAAAATATTTCGACTAAAAAAATTATTCAAAATAAAATGAATGTATACTTAAATTCTTAATGATCGAATAAATTACATTTTCATCATTTCTACAATTTTTCTAGAAAGTATAAATTTAAGTACAGAAATTTAAAAATTTTTTAAATTTATCAAATTGTGTTTGTTTTTTTTTTAATATTATTTATAAAATGGAAAATTTAATTTAAAATTTCACATTTTTAATTTTAATATCTGAAAAAAAAAAATTTATATACTTGAGGTTGGTTATTTACCGCAATAATGAAATGACTAAAACTCTTATAATCACTTTTATAAATCCGAATAATTTTTTTTTTTAATGAAATTGATTAGAAAAATTATATAAATTTTAATTTAATAAAAATATGTACATTTTTCCACCTAAAAGATGATTTTAAATTATGTATTTCGAAAAAATCTCAGAAAAAAAATAAATGTGGGGCATTTGGTAAATGATTTTCTGCTTAAATTATTAATTTAAACTTCTAATATTGTTGTGAAAAATATTAATTTTTTTTTCTTGCAAACTCATTTTAAGTTCTTGCTGTTTTTTTTTTTACTACAAATAAAAAAATCCGACAAGTTCAGATTCAAGGTGAAAACATAGAGAAGAAAAAAAAAATAATAATAATCTATAACAAAGCATGAAAACGCGATTCCATTAACTTTGAAGCTATTTGAAATAACAAACTTTATTGCCCTTTTGATCTGGCATGAATTTAGAAAAAAAAAAATTGAATGTTATTTTTCGATACGTTGTATTATTAAATGAAAACTTGTGGCCATAAGAATTGATTTTATGATCAATCATAGAGTCTTTTTTTATACAAGAAAAGAAATAGTTATTAGTTTACGAATTATAGTGAATTTTTGAGCATTTAATAAAGTAAAATTTGAGTCTCAAATCTTAAAGTAAAATTTGAATCTTGGAAAAATGGAAAACTTTTCCTTATTCTAAAGTTTTTATGAAACATTTTGATAAAATTCAGATGAAATATATATAATCGACTGACTCTCCTTTAGTTAAATGACAAAATTTAAATTCATGACGATTTGATTATGTTAAATATTCAGTAATAAAGTTAAATTTCCAGTCCAGTAGAAATTTAACTTTATTACTGAAATAGTTTCTAGTATAAAAAGAAATAGTATTCATTAGAAGGACAAACTGAAACTGGGATACCAGAATTTTTCATAAATTTTCTTTGTGGTAGCATAAAACAAAAGCTTCCAACTTGATATATTAAAGAAGTAGTAAAAAAAGTTCTATTCATTATATGATCTGCTTTTGATCGATCAATTAATATTTTTATGTAAGAATTTATTCTGACAAAGATGAGCAATAATTCCCAGATTCGGACAAGCATCATTATAAAACAAACGTGATCGATTACAAATTACAAGATTATAATATTTTAAAAAATGACGTGTTTTATGTTGGAATTGTATATATACATTTTATGTTTTATAGAGTTCCAATTTTCGTGGGCGTAAGTGGACAATTTTTTTTATGGCCGCACGTGTAGGTCAAATCAATTTTTATTTTAAAGGAAAATATTCTTTTTTATATCCGTCATAAAAAAACATAATTAAAAGAAAAATTTATTGTGTAATTGAAAAATTATAGAAATAATTTTTTAAATTAATTTTAATCAATATTATTAGAAATATATGATTGATGACTTTTGATTAGGATAATTGATTAACTATATAGTTTAGTTTTTTCCCGACATTATAATTCAGTGCAGTTTTGCCATAATGATTAATTTTTGCTCAGAAAATAATTTGATGTGCACTATTTATAAGAAAAGAAACCATGAAGTTGAAGTTTCCTTTGTTAGAAATTGTTTTTAGTAGGATTTAATTTAGTGTCTATCGATGGGGAATTTTATTTGTAATAAAGTAATGCAAACAGAATTGCGAAAACTTTTAATTTGCCCAAAGTTAACAAAAAAAAACAAGAATCCAAGAATTTTCCAAAGAACCCTTTTTTCATGTTGATGACTGAAAGACTGAAATCTCTATTCTCTAATCTCTATCTCTATTTTCAGAATCTTTATGATTTTCCTTATTCTGTCAAGGAAAAAAAATTGATTACATTGAAACAAAAAGTAGCTCTAACTATACAGATTTTTTTACTATAAATTGGGCAAATTTAAAGATATTTGAAATTAGTTTGGATATTCTTATTATAATTAAAATTCCCCGTCCATGGACACCAAATTCACTTATATATTGGAGAATGTCGATGTTTTACGCCAAAAACAAAAAAAATAAATAATTTTTTTTCTGCAAGAATTGTTTATATTGGAAACCTTTCACATTATTATCTTTGAAATGTTTTATGGTTCATTAGATTTCCTATATAGTAATTTTTCTTTTTATTAAAATATTAGCAAGTGCAATTGCTTTCATTTTAAGAACGTTTTAAACGGCCAATTCCTTATAACAACGGAAAATTGGACTAAATAAAATTAAGCTTGATATACTTAAAACGTGCTCTTCATTTCAAAGCCAACCACATAAATTATATCTAATGAAATGAAAAAAAAAAATTCTTAATTTTTATTTTGTTGTCCTCTGCTGTCTTTTTGTTTTCTTTTAAGATTTATAGCTAGTAAAAACAGAAAAAAAAAATATGAAAGGTAACAATGATTAAACGGAAATATCAGAGTGTATATATGTATAACAATATGAATGCTTTATATAATGTATACTATCCGTTGATTTCAATTTATAGTTGAGGATAATAAATACAAAAATTGCAGTTAGTGCCACCCAAAAGGTAGCACAAGTGAATTTTGTTACCGATAAACTATATAGTATATAGTATATCATATAACAGCATAGCAAAAAAAAAATTATAGACTTTCAGTTTAACAATAATTTTTTTTTTGTTTTGACTTCACATCTGTATTTTTATTTTCATTTTATATTTTGTAAATTTATGACTAAATCTTTACTATACATGATTTAAGGTTTGGTTGTTTTAAATTACGAGTAGTGACAACATTATAGTGACTTATATTGTTCTAAATAAAGGTCATAAACATAATAACGTGTAAGTTTAATTATTGACCAGAGATGTTTGGTATTCAAATAGATTGCACAAATCTATACATGCTTTTTGGTATTAATGAATATTTACATTTTATTGCTTGTTTATTTCCAAAGACTATAAACTATAATCGCGACATTTAACTAAAAAATATATACACTAGGTCAATCGGTTGTAGTTTCTACAAAATGCCCCTGTTACCCTAAGAATTTCAAGCACAGCTTCATAAGTCTACATTTAAAAAATGGGAAATTTATTGAAAGGATAATCATTGAAATTGTTTAAAGAATAAATAATTTGTTTATATTTTTACGTTGATAAGAAGGCTCTCAAATTATCTACTTACTACCATTTAATTCGCTACTCTGTGGTCCCTAGAAACGAAGCCCCAATGCAGCCCTGTTCACATAATAACTTTAAAATCGTTCATATTAATTTAATATATCACCATTTGGTTTCACACAAAAATTCCGATATTTTTCATTTCAATGTTTTATTTACCAATCCATAAATCACTAAATTATAAAATTAAGATATAATGTGTTTTTTTTTTATCGAATAAAACTCCAAATGTTCATCCTTTTTTTAATATTTTTTTTGGAATTTTTTGTAAAGATTTCGATAAAAATCAAAAAGTTTCATAACTCTTTGCTCCTCATATAAAATAAATTCAAAAGATTTTTCGGTTTTCTTTGGGTTGTTCAGAATTTCTGTACATAAAAACTGAAATATTAACCGGATAAGGTGTTTTCTTTGAACTTTTCCTCATTTTTTATATATTATTTATGTATAATGTTTATATGTAATTGTTTTCTCATATACATCATTGTATATGGAACAGTTTTTGGTATTATAATGGGCGTCAACAAAACATGACAGGAGAACTTAATCAAGACATACTAGACGCCCGTTTTTGTTACAGAATTTTGGAGTTAGTACACGAAAAAAAAAAAAAGAAATTTATGAGGCAACCAGCAGCACTGCATATACAATCAGAGTCGTACACATTTGAAATAAAAGGTGTAAATCGCGAATTTAATGTAAATCGCTGTGTTTATTCGACAATAATTTTTCGTTTTTCCAAAAAGGAGTTTTTTTGTTGTTGTGTTGACCAAAATAAAAAATTTGGTTTATGGTTGGTTTACAAAATTTGGGATAACCACAAAAAATAAGAAATAATAATAATTATGAGTTTATTTTATGGCATTTAATATAAATTGTCGGCAAATAAATATTTTTTTTGGGTAATTTCAAGGAAGCTAAATATGAAAATATTTCAATGAAACGCCTCTTTATAGAATAGGGGGGGGGAGGACATATTTATATATTTTTTATGGTGCAGCTGCACCCAATGGTGAAATAAAGAAATAAAATCGATTATTTCATTAATTAAGTTATTAATAATATTTTAACAAGAATTTTTTGTAGTTTATTATACTCTTAATAAATTCGGTTTTGATAAAGGAAATATGAAAGGATTTTGGGTTTTTTTTTGTGCGTTAGACCTGGTACAAGAATATAAGTGAAGTTTTATATTTTATTTAGCAATTAATGAGTTTAGATTTGCAAGGACTATTGATAATTCAAAAATGCTATATTTGAACAATAATTATAATAAATTTGCTCATAAAAACTTCCAACAAACAAATTTGGATTGGAGATAATTTTTTATAAAACTGGGCCTCTGTGATAAACGACCATCAAGTTATTTACCATTTATACATATAGCAAATATATACTTATTTCAAATTTTTGCCGAAAAGTCCTTAAAACCAAGAATATTTGAATTTCTACTTGTATCAGTTAAAATGTAATTTCAATTGTGACAATTTAAATTTGTTTTTGTTCGTTTATATTTTTGGACTACATTGATATCATTATAAATAAATGTAGCCGATTGCAAAACAATTTAAAAACCAACATCAAGTATACAAATTGAATACGATACTTTAATTGTTGGGTGTCATTTGTTGCATATGTTGAGAATGAAGCACGAAATTCAAATATACAAATAACAAAATATTAAGAAAATTCAACAAATTTTTGGATAGAAATAAAATCATATGTATAAATAAATGAACTATAAAAGCGTTAAACTAAAATAATTTTATCTCACGAAATGCGTGAGCTGCAATTTGTCGGTGCAGATGAAAAAGATTATGAAATAGATTT
The DNA here is from genome assembly GCA_949752835.1 of Empis stercorea. Lineage (NCBI taxonomy): Eukaryota > Metazoa > Arthropoda > Insecta > Diptera > Empididae > Empis > Empis stercorea. The sequence continues at coordinate 868,244 of OX457086.1, forward strand.
TACTATTAAAACTAGTAGCGCAAATAAATTTTTCCATCTGAAATATGAAATGTTGAATTTGAGAAAACAATCAAAATATTTAAACAAATTAAAATAGAAAATATTTAAATTGGAATTGTGCAATAATATTAAAATTTTATATCATATAGATAAGGGATCTTTGATGTATTGCAAAATGGTATTGATATATATTAATTATTTTCCTGATTAACGAAATTTTGTATTTTGAATTCATTCTAAATCATCAAATTCCTATAAAATGCAGCAACTTCTAAGAAATATTATTTCAAAATGTTATTAATTAATTAATCAAACATATTTTTATTTCCACAGAAGCAAAATAAAGCCATTAACTTAAATAATTTTAACTATTTGCGCGTTTTTTTTTGTATGACTTAATTAAGTAAAACAATTTCAATGTGAAAACTACTATATGTACAACTATCAGACGCATTATGTAAAATCGCATTGGAAAAAAAGCCAAAACATACTTAAATGGCAATATAACCAATTGCATTATTATTATTATTTTTTATCTCTATTTTTATGCTTCTTCTTGTTATAGATTCAATGATTCAACAGAGCACTATATGTAATTTATATATAGATTTTCTAGACGACATTACAATCAAAATAGGCAAAAATTAAGAAGGCTTTAATTAAAAATGAAATGTCTTAGAGTTATTCCTTTAAAAAGAGAAATATTTCATTTAATTTTTACTTTTATTATATTTATGAACCAAATAAGCACATTTAAATGCCAAAACAAAAAGTCTTAGATATATGAAGCACATATTTTATAAGAAAATGCAATTGACTTTTTTTTATTAGTATAAAATTGAATTGTTTTTCGTAAATCTAATTTAAAACTAAAACCTAGTTAAATATCCAATTAAAATCAATTTGAAATAAATGTAAGTTTTATGTACATAAAGTAGGTAAAAAAAATTAAGGTGTAATTTTATAATTGGCATTGTTATACCGGAAAACTAACCGCGTGACAACAAATCAAATTTTATAAATTGATTAATCAACTAACCAAAAGGATCAATTATTATATTCAATATAATTTTTTTATACATTTTATTGGTTTATTTAATTGTTTAACAAGATAATATTTTATGTCTAATTTTAGTTAAAATTCAATTGGTTTATTGTTAAATTATTAGTGTACATTTGAAAAATCAATAAAATAAGTTTCTATTTTTATTTTAGAAGTTGCAGGGAGCTTGATATTATGAAAAGGAATTTTTAATAGAAAATTGTTACAAATATACAAAAAATTTGATGTAATTATTAAATTTTCTTTAGAAAGAAAGTCAAGTCTACAAATACGTGTTTTTTGTCCGATTTATTATTAGTTAATTAATTATAATTCGGACAAAATAAATATCCCGAAATCAATAATCAATCAGATTTTAATATAATTCAATTATTTTTTAATGAAAATTATTTTACTTTTGAATAGAAAGTTACGGCAAGAAATCAAAGATTGTGCCGCTATTTAATTGTAAATTCTATTTAATTGTAAATTGAATTTTAAATTAAGATTGCAACAAATTTCCATCTTAATCATTTTAAATTTCACTGGTTAATACAAAAAAGTTTCATATTTTTAATAAATTTTAAAAGTAAAATTTATTGAGCCAAGGTTTAAATATGTATTATAGTTTATATGCTTCGTTAGCGTTACAGGAATTTTAAATGAATCTATATTCTAAATATGTATTTTTAAATTATACTCTATGTAAAATTTAAAATTTAACAAAAATATTGTGGTATTAAAAGTATTGAAAAAAACATACCTTTGGTTATTCTGAAGGAAATCTGAAATTTAAAATAAATTATATAATTAATTATTTAATAAATTATTTAATAAATTATTTTGACTAATTAAATTAAGGTGAAATTTTTTTTAAAAGATTCACTTGGTAAGTTAAATGGTTTCTTAAAATTTTTCCAAGCGCATAGTAAAATTAATTATCCATTACAAGATATAATAAGAAAACCAAATAGGTATTTAAAAATTTAATATGTATACTTGCTTAATTTTAATTTCAATTAAAAAAAAAATATTTATTAATTTTTCTGTTAAATATTTTCATTACACCAATCATTAATAAATAAATTATACAACAAAAATATTTTCAACTAAAGTAAATTAGTATAAGTTTGACTCTGTTCATTACATGGACTTAAATTTGTTATTAATTTTAAATATCTTGAATAGTCTATTAAATTAGTACCATATCATTAAGAAATTCCCTATTTGATTAATCAAAATGGCAATTAAGTTGACACCGTAGTAATATGCTTTTAGGAATTGTTGTGTCATTACATTATTGTTATATTATATATATGTAAAATTGAATTTCATGGTCATGGTGTTAATAAAAGTGAATTTCCTTACTAAAAAACATTATAATATTTAAGAAAGTCTATCAAAAAAAAACAGCACAGACGATAGGCTTTGTTATTAGTGTATGAAAAGTAAAAATTTAATTTACAAAATTTTTTATCTATACAAAACTGGACAATATTATGATACTCTCCTTTATTTTATAAGTAATTTCATAAATTTATGAAATTTTCATTAATTTTTTACATTAAAAATAGCTTGAATAATTTATAAAAAAAAAATCATATACTGACTAAAAAAAAACTACTGCACCTGCCAGTAATTTCTTCAGAGAGCAAAAATGTGATCAAATTTCATGTCTGTACGTACCCCAAGAAGTTGCAATTTTATAGTTTTTAATATTTTTATGTATGTTTTTGAAATATATATAAATCAAAGATAAGAAAATGTATTATTTTTCATAAATTAATATTATTTTATTTCATAAAAAGATATGCTATACTTTTAAATAATTGTTGCAATAATTTTTATGAGTTTTCTTTCCAATGCAGAATAATTGCATCAATGTGTTTTGTATTTTTTTTTTTGGTGGCACGCACGATGGCTTCTTTTATTTATTTATTATTAAAGTTTTATTATTTTAATAATTTCATTATTTTTGTGTAGCTGTAGTAGTGCTATCGAACCGTCTACTAATAAGGGTTTATTGTACATAAGCTGCGCGGAAAAATTTCTTTTGAAAATATTATATATAAAAAATTATGCTCTAATTATTTTGAGGAATTTGTTTGTTTTCTTTTTTTTAAAGCTTTTGAAATTTCATATTGTTGAAATATAAAATGACCAGTGATTTTTGGAGCAGTTTGCTTAATATATTAATTATCAAACATTTAATTTATGTTAAGTATCAGAAATTGAAATGAATTTGACTATTTAGAATTATTTAACTTTAAGGGTCTTATAAATATCTGGAAAAGGGTCCAGAATATGACATTTTATTATGTAGTTTTTCAATCTATATTCTTTTATTTTTAGGTAATTTATTAATTCTCCATGCCAGAAATATAAAAATGTTTCTGAATTCTATTCTTAATTATAATTTAGGACGAATTTGTAACACAACATTCCTAGTTTCATATAATATTTAAAATAGCAATATCAATTTTGTTGTGCTCAAAAATATTGTCTACAATATTGTATACAATATTTAGAACAAAATTTTATTCTATAAAATAATAAATGTACGCGGAGCCCGAGGTCTTCTGATAATGCAAGTATGTACATGAATTTTTATATACTTACTGTTTAACTATTCTTAAACAAAAAACTTATTTTTTTTTGTACAAAATACTCCAGGGCATTTCATGAAGAAAAGGTGCTAACGATCTTAACATATATACTTAAGATTAAATAACATAAATTTTTATTATTAAAGGCAAAATTGTAATGGGTTAGAAAATATATTTAGTTTTTTTTTTTCGGTATGTCCAAGAACACAAATTAATCTGTAGATGAAAAAAAAAATCCTATTACAATAAACCTTAAAAATATAAGAAGAAATGGGAATCTGAAGAAAAAAAAATTTACTTACTTAAAAAACATTAGATTTGTTGTAGTTTTTTTTGAATAGCTTCATTAGTGGTTGCGGTTTTTTTTTTTTTAGGTTAAACAGTCAATTAATTATTAAAGGTAGAAAAACATTGTTGCATGAAAACAGATCAGTTTCAAAATATATAGTATATTTTTTTTGTTATCCTAATCAAATATTATTTCACGATAATGTATTTTACTTATAATATCTGATCATAATATTTGTTTGATTATTGCTGAATGTATCATGTTCTGACAAAATGTAATTTCTTTAGATTTTTGATGAGGTTTTTGAACCTTTTTTTTATACATGAGAATATTATTGAAGTTATGTGTTAAAAGTAGTTTTCATATTTTGACAAATCATCTTGAATTTATATGATAAAACAGATGATATATTTTCTGAATTAATGTTTGGTGATATTTGGGATATTAATGTTAGAATTGATCCAGATACAAATTGTGAATTTTCACACTACAGATATTTTATTCGATAATCTTGTTTCTTATTCTTCATTATTTTCATAATTTGAATTCTATAATCTTCGAATAGAGTAAAACTATTATTATTTAAGTTAGTTTCAATTTAATATTTAGTTGCTAAACAAATTATTTATTATCTGTCAGTATGTCAATTCTTTCTAAAAATTAATTGCTTATATCTTTTTTGGATAAAAGTGAACCAAATTCCAACCAAAATAAATGCTGATTTGTAACTAATATTACTAAATTGTATTTTAAGCTTTTCTGTCAAATTTCATGCATACACACTTGACTAAATTCAATTGACTTAATAGTTCATAATAATACTAAAAGATTATAGCTTTGTATGAACTATATGAACTATTAACGCTATTTTAATAAAATCTCATTTTTATCTATACACGTATATAAGCTTTTCATAAATATTTGAACATGAAATTACAATTCAGTTTATTCGATGATAAAAATTACAGCAACAACAAAGAACCAAGGCAAATGAAAAAGAAACATTATTAAAATGATGTTTATACGATTATTTTGATTGATCATCAAAAATACTTGAAAATGTACTCCTACCTGTGAATCAAAAATAACAGGAACAATAATCAAAACTTTAGTTATTTTCATGGTTTTTTTTGGCGCTCCAAAACAAAAATTTATCTTAAAAAAAAATGTTTTCCAAATTAATACTAAGAAAATAAATAACAACAATGAGCAAAGAAGAGTGCAAGTATGTGCTAAGAGCACACCTTTTAGGTTTAGAAACATTGGCACAAAGTGTCTAAAGAAATCTGTTAAGTTGAGCTTATAAAGTTAAGGCTAGGTTAAATGGTGTGTTAGATGATTTTTTGTATTTTGTGATTTAAAAACGATAAACATAATTCAACAGCTTCGAGATAAAAATAACAAGAAATTTAATTTTGTTTTCAACAATAAAGTAGACAACAACAACAAAATTAAAGTTTTATAGGACTTACAAGTTGATTTGTTAGTAATATTTTTTAAGTGCTAAACAATTACATGATTTTTTTTTTTAATGAAAATTATTTTGAACAAGTTTTCAAAAAAAATATTTGTTAACCCATCTGCAAATTGAAAAATATTGTATAGTACTTGATTGTACTTTTGCAGAGATATCAAAAATAGTGGGAGAAAATGTAAAAAAAAAACAAAGTTTTAATGGATTTAAATGTGTTAGATTGATTTGATTTTGATATAAAAATTGATTTAAAAAAAATTAAAATAAATTTAATTTGGAGAAATTGTTAAAAAAACAGTAATTTTTTATTTAGAATTTATACCACTTCAATTTGTTCTAATGATTTGACTCTCTGTGAAATATAAAATATATTATAAGCAGATTGCTCATTCGTAATAAATGAAGCAAAGTTAAGTTTTTGTAACTAATCTGGTGGTCTAATTTAAAATATTGACTAAAATTGTAATTAGGACCTCAAAATATGCTGGTACGGTCGAAAATAATTTGTCATGTAGTCCTATTTTTTTCTACAATTTAAAAATATCTTAATTTACATTTAATAAAATTAATTAAAAAAAAAATTTTATTAAAAAACTATCTAATTATCGATTTTATTTGTAAAACTTGGAACTATTAACAAGCATCAAAATTTTGAAATGTTGAAAAATTTAAATATATATATGTTCATCTTAACCGATTACGAAGATTTAATCGTATTTTTTACCACAAATTTTACAGTATAGGCAAAAAGAATATATACATTGTAATAAATATAATTTATATGCCAAACAAATTACCACAATTATCAGTGGAGTTTAATTTATATGCGGAAACATAAAAGATAATAGTTAAATGATTATTAATAAATAGCAAACATTGTAGGTTTAATTGGAAAAGTTTTGATGAATATTTAAGTAGTTAAATTTTTTGTTTATGAATAAATTATAAATGAAGTAAAATTTCAGTTGATTTTAGTTTTTATTAACAATTCTTGAGAAGAAAATGTGTCTGTTAATATGGTCACAGATGGCCAGACAGATGGAGATGGACAATTTCCGATAATAGAAAAACACATTAAAAATATTAGTCTACAAAATTATTGTTAGTTATCTATATAATTAAAATATATTAATTTATATAAATAAATTCGTTACCTATAAGCTAATAAAATTTAAATAGTATAATTCGTTTACAAATCTAAAACTTATGAGTATTACCGACATATTTATATTATAAGTATATAAATTTTAAGTGTAAGTATTTAAAGATCGACTTTCTTCTTCTGGATAACTTTTAAAATTTAATTTCTTTACTCAAAATTTTATTTCATAATATTGTATTTTAATCAAATTCTATACAAACAAACTATTAAATGTTTCTTAATTTATGATTTCTAAATGAACTTTAGATGACGACATTAAGTACAGAAAATAATGTGTCCCCACCGTAATAGATAGAAAAGAAGTTAATACGCAAAATTATCCTGTCTTCTAAAATACAAGTTTCAAATTTATGTTTTTTTAAAACAAAATATTATAAAAAAAAAATTTAAATAAATTTTTTCATTTTCCACTTTATTTGCATACAATTTTATTTATTATGTCCATTTTTTTATAGCTCCAACACTTATTATATTTAGATATTATATGTTTTTGTTTGCGACTTTGAGATATTTAATAAATCTACCATATATTTATCGTGCTGATAGCATGCGCTAAAAGGTGGTATATACATATAAGCTTTTAGATTATTGTATATAAAGTGTAAATAAATAAAAGATATTTAAAAATATAATTTTCTTATAGCAACATAATATAGTGAAAATTTTATAATATAAAAATTTTGCTGGCTTTAATCATTTTATGAAAAGCTGTAAAATATAGTATTATAATGTTGTTTTATATTATATAGCTTAAAGGCTTTTTGACTTCAAATTATGATTATAATAATAAAATATTTAAATAAATTTTGCAAAGACACAGATACACACATAAGAAAAACAATGCAAAAAAAACATGTTTTTGTGGTCATTTAAATTTACACTTGCATCCAAATTATCTTTATATAATATTATAAAACTTAAAACTATGTTTTTTTTTATGCTATAAAATTTCAAATCGTGGGAAAATTTAATTTCTATTATACATGCATAATTTAGTTAGTTTTTTTTCTGGAAAAATATTAGAAAAATTGAAATTTTTGTTTATTATTAAATTATACCATAAAAAAATATTGAATTAGTATACTAAATAATTTCAGTGTTTCATGGTAATTTTATGGTATGGTTACAAATTAAGTGAACTTATATGAAAAATTTGAACTTTTCGTATATTCTCAATATATTCTGAATATAGAGAATATTTAAGGAGATTAATTGTGATTAATATAATTATAGATATTAAATATGTAAAAAAAAATTATATATTAGTTAGCTAGTTAACAGCTTTTACATAGTCAACTAATTGGATCGAAAATTAGACCACAATTTATTTGTTACAAAAAATAATTATTAATATTTTTAAAAATATCGATTTATATTTGATCTAAAAACCAATAATTAATTTTTATATAAATAATTAGCAGCCGTGTGACGTGGACAATTATGTAAAAATTCCAATAATCAAATTAGTTCTTTAGTTTATTTTGATATTAGAAGTTTACTGATTTAAAAATTATGTAAATTAGAATGTAATCTATTTTCTGTTAGCCGATTTTTTCTTAAAATATGAAATAATTAATTAAAACTTAAGGTGTCTTTACAACCCTCAATATTTCATATAGAATATTCCAGCTAGGTCATTTAATGCCTTTAAAAAAATTTGTAAAAAAAACTAAATTAGTTTAGACAAAATCCCACACAACGACACAACATGCTAAAAACTAATACCGAAAAGTTTTTCTAATAATTTTTATAACTACATAAAACATTTTACAATTGATTACATTTAAGATATTTTTATCCTCGTTTGATTTTTTAATCCTCTCATCTACCACAGAAAGAAAAAAAATCAAAGACAATTATTTAAGTTTTAGGAAAATAATAAATTTTTAATTGAAATTGTTCGAAATTAAATCTTTTTTTTTTTTTTGATATTTTTTCGAAAATAATATTTGACATAAATTGAGTAGGTGCAGATATATCAATTTGAAATGTCATATTTTTATATAAATTTCAATTTGTGGCGTATTTTAACTTTGATGTGACATGTGAAATTTTTGTTATAAATTAAAATTTGTGTTGGTTTATTTTGATAAATTAATTATACAATGAGTATTAGATTATTTTTCTAAGCGAGCATTCAACTTATAGAAATTACTTATTATGGAAATCTATGTAATCATTATAGGGTTCATGTCAATCAGTTCCAGCTGAATTTGAAGGATTCAAATTTTAATTTTATTATAATTATAGTTATATGAAAAGCATAAATTAGATCATCAAAGGAAACTTTAGAAATTTGTATGGCAATAAGCCAATGACTATAAAATAATGAACATTTAAAATAATGATCTATAAAATATGATATTTATTATATTTTCCATCAGTAAGCCACAACCTTGTCAAATTATTGTATTTGTAACCTTTTAGCGGTTACTTTACCGAGTAGTCTCCTCAAATATTTTATTATTTCAGCTACTGCTGCATATAAATGGAATTTTTTCTGTATGCCCAACGGTTACTTAGAGGAATAATATAATCCGCTTTAAAGATCTTTAAAAAACTGCACGCCATTTTGCAAAGAAGTCTAACGTAATTGAATAATATAAAAATATTATAATTATGTAATTATTTTTAAATATTATTCAATCCATGATAAATAATATATATTATAGGATACTTTATAGAAAGAAATAATTGACATTATTAATCTTAAAAGTATACTACTTAAAAATAAATTGTTTAATTATTTTATAAAATCATAAAATAAATTAAGACACCTTAAAGATAACCAAACAAAATTTAGTGTCAATTTTATTATCTCATAAATAATAAAAGTAGGTAAGTATGTAGCTATTTATAGTAATTTGTAAGTAGCTCTTTTGGGTATTTATTGAAACTTTTCTACCTACTGTATTTTTTTTTTAGATTATGGGACAACATTAAAATATTTATGTTTGTCTTGTACATTGAACAACAATCAATAATTTTTTATTAATTAGTAATATTTACAATTTTATATATTTTCTTGTCCAAACGAAAACATGATTATTTTTTTTTGTTTGCTTAGTTAGTGTCAAAACATCTTAATAATTTTTGGTGTGTATACATATAATAAATATTCGAAAAGCTTTGTTTTAATTCATCTTATATGCTTATCCTATAATTTCATATTTCGACATTTTTGACATGGGATATTTTTAAACTTTATAATAAAAAAAAAAAAAACACGAAAAAACAACACTTTATACTTGTAACAAAGTTGGTGGTCTAATGTTCAATATTCGTGACACTAAAGCTACAACATTACACATTGAGGTAAACATAATAAATTTATGCTGAGAAGAATATGCTAATAGAAATTTCTGTTTTTATTAAACATAAAAAAAATAGTTTTTATAGTTTTTTTTTGTTTTGTCTTTTTAAATTGGAAATTTATTTATTTTATGTTGTAGATCAGTTATAGAGAGTTTGTTGTATTTTTTTTTGCAAAGAAGCTTTACATATAATTTTCATATAATTTATGTTACACTTTAATTGAAATTCAAGTGTGGGAGTCTCGCATTTAATATTTTGCAATAAAAAATATTCTTGAGGCGATATTTTAAATCAAAAGATTTTCAAGATGTAAGATCCTATATTCCTATATACAGTTTTTTTGGTTATGGAAAGTAACTTTTTTATAGCTTTTTTTTTTTTTATAGATTTATTAATTGTTTATGAAAATTGAAACGAGTTCTAATATAAAATAATGTTTCGCTTTACTAAATAGTTATTAACATAATTATTTGCATAAAAAATACTAGAGGCAAAGAATTAAGCGTCGACCTGAATATATGTTATACTCGTAGCGTTCTTACTCGGTATCTACAAACGCGAGGAATGTAGGGAGGCAGATATCATTTTTCATTTATGATATTCCGGACATTTAATACTCTTGTGAACCCTTTAATAAATGATTTTTCTGTCGTGCAATAATTATTGGTCACTTAAAAGGTGCATTTATCCTACTTACTACAAAAATAAATTTTTATTGAACTAAGTATATGAAGTTCCACCAAAAATATTAAATTTAATTTTGAAATTAGTTTATGCAAAAATATTAAACTCAATTCTAAAAAAATGATTTTAATAAAAGATTTAATTTTTCGAAATTCGTGCGATTTGTACTCGTAATAATTATAATACCTTTGAAAACTCTGTAAACTACTAAAATTTTATATCTGATTATTTAATTTCTCTCTTTTCAAATGAGTCCCTATTATTTTTGTATGGCCAATTATTTTAACCGCAATTTAATATTTTTAATTTAAAAATTTCAGGTTCTAAAAATAATTGGCTTAAACAAAAATATATTAAGATTTGAATCTTTGTCAAGGAGTGGCCACAAAAACAGAAACACTTATTAATTGTAATAAAAAATATAATAGATCTAATATTAATTCTGCAGGATTTTTTTTTTACTATTGTATAATTTAAATTTTTTCATTTACAAATTGTAATATTATAAATCAGTTAAATTTATTATTATTATTCAAATTTTGTTGCACCTAAAAAACCAAATTTCTTATTAATAATGTGCTAGAAGCTAGAAAATTATTACTATTTGATTATTATTAATAGGTCAACACTATTTAGCATATCATATAGCATAAGTATAAAGGTTAAATTCGCTTCTAGCAATGTTAAACACATATATCTAAAATATAAATGATCGAAAAATATTAGTTGTTCGAATAAAATTTGATTATATACTCGTATTATTATATCTTTGACAATTAAGAATATTGATAAGTGTTAAAAGAATTTATCAAATAAGCTAAAAGGCATAAAGTTATAATAATTTCAACATTTATACATAAATATAATGTGTAATGCTGTCGTGATTTTCACAATTGGGGGGGTAGTTACAATCCTTGAACAACATGGTCGCTCCAATATATAAACTACAATTATTCAAAATCAATGTCAAATTTAATGAACCTTAAATTTTATATTATTTTGTATAATAAAAAAATTATCACATTTTTTGAAACACTTTATAAAACCGACCTGATTCAATTTTTAGTATTTTTTTTTTAAAGGGAATTATTTGCAACTTTAGTAGATAAATCATTACCAAAAAAAAAAACCCAATTTAGAATGACAATGTAAATTTTAAATTCCAAAACCAAAAAAAATTTAATTGTGCAAAAAAAAAAACTTTGACAACAATTTCATTATAATTGGGTATTCAACTGTCAAGTTCAATGCTCCATATTTGTTAGTTTTTGCACAATAGAAATATATTTATAAATTGACCAGGAAATCATAGCGATCTTAAAAGCGTTACAATTTAATTTTACAGAATTTTAATCGAGCGGCAAAGATTTCCCTAAATACAATAAAAAAAAAACACAACAATAAAAGAAAAGATTTATTAGTTTGGTCCATAAGCTTTGTCTCCATAAAGTTTATTTTTAGGTAATAGTCGTATATACATAAATGGAAATTGAACTCTAATCTGAAGAGAAAAAGTAATAGATATTTTTTTTTGTTGTCTATTTTTCGTTTTGGTCATAAGCAATAAAATCATTAAGAAAATTTAATGGAATATTTTACCTATTATTTTGCTTAACAAAAATGATACCTAGTTAATGATTTTCCTTTGTAAAATATCAAATTAACACAAAAACTAAATTGGTATTCTACATTATTTAAATATTTATATAGAAAATTAATTTAATTATACAGCAATTAAAGAAGATAATTTATTTAATTAAAAGCTTCTTTACTGAAACAGAGATCTATCATTTTAATACCATCATGAATACTAACTTTGTAGCGATGATATTACGAAACCATTGTGTATAATCTATAATTTTATTTTGAATAACAGTCGTGGTAATTGCTGCAACTAGAGTAGCTCGGAACATCGCATGTTGGAATCCTCCCAGTTATATAATGTATTAATATTCTGTACGTCTTGGCATATTAAACGACTCTATGACCTTTCTTTTAAATGAACTTTAATCAGCTTATATTTGAATATAAATTTAAATATTCAATAAATTTAACATACTTAGCTATATTTGACCAAATCTAAACATTTTGCAAATTATTCATTCATAAAAATTTTAATTTTTTCTGCAATAAATCAGAATATTTTCTTTCAAATACAATTTATCCATTAAACTTATTCTGTTATTTGCTTCTAAAATTTGGATTTTTTGCTGTTATTCATCCCTCACTGATTATTACACGAATCGCCCTCATTTACCAATTCAATAATTTTAAATCAAATACAACAAAAACTTAATTTACCATTTACCAACACCAAAAACCAAAAAAAAGGTCAAATTTTTTTTAACAGTAGTTGGTAATTTTCAAAAAAACTCTTTAATCTTTACTCATGTAGAGCTTTTTTCAAAGCTAGAGCAGCAACAAAAAAAAAACTGCCAACATTCATTTTTGTAATATTTACAAAAAAAATGTGTTTTTTTTTCTTGTTGGGAAGAATTCAAGAGTTTTTTTCACGCCAACAATACCACCACAAGATTAAAATCCATGATTTTTTTCTCAGCTCAGCAAAAAATCGTGAGTCGAAAGCAAAAACAAAAAACAAACGGAAATTGATTTTTATTGTCAGAAACTTGATCGAGTTTAGGTGAAAATCTAGTTATGATATTTTTTACGGGCTTATGATTCATCATTGCGAGAATCTCATTAATTATTATTATGAACTATGCGGTGCACGAGTTTCAGCGATCAAAAAATATTTGAAGAACAAAAAGTTCAAGTATAGATTTTTTTTGCTAGCTATACCATAGAATTCAGTTTAATTTTTTGAAGGTGGATTTTTATTCATTATTATTGGTAATTTTATTGAACCGAAAAATATCTAGTTTTCTATGTATACCATTAAAAATGATTCTTTTTGGTATTATATTTTTTTAAGAAGATTTTGTGTAATTAAAGAGTATATAAATTTTTTAACGGATAATTTGTAATGATTTAAAGAAAGACATAAAAGAAATTACTTAATGACATATTTTAAGTTAAATAATTTAATTTAATATCTTAAGCACCAGTTCCGTATCAATTTCGATGCTGCATTATTTGTTTAAAGGATTAAAAAAAATTATAAATTCGAGGATTAGAAGATTTCTTTATAATATAATAAAAGTGGCATAATCTCTTTTAGTCTTTTAGCCATTAGACAGAACTAACAAACTATCAATCTTGATATAAACTATGTACTACTAAATTAATCATAAATAGTAAGGGAATACTGTAAAGTACAAAGTACTATATACAAAAAAAAAAAAAAAACAATAAATTTTCAAATTAAACTAAACGATAAAATCTAACAAAAAAAAGTTTACTACATAAATAACAAGAAAAAATAAATTTAAAAAAATGTCTGAAATTAGATTTGATTAAAAAAGAATGCGATCCAAATAACAGAAAAACAAAATCTCATTTTCCATTAAATTCAAAAATGATTATACTTCAAATTAATTGCTTTAGTAGTCTACCGGTTTTTGTTACTTTTTGGTTTGGTGCCAACCCAGAGTAAAGTAGTGGTGGCATTGGTATAAAAATAACTATAACTAATTAGCATTTTTTCAGAAATGCAAAAAAAAAAACTAACTACAATGCTTTGAAAATACCTTTTAAAATTTATGTTGTGAAAAATACAAGAGTTAATAATATAAAAGGAAAAAAATAGCATTAATGTAGAGATACATATTAAGACAGGAAGCAAATTGTTGAATTGGTTTTGTTTAGCAAATTTTGAGAAACTGAAGATATTTTAATAGCCAAACATTATTTGTTCTCTGTTTTTCTTCTTTAAAAATGTTTCCACGTACAAATAGTTTGTTTTTTTAATTTTCTTGTAGGAAAATTTATGAAGTGTTTTTTCTTTTATGATTCATTAGAGTACAAGCATAAAATTATAATATTTTAAATCATAAAATTACAATTATTAATAATAATGAAAAAAAAAAAAATGTGAGCTAAATATGAGGGAAAAAAAATGAAGTAAATTTGTGGTGATGTGTTGATTTAATTTTATGGTCTGATTATTTTCTTTATATGATTTATTATTTTATATTAAGATTATTACATTTTTTTATTGTATCGGTGGAAAAATGAAAAAAAAAACAAACCTTTAAATTCAATGAAATAAATTTATTTGCATTTATAAAGTATATGAGGAAACTTTAAGTTGAATTATTTGAGTGCGATGACGTTTCAGATTACCGAAAACTTTAATTTTCATTTAAAATGAGGCAGAAGTTATTGATTTTTGTCAACATATTGATTCTTTTAATTATTGTTAAAATCCTGGTTACAAAAACGACATCTAGAAAAAATTAATTCAAAACCATATACCGGAGCTCAAACTAATTGAACATTGTGAGCTAAATTAAATTAATATTCAATTTTAATTCTTTTAATTTTGCAAACTATTATATATTTCAATATAACTAACTGAGTCCAATGGTAAAGATGGCTATAATTTTACATATAATTAAAAATTATTTAAACTTATTATTTTTCCTATGTATATATTTCGATAATTAGGATAATTTAAATATTTTATATAATGTATTAAAAGTGAAATATAATTTTAACATAAATTATAATTTCTAATACATATTAACATATATAACTTTTGTGTATATACTTAAGATATACATATTTGTGAATAAATCTTTCTACATTAACAATTTTTTTGTTATAGTCGAAAAAAAAAGTCACGATTTTATTGAAAAATAAAAATGAATAAATTATTAAGTATAACAAAAATAAAAAAATAAACTAAACACACTATACTAAAAGTAAAAAAAAATATAAATGAAACAATTTCAGCATGAATGAATAACTGAATTTTTCATATAGAAAATTAATGTAATAAATGCATAAATATTTTTATATTATATTTTAAATAATATATATTTATAAATAAATTTATGATATTTGTAATTTGTACGATTGATTAAAATCTTTGATAATGTGAACAACACAAAATTATATTTATGTTACAATAATAAAAATTTATAGTAAAATGCTTTAATAACACTTTTATAAGAATATTGAAGAAAATACTAGTTTTTTGTGCAGACCTCATGGAGACGGAGGTAAAGTATACACATATACTTTTACATATAATATTTGGAAAATATCTATGCGTGGTAATTTCGTATATAGAACATAAATATTCGACAAAGATTTCTTTAATTTTAACAAACATGAAAAAAAGTAGACTACTTCTGAAAATAAAAAAGAATTGATTCTTGGGCAAATTAAGAGATTTCTCAATTCTGTTTGCATAATGTTGTTATAAATAAAATTCCCCGTCTATAGACACCAAATTCTCCTATATACTTTCGACGTTTTACCCAAAAAAAAATGGCAATGGGTTACCTTGTTTTTTTTTCGGCGTAAAACATAGACATTTTCCAATATAAGTGAATTTGGTATCTATGGACGGGGAATTATAATAAGAATATCAAAACCAATTCCAAATCTCTTTAAATTTGCCCAATTTATATAGCAAAAACTTGAAGAAAAGTCAGAAAAAGATGTATTTTGAGTTTGAATATAAATTAATTTAAAATGGTGTTCCATTGAAAACTTGACAAAAAATAAATACTGCTTAATCTTCTGACCAAAATTTCACATAACACTTTACAAAACTAAACTTAATATTCAAATTTTATAAAAATATTTATCGAAATTTTCTTTAAAAATTTATTTATATCGTAACATCTACATAATTTACATATATCATAAAATACTATATACATAATTTGTTTTATGGTATCCCATGCTTTTTTGCTCTAATAAAATATAATAATAAAAAAAATTTGTTATTATAGCTAATAGATTTTAACCTTCTATATTAGTTTTTATGTTTTGTGTGTATATATCTAACGATCGGCACTATGCAAATTTAAAGAACCCGGATCTTTAAAAAAATAGTTAAATGTTTCTCTTTTGCTAAGTATAATAAATTTATTAATAAAATCAAATCATTGTAACTAGGCAAAACAACAAGAAATACACGTTCAAATATTTGCAATTGTTAAAATATTGCACATTTGAAGTAAAATTAATTAATAATATATAAAAAATACTTAATATAGTTAGAAAATAATGGAAAATTGTATATAAATAATATATCAGTTAATTTAATTTTATTAATTATAATAATATTATAATAAATTTTGTTATACTATTAAATATAAATCATTTTTGTTATTTTAGCCATTAATAAAATTAATTTTATACTTTAATAAAGTAATTATAAAGTATTTAATTTTTAGGTTAGAAAAATAAAAACTATGAAATTGCAATTTTCTTTTATTAATTCCCTGTTTTAAATATTGTATATACATGAAATGCTATAGTTACAAAATTGTAATAATCATTTCCGCGCTTTTAAATCTAATGTACATAATATTTCTTGTGGTGCTTGAAGGTTTTGTTATCCAAGTAATTGACTATAATAAATAAATTGTCGGTATAGAAATTAAAGATGTTAATTTTAAATATATTTAAGAGTATGTATTAAAATGCATTTAATAATAGGTAATTTGTATAAAATGTCTAATATATTTTTCTTATATTATTCGATTAATGTTAAAAAAATTATTAATTTAGGAAATTATGTAGATATAAAATTACATAGTTTTTGAATGGTGATTCTATGGTTTGAAAATAAGATTTTTTTGATACAAATATAATATTCCTATTGTAAAATGGAAATTATAATATGTATTAAGAATTAATAATATTATTTATACCGATGGAATTACATACATATAGCAAAATTTTTATTGGTAACGCGAAGGAAAAACCTTTAAACATCTTTATAAGTGATTTTTCACATTGCTCAGGCCTTGATGCTAATTCTAACAATTTAATTATCGACTGACACGTTATTTAGACTCTGGTATATTAAGTTTTAAAGTAGAAGTTGCGGAAGGATTAATATTAATATTGTAATCTAAGACAATAATTATTGTAAAATATTTATTAAAGTTTGTTTAATTTTTATTACATTTTTCTGTTCATTTTTCTGTTCATTACAAATCATTTTATATATGACAATTATTTTTTACATATAAGCACCTAATTATCACAGATTTTCAAACTAAACTTGACATATTTTATTGCCACGAGATAAAAAAAAAAAAAAAAATAATAACATCCCAGGAGGATAAGTATTTCCCAGTTGACAATTTTTTTTTTCTTTGGTTTTGTCATACGCGATTTGTTGCTACTTTAATTGAATCCAAAATATTTGTTGCCATTTTACCATAAATTAAATAAAATTAAATATAAATGACAATTAGTATAAGTAAAAATAATAAAATATTATGTAATCCATTACACTGTAAACCAATTCTTCTAAAATAAACTTATGTTATAAATTACCAGATTATCAGAATATGAAAAAATAGGACATAAATTTTATTCCACATAACTTTAGGAAATTTAATTAATTAAAATTATATATTTTTTTTTATGAATTTTTAAATTTATTTCACTAATAAAAATTTGAAATTAATTTGTGTCATAAATTTTGAATTAATTAATCAAACTTTGATAAATTTATTAAAAATATTTGATATAAAAATGTTATTTTTTGGTGTTTTTGTTGACCAATTTTTAAGCTATTTAAAATTATAGTTTAAAATTTTTCTCTGTTCAATATATAAAGAAACTTTCTCATAAAACTTTTTTTTATTACTCTGCAGATTAAGGTATCACCACAGAGCAAGGCCTAATCGAAGTCGATGAGAAATTTTTTATTGATAGTTTTTTTTTTTTTGGAAAAGGTCCATAAAATTTATATTCTTCTTAGTAATTTTGACATTAATCAAATAATATAAAAATTTTGTGGGTATTTTTATATTTTATGTTTATATAGTAAATTAAATTTGGATTATGGTTTTTTTCTTTGAAATTTGGAAATTCTCATACGTATATACGCGCTGCTATATTATTAATACAATTTTGCGAAAGAAAATATTAGTTTAAAAATATAGGTTAAATAAATAAATAATTAAGAACTATAATAATTAGTAATTAACTAAAACTATAAAAATTCTTTTTTTTTTTTGCTATTTATAAGCTTCTAAAAATCTTATTTGAGGATTAATTAATATTTTATATATAATTATAAATCAGATAGTCAAAATTAAAGTAGATTAATCGAGTAAATCATTAAGATTTCTACACAAATCTAGAAATTTTCATTAAACATGGATTAGGAATTCTCTAAATATCTCTATGCCTATATCATATTTTCTCTTAATCAAATGTTATTTTATAAAATAGTGATTTATTACAGATATATACTATGAAAAATCATAAAAATATAGTAATTAATATTCTAATGATAATTTATCATCTTAAATTCGTCGCTATAAAATTGAGTATAGTTCAAAGTGAGTTGTTTCTAGAAAAAAGTGGTTCGATATAAAAATATTTAGTGCTTTCAATTTATAAAAAAATGTATCAGTTTGAGAATAAATAGAAGATTAAGATGCTGCTTCCTATATTGCTTGTAAAATAATCGTATTAAATATGATAAATGATCGATAATATATACTTAAATGCAATAAATAAACCAAAAATAGATAATAATTATAATAATACTTGATTAAAAAAGAGAATCAATAGAATTTAACTAATCTAAATTAACTGAACATTTACATAATTATATAGTCCTTGCTCATATAAATCAAAATTAAGAAATGTACATAGTAAATCCATAATTGTCATTTAATTAATTATTATTATATTGCTAATAGTATTAATTATGCTAATAATGTAATTAAGCATACAAGTTTATAGTGGACAATAAAAAAAAAATTTAATTGCTCTTAAATTAATAAATTAAATTCAATATTTAATTGACGAAACTTTTATAATAACCATAAATAAAAAATAAATTATATTTCATAATTTTTTTCAATAGATACTAGTAGGTAATATATACTATATTACAATTTAAGTATACTAAAAATTATGCTCTTTTTCGTTACATTTTATTTTGACATTAAATTGAACATATGTTCTCCTTCACCAAATATAATATGTACATTAAATTAATGTTTAAATTGAGAAATTAAAAAAAAAATTAATTTCATTATTTTTTCAAATTCATTTTTTTGTACACAATTATTTTGTTTTGGTTAAAAATTTTTTAACCATTTAATGGTTTTTCTTAGTTAAACTTAACAATATAAATTTAAATTCAACATGAAAATAGTATTAAATTGACCACGTATAAATATAACATAACATTATGTTTCTCAATTTAGATTTAGAGCATTTTCTATTGCCAATTTTTTTATTATTTATTTCTGGTAATTATTTTTTTTTATGTATATTATAATTAGTTTTGTATTTTTAAACTACAATGATTATATTTTTGAACCAATTATTATTAAAAAATTGAATTAGATGCGGTTTTTAGGGCAATTTATTTTAATTAAATAATTTTGTTTGGAGGATAAGGATCGAAATTAGTAGAATTACAAATTTATATGTTAAATTTTGTTTAGAATTTTAGGAATTTCCTGAGTTAATTCATAATTTGAAGTTATAATCCTTAAAATTGAATAATTCTTAAACTATATGACATTAATTAATAAATTTAAACAATGTATAAAATACTTTCAATTTAATTTTTTGTTAATTTTCGTAAAAAATTAATATTTTGCATTTTTTAACACATAAATTTCGAAATTTGTAATTTATACTAGCAATGCCTGAATACCAGATTAAATTTACTCGAAAATGACACAAAAAGGCTTCATCATTACAACAAGACTCCATCAACGGAAATAGTTTGATTCGGCCAAAAATTAATTAATTTGTAATGCTTAATTTTTATGCTTGTAATGCTTTCGCAGCATAAAAAAAGAATTATGCATTTAGTTTCTTAGAAATATCTTGTAAAACTACAAAAACTTATAATTTTTAATTTTTAACAAATTTTTCACATTAAAAATTCAATTATAATAAAAGATTATTATAATTACTTTTAATAACAAAAAATTTTTCATTAAAAAAAATTTCACAGTCATTTTGATTATTATAAATAAAAAAAAATTACCGATTAAATTTAACATTAATACAAAAAAAAAATTCCAATTAATCTATTAAGTAAAATTATTCAGTTTATTTTTAAACCAATTATTTCTTACTAAAAATATACATAGATTTTTTTATACTGAATTTTTGAATTTACATTAATTTTTTTTAGCCTTGATTTATGATTTACCCTATAAACATTAAATTTATGACAATTATAGTGAAAAAATATAAACTTATTATTGCGTAATTGTGAAATATTAATTGTGTGTGAAAAATTTCCAACATTTTCAAATTAATTAATTATAAAAAAATTTAATAATTTTTCTTTCGCTTGAATGAAAATTGAAATATAAAATAAATTATACAAAATTCCACAATATTTTTTTTTTTCTTTAACATTTTTTCGATATGCTTTGACTAACGCAGAATTTTTGTTTTTATTGCATTACATATTGCAATATAGAATATGTACGTATATTGTATAATTTTTAATTAAAGCGTTTTCCGTGTAATAATAATAATAATAAAAATCATGATTATAAATTTTCACTGGAAATTTATTTCTATTTTTGTTTATAATTTTTTCACATTGTTTTAAATTTTTTTTCTATTTTAATTCTTGATGTGCGCGATTAGGTTGCATACCAAACACGCAATTTTCTGTTTTTCAGTTTAATTAAAATTGAAAAATAATGATGTATAAAAAGAAATTAAATCGTTGTTAGTACTTTTCTTATTTATAAATGAAAAATGGTTATTAAATTTTTCGAAAAATTCGTTTTTACATGATTTTCAAATGCACGAATACCATCAAAACTATTCATTACAATTTAGATTATACAATATGGTTCAATCAAATACGAAAACCAAACAAAAAATCGAAATATATAAGTAAAATTTTTAGATTTTCAATAATTATAAATATAAATATAATTACTATTAATTAATATTTAAAATAAATTAATTTCTCCTGTTGCTATTTTGCATCCAAAATTCATAATTATGTGCAAAGTGTTTTTGTGGAAAAAGGTGGAAATGTATATAGAAAATGATGTATAAGATATTAATATATTTTATATATTTCCAGTGAATAACATCAATGAAAACGAAAAGTAATTGATTATTAATTAATAAACTTGTTTTAAATTTGAAATTTCAATAATAAACTATATAAAATATAATTATCGAGTGCTTACCAAAGAAATATAATAAACTTAATGTTAATTGTATAGATATCAGTAATATTTTTAATTACAAGCTTTGGGATATATTCTGGACAGATTCCAGGTTGGAAATAAATTAATACTAGAATAATGGTCGGAGTTATGGATTAGTTGTCAGTATTAATTTAGTTAGAAATTTTTTTTACTTTAAACGATTTAGTAATCCCAATCATAATAAAAGTTGCAATTACAATTGATTCCAAATAGTAAATTACATTTAGAAAATCCAAAAATATTAAATAATTAAAATATTTTTCACTTCATTTAAATTTTATAAATAACAAATTGATTGAAAAATTCATTATAGTAAAGATAAATACAAATTGAACCAATAAAATCATTATTTAAATTTCATTAAAGTAAGTAACGGTATATGATTTATTTTATTACAACAATTTTATAACATTTTCTATTAAAAGGTATCTAAATCCATAGTTAATTTAAGACCTATAATATTTCTGCAATGCCGCCTTTTTCTAATACATATAATCACTTAATTGAAATTGAAATAAAAGAGCTTGTTAGCGTTGTCTCTTAAACTGGTCCATTATTATTTTACATAATAAAAGAATCATTTTTATAGTTTACGTACGTCATTCAATACACGTCAAAGCAAAAATAAAACTATTAAATGATTGCAGCTCCTTTATACAGATATATATACGTTATATTTGATTAACCGCAGGACTTTATAATAATTATATGATTGATAACCAAAATGCTAAGTATCAGTAAATTCAATATATAATTTTATATATTCCTTTTGAACAAGACCGCGACGACACATATAAAGTCAGTAGAGTAAACTATGTATAAGATAATAAGAAATATGCAAAAATATTTATTTTTTTAATCTACGCGAACCGCAAATTAAAATCAATGTTAATAGTTTAAAGCGTTTATTATTATATAGTTTTCATCTTTTGCTTTTAATAATATACGTAATTATTATTATTTATTATACCATATAATTTTTTTGTTGTTACTACGTTTTGTAGCTGAGTTAATAATTTAAACTTATTTATTTGGTTTCCTTTTTTTTTGTTGTTGTTGAATTTGGAAGAGTGAACCTGTTTCATTTGAACTTGTGGAACAAGAACATTGAGAATAAATAACGCGTGTTTATTTTAAATGCATAGTTTTGATGATGAAGGTTATCAAGTTGGCACACATGCTACATAGAATTTAAAATATTCGTGGGAGTTTTCTTTATGTAGATCTAGCCTATTGACCCAATTAAAATACTTATGGAAATTTGGTTGTATATTGTGTTATGTTCCTTCATATTAGGAATAAATAAGTAATTTCTATTGTAAAAGGATATCAGAATCTATGTATATATCGTTTTTTATTGTGTCTTAAAAATTGAGCAGATTGGAGCATGCAGAAGGTAGATCTCTTAGATCGCATGCTTTTTATCAATTGCTATAACTTGGGCAAATTAAAAGATATTTCGAAATGTCTATTTTCTCTCTTCAAATATCAAAAATTTCTTTAAATTTGTTTTCTTTTTTTTTTATATAATATTATTCGCGACCTAGCAAAATAAAAATGACAGTATAGTAAATTTATTCAGATAAATTTTATCATATATTTTTTTATGCTCTTAAAAAAATTACACCTGGACCTGGGATAGAAATTGTATATCTTATAAATAGATATTTTGTGGGTTGTTTAATTCTCCACGAATTCACGCTATTACATTTTTCTTGCCACGCTATTGAAATTTCAATAAAATTGTGGGTGCACCACGATAGCTCGTTTATAAGGTGAAAAAGAAGAATAAATAAAAAAAAAAAACACATTTTTTGCATAAAAAAAAACAAATATTTTATTTAAAAAAAACCCCAAGTCGAGAGTTTGATATAAAATGCCGATTCTGTTTTCCCTCTAATACAGATTTTTTTTTTTGAAAAATTCATTACAATATTGAGAAATTTTAATTTTTTTACTATTTTGTTTTAATAATTTATAAGCTATGAACAAAAAAAAAAAACCAAACTGGTTCAACAAGTTCGTTATGAATTCATCGAGTTTGCTATTTCATATTTTAAGTTTTTGTTGTTGTTTAGTCTAACATTGCCGCTAAAAAAACTAACTAACATATATAGATAGAGATATGATATTAAAAAAAATACGATGTTTGGCATCCAACTAACATTTTTCTGCAGGTTCACTTTAATATTATAAATTTGTTGGCGGTATAAAACCAAGAGAAAATTTTCACTTTTTTTAAATAATAATTTTTTTTTATGAAATACGAAGTTGTACGTTTAGAAATATAAATCTCCCTGAAATATGTTTAGTGACCTAAATATTTTAATCTGAATTTTTTAGATATAATTATTCAACATGCAAAAGGATCCTCATATTGAAACAATGATTTTAATTTTAGATCCTTTAATAAAAGTGTATGGGAGGGGGTCCGAAATATGACAAATCCTCACATGTTTGTATTAATGCAATAGAAAATAAACGTTTTAAACAAATCACTACCAAATAATGCAATTCGTGAGGAAATTATTAAGAGACTAAAAATGGTGTTGTATGATAAATTTAGGCTACGTCATTATGGCTACAAATATCAGCATAATATGTCTTTTATAACAATATTAAAATTGAAATAAATCAACCGAAAAGAAATTTTTTCGCCAAAATGCTTATCTCTGGCCATTAATTTACAAGCGTATTCCATTATTTCAGTGTAACGCGTTGGTTCCGCTTAAAATTGTGATTAATATACACTACAAAATTTAAAAAATTATGTAAAAATTACATAAATACTAAGTTATGTATATTCGAATTAATTAATATGAGTCAATATACTCGTATATCTTTATATATGAATTAATTTGAACTAAAAAAATTTTTTTTTGTTGGAAAAAATGAACACAAATGATTCATGTTTTTGCTTCTTAGCTTAATCTGACTCAAACAAAAATAATATATTACTGATTTGTGTAATATTTTTTTCATTTTTTATATTGTGATACTAAAAAGCATATCCTGAGTTAAATTTTATAGCCCTCATTTTTGTAATTATTATTACCATAGTTTTTTTTTTTTTTAGGTAGACTAAAAATTTACTGTAACTCAAAAACTAATTCTGTAGGAAATTCAATTCAAGCTTTAAAAATCATTAAAAAAAAAATACTATTATATATTTTAATTTTATTGTAAATGCTCATCATCATAAATCATAAAGAAAAAAATCATTTTTGCTACATATATGTACATATTTATGTATATGGCGAAAAATCTATGTTGAAAACTCGATTTATTTTGAAAAATATTTAGTCATTTTTTTTTTCGTCTTATAAATATATTTAACTTTTAACCGATGATCGTAAATGTTTCAAATTAAATAAAAAAAACTAATTTCTAAAATGAAAAAAAAAAGGTGATTATTTTATCGAAAATTAATTCATTGTGCTGACCTCTTGCATTAAATATTCAAATTAATCACTCAAATAGTATATAATCTCTTTAATTAGTCAATTTTGTTGTTGTTGGTTAAGTTGAATTTTTTACCGTTAGTAAAATATTTAAATTTTTTTTTTTTATTATTTTCTATGGCGAAGTTAAAACCAAGCTTTAAAATCCACTTGATTTTTGTTTTTTATTAATCACAAAAATTGTTGATATACCAAAAAAAACAAAAAGTTAAACGTTTTGTGCTTGCAACTTAAAAGCTTTTTAATTGATCATTAAAGTTAGGTAAAAAAGAAAAATTAAAAAAAAGAAATATGTATTTTTGTTTTTTTTTATCAGATTGTTGGGTGAAAAATTTATCGATGCGAGGGGGGGTTGAATAATTTAATTTGATTTTAGTAGGAAATTTTAAATATAGTTTTAATTTTGAAAATTTTAATTTTATAATTTTTTTGTGGTTTGCATTTTTCCCATTTGGTGGCTTTGAATATATAGAAAATCTTACCTGTCTATTTAAAGATTTAACCAATTTTGTTATATAAATATTTTTATTTTGTTTATTTTTTTTTTTTGATAATTAATGATGTAATGATGATGATGGCTTGTTATAAATATTAAATGTTTTTTTTTTTATTTTTTGTTAAATTCTATTTAAACGATGAAAATTATCTGTAAATAAAAATGAAAAAAAAAATAAAATATTTTTGTTAGAAATTTAAATTTATTGGATTTTTAATTATTTATAATAAAAGTTAAAAGGCGAATAATAAATATATATATTTTTTTTAACAAAATGTATATTTACTATGTTAAAAACACTGCTTCGTTTTGTTTACAGCGAATGGAAAGATAGACGTATACAAACCGAAAGAGTAAAAGTTATAATATAAAGGGATTTTTCTTTAATTTGTTTTTCAAAAAAAAATATTCTAATTTATTTTATTTTCCTTGATCTTTTAATAAGAATCTTTCCAATAATTTTTTTCTCAGTTAATCTTAAATACAAATTACTCCTATAAAACTTCTCAACAAAAAAGCAACTAAATTTTAGTAATAAAAATATGTAAAAGATTAAAAAATAATAAGATCTCTATGTATTTTCTATAAAGCAATAAAATTACAAAGAAAGTGAGAAAAGTTTTTATTGAAATTAATTAATTCACTCATTTTTATACAACATATATATTCACATTATTGTTGTGAAACCATTGAGTACCATACTCAGTTGAAATGAAACAACAAAAATATTAACATAAAAATAACAAGTGATATTTTTTTTTTAAAACAAAATCCCGCGATGATGATCAACATGAGCGCTTCCGTCCTATACCAGCAATTAACATAAATTAACTCGCCGTGGGTTGCATTAATAATAATAATCGAGACAAAAAACTTAATTATTTACTTTGAAATAATTTTTAAGAATAAATTTATTCGTCTTCTTGCCATTGCTCTCGTTTTTTTCGTGATAGTAATATTATATTTGCGAAAAATCTAGTGAATCAACAACACCCGACATTCTGACTGATTCAAATCGAATTCAGAAACAACAAAAAAATCAATTTATTTTCAAAGTTGTTGTATATAGTTTCCAAACCCCTGTGGGGTATTGAAATTTAACCAGCCGAAATATTTCATTTTGTTTTGATTTTTTTTCGTTCATTTTTGAAATATTATTGCTTTTAATAATAATAATAAAATAATAAATGAAAAAATTAAATTCTGAAATATTGAAAACATAAATATTGACACTATTGCATGTAAGTGCTGCACTACTTCATGGGTTTTTATTTTCAAGTACTATTAATAATGTGACAACATTTTAAATTGAGAGTTTGGCTATAAAAGCATTTATAAAAGCATTATTTATTTTTTTTTTCGATTTTTATCAAATTTATAAAAAAATATTTTAATAATTTACAAAAAAAATAACATTGAACAATGACAAATGGTTGTTGAAAAGATTGGATAGAAATCAAGTACGAAAAAATAAGAAAATTTTACATTTCGAATTTTAATAGACCGTATTATAATGATAAACTGAACTAGTGTAAATAACTTCTGTGGACACGACGGAAAATTATATACAAGATGAATTTCAAAATCATAACAATTTTTCCCACATATGTGTAAAGCCCAAATTGAATACTGTGATCCATTGAAAACCTTAAAAAATGTTAATTATACAATTTTAATTGTATACTAAATTAGCCTTAATACTATCAGAAATATGACTGGATGTTGGCAGCAATACGCAAGTGTTATAAAAACTTAGTCGACTAAAGATCATCAGAATATGCACACAATATTACAAGAAAATGTAATTTGAACTCCTGTTGCATCACAATAATTATCAAATATGTCAAAATAAACATAATAAAGACAAAACCAAACAAAAATCAATTGAGTAGTATTATTACTTAATATTTTTGTGCTTAATGTTGTTTCCTCTGCTTTGCATTTATTCCCTTTGAACACCACTTTGCTTGTGTACCAAACCATACATTCTTTATTCTTCCATCCAACTTTTTATTTATTTATTTGTTATTTAACTTTAACCATTCTTAAATATAAAAGCATTGTTGAAGCGTTGAGTATATCATATATACCGAAACAACACCAACTTTCTTACAATATTCTTGCATGCAACTTCTGCGTTCTTTCTTTTTGATTTTTGTTTTGTTTTGGTCCTTTCCACAGTAACCAACACAATTTACAAAATGTAGTGATGATAATTGCTGCGATGAGTAAACGTAAATATTTTCTTTACTGATTTTAAATTAACAACCGGCATTATTTATAAATATTGGCACTTGCATGTAACAAATGAAAAAGTAAATACACAATAAAAAAAAAGAGATTTTGTTAATTTCAAAGACGCCCAGGTGGAAATATTATTTATTCATATGATTAACACAAAAATAATAATAAAAAAAATAATCAGTGTTGATTTATTGCACACGGATAATTTGAATTTTGAATACCATACTTTTAAAAAATAATACTAAAATATTGTTAAAATGTAAACAAAATTTTTTTAATGGAAATTTAAATACACCGTGAGAAATAAAATCACTTAAGGTAAAAAAAAATGTTGCTGTTGCTTATATTTATATACATTTTTTGTCAAGGTCATGTTGAGTGCAAGGTTTCTGTATTATTATTTTTGTTTAGAAAATGTTTATTTTTTTTATATATTTTGGGGAATAAAATTGGATTTAATGAACAAGAAATAAACTTTTTTTTGGAGTGTTAATTTGTGTTTTTAAAGCATACTTAATGTTATGATTTTCTGTAAATTTTAATGTAATAATATTTTGACATTAAAAATAATAAATAATTCAATAATACTTTTCTTTAAATTACTAAAATAATAAATATATCAATTATAGGTCACTAGCAGTCTTATATTTATTACGAATTCATATGATAAAATCGAGTTTCTCGCTTAACACTTTTGTATTTTGAATATTAATTGTATATATTTCTTTATGAAATTTTAGATCATCATATATTAATTTTCTTATCATATATTAATTTTCAAACCCACATAACGAAAAACATTCTCAATTTCTTCCAAAAAAAATTCCTGTAAAACAAATTAGCTAATTAATTAGAGAAGCAAAACGATATTTTCATTTGCCATTTAACACAAAAACAGTTTTTTTTGTCAATATTTAATAGTACTAACACCCTAACGGTTTGAATAGTTTCCAGTTTTAAGTTAATAATAATTTATGTTTCTTCTTTTTATGATTATTTACAAACAAAAGAAATTTCCTTAAAATATAAAATACTTTAAGTTTATCAAAAAATTAGACAAAAAAAAACTGAATTGATGAAGAAAAATCTAAAAATAATTGATCAATGAACTTCAAAACTTTTAATCATCACTAATTACACACTGTATCTATTTATGATTTGACTAAAACAAAAATCTAAGATATATACAACAACAAAAAACAACCAATTTTTTAGCATAACAAAAAAAAATAATTTCAGGTTCGTTGTCCGAGTTTTGTTCAACATTCTATAAAATAAACTATCGACCCGAAATTTTGTTTGAATGATTTTTAATAGTCAATAAACTCTTCACTTAACTTTTTTTTGTTTGTAAAATATTTTTGGTTTTTTAATGTTTTTTTTTCTTCTGGTGACCAGAAGAGGAAAAATTCTTCATATTTTTCCATAAGTAAATTTGTATTTGTTGCTATAATTTTTATCCATAAAAAGAGATTGGTGCAAAAATTATTTAATCAGTTAATATTTTGTAATTTATGCAATGTTTATGAAAAGTAACTTCAATGTTTCATTTGTTTGACAGAACTTTTAAAACTTCTGTTTATTGATTAACAGCAGTATTAAAAGTCCAAAAAAATTTGTTAAATTTTTTTTAGTCACAAAAATTATAGTGAATTTGAGATTAATGGGAAAACTACATTTTGTAACTTACGCTTACATATAAATATTTTTAATAAATTTTATCCACGTTTAATTTTTTTTTTGTTGAATCATTTTGGTAGCTTAGCTGAATAAGACATAATAAAATTTCCATGAGCTCTAAAAAAAAAACTTAAATAAAATTAAAATATTAAATTTATAAAAAAACACATACATAATAATAATATATAAAAATCTGTAAAGTGTGTCAGAGGTCCGGAATTTCCCATCTCATCATATACATATATATATGTAAAAAAAAGATATAGTTTTAGTAGATACTAAACCGCTAACAAATTATTAATACTATTTTATGCTTTGCTGCTCTCTTTTCACTTTTTTTTTATTTGTTTTGAATATTTTTACAAATTTTGGTTTATTTTTTTCGTTTTCTGCACTTTTTTCGTTGGAAACTTTAATCGAATTTATTTTTATTATTTTACAATTTTTGAGCGCTACTAAATATGCAAAGATTCATATATATACACATATTTATATATGTAGATAAATTTGAAAACAGGTTGTCGGAATAAGAAATATAACAAAAAAAAAAAATAATTAAACTAGTAAATAATTCAAGTTTCTATTTCAGAAGTGTAACAAAAAAAAAACACAATTAAAAATAAAAAGACAGAAATTAAAATTCAAAAAAAAAAAAAAAACCTTAAATAAAAAATATTTGTTTGCAAATATTTTACAAGATATTTGAAATGGGAAAACTAAAAACACTTTATTTAATTATAAATTATTTCAATAAACTAATTTTATAATATAAAATGATTGTGGTTTTGACTCATTTATATTTTGCAGACATTGTTTCCGGAAGAAATACAAAAAATGAACAATGAATTGGTAAGAAGGTTATTTATAATTTCATCTATCTAGTGTCATATGTATAAACTTATATTATATTTACTTAAAATATGATCATAAGTAAAATATTAAAATTATGATTAATTTAAATATTTCATTTTAAACACATGAACAACAAAAATTTTGTAATAATATTATATCTTTTTTTATAAATTAACACATTAGTAAAGAAAGAAATTGATGAAAATTTAGTCATTTAGTACAAAATATTATAAAAAAAATAATAATAATAATCATATTATTAAATTTCCAAAAAATGTTGAAAGTCAAAGTGGTCATTGTCCTAAATTTAAATACACAATTATTAATATTTAAATATTTTAATAATAAATAAAATTATAAAAAAAAAAAAAATTTCCTATAATAAAATCGAGTTCGTCGCTTAACATTTTTGTTTCATTTATTGAATTCTATTTTAGGTGTTTTAAAGTCAAACCATTTTTTGTGTTTGTGTGTGTGTGTGGTTATTACAAATTTACTCATTAATTTAAAATTTCGTTTTTGGTTCTGCTTATTTTCTTGAAACAAAATGAACTGAATCATTTGAAACTTAAAATACAAAAAAAAAATCATTTATAGTAATTTCTTAAAATAGCTTTGAAAATTATTTAACAAAAAAAAATAATAATTTCTTGTTAGTTTACATTATGGATTTTACTTTAAAAAAAAAATATGAATTAATTTATATATTTATAAAGTTATAAAAGAAATATTATATAAAATTTTATAACTTTCTCAAGAAAATATTTTTTTTTTATTATAAGAATTCCATTTGGGAAATTTTTTGGTATTTTATATAAAATGGAATTTTAATTTGAATTTAATGAAAATATTAAGTAAATTTACAAAACCAACAAAAAAATTTTGTTTGTTTGTTTGAATGTCAAATATTTGTCAGTATCATATTATTGTGCATAATTAATTGTAATATAAAATTTATTTAATTTTGAATATTTTAAAAATATAAAACAAAAACATTTTGTATAATATTAGTGATATTTTTATGATCGTATAATAAGTGATATAATCTTTTATATATGATAGAAATTTGTAATTTAATATAAAAATTATTAAAATTTTAATATATTATATAAAAAAAAATGGCTTTTAGAGATTATAATTTTGTAAATATTGTAAATATTTATTACCATCATGTAATTTATTACCATCAATATATGTGATGGTAATAAATTACATTCAAGCGGATCGGTAAAAAGTACCTAATTAAAATTAAGTTTTTAAATTTATCTAATTTATTTAAATATTTTATTATGTCTTATAAATGTACAAATTACTAGCATAAAATTGCTTAACAATTATTTTTTTTTTTAAATTTTATATTTTAATCAAAACATTTTAATTTGGAATTAAAATTCTAATATAATTTTAAATGTTACAAAATAAATTGTAAAATTTTAATTTTTATAATTTTAAATGAATTATATAAAAAAACCCCCCCGAAGAAGAATAAAATTATATCTCAATAAAAATTAAATTATACTTAATAAAAAAATAGAACATAAAAAAAAACTTTTACATTCAATAAAATATTAAATTTAAACTACTATAAAGATACTTAAATTGTTAAAAAAATACTTAAATTGTTAAACTAAAATAATAAAAAAAATAATTTAAAGTATATTTTCACTATATTTGTGTATATTTTATTATAAACTTTAATCACAGCAAGCTTAATTTCAATTTATACAACAATAAAGCAAATCTATGTTTATACTCGCTTCAAAAACACAAAACAAAAATAGAAAAAATGTATCTTGAAACAATTTATAGATAAAAATTTAATTTATTTCAGATATTATTATTTTTACCTTAAAGCACACATTAACATTTTTCTCATCAATATAATTATTTTACTTATAATTTCTGCAAATTGATTTTCTATACAATTTTTTATTATGATTTTCTTCTCCGAATTAAAAAAAAATTCAATTTAATTGCGAAATTTTTTTTTTTTATTTTAAAGTTTTTCAACATAATTTCAGATGTGCGTTAAGTATATATAATTTATAATAATAATAATAATAAAATGTCTTACATACTCGTATACTATGCTTCTGGGTTAAATTTTTTAGCTTTACTAAATTAAATTTATTTCTTTTTTTTTTTAATATTAAATTTCAATTCCTTTAATTTTCTATATGAATGTGTTAATATGTGTATACATGTATTCAAAGAAAAAGGTGAATTAAATGACTCGCATTCCAATAGAATTGGGATGCGAGCAATGTCTATCTATGTATATAAACATTTTGAGATCTATGCTTTATGTAATATATGAATATATCAATCACAATAACCGCATGAGATTATGATTGAAAATTATTATTCACTTTTGGATTTCCTTTGAAAATAATGTGCTTATTAAATATTATTATTAAACTAACTAGAAATTTTTAACATTTTTAACGTTTTAACATTTTTCTCTCGAAGGTTCAGTTTAGTTTTAGTTTAATTAAAATTTAGTTTTAGTTGAACTGAAATTAATTTCGGAAAAACTATAAGGAAATGATTTGCAAAAGTTTATACATATTAATCAACATTTTCAACAAACCCATTCATTTTTTATATCAAATTTTATTTTATTTGAAAATCTTTGAAATAACCAAAGTTTTGACATACGTAAAAGCTTTGATTAATCACATAAAAGTTTCATTAATATTTTTCTTTTTTTGTAAATTTTTCTTCGAAATAAAAAGAAAAATTCATTTTTTTTTAAATATAGTTTTTCTTTATGTACAACTAAAAATAGTAATAATATCAATGTATATGTTTATTAGTCATATTAGTAATTCATAGAAAAAGATAATTAAATTCTTATTAAAAGGAGTGTTTGAGTATTTATTCAAAATTAAAGAAAAACTATTAGGAAAAATAAATTGTCAAATCTTTGATATTAAGCAATTAAGTTATTTTTTTTAATTAGATATTGATCTCGCCGAAGAAATAGATATGCCAAACTAATATTATACACTATAGTTTATGTATGTTTTTATGCTTTAATATATATTTGATATATGTAGCTACAAAATTGGAGATTTATAATTAACCAATTTGAATAAGTTAAGGATAATATCTTATTAAAATTAAAATGTCTAATGCAGTAAAGAATATATAAATATTTATTCCTTCTTCTTCAGTTAAATGGTTTTAAAATATTCACAAGTTTTGATAAAATTGATTAAAGATTAATTGATTTATCATGTCAAAAATGTATCTATAATATTTATTCTCATTTCCAAATAGAAATATTCCCACAGATTATTTTTTACGTACCGAAAAATCCAATTCAATATTTGAATATAATTAAAAAAAAAAAAATTTAATTTATAAATTTTCCTTAAATTTTGATTAGCTTTTAACCTAATTATTTCCAACTGTGTTTTTAATGAAAAATAAAAAAGATATACAAATTCTCGGCGGCAATTAATTATAATTACTTTGCGTACTCAATTATATATTTTTGCAGTTTTAAAATTTTAATATACCAAAACCATTTAAGATAAAATTAGTTTACTACAATTTAAAAAATTTCTATTATTTAAAATAAAATGTACTACAATTTAAATTTTGTTAGAGTAGTTCTATTTTTGATTAGAGTTATTATTTTGTGCGATGATTTTATTCAGATAGTAAGAAGCTAAGAAGTACAATAAATAATAACAATCAAATAAAAGTAAAAAATAGACTATTTTATGTGCAAGAATTTTTTTTATTACACTAAAAAAACACACACACACTCACACACAAATATTACAGAAATATTCAAATCATATAACCATAAAAAATATCATTAAATTAAATTTTTACATAAATATAATTTTTATATTTCTATGTTATTAAAAATTATGTCATTCAAAAGAGAAACTCCCATAATAAAAACTAAAGAAAAACAATATTTTTTAAAATTTATGTAGCTACAACATATATAAAAAAAAAATATGTTTAAATAAGCTTTTAAATACGAAAAAATTGTCTTCCATTATAAGAGCATATTTATTTTTTTTATGAGAGCTAATATTTTTTAATTAATAATAAAAAGATAAAAATAAAAAAAACACAATAATTTTTTTTTATGATTTTTTCCTGGAGGCTTTTTTTTTTTTTAATTTTTTTTTTAGACAAAGATCTAGGGCCTTGATAACTCATGTTGTTAGCTTATTACAGTAAGCGGGCGGCTTCCATAAATATATATGTATTTTAGCAACGAGCGAAGAGTTTGTGTGCTGTTAGAGGATTGATTTTATTTTTTTTAAAATGCCATTGGCAGTAAATATTGTATTACAGTTTTTTTGTTAACTTGAATTAATCATTAGCATAAAACTTTAAAATATTGATTAAAAATATGTTACGGGGGATATAAAAACAGAACATTACCAACACCGAATTGGCAAGGATAAAAAATTCTATAATTTATATTATTATTATTATTATTTTATTTATTATGTGGGTCAAGTTTTTTTTTTTACGAAAATAAATTATTAATTGGTAGTAATATATATTTTGATCAAATTGATTAATATTGGGTATTAGCTATAATTGATAGAATCCTATAAATTTTGTTGTTGAAAAATTGATTAAAATCGAATTTATAAAAATTGATTCTTTTTTTAGGTATATACGTGGGCAAATTAGAAGATTTTTCAATTCTGTTTGCATAATTTTGTTATATAAATAAAATTCCCCGTCGATAGACACTAAATCTCCAATATAAGGTGAATTTGGTGGCTATGGACTGGGACTTTTAACTATAATAAAAATGTCCAAACCAATTCCAAATATATCTTTAAATTTGACAAATTCATAGCAAATAAACTTGAAAAAAAGTCCACAATTAGGGAGCCACCTTCTACAGTTGCTCTAACTTACTCAATTTTTAAGATACAAAATTGATACAAAACAAAATGGCAACGAATGTTAATTTATTATTAATTAATTTATTAGAATTTTAATTTTAATTTATTAAATGAAACAAATAAAAATTACATTATACCAAAGCTTCTGTTTTTAATGTTAAATTATACATTTTACAATAAAATATTGTAAACACAAAGCGTGATTAAATAAAACTATTTTGATTTATTAATTACTTTTAAATAAATAACTTTTAGTTCCATAAATTTTTGTTCTTTTCGTTGTTAACTGAATCAAATTGGTTCTTTTTTTTTTAAAAAAAACCAACCAAATTACATTCTTGTGTACAAATTTTTATATCTTAAATGATCAATAATTCATTTTGGCTCACAGCTTGAATCTGAAGGAAAATTAAAATTTCGTGCGCGTTGCCTTTTTTTAATGAAACGATTTTCAAAAAAACAAAACAAAAAAAATTCTCTACAAAATTATTCAAAAACAAAAAAAAAATATTGTATTTGTGTTGGCATTTAATTTGAATTTTTCAAATTAAATTAATTTTTTTTTTTTCAATAATTTGTTAAGCTTAATTCTCTATTCAAAAAGTTTCATATATAGAAAATAAAGCATAAACTTTCAAAGTTTTAATTAAAAATACACAAAAATTTTTTTATTGATTTTCAAAAAATTTTTTAGTAAAAATGAAAAAAAATCTTTTACGATAATTTTTTAGCTTTTATTTTGTTGTTGTTGTTGTTGTTAAACCTTAAATATTTTTCTTGACCTAGGTTCAACATAATAGGACAGCATTTATAATGTTAAACAAGAACTTAAAACTTGTTGCTGCAAAAGCATATAAGAAAAAAAAATAAAAAAATGTTAACCGACAAACGAAAAAAAAAAAAATTGTCATGGTCTTTTCACCTTAACTATTTTTGGTGTTTTTTTTTTTCGTTTTGGTTTAAAATTTTATATAAAAAAAAAAACCTTATTTAATAGTTTTTACTTACAGGAAAAAGGTAGGAAAATGTAAGTGTGTATAGTGTAAATGTAGAAAAGAGACTTTTAGTATATGTTCTACATATTTGTATAGCGTGCCGAAAATAAATATATTTATTTTCTATAGACAAGAAAATAATGGGTTTGTTGTGTAGATGAAGTTTTAAAGAAAAATGGTTCAGATGGGCGATAAGAATGTTTAATTTAAGATTAGAAAAATTCAATGAATAAGAAATTATTTTCAAAATTTTATGTTTAATAAAGAATTTCCTTGATTTTCAGTATTTTCTTTTGTGTTAAATTCTGTTCTGTGACAAATTTAATCATCCACTGGCTTTTGGTTTCGTAGAACTGGGAAGAGAACCT
Source organism: Empis stercorea (assembly GCA_949752835.1). Classification (NCBI taxonomy): domain Eukaryota; kingdom Metazoa; phylum Arthropoda; class Insecta; order Diptera; family Empididae; genus Empis; species Empis stercorea. Next base: position 905,122 of record OX457086.1, read on the forward strand.
TCCAACGATTGAGGGAGCTTTGATCCTTTCTTGTGGGGTTATTAAAGCTTTTTAAAATAACTGAATAGGAATAGAATTAAATAGGATTGTTCAAGGATTGATCAAGGTATTTAATTTTGGAAATCAAAACAGTGTTCTTCATACAATTTTTGTAATATGAAATATACAGAAACAAGTAGAAGCAAGTGTCATATTCTTATAAAAATCAATGGGCCACACATAAAAGAAAATACAAATTAATTAAAACATTAACAAAATTTAAAAATAATCTTATAAGAATGAACTATTTACTTAAAAACTTTAACAATCTCAATATTATTTTCTTATTGCACATTTATTTCCTTAATATATATTCGAGCTAATATAAAATAGTAAGAATTTGGACGATCGTAGTTGCTAACTAACGGTGACTGTAAAAGGTAAGACTCAATAATAAAAAAAAATCGCTTAATGGTTTTTAATATTTCATTTTAATTTAAACTAACAAAAAAAAAAATTTAATTTGTTTATTTAGTCTTAAATTAAACTATTCAAAAAAGAAACTAAAACGGAATCGATTACTATAAAAGTAAACGCAATTGCTTCGAAATATAACTCACTGATCCGAAAATGAAAAAGTTAATTAAAAATTTTCAAAAAAATTAAGACTAACTTAGCTTTAAGAAAAGAAATATGAAAATTTAAAATTTTAAGTAAAACGAATTATTTGTGAGTAAACAGTAATAACATCAAATAGTTTTTAACAAAAATTTTTATACAGTAATTAATTTTACATTTTAGTAATTTCAAAATCATAAATTTTCAAATAGTATAAGAGAAAATTTTCGGGAAATATAAATTTTAATTTGAACTATTAATTAAATTATATTTTCAAGAAAAAAGTGCTTATAATTTTTACGTGTAACTTTTTAAATTCCATTCTAAAAGTCATAATTTTTTTGTTATGATGTGATTTTTAACTTCCAAAACTGGAATTGTCTTTTTTAGCACTTTCTATTCAAATTGGTTAAAAAAATGTGTATATTAGTTTTACTCTGTCTGTCCGCCCGTTTACATAAAAATCTACACCTCTTTCTATTAAGTGCACTATTGAATAATTTAAAATCATTTGCTTTACTCATATAATTAATCACCTTCAAATTACTTTGACAAACGATTTGTAGGTGCATATTCTTAGGTGCTATATAAATTGAAATTATGAAACACCTAGCAATAATATTGAATATATTTAATATCGCATTAGTTTTTTGCTTTTGGTTTACACTACCTCATAGTTCTACACGAGGGGACTTTGAAGAAATGTGCTTTTGACAAAACCGGGGTTTGCATTTCATATTTTTTTGTTAAATCTTTTGGTACTATAAAGCTGTAATAACGATTTTTTCTTAAATGTCAGCATTAAATGGTAAGTACATTAAATTTTATTTTTTCGTGCCTCGAGCACCGGATTCAAAAAAATAAATAGTATTATATTAAAAGAAAGAATAAATTACAATTTCATTACATGTATAATCATTGTATAGCGTCATGTGCTCTGTCCACACCTACTATTAGACATTAATATTTATAGTTTATTTAGAAAATTATTAGTTATGGCCAGACAATTTTCAATTTTGAGAAACATGAATTTTGTGTATATATGAAAACAAACCCTGCTATCAATATGAAAATCCTGCTGTCCCCCTACTATCAATTTTACACGACAGCGGGATTTTAATCTATAATAAAAATATTAAATACATTTAATATTTTCAAATTTTGTTTAAAAAAATAATGAAAATGATTAGTCACTATTTTAAATGATTTATCCTACTCTGACATTGTTAGTAAAGAATACTATTTTAGTACAGAATACTACTTATATAATTGATAATACAAAATAATAATATTTAACGCAGTTTAATAATTTTAGGTCAAGATGGTCAAAGTTTTTCGATCTAGTATAGATATGGAAAGTTTCACTACAACTTTGGCGATTTTTAATAATTAAATATACTAGAACGAACTCAGTTTAAATTAATTTTTCAAGTTATGTTCAGGTTAATATTAAATAGAGGCATACGAAAATGATGTCCCACATAGGAGTAAATACATTATCTTAATTGTAATTAATATAAACTTTTTAGTTTTCCCATAAGTTTCAAAATTTGTGAAATCATTTAAATATATAGATATGTTTATAAAACATCAAATATTATATTTATGTAGAATGAACAGAAATAATAATATCTGTAAAGATTCAAATAGAATTTAACTACAAATTCTTGTTTTGTAATATACATTTCCAAATATGTATATGCATTTTCCGAAATGAAAAAATAAATTGAAATTATGACAAAGCAAGTTTTCCAATAATAATAATATACTTTTTGAAGACATCGAATTTAATAGTCCCATCATAAAGATAGAATTGATTTTGGTGTCTCTAAAGACATAAATATAATTTGTGGTTTTAAAGTGAATATACAATTATTTTTTATTATAGAAAAATGATTTGTTAAAAAAATTTGAAATTTACAACCATATGGAAATCATTATTTATTTTTTCTTATTTTTTTCAATAATTTCACAAGTTAAATGTGTAATTATTTACTTCCATTAAATTAAAACAAATATACTATAAATTTAATTACTAGTTTTGTGAAAAATAAAAAAAAATATATAATTTAAAATTTATTATATTGCGGAAATTTCAGTTTCTTTAGGGTAAAATTATTATTTTCTATTTAAAGAAGTTTTTTTTTTTTTTTGAATATTCGCTTTTGGGTCTTCGAATGTAATGATTCGATACTTTATTTTTTCATTTAGGTGAACAAAAAAGAAGATTGAAAAATCAAAAATGTTAACTGGTAACATAATCAAAATTTATGATCTTATGAAACAAGTTTTCAGATAGACGAAAATATGTTTAAAATTAATATTATGTCAACAAGGTTTTTTTGTAAAAACTAATTTATTCAATTATGAATCCACGAGTATTTTATTTTAAATATAGTATTTTTCTTTTAAGACTGAACACGAGTCTGTTTGCAATTCAAGTGAACATTTTAGAATTCTGTACAGTAAGAGGCAGCAAAATTCCCTAACTTCAAAATTACTAAAAGATTATATTTTATCAATATTTCTACAAATTATATGTCGTCTACTCTATAATTAATTTATGTATATAATGAAATTATAGCTAAAAAATATGTATGGTATTTCAATTTTGGAAATTAAAATATGGCTATATTTTCAAATATTCAAAATATTTTCAATTTATTAAGTTAAAATATATTACATTAAATAATATATAAAAAATTCTAATAATTTTACTATATAAAACTTAGTAAAGAAAATTTAAGGACTACAGAATCCAAAATTACTTTACCAATGAATAATATTAAATTTAATTAAACTACAAAAAACAAAACATTTCCATATCGAAATTAATTTTAAATATAATTAACTATATTTTCGAAAATAATATATTACATTAATAAATTTTTAAGAATTTATAATTAATTAATGAATAACTAATAATATGTTAAAATATATATTTAATTTTTCTGTATAAGAATAAATTTAAAAACTCAAAGTTTAACGATATTTATGCTGCCCTATATATAAAATTCTTGTAAGATATTATTATTACATTATAGCAATAATTTTATATTATAGTTTTTAGCCTATTTGATTTACTAGATTATTTTTTTCATTAGTAAAAAAATATTAAAAAAACGAGTTTTTATTTTTATTTAAAATTCAATATACACAAAAAATGCATAACACTCTATCACCATGGGCGGTTTTCGAATTAGTTATGCAAAGCCAACAAAAATATAAAAAAAAAAAATATACCAAAAAGTTTTTTGGTTAATTACACAGTTTTTGATTAAAGTTCAAATTCTTTTTTATTTTGGGAAATAAATTATAAAATATTTAGTTGGATTTTTGTTTTGGTGTACTAATTTTATAGCGAGAAATATAAATATTTTAAATTATACTAAGAAAATTTTCAAAATTATAAACAAAAAACTAATAAATTTGGTATTAATGTCATCGTATTTGAACAAATTAAATAATTATATATTTTTGGATTTATTTTTAAAAGAAATTGAATATTTAATATAATATAAGCAAAAATCTATTTATAAATCTGATGTGCTATTTTTGCTATTGGTAGCTTCCAAAAAAAAAAAATTTGAAATGCATAAAGCAAACAAACAAGTTTTAACTGGACTTGTATAAAAAATATATAATAATAAAAATAAATCATTTTTATGTTTCCTAAAACAACAAACATATAAAAAATCAATTTTTTTTTTAAATACATTTTTTATTATATAATTTGACTATTTGAAAATTTAAATTGTATTTTCGTATGCAGAAATTTCAAAATTTTATGGAAATTTTAACTAAAAATTAGTAGAAAAATAAAATTTATTTTTGATGTTGTCTAAAGAAAACATTTTTGTGATGTAGCTATGCAATTGTTTTTGCATAGAATAATATTTTCATATATTTTTATTATTTTGCAATATTTAACTTATTTAGAATTTAAAAAATTTACATTTAATATGAAAAATTACAACATCCATTTGAGATTAATTAACATTTTCATCATTTTTTTTATTTCCTTCAAAATTTAATCAGTTATTTATAACATAAAAATTAAATTCGTTAAAAAGAATTAAAATATTGTATAAAAAATACAAGTATGACGTCCTTTTAATATGAGTTTTTCATGGCCAAAAATGTATTAAAACAAAAATTTAAATAAAATAAAAGTCCCTTAAGCATTTAAAAACAAATTAAATTTTAATTATTACAAAAAAAAAAAATATTGTAATTTTAATCAAAAGGTCAAACCATAAATCATTAAAATATTTTTATTTTACTAATTTTAACATTTTTATAATTTAGCTGGTTTTTTATGTACAACAACATATATAGAATAAAATGTTCTTCCCAACCAGTAAAATAATTTTCTGATCTTTGATATTACAATCAAAATTTTTTTGAAATGTTTTCTTATTGAAAAAAAAAAACACACACCTTAAATGTTTTATTAACTTGTACTAAAAAAATAAATCATTAAAATAATCTATGATGACATTCAACATAATCTATTTTACAGATCTAGTTTTATTTATATAATATAAATGGGTGATATAAATATTTTACTAAATTTCCTGATTAATTTCTTTTATATATAAAAACAAAAATAGGCAATTTAAAGTTCAATAAAATATTTTAACGATTAAATAAATTTAAGAAAATTAATTATTTTAATATATAAATTGAAAACCAACAACAACTTATCATCCACAAAATGTTCAATTTTATGATTCGCGTTAATCTCAAATGAAAAAGAAGACCTGGAAAACATTAAATTTTTACTTAATCTAATTTTAAATTTCCTAGTATTTACCTAGAGGGGAATTCCATTTAGTATTTTTCGCAATCAACAAAAAAAATAAAATAAAACTAAAGCTTTTACTATTTCACATTGATAATTGAATAAAAAAAAAAATTTTACTATATCGAATTTTTATATAGTAAATTTTATTTCAGGTTTGTGGCTTAACATTTTTGTTTTAATGGAAAAAGAATTATGTAGCTATTTTGTTAATACATTAAAACCAAATTTTTATAATTATAAAAAAAAAATTTGCTATACTTTTAGTAAATAATTCAACCTTGTCTTTTATTATTATTAAAGTAAACTGAAAATTTAATTTTATTATTTTAATGTTTTTATTATATTCCAACCAATTTAAGATTTTTAAGCATTTTTTCTTTTAGTTGTAGTTGAAGTTTTGATTACTTTTCAACTAAATTGTAAACTTATAAATCTGAGATGAAATTTTTTTTTGTAAACGAATTGAATTTAAATAAACTTTAATGTTTTTATAGAAATATTTTTTATAGAAATTCGATTAATTGAAACATCAATACTTCCGCAAATTCGGAAGTATTGATTTATTTCACTAAGATGATTCACCTCACCAAATAAATATAATATTTAAATTCAATTCAGGAAAATTTAGTAAAATGAGATTTTGGATATAAAACTAAAATGTCATAATTATATTAGGAAAAATGTCAAGAAAATTTTAAAAATAAATAAAACTTACCTAAATATTTCTTTAATTATCCATATAATTTATCAAAAATTTCACTTTTTTAAATACTGTACTATATATATACCGTATATAGATCAAGCAAAAAAAAAAACAAATTTAAATAAAAATAAATTAAATATTTTAAAATACAAATAACATAAAATATTTTATTTACAACATACACAAAAAATCAAGAAAGAAAATCCATTTCGGACACTGTAAATTCGCGAAATTTGAAAAAAAAATTATTTAACAAAAATCTTTAAATATCGCAAAATGATTTTTTTTTTTCGCAAAACACGCCGTGAAACGAAAATCAGAATTTCACCAAAATATAAAAACTTAAATTTTTATTCGAATATTCCGTCAACGGATATTTTCTTTTAACTATTTCTTCTTCTATTCGTTCATCTTCAACAAAATACGAAAAAAACTAAATTCTAAATTAATTCTTATTTTACAAAAGATTTTACCAAAAAATTTAACATTGAAACCAATTTAAAAAAAAAAATTAAACCACAAACTAAAAAAATTTCTACGAAAAATATCTTTTAAGAAATTGGCACAATTTCAATTATTATTAATTTTATATATTTCCAACTAATGCGATTTTTTATTTTACTTCCGGGTTGAAAATAATTGTTTTAATTTTTTTTATCAGGCAGCTAAAATATATTTTTGTGTTTAATTTAATTCATTTTTATTATATTTAGCACAGTGCATTTAAAATTTTAACATTCAATTTATTTTGTAAGTAAAAAAAAAATCAATTAATTACCAAATTTTATTATTATTATTTTTAAATAACCATTTTTTTTTGTGATAACTTTTTAAAATGGTAAAATGAATTCCGCCAAAAATTTCGGCAAAAATGGGAAGTAAAAAAATAAAATATATTTAATATATTTTTTTATTGAATATTTTTCTATATGCAAAAAAAATCACTGAACCACGATTTTAAAATTTATGCAATTTTTAAGTTAAAATAAAATTAATTTTCTCTTTTTTTTTTTTTAAAGAAATTTTATATAAATATGTATTTATTTTTATTGAAATTTTTTTGTTGTTAACCAATAATTTTTATTTTATTTAATCAAAAAACAAAATGGATTATAAATTTGAACATAAAATTATATTATTTATTCATAATTTTATAGTAATTTCGATTAATAACTTGAAATTTAATTAATTTCCTTAAATATATATAAAAAAAAAGATAAATATGTATTAGAAATTCAAAAGTGTTAAGCCAGAAACTTCTTTTTGTTAATATTCATTATAATCTCTAGTTGTTATTGTTATTTATAGTTTTTACTTTATTTAAAAAATTTTTTTATATATTTTGCTATTAAATTTTCAAACAATTTTCTTTTCTACGATTTTTCCAAAAATGAAGAACATTTTTGTCTTCTAAGATAAAATTAAAATTTCATTTTTCTTTTGGAGTTATTTTTTTTTATAGAACACAAAAACACAATAAATTAAGTAACACCATTTTTTTTTTATATTTTACCAATCACGTTACACAAAATATTTTAAAAAAAATGAAAACAAAAAACATTAAAAGGAAAAATATTGATTCTATTTTTTAAGGGTGCAGAAATGCAATGAAAAGAACGTTTAATTTTTTATAAACAGAATACAGAAAAAAAAGCGGTACAATAAGCTGCTTGGCAAGGCACCTCTAGACCGACTGACCGAGTAATACAGTGCTAGGTGGTTGGTTGGTTGGCTCGGTTTACCTGTTATATATATATTATATACATATACTTTGATAGTTGCGGTATATTTAACTTATAAGAGATTCTTTCGCAGTGGCAATGTGTTGCGGTTGGTTTGGTGCGCCTCAGTATTAAAAAGACAACGTTTTTTTTTTCTTTTCTTTTTATATATTTCTTATTTATTTTACTTTAAATTTCTTCTCTTGCTGGTTTAATGATTTCGTACCATACTTTGGTGTTTAAGTAAGAAAAATAATGTTTATAAGTATTAGAGAAATATTTTGTATATGAATGAAATGTTGGATTTAGACAACTCAAATATTTTTCTTCTATTTTTTATTAGAGTTTTTATTAGTGTAGTTGTGTCGTCGTAAATATGATATTGTTGGGCGCTATGCGGATCTTCCAGTTTTTGTTGTTGTTATATATTCTACAAATAATGCAGTTTTACCCAGTTTAATAATTACTACTAGTATTGTAGAGATACAAATAGAACCGTTTGTTTAAAAGGCATTTTGTTAGTATATCATTGTGAAAATAGTATAACTAGAAGTGAATAATTGAGAGAGCTTAAAGATACAATTTATATATATACATAGTTTTTTTGTTGTTGCTGAATTTAAAAGACTCTTTCGTCGTTTCGAGATAAATTTTAAACAACATGCATTTTATTATATAAGTAAATTATTTATATGTTTTCAAAGTTTCTTGAATAATAAAAAAAAGATACTTAAATATTATAGAAAAATAGTCTGATATAAATATTGCATAAATTATAACTTATAAAGAATTTTTATAATATATAAATTATTGAACGCATTTTATAGGATTTTGTATTTGATAGAAAATCATTATGAAAACAAAAGTGTTAAGCTACAAACTTTTTTCTTTGAATGATTTAATATATATTTAGTGGTTGTCTTTTATGTTGTCATATAGATTAGTGGTAAAATGTTTATATATTTTGCAGATTTAAATAAAAAATAATTTATAAAAATGGAAGCATTATTTTGGTATTGGTTTACCTAAATTATATCTTATTGTTATTATTATAATATTGCTTGAAATATTATTATTATAATAATTTTTTAAATATGTTCGAACGTATTTTGGTTAAGGTCTGCATTTTTTTTAATTGTTTCCTGTTAACTAAAATAATTGATTACATGAAACATATTTGTTATTGAACTTATTCATTTATTTATTAAATTAATTTGTTTATGAATGTAAGCAAAGCTTTTAGCTTGCATAAAGTGGAACTAAGAATTGTTTTTAAATACAATATACGAAATTGAAATGTATGCATAATAATGTTAATTAAATTATATTTAGTAAAATAATTAATATGTATTTAATAATATTTAATTTTTCGTAATTCAAACTTTAATTTTTCTTATTTAATATATTAATTTTTAAAAAATGAATAAATATAATAGTGAAAATTGAATTTTTGTAGGTAATTTTTCAATTAAAGAACTATTAGTTTGTAATGGTGTATGCTCTAAATTCTTTCATTCACAAAGTATCGAAATTTCAGACATGGTTTTAAAATTAATTAAAGAAAATGGTAAATATTTCAGTTTCCATTGCAAGGGAATGTTAAGCTTTCTCGTGTAATGCTGCAATTCAGTCGAATAACGTTTATTTAAAATCAATTACAGATTGAATTGATCTCGCCAACAAAAATATATGAATAGTAAAAGGAAAGTACTAGAAAACTTTAGTTTGACGAGGCAACAGTTAGATGATCTACTAAATTGCCATATTTTATAGTAGTATTGTGAAATATTTAAAACTCAAGTTGAAATTATGAGTCAAATTTGCTATAACTTGGGCAAATTAAAAGATTTCTCAATTTCTGTTTACATAATTTTGTTATAAATAAAATTCCCCGTCGAGAATTTCGATGTTTTACGCAAAAAAAAAAAAAAACAAGGTTAAATTTGGTGTCTATGGACGAGGAATTTTAATCATAATAAGAATATCCAAACCAATTCCAAATATCTTCCAAACCAAATATCCAAACCAATTCCAAATAAAAAAACTTATTGAAAAAAAGTCTGCAATAAGGATATGCAATAAGGCCACCTTCTAGATGCTCTAATTTACTCAATTTTTAAGAAACTATATAAAAGTATAACACCCATTCTGATTATGCCTGTGTAATTTCTATTTAAAAAAATTCGTTCTTTATTTCATACAAAAAAATAATAAATTTTATAAAAATTATTGTTTTTTTTTCTAACATGGGAAAATAATTTTAAAATAAAAAATGCAAGTGAAAATTCTGGTATAAAAAAAAATTACAACCTAACGAATACTCCCCCAACAGAAAACACTAATAATATTATATAAATGTAGACACCATGATATAATCCATTATAATTATTTGGTGTGTTCATTTGAAATTGAACATTAAAAAAAAAAATTGTACTTGCACCCAATTCGTATATATAGACGAAATGCTTTCGCTTCGCTTTGTATAATAAAAACAAATTTCGGTGTAATACGACTAAGGTGTGTTATGCGGAAATTATTCTCTTTTTAATATATCTATATAAACATATATTTTATGTATATTAATCTATTTTATATAGTAAAAAAAAACATAATGTAAATAATAATAATAATAATTTTTTTTTTCACAAAATTAAAGCTTTATTATATATAATAGAAAAGACAATAACATTATTTACCTGCACCAGAAGAGAAACAAGTTAGATATTATGAAAATTAGCCTGATTTTGCACCACACCAATAAATATACATAAATACACATTGAATGAAAACTGGAATTTCTTTAGTATTTTTTTTAAGATTAAGAAAAAAAAAAATATAATGTGTTATTAAATTTTATGTGAATTTGAATAAAATTAATAATTTATTCCTTTTATCCCGTATACGCTATTAAACAACAACATAACAAATAGTAATATAATATAAAAAAATTATTTATTTTTTCTTCATTTTTTATATTAGGAACAAGAAAATTCCATCAGGGTTTGAATAAAAAAATTATTCAAGTTTTAATTTGAAATTATGAGATAGAATTTATATTTTGGGGGTGCAATAAATTTGAACTACAGGTTTATAAAATGTAATATAAAATGGCAATTTTATTGATAGGGAAGCGACAAACCCAGAAAAATGTAAATTTTTTGCATTAATATAAGTTGAATTTGCTTAATAGCAAGTGTTAAGTGTGATGTGATTTTGGATATTTTCAATATTTTGAAAGTTAGTTATTTAACGAAGAATATATCTGATAATTTATACTAAAAAAATGGACTGAAAGTTCAATAATTATAAATTTGGAGGCATTTTCTAATGGACATTAGAATGGTACATAATATTTAAAAAAAATATTCATATTTAGAGGAAATTATGGAGAGTCTTACTCGTGACCATAAAATAATAATAATTGTTCATAAAGTTTTATATTATAGTAAATGTATCATCCCTGGCAGATTTTACAAAAACCAATAATGTTTCCAAATTTGTAAAGAATACCAAATATGTGTGTAGCTACACTTTACCTATTAAAATATTTTCATTTTCAATAAAAATACAAAAAAAAATACCAATTTTATTATATTGACAAAATCTTCTAATTTTCCAACACAGAAAAGTATTTAAAAAAAATCATTTTCCTCGGTGTCAAGAGACAAAGAAAATTAGAAGTTTCATAATAATTTATTTTGGGTTCGTCGTTAGTTATTTAGGACGCGAGTATGTAACTCTTGTATACATATTTTTCTTTTAACATTATTTTTAAATGTTTGTTGATTGTTTTCGACGAAATTTTAAAAGTAAATTAAGTTTTGGTACAATTTGACTTTTTTGTGTGTGTGAAAAATGTACGAATTTGTTTATGGGATCATAGCAAAAAAAAAAGGTCATAAGTAATATGGTACCCAGATATAATTTACACAAGATTATATTTGAATGCCAGTAGTCATATGCCAAGTTATAATTATCGTTAGTTGTATAATCGTTATCGTTTATTTAAAAAAAATAGTTTGTAAATATGAAAATTGCTTACTCAATGAAAAATTTGTTTTAAACATAATCGTGTGTAAAGGAAAGGATTAAGTAAAATCTCTTATTTTATATAACTTTTTTTTACAAATAATTTTACCGTGTATTAAGAACTTATAATTATAATAATAACGATTAAACATTGAAAAGTAAAAGACTTAACAATAACCTTCATTTTACTTACTATTTAATATATTTGTCAGCTTAATAATAATAAGAATTTCCTGACAATATTCTTCATTTTTTTTTTCTCTCTCCAAAATGCAAAATTATTAAAATTTTACTCAAAAAGTAAATGATTTGGCTAATAAATCTCTGTTTAAATTACCAACTAAAACGTTTTTCATATAAACCTATAAATTAACAAATACCCAAAAAGCCGCTAATAATTTAAAACATCATTTAACTGTCAACCGGTGTCAAAATGACACATTGATTATGCCTTTACAGCCGCATATGAAATACGATTTTTGCTAAATTGTTGTTTCATATAAATTTTTGGAAAACTTTTAAATCTCAACAAAAAGTCTTGCATTGTGTGTAATTTTTTTTAATTCATGAGTTATTTTTTTCATGTTGCCACAACATATTTAATTTCAAATAATTTTCGCATGCCAACAATAATTTAAAGAACAGCGCCAGTCATGGTGTATTTAATACAAAACATATGCGTTTTTAAACTAAGCCATAAGTGTCTTCCCGTGCTATAAGTACAATCTTTATTACTATGCCGTCATAAATCCTTTTATTTAAAAGGTGTTTTTATATTTGCAAATTTTGTATTTTGTTTTTGCATAAATTGATATGTTTTTTTAACAACAAAATAAATTTTACCATAACTCATCAAAATAATAAATTTATGTTTTAAGTAAGGGGCAAATTTCATAGAAATTATGATTTTATGTATAATTACTCTGTGTGTGGTTTTACATTAATATTTTTTCATAAGTGTAATATATACTTAAACGAGTATATACATATATGTATTTATGCTTATTTGAATTTTAATAAATTCTCAAATTTATGAATTAAAACTGAATATTTATTTATAAGAAAATTATATCTTTTGATTTTATTAAAAATTAATTAATTTTTGTCAAGAAATTCAATTAGAGAAAATTATTTGAAAAATCTAAAAAAAAATTTTACATTAGGGTTTGTGGCTTATATAATTTGGTGCATTGAAGTCTTTTGTATTGAATGGAATTTTTATTTAAGATTTTCTCATTTAATTTGAATTTTATTGATATAATAAGACATTTTATATAAATTGCTCTTTTTTTTAACATAATATACATAAAAAATTGTAAACATTATGTTTCGTTTGAACGGATGCGAGTTTCTCATGTAATTTTAATAAGAAATTGCATGTACCTGAAAAAGACCTTAAGGATAAATTCAATTCGTTTAATTATAATTATAAATAATTTATTCTTTTAACAATACAGAAAATATATCTGCAAAATATTCTTTTAAAAAATAGCATTTTCGTTTTATAGTTTTACTTTTTACACAACTGAATAATCAAAATATATAATACAAAAGTAATATATACGTATATTAAGTAAAAAGTAATTACCTGTTGGTTATTTTTGTATAGTTAAACCCCAAAATGAAAAGAATTATTTTATTAAATTTATTATAAAATTATATTTTTTTTTTAGTTTTGCAATAGTTTATTTTATCTACAATTAACACCTTAAAAAAAAATATGTGTTATCATTATATGCAAAAAAATATAAAATCGACCTGCCTTAAAATGGTTCAATTCATACTTTTTCGTAAAAATAATAATGTTTGTCATAATTCTGCATCTATGTACATTAATGATAAATAATTTTTGTTTTTCGGTTCAATAAGAGTTTTGTGTTGCAAAATATTATAAACTAAAAATTTGAAAGAAGGCGTTTACACTAGTCCAACCCACGACCGCACAACTTAATAATATAACAATAGTTTTTGGTCCCATATAAATGAACTACCAATAAGAATGCCAGAGGCATTTCTTGATTTTTTGTGTTTTGTTTTATTTAAGCTGATGACCATAGATGGATTATAAATATTTTTTTTTTCATTTTACATAGTGCTTAGGTCAAGATTTTTATCTATTTTAGTATTGTGTACAAATTTAGTGAGCAAATAAATGAATAATTTAATATTTTTTTAGTTTCAAGTTCATAATTTTTTAGTTGTAGAAGAAATTATTTTGAAAATACAAAATCAAATTAAAAATTTTAGTAGAAACAGAATAATAGATATCTAAATTTATTTTTATTATAATTTTCAGTCCCAATTTTTTGTTTAATAGAATTTAACAATTCAATTTTTAAACTTCAGGTGCATAATTTGTATATCAATTTTTAAACTATAATTTCATCTGCATAATTACTTCTTTTTTCAGCGCTATTACCCCCTATGTGGACGTTTTTGTTGTTGTCAATTCTTCTGGAATCTATACTTTATCATTTGAGGCACTTTTCCATTTCGAAACTTTCAGCATTCGTAGATCTTCTTGTTCGCTATTTACACGTCACGAAATCTAAACATAAATTTTAATCATATTCTAAAAAATCTCTTACAATTTATTTACGAAATAAGAACAAAATTAACAAAGTTATTAAAAAGATTTTGAAATTAAAGTAAAAAAATTTAGTTTAATAATTAATTTTATTTAATTTTTGTATACCACAAATTTTTTTTGTAATACTTTATGTCAAAATATCGTGCAACAAATTCTTAAAGATTCTCAATAAAAAACAAAAAATCTATACAAAAAAATTTACTTTTAAACAAATATATCCAGTTATTTCAATTTAAATTATACTTGTGACTATTATCCATTAAAGGTCATCTTTTGGGTGTGCCTGTTTTGATAAAATAAAAAAAAAATAAACGTTATTCGTTATTGGTATAATTACCACCTGCTGGTTCATCTGATCTATTTTTATTTCAGTTTTTTTTTTTTTTTTGTGGAATCGTGCAAAATATTTTATTTTGTAACAATGATCGTAGAGTACTCTATTTTGAAAATATTTTATTTAGTTTATAGTTTTAATCGATATAATTAATTAAATTTAATTGGTTTATTTTCGAGCTATGTACTCGTATGCCCTTGCTTTTTTTTTAGTTAAATATTATCAGATTTTTTTCTTCTGTTTTGCAGAAATTTTCTTTAAAAAAATTGTTAAAATATTTTTGAATTTGTATTATTATAAATAGAATTGGACATTAATAGATATATACTAAACATTTTTCATTCGATCTAAAAAAAATTGCCAATAAATAAATTACATATTTAAGTTCAATTATAAATATTTTAAAATAAAGCAAGATAAATAGATTTTACATAATCTACAAATTGTATATCTTATCAAATATTTTCAAATTAAAATGCCTACAAAATACAGTATAAAGATTCTAAGGCAAGAAGGACACAATAACCATCAGTTTATAAGACAATCAAATATGTTAATAATTTTTCATAAATTATTTTAAAAAAAAAAATTTCTGTGACATTTAACCAAAAAAAAAAACAAAATTACAGTATCAAAGTTTTAAATCTACCGAAAAAAAAATTTTATGTCAAAGACTTCACCGCTTAAAAAATTTCCCTTTAAATTCCTTCGTCCTTGTTGCACACGATTATTAAAATTAATGGAAAAATAATATTAAAAACACGTATACATTATAACTAAAATCTAAAAGGTTTCCCATTTAGATGAAACATTTTTACAAATTCTCTCATAATAAAACAATGTAAAAATATATTTTAACCGGCAGGTAAACATAAAAAAAACATAATTGATGTATTTAAAAAAAGATATTTTTTTTTATTATTTTTCATTAATAACATAACTGAATAATATTTTATTTTAACTTGATCCAAATATTATATTGCAACAACAAAAAAGTGGAAGATAATTAAATGTCATTAAAAATGTAATTTCTTAATTTTAATATGTGCATTAAAGCTTTTTTGTATTCTTAAATGCATGAAATTATTAATAACCCCAGAAGATGATTCTGTCCCAATTGTATAGATTTTATCAGATTTTCACCTTTGTTATAAAATTGGAATTTTTTTCCGAATTTAATTTATCGATGGAAATAAATTTTTTTTTAACTCTTGGAACTCTGATAAATCGCTCTGAAATTTGGTAACACTGAGTCCTTCAAAATTCGTACTTGTTTGATTAATATAGCATCGTTTCGTTAACAATCAAATTGATGTTGGTATTTAAAACCCCAGTATAAAGATTATTGCTTTTATGGACTATCAATTACAAAATATCAATTATAAAGTTATATCTTTTTAAAGACATGAATGATTCAGAGTTAACAAAACGCACTTCCGAAATTGCAAAAAGTTCTAAATTTGGTGGGGAACAGATCCCTATAAATTATCAGAGATGTTCAATTATTTAAATATATCTACATATAATTACTTGTATATACGTAGACATGTTCCATTATTACTTCAAGCTTTTTAAAAAGCGCCACTTCAGGATGTTCCCCATATAATTCCATTTCATCTAAACTGCTGGCAAACGAATATGTTTTGGAAATTTTAATCAAATATTTAAATCTTTTTAATATTACTTTAATAACTTAATAATATCTCGGCTCCAAATTGAATTCTAAGAAGTTAGTTTTACCCAAAAAAAAAAACGTTATTAACTCTTTACTTCTGGTTACTTATTAAAATATTAACCAAAAAAATTATCTCGTCTTTTTTTTTTTTTTGAATATTTCTGTTTGTATTAGCAAAAGTCAATTTTTTATGTTTCATATGTCCAACGTTTCAGCCCACCTTTTTCTCAATTATGATCACCTTTTTTTTATAACTATGTATGTATATATGTTATTTTAGTATAAAAAAAAATTACAACCTTGTCCATTATTTTCAACTTCCTTGAATATTGTAATTTTTGTTACATTTTTTTTTTTTTTTTACATATATTTTTTGTGGTTTTAAAAATTTTTATTGCGTGATGACGAATTGATCTTGGCTATCACATCAGCAACACACAGAAAGAAAAAAAACCAGATTATATTAAATTACTGTATTTTAAATTTACAAAAAATAAAAATTATTATTGTATCTTAAGGCGATATTTATCGCATATTTTTTCACCCTTGTTATTGGAATTTCTTCTTTTTAGTCCTTTTATTGCTTTTTAAAAGATACAATAATTTAAAAGTTTTTTTTTTTATTTTGGTTCATTCCCAGTTTTCGTGTTTTTAATAATAATACAAAAAGAAAAAAAAAACTGATGCACCAGAAAAAAAAAAACGGACACCTAAAAAAATGAAATACAGAAAAATCTATACACAAGAAGGAAAACTTTGACCCTGTAAACAGAGTTGTTCTCTGAAATTATTTTCTTCACTTTGTAATTTTTAGCACAAAATTTTGTGGTGCCTTTTTAAACATCGAATGAAGAAAGAACTCATATATCCTTGATATATGACAACGAAGGCCAAAAAGTAAAAAAAAAAACAAAAATCAAGATTATTTGGGAAATAATATAAATTAAATATAAAAAAACGAATAAACAATCTGTTTAACATAATTTCAATTCCAGCAACTTTGAAATGATGTATGTATAAGAGATACTTGTGGTAATTAATTTTAGTAATAAAGAAATAATCGTAAATTTAATTTTTACGAAATTTAAATCAAGATTTTATGAGATTTTCAAACCATAAAAAATGTGACATAAATAAATTTTAGTTGAAAAAGCGAAGATTTTTAAAAATTAGATATGTTTTTGTATCGAAGATTAAATACAATTTTGAAGATTTTTTATGTAATTTATATGTTTTAATCCTCTATAAATTTCTGAAAATAATAAACTTTCATGTTTTTTTAAAATTTATTTCATTTCAATTCATTTTTCAAAAAGTAAAATAAAGAAAATTTAATTTTATTTGATTTTTTTTTATCAATCTTTTATATTAATTTTCCGATAGTGGTCAGAAAATTTCTAGTAATCTGTTTAATTTCTAGTTTTCTCAGTAGAATTGAAGAACAACTAATGTTATTTATTTTATTTATCGACATAATGTTTTATGATTTCACTCCAAATTGTCTACAAATGAGGTACAGTATTTCGCTTCACTTCTAAGGGGTAAGATTTAAAAGCCTAAATCTTAAGCACAAAACCATTTCGTAAATCATTTTTAATTAATTCATTTTGCACTTTTATAGTTTCATTATATACATAAAAAATATTGAGCGAAAGTTTCCAATCAACGAATTGCAGAGTAGTTTAGTGAATATTTAATGTTAGATTGTGTAGTACATAAATTTAACAAAAATACATAATATATAAATGAGAACCCTTCCACACACTTCAAGACATTATTTATATGCGCTGAATAATTTATTACTTGTGACTTGTGATAGTACCTTCTTTGTTTTTATTTTGGTGGCACCATGCCGATAACCATCATCCCCTCTCTATATGCCATCAATATGAATTAAATATAAATACGAAGTTGGTTAAATTTATTTATGGTTGCGTATTTTTTTTTTGTCATAAAATTTAAAAATATTTAATATGCAATTATTTTTGTTAAATTTATTGTGACGACGGAATTGGCGGTTCTTAGTTTACTTTTATGTTTATGGTACCTACTGAAGCTAAATTCAAGATATTTTTAAGAAAAAGGGTTTTTTTTTTGTTCATTTTTGATAATTAAAAACCTTGGCTTGAATAAAAGGAGGGATCGCCATGTCTAATTAATTATAAAGCATATTGTAATTTTTTAATTACTGATGGGGAAGAAAATTCATAACCAATTTTGTAATTTCGCGTATAAAATGAGATTGAAAAATTACCACAAAAAAAAATTGTGATTTTCGAAAGAAATTTCTTTAGAAGGACTTAGTGTCAATGGCAAGGAATGTGTTCTATTGAGTTTCTGCGTTAATTCTGCATTAAGTTCGTCTTCCACAGTTTGCTAAACTAAACTAATTTGGTATTAATTTGGTGTTTATCAAATAGCAGTTTTCAAATTTGGCATACATTTAACGACATTTACATGCATAAAGCAAGTGCTCAATGATACAAACCCAGAATTGATCAATTCTTTATTGAATATAATTTTTATTGTCCTGGCAAAAAGTTGAACAACAAAAATTTAATAAAATAATTGACTTATTATTTAAACAATTATTGTTACAGGAGCTTAGCATTCTAGTTAAATCAAATGACTTTTCACTTCACTTGAAAATCAAATATAATTTCGTTAATTTACAATTATTAAAAATTTCTCTTTTTTTTTTTAAACTTTCAATAAATTTTAATAAAATTTTAGATTGACTTCAAAATCAAGTTCAACTAAATAAAATTACATTAACTTATCTGTTAATAATTTTTTCAATTATTTTGAAATTTTACCTGTACGTGGACAGTTATATAAAAATGTTAACTGTCCACTAACCTGAAAAGAAATCAAATAAATTTTGTAGTTGTTTAATATTTAAATTGAGAGAAATAATATAATTGCACTAATGCGACTTGCACAAACTGTTTTTCTTACTAAAATTGATTTTTTTTAACTATTTTAGCTACAAGTAAGGATTTATGTATATTTCCATATAATAATTAAAATATATTTTCATTAAATTAATTTAGAATAAAAGGAAAATATTTAACTCAATTTAAAAGTCGCAAAATAATTTTTGCAATATCAAAATTTGTTTCACAACCCTGCGCATTAATTTCATTTTTTACTTTTAGTTTTAAAACCAATAAAAAAAAATAATAAACCCAATCTGACCACGATAAAAATATTATTATACTCTCGTAACAACAAGGATAATTTTTGGTTCACTTCTTTGTGGTTAGTTGTGGTTACGTTATGGTTGCAAAATTTTATTTCGGTTTTCTTGATATTGTTAAAAAATAATTTTTTTATTGGTCTCCAGTTGACCATAAAAATTTACAATGAAATCTTACTGACTGACCAAATCACTTTATATACGTATCTATATAGGATTAAAATAAAAATAATCTTAAGAGTCTTAAGGATTCGCTGTCAAACAGCTGCTCTAAAATGTACCGCGCCCTACTTACCAAAACAAAACAAAAACCTCAGCTTTAATAAAAAAAAAATTAATAAAATTTGAAATTACGGATTTACCAAGAAGTATATGGAATAAATTTCGACTTAAATTGTGACCTAGATTCGATTTAATTGTGACCTAGTATATGTATATGTTCAGGAATTGGATATATATTCAATTCCTGAAACATAAAACCATCATTTTTGCATCATTTTTTTTTACATTTCGTCTACCTGAGTTCTTTTTTAAGCTTTTTTTATATATCATTCTATCAAATAAATGATTTTTTTTTCTTCTGTAAAGTTTAGTTCAAGTTGATTGGATATTATGTTTTGGTTATGTTTATTTAAGAAATTCACTTTTAAAAAAATTCATGAAATACAAAACAGAAAAAATGAACCAGATTAAATTTGACATAATCGCTATACTTGAATGAATCAAAGTGAAATAAACAAAAAAAAAAATGGTCAAAAATTAATGCAAAAATTAAAACAACAGTATTTTACTTATCTTTTTTCTTTCTTAATTTTCCCCATTTCCATTATACAGAAAAAAAAATGGCAAACAACAATATTTTCTTATCTTATATTGTGAAAATATTGAAATTTTTTAATAGGATTTTTGTTTTTTTTGAATTTTTTTAATAAGCAAAGTAAAATTATTTTTTTTTTTATTAATTTAAAGAGAAATTTTCGAAAGATGATCCGGTTTTTTAATTTGCTTAGTAATTGTGGTTAAAATTTTGAAATTAATATGTTAAAATTTTTGAGGTTTTATGTATCCAAAAATTGTTAAATCTTTAAATTCCATAATTTTTTTTAATATTTTTATTATCAAACCACAAAAAAAGTTACAATCAAAATTTTTTAAGTAATTTTTTTTTTTAAATAATAAATTTTTAGTTTTCTCAATTTTCGGTATTTTTTGAGTTATGTGAATATGAACTGAGAATATCCCAAATGCCCCCAAGTCACAAGAATATATGAGAGTGAAAAATGTTTTATAGATTTCACAAACAAGAGAGAAGATCTTAAAGATACATAAAGTAGACAAAATAACTTTATGATTTAGCAGAGATGAAGTTAAACCTGTCAAGTTACTGCTACAAAAAAAAAATTTTTAAAAAAATCATTTTTCAATTTAGAAGTTCAAATTTCATATATTTACATATATCAAAAAAAAAATCGATCCTAACAAAAAAAAAACATGCAGCTATATACTAAATTAAATGAAAATTATGGTTTGAGATGGTAAATATAAGATGATTAATTTTTATTTCCGAAAATTACACACCATTTCATCAACCACAAAAACAAAAATGGGTAATTGTGGACAATAAAAATTTTTTTAACTCCATTTGAATATAGCCTGAAAATAAAGTAAAATGAAAAATATAGTAGAGGATGTGTACAAGTATGAAGGGATTGATCAAATATTAAGGTAGAGTGCGATAGTCTCTTAAAGGAGTAGGTAATAATTTTTAATCTCATGAAATTTGAATATTTTTGTACTATTAAAAATGATTACCTGTACATTGTTTTTTAACGATATACCGTCAATCAATAATATATTAAGTATTATTTTCAGAAAAATTGGAACTTCAAAAAAAGTTCTTAAGAATTCATATAAATTAAAAAACCAAGATTAGAAGTTTTTAATATTTTTGAAATATGGAATTAGTTTTTTGAGATTTTAATATAAAATTCTTCCAGTATTGTAAGCACAATATTAAATCAAACTCAAATATACTCTACATTTCATTATTCAAATTATATAAGCCAAACAAAATGGCAATTATTTAGAGATTTCGTGATTTGTGTATATGCTTTTTCACCGATTTCCATGGTTGTAAATTATAACTTAATAATACTCGTATAGAAGCATGGAAAGAATATTAAAATAAATACTAACTTTTCGAAAATACACAATGTTAAGTAATTTAAATTTTATGCAAATATAACTTAGTATATTTTATTAATTTTTAATACGAATTAGTAATTTATCCAGGCAGCAAATTATAGTTCAATATTTACATATCTGGGATTACTTAAAATAAATATTTTTGTGAATTTTACTTATTTCTAAAAAATAGCAACTTTGACTGAAATAGAAACTAAATTAAAATTACCATTTATATATGTACTTTATTAAGCTCAAGCTTATTCTAGATATATTGGTCTGGATATTCTGCATAATGTCCGTAATTATTAACTACATAAAATGTTCAACGTATGAGAATACAACTGATCATTGTGCAATATTCTATAATATTTAACCAATTAATTATTCAGTACTAAATCAGATTAATGATAAAAGTAAGTATGAGTTGAGTATATGGCAATGCTTTGTACTATAAGTCTTTTTAAATATACTTTTTTGATGGCTCCTTTGAGCTTTTATATCCTATAATTTCACGCTTGTTATTTTTTTCTGGTATTCAATTCTAAATCAAATCACCCTGTTGTTTTTTAAATCAATTTAAACACTGCCTATTATGTGTATACCTGACCAATAAGTTCATATTTTCCAAAAAATTTTGAACTTTTCCACAAAAATATAAAATATTTTTTTTTTTGGCGATCATTTATTTTATTTATGTTGGGGAAAAATGAAAAACAATAAAATGAATTTCAAATTATTGGCAATAAAAATAAAAAATAATTTTATTACTATTAATAATACATTTTGGGTCTATTGCCAAATGTATGAATGCTGCAAATATGCTTTTGGGGCAATGATAAAAATTTATGAAAATAATTAAAGATATATTCCAGTTTCTGAGTGGATTTCTTTTAGTAATTTAATTTTACTACATTATTTTCTTTTGATTTGTTTTGATTGTAAATGATACATATATCCTTCATTATTTTTTTTTTTTTGAATATCTTAATTTTGAATTTGGGTTTATTACTTTCCGGTCTCAAGAAAATAAAAAATTTCATTTTTATTTATATGAGAAAAAAAAAACACATTTTTTGTTTTTCAATTCCACTTTTATTTTACTTAATAATAATAATAATGAGTGAAATTACAGGAAACATGGAAGATGGAAGTTATATATGTATATAAATATTTTAAAGAACTTAATAGCCTTCGTGTTTTTTACATAACGAAATTAATACAAGGTCTGCACGAGAATATAAATATTATCCTTACAAATATTTTTGAATAGCAAAACAGATTTATCTAGATTTTCCAGAACATATGCGATTGAGAATTAAATTTAGGTAGAGAAATCTTTGATTAACCAAAAAAAAAAATTGTTTAGTTATTAAATTATTGAATTTGTTGCATTAAAATTTATGATATCCTCTATAAATCAATCTTATATATAGTACAATTCAATAATCCTCCTATAAAACCTGAATATGAATGCCCAAACGTCAAATCAATCATATCAAATATAATTCCAAAGAATATACTATCAAATTTTAGTTATATTGCTGAAATATAATCGGAACATAAAACTGTCCAATTGATGTGGCGGCATATCAACAACAAAGAATATTTATTAAAATTATAAAATTTTGACTTGAGCAATTATCATGTTTTATAAAAAATAAAATTTATATAAAAAATTAATAATATTTTTTTGACATTACGTCGTATATGAAATAATTTCTTTGTCAACATTTCCTGGTTAATTTATTTATCTGAATTTTCAATATATGTAAATAAACTTGAATGAAATCACCATACCGTCAGGGTTAAACATATAAATCACATTGATAAGGAATTGAATAAATTATGTTTTCAAGAATTTTATGAGAGATTGTGTCCTGGCTTTATAAAGAATAATATTAAATTTAGCTAAAAAAAAATCCAAATTGATTATGAACCCACAAAATTATGTTCTGCAAATTTTCGTGATTTGAATCACTTTAAAAGGATACACTTCATATATTATAATTAACACAGGCTAATAATGTTTTAATTTCGAAAACATATTAAAATTAGTTTAAAATTTTTTTGGGAAATATTCAAAATTATTCCCAAAATTCCAAAACGAATAAAACCAATTTTTAATTCACTAATAAATAATCTTTAATTTAAAATTAAAAGTTGCACTTTATAAATCAAAGCTATTAATAATAAATTCGCAAAACCATCGGACATTCGAACGGCCGTCATCATTTGAATATAAATTAAAGCATATTTATATATATATTTTTTATGTACATTTCATTTTCACAGTAAATATTTGGTTGTGAAATTCGATTCGCCAGATAACAAAAAAAAAATGAAATTTATCAATTTTATTCCGAATAAACTTCCTTGTTCAAGTGTTCTTGTTGTGATTTTTAATTGTACATACGAGTATATATATTTGTAGGCTTTCTGTTAAATGATACTAGGAGGATCCTGAAGTGTCATGAAATATTACAAAAACAATATTTGCACCATGATAACACGTAAACCAAAATCTTTTTTAACCGGTATATTAAATATTCAATCCACACTAAATTCAAAAAAAAAAAAAAATTTAAATGGGAACCAATAAACTTGACCATTGCACAGGAACGCGTTAATATTTTATGCTTCAAGGCTAATTGCAGTTAAAGGAGAAAACGTGACAGCTTAATTTTTTTGACAAATTGAAAAAATAAAAAACGAGAATATTAAAATCAAAACAAAATTTATATTAGCAAAAGTAAAGAAAATTTTTTGTATATAAAGTTATGAAAAAATAATAATTTTTAAAGTTAACATTATAATTGGGGAAGCACATTGGTTCAACACCAGGTTAGCCTTTGGGTGGATTTTGGTGAAGTTATGGTAATTAATTATTTCTTCACCATATAAAATATATATATATATATATGAATGCTTTTAAATGCATTTAATATTAATTAGGAAAAGTAAAGCCTTTTTTCTTAAAAGTAAAAAGAAAATATTAAAAATTATTATCTTTATACAATCTATTAAAGGAAATACAATGTCTGACTACACAATCAAAGTTTGAAAACAAAGTAAAAATTATTGTAAATTTATATTTTATTTATACAAATTTCGAGTATGTCAATAACTACACTAATTGTACATACATTCTTTTGTAAATGGAAATTATGCTATCTCTATTTAATTAAATTTTAAACGTTAATATACAAATTTATATTAACCTCATAACCATTATAAACATTTAGTCTACTACTTAGTCTACCAACCTCAAATAAGTAGTAAATATATTTTAACCTATCATTAAATTAAATTTGACCTATACAATATAATCATATTTAACCTAAGTAGATATCATTAATTATATAGCTTCTTGAATATCAACGTAAATATTCCTTACAAAATATTATTCAGTTTAGTAGTTAATTTATATTTTCTTTGAATATTGAATCAAAAAAAAGCATATATTACATTTTAATAATAAAATATGTTAGTTTTATTTTACAAAACTCCAAATAACCACACCCAAATCAAGTAACATGTAGCAGATCATTGAATTCTCTTTTTCTTAAAATTAAATATTTTGATTTATAATATTAAATCTAAAAAAAATGTATCACAAATAAACTAAAATATAATTTTTTTTATGAATTATTATATCACCAAAAAGTATTTGCAAAATGATATCAATATAAATATAAAATGCGTATATGAAAAATGGGCACATTAATGAGATATTTATAAGATAACAAAAGTATAACAAAAATACGTTTGCTTTGATATCGGGTATTAAAAATTAGTTAACTATTAGATATAATTACTTGCAGAAATTGTAGAATTGAATAATTTTTTCGATATTTTATATAAAGGAATTTAGTTCTGTTAAATTCTTTAGTAATAATAACATTTAATTTGACTGTTTATTAGCAAACAGTAAGTAATGAAGTTATTTTAGATGCCATAATCAAGAATACACCAAAATATTTCGATCATACTTTTTTTATTTAAATTTATAGACAATAATTTAATTTTGATTATCTGCAATTTCTTGCAATTCCAAACTTGCAATTTCTGTTAATGGAAAATAACCTACTTCCCCTAAAAAAAACCGTATATAGGGAAACTAATGACTTTATTAATAATTGTATTAAATTCACGATATTTATATAATTTGGTTTTTATTTTTCTTATTTAATTTTCCTTTATTAGTAAATAAACCATTTCTGAAATTTGAAAATTTTAATTGCATTCGAGATAATTGCTAACGCAGTAATAATATTTTTTCACGAAAACTGAATTCAAACTCTGTTGGATATGAATTTTATTTTAAAGTTTTAGTTATAGTAATTGTTAAGTCATGTAATTTGTCCAACCTTTTTTCCGACATTTATTAATATTATTGTCCGCGTCCAAAATAAAAGACAAATCTTTGTTCTTTGACTTTTTTGTTTTTTGAAAAATCTATAAAATCCAAGACAATTGCAATAAATTACGTTGCTCTATCAGATAGCGTTTTACTGATAGTTGAGTTATTAATAGTTAGTTACCAATGACAGAAATATTCTATTCATTAATATCAAAATCTATTAATTTATTTACATTCTTTTCAGTTCTGGCAATAATATTGCACAAAATATTTATGATTTAACTTTAGATTATTCGTAAAATTATCATAATTTTCTGTAAATAAAAAAAAAACCAATAAATTTCGTATTTTTCTTATATTTATATTGTTCTTATTTAATCAGAACATTCATAAAAAAAATCTAGATATTAAAAGCACATAATTTCTTATTGTTATCATATTTTATACAAATAATTTCCCCATAAAACGCTGTAATAATAAAGCCATATTATGATTAATGTACAAAATTTAAATACAAAAATATTTAATATACATATTATGCAAATTAAATATATAAAATTAAGAAACGCAGTATATACGCAATCTAGATTACCTTGTTCTTTATATAAACCAATCATTTAAAATATAGTTACATTATATATACAATCTTTTAATATCTCAATCTTAAAAGCAATTAAACTTAATAATCTTACTACCCATAAAAGTTTCATTACTTAATGTTTACCTTTTAAAATCATATATACAATGTATATATATATATTATAATAGTGTACATGAAAAATGCTAACAGCATATTTTGTGCACCCTGTAATTTAGTTTAATAAGAAAAACAAAAAAATCATGCCAAAAAATATTAAAATTCATCTTTTTCATATTTAAGCGACACATAATAAAAATCACCACATTAAAAAGTTATAAAATCGCCCTTTTAAATATATTTTTTTTTGTAACCAGAAAACTTCACATAATCAAGATGTTTTTACCATCCCATTTTACATTGCCCAGTTTTTGGTCCATCAACCATAAAGAGATTAAACCAAAAAACAAGAATTCTCTAAGGCTATAAGTTAATTTAATATTATTAAATATATGAAATATGTATATACATATATGTATATATATACAGTATATATAATATTTACAAATAATATACATAGTATTTATAAGGCCATTTAATTTTCAATGTTTTTTTAAGCACATATAGTTTCTTCTTATTTTTTTGGTATACCAAAAAAAACCAGATTACCCCAAAAACTCCTCATATTTTGTATATTGTTAAAAATAACAAGAATATTTTATATTAAGTAATAATATTCATCAAAGTCCTTAACAAAATAATTATATTTATTAAATTATATATTGGAAAAAAGGACATTTACAGGGTGTATCTGATTTGGAACTATAAAAAGAACTGACACGATGTGAAGTCATAATATTTATCTCTGCAAATTTAAATTATACATTGATGCTAATATAAACAATTATACATTGATTGATGCTAATATATTTCAAATTTTACTTATTCTTAAGATAGTTGATGAATATTGTTAAAGTATTTGAATTAAATTGATTTTAAGACTAAGTAGAAATTGTATTTAATTTAATTAATTATTAATATAAATTGTGACACCCTATATATAAATTGTAAATATTTAAAATAATACAAATTTACATAGTGATAAGTTATCGTATTTAATTCATTTTTAATTGGTTGATTGCTCAAAATTATACCATAAAATTTCATTTTTATATTTTTATTCAATTTCCGATAACAATAATTTTTCAATATTGAGATTTATTAAAGAAATATTGACGTATTGAAACAATATTTAATTAAATCGTTTTACTTAATGTTCCATTATTTCAGTTTTAAGTAATAATTTTTGTGATAGAATTTTCTTTTTGGACAAAAAATTAGTTCAATAAAATATTGATTAATTTATTACACAAAATTATTCCTTTAAAATTATTATGTAAAGAGCATTCAGTTTCGGCAAACTAACTAATTCAATCCGAAAATATTTCATATAAAATAAAGAATAAAGTTTATTAAATGTATTTCATAGCAAGCAAAAAAAAAAATAGTTCCTGATATTATATAAAGCTACCGTGCGAGGACAATTTTTTTATCCTGTTTTTATTTAGTGTGTTACAAAATTTTGCCATAATAGCTTACCATATATAAATTGCCGCAATTAATTTTAATTTATTTAAATAAACGATAACAAATTGCATATCATAGAATACATATTTTTGGTATTTTTTGTATCATATATGAACCATAGCTTTAATTTTTCTCATTATTTATATTTATTATAGCTTCCAGAATTATTTTTCTTGTCAATAAATTTTATCAAAAAGAAAGAAAAAAAAAATATTAATTTAATTTGGTGAGCAGATAAAAGGGGACAACAGTAATTATTATTAAAATTTTAACTTTTAAAAATAAATATTTTATTTTTATGGCAAAACATTTGTGTGAACATCAATAAATTAGCCTTTAGCATATACATAGTCTTTTTTTATGGCTTCTGTCGGTTTTGTTTTTAAATTAATTTAATTTTTGATGTTGACAGAACAAATAAATATTAATTAAAAGTTGTAATAATTTTATGAATGTTAAATTTTTGGTAAGAAAAGTGGAATTTTAAGAAAAACCAAAAATTGTTGATTTCAAAATATTTGCATCCAAAAAAATTATTTGCATCAAGAGAAAAAGTGTAAACATTAAAATTTTGTATGTTATTTTAAATAATGAAATTTCATAAGTACGTACATTTAACATGGTGTAAATTGTAGATGATAAAATGAATTAGGAAAACTGAAATTAAAGGTTTTGTTGAGAATATGTTTAATTAGAATCATTAGAATTACACAATCATATCATACTCATACATTTTAATTACCAAACATTTAAATTTAATTTTAATTTTTTTAAAAGTTTTACTTGACTTTTACTAATGACAAAAGAAAATATATTTTTAAATGCATCATTTTAATTTTAATTTTATTATACATAAATATTTACTTTTTAATTATAAATTCCATTAATATTAAATCTCGAATAGTAAAAACATTAATATGAAAGTTTCTATAAAATAAAAAATTAATTAAAGAGTAATAAGTGAAATGGTTAAATGATTACACTCTTTAGTTTATCAATTAGTATCCATGACATGGTAAAAAAATACGATATTTACATAATTAATTATTTGCGTTTAATAAGAAACCTTATCTTTTTGATGCAACATAATGTTTCCAATCTTGTCTATAGCGCACAGAATTTCTGGGTTAATAAGAATTTTAATGAAAAATTAAAAAAAATATGTACAAAAAAAAAGGTATAATTAATAATAAATCATGAAAGTTGTTTGAGAAATAATTCATCGAAATATTGCAAGAAAATTGAATTAAAAAGTTATGTATAAATATGTATGTATATTTAAAAATATGTAGTACAATTAAACATTTGAGAATTTTATATACGAAATAGTTTTTAATTGTCAGCAATTGGACTCGACCGATAGCATTTTTCTCATCAGTCTTAAAATTTACATTGCTGTATATTTTACTGTCCCATAATTAATTTTATAATTAAATGTAACCAAAAAATATATAATAACAAAATAAAATTTAATACATCAACTGAAATAATTGCGTGTAATTTAATGATAGTTTATTTTATATGATTGATAAAGAAAAAAATCTCAACGATACTTGGACCTTTTTTCACTTCAAACAAGAATTTTAAGCGTCAAAGCATATTGGAAGGCTTAAGAAAAAGTTAATTGAAAAGAACAACAAGAAAAATAATGACAAATTTCAATATTTTCAATACCGAAGGTGGAAAAAAAAAGTAAGAAAGAAGACCTTGTCGAGAATAGAACGAGACAGGCATCACCACCAAGTCAGAAGTTAAGGGAGCTCTACACCAGAAATTAGGGGAGCTAGGAGCTTGTTCCAGCTTATGCTGCACCACCACACACTATCCACCAGAATACGTACATAAATAATACATAAATATTAAGTTATATGAATATTAGATTATGTCATGATTCTTTAATTCTGATGCTATATGTTGTTAGGTGCGGCTTACTCCACACACTATCAGTTTTTTTGTTAACTGTTTTTCAATTCAGTTTACATAATTTAACTTTCTTTACATATTAATTTTTTTCTATCAGAAAATTGTAACGAAAGGGAATAATTTAGTTAACTTGTGTTCAGCATTAATTTAGTGTTATAAAGCAAAACATTGAATTAAAATTATATACTTACATGTTATATTTCCAAA
This sequence comes from Empis stercorea, assembly GCA_949752835.1. Lineage (NCBI taxonomy): Eukaryota > Metazoa > Arthropoda > Insecta > Diptera > Empididae > Empis > Empis stercorea. The sequence goes on from OX457086.1 coordinate 935,618, forward strand.
TAAATTTATATCCATGATGCAATCACTAATCATTATCAATTGCTTTTTAACTTAAATGCATAATTTTCAAATTATAATGTTTTTGTATTATAAAATGTAATATCCCTGTTATTTTCTGCTGAATGCATTTTTCCTCAAGTTATCAATATTTGATATTTTGAATATTTTTTCAATATTGGTGAGTGTTTTTTTTTTTTCAATTTTTACATAAAATAAATTGTAAATTACATAACCAATCCTTCTGAGTAATTCTTAATATTTTGAAAACATATATTTAACTGCTATATAAATTCCTTCCTTTTGTACAAAAACGTTGAATTCAAGTTATATACTACTCGTTATATATGTACAAAGTGCAAAAATAATTACCATTTTCTATTAATCAGTCAAAATAATAAAAGTTTGGTAATTATAGGTAACAAATTGATAATTCTGTTCATAATTTTAATATCGTTGATCCTATTTTGATGTTACAAATTATGATTAATCAATTAAGAATTTATAATATTTGAAAAATTTATATAGAGTACATATTTAAGAATTTGGCTCCATAAAAACGCTTTGATATCGAAATTATGCAGAAAATAATGGATTTTAGTTTTTAACAAAACCATATAAAAATTATTAAATTGAATGGAAGAGGAAATCTTGCAAAAAATTCTCGATTTTTCAATATTTACTTATATAAAAAAAAATTATTTGGCCAATTGAACATAAAAGTTGATTTAAGTAAAAGAAAATTTACCATCATCAATAGCCTAAAAAATCCATTCTGTGGCTAATCGAATTTCATATAAGTTTTTGATAAAAATTTTCAACAAATTTTATTTAAGTCTTCCTCTTGCTAATATTATTAATTTTTGGTTCAAAAAAGAAAATAATTTTATTTCTTAAAAAAAATTCGCAATTATCTAGTTTTGTGGTCAACGAAATGTAGATTAAATTTTTCTCAATATTATACCATAAAATTGTATACAATAAAAATTGAAATGAAAACTTATTGATCACTATTATAATAACCACATAAAATAAAAGTATAGTTTTTGTTAATAGCTTCAGTGGTCGATATTATCATTTATAAAAACAGTTACATATAAATGTCTTTCGTATAGATATAATATCCAATTATTAAGTAAATTACATGCAATTGAACTAAATTTAAATATAAAAGTAGTTTTTTTTTTTAAAATAAAATTTTAAAAACTTTTTGGAATTGAAAATTAAATTTTCCATTTATTGATACCAAATGTAAATATGTATAATTTTGATTGATAGCAAAGAATCATCAACTGCTAGAAGGGGTTCCATGTAGGGGTTGATATTAAAGCCAAAACTTATATTGTGGCTATACCTCTAAAATTCAATTACTGTTTCTTGTGACTAAATCTTAACATTTTATATATATGGTAAGGGAGAATCTGATTCTTGACCTGTCAATATAAATAAAATTAAAATTTGGTATATTAAATTTTACATCAATTTATTAAAAATATTTGAATTATACAAACTACTTTAGAAACATTTCAAAAATTTTAATATGGATGATAATATTTATTTTGTAAAACAAAGTTTGCAAAGTTTATTAATTATTTCAGAATTATTATTATAAATAAAAATTGTGAAGTTGAAAAAATTGTTGAAAAAATTTACAGTTCAATTAAAATTCTTGTAATCAAAATATATTTAGCTGCTAATTTATAGTTCAATTAAAATTCTTGTAATCAAAATATATTTAGCTGCTAATATTTTAAATATATATATATATATATATAAATTGCAGCAACAAATTCTAGATGTATTTCAATGATAGATGTAGTACTAATCATATCTATCAAAATATAAAAAGAATAAAAAATTGGAATAAACATAAAAAACCAATCGCAAAATCATTTAATTTTACGAAAGTTATACATTCACCAAAAATATCGAGTACAAATGTTCCATCGAAAAAATATAAATGTACAAAAAGAAGAGTATATAATAATAATATTTTTAAATGGTTAGATAAAATAGATAATGATTGTAGTGATAAGAAACAAAAATATAGTACACTTGAAATATTTGATAAAAAAAATTCGATAGAAAAATTTGAAAAGCCAGAAGAGAATTCAATCTATCAAAAATATGCAAAAATAATTAATAATCGTATAATAATTAGAGTTCCAACTAATGAAAATTGTGAATTGGAAGATGGAATAAGTTTAATTGACGACATGATATATTCAAATAGTAAATCAAAAGATAAAGGATCAAAGAAATATTCAAATAGTAATTGTGATTATGATATTGAAAAAGATCAACAGCATTCAAAAGAGAAAGTATCAAATTCTATTGAAAGTTTTGGTGAATTTGAAAAAATAATAAGTTCAGTTGATGATATAAAATTTTCAAATAGAAATATTTGGGATTCTGATATAACACAAGATAAACAACATTCAAAAGAAAAAAAATCAATTTCAAAACGAAATAAAATTTATAATGATCGAAAAATTGAATTGAAATCAAAAGGAATTAAGAAAAATAATTTACAATATATTTACAATACTATGAAGGAAAAAATAAATAATAAAAATTTTGATCCAAAAGCTTTTTATAGAAATTTACCACAAAAAATGCACTCAAAAGAACATAAATTTTATACAAATATGAATGATATTTCTAAGTTATCTAAAAAATTATATAATGAATCGTATATGAAAATTCTTACAAATAAAAAACATAAAAATAACAATAATTTGAAGGATAATAAGAATAATAAACCTATTCTTAGAAAAAATAATAAAGTTCATCATTGTAAGGATAGATTATATTCCAAAATGGCACAATGGTTATTAAAAGAAAAAAGAAAAGAGGCAAGAAATGTTGTAAAGAATTCGAAAAAGAAGAAAAATTATATTGGTATGTAAAATACTAAATGAGCCGTTGATTTTAAAAGTGGTGAAAAACAAATACAAGGTCCATTTTGTGAAAAAAAAATTAGTTAAAACTAAAATTTTATTACAAATTAATATAAACTTTATGTTTTTATTTAATAAATTCACAATAAATATTTTAAATATCTGTATAAATTTATAACTAGTAATTTTATTTGGTCAATTATATTTCAAATGCATTCATTTTCAAAGTTTTGGGGCAAGTCCATTTGTTTAAAATTTTCAAAATCAACGGCTCAAAAATTATCCCATATCCAATATTCATATTTAAGTATATTTAAATAATTTTTCTTTTAGTAATTCCATCAAAACAAAATAATAAAAAATTAAACATATTAAAGGATGATAATTGTAATTTTATTACTTCATCTGATATATGTGACGAATTCGGCAAAAAATATAAATATAGAAGTTCTAATAAAAATCGCGAATATGTAAATAGAATAAATAAAATTTTATGTTCAATAAATAAATCACGCCACGCAAATGAAATTAAGAATAATTTTAATACAGATATTGTCAATAGCAGTAAAATGTCAATAGAGATAAAAATATGCTCTGAAAAACAAATACAAAGAATATTATCGTCAGAAAATTTAACAGAAGCAATTGAATCAATTGATAGTAGAAATCAATTTAATTTAAAAATAATAAATTCTATTAAACAAAAAGTTGAATCTAATTGTAGTATAAAAACTTTTTTACATAATATAGATGATAATATCAATAAACATAATTTGCTGCCAAACATTAATGATATTCCCAGTAAAATTCATAAAATAAATTTAGGAGATTCTAATAAAGATTTGATCGAATTTAATGATATAGAAAATTGTAACGAATCAAATGAAAAAAATGTTAGTGAGGAAACAATATTTATTTCAAACGACACCTTAAAACAAAAGTTTTTTTCAAACGACAGTTTAACAGAAATAAATATTGAAAATTTTGATGATACTCCACAATTTTCAACTATCACTGATTTAAACAATAGTCATACTTTATGTAGTAGAGTAAATACATATATTGATCATATTGATAAGTATAGTTCTGAATGTTCTAGTCATTCGGAATCTGATATTCAATCATTAGACGATTCAACATGTACAATAACATCTCAAAATGATTGTATACCATATAATGGAAAACCAGATAGTTCTATTCGATTTTATGGTAGCTGTACTGAATATGCAACAGTTAAAACATTTACACCATTATTAAATGATAAATCAATACAAACTGATATAAATATATATGATCAAATACCGGAAATATTAAAAATATCTGAAAATAATATTGATATTAAAGTTACTAGTTGGAAAAAAATTAATATAAATAATATTAATGAAATTTTAATTAATATACACTATGTAGAAAAATTAAATATACCAATAATAAATAATGATATTAATGTATTAGAATCACAAATTATACCTATAAATGAATCAAACAATATTAAACATAATACAATTATATTACAATTACTGTCTAAATGTTTATTATTAAATAATATTGATGAAACTGTGAAATTATTATGTAAATTTCAAGAAACAACAAATAATAATATTGATCATTTTTATGAATGTCCTGAAATATCAGATGAAAAATTAAATGCTTTAAAAATTAATGAAAACTTTGGATTTCTTGATACATTAAATATAAGAATCTTTTGCAAATGTTGTTTATAAATCATCAAATCTACTCATGCTTAACTATATACACATACATATATATTATTCAATTTCATTTCAACTATAATACAAAAAGGGAAAAATTTAAATTTATATGAATTAAGTAATTTAGAACCATTAATTTTAATTAAGGAGATAAATATTTAAATTTCAAATATAGAAAGATTTGAAATAAATAAATAATATAAAATTAAAGTTTAAGATAAATTAAATTTTTTTTTAAATGATTTACAATTATATTATAATTAAAAATGATTTTATTTATATTTTGTCATATGGAAATTTGTATTTACTATTTAACAAATAATTAGTTTATTCGAATTTCCGATATTGTAACAAAATCTAAACAGAATATGAAATTATATATAAAATAATGTAAAACATATATAAAAAAAATTATGTTAAATTTATTTAAGAAAATGTAAAAAATATTTGTAATAAAAAGAGATTTAACTATATAAATAATTTAAATTGAGAATAAGAATTGATAAAAACGACATTTTCCATATTTTTCAATTGTTTCTCCTAATTCTTTTTTTTTTTGGTAAAATGATAATACCGACACCTGCCTGACGAATTTAAGATTTGTGGCAATTACATTTGCCTATACTCATTACCAGCTATTTGCATACTACATTAAAATGTAGGTATTTAAATTACCTTGTAGTCCATACCCAGTTGGCTTCTAGCCATAACATTCATATAAATATAGTATTTTTCTATTACTGATAAAAGTGAGTTGAGTATGGCTATTTGGTTCTTAATACCTCAAGTTTTCCAACAAATAGTAAGTCATATATTTTCGTGTAACGTTTAGTATGTTAATAGGCGCTTCTTATTGTTTACTTCGGACACACGGACAGGCAGACAGACGGACAAAAAGATTTAACATAAAGGGATTTCTTTTTAAAACATTGGATTAGTAATTTAAAAAATAAATAAAAGAAAGAATTTTCTTCATTATTTTTGTAAACGATATTCGATTTTATTTACAAATAATAATTTTAATTTTGACTTTGAAATTTCAATTGATTTTAATTATATAGTATTCTTAGTTGTGACCTTTATGTAAAATTCTATCTAAATATGGAGGTAAACTAGTTTCTGATATTGTACTATTATGCGATTTTAAATAATCTGCCATCCGACATCTTATTTTACATTTATCCACTATAATGGGTGGAATACATATTGGATCATCTTTATTTTGATTACAATATCTTTTTCTTTCATATATTTGAACATTACATAGAAATTTCTGATATCTTTGATATGCTGTTGATGATTTCTTTTTTTCAGGTTTCTTTATTAAATGTAAATTTTTTAACATTATTATTGCTACAGGATCACGACAACCAGATAATGAATAAGTGTTGCAATAGTGTCGTATATGGTTTATCAAATTATTAGCTTTTTCTTGGAGTTCTGCCATTATATTAGGATGTACATACAATAATATTGTTTATGGTTAAATTTTTGCCTTTTTTTTTATAATTTCATCGCTTAGTTTTTATTTTTTAATAAAAGTTATAATTTTTATGTGAATTTTTGAATTTTGAAAATATGGGTAAACATTACATTAACGTTTAAAAAATTAAATTTTCATTATTTCGATTTATTAAAATTACAAATATAAATCCAAATTTCATTTTGAAATAATTTTCAATACATATTTTTTAAACGTTTTTATTAATTTGACATTAGAATAAGTATTGCTCATGGCAGCAATTGAGTTTTCTTTTGCTGATAATTATAGTTCCTTCGTAATATCTTACTTATGGCTATATTAAAGTTTGTTATTAAATAAAATTCAATTGGATTCATGTATAACAAAGTGTTTTTTTTTATAATAAAATGATAATTGAATATTATTTTCCTTTCTCAACAATATTTTTTTATCCAAATTTACTACTACTATATGAAAGAATCGGAAAAATTAACCTTAATTATAATTTAAATGAAAATATATTATTATAAAAAATTAATGTAATAATTGATTTTTTTATTAAAAAAAAAAGAAAAGAAGAAAAACATGTTGAATTCTTCATACCGGTATATTTTCATAAATAAATCTATAAATTAATTCAAGCGCATTTCATTCAAAACTATAGATAGAAATGGTGGGTGATTGTGTTTTATGTGAAACATAAATGGAAACTAGTTTAAAACAAGTTCTTATAACATTAAAATTAAAATTTCTACAAAATATATAAATTAAAAGAGATTACCATTTCATAACAATTTTATTAAATAAAAATAATGTTGATATTTATTTCAAAGAGAAATTATTTCTGATGTATAAAAATTTTATATATTTTCAGAAAATCCAGAAAATCCTTCTATAAACTTATTCTATTTTCTTTAGGTATAGTTTTAATTCCAAATTTATTTACCAAGAACAAATTGTTGTTTTGATAATTGAATTTGATTTCTAGTATTATATATAGTTTACGAATAACCTAATGATGATATACAATTTTTATTATAGATTTGATTTATCTTTATGAATGTAATTTTACAGGCTTAATGAATTACTGCCAAACTTGGTGACAAATGAAATATAACTTGCCATTCATTTTCATTTATAAATGGGACTAACAAGAGAATTATAAATATATATACATGACATGTGGTCTTTTTTGGTAACATCTTTTTTTTTTACATTAGGGGACTGTAGTGTAATGTTTTGGATAATATGGTTGTCCCAAAAGCCACATAGCGTTTGCTCCTGTGGCAATAAGATCCAATTTAATTACAGTATGTATACAATTTGTTTTATTAAAATATAGCAGAACAGCAGGTCTCAAAAGAATATGAGTGCAATTATTTACCGAAATTAATTGAATATAGAACCTACAATCTGAAGTTAATGAAAACATTGCTTTTTTTCTATTATTTTTATATTTAAACAGATTTACTTATTACATTTACTTATTACATTTACTCAACAATAGTTTCTTCCGGTTGCGCCTCTACGATCAATCATACATAAAATTGGTGGAGGTACAGATAACAACTCATTAAGTTTTTCCTTTCTCCTTTGAAACAATGATTTACCATCACCAGGTCCTCCTGCAGCACCACCTTTTCCACTTCTATACCTACTAAAAATATATTTCCAATTGAATCCCAAGAAATTTATCGTGAATAGTTCCATTCACCATATAGCAATTTACCACACAACAAATCATCATAAAGAAATTATAGCAATTCGCCGTACACTAATTCAGAGTATAATTAAATGAATTAGTTATTTCTTGAGATTTGTATTGCTGTAAATTTTGGAGCTTTCTCCTACCTTTGTAGTAAAAGTCTTTAATAATGGAATTACTTAACTATACATATACATACTATTAAATCATATTTTTTTGAATTTAAACATTATTTTATTCTATTCTATATTGAAATTACAACAATTTTTTTTTAATATGTATATAACTAAATGTAAATTTAGTGTTAACTTAATTTTAGTTTTAGTCTAATTTAACAATATTGTTTGTTCTTAGTGACACTTTTTATATATTTTTATAATTTTTTTTTTGTCGTTTTGAAAGAAGTAGAAAGTTTAAACCAAAAACTACTTATTTGAATCTTAAAAATTAACTTATGACTAATTATGTTAGATCAATATATTAAAATTAAAATTTTTTTTTTTAATTAGATTGTATGTATAAAATGAGGTTTTGGAAGTTTATGTTTTATTCTAAAGTTGTTTTGTTTGTAGATATTTTTACCTAAGTTGTTAATTAATTTGTTGTTAGGAAGTTTTAATTTTTCGTAGAATCATTTTGTTAGTTTGGTTATAAATGTGAATAGGTAAGGTATTTTAGCGATTGCATGTAGTCTTTTAATTGGGGTGATACATGGCAGGTTTAATGACATTCTTAATATTTTTTTTTGTAAAATTTGTAATTTGCTAATGTGCTCACACAATTTGCCCATACTGGACAAGCATATGTAAGTATTGGTTTTAAGTAAGATTTGTAAATGTGTAATTTATTTTGAACCGACATTGGGTTATATTTTTTTAATAAAGGATCTAAAACCATTAGTGTTTGATTTGTTTTTTTTTTAAATATCATCTGTATAAGATTTGAATTTTAATTCTGAGTCTAAGTATACTCCTAAATATTTGGCATTGTATTGCCATGGAATTGGAATAAAATTAAATCATATGGAAAATTGCTATATGGTAAATTAACATTTATCGTGTGTAAAATAAAAATTTATATAATATGGAATTTTAAATATCTTACTTTCCGCCTTTACCTCCTTTTCCGCCTTTACCACCAGGACCGCCTTTATCACCCGGTCCGGGCGGTCCGCCTTTACCACCAGGACCGCCTTTACCACCAGGACCTCTTTTACCACCAGGACCTCCTTTACCACCAGGACCTCCTTTACCAAGAGGACCTCCTTTACCACCCTTACCCCCATGACCTCCTGCACCCCCTGCACCCCCTACACCACCTGGACCACCACCACCATGACCTCCTATTCCGGCGCCGGGGCCACGTGGAGCAACACCTATACCTCCAGCAAAAGGAGGTCCTCCAGCACCACCCATACCACAAGCTCCTACTGGATCAAAATTATTTCCACCAGAAACACCATTCAATTTGTCAGCTACTGGTTCACTTCTAAAATCTTTTAAATTATATTGCGTTTCCTTGCATGCTATGTCATTTTGTATCTTTAAACTTTGTTTTAATAAGCCAACAGGAGGAGTGAATTCAATATCTAATTCGCTATCACTATCCGTCGTATCTGAGAGAATAAGAGTATCTTTAACATTAGGAATTTCTCTATTCTCACAGATTTTTTCAATATCATTATCTAGCTTTTCTTTTTCTAAATATGATCTACAAAAACAAAGTTTCACTGGCATATGACAAGTGCATTTATTATAGCCGCAATCTTTTAATTCATTTTTAATTTCCCTTTTATAAATTAGCATTGGATTCTTTATAATTTTGAATTGAATTGGTTTGACATTTAAATATGGATTGTAGCAATATTTAAGTTCCTTGATTTGTTTTAATGGTCTCATCGTAATTATATACTCTCCATTTTTTTTTACTACTTTGAGAGTAGGTTTTTGTACAATGTCTGGTAATGAATTTTTTTCAACTATATGTTTCTCTTTAGTAGAGTGCGAAACCAAAAGTGTGTCGGCCGGAAAATCAGACAAAAAATATCTCATTATATCCTTAATTGGTTTGCCTATAGCACCGGGTTTCCAACCATTACGTGCAATATGCTTATTTTTATTCCATAACCACCCCATATTTCTTGGTACTCCACTTCCATAACCCTTGCAAGTTTTGTGACCAAGTATAACACCAGGATATTTAGAATTTCTTTTACTTCGATATTTCAGTATTTGTTTATAACGAGGTTGTTTACTGAAATGAGAGAGAACAATTTAAATATAGCGATTAGAAAACTATCGATTTAATTTAATTTAATATTAAATATTACTAGAATTTTTAACAATAATGGTGGGTGATAATTATAGTACAAATACAAACATTGATGGAGAAAAATTTGTTTTTTTTCTTATTCGAAAATAGTAATAATCTCAACAAATTAATAAAATATAGTCACAGAAATTTAATAATAAAATATGCTCGTATTCCTGAATTTAATTTAAAATTATACGCTTCACTGGAACCCCGAAAGAGCAACATCCAGGACGAGGAAGATGAAAAATTTCACATCAGAACCGGCATCGGTATCTCGACTTCACGACGAACCGAATTTCAGTTAAATTTGTTACTTCAATTGATTTTTTTTTAAACCACATAATTGCTTATTATACGTTTATACGTTTGCGTAAATAGGAAATGTTGTGTAACTTTTACGATATTTGTAGAAATTTCTCCAATATCCTTAATGTAAAAATTTATAAGAACAAAAATTAACTTTAATTTGTTATGCTAACAATTTCTGATATGCATTAAATTTATTCGTTATAGAATGGACATACCATTTGAAAGACGTTTGTGGTGTCATAAAAATATCTTTTGTGCAGCATTCGATAGTGTGTTCTCTACTTCCAGTACTGTTGATTTTATTACGTTTTTTGGGTTTATTCTCCAATTTTTGTACTTTCTTATCATCATTGAAGAACTTGTATTTGGCTTTTAAAGCTTGTAACGTTTTTGAAAGATATGGTATAACTTCAGCACTCAAAGATTCTTCAGAACAATATTCTTTTAGAACATCAAAAGATTCTTCATTATTAGCAATTTTGTTGTCGGTTTGAGTTAAATTTTTTTTAATTAATGGACTACATTTATTAAATTTTATATCTTGTAATAACTTATTTACAACTTTACTAATTCTGCAATGTGGGCAAGTCTTGTTATCATTATTGCATTTACATATACATTTCTTTTCAGTTATACTTGTTTTGCTATAATCTGTATCAACATTATTATAGTTAGTATTCCATTCCTTTAAAATAGATGATACTGTCGGATTGTTATCACACGCTGGATCTCCTGCCTGGCTCTTATTTTTATTATTAGCAAATGTAGATTTTGGATTATAACTTGTATTCTCATGACATATAGACTGCAATCTATAAATAGGAATTGAGTTAATTATATTTTATGTTAAGTATACTTTCTTCTGTATTAGGATAATTACTTCAATGTATAATAAAAATAAGTTACTTATCTGAAATTGCATTATGTTATTATCTGAAATCAATTAATATCTTAATATCTTTTAAAATCGTTACACATATTACAATGTAAATAAAACTAGAAAAATGTACATATTAGTTTTACTCTGTCTGCCTGTCTGTTTGTCGGTTCGTTTACACAAATTTTTATCATAGAGCAACCTAGTAACAGTCTAATAGTTATACGATAGTGAGCTAGTCTTGTTCGATTTTTTATGTAAAAATATATTACCTGTCTTAGAGAAGTCTAAAAATTGCGAGATTTTCAATGTGATTCATTTTTACCTGTTCTGTTGTTTATTTCCAGCCAATACAGCAGTGAAGTCGCCACATGATAATCTTGCTGTGACACCAGATTCAACATTGTCAGAATATACAGACATTGAACATTCTATATAATAAAATAGATATAAATTATAATCTATGTGTTTTTTTTAGTTTAATTATAAATATTAATTAAATATACTTGAACTTTGACAAATTGATCACATATTTGTACTAACCTTGCTCTCCATGTTCATATCTGATTGGATTGTCAGCACCAGCTCGTATGTTCTACAAAAAAAAATTACGACTTGTTATATGTAATTAATTACGAGAAACAAAATATAAATTTTAATTAATACCGTTAACTCGCAACATGATAAATTTCCACAAGGATTTAATATTTCTGCTGTTTTTATTAACTTTCCTCGTACAATTTGATAACGTGATACATCCAACCTTGCTGGACATTCTGACGCATTGCATTGGTTTAGAAGATTACGATTAGTTCCTGCTGAGTCGCCAATAACAAAGAGTATATCTGTTGGATCTAATATTTGTTCAAGTTCATCGGAAATACTTAAATTTCCTTTCCCATCTGCTAGTGTTCCATAATTTTTAAATCTAAAAGAGGGAGACTGGTATATAAGTAATTTCAAAGATAAAAATATGAATATTATTGTATAGTATAATAATATATATTATTCGATTGTTCGGCACCTGAACTACCTCCATATAAATTTTCAAAAATAAAGGATTTTTCAACCCAGGCATGAAAATCGCATTATATATAAACCGATACTACTGTAAAAAAATTTAAAAAAAAAAACTTAAGCTTACATATCTTCCTTACACTTGCAGTGTAGTTTGATAGCTACACTAATAGTTCCAATTTTGTTCTCGTCATCTAATATATCACAATCTTCAAACTGCGAATGACCTTTAAAATAATTTCCATTAGCCAATGATTGAACAAAGTTTTCGTTCCAGGCAATTGTTAATTCACCTGCAAAAAAAAAAAAAAACACGAGTTATTTAATTAACACGGTTCTTAACACATAATCTGCAATAATTTATAAAAAAAATGAATAAGTGCAAGTAGTAAATATATTAATTTACATAGCATCCAGAAAAAGAACACAATTATGTGAATATAAAAATCAATTAGTAATATGACATTACTTCACGAATTATGTTTCCCTTATTGTATTTTAATTACTTACCAATTGTTGCTTCCAATTGCTTCACCACTATTGTAATTGGATTCTCAAGCATTGCGCACAGATCTTCAATGGTTGAATCAAATTCACCACTTTTTCCATCTCGAAAACCATTCTTCTCTGGTTTAGTCGATTGTAATTGTAATGTAACTTGCCCGAATTTTACTTCAATTTTAATTTCATTTAATTTATATTCATCTGAATTCTTAAAATCTAATTTATTTACAATAAAGTCAAAAATAAAACATTGAGAAGCCATTTAAATTAATAGTCGGAATATGTGTATAAAATATTTTTTCACAAAAATATGACAAATAATTTTTGATAAATAAAATGAATTATGTAATTCTAATTTCTGGATTCATAATTCTAATTTCTGGATTCTAATTACTATAATATTTATTAAAATTTAAAGACAGAATATTTCATGGTTTACTTTTTTGATTAATGTTTACATTTCAATATTTTAATATAAAAGGAATTTATTTATATATGGGTATTATATTCCCAGTAGAAATTTTTTTAATCAATTAAACCATATTAATTATTATCTATAGATTTATAACCAGAAATATTTTGTCATCATTTATACCGATCATAAATTGTGAATTTCAAAATCCTAAACATAAATTTTAATTAAGTTAGTACAGTTTTGTATTTAATATGAAATTTCTATTTTGGTCCGGAAATCATTTCATTACTTTAAATTTTATATAAAATTATAAAAAAGTACGTAATTGCAAAAATTGTATATAAGATTATACAAAAAGTGTTCAAGAAAAATAATGGTTCAAAACTATTTAAATTGAAAGTACGGAAACAAGAAATAAAAAATCATGCTACCAGAAAATATTATATTTAATTTCTTTCATTAAAATTTTTTTTTAGCTTCTCTCTGAATAAATAATTTATAAAATTATTTTTATTTAATGAAATTCCACCAAAATTTTTTACTAAAATGCTTAAATATATCAATAAAATTTTTGGTATATATAAATTATATAATGTAAAATCTAAAATGGAAAATATTATTAAAAAAAACATTGTTTTGCCGAGTCAAAATTAAACCGATTTACCGAGTATAGTCTCTAATCCAATTCTTTAATTTGAAATTTGATTTTATCTGCTGTGTATCTCCGAGTATTTGAAAAAATGTTCAGTTTGTTTGCGCACGCGATCGTTTCAGCAAAGCTTAGATTTTTTTTTAGATAATTTATTTGTATTGATGGTAAATCAAAGAGAGGAAATTGGAAACAATATCATTCTTTTATTTATTACTTTTAGTCAAACTCGTATTCGTATGTTAAAAATCATTATATGTATATATTATTATGTATATGAATAATCATAATTGTATACTAACATTAAAGTATTTACAAATAGAACCGTTTTAAAAACACAATTACCTGCGGAACTCGTTATTGTATTAGTATTTATTTAAAGAGATTTCAGTTTTCAGTATATGTAAGTAATTTAGAAGAGAAAAAGTTTGCTTAATTCAAATTTATCTGCATTATAAAATATATGAATTTAACATAGATTTAAAGTATATTAAAAATGTGATCACTGAATATTGTTGTAGATAATTTAATTTTTATTAACTTGGTAAGTCAAATAAGTTCAAGTAATACTTAACAGTAACTGGCTATTTACCTGGTAAATTATCTGTTATTGATGTTTTTTTGTTGATTACAACATTTTACAAAAAATCTTCTATTTTGAGAAAATGTAGTCAACTATTTTTGCTTCCGGCTGGTAAGAAATTAAACAAAAATTTACTAATTAATTAAATTTTCTTTAGTCTTAGAAATATTATTTCAAATTTTACAAATTCAAATATATAATTAAAATGTAAATATTCCATAAATTTATTTATATTATTATGGAAATAAATCCTTTTCGCTATTGGTTGAATGAATATTAAGCAATCTCTCACTTAAAAATATTCATAAGCGAAAAACAAAATACCGCCCATAATTGCAAATTACACACTTCAATTTGTGTTATTTCCAAAAAGCGACTTATATATACAGTATTTATGTACATACAAAACAGCACTGATAATTTAACCGTCAACTGATGTCAAAACGATAACTTGATACACGTTTACTCTGTTTGTAAGCCAAATTTTATTTATTTAATTTTTTAATTCGTTATCTTAAAATACGGTGAAAACTTTTAAAAAAACCCTAATTTTTACGTGAACTGTTGAAAAAATGGTAATGTATTAAAAAAAATCTGCTTTTAATTGACATGTTTCTATACAAAAATGCTGGTTAAATGTTCTTAATTGTAATAATTTTTGTTGTAAAAAAAAATAATCAAATTCAAATATAATATTAAAAAAAAAGTAAAAAAAAATTATTTTACAGATATTTTAAAAGAAAACATAAAAAAAAGAAAAATTTTTGCAAAAAAAAAATTTAGTTATTAATTTCAGGTTACTCGCTTTCATTTTCATATAATATATTATCGAGCATTGAAGTCTTTTGTTTTTTTTTTATATATATTAAAATCTATTCATAGATTTAATATTTTATTTACCAGTGAGATAAAACATGTTCAATATCCAAAAAAAAATATATCTTTTTTTGTTTTTTTTTTTTGGTAAATTTCATAAATAAATTTCTTTTGAAAAAGCATATTTTTAAATTATAGTATTTTGTAAAAATAATTTTGATTGTTTCATTAGACCTCCATGAATCCCATATACATATACTGATTATATATTGTTAGTCTAGTTCCTTAACTTCTTCTTTCTTTAAAACTTATCTAAATATTAAAAACTATAATAATATACACGCGATTTGAAAAACAATCAAAAAATATTATATGAAGGCGTATACGTCACCACTCCCACTATATTAATGTTTTATCGATGTTATGTTGTAGAAATAAAGTTCCCTGATGCCATTTCATTGTTATTCGTAATTACACAAACAAGAATTGCAAATTATATTAGAATCTCGTATTTTAAACCCACTTTAGTGAAAACTAAAAATACTATACTAAGTTCTTCTCAAGTTCAGTGCCAGAAAATAATTTTTATGGTAAAAATGTCGACAGTTTTAAATATTTATATAGGTCATAAAAATATAAATATAATTTTCTACTTTGCATTATTAAATTAATTTATTATTTGTTGGTTCTCCTTGAACTTTGTAATAAATAAAAGGCATTGCGGTTGTACTATAACATATTTGGGATAAATATGTTATATACAACCGCAATGTCTTTTATTACACTTGGGCATTGGTTTTTTTATTGCATTTTTTTGTTTTTCAAGTATATATTTTTATATTAACAAAAATTTTGAATAGTCTATAATAAAATTCGTTTTTAGAATTTCAATCTTATATGATTAACATTTACAATTAATTTTCTATACTAAACCTTAAAAATAATAAATAAACTAATTCACTAATATTATTTTAGCCACAATATTAACAGCAATAAATTTTAATTTACTTTCAGTTATTTTGATAAATCACAGTAAATTCAATCAAAAAGTTAAATTTTGAAACATGTAACAGGGTCAAGCAATTTTATATAACAAATATAACAAATGTTCTGAAATTCTGACAAGATAACAAGATATTCTGTCTATATAGAATATCTATATATAAGTATACATATTTGTGAGTCCCTTCCCTCTGTTAATTCTCAAAAAAACATATAACTTCAGACAGCACAATGACACAAATTCGAATCTCAAAAATTATAGTATAATAAAAAATACTATATAATATACCAAAAGATAATCAGACCTAATTTTCCATAAATTTTTAGCAAATTTTATATACTTAATATTTCAATCATTTATTATTTTCAAAGTAAAAACAAAAAAACACAATCACGTTTTCGTATAATAATTCAAATTTAAATTGTACTCCTATATTATGTGATTTTGTTGTGCGTTTCTTCATCCATTAACGATGCTTCTTCGCGCAAAATGAATATTGATATACTCGATATAATATACAAATCAAAGTCTATATTATTAAATTCAAATGCCATTATAAACTTATGATTCAACAAAAATTCTGGATTTTTTTATGCAACCAAATTTTGAGAAATTTTTAATAATAATTTTTTCTTCTTTACTTGATATGTTTTGTGTTTATTGAAATGAAAATTGTAGTGTACTATTGTAATAATTTTATGGTTGTTATAATAACGGAGATATTCTTGTCTCAGGCATATAATATGTTACGTATACGTAACAAATATGATAATTTGTCCATAATTTAATCAATTATTCTTTACCAAAAATATGATATAAAGCGGAAGTATTGGTGAAGCTTGTAATTATAATGTTTTGTTCCAAAAAATGTAAAATTTTAAGAATAAGAATATTTTCATTTGCAAGACATTACCTGATCTAAATTGTTTATTTGAATACCAGAAATTTTGATTATGTTACAGAAAATTGTAAAAAAAAATGTTAAAGTATACTTAAATTTTGAAGATAAGTTTAATCAAAATGTGTAATTTTGAAATCTATAATTTCAACTTATTACTAACAATGGACGTCAAATGGAGTTTCTAAATATATATACGAGTATTGATGAGAAGAACTTAGAAATTCAATAAATTTATATTAACCTAATTTTCGAGATTTGTGTCCAGAACTTAAATGCTTCCTTAACTTATGTAGTTTATGTATATACATTACATAGCTATATTTCTATATATTTAAATTAAATAAAGACACCTTATTTAAAGCGTCAAATTATAGTATATAATCTGCAAAGTGCAAACTACAAAAAAAAAATTCTTATTAATATTTTTTAAAAAATCCCAAGAGCGAAAATTTGAGTGTGCATAAAAAAAAGTTTCCTTCAACTCTCGTAACATTCAACGTCAAAAACCACAAGAAACCTTATTTATATTTACAAGACGGTAGTATGTCAGTTTTGATTACAACAATATAAAAATTTTTAGGTAAACTTTGGGATAAATAAGAAAGCAATAAAAGGACAACAAATCAAACAAAGCGCATACAGAAAAAAAAAACTGTAAATATATACCCTTAAGATAATTTCTTTTTCTTGTGGTTTTTTTCTGTATAATAAAAATACAGTAATTTATATCTTTTTAATGTATATATTGCGGATTAGTTTGTTTGTCCGGCATCGTCCATTTTTTTAAATTTTGATTTGCATAAATTTTTACTTTTTAAAAAAGTTTTCCAATTCAATGTGGTGTGATCATAATTGGACGCCAAATTTGAGACAATTGGAAATTACAAAATTTTGAAATTACAAAAAAAAAAGGATGAAAATTTCTCTGACGGATCTCTAATTAAGTCATTATATTTATAATGTTAGTTCGGCGTGTATCGATTCCATTATATAAATAAACTTCTTTCCTTTTTTTTTTGTGTAATTGTTTTGCAATCTGTAAGGTAATTTTATGTTATTTATTGTTACAAAAAAGAAATGAAAATGGATCAGAAATAAAATTTCTTTGCTTTAACATTGAAATATAATTTTTGTGTTGGAATTTTTTATTCTTATTAAGAAATTATTATTTAATTTGAAAACAAGATAATTATATATATGGGTGAACAAATGTATCACCATTTACCTCGATTTTGTTGGCAAATTTTAATAATTATTCGATAACAAATTTTCACCAATATTAAAATAAAAATAAAAAATAAAATTATTTCCAGTATCATGAGAAAATCGATTAAATATAATTGATTCAGATGTTTTTAAAAACTTATATGTACAATAAGAAATATTTCTTATTTATTATTTATATTTTTCTATTAATGATAAAAGTAAGTATGAGTTGAGTATGGCAATACGTATACTACATTAAAATGTAGGTATTTTAATTACCTTTAATTTAAAACAATATACGTGGCTATGCGACACTCGTAGTCCATACACAAATCCTAAAATCCTTATTTTGAATTAAAATAAAATCATTCTCACTAAAATTATATACTTACATTATATTCAAAATTGATATATAAGTACTAACATAGCACTTAACTTCATTAATACTTTCTCGTTTACATGATTAATGATACCATCATAATAATTATGATTATATATATTTTTATTTAACAAATCCAAAATAAAATATTATTTAATGTAAAGATTCATTTTTCTTCTTGTTAAATTTAAAACATCGTTCAAAAATGCATTTTTCATAAGTATAAAATATTTTTTTGTATACTTATAAAATTTAATTAATGATATGATCAAAAAATTGTTATTATATTTATATAATAATGGAAAATTTGTTGTTAAATGGAAATTACATTATTTGTCATTAAAATACAATATCTTAATTTATATACTAATACAAAAAGAATATAAATATGGGAGTATATGTATTTATTTATGTATTATTTATAATTAATGATTTTACATCACATATGCATCTTTATTTTAAAAAAAAAGACTCAGTCAATCATCAAACATATAAATGGAAATTAATTTTTCATTACTGATATATTAATCTGTTTATCACTTTTTTTTTCATTTTGCAGATTGAAAAGGTTATGATTTTTTTGTATATTGGCGGACAGTTTAAGGTTATTTAGGATTCAAGCAGATCCGGTAAAATATTATTGGAGTAAGCGTACTCTATGTGGTAAAAAATCTGATTGTAATGTAATAGAATTATCTGAAATTGATCTCGAAACCGATTAAAACGTTTAATTTTAAATGTTCTAAAACATATATTGAAATGTTTCTTTTCACCCTTTAATATCGTTTGTTTCTCAAGCTATTTATTTAGAGCTATTTTAGTTTTCATATTTGTTCAATTTCTCAATTGTTCAATTCTTTTCATAAATTTATGACCGATTATTTTAGTTAAGACTGTAAATTCGGGGATGAAGTGGGATGTAGTTTTTATGAAATATTTAATGAACATGCAATATTTTTAAATTGTACAATAAATATAAAAGGTTCATAACAAATTTCTTTCATGACAGAACTAATTTCTTTAGTTACTCGTACAATGCACACAAAAATAAAATAATTTCAATTTTGTCTTAAGTAAAATCAAGTTTTTAATTAATAGTAAAACCAATTTTTTTAAATCAATGATTTGTGTTTTCTTTAAGTACATCTATATAACTAATTAATGTTATTTTGTAAAACCTTGTGGATCAATTAAAACGATTCTCTCTGTCAATGTTTTCAAAGTATATACATTGAAACAGTTGAAAATACTTATAACTTTCTTATCTTTATAAGGTCATCATGGGAGCGCCATCTCTGTTATCAGTTTCTTATACATTATATACTTTTGAAGGCACTATTTACCCACCTGCTGTTCTATTTCTTTATATGGAATCGTGTCTGGTAGTTATAACTATAAAACGGAATTGTGATGTTTTTTTTTTAAATTATATTTTTAAGTTCAATTAAATAGAGTTTCAATTAATTATAATTTTCATAGTAAAATATAAATTTTCAAATTGTTTAAAAAAAAATTTATATTCCACTATAATAAGTTAAAGCTCGGTAGTAAAGCGTTCGTAGGTCAAATTAACAAATGACATGTGTCTCCTTACTGATTTGTAGAAGTATATATTATTTCTAATTTACTAGTAGATTTGCATAGATTAATTACTAGCCCGAAAAACAGATTAAAATTATTGTTTAAATTTTAATAAAATTTTGAAATTTGATTTTTATTCTCTTGAAGGATATTTAATTTTACTTGTATATTTCCATTTCTCCAGAATTCATAAATAAATTCTGATAATTTAATATTTAACTATAGGTGAAATGTGTTTGTATTTTATGGGTTATCCTCAAATTAGTGTTATTAGTTCCATTTAACATTCTAAAATATTCCCAGAGTAAAAAAATATTTAGGTCAGATGCAAATGGCAGTATAGGTTCAAACTATTTCCTTCACCTTTTTGACTTTCATTTTTATTCGGACTGTTTAATATGATCACATTAATATCTCAATTCCAAGCTATATTGGTCCTGGACCTTTGTATACTTCATCCTACCCAGGTGTAGAAATTCATTGTCTAAAAATATTCACCAAAAGAGAATTTTTTTTTTTTGCAATTACATTCCAAAACTTTTAAGATAAAAATATCGAAATTCTTTGAAAGTTTCTTCACAGCTTCACATGAAAACAGTTCACCAGGATTTTTGTAATATTAAAAATTTGCAAAAATGAAGCTTAAAAAGAAGAAATCTCCAAAAAAAACTACAATATTTATCTCAGATAACATTTATGTTTTTTTTATGTTCACGCCGAAAAATTTCAACTGCATTTAAACGAGGAATTCTTCTTATTGTTTTTTTTTTTATTATTTTGTTACTTGTATTTGCATTATAAGACATAACATTATTATTTTTTTTTTAATTCCTTCTTCTTTAATATATTTTTATTCCGCTTTGACAGCATATTTTACATATACTTTATTGATATTGTTTTATATTGCGTTAATTTGCATGTTTGTATCATAAATTTTGTAAAAAAAAGAGACAAGGAAAAATATTCGTGGCTACTTTAAAACACCACAAAACTTTACAGCGACTTGAAAATGCGAAAAAAACAATCAATTTTTGCAAGAGGAAAGTAAACAAATAATATTTAATTATGTATATTACAATATAAAACATAAATATTCAATTAAATTGACTGTTAAAATTTAAGAAACCGGAATTAGAATTGATAATTTTAAATACTATATTTTTGTTTATACTTAATTGGTATTTTGTCAAAAACTTTATAACACTAAGGATTTTATTGAAAGTTTTGTAAAATGTTTCAAATAAGATAAGTTGTTTATTGAAAAAAATCCTCTACGCAAAATATCTTACGATTTAATTAATAGAATTTTAGGAATATATTGAAGGAAACCAATTTAATATATTCCTCAAATCCATATTCAACAATATATTAATAAGCAAGCATATAATTTGTCACCCGAAATTTAATAAAATAAATAAATAATTTGTTCTCACAAACAATTTCAACAAGCAGAAATATAAAATATGCCACGAAATTTAATCTACTAAGTAAGTATTATATGGAAAATCGAACAGATGTGATAATTTCCATCCCAGCATGATATCTCAGGAGGAATATTTCCCATATTAATAAAAGATTTTACATAGTTTGTTTGGTTGCATAGTGTAAATTATTCAATGATCGTGATTTTTGAAGATTATACATACAACGTTTTTAGTTATTTATTTATTGTTTATCTATATTTCGGTAAAAACATGAAATTCAAAGCAATTTTCGATAGAAAAATAAAATTGTATATAAGACATCTTCGACATTAAGTACATTTATTTGCAATATGGCATAAACTTTATTTGCATTTGTTATATAAAATTTAATATTTATATTTTAAACAAATAATTTATAATGTTTTGGATAGTGTATATATATAGTGTCGCATGTGCTGTTGTCATAATTTTATAAGATTTTCAATTTTTAATACTATGCAATTTCAATAGAGAAAGCTTAAAGTTACTGCAATTTATGATGTTTAACAAAATGACAACAAATTTACTCATGCTTATGCAATCACTGTTAGAAAAGATAAAATAGAATTTAATTATATATCTGTATTTAAGCTAAATTTTAGAAAATATGTAAGAGGATGTAGTAATAGACTAAAATTTGCAATGTGATAAACTCCATTCAAAGAAAATATAATGGAAAATTGTAGTGAGCTACTTGAGCAAATCAGAAGTAGTACGAACATAGTGGAAACAATTACGAACAATTTGAAGCACATTCTCAGAAATTTATCACAGAATAAGTTCGTGTATGTGTAGTGAAATGTTAAAAACTTTTATTAGAATTAATCCAAAATTTGACAAAATTAATTAAAGTCTAACAAAAGTATTTTAATTCCGTTTAAGATCAACACATCTTTTAAGTAATTAGGTTAACCCTTTTTCTTATTTTAACATATAAGTATAAGAAAAAGTGTTAACCTATTTTCGTGGGTTAATTTTTTGTGATTAAAATTTTATGTCTCACGAACGACAGTAATTTACAAAGGAAATGTTCATGTTCCCTTAATTGCCCTTACAAAAAAGTAATTTTTCAATTTATAAAAAATCCCATACTTTTGACAATAATTGGCAATTAATTTTTTTTTTTTTTGGTTAAAAGGACCAACATTAATTATAGGTCGTATTTTTTAGTGTTGTTCGGAATATTTTCCAAAAATAAAAGAATTTATATATACAACCATCACGTGTGCAGTTTATATAAATCCGGATAATATTTTATTCTCTCACTTTACATATTTTCTTTATATTAAATGTTTTTTTTTTTTGAGGTTGTGAATTACTTGTTTTTTAGAAAATTTAATATCTAATAATTTTATTTTAATAATTTTTGTAAAAATTCAAAGATAATGTTTTGTGGAAAAACTAATAAATCAATCGAATATATAGTCAATTTTAATATTCAGGTTTTAATTTTTTATCATTGTATTAAAATATAAAATGATTGATTAAAATGTGGGGTCTAATATAGAGACACAGTAAAATATTTAATTATTGTTAGAATATTTCAATATGAACAATACTATAATTTTAGGGTATCTACATAATAAAGGATATTTGATTTAATACTTTTCTGTCAACAAATATAATTGTTTCCCTTTATTCCTTTCGCTGATTCATTCACATTCACATTTAGAATACTTTTTCCATTGAAATTTGACTAGAAATTGCGACTATACAAATCATATAGTGGCCAATTTTTATCTTCCAATAAAAATTTGAAATTGGGAATCTAAAGAATTATTTGTAATATCCTAAAAAATACAAAAAAAATAAATAAGAGAAAACTATCTTGTTAATAAAAAATAATGAAAATATATAAATAAAATTTATGAATAATTTTCACAATGAGACCATATGGCATTTCAATAGTCGCTATACAAAAACAAAAAACAAAATCTGCAAAACAGCATTTAAATTAAACACATATAAAAACACTTTATATATTGCCTTCTTAATTGATTCGTTTGCTAGATTAAGTTGTAAAATTTTTTTACCAAAAATAAAACACAAAATATGGACAGATTTGTGAAGTATTTCCATGTTATAAAATTGTTGATTTGCTTGCCCTGCAAGCTGAAAATCTTTTTATAAAAAAAATTCAACAAACTAACAAACAAACATAAAATGTATTTGCTCCTTGGTTGATATTTGATATTCCTACGCGCGTTGATCATATATTTTTGTGTAGTTTACTTGAATATTTTATATTTATAAATGAATAATAAAATATTTGTAATGGCAATATACTTTCTGTGTATATACTCTGTAGAAAATTATTAACAACTAAGTATATTGAAAAATAATATATACATTATGCAGAAGAGTCACTTGTATAATGATTTTCATTTAAGATTTTTACAATTTTATTTAAAATACACATTATCAATTTCTATAGTGAAAGTTTCTCTCGCTGAAATCATGAATTATTTTTGATAGAATTTTTTTGTTTTCAATTACAAGTAATGTCATATTAGGTATATAAATTTTTCATATAATTACAATTTAATTACAAATTATAGTACATATTATCGTAGAGCAAATTTACAATAACGAATTATCTTTAGTATATTTATAAATTAATGGCATAATTAATAAAACTTAATTTGTTTTAAATTTTGTTAATTAAAAATTGTATATTCAAATAAAACTCTTGTTAAAACTAAATATTGATTAATCCTAATTTTCTAGACACAATTCTTTGGGCAACAAAAAGCAACCACCTGGATAAAAATCATAATAAAAAAAATTCCTAACTAACAAGAACAAAGAGATAAAAAACATTATTTCAAGTGTAGAGTCAGGTGCATTATACTTTGGTTCTATTATTTTATTAGGTATCAAAATATCCATTCATTTTTAAGGGTTTGTTTAAATAATTATATTTACTTACCAGATATTTTCGCCTTTTAAAAAGGTAAACACAACTTCTTGTCCCTATGTTAAAGTAAATCTTAACAAGGTGCATTGTTTTCAGACTGTTACCAAAAAGTAGTTATTTACTATTAATACTTTTATTGTTCTGGAAATTCAAAAATGATTGAATTTCTAACTACTGTATACAAATACTGACTGACAAATGAAATTTAATTTATTTAAAATATTTTGTTGTCGAATTTTAAAATTGTACTATAAATAAAAATAAAAATTTTGTGAGGTCACTTAGAGAGGTCTTTCTGCTAACTTAAATCGTGCTGTTAATCGTTTTGAATGTTTTTCTTTTTGTTCATTTTTAAATTGTACCTTGTTGTACAGAGCTAGGCTAGTTAACAAGAAGCATTTTAATTAAATTTTGCTCTACATAAGAAATTTTCATTGTTTTTCTTATATAAATTGAAGAATTAATTATTATCTTATGAAGAAAAATGAAAAATTAAATAATTTATGATTTACGAATTAATTCTTGATACATAAATTAACATTACACATTTGTTAAAAAAAAATATTTGGAAAAATGATTGATCAAACGATGAATACATTATAATTTTAATTTTTATAACAACTGACATTAATTTTATAATATAAAGTATTGTAAGGCGATCCCCGTAAATTATGAAAGTACCCAAAATATTTTTTTTTCTCAATTATTGTTAGATACTTGTTCATTTTAATAATATAGTAAAAGATAATAATACTTATTAAAAAAAAAATTATAATAATTTCTTATTATAAAGTCATCTTGTTATAAAAATAACGAGGTTAAATTAAAATCTTATCGATTTTTTTTTTAAATTACCTTTTTGGCAAACTCAGATATCTGGTGTGTAATAAAAACCATCAATTTATCAAGTCTTTTTTATTATGGCCATCAAAATGATCACCAAATTTGCAGCAATAATATTTAATAAATAATAAATTAAATTTTTTGACGGTAAAAAGTCGAAAGTCGACGGTATAGGTACACTTACTTTCCCTTTGGCCAAAATTTGTATATAACCGAAATTACTGAAAATTGGATTTTTTTTATGATAAGTTTTCCAATTTTTCTATAAATGTAAATAAAATTTGGATATTATTATTATTATTAACTTTTTCACTGAAAATTTTTAATCGTATTATTTTGTTTAAATAAAAAAATTTAAATGCGGTTTTGAATATTCAACATAATTGCATAATTTTAGGCGATAAATCAATATATTATACTATAAACATAAATATAAACAACGAACTACTGTAAAATATTTTCTGATCACATTTACAATATTAAATTTAAATTTTATATGAAAAAACAGATTGTGCCAAAATGAGAACTGACCAAATTTTACATTTATATAAACTGCATTTCATTTTTAATAATTTAAACATTCGAAAAGGAACAGACAAAAGCGTTAACAATGATTTTTATAAACCCTAAAATTTACATGAATTTTATTAAGTTTTGGGCAGAGTTAAAAAGTTATAAATGAATATTGAAAGTAACACATCATAATTATGAATTAAAATTAAGAAATTGGTAAATTATTGTTGTAAACTTAAGTAAACAAAATATTTTTTATCATTTATAGACTTAATTCAATCAAAAAGTCAATATTGGCTACCAAAAACATTAATCGATTAAAAAGTATATTTTTTTGTACAAAATTTCAAGGGCAAACATGAAATATTTAAATGATTTTTGTTAATCAGGTAAACATTTTTCTTGTAATTTTAATCAGCGTTTATAAATCATTTTTAAAAGAATGTTGTTTACAAGAAAATTTGCTGACATCCAAGCTCTGCAGGCTAAAATATAATTTTTGATAATCATAATTTGAACTGTTCTTCCTTGATAGTTTTTTTTCTTAAACAGATAAGAAACTTCAGAGACCAACCTCAAAAAAAAAAAGACTAATTTGTTGCAGTCTTAATTTATGAAATAAGATTTTTGTACAAGATGTAAGTACGCAGTAATTGTTGGTTACTAAAAACATTTCACATAAAATTTTATATTTATTATTAATTATGTCACAAAGTGAGTGTTTTGAAAAAAGTGAGGAGGCAATTGAAATAATTAATTAAATATTAAAAGGAAAATTAACTTACAATCCAAATATACAAACACATTCTTAAAAGAGTTGAAATATATCGAGATATTGTGTTGATCTGATGTTCATCTTATGAATTTTTAAGATACAATGAAGAATTTTATAATTAGATAGTTAAGCCCCAAAACACATAAAGAACAATTTTCTTTAAAAATTAATTAATTTAATTTAAAATTTACACTTATTTTTAAATATTATTTTTTTAAAGGCACAATTTCTAAAATTTCGTTACCAGTTACTGACATATAAATTTTCTATACCCATATAAAATTTTTAAATGCGGTTTTGAATATTCAACATAATTGCATAATTTTAGGCGACAAAGAAATTTATTATACTATAAAAATAAACAACGAACTACTATAAAATATTTTCTGATCACATTTACTATATTAAATTTAAAAATTTATAAAATGAGGAAATTCTATTTAAAGAAACTTAATTTTTTTGAATATTTTTATAATTTTACACAACACTGCAAGAAAAGCACTTATTTTTAATCAAATATATATTTTCAAATAATTTAATTAATTAATTTTTATCGGACCGAATTTATGTCAATTTTCAATTTGGTGGATCTGTTAATACTGACATTATGAAAACGTGAAATTAGCAAATATATTTAATTATATTTCTTAGCGATTTCAGCACCACCTATTTTTATATAGATAATTTTGGATAGTGAAATTCCAGATTTTTATTTAAATACATATATGAAATTATTAAAATTTACACAATAAATGGATTTTTAATATTCGAAAAACACTATAAATGTCTAGTACAATCGCTAAAACAACAACACATCGAACTGTTGAACCAAAACCTTCAAATTAACCGTAATTTCAATTTAAATATCGTTATCAAGTTTTATCTAATAAAATCTAGATGGCACGAAAAGCGTAAATTGTTTATTTATATGTTGTTAAATTAACCGCCAAAAATTTATGACATTTCAGTATTAAAGTGGAAAATATTTTGTTTAGAAAATCGTTGAGAAGTTTTTATTCGATAAATTTAAAAAAAATGTTAAAATTATTGTGAAAAGTGTTTTAAAAGTTTATTTAATTATTGTTTCAACTGATTCGGTACTTTAATTAACCAGGGATTATAAATAAATCGCGTTTTTGATAGATTTTATTTTCATAGATTTTCATTGTTGTTGTTTTGTTCGTTGTGTTCCAAAAGTTCCGTGAATTTTCCTTATATAATTTGCATCTAAATGAAGTCAATTTATGTAATTATTAATTAAAATTATTTTAGTGTAAAAAAGCATTAAAAAATTGTTTAATCGAAATTGAAAAAGAAGAGAAAATAGTTCTTTTTGCTTATAAACAAAGAAAAATGTTGGGAATTTCATCTGTAATTTTACTTATGTCGGATTTAAGGTTAGTAGTTAAAATTTATTACTAAATTATTTTATTTACCATAAAATTTCGTGAATTATTCAAGAAAAATTATATGTATTAAACAAAAATATCCTTAAAGTTCGTTACATTTTTTTTTTGAATTTCCATTTATTTCAGTGAAGAAATTTGCCAGTTAAATAATTTTGTAACCTCAAAAAGTATGCAAAAATTTATATTTTTCAATTTATTTTGGTTTTTATGCCAAATGGTTGATTTGTGGTTAGCGTTAGAGAATGGCTGATATGTTGAGTACTTTCCAAAAAAAAGGAAAACTGGAGGAATAAGGATATTATTATTTTGTGGATTTAGATTTAGGTTAGGTTAGTGCGGTGATAGGTGCTCCTACATATACGAATAAATGTACGGTCGATGTTTTATATTGAAATCCCAGTTGTCCAAACATATCAACATTTTAAATTTTAAGATTGGATGTCGGTCGAGTCCAATTGCTGACAACAATAATTGTTTCAGTACAAAGCCATTAATAAATAGTTTCTCTGCTACAGAGGAATTTATGGTTCCGGAATCCATATTAAATTAGTAGGACCTTAATTAGAACAGATTGTCGGGAAAAACTCTAAAGAGGTTAGGCCTAGGCCAACATCGGGCTGTTGTGCCAAAAAGAAGAAGAAGAAAAAGAAGAAGGAACTAATTCACACAGTTCGTGGGTGACAAAACAAAATTAATGCGTTTCAGTTGATATTAAATAACATTGCTAATTTTTTACCATACAAAAATAATTTATACATTGAATTTGTGTTACATAAGGAAAGAAATTTAAATCATTATGTAAATATTATTCTGGTAATATTAAATTCATTAATTTTGCCCCTAAGAAATTTAACAAATTCAATTGAATTAAAAAACATAATTTTAATATTTCTTTTGTACCTTTAGAAAATTCTATAAAGATTTTCTTAGTAATCTTTTTCATTTATTATTTTCAATTTTATGGGTAATTAACCACAAGAACCTTTTTTTTTAATGAAAATAATCTTGTGTTGTTTTCAAATTAATTTTAATATTTTTGGTTATGACAATAACACAAAATATTTTACACGTGTACCAAAAAAAATTATGATGAACTTGTAACCGTATACCTTAGAAATTTTCATATACATATATAAAATATTTTTTTTTTACATTCTTATGAATTTTCCAACTTATTTTCAACATCAAAATATCAAGGATCCAAAAGTTCTTGGAAAAGAATATAAGTAAATATATATTTTTAAAAAAAATTGTAAAATGCCGCAGAGTCTTCAGAGTTCACCCAATATACATAAATACATTAGTTAACATAAATATATAATTTTTAAAATTGATGTCGTTTAGCTATTATACGCACTAGTTGCCAGGTAATTCGAATTATGTTATGGTTTCATTTATTATTAGTTTAAATATCAATTCATTCTTAACAAAAATTAACAATTGGATAGTAATTTGTTCGCTCTGGAATATCCGGAACTAAGCCTAAGGATATGGTTCGTTTGTTGAACGTCACGAGGTGGTTCTAACAAATTATCCTACTTGCCATATTAACATGCCTATTGGTCGCGAGAGTAACTGGTATTAAAACGGCGCCATTGCGTTAATTGGAGCCACTGGACAGTCGTCCGGGAATGGAAAAACAAATTTAAATATATTTGTTAAAAAATTTTTGTAATTTGCTAAAATTGTATCAAAAACAGAAAAGTTGAATAGCCCTGCATTTCTTCCGTAATATCACAATTGACTCGTAAATACCTTCAAGCTTTTATTTCAATTTAAAAACTAATTTTATCTTTAATTTTTTTTCGGAATTTGTTTTATTAAAGTATTGAAATTTTTTGAGAAACTTATTCGTTTTATCTCATATTTCAAGTTCATATACCCACATATAAATTAATTTAACACCTGAACATTTATCAATTTCTAAAAAGGTTGTTAAAGTGTGCTCGGATAATGTGCCTATGATCTTATCTTTTGCTACATATACAATTATGTATTGGTACAAAAAAGATTCATATCTAAAATTTATGTTACTCACAAAAATACATAAGTTTGAATTTTACATTTTAATTAGCCACAAGGAAACCTATAATTGTTTATAATACGAGTACATATATAACATAAAAGTATACTCGTATATAGACTCTTTTTTTTAATTAAGTTCACGAACCAAAAATCATCTTCATTTATTCATATTTAATAATTTTATTTATTTATTTCTTTATGTTATTTATTCAGAATAAAAAAAATTGTGTTTAACCACAATTTTAGCCTTCATCCCAAAAATAAAGCTTATATAGGGATAATAAGGGTTGAATTTCAAAAAAAAATCTGTGGTTGATGTTACATAAATAAGTTTTAAAAATGTGTAAAATCCTTAAGGGAAGAATGAATATGAAAAAAAATTAGATTTTATTGGGTAAACCGCATTTTATGTTTAGTAGATATTTAGGAGAGAGATTCAGATTTAAAAGGCTCGTCGTAATCTTTCAAAAAAGAACCGAAAATTTAAAAAATTTAGTGAACTTTAACTATATTAACTCTTTAACTGTTATATTTGGATGGATGGATGGATTGGGAGAGAGAGATCCAAAAAAAAAGAACTGGATCTAATCTTCATGAACATGGAGTGCCCCACGATTTAATTACTTTTAAAATTCGAAGTTTATAACATTTTCAAATAAAATTTACTATTATTTTCAATTCCCTGATGTATGTCGTTAAATATAGAATTATTTCATTGATCAGACAAAAGGACAGAATATAGCTAGTCCTTATGTGTGATCAATTCCATAATTCAATATTAAAGTGTTTACTTTGTTTTGTTATATTTGGAGTGCGAGTGTGTCTGATGTCAAATTATTTATTTACTTAGTTGCAGGGCAGGGTATGAACAGACAAGTTTAATATATATTTAGTTTTCTATTAAACATTTATCAGTTTATTTGCATATAAAATTTTCACTTGACTATTAAGTATATATAATTATAAATAGTTTTTGTGTTCCACCCTCTGCAATAAAATCATTATTGAAGTGTGTATGTTTTGTATGATTTGTCAATCGTTATAATTTTCTAATATAGAAAGCATAAAGCTAATAATTAAATGCAGAAATGATTATTTAATTAACAAAATCATTCATAAATAAATTTACCTGGTGGTAATTAAATCAAGAATATATATACCAGTGCTAAGGCTAACCAAAATAGGAAAGTAGTTTTTATTCAATTCGTTTATGAAAGGAAAATAAGTAAATTAAATTGATTAGTTACGAAATTGATTACTACAAAAATAAACTATATATAATTTTTAATTGACTTTTTTATATTCTGGACTAGAATAATTTTGCTGTGTAATAAAAAAACTTTCAGATTGTATTTAATTTTAAAAATAAAAAATATATTCGAAAAAGGATATACTTGGATTGATGATTTTTTTAACACTACTTATATAAACTATATACATAATATATACCATCACCATGTAAGAGTTGCTAGAAATTTCAAATATGCTGTCAATTATTGATAAATATTTATTTACAAGCATAAGAAAAAGGTTATACGTACGTACATTTGGTTTAAGGGCATTTAAACGTAATTTAATCGAAAAATAAAATCTTAATTTTCAAAATTGTTTATTTTTTAGTAAAATTATTGAATTAATAGAAATATGTTTTTTGGTAAATAGATAATTGCCATTACAAACCAGCACTGATTTTACATATATATGAAGTCTTCCACCCCAGGAGTTATATAATTAATATATGTCTCCCATCCTGGAGTTATAGAAATCGTGATGGTCCCAAACTAAAGAATACATGGACTGAATGTAAAATCTACTTTCAAAAAAGTAAACTTAACGTATAGGTAATGCTATAATTTTCCCGGTCTTTTGTTAGTATAATTATTTTGGATAAATATTTTGTATATCTAAATGTCAATGTTTGTTAATATGAAATGATGTTTAGTCACTTCTCACTTGTCATACAGTTTTAAGTAATATACAAAAAATATATTTTAAATAAAAACAAAGAATCAAAGCATGTCCTTCATCGTATGGTTGACGTTGTACTCAACGACGTTCAAATGTCCTTAATAAAAAAAAGAGTCCTCATAACAATCACATAGTATTTAAACAATGCAAAAAAAAACCATAAAAGTTGCTATCTCATTTCTTATACATAACAAAATTTACCTTTACCATAACATTTAACTCAAAATATTATTGACGATTTATGTCATTTTCAATTGACAAATAAATATATTTTTTAATGTTTAAATATCATTTAGATATGAACCAAGGATATATGTATATTTTTTTATCAATAAATTGAGGAAATTTCCTAAACAATAAATAAAAAAAAAAATGTATAAAAACCAGAAGCACAACTCAAATTTTGAACAGTTTTCTATTAAACATTTATCAGTTTACTTGCATATAAAATTGTCTAGCTGAGCAAATTAAAATCATGGCATCATCTTCAATGATATCCTTAAAAAATTTACTAAAAATTGAAAATTATTCTTTGATACCATGCCAAGTTTGTGGTGATCGAAGTTCTGGCAAACATTATGGTACAATTTGTTGTGATGGTTGTTCATGTTTTTTTAAACGTAGTATCCGAAAAGGTACTTTATATACTTGTATTGCTGGTATAGCTAATTGTATTGTTGATAAAGCAAGACGTAATTGGTGTCCTTATTGTCGGTTACAAAGATGTTTTGCTGCTCGTATGAATATTGCTGCTGTACAGGAAGAACGGGGACCAAGAAAATTGAAAAAAGATTTCCCAAATAATAGTATACAACATCATAAAGTTTTACTAAATAAACAAAAATCATTTAAAAAATTTCCTATATCATCTGTTCGAAAGAATGTTTTACAAAATTCTGGTGGTATGCAATATGAAATATTAGCACAAATTTTAGTTACTTGTATTAAACAAGCACGACATAATGAACAATTTAAATTAATTGAATCACGACAACAGAATTTAATATTAATGAATGTTTGGAGTGATTGTTTCATATTGAGAGCATCACATTGGTCATTAGATATTACAGCTGTTATACAATGTTGTGGTGATTATCAATTAAAAAATATTATCGATGAGGCAAAATGTATTCGTGCTGATCATATTGAATTAAGCTTTTTAGAAAGTTTAATATTATGCCGTAAGGAATATGCAATGACATTTGAAAATTACAAAGAATTGGAAAATTTAACAGATAGAACATTATTATCATTGGCACGTTATGTAATTCAACAATCTGGATTATCACGTTATGGTTATCTATTATTGGGATTACGAAATATTGCAATGCGACAATATGAAAGTACATTACATAAAATGTTTAGTGCTGTTGTTAAAGATATTTTAAAAAATGAATTACGTTAAAATTTTTAATATAAATGTCGCGTCGCACATAGCTACAGAGTTTATTTAAGTAACGATGCAGTGAAATTAAAATGTATTTGAAAACGTTTGAAGCTAAAATCTAATTATGTGTGATGTTTTTTCCGCCAAGAGTACACATCATAAATATAACATATAATACTGAATTTAGCAAATACAATTAATCAGATTTAATGGCACTAAAAGTAAATTTAAATAAAAAATACTTTAATTTTCAATTCAATATAATTAATTGGTTTTCTTTTATTATTATTGCTTAAGTCTTTTTTTGTTAAATTAAACATTTATTTTATATTCAAATTAAATTTAAATTAATTTTACACAATTATTTTTGAATAATTTATACATAGTAAAAAAGTTAGATATATAAATAAATAATTGAAATAAATAAAATATAAATTATAAATTTTATTTAAGTAATATTTTAATATTTTTTCTATATATTTTTTCATATTAGTTTTTATAAAATATATATTTTAAATTTAACAAATTCTCTTTTATTATAGTTTATTTTTATGTAAATATTTTATGCTATTTTCTCTTTGATTTAATTTGTTTTTATTTTCATAACAGTATCTGCTTTAAACATTTTTCTCTGTTTGGTAATATATATATATTATATAAGTATATTTTGG
The DNA here is from genome assembly GCA_949752835.1 of Empis stercorea. Lineage (NCBI taxonomy): Eukaryota > Metazoa > Arthropoda > Insecta > Diptera > Empididae > Empis > Empis stercorea. The sequence goes on from OX457086.1 coordinate 969,918, forward strand.
TTTATAATATCTTTTTATATAGTTATAACAAAATTTATTTTATATTAATACTTATTAAGTATATTTTGATTTTGTATTTTTTATATGTGTGGTTTTTTATAGTTTACTTAATATATTTCATTGAAATTTAAAACGAAAAATAATTATTTTGATAACATAAAATTTTGGTATATATGTAAATATGCTAAGCATTTCCAGGTCAAATTAAAAAAATTGTGTTTCAAATTCAAAATTATACTATTACCTTAAAAATTGAGTTATCCTATACCTTAAAAATTGAGTAAATTAGAGTATTTAGATGGTCCTTAATTTTTTAATTTGCCCAATTTATAGCAAAAAAAAACTTTAAAAAATTTAGGAAGCTAGCTAGATGCTCTAATTTACTCAATTTTTAAGATATTTTAATTGGACCTGGAAATGTTATATATTAATAATATAAAAAATAGACAAAAATATATAAACAAAAATTAGAAAAACAAATATTTTGTAGGAAAATTATCTATAATTTGTTTAATATTTTTAATATAAATTTTATATAATTTGTAAAAATATTTGAAACTATAAATAGAATTAAAAATATTATTGAAAGTTCTTTTAAATTTTACATGAAGAATTTAACGATTGTCTATGTAATATATTAATGTATTTTAATATAAATATTATGTTATAAATATTTCATTATTTCCAATATTAAAAGTATATTATTTATTATTAGTAACAATTAATATAATTTTTATTTTTCAGTTTCCAGTTTTATTCACTATACCATATTATATTACAATATATTTTTTTTATAAATTAAGGATTAATATATATATTATATATAAAGCTTTTCCATGTTTTAAATGTACAATAAAATTTCGAAGTAATACAATTAATTAAGTGTAATTTTAACTAATAAAATTTAAATATTTTTACTTATATAAATTAAAAGGCTATTCTCAGTAAGTAATTTCGAGTGTAACATTTTCAATTGAAAATTTAAATACATCTACACTGATCTACTATATCGAAATTTTTGTCATTGACAATCAAAATTGGATAATCAATTTGTGTAATAAGAAATCAATAATCAATATTGTGATAATAATTGGAAAAGACTAAAATTCGAAAAAGGCGCGGTGTATTCAACTTCTCATAACAAAATTTTATTTATGAAAATATATTTAATAAAAAAATTATATTACATATTAGTAACTTTATTTTAATACTGATCAATTTTAATGTACCTAAGTATTTATTTAAATTCATTTTTAATATTTTTTTTTTAGAATATTCACGTTCTTCTCTCTTTTTATAATTGAAGGATAGTTTTTTTATGTAATTAATACAAAATTTTACATTTTAGTTCAAGAAATTATCTATGTATAAATAATAATTTATGTTGAAATATTTTATTTTAAATATATCTATAATTATTAAATTCTTAAATTTTAAGTCTTTATGTGTATTTTCTTCTAAATCTATAATTTTAATTCCTACTTACTCATTTAATTTTAAACATTTATTATAAACTAAGACAATTTTCTTTTTGGCTAAATTCATTCTTTTTCTTTAAATTTAATATTAAATTTGTTTTTGGTATTTTAATAGAAAATTGATTATTTTTTATACAAATACCAACAAGAGGTACATTAACACTATCGGTCTATATATTACATGTATCTGTTTAATTAGTTTCTAATTCTAATATATAAAAAGGATTTATAATGATTTTGTTGGATTTTTTTTTTGAAGGATTATTTGTATTTGATAATTATAAAAAAAAGAACACTATAAAAATGTGGTATAGAAAGTGAAAAAAATGTGTTCGTCCTGTTGGAATTAATTAAAATATATATTATCGTATTTATTGAACAAGGATTATAGAATTGATTGGAATTTGAATAGTGTGCATTGTATTCATTATACACAATTCAGTGAAAAAAACGATTTATATTCATTCCCAAACATTTTTACTATTAAAATGTTCGGTTTTTGAGTACTACATTACTACACAGGACAACTGCGGAGTACGTAAAGATATGACAATAACAGAATTATTATACTGCGCTAGGCAAAAAGAATATATAGAATTTTGGGTGATCATTTGCTGGTCCATAGAGGAGTTAGAATATATATTCCTTAAAAATGATCCTTTAGATTTGTTAAGGAAACCAATTGATTAAATTAAGAAACCGCATATAATTGTTGTCGTGATCACAAAACGTAATATCCTTCACCCTTATAAACTGTATAATAAATAACAAAAAAAAGAACATCAGAATAATATTCATCTATAAATAAATTAAAAGCTTATATTGCACATACAAATTTAAATTGTTTCCTATCTAGTCATTAAGGTTTCAACAGTTAATGTTAGTTCCTTATTCCGACGACCTGGTGATCTATTACTACCAATTCCACTAATAACATTATTACCTTCTTGTAAACATAAACCTTGTTCACTATCAGATGGTACCATTAATTTCTGTCCATCCGTAATTTTACTATTTTTACCATTACCACAACCAACAGCACTTGGTGTTGGAGGGCTACGATTTAAGCTGCTTTCCAAACTGCTATGATGATGGGATGAACCAGATGGTGACATTGGTGTTTCTTCAATTTTTTCCAAATCTTGGGCAATCGATGATGAATTTTGTTTATGCAAACGGGGTAATTGATTTTTTGGGCTCCATCGATTTTCTTGTAATACTACTGGAATTTCTAAACTTTGTCTACCATGAACTTGTGAAGCTGTTGTTATAAATGAACTCGTTGATTGTTGGTGTTGGTGTTGTTGTTGCTGTAAATGATGTTGCTGTGAATGATGTTGCTGTTGTACAAGTAATAATTGTTGGTGTTGTTGATGTTGTTGTTGTAATTGTTGTTGTAATTGTTGACCATCATCACGATCTAAACTAAATTGTCGTCGTAATAAACGACTTGAACCCGGTTTACTATCCATTTTACTATATATATATTTACCATCTGCAAATTGTGATAAATTATTTTCACTTGGACTTAAGCATTTATAATGATTATATGGTGAACTTAAATCAATCATTTCTTCAATTTTTTTATATAATCGTGATGATGATGAACAACTACTACCTGTAGTATTATTTGTTGATACCGTTGGTAAACGATTAAAATTGGCTGGATTTAATAATGTTTCTGCAACAGATGATGGATTTGTTAATTCAGATAATTTACGTTGTACAGATGATGTTGGTATTGTTGGTGGTTGTGGTATACAAATTGGTGAAATTTTACCAGACAATTGTTGTTGAATATCACCACCACTTAATATTGATAGATTGGGACTAATTGTTGTATTATCTAAAGAATATAGATTTGGAAGCACTAGAGACGTTTCAATATTATTATTATTATTATTATTATTAATTGGCGGTGTTATTTCAACTTTAACATCAACTAAATCACCAGCTATTGATGATGATCGACTTGACGGATTTGTACTATTATTATTATTACTATTTATACGGGATAATACAGCACCAACTGATGATGATACTGATACAGTTGGTGTAATTTGTGCTGTTGATGTTATTGGTATTGATTTTGAATTTGATTGTGGTTTAAGTATTGTACATTTATTAACAATTGATTCATCCAACCTAAATAAAAATAAATTAATTTAAAATATATTTTAAAAAATTAAATTATCATATATTTTCTCGGAAAAAAAATTAAATAGGAGTATAATTGAATTTACCCATGAGATTCTCTATAAAAATTTGTGTAAGCATAATTTAATAAAAGACAAAAAAATATATTTATTTGATTATTTCACCCAATAATTTAAAAAAAAAGCATATATAAACTTACGAAACAGGTGGTGGTGATGGTAATGGTTTATCAAATTCATTTTTACCCAATAACCAGAAAGTATTCATCATGCCTTTACCTTTTATTTCAATTGGTCCACGTGCTTCAATATTATAGCCGCCAGCAGCTTCAAGACGATCACGTGTTACCTCAGACATATGTATACGTGATGATGATCCTGTTTACACAATATAGATTATAAAACAATATTATTAATATTTTATATCATATAAATAACCTGTTGATTCCATTCTTGATGCTGTATTTACAGTATCACCAAATAAACAATATCGTGGCATTGTTAAACCAACAACACCAGCACAACATGGACCAGTATGTAAACCAATACGTAATTGTAATGGTACACCTGGTAAATGTTTTACTTTAAAACTACCACTTTCATGTAATAAATCTAATGCCATTGTAGCTATTTGTTCTGCATGATCTTGTATTTTAACTGGTAGTCCACTTACAACCATATAAGCATCACCAATTGTTTCAACCTAATGCGGATTATTTAAAATTTTGATTATAAAATTTATAAATTATGATAAATAATTTAATTGATTTGAAATCCTGTGTAGAAGATTTCAATTTAAAAAATTTCCATTGGAATATAGCACAATTTTTGAAATTTTCTGTATACCAGGTGCCAAGCTTAATAATTATTACCTTATAAACATTATAAGCATTTATTGTAGCATCAAATATTGTATATAAATCATTTAATAAATCAACTACTTGAACAGGACTACAATGTGCTGCAATCGTTGTAAAACCAACGATATCACTAAAATATATTGTTACATCTGAAAATTCTTCTGGATCAACAGCTAAACCCATTTTTAATTTTTCAGCTACAGAACTACAAAAAAAATAATATATAATAACGAAATTAAATTATTAGTTGGAATTGTACCTTGGTAACATTCTATTCAATAATTGTTCAGTCTTTTTTCTTTCGATATCCAATTGTTCAGTTCTTTCTCGTATTAATTCTTCTAAATTATTTGAATATTTTTCTAGCATTTGGAACATTGTATCAACAAAATTTACTTTTCTACCATGATTAAGCATTTTAAATCGTTCATATACCCTTAAGGACAAAATATTGAAAAATCAATTTATAATTTTTTATATACATAACATTATATAAAAAAATAAATATGACAGGATATATGACAGGATATTAATTTTCTATTGCAAACACACAAGAAAAATATTCTAATATGTACTTACGAGTTAAAATCTGGTCTCATATCCGGTTGTTCAGCCCAACATTGTCTCATTATATTAATAGCTTCTGGTGGTGCTGCACCCTTTGAAACAGATGGTCTTATTAGTGGCGGGGGTTTTTTTATTTTTGATATAATTTCTTCAATTGATAATGATAACATACAATATGGTTCACCACGTAATACAACCTCTTGCATTATAATACCAAATGCATATACATCACCCATTTGTGTACCACATTTACTATGTCCTTTTGTATTACGTAATAATTCTGGTGCCATCCAAAATAAATCTTTTAACGTTTTTTCACGTATAATAATTCCTTGTGCATCATAAAATGCTGGTAAACAATAATCTGTTATTTTTAATACCCATCTAGCATCAACAACACAATTACGTGATGTTAATGAACCATGTACTCGAAGTGGTGATGAATGTAAATAACGCATACCACGTACTAAATCTGTTAATAAACTAAGACGAAATGACCAATCTAATTTTATTTCATCCATAATTAGTACATCTTGTAATGAACCACGTGAACAATAATCAAATACAAGTGCTGTACGAGTTGGATCACTTAACCAACCTTGAATAAAATTTGAAAAAAAAAAAAATTTACAAAAAAATAAATTTATGGTTGGACGAAAAAAAAGTGTGTCACTCTTGAATATAAAAAATACTATTTTCATTTTTTGGTCATATTTACAGAGTGATAAAAATGTATAATGATCTTAATATTTATATAATAAAAATAGTAAATTTATACTATATAAGTGTAAGTGTTGAAAAGAATGGGATTACTTGTAAATTTGATAATATAAGTATATGATGACATTGTAAGCAAAAAGGACTGTGAAAAGGATAATATATTTTTACGGCTATATACTAACATCTTATACAAATTTAATTACAAGAAAAATCCTTTAATTCACTTTAGAAAGTTCAAATTGAATGGTCAAGAAAATAATTTAAGTGCAGGAGAGCTAAAAACTTTTATACTTTACACTTTATTATATACACTTCTGCTAAAAATTAGCGCACCACTTAGTTTTTTTGAAAAAAAATTTACATTTAAGGAAAACTGTTAAAAATCTGTTAAATATTCTGTTATATATAGTAGTTCAATTCCTGAATATCAATTAGATTTATTTAGTAAGGGAAATATAATTATACTTATATTTAGTTAATTTCAAAATAATTAAATATTTCTAAGAAATTTTTTAGGTAATTTTATACAAAAATGTGAAAAATAATTGTGGAAAATTATAAAAACTTTATAAACATATTTGGTAGTATTTCTATTTGGTATTATGTAATTGATATTTTTTTTAATGAAATTTACTTGTTTCAAAAATTCTAACTAAGTAGAAGGAAAAAGTTTCAGGATGTGAAAATATTTTTAATAAAATTACGTGCAGAATTAGTATTAAGTATGTAAGTGTATTATAAAAAAATAATGAATGAATTTATGTTCTTACGTTCTTTCAGATCAAATTAGTTCATTTGTAACATTAAATATAATTATAAAAAACATTAATTGGAATTGAGCTATATGAGCTTTAAGATATTTTCTAATTTTTTTCTCTATATTTACTAAAACATGAAAAAAGTGGCATTTTTTTATGTTATCAACATTTATAGATTTAATTATACTCAGAAATTAAATTATTTAAAATATGGTTAGATAATAAAATTATATAAAAACTCACCTAATAATGGATTTAAATTTTCATGTCTTAAACCATGTGCTACAACTAATAAATCCATTGCTTTTGATTTTAATTCAATTGAACCATTATTTGGTACTTCTTTTAATTGAACTAAATCACCATTATAACGTGCACGCATATCTAAAAATGATGATGATGGATGATGATGTCGTACTAAACTACCCGAAGCAGAATTATTTGTATTCCTAATTGTACAATTTGTAGAACCAACACCAACACCACAACTATTACCACTTGTTGTTGTATTATTTGTTAATCCCACATGCTTAAGGGAACCAATTGATCCTTTTAATAAATCCGGTTTGTCCACTTCTGGGCCACCAAATTCCTGAAGTTGTTGTAGCCAACAACAAAGCATTGCTTCAATTCCCTCATCAACCTTGAAAATTGTTTTGGTTAATAAAAATAAATATATAATATTTTTATAAGTGTATAAAATTGTGTTTAATGTTCACGCAGAGTAAATAGAAATAAAATAATTTTAAGGTAAATTTAAGACAAATATTTCGTTGTGGGTTTTGTACCATTACATATTTTTGATATGTTAAACAGGTTTATTTGCACAAAAAAATGTAAAAATGTGTACATTTAATTTAATATAGTAAAGTATTTAAAAAAAATTATATTACACAAAAATAAACTTACTCTTCTATTGTCAACTGGAAATACAAAGTCATTCACCGAAAGGACAATTTTATTTGGTCCACTTGAGAGTCGTTTACGAAGTAAATAATGTCTGTAAAATGTAAAAATAATTAAATTAAATTATATTATATTTTTTTGTTACTAGTTTAATTAAGGATTATATATAGTAATAAACCAAGCTATTTACTTTTCATGTTGGTTAGAAAAATATAGAAATATTTGTCCGATATTTATTTAATTATAATTATTATACAATTTTGAAATAAATAAAAAATAGTTTTGTAATAAAATAAGTTAAGGACGAACCAACAACAAAATTTTTATAATATTTACCTAATAGCAATTCCAGCTGTAACACTAGCTGCAATTATTATTAATAATAATACAATTGATGTACCAATTAATGACCAACAAATTACACCACATTGTGATAATATATTTGTATCTAAAACATCATTTACCCATTCCCAGTAACCAGGATGAACTGGATGTGATGTATATGAATCATCAATGATATTTTGTTCTAATATTAAAAATGGTCTCCACATTATTGAATCTATTGATGAATTTTCATTATCTTTATACCAATTATTATCATTTATAATATAACCACCACCAGATGTTATATTAGTATCATTAATAATTGGATTTAATCTTTTAATTATATCCAATACAATAAAATCAAATTTATTTTTATTATCAATATTATTATTAATAATATAATCATCAGATTTAGATTTCATTCCAATTAAATATGTTGCTAAAAAATCATAAAAATGAAAGAAATTTATTAAATTTTTAAGTAGATTTATTTGGTCTCTTTTTTCATCGCCATTTTCATTTCTCATTAATTTATCATTTCTTTTTGATTTTGTTAATTTTTTACATAATGTTTTTAATTCTTTTTGAAATTCTATTAAATTTATTTCAGTATATTTTTTTGATCTTGTAAAATTCATTTCTGCTGCTGATGACAAACAATTTAATTTTCTTATATCATCAATTGTTAAATTCATATTACATATTTTAATCATATATATTTCATTTAATTGTTGCATTTTATATTTATTATTATTATTATTTAAAAAAAAATCAAGAATTTCACAAATTTTTGTTGTCATATTATTTAAATTTTCATTTTTTTCTATAATTTTAAATGGTATATTAGTATTATTGATTGTGTCCTCACTATTATTTACCAATAAATTTGAACGAAATTTTTTAACAAATTTCATTTCATTATCATCAAATGCAACATTTAAAAAATATCGATATTTATCACTTAGTATTGTTAGTATTAGTAAATTTGATATAATTTTTGATTTATATTGGAGTTTTAATAAATTTTCATAAAATTTCGTTTTAATATTAAATGAAATTGATTCAATATCGATTAAAAGTATCTTTGTGTAATTTAAATTTTGAAATTTTGTTATTATTTCAATTATTTGCGGATCCTTTAACGATAATATAATTATAAATACTGAAAATATATAAAATATTTAAATATTGTAAATATTTAAAAATAAAATTAAATAAAATTATTTGTAAATTTTTTGATGTCATTAATTACAATTATATTTATTTTATTGAAAATTTATTTAATTCTCGTTTATCTGACATCGTCATTATATTTTATTCTATTAATAAAATAGCTTAAAAAAATATTTATGTAGGAAAACTAATCAATCAAAATTTCACAAATAATATTTAAGTTACATATCACTTTTTTTCAAAAATCTCCCCTATAATTCTTATATTTATTTCTCAACATTTTTTATGTATAATTTTTATCGAAAATTTATTTAACAAAGGACGAAAAAAAGTTAGCAATTATTTTTTAAATACCGGTGGGTAAAAAAAATGAAACTTTCAACTTTTATCCCAAAACTCATTCAACTTTTATCCCAAAGATAATTTGTTGTGTTCTTCGATTTTAGAAATATTAATTTATTAAAAAAAAAATATGGAAATACACTTTAGTTTTTGACTTGGGTTAAATGAAGAATTTAATAAAAATTTCTTCATTTTTGTATACCACATAAATCATAAAATTTTGTTGATTGAATTGTTAGCGAAATTTAAGAATAAAATAAATTAAAAATTAACATAATAAATTTGACATTTTGGTTCATAAAAATTAAAATTTCAAATAAATTTTACCTTTTCCAATTTTATCATTTACGTTTAAGCTCTCCAAATTATTTAATCCAATTTTGATACTATAAGGAATTTCAAGATTACTAGCAATTGTTAATGGAAGGCCCCAATTTGAATCTAAAAAAAAAAATAAAATAAAAAAATTTGTAATATTGATAAAATAATTTGTAAGTATATAAATATTTTCGAATTAAAAACGGAAGGACATAATATAAAATATCGTTAAAGCAAAATGATAAAGTTGTTATTTAAAATCAAAATAAAAGAAATCAATTGACTATATAAATTGTCTAAATACCCAAAATTTATTTATGTATACATTTTTTTTTGATTTTGTATTTATTTATTTATAAATAAATTTTGTCAAAATCCTTTTTAGCAAAAAGGATATTATACATAATTAAACTTCGAAAAACAATTTTTCTCTCAAAATTTACGAGATTATTTTTGTAAATTAATTAGAGTATAGGACAAATATTTCTCTTCCATGGTATAATTTATGAGTGTTATGAACCGTTGGTAGCTTAAAGAGTGTATAGTATATAATTTTACGGTGTATATGGAATCCTCGGATACAAGCACCAAGTTTACTATACTTTAAACCCCCGATGACTTTAATAACTGCTACCTAATCATCATAATGTTTGAACCAATCTTCAAATAATTATTTTCGTATGCGATATTATGATTTCAGAACTTTCCAATATTACCTCGTATTTTAATTTTTAAATTAAAAATAAATATTTATACAGAAATTTATCTATAACATTTTAACTTTAAAACGTGTATAAATTAATAAATTTTGGATCAATTTTATTCAATTATAATTTGATACTCTCTGGTTAACATTATGAAGATAATAATTGTGGTAATGAAATTTTGAAATTTGAAATTATATAATTTAACATAAATTTAATTTTTATTGATTTTTTTTAGCTATTTACATTAATTGTTTGTGTGTTTTCGTTTAATTCGATTGATAAATATGAAAAAGTACATAAAAATGGTTGTATTGGGTAAAAATATAACAAAGATTTCGAATTTAAATTCAAATTTATATTAAAGTTTCTTTTTATAGTGTGAAAACTTATTGGCAACGTGGAACTACTACTTCTTTGTTATGTTGTAAAGAACCATTCACTCTTGCAGATCAAATTGAGGGTTTTTCAACAGATCCGAAAATTGATTCTCAAAGATTATTTGTGCTTTCGTTTGATCGATTTATTGCAAACAAAACTAAAAAGAGTTGCAGATATGAGGCTGAACACACGGGTAAAGGAGCATGGTAATTAGTGATATAATCTGTAATTAAATCTAAGTAAAGAAAATAAAATGCACCTATTATAATATTTTTAAATGTTATTTTATTTTTTGTTTACATTCAAATGCAAACCAGATTTTCAGTTCAAATTACCTTTTTCCACATCAAATTAGAGTGTAGAAAAAGTCGAATTTTTTATTCCAAATTCAATATTTTTTCCACCCAAATTCAATTTTCTTTAGTTACTTGTTTATAAAATTATAAGAGACCTGGGGTATAATAGACTTAAATGGAAACTAAGCAAATTTGAAATTTTATTTAACTTAATTAAATTTTTGTAGGAAAATTAGGAAATTTGACAACATTTTTATAGGAAAATTAGGAAATTTGACAAAAATTAATCGAAATTATGACAAATGTTGCTTAAAACATTTTTTATATAAAAAAGATGTGGAAGCAGATTTGAAATTATAAACTCAAGTTAATGTACAGGATACCTGAATTTAAAACTACGATAGTGTAAAGTATTGGATGGGAAATTTATGCAAGGACTTTAACAACATGTTTATTTCGGTCTAATATCATTTTACATTTTGTGTTACAAGTGATGACAAAATCCTTAAACCTAAACTATTGAATATTTTATGTGGCACATACCGTAAATATTTATTGATTAAATATTATTTCAAAATATGTTAAATTCTGGAAATTAAAAAACTAAATAAAGATAAAATTGATATTAACGCACTGCACTATACATTTAAATTTAATCTTGGTCGCAAATAACAATTTGATTTACATATTTATAAAATATTATTTTAAATCTTTTCATTATACAATGTTGTATATGTACAATATTTCTAAACAATTATTGCTACCGATTATTAAATTTTCTTACTTAAAAAAATTAACTTAATTTATTATAAATGTCTGTTCGTCAGTCCTGACGGGGTTCGTATTGAACCTGCTCTTAAATAATTAATGCAATATTATAACGTATGTCCATTTAATAATTTTTTCATTATTATCGAGTCCCCCACGAATTAAGGCTAAAAGAGGCCCGTTGTACACCCCCACCGGCAGGTGAATTCTGTCTCCCTAACTCTAACAGCACATCGGTACACCCTACTTCTTTCATGAAATGAGGGGGGTGTACAATGGGCCTCTTTTTAAACAGTATAATAGAATTTTTTTGAAAAATATTCACTTGTACAAACTAAAATATAAAGCTAACACGAAAACAAATAATACTTTTTTTTTTCAAATACCAAAATGATTTGTATATAAATTAAGAAATTATTCGACATTACGATTCAGTTTGAAATTGAAACTATTTTGGTTAACATTATGAAGGCTATAATTCTGGTAAAATAATAAATTAAATTTAATTAATTAATTTGTGTCATAATTTCACATAAATTTTATTATTTTCATTATATAGCTTTGTGTTTTAGTTGCTGCAGTTGCAGTTTATGCTGATATCGAAGGTTATGAAATGGATAACCAAGATGGTTGCATTGGGTATATATGAAAAATATTTGTTTAATTTTTTTTTTTAATTTTCAATAATTTTATATAAATTTTATAGCTTAAAAGTAATTGAGAAGATAAAGAAAAGGACTACTTTTGTATGTTGTACTCCTCCATTCCCTGCTTCTGCCACATTTGCCGGTTTCACTAAGGATACTAAAGTAGATGTTCTTAAAATATTTAATGATCAATTTCCAACTCTTAGCAAAGGCAAAAAGATTTGTGGACGTGGTTTTATTGAATATCCAAGAAATTAATAATTTTATTTTATTATAAATTGATAAATGAATGAAATATATCAAATTGATTACTTCTTATAAACATAAATTATTTTTAATTTTTAGTTTTAAATATATATTTTTAATATTTCGTAATTCATTTTTTTACTCATTGCGAAAGTCCTCACTGAATAATGAAATACTTAATTTATTATAAAGTTTGTTTTATTGTATTTCTAAATAGTAAATACAAAAATAGTAAATTCTAAATAGTAAATATTACACATTCCATTCACTTTATAAGGAAAATATAATTTACACGTTTATATTAAAATTTTCGTCCAAAAGAAATCATAATTTTTTTATGAAATGTACAAAGTAAATTTGAAATATTATTTATTATGCTTCACCAAATTTGAATATATAAGCATTTTCAGGCCAAAAAAGTATTTTTTTGTCATTCAATTTGGTTATATTTCTAATTCAAATACATACAAACGTAATTTTTCAATTCAAATTCGTATTTTTCTTGTTCTAAATATAAAAAATACTAAAATGCTATAAAAAAAATACTATGTAAAGATATACAATTTGTGTTTTTTTTCTTCTGTCTTATAAAGTTATATCATTGATGATATGGTTACGATATATAACGTTTGTTTTATATTCAAATTGGTGAAGCATAATCAATAATTTTTTTTATAATCCTGCAAAAATATTTTTTGTATGTGCAAATATTATTTATGTATAAGGATGTATACATAAAATATTCGTATATACATATATTACGTCCACATAAGGTAAATAATGATATATTCAAAAAAATTATCATTTCAATTTTCTCTTATTTTCTACTTGATTAAATCAAAAAAATATTTTTTTTTCAACAAATTTTTATATGCACACATGAACACACACACACACATTTATGACAAAATGAAAATTATTTTAATATGTACATACATAGAAAAAAAAATTATAAAGTAAAAAATTTTCAAAATGGCATTTTTGTTTTGTTGTTCTTTATTAAAGTTTAACGACAATTATGTGTCTAAAAAATTATATTAAAGACTATCAACAATAGTAAAAGGAACTAAAAGGATATAATATAAACACATTTTATTGAATATAAATAAAAATTCATGACATGAATTTCGAGAGTTAAATTTTTTATTTGACAAACACAAAAATTTGGTAAAAAAAAATATTGATAGAAAAATTTTCATTTCCTTTTTTGTTTCAGTTTCAAACTTTTCTATTTATATTCTTTAAGAAAATTTAAAGCAAAAATTGATTACCAAACGTAAAAAAAACTTTCTTTGAAATTTTTGAAAGATTACATGTATAAAATATGTACACATTATATACATTTATACATTAAATTACAACTAATTTAAGAAATTACATTATTGATTAATTTTTAGATATTTTCTTTTTTGTTAAAATTGCGTAGGAATTAAGTTTATTGTATCTCTATAACAGCATGTAAAGATGTTTTTGTACAACAAATTTTATCATGTTAAATAAATATAAACTTAAATTTGATATAAAAGCACAAATTTTACATAATAAATTACACTTTGATTGAAATGTTATAACAAACTATTTAAATTTGTCATAAAATTTTCAACATAAATTATTGAGAGTAATTTTTAATTAAATGAGAATTTAATTAAAAAATTTAATAATGTTAATTATTTTAGACCATTTTAACGTTAAAAGCAATGCTGTTTCTTAATCATTTAGATTTACATAGAAATAATTTTGTTGTTCTTTATGCTGTTACGACCTAGATTATTTTTCATTTCTGTTCAAATATTTTATGAATAAATTCTTATGTAATTTTGAATTTAAATATTCATAATTACTATAGATAATTAATTTGATTAATTCTATTTAATTTTATTAATCATTTTTACATTTAAATTTATATAGTAGATAGTAAGATAGTTAAGAATTAATTACGTACGTACGAGCAATTGGTGATTAAAATGAAATAAACTATTCAATTAAACAATCAAATATATTCCCATTTTATAATCTTATTAATTATATTATATATCCTTGTTTAACAAACCATAATTTCTCGTTATAATATTATTTACAAATAAAATAGTTAATTACACTATTGTCACTTTATGGCAAATGACAATAGTTTTCTATTTGAATTTGTTAGTTATTAAGAAATAAATATCAAAAAATCTAAAAGCTATCAACAACAATTATCTGTTTGAAACATATAATCTTTCGTTTTAATGCATAAATAATGTTTTTATGGAAAGAATTGAACAATTTCATATCCTGATGGGAAACAATTATATCATTTCCAATCCAAAAAAAATTGTTTAGTAATTATTAACTATTTACTTTAATCGATTACGTAAAATGGTCTTCAAGGTCAAACCATATAATTTATATTAAAATACTTTATAATCGTTTTAATCAAATAAGTGTGTGTATATTGATTAAATATTTTCAATTACTTTCAAATATTGATATTTTCAAAAAAATTATTTTTAAATATGCGAAACACTTGAATAAATTTAAATATTAGCGAATTGAAAATAAAATTTAAAAGAACAAACAGAAACAGACTAAAATTATGATTAATAATTTAAATTTATTTAACAAAAATATAAAATGTAAGTTTTCTTTTTATGCTCAAGGACATATTATTTATTTATATATATAATTTTGAACATATTAAATTTCCCAGATACATGGTATATAAAGGACTTTGAAATATATATAACAAAAACACATCGACAACGTTTCCCTTCTCTCACTTCTTGTATGCAATGAAATATAAAATTCAGATTTATTCAATTTTTGGAAAATATTTTTTTTTCTAGAAAAATTAATTATATTATAAAAATAAATGTTTCATTTTTTGTAAATGTCAAATACATATTTTTTTGTTGTATACTTTTATGAAAATAAATTGAAAATATCTGGTTCTGTCATAAATATACAAAACAAGGACTTTTTTTTATCATATAACATTTTTTTTTCTTCTTCTGGGTATTAAGAGAAAAGAGGATTTTTTTTTTTGGTAATTGGTTCGGAATAATTTTTCTTTATCGTTTTATAATTTTATAATTATAATTAAAAAAAAATTGTATACATCGGAAAAGGACAACATTTAAGATTGAATTCATATTGTTTTTATTATTTTGTAAATTTTTCTGACTTTTAATTATTTATTTAAAACTGATTTCAATTTCGTTAAAACTTACACCAGTGGCAATAATGGCAACAATTGAAAAACTTTTCTTGATTGATCTTTTATATAAAATAAAACGAAATTGAAGAAAAGAGGAAATTGTGCTGAAAATTGTTTTTCTTATAAAAAATCGTTGTATATAATAGTTTTCCTGTAAAAAACATAACTTTTCGTTGTTGAATTGTTGTTTGTTATATTGAAAAAATTTTATTAGGTGTTAAGTGTGTTAAGTATATCTACTATATCGTTGTTTTTTTTATTCAGGTTAAAGAAAATGGAAAACTTTCGAAGAAATTTATCAATTTTCTTTTTTTCTGTCCTTAAAAAATAAGTGTGGTCGTTTATCACGAAAAATTTCTATATATAAATAATATTTCCGTTGGAAATGAAAATAAATCTTATAACAAATTGGAAAAGTTGAATAATTATTCAAAATATAAATTTAAGGTGTAAATATTCTTTTTAGAATAATTAATTGGAATTTATTTATTGTTAACTGAAGATTTGTTCTTACCGCAGCTAAAATCTTATTTACAAAATTCTAAAATGCGAGAGTTTAAAATTGAAATTTTGAAAAATTGAAATAACCTATTAAACTTTTCTAACTTAAAATTATATCAGTCAATAAATAATTTTTTTTATATAATTAAACTGAAATCAAAATTAATTATATTCATAAAACAGAAAATATTATGACTATATACCTAAAATTAACAAGAATGTAAAATTAATTAATGAAAATCTGCTATATGAACTCATCAATTTCGCAGAAAATTTAGTATTGA
Organism: Empis stercorea; assembly: GCA_949752835.1. Lineage (NCBI taxonomy): Eukaryota > Metazoa > Arthropoda > Insecta > Diptera > Empididae > Empis > Empis stercorea. The sequence goes on from OX457086.1 coordinate 986,543, forward strand.
TTAAATATAAAATAAAACAAATGCAAAAAAAATGTATATGTATAATAAAATTTATATAATTTAGATTTTACATTATTTCTACTCCAATTCCTTTTAATAATAACAATCTGTAATAATTCGCGCATAACGCGACGACCTCCTTTTTGTTGGTAGTTGACAACTCAATCTCGATATATCTCTCTCAACTCATTATATCGACAATTCAATATATTACAGCCAATATACAAAATTTTCCAATTTATATAATAATTTTATACGGATAAGGATCTCTCCGAACATTAATTAATATTATTTATAAAAATTATATAATTTTATTAGTATATACTTTGAATATAAATTTTTCACATATCACATAAACAAAACATAATTAATTACATTTTTTTTTTATGTATAATAAAAATTTTATTTTATGTAATAAAAGAAATTTTAATTGAATTATGTTTAATTTTACTAATTGGTATATTTTCTTCATTTATGTAAATAGTTATGTAATTTATATAATAATGTAAAATTACTATATAATATTTTTTTTTGGAAAATACTATTATTGCTATAGGATATTGTTTGGTCGCATAATTTTAACAAAAAAATTTCCTTGGCAATTATATGCCATACAAAATGTAGTTTTCAAAAAAAGGATAATATAACGGTGTTTTTAATTAATTAAACCAACAATATTTGTTGCTTGGAAGCTAAAATATTTTACTACCAAATGGAAAATGAATAATTTCTATATTAGCCAGCTTCGAATTTGCAGTCACATTTTTCCGCACGCTGTCAATCTTGAATCTAATAAACACAATTAAACCCTAAAACCTTAATTTTAGATTGAGAATTTTTCGAAAATTAAATTTCCATCTTAAAATCGTTTCAAATTGATTCAACCAAGATTATAATTACATTTACTAACAAACAAATTACATAATTATTTATCACTCCATAGTAAAATTTTAATCTGCCACACATTTAAATTGTTGTAGGTAATTAGGAAAAGCTAAAATGTTATTAAAAAACATAAATAATTAAAATTAAATAAATTTTGAGTATAGAAAATAATGAAAAAATTAAATTAACTTTTTCACTTTTTATAACATTTCAATTTTTCTATCTTCCACGTTTAAAAAATTCAAAATTTACCACGTAGTAAAGAGATGCAAAATATTTTTGTTGTTGTTTATATAATTTTAATTAGTTTTAGTATATTTATTTTATAAATTTTATCGCTGATGCTGCTCCGCCTAAATACTATTAATAATACATTTCAGTAGCTAATAAAAGATATTTAAAAAAAAAATTATTATATTCACTTGTACAAACGAAATTATAAAGCTATCAGCAAGAAATACCAAAAAAAAAACGAATTTGTATAAATTGAACAAAATATTCAACACTACCAATCAGTTTGATATTGAATCTATTTTGGTTAACATTATGAAGGCTATAATTTTGGTAAAAAAATTAAATTAATTAAAATTTTTAAAAAAAAAAAAAATAATATCATTATAAATTTGTTTTGTAGATTTGTGGTTTGTTTGTTGCAGCAGTTTATGGTGCTGACCAAATCAATGAATATTCTATGGATAATCAAAATGGTTGCATTGGGTAATAATAATTTTTCTGTACACAAGTTCAAAAATTTCATTAATTATTTTATATTTATAGATTGAGAGAAGATTATCCAACTAGAACATTTACTCATCTTGTTTGCTGTGAACCAAAATTCCCTAGTGATGTATCATTCGTTGGTTTCACTAAAAATGCTAAAACAGATGTTACAAAAATATTTAATGATCAATTTAAAGTGTTTACGAAAAATTATCGTAATTGCGGACGTGGTCAAATTGAATTTCCCAAAGTAATGTAAAGAATTCTTTTTTTTTTTTGGTTATTTAAAATAAAATTACTTCAAGAAGCTAAATAAATTGTGTCCTTATTAACTAACTTTTTTTGTTTAAAAATTCAATAAAAATAAAATATTTTAATAATTTAATTTTCTAAATAAAATTTATACAAAACGACAAAATTTTTACATATAGAAATTTTGGATTCAAAATATATGAAATGGCAACCTAAGGTAAATGAAAATATTAAAGATATTTTTTGTTAACGAGAAGAAAATTATTAATTTACAATGTTTTTGTTGGATATTCCTTTCAATGTTTTTTCAATATTATAAAAAAAAAGGAACCGGAAATTAAGTTTTTATGAAAATAAATTAATGTAGTAAAGAACAACAGAGTAAAGACAAAAACAAAATTAAAAGCAATAATTTCCTTTTTCGTAATATTCTTATACGAACGAACATAAATTGGAAGAAGTGAAAAATTTTTAATATCCCCCCCTAATTTTTAAATTATCCCCAAAAACAACAAAAAAAAATAAGGAAAATGTCCTACAAAAAATGGCAAAGATTTAACGATTGTTTATAAAAGAAAGAATATGAAGTTAATTTTATTCCAAAATTTAAGTATTTTAGTTCATCCTTCTTCCTGGTAGACTAATTTCGTATACAGTAATCCTGTTAAGTTTTAATAAAACTTTTATAAATTAAATTTTAAATTATAGATTTTACGTTTTCGGATATAATGCAATTCAAACTGAACTAGAAATAATGATGAAATTTATTTATTTATAATAGATAATTTCAAAAAGAAAATTTATCAATTTTCACATTTTCATAAGAAAAAAATTATTAACCAGCACGGAGGAATATTAATAAAGGAAACCGGAAATTGTCTAAACATTATTTTATCGAAATTATTTTTTCTACATCGAAACATAAAAAAAGCTATTTCGTCAGTAACCCTGTAATTACGGAAATAACTATATTTATTTTAAATGATGTTAGGAAATCCTTTTATGTCCTTTAATAGGAATTCTCTGTTGACATCAAAATACATAATATTAGTTCAACTTTTAACTCAAAGACACTTTTAAGAGTTTAATTGTTGAGTAGGATTGAAAATATGGATATGATAATTAAATTTGTTATGTAACTAAGACTGTTATTACGTATATTTATTACGAAAATAATAAATTGCATATTCTTAGGCGATTATAAGTTTCTTAGTTAAATTGTATCATAAATAAGTTTTTTAAAATTTGTTGTTAAGTTTGTAAGCAGATCTCAAAATTTGCAAGATAAATAAAAAAGATTACCTGCCAAGTTAATTAAAAGCAAATTAAAATACAACATATACATATATACATATATTTTTTTGTATGTACTCACCAGCAACTAAAATGATTGCCTCTGTCCAATTAAGTTTCTTTGTTATACTCTTAACAGCAAATGAAATTGCTTCAAATGATGGTAGAAAATTATTAGAAACCTGAAAAAGACAACGAAGGAAATTTATTTCGTAAAACTTTTAAGATTGGAAATTTGAAAAGAGAAACAAAAAAAAAAATAATTAATTTAAAAAATTTGTTTTACTTAAGATATGAAAAAAATATGCTTATTGCTTTGTTATAATTCTCTCTAAACTTTAGAAGGTTTGTAAAATTGAATTTTTCTTATTAAATTTTGCGAAAATTAAAATTCTGAATATAAATTTCTAGAATTAATGGCTGAAATTCGATATTTCCCATTATTTATGAGCAGCTTTAATCGATAGTGTTTAACTTGAAATATTTTCAACATTTCCATATGTAAAAGTTTTAACACTATCGATTAAAGTCCCAAATTGTGCGCCGACCTTATAGTAAAAAAATCTGTTTCATAATTTAAGTATAGTTATTTTATAGAATACTGGCATAATATGCTTTAATGGTTACATCATATACAAAAATCCAGGGAGATGACTAATGTAGATAACAAAACGAGATTTGAATATATTTTTTTTATATAAATAATGTAAAATATCCCAGCGTTTTATATCCTAAAGTTATAAAAAAAAGGAAAACATAATGTTTAGAGTTACTGTGTCTTTTATGCGAGGTACTAAAATATTGATTGTTTTTTTTTTGTTACCTTCTCTGAAACTAATTTTAAAATTTTTTATATATTTAAAAGTTTTATACAACTTTTTTTAAACAAGTAAATAAACTAATAAAAATATAAACGAAGTAATAAGTCAAGTAGAAAAGATATATAATAACATATATATTATGGGTATATTAAAAGGAGCAAGAGTTTTTTTATTAGTACTAAGGGATACAAAGTTTAATTAAATTATTATTAAATCAGTTTCTGTAAGTTTAATCATTTAAAATTTTAAGTTAAATCTTTTTAAAGTCATAAATTTAGTATCTTAAAAATTTAAAAATGATATTTAAATGAAATTATGAATCCTTTCTTTTGCATATACATTTATAAATATAACTTAATTTTCAACGTTTTAGTAGGTGGTTCGGTTCGTTTAGGTAAGAAAATTTAGTTATTTATGTGACACATCGACGATACAATTTTATAAAATGGTAAATACATTTAATTCATTATTCATTAAATCGATTTTATCAAATGTTCTATATCAAAAAATTAAATTTTGAAATTATATTTGCATAATTGAAATTAAAAATTTTATCTATCTCACATTTATGTTTAACCTTAAACCATAAATCATTCAATTATTTCTATATTTGTATATTATAAAAAACTTTAGCCGAAAATTGATTATTATAATAAGCCAATAAAAATTTTATAATATTTTCCCATTTTTATTACGGTTTTATATATGATTTTTCCTTTTTTTCAAAATTTTTCTGATTTTATTATTTATCTTAACAAAAATATATAAAAATATGTCTACGCATACATAAATACTCGTAAATAATATTAATAATAATAATAATAAATTTTAATGGGGTTTCGATATATATGCAAAGAAAATATTTTATAACTCGTACCTGTTAATATTTTCATTGTACAATCAACAACAATAAAATATTTAATAAAAAAAAATTCGAAAAATGTTTTTTTCCTCTAATTCATTCGGAAATTTAAAATTGATTTTATGTCACTATATAAAATTTATAACCCAAATTATTTATGTATATACATAACATAAAAAATTTATATGTTTCAATACCATCCAAGAGTTTTTTTTCTTTAAATAATTTTCCAACAAAAATAAAATAAAAAATTATGAATTAATTTTGGTTTGATTTTAATATTTTCTTTCGATTTTTTACGGATTCGAATTTTTGTATTAATATTGAAATATTTATCATAAAAATCAAATCATGGTTTTTTTTCTCATTTTTTTTTTGTGAAATTACTTTTTTAAGAACATAAATAAAATTATATAAAATAAATTTTTTATATAAATTTTTTTTGCCACAATTTCAATGTCTACCCGTCCTCTCGCTAGGTTTTCAAATCCCTTGGATTTAATTTCTGTAGATTAGAATTACAATTAATTAAGATTATAAAATTGCCCAACAAAATTATAGCCAAAAGTAGAAAGTATACGAAAATAAGATACAATATAATGGAAAGGTTATTCCAAGAATATATTTCATATATATTTTTATTTATTTGATAATCTCAAATGTTATCTTAAGAATAAAATATAAATTTAAATTTTTCCATTTGATGTGAACAAAAAAAAATTCTGTATAAACATGGTTTTTATTTTTTTGGTATACAGGTGGCAACAATTTTCTTTTGATTTCCATTTATTAAATTTTCATCTGAAAATCCACTTTAGAAAAAACCCAAAATTATCTTTGATGAAATATTCGATTTATCAATTCTTTTTCAACATGAAATGAATACCAAAAAAAAAAAAAAATGAACAACTGATGTAAAATTAAAAGGATATGAAAAAGAATTAAAATTTATTTTAATATGTTTAGTCCTTTTTGGAAATCATTTATTTTTTATTTTATACTTATATTGTTTTTCTTTGCCCCTTTAAAACGAGATGTTAGTGATGATGTGTATAATTTATTTAAATGATTCATAAAAAAGTTGTAATAAAAAAGCAGATAATTTTGTTGGGAAAATAAATTTTAAAACATTTAAAAATGTCTTTAAGGGAGAAATTACATTTAATTTTATAGATATTTGAGGACAGTTTTGGATACTTACAAATTGCAGATACTCGAATATGTATAAAAATAATTATATCTAATAAAAATACATAGATGATAGTTTGCGGATTGAAAAATAATATTGAATTTTAGTAAAATAGTAAAATAAAATTATCGTTTATTGAATTTTATGGTTTTTTATTAGTATCTTAAAAATTGAGTATAAATTAGAGCATCTAGAAGGTGGCTCCCTAATTGCAGACTTTTTTTCAAGTTTTTTTGCTATAACTTGAGCAAATTTAAATATATTGGGTATTCGTTTGGATATTCTTATTATAATTAAAATTCCCCGTCGATAGACACCAAATTCACTTATATTGGAGAATGTTGATATATTACATAAAAAAAAAAGGTTAACCCCTTGCCATTTTTTGGGTAAAAACATCGAAATGGTCCAATATATGTGAATTTTGGTGTCTATCGACGGGGAATTTTATTTATAACAAAATTATGCAAACAAAATTGAAAAATATTTTAATTTGTCCAATTTATAGCAAAAAAAACTTTTAAAAAAATGTCTGCGATTAATTATTAGAATAATACCCTAATTATCCTCAATAGTAAAATGCTGACACAGTTAATAGTTTAAAAAAAAACATAAATATCAACTATAAACTTAGATGCAGCGGTTTAAAAATCAAAGTAAGTTAAAACTTGCAGAAAACTAAAAAAAAAAAAACTGACTGACAATTAAAACAAAGTCAACATTTGTAATTAGTCAAGTTTTACTACATAATATAGTAGAATTTATATGCGCTTATAAAAAAAGTATGCTTTTATGTAAATTTTCTTTGGAAATTTCCTTTCTTTCACTTTATTATAATTTTACTTATTCCTTTTTGTACATTCTTTTTTTCTTTTTTACAATTCCGAGATTTTGTAATAATGAAAAACAAAGAAAATTAAGTAAAACAAGTAAAAAAGCTAATGTACAGCAGCATAATAGCATACTAAAAAGAAACAGAATTTTACAAGAAACGAACAATGAGCAGGAGGAGGTAATGATTTTTTGTGTAGAAGAATGAATATCCTTAAGAATAAATTTTGTTTTAATGAGCTTCCATTTGAAAAGAGCAAAAAAAAAAACTAAACTAAAAAAGTGGGTGGTAATTTTATTTATTTGCAAAATGATTTAAATTTAACAATTATTGTGTTTTTTTCCCTGTTATAAATTACATTCCATTCCAGACACCAAATTGGAAATTAATTTTGACATATTGATAGACACATAACAAATTCTACACTTGACATTTTTTTTAAACGACTATAAATGATAAGGAATAGAAAGTAAGTAATAGTAATTTAATGGAGTAAAATTAATTAAAATTTGAGTATGTTAATTAAATATTATATTGTATAAATAAGTTAATAATTAGTTTCTTCTTAATTATACTAAAATTATAAAATCTCTTATGTTGTGAAAATATTTCTAAAATTCCATAAAATTTACATATAGTCCTTCAAACAAAATAATTATTCCTATAACAAAAATAATATTATAAAGGACCTTAAAATATTCTGTTTCTATGGTATCATACATATATGTACTTAATTGTCATAATGGGGGTCAATATAACATATTCGAATATTTGCACCACTAATTAATATCTTTATTAATTTTAAAAACCATGAATATTTCGATGCGGATATAATTTAATTAACTCCGAAATAGTCTAAGGATAATTAGTTAATAATAGTAAAATAGTTTAATCTTATATGAAATTTGGTTTTATCACAAATTAATTTCATATTTTTCTATGTTTGAAAGGATATTATTGAACTAAACTAATAAATTTTATATCTTTTATTTATTAATATCATAATACGATTATTTATAATCCTTGAAAATAATATGACTATAAAAATTGAGTAGGGAATTAGATTTTGAAAATATCTTAAAATTATTACAAACTTTAAATTATCTTTACTTAAGGACGAAAACTTATCCATTTTTCAGTAAATTTACAAAAAAAAAAATTGATTGAAAATCGGAACTTGTTTAATTACATAAATGATAATAAGTCCTTTATGTTGTTTACCAGCCTTTCAAACTTAATCTGATCATAATCATATTTCCAAACTTTTAGTTAGTATTTTTATTTTTGGCATTCGTGTTGCACACACATTAAATTTTGTCCTTATAATAATAAAAAGGAATATGTGTACATGACAAAAACTCCTTCTTCATATTTACTTTGATGTGTGTATAAAACTAAAAAGGGTTCTTTTGACATTATCTGATACTTATAATCGTTTGTTTTAGCTTTGTTTGTTAATTTATGATGTGAATTGATGAAACTAAAAATGAAAAGATTTCGGTTCTGTGATGTTTTTTCTTCTTTAAATGAACATTGTTTCCGGTTATAATTTTTATGTTACTATGTTATTCCTAATCAGATCAGTATATAAAAATTTTCTTAAACTTTATTGCTCTTTTTTTTTTTTAGAAAGACATAAAAAAGCTTATTTCCGGAATTTCCCTGTTTTAAGTATTGTTACACAAAAAATCTACTTTCATTTTACTGTCTTAAATATTCAAATCCAATAAATATTTTTTTACAATGTTTTAAATAATATTAAAATTCGTTCACATATAAACTTTTATGTCCCAAGAGAATTTTAAACGAAAAAATCCTATTTTTTTTTTCTGAATCAACAAACAAGGACATAAAAACATAAACACAAAAAAAAAATTTTTTGTTTTATATTCGTTAAAGAAATCTTTTTTTTTTTTTCACATAAAAATATAAAAAAAAAAGTTTTCATATCCTAAAATTATACACAAATTTTTATGAAAAAAGGATATCACTAAAAAAAAAAAAAGGAGAAAATTTTCCTTTTCAACATTTTTCTTTTCTTCGCTTTTGTATAAATAATTTTTTATATTATATTTTCAATGAAAAGAAGTAGGTTAACAATTGATAAAAATTAAAAGTACTCTAAAAAAAACCAGGACAGAAAATCATTTCACGAGGATCAAAAACAAAAAAAAAGAGATTCAAAGATATTTAAGCTGGGTTTGTTATTGAAAAAGGAGTAATTTATATGTATGCCAAGAACATTTATATTTATACATGGTTTTCAAGATTTTCTGCATCAAAATACAGTAATTATATGGGAAGGTATTGCTACCGTTTTTGCTGCCTTGAAGTTTAAGTATTTAATGTTTTACAAAAATGTCAAAAAGTATTTTGTATTGATATCACATCAATTTACTTTCCTGTGGAGCAGCTTGAGAACGGTCAACTATAGTAGGGGAAAGTAGATTCCTTATAAATTCCATTAATTCTGATAAGTTCTAATTATACCCTTAGTATTAGTTGAGTCAGGGGTAAGTAGTCAATATTTTCAATGTTGTCTGATTTTTCTCAAAATTTTTAAGTTTTCTATATTTTCGTGAATCTGAAACTTATGAAATAAAATTTTATATGGACATTTCGAAGCACTATTATAAAATCAAACAAATTCTAGAGAGAACTTAATTATTTATATTTTCATTCTACAATTCAATTTTATGCGCACATATTTTTGATGTTTCAAATTTACAATATATTCAATATAATGTACTTACTTTTATATTTGAACATGGCCACAATAATATAGTTTTATTGTAATCCTTTGATAGTCCTTCACCAAGATGACAATAACCAAAAGAATTACTAACAATTCTTGAAATATTTATGGTTAAATTAATATTATTTCTCAATTCACCATCAAAATATTTAAAATCATTTTCAAAATTATAGTTATTTTCGTTGTTGAGAGCTTTTATCACTGTTGTATAATTTACATTCTCCAAACATCTAACAAATCCACTTAAACCTGAAAAATATTTTTTGTATGCGGTTAATAGAAAATATATAAAAGAAAAATATGAAAATTTATTAGTTAAAATGAAAATAAAAAAAATTAGATAAATTTTTAAAATAAAAATGGACTTGATTTTTAATTGGAATTCCTTTTATTGAATTTGAATTCCATAGAAAATATTTATAAGTGCACTAAGCACTAAAATAATTATTTTATAAGTGGTCTCAAATAATCAATGAAAATGAATTCAAAAAATATTTAATAAAAATGTAAGGAATTTTTTAGTAAAAGGAATCTTTATATAAAGAGAAAATAAATTGACATAAATTAAGGACAAATGATATTAGATATTTTATATTTTATATTCTCACATGCCAATGTCCAAAAAACGAATTTAATTCTATACTTATAAAATATATTTGATAATTGATCGGTTGACACTTGAAAATTGAAAATCGAATGTTGTAGGCATTTATTATCAATAGTAAATAAAGCACTAGCTGCTAGCTCAATTTTAAATCAAGCATTGTGATTAGAAAATTGCTGACATGACAATTTTACTAACAATATTGTAAAGGTGTTAATTTGATCGATATTATTATTAGGACCACTGATGATCACTATTTTTTGAAGAAGTCAAACAAATAGAAAAACAGTTGAAGGCTTAAAGTTAAAATTCTGCTCAATGAGAAAAAAAGTTACGAGCAAGGCAAAGTCTTGAAAAACCCTGAATATTAGATATAGCTAGCAGAGATAAGAATCCTCTAATTAGCAGTTTGGATATATCGGACATTAATACTAAACCTTGAAATATATTTTATTAAATTTACATGATTTCAAACAATTTCATAATCAATTCAATTACTTGTAAAATGTTTCGCCCGAAAGGTGAAAATAGGAACAGTTGACAGCCAGAACGTCATGTGCGAATTTCAACTTGCTATTGCTCATTGTTAGGGAGGAGTTCTTGTGACAGGGACACAGCCACATGTACTTTTAGTCTTACGATTATAATTTCGTGAATAGTAAAATGAATAATTCCATTTAAGAGTAATGCAATTTTTATTGATACTCATTAATATTATTCTCTTTCCATGAAATATCAAATGTGTACTATATTATTATTATTAACTTTCCTAGAAGCAATAATAAATCTAAATTTTATGCCAAATTTGAATTATTTCTCATTTCCAAATAATATTTTTAATTAAATTTCCAATTTTACGAAAACACAAACACATCAAATTTAATTCATATTTCTTTTGCTTTTTTACTTTAAAGATAATCAAAAAAATACACAAATTGAGAAAAATCGATTTTGATTCAGTGAAGCTTTTTATTTTATTTAAAAATTGATTTATTACCTCTTGGCATTCTTATTTTATGAATATTATCTTTATTGTGATTATTAGCTTTGTTTTATTTGTCAATTTCTATGTAAATATTATCAATGTACATAAACATAGCTATGCTATTGTGTAGGTTCCACAAAAACAAAAACAAAACATTGGGAAAAGAATTTCTTTTTTATTATTAATTTCATTCCATTTATTAGTTTTTTATTATATAATTTCTCTTTTTTTGCTTTTGTAAATGGGTGTAAAAATTGTATGCTATTCTCAGCACTTTTGAGGAAATAAACAAATGGATTACATTAAAGTTAATTTCATATACATATAACATAGTTAAAATTATATAATTTAATATAATCTTTCAGGGTTTTATTATTTTCATTTGAAAAGTTTTCTTTTAATGAATTTGGAAACTGTTGTGCGGATTTTTTTTTTGAAAATTATATCCTTTAGAGTGGTTAATGTTCACACAGCAACAAAACACACATAGACAAAAAATAAATAATAGATAAGTTTTTTTTTATTTATATATATGTTTTCCTGTTTGGCTATGTACAAAGATTTACGACGAGTTTTATTTGAATTCCACAAAAATTTATAAATACGAGTATCTACATTATGTATTTACATAATGTACACATAGAGTTTTTTGTTAGTTTTTGTTTTACTACATAAAGAAAAATTTTTTTTGTATATTTTTCACAAAAAGTTTTGTCCTTATAATGAAAAATTTATTTAGAAGTTTTTTCTATGTAAATTTGTATAAAGTTCTATTTAAATACAAAAATTCATGTAAAAGATATGATGGTAAAGTGGCTGCTTGAGCACATATTGTAATGAGGAGGCAAATATTTTTAATTGCCATAAGAATTGTAAGCATTTTCAAGAATACGATTATACTGAATCTGTGTGTCTGGTAAGCAAATTGTAATCTGTAATTATTTTAGCCTCAAATATTATTTTGTTAATCATAATATTAATGATAATTTTCTTCATTGGCTAACTAAAATGTTAAAAAATGTAATTATTCCATGTAAAATTTACCCAAGAGAAGTTTTACATAATTTGCACCGAAATCAAGTGTAGGATAGATAATAAGAACAGAATGAAGAAAATGATGAAGAGACGATTAATGAGAAAGCAAAACGACGAATTATTTCGACGCACTATGCAAATTGTAAAGATACCTTATACGAAATTTTTAAATATAATTGATAAGCGAAACATAAACGAATCAGAAATCAATTATTTTAAAGAATTTGATGTAATTGGTAATCAACTCTGAGATGAAATATCGCCTCGGTATAGATTTGATTTTAATTATGGTAAATTAAATAATTTTTTAATGAGCAAATCATGATTTTTCACTTTTAAAAGTATCGAGAAATTGAGCTTGAAAGCAAAGAATATTAAATTTTAATATAAATATGAAATAAACTAAAATTGTGGTGTAAGGAAAGCTGACAATTGAAGATTTCTATAATGGTATAAATATGATATACAAAATCTTCAAATATATTTAACAATTTAACTAAAATAAATTAAATTTTCAAAAATTATTAATATTTTGTATGAAAATATTTCAATTTATTTACCTTCTTCATCTAAAAAATCAACTCGATTTTCTTCAATATTAATTTCAAAAAAATCTAAAAATTGTTTAAATCCTTGTCGAATTGTTGTAATATTATGATTTTTATCAGTTATAATAACACCAATTCTATCTCGTCCAGATTTCTTATTAATATTATTATTATTTGATATTGATTTAAATTTTAAACCATTTCGTAACATTGAATATTTTGCTAATTTCAATTCAGTTCGATAATTTTGTGGTTTTAATGTTTCTGTTGTTGTTGTTGTTATTATTATTGGTGAATGATGAATTGTTGTTGTTGTTGCTGTTGTTGTAATATTACTTAAACAAATTTTAAAACAGTTGCAGAAGAAAAGAAACGCTGTCAACAGCAGAAATTTATTAGAAGGATATCGATAGATTGTTAGCTTCATTTATAGACTTTATTTCCCTTATACTAATTTCTTTCTTCTTCTTTTTTTTGTCTCTTTGTGTTTTTCTGTTTGTCTTCTTAATAATGTTTTCCTTTTGTTTTTTGTTACTAAATTTATGATTGAGCTGGAATTTTTAACCTTTTTTTTATTACAATTAACGATGACAACGATAAAATATAAGAAGACAATAACAGAAAAACAACAAATAAAATATATGAAAGTCCCTTTTAATCTTAGGCATATTTAATATATGATCCTCTTTTTTTTTCTATGTTGTGTCAATATTTCAATTTTCATCTATAATCACACACATAGACAGTATAATTTTTACAGGATGAAGTTTCCTTTGTTTTTGTATTTCGTGTTATAGTTTTTCGTTACATAATTTTTCCAATTTTTGTACTATATACGTCAGCTTTTTTATTAAGCCAACATAATTATATTTAAAGGTGTGCTCTTATACTTTGTTGTATTTATGTGAAAAGCATTTTAATTCTGTTTAGATATTATCCTCGACAATTAAACATTTCAATACGAATGTAATATAATTTCTTTCTATATTTCTGATTTGAAGAAGTTGTGGTCGAGTGAATTTCTGAAAGAACAAAAATTATATAAAAGAATTAGAATTTTATTGAAATGTGGAAAAAAAACATTTTAATCTAATTTTAGGCGCATTCTTCATTTATTTTCAAAAAGTATGGTGGTTATTTATATCCTACACTAAAATATTCAATATCACATAAATTTGACGGAAAAATCGGACCAAAAGAAGATGAAATAGTTAAGCTTAGTATTCCCATTAACAAAAGCTTAGTATTCCCATTAGTAGATTTTATTTTATCTTTTTTTTATTGAATACAAAAGTTGAATTTGATTTGCAAAAAGTTGCATTTGATTTGCAAAAAGTTGAATTTGATTTGCCAAATGCTTGAATTTGAAATGCAAAAACTGTACTGTTGAATAAAATTTATATGACGTGACGTAATATATTTCGAAATAATATTTGTTCACATTTTTGTTCTGTGGTGTTTTTAAATTGACAGACAATTTAATACCATAAAAATATTTGTGACATAAAAGTATTAACCCTATAAAATGTCTGTCAAAAGATTTTAACCGAAAAAAAAATATGTAACAGATTTTATGCAACTACAAATAAATGTTTTTATTTTATTTAAAAAATTCACAAGGAAAATTTTAGCCTTTTTTTCGTTGTTAGGGACCTAAATCACTCTATGAACAATGGAATATCCTTTTTTTGTTCCTTCTGTTTTGGTTTCGTATTTGATTTAAAAGGAGGAAAAAAGGTTATAAATAAAAAATTAAATCGAATTTAAAATTGTTTTTGCCTTTACAAAGAAAATGAAAAGGTTTTTTTCCTAATTTAATGATGGCACAAAAAAAAATGTATTTACAGAAGAAGAAAAAAGAAAATTGAAAATGATTATTTTAGTAAATTTCAATTTAATAAAAGACTAAATTGGCAACCATTAAAAGTTATTACCGTCAAATGGGTAACACAATTTGATTTTCAATATTTTGTCTCAAAAAAAAGTTTATATAGTTTGAAAATAGTTTTTTTTCAAGGTATTTTTAGGTTTGAAATTTTCAAGGTATTTTAGGTTAAATTACTTTATTTGTTTATAATTTTATTTTATAATTATAAATTTTAAATTGATTAAAATTTAATAATCAACACTTATTTCTTAAGTGTTGATTATTTAATGAAATTTAAACCAAATATGATTTTGGGAAAGAAAATGTGTTGTTGGTTAGAAATTTGTTTTGTGAAATTAATTATGGGTCGAAGTTTTTTAATTGAAAAAGTTTTATAAATTATTTTCATTATCTGATGCATCACGTAAATATAAATTTATGTTTACCAAAAGAAACACAAGAAATAAATTTTCTTATAAAATTTCCAAATTTTTATAATTTAATAATTCAATTGAAGGCAACAAAAAAAAATTAAATGTCACTTCATACTTAAAATTTAAATACATATAAAAATTTCTGTGTTTATGACTAAAGTTTTAATTTCAATTTATTAACCTAATCTATATTTCTCCTTATTATACATATATCCGACAGTGCTGCTATGTAAAGTTCATCAAAGTCGAGATAGCAAAAACATCCTTATAAGTTTTACTTTCCTTCTAAATTATGCAGGACCAAAGATAACATTTTTTTGTTTTGGTTTTTTGTCAAAGTGAAGAAGTTTTCCATTTATTTTAGAGAAAATATCATTAGTACATTACAAAGTAAAAAATAATATATATTAGATATTCATAAATTATATTTTTCATTTTTCTTTTTCTTTGTAGGAAAATTTGAAATGAAAATTTGCATTATTATTTTTTTTGCAAGAAATTTTTTTTTTAAATTAGTTTTATTTTTCCTGGAATAACAAAACCAAAAAAAAAAAACCATTTCAAAATATCAAAGTAAATAAAAAAAAAAATATCAAAAAAATTAATTAATTTTCAGTTTATTTTAAGTAAATAAAGTGAAAGCATATAAGAGCGAAGCTGTTTATTTGGTCGAAAAACGTCCTTCAAAATTTTATTGTTATTTTTAATTTGACGTAGTCTCGCGTATATAAGTATTTTCATAAAATATCTAGGATAGATAAATTTCTAAAAATTTATGAAAAATACAATGTATACTGTACTGATATATGTTCATTTGGAAAATGACTAATTTATTTAATTTAGAAAATGACTAATTTTAAATGGAAAATTACTATTTTGACCTGGGAAATGCTATTACATATACATATATAAATTTTCATCCTATATTATTATTTTATTTAAATCCTAAAACGCAACACAACATTTTATATGATGTTTAAAAATTTTATAAAGTTTAACTTAATTTTCCATTTTCAATTGAAACAATGAAAAAAAAACACATTTTTTTTATTCAATTGTAAATAACAAACCGTTTACAGTTTAATAATATAACAATTTTTTTATTATACACCAAACGTCCTTGTGAAATCCTTGGGGAATAATGATATTTCATGTAGCAATGTTTCGCAATTGATGTTTTTTTTTGTATACTTTTTAAATTTATGGTTAGACAAAAAAATAATTGTAATATTTTACTTTTAAAACTTGTAAAAATTTTCGACGTTTTAAATAGCACTTAAAAATTATTACCCCACCAGTGTTTTACTTAATTTTACATTCTGTTCTTTTATTAACAGAGATTTTATTATTGTTAAACTTTTATTTATTAATAAATATGTTTTTTTTTTGCAACAAGAAGAAATGTATTAAAAGTTTTAATTACCAGTAAGTTAAAACCCTCCTTTAATGTGATTTAACCAAGGAAGTGTACTTTGTAATAAAAATTGTTTATTTCTGTTTACTGAGTTACTTTAAAAAATACTGGAACAAAATTGTAACGAACTACAAAAATTAAAATAAGTTTGAATGACAGAATTTTAAAATATCATCAAAATCGATTAAATTTTCATTTTCAATGGAAATATTCTAAAAGTATATATTGAGGGCTGCGGCTTTTAGAAAATTAAAATGTTAATTTCAAAGTAAATTCCAATATTTATCAAAAATTTAATTCCAAATAATTTATCCACAATGTCAAAATCTACCAACAGAAAATTTTGCAATTGCATAATCTTCAGATCAAAATCTATGAATAACAAAATCTCTTACACTGTTATTTGGAAAAAAAAGTAATTAACTAAATTCTTCTTTAGCTAATTTTCCTCTTTTCCTTATAAAGCTTTCAAAATAAAGATTTTGCGTTTTAGATTTTGTGATGCAAGATTTTGTAGAGTTAGTTTTCGATCCCAACCCGTAAATGTATATAAAACTACAGAATATTAAGATATTATCTTTAAAAATGCGATTAAATTATGCTATTTATCAAAAACTTATATTAAAATATCCAAATTTCTTTAATATACCAATTTTCTGTCATTTTTCCACCCCGACTTATATTATTTCGAGTGGTATCCGAACTCGTGCCACAACACCTAATTATTATTATGATATCTTTTACCAGATACAAAACCAAATAAATGGAGTTGTTTTTATCGTGATCTTAAGAAACGTTGTTCAATGAAATCTGTTATAGAATTTATATTTTAAAGATTACTTTAAAAAAATTAAAGTTTAATTATGTGGAAAATCATAAAAATATTTCCTATCATTGCCCAATCATAAAAATTGAAAGAAAACTTTTACTTTAAAATAATTTCTAATCACATTTATAACATACATGCATATAATATTTTTATGTATAGTGTGTTGTTATCCATAAACTTAGCTTTGCTAACGGATATTTTTCTTGTCAATATGGATTTTAAAACTTTTCTCTTAAATTGTGTACATGTATACATGTGGGTATCATAATCAATATTATATGCAGTCAGTAACACACAAAGATTCATTTTACTTTTTTTGGAAGTTAAATTCTCTGGTTCGTATTACAATAATAAAGTATACACACACGTGCCAGTAATTTTCATGATCAAAAGGATAACAACAACACATACACACACCCAGATCCAACAGAATATAATAAAAAAAGGATACAAAAGCATATACATAAAAGTTTTTTTTTTAAAAGAATTTTCTTATGTTTCTAAATTTGATGTTGTGTTGTGTATTATCTTTTGTGTATGTCCTGCAGCAAAAAAAAGAATGAGAAGAAAGAAATATTTCCATTTTTTTTTTGTTCTGGTAAATGTGAATAAATATGAAAATTATTTTTTTTTGTTAAAAAAAAAAGGAAAAATAATAACCAAAAAGTTTTTCTTATATTTTTTTTTACAGCGACTTATAAATAAATAAAAAATAACAGAGAAACAAAAGTTAATAATGAAACGCTATAGGAAATGGATTAAAAGTTTACGTAAATATTAGGTATAACTTTCAAAATTTTAATGTACTGATGGTACATACCATAGTGTTGAAACTAAAACTGCTATAATTAATATTTAGTTGCATAATATGTTAATTCAGTGACATGACATAAGGCCATAATAATGGTTTTCTTTATGCCTCATTCAACTGAGACATACATAAAGCCCATAATCGTGAAATTCCCGCGTATTGTTTTATGTCTCACTATCGGCATTTTAAAAATTACTTATTTGAGTAATACATGATACAATATCATAATAATTCCTTAAACCTAACGTCGTACTACATTCTAAATATATAGAAAAAAATGATAAACCATTTTTTTATATATTTGTAATCATTTTGCATTCAACTAAAAAGTTCATGGCTAAATCTTTAAAATTAAAAAGATAAAACCATCTCAGCTGAAATTGTTTTACAACTTTATTTGATTTAGATATTTTTTTTTTTATCTTCTCTTTTTTATTTTTAAAACCCCCATTTTTTTTATATATAGGGTGGAGATTAGATTCTTTATTTAATTTCATTTCAAACAGAAAACTAAACAGAAAAAAAATACTTCATCAAATTTTTCATTTGATGGAAAATAAATTGTAATAGTAAAAAAAAAATATCACTGTAAAAACAAAAATTTTTTAGCTTTTAATAAACGGAACATAAAAGAGAATTTATAGAGAGAAAATCAATTTAATCTGCGGATGAAAAGTTTAGGAAATTTTTATATTAAGGGTAGAAATTTTCCAATTTTGTTTTTCAACGTATACAATATTATTTTAGTTCAACGTTTGGGGGGAGTTTTTGGTGACAGACAGGCACTTGGAAAGTTGAAAACAGCACAGTTTCACCTTCGAAATGGCAGCCAGAATCAAATGTGTAGTGTATAAATGTCAAATTTGCTACTGTTCACCGTTTGGTATAGGAGTTGGAGTTCCTGGCAGACAAACATATAAGAGTGTATTATCTGTTTACTGTTTTATATATAAGAAGATTACTAACAGAATTTTACGTTTTTTTTTTTTAAATTTAAGTATTTAAGATGATAAGTAAAAGTAAAAAAATATATGTAAAGTTATAAGAATGTTGAGTATTCTCATATGTAATATTAAAGAAATTAATTTAAAAGAAAAATTATTGTTGTCACATAAATTTCTTTGCATATAAGGGTAAAAATTTATTAAAAAATACTTTGAAAATATTTTCTTTTCTTTAGAGAAAATTATTCTTACCATAACTTGGAAAAATAATTGACCTAAAAAATTATAGTATATAAATTTTTTAAAGTATGACGGATGATACCTCGCCAGAAAGAGGCGACCTTACGCGGAGGCATTGCCTTACAGAGGAGGCAAATTGTTAATGAAAAATGAATAATAATAATATTTGCTATAGAAAAGTGCAATATTTTAGATTGATCTCGATTTAAATGCATCTAAATTTGATTCTCTTTTTTTTTGTAGATAAAGTTACATGCTACACAAAGACTAAATGAGGTTGAATACTGCAATTTATAGTCCAAGTTCCTCAGCAGGACTGCTACAATTACTATTTAAATATGTCGCTAAAAATCCCAGATGCAATTGCAGGACGTCCTCCGTGCGCATTACTATTAAATTTAAAATGATTTTTTATAGTAATATTTTTATTACTCGTATTATAATTGAACTACTAATCACCATTAACTTTTATTTTATATAAACTATGAATTAAAACGAATTTACATAATTTAAATTACGTACAAATTAATTTTTATATCAACAATTGTCATTTTTTTGAAAAGTTTATTTTTAGCTGCGGACAAGGTTTATTTTGAAATGGTAAAAGTTTATTTAGTCCCGGAAATGCTATACACTTACTTTCACACATTTAAATTATGCTCAGAGTTACATGAGAAAAAAATTCTTTCTTTTGTTAAAAAATTTTCTTTTTTGTATCCTTATTTATCCTTTATGCATCTATTTTCGGTCCTAATATAAGAACAAAATTAATGTTTTTTATTTGCCAAGAAAAGGGTTTTTCATACATTTAACGTAATTATATTACATATACATTTTATTTGATTTATGAAAATGGATAATCTAAAATTAGAAGAAAACCCAAAGCTTTTTTTAAAAACATTAAACTTAATGTGTGTATTGATTTTTTTTCTATATATTTTAAAGGATATCAGCAATTCAACATAGACAAAAAAAAGGCATTTTTTTTAGCTGCTATAGCTTACAAAGATAGAAAGTTGAAGAATTTATTTTTAGGTTTCTTTTTTTTTTTTTTAATTTTCCTCTAACCCCACCTAACCTACTACACTATTGAGAATTTATGTTGAATTATTTCGGTTGGATAAACTTTCAAATATAATTTTTATATATAAAATTGAAATAAACTTTTCTTTATTAATTTGGATAATAAAATAGAATTGATTTATACTAATTATTTTTATTTATTTATGATAAAATAAATTTTGTATATTAAGCGGACCACAAAATGTATAAATTCTTACTGTTTGCATAAAATAGTTATGTTATATTGTGATTCTAATACCAGTTAAATCTGTATATGATAGAAATAAAAAAAAATATCAGAATTATCTAAATTTCTATCATTTATTTGTTATTTCAAAATTGAGGAGATATGTTTGTTCAAACTTGTTATAATACAAGAGAAAACTGTTACCAATTTGACAATAACATAATTTTATTCATTATGTTAGATTAGAATTAGAACAATCTCCGCGACTTCCTCTATAATTGTAAAAATGATATTTTTGCTAAAATTCTACAATCAAAAAAATCAATCTGACTTATATTTGAAATTCAAATATGAAACAGCCATCAGATTGATCAGAAATACACCAATAACTAATCTCAGAAATATATTTTCGAGATAATTTTCAAATTATTTACATTGAATTTTCAAATTTATATTCTCTATTAACAACTTTGTATTATTATATCTATAAATAATATTTTCATAATAATAATTTAAATATAATTTAATAACCTTTAATTTTATTGTATATTTTATATATATTTCAAATCCCCCAATTGATATAAAATAATCTTTTATATAGAAAAAGAAAATTATTTATTTTATTATATTGAATTTTCATTGTCGATAACAACACGATGAATTATTAAAATGTAATTTTCATATTTTTTGAAAGGCTTTATTTAAGATTTCCCTTAGATTTCACTATACTATGTATATAAGAATATTTCACCACAGAGAATCCTTGCAACACAACAACAGGTTTTGCAAGGATTGTTTGTCAAAAATAAAAAATAATAAATTATATATAAATATTCGTACATAAGATACAAAAGAATATAAACTTCGGAAAATTTTTGGTATTTGTTATTATTATGCTATTTTTTTTTATTTCTTATACTAAAATAATAATTTCACTTATTTTTTCGTAAAGCATATTTATTTTTAAATTCATGTCACGTTCATCAATCTGACTTGTGAAGAAAGATATAAATTTTCACTGTCTCTATAATATCTTTCTATTGATATATATATACATAAATATTATGTATAAATAAAAATGTATGTAGCTATATTATACATACCTATATTATATGTATTATCAGTTTTATTCTACACTTGACTAGCATTCGAACAAGTGTGCTATAATTTTCAGGGCCCAATTGTACGGTTCTAAATTAGACCTTAAAGATTAAAATTAAAATATTTTGAAATTCAGTGCCTCTAGTGGCAGTAATTTTAACTAATTGAAGTGTCATCGCATTGTGCTCTTTATTACCTTGTTACACCTTCATTTTCTGTGGACATTTAATGTATTAAATTACATTTTTATACTGAAAAACTTTATTGGATAAAAATGATAATAGATGATAATAAAATTTATGTCAATTTCATTGTGTTCTCAATGTAATTCAAGCTTTCCAAACAAATGGCCAATCATATTATTTGCGTGTACACTTTTATTACGATAAATGGGAGCTTCTTATTGTTTACATCGGTTGGACAGAGAATCATACAGACAGTCAGACAGACCGACGAAAAGCATTTAACGTAAGGAATTTTTTTTTGAACAGGAATTAAAAAGAAAATTCGTCATCATATCAATTCGTCCACGTAGTAAAATATTGGTTATTGCCTTTCAAAACCTGATTGATATATTCACAACGAAAGCGAAGCAGCATATTGACATTATTGATTAAAAAAACTCTTTCTTTGTTGGTATTTATGGTTGGACAAAAGACATATTTTAATTAAAAGTTAGTGAAAATCACTAAAAAAATTAAGTGAAAAATTCTATTAAAATTTGTGGTTTATTAAAAGGACTATTAATTATATTTTCTTTTCACAAAATTTCCTATTTTCAAAATTAATTAATATTTATTGTACATATATTTTATAAAATTATAAAAAGTCCTTATGATAATTAAGAATGCTGACAAGTTAAACCATTTTTTTTTGTTACATATTTTATCAACAATTTAATTTTGACAAATTGAAAAGGATCTTAAATATTATATACACATATATTATTACGTAATTACATATTATTAAAAGTTCCCTGGAGTGTTTATTTGTTATTTATCATTTTCTTTTTAAATAAAATATACAAAAAAAAATGGATATTTAGGAGTTAAACAATATATTGTAAAATAGTATTATAACTTATATATTATAGCGTTTAGGCGAAGTAACCATTTAATTTAATTTATAAGCTTAACTAACAAATGTATGCATTCCGTAATTTAGTTGATGTCTTAAATAATGATTTTGAAATATAATTATCACCTAATTGACTAATTCAGAAATAATATGATGTTCATTAGAGAAGGCTATTAAAATTATAATTATTGAGCAGTGTGGACTTAGTACCCACATAGCATACCTACTATCACATATACTATAAAATATTTTAGTCTGTGCATGGCTAGTGAATTAATTTGATGTAAAAGAAAATTGAAATACCAATAACTTTGGAATTAAATGAAACCATTTTACTTATACTAAATTGTACTATATGCTCTGGCCGTTCATTAGGTCGTGATTTCAATTACCGGCCGAGGCATCGATGTCGTTCTAAGTGACTCAGCTTTAAAATGATTACCACCTGTACCATACCACTATGACAGATAAAATATACAACAATGTAAATTTTAAGACTGGAAAAAATGCTATGAGTCAAATTGCTAACAACAATATTGACTTACTATAAAGCCATTTAGCTTGTTACAATAAATATTTTCTCCGCTACTGATAAATTTACGTTTCCAGAATCCATATAAAATTATTATAGGTCCAAAATTGCAATAGAAAGTCGAGAAAATCTCTGGTAAGTTTAGAAAAGGATATCGTGTTTATCTTATACTCATTATATAAACATTAATAATAGCAATGAAAGCATATTCCACATTTGAATGAAATACTATATTTTCTTCGATTCAACATAAATATAATAAAAATCTTTACCCTTAACAATATAAATTTTGATTATATATTTCGAAAACAACTGTCACTAATGAGATAATAATATTATTATAGAAACATTTATACAATATGCGGTGAATATAATTTAAAAAAAAAAATACAAAAATTACTTATGTGTTTATTTTTATAAAACGTTTCACAGCACAAAATTCCCTCAAGTTAACAAACACAAAAACAAAATTTCCCTTAAGCACTAAAAATGTAATTAAAAATTATAAATAAGTAAAATTTTGTTATAATATTAATTAAGAGCATAAATTTTGTGTTTGTTAGATAAAAAAAAAATTCACGTTTAAAAAACGAAATGAAAATATTTTTTTAAGGATATTCAAAACTGTTAAATTGCGCATAATCGTGAGAAAATTTTAAAAGAAGAGATTTTAATGATTTTTAAATTAAAAACAAAATTGCTAAAAAAAATCTTTAACCAATAATTTTTTTTTTTAAATATTTTGTCTAGGCAAATTTGAGACCAGCTGATAAAAATTATCAAATCACATATTCAATTAACTTTTCTTATAACAAGAAGAAAGCTTACATTTTGTTATTTGTTAATCAACGTATATATAATTTTTCCTTATCTGTTTGTTTCCCAATTGTTTCAACTATGTATACTGATCCAAAATATTGTAAATACAAAAAATCGACAAAAAAAAAACTAGGGGAAAATAGCATAATTTACAACACAACATGAAAAGCTTTAATATTAAGAAGAAAAAAAATCTGCAGAAAATAAGTATTTAGAGAATTTTTTTTTGTTAACCTTAAATAACATTCATTGGCAAATATCCAAAAAATCTGGGAATTTTATTTTACCATTCATAAAAAAAAAGACAGACCAAATTTTTTTTTTGTCATGGGTCTATGAGGGTATGAAAATGGTGGCGGGGGAGTATACAAATCTTATATTAGATTTTGTATTCTTTTGTATAATAGATAAGAGTTTAAATTTTGATTGATAGGTAAATATTTACAAATTTTATAATGATGAAGTTCATTCTTTTCAATTACCTATTAACAGCGGTGACACTGTTCTTTTCACAATCCTTTAGCGGATTGGGTGACTGTTGAATCCGTATAGAAAATATTTAATCGTAAATTTTAAATCTCTCGTTAAATGGAATTCCTTAATTGGCTATTAAGTCCGAAATATATTATTAATTTTCACATAATTGAAATTATGATAAATATATTGTTAATTATTATAATTTTATTTCTTGTACTATTATATTATCCTCTTGTTAATCCTTTTTTTAATTTATTTAACAAATTACTATTATTTTTTAATAAAAAATTACGCTTCTAAATTGTCAATTTTTGAGATGACAACAGTGTTAAAAATATGTAAAATATATATTTCTCACTTTTGAATCCTTTTAAGTACAAGCGTCTTGAAAATTTGTTGTTTGTTTTTAAACACAATAAAAATTCAACGTCATCATTTTTTTTTAAATAAAAACAAAGAAAATAGGAAATTAAAAAAATGATATGAAAAAATTTTTACTTTTTAAGAAAGCTCCTTTTTTTAAGAATGACTATAAGCAAAATTCGCTATGCCAGTTCTTTGTGATTATTTTTATATTATTATGAAATTAACTGAATGAGCATTACACTTGAAATACACTCTGGTACACCTTTATACAGACACCGAACCAATTAAGAAATTTTAAAATTCTTTAAGATGAACTTTTTTTTTTTTTGCTAACAATAAATAATTATACACATTTAATAATATCCTTCAATTTTCTGTATATTAACCGAGAAAGTTTTTTTTTGTTTTGCTAAAAATTGGACCGAACACGTTGAAACATTCTCGTAAACTGATTTTATTGTGTTATCCTTTTGTAGTTTTCCTTTTTTTTTACTTAGAAAATGGAAAAAAGCACAAAATAATTTTGAAATAATTTTTGTGCTTTTCTTTTCATCTCCGGAGAGCACATTTTATGGTTGGATATAGTAAGACGAAATAATCAAAAACGCATAGATATATGATATATTTTATTGGTGTAACTCACAGTCACAGCTCTAACGTAAAGTTTTGTATCTGTGGAATCTATTTGTGATTTTTTTTATCCTCGTATACTTAAATTAATAAATGTACTACTTGTATAATATATTAAATTATATGTACATATACGAGTATAAATAATAATGCAGTGTTTCTTAAACTTTATTATTTCTTCGATAATTTTGGGATCCTAATTTATTACAAGGATGATTAAAATAATGTAAATATACAATATTAATATAATTTGATATAATAAATTTACTAAAAAAAGAGGTCCTTTTTATGATAAAAAAAATAATAAAACATTATTTATGATTTTAATGTGAAGTTAAAATTTAATTGAACTTTTTAGGTTTAAATAACGCATAAATATTTAAGATTATTTTTTTGATTCTACATAATCTCAAATTCACAATTGTTTTCTTATTATCCTTTCTGTTAATCCTTTATAACCGTGTGGAAAAAAGCCTTTTGTTTTTGGGTAATCAAAAATAATACAAATACATTAAAATGGCGCATGCACTGCAAAAGTAATTGAGCTTTTTTTACCGTGTTTTTTTAATACAAAAAAATTGTCCAGGAGCAGAGATAAAAAGTCGAGAAAGATTTTTCATACATCATCAATAAACATTTGTCATTATACAAATTAACTACATAAATTTTAATGTAAATCATAAAACCAATAAAAAGAATTTTCACGAATATGATTTATGCAGCAAATTAAAATATAAAATGTAACAGAATCAATTAATATAAATATTTAATTTACCTGTGCTAGCAATTGATTGAAAATCACTTAAGTTTGTGCAATTTCATTTTCAATATCTTTTTTTGCGCGATTGAATTTAAGATATTATCAGATTTAAAACATAGAAACTATGTTTGCACACTCCTCGGTTTGCACCGTGGAAAATTTACCTACCCCATAAAATTTTAATTTAATTATGATCAATTAATACATTTCACTCTGTCAGCTAATTTCGGTCAAAACTTAACCAATATTTCAACTTTAATCCGTGCGCAAATCTAAGATGGTTCAAATATTTGCTATATAAAAAATTAAATTAAATTTCTAATTGATTAATTAAATTATTAAAATTTAAAATATTAATTATTTAATATTTAATTTTATTTTTATATAATATAAATTAATTATTTTTTGTTGCATTTAATTTAATAATTTCTCTTATATTTTAAAATGTTGGTAATAAAGAATACTTTATAAAGTCCACCACCTAAAATATTAATTAATAAGAAAAAAAATAGATAGGTAATATTTTATTTTTGAATATTTTCTGGTAAACGACATTCAGTTGAATGTTTATCATAAATTAAACCAGGTGAACATATTAAAACAGCTGATTTACCATCTAAACAATAAATATAACGTTCTGGATGTTTAGGATCTGGTAGAAAATGTGATCCATTCGATGGACATATAAGTGTTGTCGGAATTATTGGTAATTTATTAGTTGGTGCAATAATTGCACGACTTTTAATTTTTATCTATAATTTGAAGAAAAAAATTAATCAATTTAAAAAAAAATCAAAAATCAAATGAAAAATGACTTACTGGACATTGAGCTCTTGATGGTAAATCACATTCATTTTCTAATGGATTGAAATGTAATCCTTTGGCACAATAAAATGGATTTGGTACACCATTATAACAAATATAATATCTGGTATTTGAAAATATTAAATTGTTATTATTTATTTTTCTCTAATTTGTGAATTAAGAATATTTTTATACTTACTTATTACAATCTGAATAACTTTTAGTTAATTGTACATTTCTTTGATAATTCATTTTCGTGCATACATTCTCTTGGCAATCTAAATTTGCAGCAAAATCACAACGACCAGTAATATTATTAAATTGTAATCCATCAAGACATTGTCGTATTATTGGTTTACCATCAAAACATAATATATATTTATTACATGTTTTCTCTAATTGATATATTTTTAATATATTTTTAGGACATTGAAAACATTTTGTACGATATGGTAAATCACATAATTGTTCATTAACATTAAATGTAAAATTTTGTGGACATTTACCACGAATTGCATTATTATTTATACAAACATAATAATCTGTACAATTATTATCTAAAGTTGGTAAAAATATACCATTTGCAATACCATCACAATAATTATTTGGTATTATTAATTGACTACTTGTGGAACTAAGTAGTATACCAAATATAATCGGAAATACTAGAAATAAAATAATTAAATTAATATATATTATATATAATTTGAAATTAATCATTTTATGCTTACAAATCATAATATCGTTCCACAATTTTAATTTTAATATAAATTTCCGTTCAATGGTAAATAATTTTGGTATACAAAGATACAATGAAATGATTTTGAATATTTCTCATGCTTTTATATAAATTAATGAAACTATAGAAAAATGATTTTTTATCTAATCAATAAATTTATGTACACTTTTAAATTTTCTTGTAATATTAATTTTTTCATATAAAATAATTGAATTTATTGATACAAAAAAAAAAAGTACGAAATTTCTTATCAGTAATGTAGATTTTCCCAATTTTTTACAATATCATCGTTAGCTTTTAAGGTAGTATAAATTTTTAAGTAGTATAACTTGTACTACATAAATTTTAAATAACAAGTTAATTTAATTCTGAAAAAAAATGCAATCAATTTTGTAAATGAAACTCTGAATAAAATTTCAGCGACCAAAAATTTTATTTTAATCATTTTTCATTTAAAATATATATTTAAGTCTCTTTTTAATTTTTAATTTTTGTACATTTATAAATTAAAAATTTATTTAATTTTTATTTTTATTACTAAATTAATTTAAAATAAATATTTTTATTTATATTGTAATTAAAATTAAATCAAATTCAACTCAAATTTTATCCCTAAAATAGTATACTGGCAAAAAAATTGCATACATTTAGGAAAAATTTAACATAATGAAATGATAATGACATAATAACAAATGATAACAAAAATTTCTTAAAAAAATTAATCTTCAAATTGAAAATTATATGAAAGAAAAAATTGCATATATATAGGAGTTATGAAATTCCTTATGTGGTTGGGTTCGACCAGTTCAATAACAGGCATTCCGAAAAAGGAATATGGGCAGTTGCTTTGCGTTACGTTGCGTTGAGTTGTTTTTTGTGTTGTTTTTTCGTAAGTCCACGTTCTGATTATGTTTGAGTTTGAATCTTAAAAAAGTCAAAGTTTTTTTGACATTTATATGTGGATTTTTTTGTAAACGGGCGCGAAATATCACAATCGTAATTCGTATCAGAAATTATTTAATCAAATATTTTATTTACAATTATTGTTTTAATTCGTAAATAATTATTTAATTCGAATAAAGGATTTTAATCTAATAAATATAATCGATTTATCTCATTATTTATTTACATAACCAAGTTTCAAAGCAGGTAAAAAAATGATGAATACAAAAAGAAAGGGAAATGGTTTTACTGGAAATCCAAATCAATCAAAAAAAGCAAGGTAACGTTGGGTAGAACCCCTTTGTATATTATATTATCCCAAACTAAAAATCAATAACAAATTATAATAGAAATTTTGATGATGATGAAGAAGAATATGGAACCGGTTTTGAAGCCGAATTAGCGGCTTTAGAAACTGAAGAAATTGATCCAGCTTTATTAATTGGTGATGGTCCAGAGAATACAAAAACAAGTATTAAATGGTGTCGACAAGATCCACCAGAATTAAAACCAATCTCAGATTCATTAATATTTCAACAAATTGATATAGACAATTATATTGGTGCACCATTATCAGGTATGCCAGGTGCACAAATTGCACCTGTACCAATTATTCGTATGTTTGGTATAACTATGGCAGGGAATTCAGTATGTTGTCATGTACATGGATATTGTCCTTATATGTATATTGCAGCACCAAAAGGTTTTGATAAAAATCATTGTGCACCATTTCGTAAAGCATTAAATAAAGCTGTATTAGCTGATATGCGTAGTAATCGTGAAAATTTACAAGAAGCAGTACTAGAAATTGAAATTGTTGAAAAACAATCAATAATGGGTTATCATGGTGAACAAAAATTTGAATTTATTAAAATTACAATGGCATTACCAAGATTACTTGCTGCTGTTAAACGAATTTTAGAACGTGAAATTATTTATTCGGAATTTGATTTTCAAGATTGCCGTTCATATGAAAATAATATTGATTTTGATATTAGATTTATGGTTGATACTGGTGTTGTTGGTTGTTCATGGATTGAATTGCCAAAATCTGTATGGCGTTTAAGAAATAAAAATATAAAACCATTTCCTGAATCACGTTGTCAAATTGAAGTTGATGTTGCATTTGATAAATTTATTGCACATGAACCGGAAGGTGAATGGGGTAAAGTAGCACCATTTAGAATATTATCATTTGATATTGAATGTGCTGGTAGAAAAGGTATATTTCCAGAAGCTAAACAAGATCCAGTTATACAAATTGCAAATATGTGTATTAGACAAGGTGATCAAGATCCATTTTTACGAAATGTTTTTACATTAAAAAAATGCGCACCAATTGTTGGATCTCAAGTTTTGAGTTATGAAAGGGAGACTGTAAGTATTAGTGGTTAGAAAAAAAAGGTTTTGGATGTTTTAATTAATTTCTTTTCACTTTATAATAATTAGGAACTATTAGATGCATGGTCAAATTTTGTTCGTGAAGTTGATCCCGACATCTTAACCGGATATAATATTAATAATTTTGATATACCATATCTACTGAATAGAGCACAACATTTAAAAGTTAAAAATTTTGAATATCTTGGACGAATAAAAAATATTCGATCGGTAATTAAAGAACAAATATTACAGTCCAAACAAATGGGACGTCGTGAAAATAAATATGTTAATTTTGAGGGACGTGTACCATTTGATTTACTTTTTGTTCTATTACGTGATTATAAATTACGTTCTTATACGTTAAATTCTGTAAGTTATCATTTTTTACAAGAACAAAAAGAAGATGTACATCATAGTATGATTAGTGATTTACAAAATGGTGATGAACAAACACGTCGTCGTTTAGCTATGTACTGTTTAAAGGATACATATTTACCAATTAGATTATTAAATAAACTAATGTGTATTGTTAATTATATGGAAATGGCACGTGTAACTGGTGTACCATTAGAAAGTTTATTAACTCGTGGCCAACAAATTAAGGTACTCAGTCAGTTGTTAAGGAAGGCAAGAACAAAAGATTTTATAATGCCATCGTATACATCTAAAGCGGCTGAAGATCAATATGAAGGAGCTACGGTTATTGAACCGAAACGTGGTTATTATGCAGATCCAATTTCAACATTAGATTTTGCTTCACTATATCCAAGTATTATGATGGCACATAATTTATGTTACACAACACTTGTGCAACCTGGAAACAAATTAAGGTAAATTTTAAAATATAATTAAGCTAAATATTGTAATATAATGTTTCTTATTTTTGTTTGTAGCTTCAATGAGGATGATCTTACCCGTACACCATCAAAAAATACTTTTGTCAAGCCAACAATCCGTAAAGGTTTGCTTCCCGAAATTTTGGAATCACTTTTAACAGCACGTAAACGTGCAAAAAATGATCTTAAAGTAGAAACAGATCCATTTAAACGTAGTGTTCTTGATGGTCGTCAATTGGCATTGAAAATTTCCGCCAATTCTGTATATGGTTTTACTGGAGCACAAGTTGGCAAACTACCATGTTTGGAGATATCTGGTAGTGTAACAGCTTATGGTCGAGCCATGATTGAACAAACTAAAAATGAAGTTGAATCTCAATATACGCGAGCAAATGGATATGAAAATGATGCTGTTGTTATATATGGTGATACAGATTCTGTTATGGTTAATTTCGGTGTTAAAAGTTTAGAACGTAGCATGGAGTTGGGAAGAGAAGCTGCAGAATTAGTTAGTCAGAAATTTGTTAAACCAATTAAATTGGAATTTGAAAAGGTGTATTTTCCATACTTGTTAATTAATAAGAAACGTTATGCTGGCTTGTATTTTACAAATCCAGATAAATATGACAAAATGGACTGTAAAGGTAAATATGATTTTTTTTGCACAACATTTTTGATATTTGAACATTTGCTTTAATAATTGTTGTTTTTCTTTTAGGTATTGAAACGGTTCGAAGAGATAATTCTCCATTGGTTGCCAATCTTATGAATATGTGCTTACAAAAACTTTTAATTGAACGTAATCCGGATGGTGCAGTTGATTATGTTAAACAAGTTATATCGGATTTATTGTGTAATAAAGTTGATATTTCACAATTAGTTATAACAAAAGAATTAACAAAAACTGATTATGCAGCGAAGCAAGCTCATGTTGAGCTAGCTAATAAAATGAAAAAACGTGATGCTGGTACAGCACCAAAATTAGGCGATCGTGTACCATATGTTATAATTGCAGCTGCTAAAAATACACCAGCTTATCAAAAAGCTGAAGATCCAATTTACGTATTAGATAATTGTATACCAATTGATACAAAATATTATTTAGAAAATCAATTATCAAAACCATTGCTAAGAATATTTGAACCAATATTAGGTGATAAAGCTGAATCAATTTTGTTAAGTAAGTTTTTTCTATATATTTTTTTTTGGATTTTAAGTAAACGAATCCATACCAAATTTTTCCAGAGGGAGATCACACTAGAACTCGTACTGTTGTAACATCGAAAATTGGTGGGTTAATGGCATTTATGACAAAGAAAGAAACATGTTTAGGATGTAAAACAGTTTTACCAAAAGGTTATGAAAAGAAACCAGTTTGTCAACATTGCGAATTAAAAACTAGTGAACTGTATCAAAGAGAATTAAATAATCAGCGTAATTTGGAAGAGCAATTTTCACGTTTATGGACTGAATGCCAAAGATGTCAGGGTTCATTGCATGAAGAAGTAATATGTTCAAATAGTGATTGTCCAATATTTTATATGAGGAAAAAAATTCGAATAGAATTGGATAGTCAGGAGAAACGTGTATTAAGATTTGGTATTCCGAGTTGGTAAATATCTTTCTTACTGTGAGAAAATATTGTTATATAACATGAATTTAATAACACAAAAAAATTTTATTCATTAATTTAAAAATAAATAAATATTTATTTAGTTATTTTTTTTACTGACTTTAATAATTTTGTGTGTTTTTTTATTTTTGTTCATTGAACTTAAGAACTCAATCATGACTCCCTAATTTAAGTCTTCTCGGGAAATAGCATTGAATGTTGAATGGAAACGGATTTCAATACTACTGATGACATCTAGCATCTACTAGGCAAACGTAAATGAGTAAATATTCACTCACTTTTTTTTAAATTATTGTTTGCTATATCGGCGCCTGGAAATTGTACAGACTTTCTACCCTTTTCATAAACCCGCAAATATGATTGTACATATACTATACTTAAAATTTCTTTCTTAACGATTGTGGCGCCACATATATTTATATAGATAATTTTTGAATACTGTTGGACAAATCATTTCAATTTAAATATCCCAATCAAGTTTTATCTAATAAAATCTAGATGGCACAAAGAGTGTAAATTGTATTATTTAATGTTGTTAAATTAACCGCCAAAATTTATGACATTTCAGTATTAAAGTGGAAAATATTTCGTTTAGAAAATCGTTGAGAAGTTTTTATTCGTTAAAATATTAAAAAAAATGTTAAAATTATTGTGAAAAATGTTTTAAAAGTTTATTTAATTATTGTTTGAACTGATTCGGTACTTTAATTAACCAGGGATAATGAATAAATCGTTTTTTTTGATAGATTTTATTTTCATAGATTTTCATTGTTGTTGTTTTGTTGGTTGTGTTCCAAAAGTTCCGTGAATTTTTTTTATATAATTTATAAGGAAATTTAATTATAAAAGTTAAGTAAAATAATTTAAAAAAAAACACTTTTAAAATTGTAAATTAAAAATATAAGTATTAATTATAAGAATGAGATCATCTATATAATTGCATCTATAATTTTAGTTACAAGATTTAAGGTTAGTTAGAATTTAATACTAAATTATTTTATTTACCATTGAATTTCTTGAATTAATCAAGAAAAATTACATTTATTAAATGTAAATCATATCATTAAATTTAGTTACATTTTTTTTTTTTTGAATTTCCATTTATTTCCAATTAAGTATTTTGTAACCAAAAATTCGTATCATCAAACTCCTGAAAGTATGCAATTATTTATATTTTTCAATTTATTTTGGTATTTAATTTGATTTATTATATGCCAAATCATTTTCAAGAAGTGAAACTGGAGGAATTATGTTATTTAATTTAGGTATAGGTTAAGTAATAGTGGAGGTAGATGCTATGTATAGACGATTGTAGGATCGAATCGATTTATATGTTATAATAAATTCGCAATCGGCCAAACATAAACATATCAATTACATTTGGTTATTAATTCAGTAATTTCCTTTGCTGTATGTATTTAGAAATTGGATTTCCTTGACAATACTGCTACCACCATATACATTCTTCTCCCTTTTCTCACAAGATGATTGCTTACAGTTATTGTAAATTTCTAATATTTTTTATATCATGAAATTTAAAAAAAAGTTGAATGTGTTAATGCTCTCAGATAAACAGCAGCAAAAGAAAAATATGGAATGTGCTCAAGTCCACTGACTAATATAAAATAATAAATGTAATTCTCGAAAGTCGTATTTTATACATACTGAAATATCCTGCGGTCGGGACTTGCAAGATAATATTTGGAGTGAATTTTTTATTTGTTAGAAAAACCACGAGGAATAAATTATTCCCAGTTCCCACACATATGCATATTATTTATGTTATCAAGTTTTTCTAACATTCTCATATTCTTTGGACTTGATAAGAATATACAATCTTCAGTATATTGCTTAAAAATTAAACAATATGCACGTGTTGAAACCAATTCACATGTTTTTTCGCCTGTTTAATCGGCAAAATTATATTTTGTCATTTTTTACTAATCTATATTATGATGTGCTTATGATTTAATTTGAAAATAAATTTATATCCTATAAAACTTCAAGCAGTCCTTATCCGCATGAATTAAAGGGAGCGATGGTGCAGGTGTTAGTCAAAATATTAAATTTTCGGTAAGGGACTCTCTTTCTTATCTTAATTCATAATTAAATACATAATATAAAGTTAATATTATGATATTATAAATGCATTTTTCTCACAGATTTGTAAATAAATATAATACATAACTAATATGGAACAATATTTGATACAAGCCTAGGAAGGATTCAAGAGAATGTCAGTATTATTTGAAATAAAATTCCTAAAATAAGATGGAGCAAAGGATGAATCTTTTTTATGTTAATTGATATTTTAGTGTATATTTAATGTCACAATACTTTTCAGGATCTATTAAATGTTGCTTGTGTTGCTTTTGATGGATACAAATACAAATACAAGAAATTACGCATTTATTCATGAAATATACTATGCCTTACACTTACACAAATTATGTATATTTAGCATAAACTCTTGCATATTATTTCTTATCTCTAAATCTAAATCATGCTGATAGACGGCTTAAATTTGTAGTGGATTAGTTCCTTTTCGAATTATATCATGAGCACATATTAATAGATTAGTAAGAGAATGTCGAAATACATATAATTTTACCCATATTATAAACAGGAGAAGCACAATGTGAAATGGTTTTAACACGTGCATATTGTTTGATTGTTTTCGTATTTCGTGCAATCGCAAGAAATACTAGAAATACTATATGTTTCTTTTAAAGTCTTAATAATAGTTTTATGATTCGCTCGAACGGGTCTTAAGGTCATCCTCGTAAAAATATCGTCATTCGAGTGGATCATAAAGTCATAATAGCGTTATGACGTATGGCCTTATGACACCAATGATTTTGATATTAAAAAGCCCTAAAAATAGGAAAAATAAAATATTGTAAGTAGTATATGTACTCAGAGACCAGACCAAAGACTGCATAATAGAAAATTTTTCACCTTTAAGTCTCATATACTCGATGATTATTATATACATTCTTTGGTGTAAAAATCAAAACGACATCAACCACTTTATATTATATTCACTTTATTATTTAACTTACAACTTTAATGAAACTTAGTTCTATGATCTTATACTTTACTGTTTACTACTATATTATTTTAAACTAGAAATGTAGATTCCAAGCTAGAATGAGATAACATAATTCTAGTTCGTAAATTTATTATTTTGAAGCAATGGTTGAAAGTTACTCAGAACTTTTAAGCGACACAATTTGCAATAAATGGGAGACAAAAATTGATGAAAAATGAAACCTCCGCGATGTATTGAATACAAAAATGTTAAATAAGTACTGAAAAATAGACTTTCTTTCTTTGTTGTTTAAAATTTATCCTTAAGATTTATGTAATTTTGATATATACTTAATAATATTATTGCATGTAATGGAAATGGAGGAGATATGTACTGGAAAAGTGTACCCATATGTATAAAAAATATATAACAAAATTGTTAGATTCTTTTCTGTGTCGCAGAGTTGAATTTAATATTCTTCTTATCGTTCTTAAATTTTTCAATTAATTTTCTTTTCTTTTTCATATTAGTTTTCTTATTACTTACAATAAAGCCGTTCCGCCGAGTAATTTTTAGTCCTGATGGTAGTGTATCCATGCCATAATTTAATGGTATAGGTTTTACTGGCAATAATGGTTTTGTTAAATTTACGAGATCTAAGTTTGTTCCTTTAATATGAAATGGTAATGCCTCTCGATTTTCATAATTATAATTTTTAATGCTTGGGAAACTACTTAAATATCCGTTATTAGATGATGACATATCTTTTACTCCAATATCCAGATTTTTTTTCAATTGTGGCGCTATAATTAGCAAATTAAATTTTTCTTTCACATTTTTATTGGACCATTTTTCATCTGTTAAGCTTTCATTAATTATTCCTTTTTTATCGTTAATAATGTTCTCGTCAATTTTCTTTTGTTCCTGTTGTTGTTGCCATGCAAGAACTTTAGTTAATAAATTTATGTATTTGATAGCAATACGTAAAATCTCATTTTTGGATAACTTTTTGTCAGGCGGATGTGTAGGTACCAATTTTCTTAATTCAGAAAAAGCACCAGACACGTTTTGCTATTAGGAAAATAATAATGACTATTAATAAAATTTTCTCTAAAAAGGCTGATGTACATATATAGATCAAGCTTATGAGTCACATTATGTGGTTGTATGTCTATAAAACTCACAAGGCTTTTTGTTCTGTTGAAAATCTGTTTATCATAAGCTGGCGATTTACTAGCTTAGCACAGACCTTAAATCTAATCAGCCTTAAATCTAATAATAATTCATATATACTAACCTGTCGCCATCGTTCTCTTGTGTTGGTGAAATATTTTCTGGTCACTCTTGGAGTAGTTTCATACTTGGGCGTAATAACATTTTGATAAAGTGTTTCTTTAGCTAAAATTAATTATTTTTTTAACAACATTATAATAGTTTGAAATAAATAACTTACATTCATTATATTGTAAATTTTTACTATCATCTTCACTATCGTTTAAAGAAAAATCTGATAGTTCATAATCAGATGTACATTCAAGTTGATTTTTACATTCAACTGAATTTTGACAAAGTATTTCACTTGAGTTACATTGAAATTTTGAATAACTTATAGTAGAAGATGATGTTGAACTAGAACCATCATTTTCAGAGCAATCCATAAAGTCAGCGTCAAGTTATAATTAATCTTCAATATGCAATACAATTTTCTTATTTATTTGTATATGGCTGACAGGCGTCAGTTTTGTTAATATTTATTTATCGCGTTCAAATTAATATTACAAAAAAAAAACAAAAAAAAAACATATAAGTAGATTAAAATTGTATTTATTTACATATATAACTGCGGTTATAGTCTGAGCGATATGAAAATTTTAATAAAAATTTATGTATATCACAATATAAATGAACTCAAATGAATGATTTCTTCTTAATTTAATATATAACCATTTTGTGTAAAATAATTTATATCTTTCGAAATAAAATAAATGATTCTCTCTTTGTAAGTCAAATGTAACTATTTTGTATATACAAAGTTATGTACGAAAGAGGAGGAGTTATGTTATTGGGCGGAGTTTATCTGTATAAATTGTATGTTGTTCTTTTCTATACTAGTTAGTAATAATTCTTTA
Source organism: Empis stercorea (assembly GCA_949752835.1). NCBI lineage: Eukaryota > Metazoa > Arthropoda > Insecta > Diptera > Empididae > Empis > Empis stercorea. Next base: position 1,024,371 of record OX457086.1, read on the forward strand.
TAATTTATATGACAAAATTATGAATATACATAACTTTATGAAAAATAATTTTAGAAAATATAAATCACAATTAATAAACTATAGTTCTGGATAATAGAATTTTGTATATGATATTATTATTTTTAGCTTTGTTTTATCATTGCTTTTTATTTTAGTTTTTTTTTTTAAACCAAGTAGTTTTTATTGAGTTATATATTTATGGTTAATTCTTTTAATTTTTATAACAACTATTTTTAGAACAACTATATATTGTGATGTATCTCATTATTACTTCTATTAATATTTTTATGTAACTAATTTTTTAAAATCAAATCTAGAAGATAATTGTTTGCAAATTAATGAAACACTAAACACAGTTCAGTACAACGAAATAAAATAAATTAAAGATTATTTATTAACCCGAAAAATCCCAAATACAAAAGTTTCCTATTTCAAATTTCATTTCTAATCTTACGAAACGAAAAATATATAACTATAATTCCACATCATAAAACTAATTCTGGATTCACAATTTGAAGTTGCCATATAACTTTATAGCTAAAATATTATTCATTATGTCATAACAAAATTTATTTTTGCAACTAAAATCTACTATATACCCCCACTAGTTTTTAAATTTCCTATAATATACATCGAAAAAGTTGAAAGTTATGGGTTTGTATTGTCAATAACAATATTATGATTTTCATTAACTAACTTATTATTTTTCATTCACTGCTTTACCCTTTATATTGTGAATTCACCATTATAAGCTATATTGCAGGAAATGATAACAAAGACCAAAACCAACACTATGCGAAAAACAAGAAACTATATGGAATACATGCGCATATACAATTTTTGTTACAATAATTTGTAAAATCTTTTTTATGCAGTTAATGTTAAATTTAATGGTGGAAATTAAATGCCTTTAAATGTCTTGCGTATAATAAAAGTAAAATTTAAAGTCAAAAATTAAATTATTAAAGTTTTTAACAATTTAGAAGTACATATTTTAGAAGTATAGCTATATTTATTTGAGGTGCGATTTTGTATACTGTATTTGCTATATACAGCACAAAAGCAAGTGAAGATTATAATTGCTATAAGGAAGTGAAGATTATAATTGCTATAATTAATAATTTTGAATAAATTAATAAAGGTAGGTATTCTATTTATAATTACCAAAAATTTTGCTGTATTATTGTGAATGTGAATTTTTTATGAACAATAATTTATAGTTCAATAAACGATAATGTTAATTTTTATTAACGACTTTATTAACGACATATTAACAACTTTTAAAAGTCCAATTATTTTGGAATATGCCATATAATTGTCGCAATATAAAAAGCCTTGCACTACAAACATTCACAATTTTTTGGATTAGTCACATTTTGTTTTTAAAGTCGGTGTCGGTGTCGGTGTCGGTGTATTAAAAAAAATATTTTTTACGGTACACATTCAACGACAGCTGAAGAGATAATTAAAGAAATTGAAAATTTAGATTTAAAAAAAGCTCCAGAATATAACTTAGTTACAAGCAATGTTGTAAGCTATAAAAAAACTAAGAATAAATATCATCAACTCTGGCTTTAGGACTTAAAAATATGTGCTGATACTTTGGTAAATGGTATATAACATACATAGGTATATAATAATTTAATGAGCCTGTGAAGCCTTGCACTACAAACACCACATGAAGTCTGCAAACAGCTTATAATGCAAATAGAAAACTTGACCAAAAAATGGAGTGGTTCTCAATATTACAAACTTTCTAATAGATGGCCAATCGTAAGTTTATGTGGACATTTATTATGTCAATTGACTGCTTCTTATACAGTTTTCATTGGACGGACGAACAGACAAACATGCTGGTAGTGGTAGTTCAAATAAAGAATAGAAAACCGTTCAAATAAATGCGTTTATCTATACCTAAAAGCATATATTCATTGACGACTGAACTCTGTCCTCTATCTTGAAATGTACAATAAAATACAATGTGTCGAAAGTATATACTTTATTAACCAGCTTAAGATTGAAATAAATTAATTATCATCATACTTTTGTTATCAATTGATAATAAGAAATTCATTTTGATTATACTATGTTTATGATAAGATTACATATGTAGTTAGATTTTCTGATTATGATAGCCATACAATATTTTTATAGCAAAAATTAGAATTATTATTTATTTGTAATAAGTTGTTGTAGTCGCGATTATCATGTTAATACAGAATACATTATTAGTGAAATTTATTATTTTATTAGTATCTAGTGGTAAATAACCAAACTACAAACTAGTTTCAATTTGGGTTGTAACTTTGATTTTACTCTACAGAAATATTAGCTGTAATATGGCCTTGTAAAAGTAACATTGATTGTGAATCGCTAGATTTAAATGCAGTATGCTCTAACGGTGGTAGCTGTCTTTGTCCTCCTGGACAAGTATACTCTACAAGCACGATTGCATGTATAGATGCGGTGCTACTAGGAGATAAATGCAAAGAGGATGCACAATGTTCACTAATGCCAACAGGTGCAGGATGCATCGAAGGAATATGTCAATGTTACAAAGGATACACTTATGTTCATGGACAATGCAAGAAACTTAGTAAATTAGGAGAAAATTGTTCTAAGGTAAATTGTGTAGCTTGGATATAGAAATCTATATAGTATTGTCACTTGATTCGATATTTCTTTAAATGGAAATGGAAAATGTAGAATCAAAATATGTTATAAGAATAGTTAACAAACAAAACTCAAGTTCTTACTAAATCGTATTTTTCTGCTAAAGCAAATTCTATGTAAACTTTGTAAATAATACTTTTAGTTTACTTTTGATTACTTTTCCTTTCACTCGCAATGTCGCAATCTTAACTCTAAAAGTAAGCGTAACAGACATTTAAAAGTTGGTTTTTGTTCTTCATTGTGTTAATTTTTAGTGTAAACTAGTTTGTATTCTTAAAGTCCTACCAGCAGGATAATGACAAATACAAGATAAAGCTTGCAGCAATTTCTAAATAACTATCTTACTTAACAGGACTTTGATTGCTGGTTTGGTTATGATCGGGCATCAGTTAAGTGCTCAAAAACATGTGTATGTTCTCAAGGATATTATCAAAGGCATTCAGAAATTTGCAGGAAAAAATCTAAAGGTATACCTTTTTAAAAAATAAAAACAATATGGTTGTTTCCTCAATTGTCCTCCTTAGGCGGTTGTTCCTCATTATATAATTAATATTATTGATAATGATAATTATTGTAGAATTGGAGCCTTGTGTAGTGCATACTGATTGTATAACAAAAAACTGTACTAGTTTCTTTTGTGGCGATAATAGAACTATTAATAAAACTTCTAAAAATTCAGATCTGAAATTATTACAACCAAAAGAAGTCAATAATACTAAAGAAAATTCATCTCTATACGATACAGTTCCAGATGCACTTAAAAAATGTAAGTACTTAAATAAAATTTGTAAACGATCCATCACTAAATAGGCATAATAAAGGATATTTAATTCTGTACAAGATAGTATTTTAGTTTTTGCGAAATATCATAACCTCAAGGAAACGCCAGTTTTCGTCCTTGGAAAAGGATATTTGCAAAAACTAAAATAGTATTTTGTAGAGAATTAAATGGCCTCTATTTGCTATGGTAATGTCTTAAGTGACCCTGTCGGAACAATCCCCTAAAAGTGTATATATTTTTCAAATTTTATATAGTTGGAGACAGCTGTCCCGAAATTTCTGCTCCATGTGAAGGTCTAGATCATTCAATTTGCATAGAAAATCTGTGTTACTGTCAACAAGGTTATTATCCTCATTCTACCACAAAAATTTGTACTGCAGGTAATTTTAAATTCATTGTACAATATGTTTTGTGAGTCTCGTAGATTATTATGTTGCTGATAAAACATTTATGTTTATATTTTTATAAATACAATTTAATATACTAGTATTTGTATGAGTTTAATATTATGTTTTCTAGAGTTGGGAGAGCCAGCTGCTAGCTCGAAATTATGCGAGCATGAAATTGTATCCGGCATATGCAGTTGCAAAAGAAATTTTTACCAGGACAATAGTCTTCGAACTTGCAGAAAATGTAAATAAAAACATATATATTAAAGTTATATTCATAGAATTGTATTTGCATTAATAAAAATTCTTTTAGCAATTGTCTTCACAGCACCATGCACTGCAGATAATCAATGCAGTCCGTATGCTGCATATTGTAGGACTGAGAAACCAAGGAAATGCATATGCCCGCCATATTCCAATTACGACGACGAGAAGCAATTATGCATTAAAACACAAGGGCTTGGGGTACCATGTGAAGGACAAGAACATTGTCCAACGAAAAATTCAATTTGTTCTCAAGATAAAATTTGTACTTGTAAAGAAAATTATTATGAATCAAATGGAACATGTTTAAAAGGTATACTATATCTTAACTGAATTAACCAAATTATATTTTGCTATCTTATCATAGGAATTGGTGCCACATGTACTGTCAACCGAGATTGTGAAATAGAAAATGCTATATGTTTCAAGGAAGATATCGAAGGCAAGAATACCTGCGTTTGTCATCCCGAATTTATTAACGTTTCCAATAGATGTTTGAAGATAGGTCAGTCCACGATCATGTTAATGAAACAAATAACTTCTACTATTTTATCTATCTATAGCTAAGCATATAGACGAAGATTGTGAGGAATCTCAACAATGTGCAATCATGGAAGCGAATTGTGTAAAACAAAAATGTGTTTGCGCAGAAAATCAACATTATTCATATGGAAAATGTGAATTAAAGAAACGTACATTGTTATTCATATATTTATTTTTGAATTTTGAATGAATGTATATGTATTACAATCTTTCAGACATTGGACAATCTTGTTCGCGGATAGCTGAGTGCTTTATAACGTTAAATAAAAACACCGTAGAATGTCGAAACTCAGTTTGTGCTTGTAAGGACTCGTACCAAAACAATTTTGATGGTATCACTTGTGTTAAGTCAACAAATAGTAAGTCTGATTCAATTGTATATTTGTATTGCATTTTCTATTGTATCTTCACGAACATTTATTAACTTGAATCATTTATTTTAATTACAGATTCCTCAACAAAAGTCCTTGCTTTGATAAATACTTTTAATTATTTTATAATAATTTCTGTTTTAATGGTTGTTTATTCAGCAAGTTTATATAATTAAATTTTCTTGTTTTTGAATAAATTAAATTATGAGAAATAAAAAATTCTAACACAGATATCGATTTAGTTTTTAATAATTTAATGGAGCGAAATAAGATTTGAAAATAATTTTTATATTTTCGCCCTTATATTTAACCAGTAATACAAAAAAAAATGGTTCCATTTTGCCAAAAATCAATTCATATGTATATTTCACATTTTAGCTATATAATTTTACATAATTTTATTTTTCTATTCTATTTTTATATCTCCCAGATAAATACCCACCAACCAATACAATTAAATTATTCAATTCATTCCATACTTTTCTCAAATACTTTTATAGCAACTTTGTACGGAATTAGCTAAACCATAAAAACTGATAAATTTTATAGAACTAAATGCACAAGTTAATTCATATCATGTAGTTGACATAATTCAAAATTATGCACTTTAAAGTTTATATTACAGGTTATTATTATGAAACTACTATAGTTCAGCTGCTCGTGATTTTTATGTCAGTACAAAGTACACATGTTATGTATAGTTTTTTGTATAAGATCTATCTGTGCTTTGTCACGATCACGAACATATGTTTTTGTTTTGTAGTTTTGCAGACAAAAACTAAATTCTAAATTCTAATTTAGTTTCTTGATTTTTAATCAAATTTTGCGTAGGGGATGTTGACAGATTTTGCGTAGGGGATGGTGAATAGACGTTTTTTTTCTGAACAATGAAATGCGAAGCTAGTATTCTGCTGAGTACTTATAGTGATTAATAGTGATTATTTCTTTAGTTATTATTACGAAATTTGCAATATGTTTGTTTATTGAATTAGCTAAACTCAATTTATTTAATATATCTAGTAATTTTATGTAAATTTTTTTAATTTCTTTCCATACTTTTATTATTTTTTTATGACTTGTTATATAGTAGATCCGTTTCTGATATACTATAGTAGTTTTCTTGATATATATGAAATTTATATAAATAGTTAAGTATATCTCTGTGTTAGAGTTTTTAATCACTTTCATATACAATATTATTATTATCATTATTGAAAAGAGTTTTATACTATGAAGGTCCTTTAAAATAAATCAAATATAATTAATATTTTCCACATTGCCACTGTTTCCATAAAACATTTAATGATTCATAATGAATTATGTCAAAATCTTAAAATAAATTTTTAAAATTTTGTTTACTTTATAAAAAAATATTCCAATTAAAACTGCTCATAAAAATTAATTTTAAAATAAGAAAAACACATCACAAAACCTACGCACGCGAAAAAAAGCACATACAGAAAGTTTGTATACACTTTTTGAGAAAATTTTATAAAGAGAATTTCTTTTAGTATATGCTAATTTAATTGATTATTTCACTACTTAAAAATTAAAAATAATTTTCTATAATGAAGATTTCTGTATAGATCAAGCAAATTAGAAATTTTCGAACGGCCGTCAAGTGCAGACATTAAACGCAGGCACATATTGGATTAAAATATAATATTAAATAGAAAAATAAATTCTATCAATTAGTGGAAGAACAGCGGATAACAAATATACAAAATGGTTTATAGTAGTGATTTTTATACAACCAGGTCATATGCCACAAGACCTGTCGTGAGCTCTTATTCCATATCGGTAAGAATTTAATTATTTGCGTATAGCTCTTCAAATGTTCACTGATATTTATGTGGATTGTGTTCATTATTTTGAATTATTGTGTATAAACATAAATATTTGGTGGTTTATTTCAATCATTTTGCGTAAAGAAAATTTCTTATCTTCAAAATATTTAAAATTTTATAACACATATTTTTGAGTTGCAAATACTTAATATTAATTTATATATATAGACAAAATAACATATATATATACATTTTATTTGCAAAGTAATAAAAAATAAAATTTCTCGTTATGAATATCGCAATTCCTTAATTGTAAATGTAATTTTTTTTTTTAAATTATACAAAATTCCTTATGAATTTTTGTATGTAAATAAAAATTTTTAATAAAAATCTAATAATGAAAAATAAAATCTAGAATTAAGATAATCAGAATATAATTTAAGAAAATGTAATTCAAGACTAAAAACAAAAAAATATTCGTGAGTTTTGCACCTATTAAAGATATTTTCTAAATTAATAACTAATAAATTGTTTTAAAAATAGTTTTCCTTTAATACGTTATATGTATATATATATAATTATATATATATGTATATGACGCATTTAAGAAATATTTTGAGAATATGTGGTATATATATAATATGAATATTCATAATACAAGCAACCAACAGACTTAATTTTAGATTAATTTTATATATATGAATTTTTATATATATATATATACATATGTGTGTGTGTAATATATCTATATATATTAATATTAATATATATATATATATATATATATATATATATGTATATATATAATATATATAAATATATCTATCTATATATATATATACCAATTTTGTAATATATTATGTGGTATATGAATATTCATATTTATACAATCAAACAAAAATACTTAATTTTAGATATTGGATTTATTTAGTTTACAAAATAAACGCGCGCATCTCAAATTACATATTTTGTGGTGTAAAAATTTTTTCGACAATAATTCGAATTTTATTTTTAAAATAAAATTATTAATATTTAATTAAATATTTTTAATATTTTTGTCATTATTCGATTTATATTTATAAAAAGTCTTGTTATATCTTCGATATAGATAATATCTATATTAGCCCATATCCATAATGTTTTATAATAATATTATATATAGTAATATTATTATATAAATGTAACTATTATGGTTCCTCTCCAATATATAGTTTTGCTCGAGATATTAATAGCAATACAGTTTTGCTCTTAATAATTAGTCATTTTTGGTTTGGCCTTCCAGAGCAAACCCAGCAAACCCGAAATACCATGGGAAAAAGTTCCATTTGTTCCACGGCCAAGTTTAATAGCAGATCCAGTAACAGCATTTGGACATCGGACAGAAAAACCTGGTGCTGCCAATAAAAAAAAATCAATATTAGATCCGATAAATCGAGCAAATATTAAGCCATCTAGTCGTGTCTTATTACAACCACTTAAACCTTATATAAGTGCTAGAGAACAAACTAGAGATCGTGTAATGAATTTGGTGAAACATCGTGCTGACACTATCGAAGCTGGTGGTAGTACTGCTGCCTGCACTTTTCGTGATAGTATGGATGTTATTCTTCCTCATTTACATAAAATTCAAGACCGAACATTTTACCAACCAATTTTTCAAAGAAAGGAATAACAAAAATAAAATTAACATAATTATGAAAACTTTTGTGGATTTAAAAATAGTATTTGTAACATAATTAATATTGAAAATTAGAAATTTTTTTATGCAAAGAATCTTTACAACACAATATATATATATTTTGCTTATTTATATATTATTCTGTTTTGATTAGAAAACAATACATATATATATATATATATATATATATATATATATATATATACGTACCTAATTACATTAATATAATAAATTAAATTTTTAGTTTTTTTTTGTAATATCAAAAAACCATATTATATACATATATATATATAAGCAAAAAAAAAATTTAAATATAAAACAGCAATCCCGATAAAAGAGCTTTAAGTGACTACTGTAGATATAATAATTTGCAGACTCCGCGAACATATCTTGCAACAGAAAGGCCTGGACAACATCAATCACGTAATGAGTACTCTTATGCAAAGTCAACAACTCAAGAGTCACGAACTAATTCATCTGATCCATACAGTCGACCACAAACATCATCATATTCTTCTAATGTTGAAAGAACATCACGCTCGGGACCAGGTGGTTACAACTACAGTACCGAACGTTCTTCAACTACTGGTGGTGGACCAGGGGGTTACAGTTACTCGTCAACTACGTCTGGTCGTTTGCCTGGTGGTACTTCTTATAGACACTACTCTTATCGCGTTTGAATATAAAAATCAAATTAGCGCGAGTTGTACTATATTATTATGTTGGCTTATTTTAACGACAATGCTTCAATTACAATTAAACAGAAAAAATATTAAGAGCTAATTATTACTAATTTTTTGGGTATAATTTAAATGCAACATATATAATAATGTTACTTAATATATGGTTTCTTTAAATAAACGAAATTTTTATATCAAAAAACCGAAATGTAGTTTTTTTAAGGAATTATGCGATATTCATAAACAGAATAAAATTCATAACCACACGAAAATATCATTGATATTTAGTTTCTTTTTAATTTTGTCAATTTCAGTATCCCAGTAGTTACAGTAGTTACCGCTTTCCGGCCCTTACAAGAGTAAGTACCTAATAAATAAATATACGATACATTGGATATTTATCTTCCTCCTTAATTGGGAATTATTATTAAATTAAACATTATCTTCTCATTGTAAACATCATGCATTTGCTCCATTATTTTATTATTCGACTAAACAATAACAAAAAAAATACGAAATTCTACAGGTATACAGTACAGCTTATCCAATATACTCGTATCATTCAGATCCTTATGTAGCCCACAAACGTATAGTAACTGGAACCCGAATTTTAACGCCATCGGTTAGGGTTGTTACGTCACCTTATCGTTCTTACACACATATAACACCTTATCGTTCTTACACCAGTAGAGTTAGTATTTCTCCAGTTCGGATATTTTCATCGCCTATACGTAGTATAACTCCACTAAGGATTACCACTTCACCTATACGAGATTATTATAGGGATTATAGATCTCTTAGTCCTGAGAGAGTTATAACTTCACCATATACATATCGTTATCGTACCCCACATGCAGTTCTTGCCAGAGAATACGACCGAATTGCATACAAATCGAGACCCCGAATTGGTTATCTTCCATTAGAAAATTATTTGAACTCCGAGTCCTTTATAGTAAGTAAAACTAATTATTTTAACACGCTTAACATCCTTCAATTTATAATTAAATTATCAAGCAATGTTCGGAAATGAACAAGAGTATAACTTCATTTCATTAATTAATATGTTTATAATGTTTTGTAAAATAGAACTTTGATACAGAAACACGAAAAATTCGTTCAACAGCTGAAATTTTGCTGAGGGAAATTCATGCACCAGTTCCACGCCGTTATAGAAGTGCAACTCCTTTCGTCACCTATAGGTAATTACGATAAAAATAAATTGAAATTTTTAACATCTTTCTCACGAATAAGTTATTTTTTTTTAATTTAAAATAACTTGCTATTAATTAATTTTAAAAGGATCATATAACATCTAACCCCGAACAAAACGGTCATAACTAAATAAACAATAAACTCTAACAAAAACATCTTACAAATCTGCTAATATAGAATTCGCTAAATCATAAAAATGATATCTCTCTCGGCAGTATTAAGTATTTACATATTTATCTATTAAATTGTAGTTTCCTAGTTATAATCGCATTGCACATTGCAAATAACACTGTCTTATCTTCAAAACTCCAAATACTTCTAGGGAATAGCAAACCTATGGTAAAAATGTGTATAAGCAAACGCATTATCCAGACATTGATTTATTTTATGCGGAGTCATTACATTCTAATAAAAGCTAATGTTTTATATTTGCTTCACTATTTAAGTGAAGCATTGTATATACACAATTCCGAAAATGTAATAATGCAGATGATAAAATCATTTGTATACATTTACTAGCTCACACAAATCATAGATAAATGATACCATCCAACAAAACACTTTCAAGGGCAAGGGTGGAAGGAAGGTCTTGAACAGGCTAATCTACAACCGACCACTTGGAAATTTTGATAGTATAAAGTTGATAGAAAAAAAGAGGGCCAACTGCCAACTGCCAACTACCCTTCCAACTTCCATTTGATATATAGTGTTTTGGTGTTTTTTGTTGTCCATTGAAAGTACTATACACATAATACTTGTTGGTCTTCCTAAGAATGATTCATCATAAATTTCTATATGAAATTACAATTTTAGACATGTTTTGACAAAATGAGCTGTGTACTGGAATTTGGAAATTTTAAATTTCTATCAATTACGTTTGGTTCTCAATACATCAAGCTTTCCAACGGATCATTGTGTATACGGAACTATGTTAAATAAGTGATTCTTATTGTTTATATTGGACGGACAAACCAATTTTAACATAAATGATCTTTTTAAATCCCTGTGAAGAATAGTCGGAGGACAATGTAAAAGATGGAGCAATAAACTTCGAAATTATGACCGTGTACCCATAAATGCGAACAGACTATAACTTAAGTTAACTTGGAAAATCAAGGGACCGAATTTTTTTAAATACAGCATTTTCTTCGAAGTTATGATCGTAAGTGGATGCAGACAACCAAAGATAAGAGCGTTGGATTTTTTTTATGTATGATAAATTAAATACGACGGTAACAATTAATTAAATTTAAATTAAATTCACTGACGACTGTAATTCTCAATATCGACGATGACGAACACTTTACGTTTCTTAAAAGTAAATTTTATTCAATTTAATTTCTGTCATTTTAAATATATAGCTTAAAAGTGACAATGAAAAGAGACTATTAAAATTCAACTTAATTGTCAAAGTTGTAAATAAATATTTGCTAATATCAGTCGAAAATAAAAAACTAGAATATCTCATATTCAAGTTCTTGTAAAATTACATACTCAAACAAATAAATACATAACAAATTCCTACAAGCAAATTCAGCAAGTAAATGTTGTCAATCACACGCTCATATTTTGTAGGGAACCTCCTATGTCGTCCTATGCGTTGGACTCTTACATTGCAAGAACCACAAATCCATTCAGAAATATCGCAAATGAAGTACGAGCAATGTCGTGTTACCCTGAGCCAACACATAAATATTCTGGTGAGTCTTTATTTAGAAATAATGAAAAAAAGAATAAATAAAAACTATGTAATACATGTAATTGGGTTGATATCGGAAGTTCTGTTGTTTTTGTAACAAACATTCGTTTTTGAATTTTGTAATTGCGACCTAAAGAATCAATATTTAGGCAAAGAACTTTTCTTTATCAACTCAAGTTATATAAAGGATGTCGCAGTACGTTGGCATGGGAATATTTCTTTCTGAGTTAAATGAATATATAATTAATATTTATGGAATTACCTTCAAATATTTTACAGATAATTCCATATAAATAATTATATTTTAAAATTTTGTTCATACTATTTGTTTTTTGTCAACTCATATAAAGGGTAATTTTTATCCGAGTTTTACCCCAAAAGAATATCCCTAAATGTACTTGGAATATAAATTTATATTATCCTTATTAGCTTTTTTTAAAAAACAAATTATTTTATATAGAATAAAATGTCTTTAGCGGTCAACATACATATATATTATATATGTTCATTAAAATTGCAGACCCAGTTATTAGTTTAAATATAGTTAACTTTATATTTTATTATATTTTTTGAGCAATAAACTTTAATTTTCTAAATATTTAATATAATATATAAAGGCAAAAGTCATTTGGCATCCGTAAGGATTGTCGGAGACAAAGGCTATACTATTAGAAATCCGCTTTTCAGTGCAGATAAGGTTAGAGATGATATACATTTACTATCATACTATTTAAAAAACCGACGGGCTGCTAGCGAAAAATTGAACAGAGACGATGTTAAAATCTCATCAGGTAATAAATATTACACATCTGCTAATATTAAATGAAGGCAGCAAAAATGCATTGACTAAAATTTATTAAAACATACTTCATCTCCCAGCATACTAAAAGTACATCATTATATTATAAAGGTCAATCATTCCTTTTTACAAATATTTTTTATGCAAAACATTCAATTTACCAAAATACATTTTTATGATTCTTGGAATTATTAATTTTTAACGAACAAATTAAGGAAACCCGGTTTCTATTCTAGTAACTGTCAACTCACGGGACTATTTTTTTTTTATTTAGGGCAATCAAATTCCCTAAATCATGAAACATATACCGACAATAATGCAGTTTGTTACCGTAATTTATATAACAGCATATAATATGAATACATATACATATGTGTTAAGAAAACATTTGTATATATGTTTCAGTAACATTTAAAATTTTACGCAAGTTTTGTTTGTTAACGTCTGTAACTTTATTACATGAAACTTCAATTAGTCTTTTGTTATACTCAGAAAACTTTTCTTATAGAACACAACATGTTACATGTAAGTGTTTATCGGTATCATTTTCGTTCTGATCGTATCAATGATATGCATTTTATATGTATTTTATTGTAGAGGAAATTTTTGTTTTATTCTTTTTTTGGCAAATGTCTTCCTAAACAGCGAGAAAACTGTAACAGTAATCAGTAAATAATGAATGGATTTACATACCATTTGTCAACAAACAAATAATTTATAAATGTGCCAAACAATATATGCGACAATATTGAGATGACACCGAATAATGTGCTCATTTTTTACAACATTTTTTCATAATGAATCATTTAACGTTCAATTAGAAAGCGGTTGAGGTCGAACTGGTGGTAGATAATACTTAACGTACTTATTTCTTTAATGATAGACATCTTGATGATTGGAATATAGTATATAATATGGTACAGTTTACTTCATTAGACAAAAATTGCATAACATGTTTGCCAAGCACCCAAATTGCTTTAACAAACATTAAGTCAGTCGTATACAAAGGGCTGCTTTTCCAAAAGAGTTTTGTTCTATAGTTTGATAAACTAGACCTTATGATGCTACAATAAATTTTGAAATAAAATAAATTCAGTATGCAAAGTTTTTGAAATAATAGGAAAAAATTGCAGAAACTTATTGCATGGATATATTGCATGTTTTCATTTAATTTTAAAAATTAAAATCCAACACTCGCTTATGCTTTTTGACTCATATCTCAATTAATTGATTCTAACAGTTGTTGTATCTTTCTCGTTTTCTAATATTTATATTTTACAGTTGAAGCTGTTGATGTCACAGAATAATCAGTCCCAGATGAGTTAATTGTTCGGCATGATTTTCACAAGAATATATACTTTTCAACTGTTTTGTTTAAATTCAGTGTATTCATATATGTATACACATACATATACAAATTTATATGCAAATGTATTTTCTATTTGTATTTTTTCTAACCCACTGAATAAATGAAATTCAATTAAAAACTCAACCAGATTTCGTATATTTAATTGCATATTTTAGTATTGCAAATAGTGCAATAAATATTTTATTAAGTTGACCTAAAACTTGGCTTATCTATATATACTTTTAAATTGACAAAATGCACTGGATTGTGATTTCTCGACCTTTTGGTATTTCTCGAGAATCGAGAGTTCTAATTTTTTGTTATTTAATTTTTCACAAAATTTGATGGAATTTTTTTAATGGTTTTCTTTTCTTCCCATATGGATTTCGCATTTATATAAATTATTGGCATCTATGTAATTGTTATTAAGATGAATTAAATAAGAAACTAATATTTGTAAGTAATAATAATAATATCTTGGCATTTTTACAATTGAAATAATTTCTGTTTTGAAGATTTTGATAGTAAGTAATACAATGGTACGTACTCATTCCATATAGTATACATATGTGAAAATTTTGAAATACGTGAAAACTGTTTAATAGTTTAAAAGTTGAAAACATATTTTAAGATTATATTCTTATATAAATACCTAAATAATAAAGATTTTTTTATATAAAATTGATTATTTATTAATTGTTTTAGAAATTGCACTAGTAGATATTTTATTTTCTACCCTAATAGTTAGAATAATATAATCAATTTGTTTTATTTTTAAATATATATTATGAATATTAAAATAAACTATAATAACAAAATGGCACCTAATTTTGTTTTATCCTGTCGAATAATTGTTTTTTTTTGTCAATCCTCCTGTTCGCTAATCTTTATTTTTTTTATTTGATTATGAATTGATGAAGTAGTTTGAAAGCTGTTGAAGCAATAAATACATTCATAAAAATTTCAGCAGCACTTAAAAAGAAAAACGCAATATATACTATTTATCTTCTTTTTTCGAAAAGAACTGTTCCAGAATTTCTTCATAATTCGTGTCTTGTTAAAAAAACATTTTGACCACCCATTTAAAAACAAAAATATAAGAGAGGAACGAAGACTCATAAGTCTTTTTTTAGGGCATAGAAATTTTTGACATTGGAATAAATTCTTTAAGTAATATACATACCAGCAAGCCATAAATTTGTGTCCAAAAGATTATTATCTGTTATCTCTGTAGAGCATATCTTAAATAAAGACGTAATTTTCTAAGGTATATTCTCAGGTGATAAACATTGATCCCGAATGCTATGACGAGACGATATATTTAAGATATTTAAATAATTTCTAATTAAAAAGATAAATAAAAAAAATAACAAACATATTTAATTTTATATCGTTATAATAAATTTGTGTCTTGCGATTGAGTTAGAATGTAACGGAAAACAATTAGGAGACAAATTTTGAAAGAAAATGTTTAAAATTAAATAGTGCTAAATAAAATGTATTTATTTAAAAAACAAATGTTCTCCATAACATACCGATATTGTCCTATACCAATAATCTTTTTGTTTGTGTAGAGATAACTCTAGATCCGTTTAGGCCATCACGAAGATTTTCTCTACCTAGAGATCCGGAGGAGTCAACTGTGGAAAAACATGCAATTAGAAGTGACCATCTACAAAAGCTAGTGGAGGATAAAGACAATACATCTGTAGCTGATGAAATTATTATTAAAAATATGTAATTTGCATTAAAAATATTTGCTTAAATATACTAATATAATAAATAATTTTTTAATAGTATCAGAGAAACTAAGAGTAAGAAAGATCATCGACTTGAAGATAAATTAATTCGTACTGCGGATAATAATGCAGAGGAAGTAAACACACAATCAGAAGAAAAAGCGCGGATGGAATTAGAAAAGAGAATGGAAGTCGAGAAAATCCTGGAAATGGAGCAAAAAGTAAAAGAGAAACAGTTAGCTGACGCGGCTCGGCTTTTAGAAGAAGAAAACTTAAGAGAACAAAATCGATTGGCAGAAAAAGAGAAACAGTTAGCTGAAGAAGCTCGGCTTTTAGAAGAAGAAAACTTAAGAGAACAAAATCGATTGGCAGAAAAAGAGAAACAGTTAGCTGAAGAGGCTCGACTTTTAGAAGAAGAAAACTTAAGAGAACAAAATCGATTGGCAGAAAAAGAGAAACAGTTAGCTGAAGAGGCTCGGCTTTTAGAAGAAGAAAACTTAAGGGAACAAAATCGATTGGCAGAAGAAGCTCGTTTACTTGAAGTTGAACGATTAGAAGAAGAGATGCGACTGGAAGAAGAAAAAAGATTATCCGAACAGGAAATGTTGGCAAAAACAGAAGAAAAAGAGGAACTTGAGGAAGAAGAACCAGAAAACGACAATGTGCCTGTAGAAAAAGATGTTGAAATAAAAGAAAGTGTAAACAATGATGGAGATGAAAGTCATTTACTTCAAAGTCCTACGGAAGAATCTCAAAGTCCTACGACACTCAACAGAACTGGTGGAGTAGATACCGAGGAAGAAGTTGAAAATAAGCAACAGTTGTTGGAAGAAGTCAACAGGGAAGCTATATTAGCAGAAGAAATTCGTTTAGAACAAGAAAATGAACTAAGAGAAGAAGAATTAAAGCGTCTTTTAATACTAAAAAAGAGCGCTGAAGAAGATCAAGAAGCTGAGATTGTTCGGCAAGCAGCAGAGTTAGAACAATTAGCTCGTTTAGAGCAAGAAGTTGCTAATAAAGAGCTTCAAGTTATCCATGATAACAATATTTTTGATACCCAAAATGACTCGGTCGGTTCACTTTTAAAAATAAATGATGACTGCATTAATTTTGATGAAGACGACATTTAATCATATTTTTTTAATTATTTTAAAAACTATGAATTAAATTACAGAGAATTTTTTTATAGATTTTCACTAACCTAAATAGCATTTTACTAGTTGTTTGTCGTCAATATTACACATATAACAGATAAAAATCATTCAAAAATAAATAATAAAATAAACATTACTTTATAAAGTTCATTAAAATTTATATTAATTAAACATGTTATTATAAGAGTCAGTTAATATGAATCGAATACATTATAGTTATAAACACTATTAAAATTGTAAACACTGAAAAGAAATCAATTATGACTTTTTAATTTGTGTACATAGCAAAATATATCAATTATGTATATTTCTAGCAGTCAGGAGAGAATTAATCTAGGTAAATATATTTATGACAGTCATATATTTCATTAATTTATCTTCACATAGACGTATTGAAATATTTTATTTCGGATATGGACTTCTCATTTTTATCGAAGCAGTTCCATGTGTAATATATATTGAATAGCTAGCTAACTGTTTGTTTCTTTAATAAAATAATAAAATTTAAATTTATGAAACCACAAAAAAATAAAAAAATGGTCCAGTTCAGGCCTTGACTGTTTACAGACAGGGTGGGCGTAAAAATCCAGCGTGGTACACAACCAATGTATGAATCTAAATGACTAAGTAGTAGCAGATTAAGGGTTTTGCAAATCAATATGCAGCACTGTAAACCAACGCATGCATTTGTTGTAGACAGGCGTATCTCTTATTCAAGGACCGTATATATATGGTGGGAGAATTAGACTTATCACCGACATAAATAGTAATATTTATATTAGTTCTACAAGCCGACACAAAACCTGTATCTATGTTCCAAGGAACATGGTTATGGATATTGAGGAGTAGAGAAGAATTAGAGAACCGATAAAAACCGACTGGCGAAGCACTCGAGGATCCTTGGTATTCTGTCGAAACTAGAAAAGAAAATTAACAATATCATGGGAATTGAAAAAGTGGTTCAAATGGTAAATGGAGCCATTTTGGAATCATGTGGATCCATTTTAGAATCAAGACGGGGAAGAAACCAATAAAGTAGAGGATTTCCGATCGTTCCATCCTAAGCAAGAGGAAAGGAGGTCTGTGTAACAGGCCCTGAAAGTCTGGTTCAACTGAGCATTCCTCCTACCAACAGGTGGAGAGAGATTATAAGAATGCAATCAGAAGATCCAAAACTGAATTCTGGAGGTGCTGCGAAAACCTTGAAGATGTACCGGCAACCGCAAGGCTACATTAAGGTTTATGCAAGGACCACATTCACAGCTTTTCTGTTAAAACCTGACGGAACTTACACGGCCTCAAAACAGGAAACTCTGGAACTTATGATTTAAACGCACTTCCCAGGTAGTATTTTCCAAGATATCACCGAAGACCGGAAGAATGCTGAACGAGACCTAATACGGAACAGTGGCAGCTTCTGTTGTAACAAGAGATAAGATTAGGTTGGCCTCTGGACTAGATTGAGTAGTATCAATTCCATTATAAAAGGAAAGAGATGTACTCATAAATCGTTTATATATCGTTTATATAAGGAAAGAGATGTACTCATAAATCGTTTTATGAAAGCATGCATCGCTCTATGCTAAGGCGATTTTTATCCCGAAATCAGGAAAGTCATCTTAATTTAGAATGAATTATGGTAGTATAACAAGCATTCTAATATTATACTCTTATTATAAAAAGGTAGTTTTACTTAGATAATTAAATAACTTAAATAAATATTTTGTTCTATTTTTCATTTCAATAAGTGCAATAAATATATATTAATCCCCCCTAGACCGCATATTATTGTGGATAATATGAAAAATTCATCATCGTACTCATTTCTACTATTAAAAACTAAAATAATAAAACATTTATTTTAATAATGTAAAAAAAATAGAAAATTAAATATAAATTATTATCTTTTATTTATTCCCAAAAAATATCCATAAATATTTCGTCGAAACAGTATCAGAAACGATTCCCTAAAATTAATTCATAAAACATTCGTAATTAATTCAATAAAATCACACGGCTGGCGAATAGAAAACGATCTAAAAGCGATACCAAACGCTTCTTTATTGATGCTTTCACCTTTACGAATCATAAACGTACATATCATTTGGCTTTCAGGGATTGGGGTTCCTGCAAAGAAACCTATATGCAAAAATATAACTGTCACTTAGTTAGCATTCGCATCCATTGCTGATTTCGCGTTACACGATATGGAAAATGTGAATTCGTAAAATTTTAGCGAAACTCAAAATTGAAAGTATACTTTTATATTATAGTAGAGGTTTCTTTTTTATTTACGCTCAGATTAACCTGATCGATCTGAAACTGTATCATTTCTGCGTAAATCAATCAGAATGCTGTTTCTTATTATAATTTTAAATTTGTGAGATTGATTATTTTTTTTTAGCGAACTTTATTCTTAATTTTTCTATTTGGCTAAACTATTTCCATATTATCATTTGTCAATAATTTTTTAAAAATATTTATTTTAATTAATTTTAATTATATGAGATTTTAAAAAATCTACTCGATTACAGATTTATATAAGAAACACACCTTATCTGTATTTGCTGCTTCGAAATATAAAAATCTAGAGGGCAACTAATGTATGCGAATTTTACTCAACTAACCTATCCGGTAATCGAATACGAATACTTCCAATTCCAAACTAGTTACAGTTTAGTTCATTTCACATTCATATTCATAGTAAAGTATCTTAACCCTACCATACGTACGATCTGCGAAAGCATTACCACATTTATTAAGTATAGTAAAAATGTACGTAAATTAAAATAAATTATATGGTTTGAATAGTATGGTTTATTATTTTATTATTAATTATGTCGATTGTGATGTGAATTCTGATAGAATCAAATTTTTAATTAAATTTAATGAATAACTAACAACGCCGGTTTTACTCATGTTCGTGCCATTTATAAGAATCCATCACCTTGTCAAAAGTTTTATACAACGAGTAACATTTTACTTGAGGTTTTTTTTTACTAAAGTGTATATTGATTTGAATAACATGCGCACATAAATTTCTTAAACTAATAAGCTTTAATTGTTTGAACATTTCCAACAAATTATATATTAATTTTGTAATAATTCAAAATCAGACATTTTGAACACCCCAATTAATTAATTATTGTAGAAATTCGAGATCATCCCAAATTATTTAGATATGCAAAAAACTATATTATGAAACTACACTGAACTAAAAAAAGTGACTGAATATTATAATCGAAATTTGTTTGTATTGTTTATTTTTGATTTTAATAAATAGTCTTGGAAAAATAAGATATGGACCAGATCAATTCCGATTCAAATCAAAAAGACGAAAAACTGTCTGCTGATGAAATGACTTCTCGTGATTATTATTTCGATTCATATGCACACTTCGGTATACATGAAGAAATGCTCAAAGATGAAGTTCGGACTTTAACTTACCGGAATGCTATGTATCACAATAAACATTTATTTAAAGGAAAAGTAAGAATATAATATATGTGTAATTTAATATCTTTAGTTAGAAGTAACTTACAAAATATGTGTACAATACAAACTATGTGTACAATACAAACTGTTATACAGAACTTACATAAGAATATTAATATTAAAATACTCATCGTTTTGATACTACCGTCCTCATAGGTCGTCCTAGATGTTGGATGTGGTACAGGAATCTTATCAATGTTTGCTGCAAAAGCTGGAGCAGCTTTAGTGATAGCAGTAGATTGTTCTAATATAGTTGATTATGCTCGACAAGTAGTAACCGACAATAAATTAACAGATATTGTCAAAATAGTGAAAGGTAAAATTGAAGAAATTGAACTGCCTGCTGGCGTAGAGAAGGTTGACATCATAATATCAGAATGGATGGGGTAACTTAAATAAATTATTTATACATTTGATCAATTGTTATATCTGCGTTTTTTAGTTATTGTTTATTTTACGAGTCAATGTTAGATACAGTATTATTTGCTCGTGATAAGTGGCTAAAACCAGATGGAATGATGTTCCCAGATCGAGGAACACTTTTTATAACTGCTATTGAAGATAGACAATATAAAGATGAAAAAATCAACTGGTGGGATGATGTTTATGGTTTTGATATGAGCTGTATTAGGAAAGTAGCGATAACAGAACCCCTTGTTGATGTTGTTGATCCAAAACAAATTGTTTCTACATCTTATATGATAAAAGAAGTTGATTTGTATACTGTTAAAAAATCGGATTTGGAATTCTCATCACCTTTTCAACTCGTAGTTAAAAGGAATGATTTTGTTCAAGCATTAGTAACATATTTCAATATTGAATTTACTAAGTGTCACAAAAGATTAGGCCTAAGTACATCGCCAGAAGCTGCATATACACATTGGAAACAAACTGTATTCTACTTTGATGATTACATGACTGTAAAAAAAGGAGAAGAAATATATGGTACTTTTACAATGAAACCGAACGAACGTAACAATCGTGATCTAGACTTTTCAATTGATGTTACATTTAAAGGAGAATTATCTCAAATGCATGAATATAATCACTACAGGATGCGTTAATAAATATACAAATAAAGCAACTTGTGCATTAAAATTAATTTGTTTTATTTCAAATCATATATATTATACTTATATTTCAATAAAATAAAAATAAACAAATTATTTTAAGTCTAATGAGATTTTTTTTCGTTTCAATTTTAGATACATTAACATAAAGCTCTATAGTATTTTTCCTATTATTAATTAGCCCTTTTTGAATATAATATTTTATATTGTTATTTCAACTTCTTTTCATATAGATAATTTTTTTCTAATAGGCGATTTTCTGAATATTTGTTTGGTAAACGAATTTGATATTACGACTTCATATCATAATAATACAATATGTATATATATGTTATGTACATATATTATACCAATAAGAAAATAAATATGTAAAACTGAAATTTTATTAATATCAAACATGAATCCATTTACATTTTAAGATCGAAGAAAATCTAAAAATTCTGAAACAATGTGATTAGAACAATTAGTTCATTATAATTCTTCAAGACTTGATATATTTAAGCCAATTGGACACAGCATTTAACATCGTAAATAAACGTAATAATAAAATTTATCTGCTCCTGTTGGAAAGTAACTATACAAGCAAAGAAGCTTATACAGATTAAAGAAGGCAACATTTATGTAGGAAATCAATACTATATAATATAAGGCATCGATAAAGTATTTTTTTCAATCCTATCTATATGTTAATTGATATTTAGGATACCAAATTAGACTACTATATTCTGAAATACTTCTTACAAACAAAAGAAAAGTACAACGAAATTAAAAAATCTCGGTACTCCAGTTTAGATTATTTCGATCCCAACTCATGGTTTTAAAATATAAAAGTAGACTGACAGTTCAAAAATTTTATTTCTTATAAAGTAAAATCACTTGTAATATATATTTTTAAAAAAGCCCATGAAATTGCAATTTTTGAAGAAATAGATTAATTAAAAAGATTTATAATGTTTAAGTTTTATTATAATAGATACATTATCATAAAATATTAAATGACTTTTATAATGAATATTTGAAACATATTTTAATAATGAATATATATATATATATATATATATATATTATATATATATATATATACACAATGTGTTTTACAAAGGAAGTGTATTTGTTGAAATTGGCGTCAATACTGACGCGGATGGAGGAAATCCCAAAGTTTGAGTTGATATTGCTTGATGGATATTTTCTTGACTGTTAATATTATTTAAAACACTGTCTCGTGTATGTGATGTTGCACGAAGCATAGTATCCGCTTCCCGTCCTAGATTAGATGATTCACCTTGTCATTTCTGACGGTTGCTTTTCTTTTTTTTTCGTTTAAAGAAACAACAGCATCTGAAAATATAAATTTATTTTAGACTTCCGTATTTAAATGTATTATTTTTAATAATATTTATGGTGTATATATGTAAAAAAAACTACTTACTTTGTTTCATCAATAAGTTCAACTTCAGGAGGCTGTGTTATTGGCGTATTGGAATGTCCAGCTGTAGGATCGTCTGTATTAAGTTCACCATTTGTAGAACTAACAACCTAAATAGAAAAGTTACTGTTCGATTACATAGTTATGTATATTTATATATTATTTATTGAAGTTATTGTTTTGAAAATAAATAATTGAAAGAGTTGCTTAAACAAAACAATGAGTTACAATTACAACAGAGTTGGCCTTAAGAATTATGACTACATATATTTGTAAAACTACTTTATTTGCAATATTGAATATTGTGAATACTAATTGTTTTAAATTTAATGGACCAGATTAAAGGATAGTGGGGAGTGGGTAGAATCATGTCAGGAAGTGTGTAATAAACTAATAAGAACGTATTTGTGCAAATCTTAGTCACCGAAAGACTGAAAAATAGACAAGAAAAGGGTACAAAAACTTGACCAAGTAAGTTTTTACTTAAAGTTTTACTGAAGGAGGATACTTGCATATCCGATAGATTAGTACAAGTGGACCAAATTTAGTAACTACTCTTAAGTTGTAAAGAATTAAGTAAATAAAATTTAAAAAATAATGTAACTTACTTGTACAGAGCCATGTCTTTCTCCAGGTGTAAAATTTCCAATTGTTGTACATGGTTTCGATCCATCGGGCCATGCTGGCATTCCTGGTTTAGCATTTGTCTTCTCATTTGAATGATATTATGTAAATATGGACCAAATATGAAAATTGTTAAGGAAATGCGATCGCGATACATATAAAAATGTAAAAATAAAATTATGAAATATTATTACATAAATATGAATATTTGTTTAATGGTAAATATTACAAATCACAATGAATAAAGATTACATTAAATGTTATAATAAATATATAAATGATTTACAGTACGAATATGATTATGTTTTATTTTTATTAAATTTCTATGAAAAAATTTCAGATCAATGTTAATCTAACAAAGTGGATTACTAGTTTTTTTCTCTTTGTTCTATAAATTTATTCTTGTATTGGGAGGATAACAGAAAATCCGATGAAAACGTAATCAAGGGGATAAAGTTTCGCGTTTCAACTAAAAAAAAAACTATTGTTTATGTCGAAAATTAATATAAACAACCTGATAGTTAATGAATCAAAGAATTTACACTTCACTTAAGTAGTGGGAAAAATAAATTTTAGAACAGAATAACTAAAAGTCAAAAATACAAATTTAAATACTTTTTTTTTAGAAAGTCCCTTAAGAAATAGTTTAGTAGAGAAATACTACTTCAATATTATTACCTTAGTTGCAATATGTCGTTCCTTGTTCGGTGAAATTATAATTTCTTGTCCAGTTTGAAGAGATCCAATCGGCGTTGACTGTGTAAATTCAAAATGAATAATAAATATATGAAAATAGTTAATCCTACTTAATCCTATACATATATATATATATATATATATATATATTAATATTAAATTATTTTTAAATTTCATAATCTGTTGTTCAAATTCTAGGCAATATACATATTTGAGCAATATTATTTTTGCTTATAAAACGAAACTATATTAACTTTCTTTTATTAATCTATTTATGGAATTGTTTCTGTTCTGTTATTCTTTTATTTCTCGAATATATTTGGTATACTGGCTATACAAGCAATATAATACAAAATGCAATACTCTCTATTATAACATTACTTTTCGATAATAACATAATTAAACCTAGCATTAATTATATGAAAAGTGAAAAGTAAATCCCAATTTCATTATTTTAGGCCCGGGTTACAGGTGTTACATATACAAAAACAGAATTGTTCTATTTTGAAAACATGAATTTTGTGGAGATTTTTTTTAAATGGAAATAAAGCAATATGCAGCTATAATTGCTTCTGTATAATTATTTCAGAATGATGCATTAACTATATTATGAGTATAGTTCATTTAACAAGTGTGTATTAGAATGGAAAGAGGACAACATAAAGACATATTTCAGTTGTTTGGGCAAGCATCCAAAATTTAAATATAAACAAAATATTTCAAGGGCACAATTTGTAGGATTATAAAAGATTTCAGAGAAGGCAAACCTTTAATTAAAAATGAAAATCATGATCAAAAAAGGCCAGCATTGAATAATTTTTTTAAGCCTTTTGTAATCAACAAGAAATCTAACCAAAACAAATAATATAAGCACTGGAAGAATTTACAGGAGAATGTTTTAAAAAAATTACAAATAGCTTAACTCTTGAATTACTAAAATTATTTACTTATAACTACTAAATTAGATATAAAAATATTTTTTGATATTTAACTAGTAAATTAGATATAAAAATATTTTTTGATATTTTTTCAATAAAATTCTGCATTAAAGCATTTATAGCAGTGGATGAGGAAGATGAGAACTATTATGTTTATACATGGAGGTATAATGAATATCAATAGAATTGATTGAAATTATATATGTAAATAAAAGCTAACATCAAATCTTATGTAATATAATAATGAAAAAATATGCCAAAAAAAAGATTGGCTTCGTTAATTATTTTTAGTCACAGTATTGACTATGCACAGTAAATGCATATATTAACTTAATAGTTATACATTTCTTTAATATAGATATATGTATATATATATATATATTATTGTTAGCTTTTGCTGGCAGGCAATGTGTATGATAAAGTACAATAATAATTCACGGTATATTGCACTGACACAAAATATTTTCAATTGTATAATTTTTACATATAATTAAACAGAAATAGTAGTGTCCGTCCCCCCGTTTATTTTAAAATTAGAATTTTTTATATTGAATTTATTATTAATTATACGGATCGACAAAGGGATTTTTATTGGCTTGATTGATTCAGCTCATGTTTAACTAGCAAACAAATTTTCTACATTTTGTGATGATTTGTAATTAATAATCTTTCACCTTGTCAGATTTATTCTTTGCCAAATTTGATGGTGGAGCTTTTTTGATAGTTTTCATCCTTTCCAACATTTCACTCGTCTAATGTTCAATGTAAAATATTATTTTAAAAATAGGTATAATATTGAAGCATGCATTACATGAATCTTATTTTAATTTATTTTGTCAAATTTTGGTTTTATGCTATATAAACGTTTACAAATACAAATTTATTTTTGTAAAAATATTTAAAGCTACACAAATCATAAAAAAATAAAAATGGTTATCGAAATATGATTAAATAAAAAAACAAAATTTCAAAAAATAGTTTTCTAACACATCGTTCCTGTTTTATTCTCTTCGATCATTTTCATTTTTCTTACTTTCAACGGTCTTTTAATTAAAAATATATTTTTTTTTTTTAATTTTAAAATATTTATAATTTAAAAATTGTAAAAATTTTCTTACCATAGTCTTTCCAGTCCAATCAAAATCTCCATCGTCAACATAACCTTTACGATCAAATAAATCTTGAAACAATCTTCGGAGAAAGTCATAATCGGGTGTTTCAAAAAAATCAAGTCGTCTCACGTATCTTAAATATGTTGAAAATTCCTCAGGATGACTTTCACATAATACCTAAAAAAATAATTTAAGAAACTGAATTAGAAAATGTATGCTTCTTATTTTTATAATTATATTCGGCTTGTTCTGTGAGTTGAACACTATTGAAGTATGAAATTGTTTTCAAGAATGTGGTCATCCTTGCAAATATTTTTTGGGACAGGCAAATATGGAATCCGCCACCTGATATAAAACTTTCAGTATTGCATTATTTTTACGTAACTTCACTATTTAAGCTACGATAGCTGCACAAAACCCAATATTTTTTAAGATTACTAAACTACAGACTTTAACAAAACATTATAATATAACATTGAAAATTGAATTAATTTTAATAAAGTGAAAATTTCTTCATCAGTTAATATATTACATTATCTTACCTCAATTGGTGTGGCTCTCTTGGTGTCGCCAATCTTTTGATACCTTTCTTTCAAAGTATCAGCTTTCAGTCCTTGCCATGGTAGAGATCCTCTCAAAAAATACATAAACATATGACCTAGAGCTTCTAAATCATCTCTTCTAGATTGTTCTCTACCCATGTGTGTATTTATTGACATATAACGAGCAGTTCCTGTTAATGATTTATGTTCCCGATAAGGTATATGTTTATTAGTATCTAAATCAATGTACTCTTTTGCTAAACCAAAATCTATCAAATAAAATTTTATAATTTAAATATTTAAATACTGTGTTAAATATATGTTTATATATTAATACCTATAATATGTATTATTTTTTCCCGTTTTGTAGATGTTCTGCCAATAAGAAAGTTTTCTGGCTTTACATCTCTATATATTAAATGACGACTGTGCACATATTCAATTCGATGAAGCTAAGAGTAAAATAAATACATTTTTTAAAAGTAAAATTCATAATTTTTTTTAATATTTCATAAAATGATTATAATTTTTTACTATATAGCATAAAATATCACGGATATAATTAACCATGATATTTTGCTTTATTTAAAATAATTATGCATTTCATGAAATATCCATTGAAATTTAACTACGTTAATATTAATATGGTATCAAAATTAATAGTTTTCATCGGAATTTAGCTTATCATCTTGTACAGATTAAATACAATCAACATCAATTTTTTTCTCCAACTAGATCAAAATTTCCCTGGTAAATTAAAATAATAATATTGTATAAAAACTATATATAAAATATTACAGTATGTTGATCCTTGTATGTTTTGTGAAATAGGCTTCAAAAAATAAAGTCAAAAGAAAAGTCAAAGAAAATTGTTTAACCTTAATTAATGTATTTTGCTTATATCGAGTAAGAAACGTTCTGTTAATTTTGCTTGCGTTCATTAACAAAATTATGTTGGTAACATTTGAAGGAAATTGTGGCGTTGGCTAATATTAATTATTTTTGACTATACTTTGTTTTTTTTTTACATGTCAGCTCAAAATTTCCATGGTTATGCTCAATATTCCTTTTGTTCGTTTCTCCTTCTCATACCCAGAAACTAAATACACAAATGCCCACCAAAAAATTGGTTTGCATAATTATAAGTGAAATGAAGGGGGAAAAAAGCATAGCCGTGAGGACATACTGAATGGTTGATATTGCAAATAATCTAAAAGCAACAGGTAACCAGACCAATAATATATCAAAAATCACTATAAAAAAAATTTAAATCTACAATTCTTTTTATTATTTCACGAAATTGTAATTACCATTAATAATCAATTGAGTGTTTACCTTAAAATATAAAACGTTTTATAGAAAACTTTAAAAAACAATGGAAAAAACTCCTATCATTTGTTTTCATATATTCATAAACGGCTCCGGTTTAAATATTTGGATATAATGAAAATGCTCAAAAATACCAATTAATTTCACCTATCATGTTTGGCAAAGAAGTATAAAATATATAGAATTATACTAACAATTTAACAAATTTCGGTCGATTAGCGATACATTTTAATTATATTAGAATACAAATTATGAAAACATTTCATTTATTATAGCATATCAGTACAAAAAGAATAATATTAATTTTTGGATATTTTTCATTTTTTGTTTTTTTTACTAATCTATTTGATTAAGCATTGCTTCCTTGAATTGTATAAGGTAGAATTTTTTTTTATAAACAATTACTTACTAATTGTACTGCTATCAGAAGTACGGTCTTCATAGTGAAACGTCTGCCGCATAAATCAAATAAATCTTCAAGCGAAGGACCAAGTAACTCCATTACAAGAGCGTTGTATTTACCACATGGACCGAAATAGTACACCTCGGGTACACCTTCTGCTGTGCAATATTAATATCCCAGCAGAATATATATAATTCATGTTTCAAGCGATTACATATATATTCATTGTAGTTTTTTTTTTATTTAGAACATAATTAAGTGGTCCCGCCGCATTAGATAAACACAAAAAAGAAAAAAGAAAATTTAATTCTAATTAAGTAAAATAAATACCGTATGATCCACAATTAAAAAAAAAATTATATGCGCTGACGTATTATTTTTAATTAAACTCTAAAATGCAAGATTTAAACAAAACAAAAAAAAGATTATTCAAGTAGCTTTGACCGTTCACTCTTCTGTGTAGACATTAAATGGAATATGTAGACTATAGGGTTAATATATTCTTAGTAGATGTTGCGAAAATATAAATTTTACCAA
The DNA here is from genome assembly GCA_949752835.1 of Empis stercorea. Lineage (NCBI taxonomy): Eukaryota > Metazoa > Arthropoda > Insecta > Diptera > Empididae > Empis > Empis stercorea. The sequence goes on from OX457086.1 coordinate 1,053,660, forward strand.
GGTTTTTTAAGAATATTAAGACAAAATCTTGGTAAAAATTACATAATTGTTTTTAAATATGTAGACAAAAAAAAAAGATGAAATATTGTGACTTATTATGAATTATGAATATTGGAAGTATAATTCTAACATAATATCTAAATCAATAAATAAAACTAAATGAAATTTTATTAACTATAGTGTTGAGATATATTAGTAAGATAATTTTATCTTGAGGCTTCTTTTTGTAGACAAACATGATAAAATAACTCTACAAAGAATTGCAACCTTTTCCAAACTAAATTCGCCCTTTTAACAAACCATATTCAAATTTTTGCCAACTAAATTTAATGGATGATGATAGTACAATACCATACCCACATACCAGATACTTAAATTTCAAACTACTTGTTAGCTAACATCAAAATCAACCGGTGTAAATAATGCTAATCTTTTTCAATATAATTATATGATAGCAGAAAAATACAACCATCATCATAATATGTAATCCCTATTTCTCATTTGTGATGTTGATCAAAAATTGATAATTTTTCTCTAAAGATTCCACATAATTGTGATACCAATTATAAATTGTAGAAAATAATAAAAATGATACATATATTTAAAATAAACTTACGAGTTGTTTAGATATCATCAGTACGGTCTTGAGAGAAAATGTACGAGAGCAAACATTGAACAGATCTTCTAATGATGGTCCCAATAACTCTAACACCATTGCATTATAACGGCCGCCACAGGTACCCAGGTGATAAACACGTGGTATACCTTCTGGAAATTTATCTTTCAAATAGTTCTTTTTATTCTCATTTTTTATACAGATTCAGATTTTCTTTTTTATATTATCAATTCATTAATTTAAGATTTTTCTCAAAATAAAATAGCATACATAAGATAAGAAAATCAATTAAAGTATATTTGTATTACTTCGAAATAATTAAGTTATATAAAGTTTATTTTACAATCCAAAAATAGTAACCAAATAAGCAAAGGTCACAATAATTTATTTGATCTCAATTTACAAATCTTCAAGTTAGATTAGAATGAATTTTTATATAGACCTCAAAGCTTTTCCAAAGATTAACTTATATCATATATCTTTGCTACAAATTCCTTTTTTTATTTTAAATTGAAATTCGAAAATACATTATCCTTTCCAATATTATTATGATTTTAAATGAAAGTTAAATCTGAACTCTAAATAGTATACAGTTAACTCTACTTGTTGTCGCATTAGTTATTACTATATATTTAGCCAGATTCTATACAAAGAAGATCAAACAAGCGAAAAATATTCCAACACTGATATTTGTCTAGTAAATAATTTATTCAATTCTAATTGGAATAGGTGAAATAACATTGAACAATTAAACAACTTACGATTTACTCCATTTTTAAAAATTCAACTCTAAATATAAAAGATCGTTTGATTATTTAAATTTTATGCCAGAAATGAAAATATTTCTTTTATAAAAAAAAACACAGAATCAAGAGAATAGCATGAATATAAGAAGAAGTAATGAAGTTTAAAAAGGAGTACGGAAAGACTGTACAAAAGCGACGAGAGGACCGATTTTGATGATCTATCAGATATTTGAAACATCAGAAACATTTAATATATATAAATTAAGCTTGAGTAAAAGAAAATTTATGCTTCGCGCTTTCTGTCCCGAACTACTTGCAACACTTTCGCTTATAATTTACTCTATAATACCTTAACGGTTGTTGTGGTAAAAATAAACAGGGTTACCATCATATATTTCCATTCATACTTTACCTATATACCTAATATTTTTGTTTCAAATCTAAGGTATCGGACAAAAAAAAAATATTTAAGGTTTCGGATTCCTAACAAAACGGAAAAGGAAAGAAAAAATATGTTCATATTTCTGTATCCCTAAAAAAACTGAACGTTATTTTCGAAGATATGAAAGAATAAATAAAATTGAAACCTTTCACCAATTTGTATTTTTAATGTCCTTAAATTATAAAAAGAAATTAATATTGAAAAACTTAAAATTTTCTTCGAAACAGACACGCAAAATTTATTACAATTCAATTTGTCTTCTAAAAACTTAATGATTAAGAACTTTTTGCATCATTATCATAATCAAATAACTATTTTAATAATACTTTTAGACCTTTTCAGTACATATAGTGGTCTAATATGTTGTAATACGTTATTTACAAATTCGCTCTGGACTAAAAGGCTAAATTGATTTAAAATTATGCTAGAATTTAACAACCAAAACTGTATTTGATTAATTAAGAACTTAAAATAATTAAAATTATTAAATTTAACGCTATTTACTTACCATGAGATCCTAAAAGTTTGTAAAATCGGTATTCTAAATGTAATTGCGGAGCTTTGGATTTCATTGGTTCCATTTTTATTGCAACATGCTCATTGTTGTAAAGATTTTTACCTAAAATATAGTTTGATTAAGGAAAAAAATTCATTAGTTTCAATTAGAAATATTTCGTATTTTATTTTATAATGATATTAGAGAACAACATATATATTTGATATTAGTCTTGTTATTTTTTCATTTGGGTCAAGGTCCTAAAAATTTGGATATATAACCATTCACATCCTTTTTTTCAAACCTTGATCCTGACTCGATTGAAAAAATTAACTAATATTAAGAATTAACTCCAATGGGAAAGGTAATATGGAAAATAACTTACATATAACAGAACATTTGTTACCTAGGACTTTTAAAAACATTTCCGATTAGTGGCCTCGAGTGTTTAATATAAATATAATTTCTAACGTCTAATAAAATAGACTTGCGAGGCCGATAATCGGATTTTTTTTATATCATTGGACAATAATTGAGATTATAAACAAAATTGTAAATCATCACATCAAAACAGAGAACCTACCTGATTCGGAGTTATCGTAATGACACAATCGACGGCCTATATGTAAAAATTACGTTATCAGCTTAAATTTGTCTTCAAATATTTAAATTAATAATTTTTGTTTATTATAGTTAATTAAAATCTCGCAATTAAGTGACAAAAACTCAATAATGTACTATAAACTTATATCTGACATATGGAACAATAAATTACTTAAATATCGGTCTCTTGGTATAATGGTGTTTTTTGTCCTATCCTATCATAGAGGAAAAACTACTAAATATAACATACAAAATATTGAACTAGAAATGTGGGAGCTGGAAGATATCTGCTGAAAGATAAAGATATCTATTTAGATGCAATAGAGACCAACAATCGACGCATTAAGATCAACCTGAAGCAAACTTCATTTAATGGATGATTTTATGTCTTTATGCAACTCCAATACAAAGTTCAAAGTTGAGATAAATAGTGTTGTAAGCCACAGTGGGCGTTAACGTCATCAAGATTAAAAATTGTATTTAAATTTAAACATCAAAGCATTGTTTTATAAAGTGAATTTATATAAATTATTTTTGTCTTAGAAAATTAATTTTAGAATCAGTCAATTATCAAACCTGCATCTTCAAGTTTGTCATGTGATGATAATCGTAAATCAAGGTCTAGATAATATGATGCTATTGAAATCAATGAAAAAGCTTATTCTTGTGAATTCAGATAAATAAGTAATATATGCACAGCTATTACATTTGCCCTCCATTTTAAAGTATATATTGTGTTTCCATTCACATATTTTTCATTATTTAATGCTTTTAAACATTTCATTTTGAGCTTGTCTGTAATTTAGATGATATATATTTAGATTGCACCTGCGCTTTAGTTGGTAATAAAAGCTTTCCACTTACCTATCTCAATAATTATATGTATTTAAAAAGCTATTTATTTATATGTATAATATTTTTTCGTTTCTTTGTATCGATTTATTTCAGAACAGAACATTTTATGAACTGCAAAATCTAGTAAACTCCTAACGGCTCACAAGAGCAGATACGTCGTGATAGTTTTATATAGTTTTTTTTAGATCGTTACGTATGTTAATTGATATATATATATATATACCTATATACATATAAATATATATATATATATATATATATATATATATATATATATATACGTCGTGATAGTTTTATACGTATATATATATATACATTTTATATACATATTACATGTTATGCAACATTATGATGTTGTTATATGGACAAAGTTATATAATATATATATATATATATATTATATATAAGAAGAATACGAATACCGCATTAAAATTGCACAATAAAAATAATTTAAAAAATACAAAAAAGAAACATTTTATTACAGAAGATGCTTTTCGGGACACTGTTAGAAGCAGCACAATGTTCACCATTTAAAAATCCTTTTTCAACAGCTCATTGCGAGACAATGAAGGCTGCAGGTGATTTAAAACCAACAAAAATGATAGCCGCTGCTTCAGCAGTTACTGAAAAAGGTTTGTGTTTCGGAAGTAATATATATATATATAGATAATATATTATAGATAATTATTTAAAGATTCCTGTGAATTTGGATCCACAAAGTACTTTTTATTGTGTGGTCTTGGTGGCATAATATCTTGTGGTACAACACACACAATGGTAGTACCATTAGATTTGGTTAAATGTCGCTTACAAGTAGATCCTGCCAAGTACAAGGGTGTACTAACAGGATTTAAAATAACTCTTGCTGAAGATGGTGTTAAAGGGCTATCAAGGGGATGGGCACCAACATTCATAGGATATTCTATGCAAGGTCTTTGTAAATTTGGATTATATGAAGTTTTTAAGGTAATATATTCTAACGCAATTGGTGAGGAAAACTCATATTTGTACAGAACTAGTTTATACTTGGCTGCATCTGCATCAGCCGAATTTTTCGCTGATATAGCACTATCACCTATGGAAGCTGCAAAAGTTAGAATTCAAACTATGCCTGGTTTCGCAAATACACTTCGAGAAGCATTGCCAAAAATGTCACAGGAAGGCATGTCTGCTTATTATAAAGGACTTGTACCATTGTGGATGAGGCAAATTCCATATACTATGATGAAATTCGCTTGCTTTGAGAGAACATTGGAATTATTATATATGTAAATAATCCATTTCTAAGAGTATATATTAAATTAATGTCAAATTATATTTTAGATATGTAGTTCCTAAGCCACGAGTGGAATGCACAAAAGGTGAACAGCTAATAGTTACATTTGCTGCTGGTTATATTGCAGGTGTGTTCTGTGCAATTGTTTCACATCCTGCTGATACAGTAGTATCTAAATTAAATCAAGCTAAAGGAGCATCAGCTTTAGAGGTTGCTAAGCAATTAGGGTGGTCAGGTAAATCTATTTTTTTGCATTATATTCTACATTGTATTTATTATTTTAAAATTAAGGTTTATGGGGAGGACTTATGCCCAGAATTGTCATGATCGGAACACTCACTGCTGCTCAATGGTTTATTTATGATGCTGTGAAAGTATTTTTCCGTATGCCACGACCTCCACCACCAGAAATGCCCGAATCATTAAAAAAGAAAATGGAATCTGCATCGAAGTAATTAAATTATAATTATGTAATATTTCAAGATTTATGATTATGAAATATATAATAAATGAAATAATATAGCAGTATATTTTTTTGTATTGAAATAATAATGGTCTTAGAAAACTAAGTAATTGTATGAATTTAAAAATAAATTATGAGAAAATAACGTCAGAGTAATAACCACAAATGAAGTGCTTAAAAAATAGAAAAATATTTTTTATCTAAACATCTCGTTACAATATTGTATTTAATTACAATCGTATTTTTTTTATATTAAAAAAATTATATTTTCCAAACGAATATAAAGTAGATAGAATTTGTCATAAGTACAAATTTATTGAAAATCCAAATATATATATTGATAAGACATTTGATAAGAAAAATCCAATCATATTGATAAGAAATACTATTCATATACTTAGTATATAAATTAGCGAAAATTGGAAATTAACGCGGTTATTATTATGCAACAATAATATATAAAATTCATATTCTATTATGTAAATAATTTGCACTAAAATTCGGAAATCGATTTTATTTCCATTAAAATTTAGCAATAATACCAATTAAAGAATCAGGTTACAGATAAATATTGAAATTATTGGAACATCAGATAAACTTAAATAGTTTCCACAACAAAATATATATTATTTATGGAGTAAAGAAATATCTCTTTTAGCTATTTAAAGAATTTTAGTGCTTCGTAAGTATATTTTGGGGTAACCTACATACTAAATTATCTAATTTTTTTTAATCAACAAACTTACCTAAGCGTAATTCTCCGAAATTTCCACATCCTATTTTTTTCCCAACACGGAAGTTCGGTCCCACCATAAGAACTCCTGAAGAGGAACTTACTGAATGTCTACCAGAATACATCTTGTTCAACCGCCAGCTATTCCTTTTTACACCAGGCTTCCTGTCCAATTAAATTTACCTGTGATAAATTTTGTAGAATGAATATCAATATTTATAATAAAAATATATTTGTTAATAAATTAAATAAATAATATTTCAGTAGTTATTGCAACTAAATGGGTTTTATTATAATTACAACAATTTTAACCTGAACAAAGGAATAGAATAGAAATGGGAGGAAGTAAATTTCCGCCGAGCCAGTGGAGTGTTCCCATGTCAGATTTGACTGGTCAACAAGAAAAGATGTACGGATGAGGAAAGCAAGGCGTGGTACGACCAGGAACACCAAGACGTTCGCCAATGAGGAAGGAACGTCAACGGCTGCTCCAAAAAAAAACGATGTTGGTAAACGTAGTTCTATATACATCAAAATTACTCCTACCAAAACGAATATATATAGATTGGTTAAAAAATTTGATCGTAAGCTAAATTTGGTGTTACGGATTTTGCTTGCAAAATATTCAGATTGGTGAAAATCGGGATTAGTAAATGTACTTAAAAGGTTTTATTTTTTTACTTATATATAGTAAATTATAATATTTTTAAATAATACATTAATGTATATTTGAATTTACAGCGAAAAAATCGAGGTCACGCGGTTCTTTTCAGTGGAGATGAAAAAATATTTTAAATTTCCAGACAACCAGTGTCCCAAAACGAAAAAAGTGGCTCTGATGTAGCACAATATTCTGTTACCACTCATATTGCAAAAAACGGATCAAAATACGATAATTACAGCTCCAGTTATCGTCCAATATGAAAATTTAAAGCCAATTTAGGGTACAACACCTAAAATTAATAAGTTGGGTATCTACCTGATCACAACAAACGTTGTAACGCAGTGAAAATGAGAGAAATAAATAACCGAAAATTTAATCTTCGTATAAACTGCTTCATTATTGCTTATTATGTGCAATAAAAATATAAAAAATAGGTAACTATACTTCATCAAATATATTTAGGACGACAGACTGTTCCTTCAAAATTAAAATATGGTCGTTCCTTCCTGATTTTAAATATGATATACCGTCAGATGTAATGAATTTATCAGATATATTACTATAATCAGCCTTTTTGAAATCAAAATTGATAAAGGGTTAAAAAATTAAATCCAATGAAGATTTTTTTTATATAATTAGAAAAAATTAAATCCAATGAAGATTTTTTTATATAATTAGGTTTCAATAGTCCCAAGAGAATGTATTGAATCCATAATATGTTTAAGTGCACTTACTACATTTACTGTTTACTGAGAAACGTGCAATCAGGATGTCCTAGAAACAAATTAATTTCGGTTTATTAAAATCATCAAAAATATAAATAGGTATTTAATATGATTTCATTAAGCCTTTAATATATTTGGATGCCTCAAGAAAGCGACTAACTTTATCAAAATTTCTATTTAGAGATATGTAAACAGCAACCACAATCACAAATATAATACAATCTGAAAAATTAAGCATATAAACCCTCTTTACTCTAAAAAATACTATTATTATTTATAATAGTAATAGTATATTACTTATATATTAATTATTCTATAATTTAGATATGGACTCTATATTTCTAGTTACATATACATTTTAATAAAACATCTTTTTTTAAACGTAAGTCTGTTTATATTAGCATTTTTGGTCTTTTGACAGTTCAAATTAGTTTTAGCAATCAAATTTCTGACTTTCTCAAAGGATCACCCTTTATTTTGGACATACCCCAAATTTGGTATGTTGAGTCCAATTTGAATTGTAAAAAAATTTTTGAGTTAAAATTGCTTGATTAGGCACTATTTTTTTGAACACGAATTATTGTAAAAATAAATAATTGTTTTATTTTTACAATAATGCATTCAAATAGATCATTATATAAACAAAAGAAATCATATAAATTTTGCAAATTATGTTTTCTTAAAAAAAAATCCTACTCAATATCTATATTTATAATAATTATTATAAATAATAAATATCATTGATTTATTTTTAGTGTGTTTTGATAGGTACTAATTTATATATTATCGTCTAAAATATACTTTATGCATTACAAGTAAAAAATAATTAATTTTTAGCTCCCAGTTGTTGTAAGTTTAGTTCTTTCTATTCGTACTTATATACATAATGTGACAATAATGAGTTATCTTTATATTCGAGCAATTTACCTTTTTAAGAAAGTAGTGAAAAACAATTAAGTTTTACTGCAATTTCAATTTCTGTACAACATTTCATTTATAGTTTTACTTTATTATTTACACCGAGATAATTTTTATTTCAACAAACTATATCTTCAACAATATTTATTTGGCGACTGTGACTGCGATTATAAAATATATGACATATCAAATATCTCTTTATTAAGTGACAATCTACATACCTACGAACATATAACAGAATTTGTGTAATAGGTAATTGAAACGAAACGCAAACTAAATGCTACCCTTTAGATTTTATAGTGATTTCTAACAGGCGTTCCCATTGTATTTTCATTGAATTCAATATTTGTAAGAAAAAAAAAACTTCACGAAAATAAAAATCCTTAAAGTTCAAGCTATTATTAGTTCATTTACTTTTAACATTTGCATAATATTTTCATATGAAAATCGACTTAAAGTTGGTAGCGAGTTTCATATGAAATATTGATGTTTTTTGTCTATTTTGGGATAATTTATCAATAAAGGTCTATATGCATTAGAATTTATTGTATTTAATTAAACAAATATTTGAAATTGTAAAATGGACAGTTGAATTTTCTTTTAAGTTAATGAAAATTGGGTTTATTCATTCCGAACCGAATATGCTATGAAAAAGTGTGTATTCTATTTATTACATTCTGTTTATAATATATTTATTTTACTTAATGTAATATTATATATTCTAAGCAAATATTTCAACTTGAACACATCTTTTACGTGCTACCAAACAAGTTAAAGATTTTGCCAATTCAATCAAATTTCTTTATAAATAAAATTCACTTGTTAAATTGGAATATAACACGTTTTAGTTTTTTAGTTTGTAACTTGCAACTTGCAACCCCGGAGAGGCATCACAAAATGTATGAAATAGTGACAGTCCAGTCACGTTTTTGAATGAGATCACACTTTTTTTAATCACAGCGATAACAATTAATTTAATGAAATAGCATTGACGCATTTGTCCTCATTTTTTATATTAAATAAAATGAAAGTAACCCTTTATACATCGAGTACGGAAAGCGGTCCGCCTTTGGTTCCAAAACTGCACGGAAAGCTGTCCGCTTGGTCGAAAAAAAAATGGTTAATATTCTCCGTCTCCATTCCGAGCGCTTTTCGCACTCAAGCCCTTGCGCATTTTGTACTATCATATTTCCCAACATTTTTTTTAATTAATATAAAATAATTTGTTTTAAATTTAATTTTTTTATAGTACTTTTTACTTCGTTAATCATTTCATTGAATTTTTATTTATAAAAAAAATTCCCTATAAATATAATTTGATAATAGCCTCAGTGTTAGGGAATTGAATTTTCGAACTTCACTTCGAATATTCAACTTCGAATCCCGTACGGAATGATTTTCCTTCTAAATTTTTTTTAACGGGATTCGAAACTAGGTAAAAAATTCATATAGGTAGTAAATATTGTATATTGTAAAGTATATCTACAAAAAATTGCGGTAAATATATTGCATTTTATTTAGGAAAGAATAATTAACAAATAATAAAACAATATTTAACTATTTTATATACATTATTTAAGGACTGTAAGATTAACATTTTATACTTTTGGTTGCATCATGAACTATTTTATTTAACTCAAAGAGCTGTCTTATTTCTTGTTGTTGAAACTGCTGTTTTTCAATTTCCACAGTCCAAAAACGTACATCCAATTCTAATTGTAGTCTAATTTTATCATCATCAGATATTCTGTTAGTTGAGTTATCATTGTCAATTTTTCCACGAACTGTTTTTAATCTTCTCAATGAATTTTCAGTTTTTCTCACTGAAGATAACGCTTCTTCTGTTGAATTGTAATACCTGCAATTTACATACACTATAGACTATAATAAACAATGCAACAAAATGGTTTAGTCAAAGCACAATGCTGGAATAACATATCCCACCGCCGAGCATCAACAATGTTGAAGATTTCGCTGGCGGTAAATTTAGAGAATTTAAATTTTTACAGACAATATATATTATTACATATATATTTCCTGTAAAAATTATAATATACATATATACCTACATATATTATGGAGAAAAAAATTAATTACAAAATAGAATAGAAATATGTGTACTTACATACAAGTTAATTCTGAGAAATATTCTTTGATTATTACGTGAATTATTTCTGCACTCATTTCACCTCCAAATTGTTTTTGAAATAAATCTGCAGGGTCTAACATACTTTGGACGTAAAGGGAATGTTTTTTTGGAACATCTCGATTAGTTTTTCTGTAGAGTCGTGATACATCAGCAACGTGAGATATAAATTCTGAACTGGTGGATACCATGGTCAAAATAATATTTTGTTCTACTTGTTTTAAGATAAATGAAATACTCGATTTGAATTCTTGAAATGATTTTTCAAATAATTCCTTTTCAAGTAATATAACTTGATTTTTATCAATAATTTTCAAAATTATTTCTTGAATAAGTGTTAATAAGGAAACAAAATTATTGTATATAGAAACAAGGAATGCTAATTTGTTTCTATTTGTAACGTAATTTTGATTTACTAATATGTATTCTGTCCATTTTATAACTCTAGCTAAAATTAGGCATGTCAATTTCAAATATTTTGGAAAAAGATTAATTATGTAAGAATCCGACCAACATTTTCTTAAGCAATTATATGTGACAGTTATATACTCAACATTAACAGGTTCACTTAAATTGGTTTCAGTACGTTTTGCATTCTTTTTCAAGTCATTATCAAATGCCTTTTCTAAATCTGTAGCAATTTCTAAGTATCTTATTTGAAAATAAACCGAAAAGTTCCATTGTTTTTCAAATAATTTTGTATTTGTATTTTGTCTAAATAATTGAATTTCATTCTTATTTTTTAGCATTGCTTCTATTCTTTGTACAAAATTAGCTGTTACTTGATAGTTGTTAAAAAATATATTTGGGTCTCCTATTACATATAGAGAGGACATCATAGTCACAAATCGCCCCACTATTTCATGCCAAAAACTATTTACTAAGAAATTAAAACCTTTAATTTCATAATTATAATACGTCAATAATAGTAGTTCCTTCATATTTAATGCAATGTAATCTAGAATTTTATTATATATTACTGATATGCTGTAATTGCCACTAAGAACATTGTCAATGTGAGATCTAACCTGAGATCGAAAAATATTTTCTGCAATTGAACAAGAATTCAAAAGAATGTAAAAACGAAGGCAATTCTTAATTTGTTCATTACTAGTTTTAAAATTGGCAATAAAAAAATTGTTTAAGTCTTCACATAGTTGATTTTGCAAATATTTTGTATCATCTACAATTTCATATTGCATATCTTTATGACAAAATACATTATAATTTATTTGCACTGCTGTTATAAATGACCGTTCTAAATTATTATAATTTTTTAAGTCAATATTATTGCTTCTTTGCAATTTTAATTCTCTAAAGTATGCATATACCTTTTGTAGATTAATCAATTTTTTTCGCAGTGCATGTATTTTAGTATTTTTTTTATAACAATTTTCCAAGCATAACAAATTAGTATTAAGAAGTTGTTTTAGATTAAAAATATCGGTTCTTAAATTTATCAACGGATCCGATAAAGTTCTTATTACAATATCCAAATCTTTCAAATTGCCGGACAAACTAACAAAATCTGAATAATCTTGATTTATCAGATCTATTAAAGCTGATCTGAGATATCTAAGATATATACCCAAGTCATTTCTTATAATATTTAACTCAGATTGCTTATTATTTCGCAAGAACAAATCGACAGAGAAAACCACCTTCAAATAAGTAAAATAAAATATGTTTTTATATATTATAATATAACGCTAAAATTTAAACTTACTTTAAAAAAATCTCCCTTATCAAAACAAAAATGATTTAAATTTGCGTTATTCATACTTCACGAGGAGCTGTGCCACATATAAATTGATTGGAATTAAAAATTAATACAGCCAGTAAATTAATTATCCCAAAACAAAAATTTAACAATTGACATATACCCTTTATGCCAAAAATTTTACGTGATGGGTTTTTACGCGATTTTGTATACATTTCTGGATTACTTGTGACTTGTGAGCTTGTGACTTGAGATAATTGGATTGGAATTTCCTTTTTTGATTACTTGATTGTGCATAAATTTATTGTAATTCTTTTATTTATTATTTTATACAGCTTGAATTATAGATATAGATCCACAAATATAATATATATTTTTTTTTCAAAAACGCTTAGAATATATAAACGGCGTGCGAAAAGAGCTCGGAATAGCGTGCGTGAAGCGTACGAAATTGAGTGAGATAGGCATATTATACCAAAATTAGCACGTAAAAGTCTCACTTTTATATTTTATTTACCCAAACAGACCGCTTTTTTAAACAAATTCAAGAGAAAAGTTATTACTTTTTTCTTTTCTGAAAGAATGCAGAAGCCACAAAAATTCAGGAAAAAAATGTTGAAAGAAACTGTTGCATGTATGAAACTTTATTTTTATTTACATTCTGCCATATTTTTTACTTTATTTTAAGATTACATATCGCCAAATTTGAAATATTTTATATTTTTATTTTAATATTTAATATGTAAGTAACAAAACTTTAATATTATTAGCTAACTATTCATTTTAGTAATTCTAATTATGCTAATTAAATATTTGTATTTGTAAAAATTTTCTTTTTAAAATTGTTATTTAAAAACGGTCTTAATGTAAATTCAGTATTCATAGATTTCAATTCATCTAGGGTACCCTCAACTATTTTGAAAAGCTTCAGTTGAAATCTTGGGCCACGTTCGTTTAATTCAATACTTTTCGTATTTTGAAAAGTGTGATGTCGAAATGTTATATAATCTTCATTATTTGCAAATGTTATGACCCTTTTTGAAGATTCTTTCGGGACAGGAAATAGATATTTTAATATATTTTTTGTACGTAAAGCAAGATTGCTTTCAAAATTGTGAAATATCAGATGCGGTTTCTGCTCACTTACATTTTCGATATTTTGTAAATCATGCCGCATTACAACATCAGATATATTAAAAAATGCTGTAGGCCCAAATGGAAAATGGCATACAATTAAGGTTTTTGGAATTCCTCTGTGTTCATGAATAACTATGAAATCTGTAACATCATTTGCACGGCACATTTTAACAAGTTGTTTAATTTCTAAGTTTCCACGATTTATTTTTTGAGCATTTGGGAATATAAGCCGCACTTCCTTTGCAAACATTTTTAGACCAGCAGACGGATTATGAGAAGTTGTAATCACAATTTTTGGATCCTCACATCCGGCAAACTTGTATTCATTATCAATGTCATTTAAAGAATGAGATGAGCCTGTAAAAAAGATATATACAAAATAGAATGTTATAAATTTATGTGATTAAGCATTAAGGGGATGGTACTGGGCTTATCTTAGCAGAATGTGTGAAATATTAATAAAAAAAACTTATTTTTCAACGAAGCTTGTTTCACAAATGATTTTGATCTCAAAAGCTGGAGAACTTTAAGCGAACTTACCTTCGATATTATTTCCTTTAAAGTCTGCTGTTCCTTCAATTGCATTGCTGCGATCATTCACTTTATTTTCCATAATTTTTCTTTTAGTTTCTGCATACTTAGTTTTTAGGAATTCACGTCTCAACCTTGCTTGACGACGTAACATTGTATTGGCAAAAGTAACCTTGCTTGGCGATGTATCTTATTTGCTTGGGAAAGATTTAGTCAAATATTGTATACCAACATATAAATGATATGCTTTAAATTGATTTCGTAGTATTTTTATTATACGAGGAATTCGCAATCCTCAAATTTATCTACCAAAAATACACTTTTCTTCCCAACCTAAAAAATAAAATATGTTTTTTTGTATCTGTCTTCCCTGTAAGCCAATAATTTATCATTTTTCCTTCCCCATCAGACCATCACTTTTAAGTGCCAGTCACAGTGATTTCGATTCGAACGGCACGTTCGAATCGAAAAGAACCGTTCGTTTCGAAAAGAAATTATAGTCACAATGTATTCGTTCCGTTTATATAAAAAAAATATGTTTAATCTCTATTTTATGTATTAAAATAAATATTTTCTGCATTTATTATACGATACTGGATGCTTCTTAACATTTTCAATAAACTCCCCCATAATAATTCAAAAAATTTAAATTTCAAATGTATAATTTATAGGTTATGTCATTCGACCCATCCGGCAAAGTTAAAATATTTTTAACTCTTTTCGAATGAATTCGTTTCGACACGTTAATTGTGACTTGCAATCCGGCATACCATATAAAATATATAGGGCTGCCAAAATTTGAAATTTTCGATTCGAACGTGCCGTTCGAATCGAAATCACTGTGACTGGCACTTTATTATGATTCCATGCGGATAGAACTCGAGTTCAATTCGGATTAGTCTGCATGGAAAAACGGAATGAGTTGAAATTGAGTTTGGAAACGATGCGGCCGGACTTTGTAATATTTTTTATTTAACTATAATACAATTTCAATCGAACCCCAACTGAATCCTTATTCATGGAAACATTTAATTTTCATTGCGTTGTTTCCATGGACAGGATTCGTTCGTATATAGTGCATTAAAATAGAATAAATCGATTCGGCTGCGCATCGCTACAATCGACATTAAGTTGTGTAAAGGGTGTTAGTTGTCAGTAGTTTGAACGAACAACGTCATTCATTTGTTTATATATTTATTAATTAAAATGTCCAAGTCGTTGGGAAGGAATAGTTCTACTTTAACACAGCAGCAATTACAAGTATTAGGATGTATTGGAAAAGACATGACGACAGTTACAATTCCACCAATGGCTTTTCCACCACTTATATCTAAGCCACTTCCTTTTGAAGTAAGTAATAAACAAAATTCCTCATTATTATCATTATTTGCTCTATCATATTTAATATTTGTTAGCTTTCAGTAGCGGAGAACTACAAAATCCTATGGAAGGAAGATTTTATAAATTACATGATGGCTTCCCGCTTTCACCGTGATACCGAAGTCAATGAAAATAACAGAGGTTATTCAGATAGTTATTTAGTAAGTATTTTGTATATTAATATTGCATACCCTTACTATTTTATGGTGAAACATATAAAAATGCATGCTTTTTATAGGGGGCAGAAAAGTGTAAATTAGAATTGCCGCTAGCATTACTTCCTAATGAATTAAAAGTAAAGGTGAACGGAAGAAAAAAGAATAAGCAACATCTTGCCGCAAAAAGAATGAAAACTGCAAACGAGTGTTTGAAGTTATTAGAAAAAAAGGAATATTTAGAGACAACTGCAAGCAAAGAAGTTGAAACAGATTCTGAGGGACAGGTAATGCGAAAATCTATTGATATAGTTCAGATTTTCCTTTGAAAAGGTGCTGAATACCTGTCAATATTATTTTTTTATTTCAAGGGGGAAGAATTTGAAGATGATGAAATGGACGACGACAATGATTATGGTAACAATTATTTTGACAATGGCGAGTCATTTAACGAAGAAGATGATAATTTTGATGATGGACCAACATATTGATTACGCAATAAAATTAATGTATACTAAATGAAAACTTTACTTTTTATTTGTAAATAAATTTATCTAACTCATTTACAGTACAATACATGGAGTTTTGTGAATTCATTATGAGTCTATTCATATGTTTTAGGTGGACTATAATTGAAGTGTATTAATCCAGTGCTCTTAGCCTACAAAAAAAAAATCAGGAAAAATCAATTTAATACAAATTTCTTACCAAGCCAATTGCAGATGCGAACATTACAATCCCAGTTAATAAGAAAGCATTATACTTGGTTTGCTTTTTAGCGTATTCTTCTTGCCAATCTCCCTGTGGTATTGGTAAATCATTCATGGTAGATGGTCTATGATTGGCATCGTGGTAAGTGCGACTGACGAGTCCTCCTGTACAATATGAATAATTACGTAATTACAGGTTATAAATATCTAAATAAATTTGTTACCATTTCTCAATACCATAGACCTAATAACACACAATTTGGAATTCATTTCTGCTAAAAAAAATTATAAATATCAAGTTAGTTGTTATTATTAAGAGTAATAATTTAACACCAACCAAATATATTAATTTTATTTTAATATAGTCGGAGGATATACCTACGAAAAGAAGATATCTTTTACTACTACTTATATATATTCCAAGGCTATAAATATACCCTTTTAACAATGTACCGCCGACGACACGAAAGCGGCATCTGCATCTGAAGTCTATATTCATCCAACAACAAATCGAATCAAATGTGGGTTGGAAAATCGTATAGTTAACTTTAAAGGGGCATTCAGAGGCTGCGCATGGCAAGAAATCGTATAATTTTGTCAATATGTCAATCTCAGTTGCAGTTTCTGTGACGTGTTAATGTGAATGTGCTATATAAATACAATGTTTCTTGTTAGAAAATTTAAATTAAGTGTTTTGATGTATGTAAAATGAATATCACATGCTTTGGAAAGTTGTATTTATCAAAAACCAATTTATATGACCAAACCGCGTACAGTTATAGTTGAGGCAAACCTTTTTTTAATATAATTAATCATTGATATGTATATTTTAAAAAAATATTTCGGAAAAATGTTCTTGCAAGGACTAATTGTGTCTTTTAATGGATTCTGTTTACATTTACTTATTATAAAACCAGGTAATTTTATATATTTTGAACCCCTTTGAACCTTTGCTCATTATAGATGGGTGAGTGGTTAATTGTTATAACACTAGTTGCAGCCCTTCAGAACGGGAATAGCTTTAAAAAATTGAAAATCAGTATCGTAATAATGCTATTTTATACTACTTAAAAAACCGTGATCGATACTTTGACTCCCTTTTTTAATATGTCGTATCATTAATCTTCAGACATAAATATATAATTCTTCCATTAGATTATTTGATCCGTCGTTGTATTATAAATATATAATTCTTCCATTAGATTATTTGGTCCGTCGTTGAAGAAAATACTCAGTATTTTTAAATTGGTATTTCAGAACTATGTATATATATTCAATTCTAAATAGTAGATTTTACATAATATTTATAATTGCGATACTTACATAATATTTACAATATAATTTAAAAATAGTTTTGATCAATATTTTTGTAATTAACATTTTACAATCCTGTTAGGGCCATCTTAACATCTACCGCAACTTCCAAACTAATAAGAAATATTTTTTTAAGGAATTGGAAGCTCCCCTCCGGTACCATATTATGGACACTTTATAGGATTATTTACACAAGTTTCACATGGAATTAAGGTAATTTAATAAAATATTATTATAGAATAACTATAAATTATTGTGTAGGGGTCCGCTTTTGCAGTAGACGAATCTACAATATTTATTAAAGAATTTACTTATGATGGAGTAGGACCCGGAGCATATTTTTGGGCTGGCAAAACAATTCGGCCAAGCCCAGAAGGATTTGTTATTCCTTATCCGGAAAAATATTCAGGACTGTAAGTAATATGTCATATAATTTTTTTTTATTTTATATCATATTTTACTAATTTGATATATATAATATATTTTTTCCAGTGATGCTCCATTTCTTACACCGCAGAAAAACTCTAATATCATTTTGCGATTACCGATGGGAAAAAGAATTAAGGATATCAAGTGGCTTTCTGTTTGGTGTCCTCGATTTACGGTGTGTTTATAAATTCAGCTAAATATATATTTAAAAAAATTTAACAAAATGTTGAACTTTTATAATTTCTTTAAATTCCATAACATTTTGTATAATATTAAAATTGTCGTTAGATAGTTTTGGAATTTGGATCAATATTATTCTTGATCTTTTATTATTGTTAGTATAATGAAATTATACATACATATATCAGAGTACTATACAATTTAGTTAAATTTTCTTTAAATATTTTGTTTTTTAACGTAATATATATTACAATCAATACATATACTCACAGGTTGGGTTTGGAGAAGTTTACATTCCTACTGGATTAAGTGTACCCAAGCCTCGTATTCTACCTGAATTATCCCGCTTGGTACCTGGAATACGATCAGGAAATATAAGTATATTAGATATGAAAACGTTTTATGTGCCTAATTTTCATTTCGATAAAACCAATCCTGATGCTTATTTTTGGGTTGGAAATGGATCAGAACCGAACCTAATGGGCACAAAAGTAAGTAAGTCTACTTAAATACTTTATATAGTATAATAGAAAAAATATTGTAAAAAACTGTTATGCTTGCTATTTTGTAAATCGTCTGCTGATTCAAATATTTATCTTATGTTTAATATTTAAGTTTTTGGCAAAACAGATTTTAAGTTTAGGTGTAAATAACTGTTTATTGCACGTCAGAATTTAACCAAACTTGGAGGAATAAATAACAGGCAGTTTATGGTTTTGAAATATTTAATTTGGAAGAAGTACATTTCTGACAGAGGCAGCTAAACATGAAATATTTCAATAAAATTTTGTCGTAAGTTGAGTTTTCAGCCCAAATATATATTTTATGTTAATGACAAAAGTTGATATTTACATAATAATTCAAAAATACATAATTTATAATATGCATAATGTTTTTACTTGCTATATGATGTATCTTTAAAACACCATTTAATCATGTATGTCTTAAGCAATTTTTTTCATACCAGTTTTCAAGCTATTTTTCAAATACCAATAACTATTGATAAATTTTTGAAGATAATATGAAGGACTTTATTAAACTTATAATTTTTTAAAACAAATATAAAGCATGTTTCAATAACTGTTAAAGAAAATATCCATGTCGATGATTTGGAATTGTTTATCAGTAGCTTTGGTTAAATTTTTAGTTTTATAGTATGGCTTGAATTAAAGCAAATGTGGTTAGTTATTAAAACCTGTAGTTGATTGTACAATAAAATTTAATATTCTAAAAATATTTCAGGTTCCAGACGAAAAAGGATCAACTGAATCTTTGCGAGTATATCAAGGGGAAGATATTGAAATTCAATTGCCAGGGACGCTTACTGTGTATGATATTGATTGGCTGGCTATATGGTGCATAGATCTGAGAAAAAATTTTGGAGATGTTCAAATACCCAAAGACTTTAATGTGCCACCTGCTTTGGGACAAACTAGATTATCAAAACATAATGCCCTGAATCTTCATGATTATTTTTAATTTAGAATTATATGATTGGCTGTTATGTACAACTTATATTAAACTATGACAGAAAAATTCTAAATAACTTTTTTTTATTTAATCAGGTACAAAATATTAACCTTTCTGATTATAAATCCAATACAATTAGGTGTCCATTAATATTTAAATAAAAATACAATGCTGTATTTTATTTTACTGTATTTTATTTCGAAATGCTGTATTTTAAGTTACATGTCCGTAGGACATGTCCTACTATGTACTTACATGTCCTACTATGTACTCTGAGCTAATATATTCCACTTTGAGTATGGTTATTCTGACCATTACCAACATGTATACTATCCTGAAATATCTAAATCAAAGGAGTAAAATAATAAAATAATTTAATTTTTCTTTAAATATTTTAGTTATATAATTTTTTAAAATTAAATTTGCTTTTCGTCTGGTAAATTAGAAATATATTTATTACACACATTATGACTTAAGTATATATTTTAAATATTATTAATAAATTTTGAAATAATTAAATTTATACTTTGCAAAAAAATTATGAATTAACTTTATTTAATAATAAACATAATATAATTAAAAATGATGAAATATTCAACATTTTATTTATGTTTTAATACTTTTAAAAATCAGTTTTACTTAAAATATTTACAAAATTAATATAATTAATTTATTTAATTTTAAATTTAATATACAATTTAATTATTGCTAATTGAAAAAAACACAATTTTTAATACTTAAAATTAAAAACATAATTATATAAATTAAGTTCTTTTATATAAATATATAATTATTATAAATACTTGTCAATGAAATATTGATAAATTCAATATTATACATTATATTATTAGTTTATGATGATGCCATTAATTTAGCCGCTTGAATAACATTGTGTTGATGATGATAACCAGCTAATTCAGTAGCACCATGTACACCACCATTTGTAGCAGCTGCTGCTGTTGCTGCTAATGCACCAAATGTGCCACCAAAATAACAATTATTTACATAATCATAATTTGTTGTATTTGATTCAGTTTTAATAGCACCACCATATGAATGATGTCCTAAGTTTTGATGATGATTTAAATGATGATGATGATGGTGATGATGATGACCCAAATGATGTGGTGAATGATGATGATAATTTGTACTAGTACTACTACCACCTGAACTACTTGAACCTAAACCATTTGAATTACCACCACCAGCCGATAATGATGAATTTAATAAATGTTCATATTTTGAATTTGTATATAGTGATGATGATAAAGATGATGGATTTCCGGTACCGGAAGTACTCATGGCCGACGGTGTTGAATAGGAATTATTATTTGTGGACGGTGTGGTTTGGATCCTTGCTTGTGGTACCAATGATGGTGAATGTAAATGATGGCCGCCAATACCAAGTGTGTGGTGAGATGGTGTATGTTTTGGGCTTGGTGTGGTGAGTTTTGTTGAGGCCGACAGACTTCTTTCAATTGATAATGATAAATTTGATTTTATATCTAAAATATAATAATGAAAATAAAAATAATTTTATAAAAATGGTTGAAAATTCTAAATAATTTGGATGATATAATTAAATTATTCGATATTTGTATAATAAGATAGAACCATTTAAAAAAAAAATCAAATCAATATACCTTCTGAATCCTTATCCTTTCCAGATGAATCGCTTCCAGATTTTTTCGGTTTACGTTTTCTTGTTTGAATACCATCTTTACGCATTGCCAATGGCCGATTTACACCATGTAATTTAAAATATAATCCGCAAGCATTACAAACAGGTTCACCTTCATTATTTCGCCTCCAAAGTGTAGTTGTTCTTGTCCCGCAATTTGTACAACAAAGTCCTAATCGACGTGTGGCAGTCTATTAAAAAACAACATACTTTAATTTTATATTTCAATTAAATTAAAAAAATTGTATTTCTTACCAAACGTTTACTAGGTTTAATTAACGGTCGATTCATTCCATTCATTTTATGATATAAACCACATGCATTGCACAAATAATGCCCAGTACCATCACGTCGCCATAATGGTGTACTTATTGCACCACAATTAACACATTCCCGACCTTCGCCAAATTGAAAATCCATTGCATCACCGTATGGTGTAGTTCGTTGAAATCCTGTATCATAGGCTCTCCAGGAACCCATCATTACAGCATTTTGTGCATAAAATTGTGCTGCTGGTAATTGTGTATGTGCACTACTAAAACTTTCTGCTGTTGTCCATGCATTCGCTGCAACTGCTGCTGATGCTGCAGCAGCTGCGGCCGCATTACCAAAATGCCCAGTATGACCATATTGTGTATGAGTTAGTGCACGATTTGATGGTACATAAACTGGTGTACTGGCTGCTGCAGCTGCTTGCTGATGATAACTTGTTACAGTTGTATTACTACTCGTACTAGCAATATCCGCATAAGCTGAGCTTGAGTGAAACATATTGTCTTAATTTGAGCCGTTTTTTTGTAAAATCAGAGTTGATCGTAAATTATTTTTCTATATAGAATAAAGATATGGAATTAGAATTACTTTAAATTTGTTAAAATTTTAATAATTTTAGTGAATTGTATCTATAATCTAAGCAACTAATTTCAACTATATATGCCATTACTTTTTTCTATATTTAAAAAACGAAACTATGAATTTAAACAAACATATAATTGCTTCATTAAAGCTTTTCTGTTTGCCATTATTTATCTTTATTTCATTTATTTTTCTATCCTTAATTGGAACCAACAAATTAAATTGAAACTATATATACTTTTATAATGTCATTTATTATGCTAAAATTATAGTTTTATACTATCGCGTATATTTATTTCAGTATCGGAAACAAAAGTTTATATAAATAATTGCATCTACTTTGTTGTATGCGCACATGCTAACTTTGTCGTGATAAATTTATCACCCAATAAATACAAGTTGATAAAGTGATCATTAATAATTATTTATAGTGGGACAAGTTATATCGATTTAATTGAAAATAAAATAAAATATAAATTTCATTTTTATTATTTTAATCGTTTTAGTTACAAGTAATAATGTAATTTTAAAATTTTAGCTTTTGTGTTTAACATTTTTCTCTCATCATTTTCTAAGACTTTTTAGAAAATCTTTTTTTTAAACAGTAGCAACTTTGACTCGAGATATTTTAATTATTAATGGATAGCAAGTTGAATTGATACTATAAAATGTACTTTAAACGTCCTTATTGTCTGTCAAATATCAATAAAATACAAAGCTCTCTTTAAATATAATTTTTCAGGACTGAACATAAAAATATGAATATTTAATATTAAAATATTTCAAATCCAACAAATAATTGTAGTTCTTGTAAATATGTTGTAATCTTCATAAAATATTTATATAAAAAAGTTAATAGCTTTACTATTAAATTTCTACCATTAAAGTTCATTAATATTTAATTTTGTCGCCATATTGTATACCAGCAAAAGAACGTATCTGGTATGCTTTATATTTCCATATATAGAGACAAAATATATACTTTTCCATATCGATTTTTATCCCTCCAATGATTTTAAAGATGAAAAAATAAAATATTATAACAGACAACAGACAAAGAACAGACTCTTTCCATTAAAATATTTTATCTTTTAGGCGCCAATCCTCCATAACCCGAAAATCAAAAGAACGAACGAAAAGAATACTATACGCAACAAAAATCAACAAAAATTTTGAAGCGACCGATCATTCGCCCACAAAATAAAAAGAAAAGCAATGGAAACCCATAGCATATCGTCGTCAGCGTCACAAGGAATTTTTAGAATTTTTCTTTAATTTAATATTCGAAAAAAATATATTTTTTTTATTTATTTATTTATTTTTAAAGCAATTTTATTTTTAAAAGTATCTTTTTTTAACAAGAAAAAAACCACATAAATTTTAAATTTTACATAATTTTTTTTTTTAGATTTGCTCCCCGATAAAATGCAAAAAAAATGCTAATAAAAAAAGGAATAAGAAAAGAATTTTTTTCATAAATTTTTAACCAATAAGGAGACAGTTTTGCAAAATAACGAAAAAAAAATTAACAAAATGGAATCTTGGAAAGAAAAAAAAAATAAGACAGAATAAAAAATTTTAATTTTTAGATAAATTTTCCGTCGGTGAAATTTTTTTTTTGTTATTTGTTAATAACAGCTTTTAATTTTATAACAATTTTCTCAAACTGCCGAATTGATAAATTTTTTTGCCAGAATTGTTTAATAAAAGCTTTAGATGAAAAATGTCCTTAAAATATATTTATAAAGATGAAACTGTAGTTTTATTGGGACATGTTACATTGTTTTCCATTTCGTGATAAGAAAATTTTAACAAAGATTTTATCATATTTCAATTCTATATCAAAATTAATGTTGTCAATAATTTCCTTCTCTTTACAAGGAAATTATTTGATTTTTTTTCTTATCATTTTGTGTATTAATTAAGTTTGTTTAATTACCTTATAACTAAACACGAGCATGCAATTAGAATTACCACCTAATCATTTTGTATCATTACTAAAATTCAATTTAACCTAATATAAAATTTCGTCACTTTGCTATTTCCGTTTAAAACCCATACACAATTTAATAAAAATAATTTTCTCTGATTAAATAAATGTTAAATCCTGGTTTTGTATAACATTTTTTATGCTACATATTTTATGCTAAAAATTTACATTAAAATACATAAAAACAAATTTAATTTTTAACACCAGAATAACTAAACTTTTTGATATTTGAATATTTATATTATATAAAAATAAAATTAATTAATTCCGATATTAAAATAAAATTATTATTCTAAAAAGATGGGACCAGAAAACTTAACGACAGTTTTCGTTTTATCATATAACATTCTATATTTCAACTTAACACAACTTAAAGCTTTTATTATGGAATTAATAAAATTAAACTTAATGTTTAAACCAAGAGATCTTATACTGAAAAAACACTCACATGAAGATCACATAAACCAAAATCGTGATGGAAATTTAACATTGGCTCTCACACTATACCAACAGTTTCAAAAAATAGTTTATGGATTAAAGTTATGTTATATATAGTTTTATATTATGAATATTTCATTGATTATTGTCAACGCCCGCCAAATCAATTTAATTTTTTCCTATTCTTTATTATAAAAACCAGACAGAAATTTACATAAAATTGTTGTAAATATTTCTATTTTAAAAATATGATTTGCAGGCATTTTTTTACCTTATTTTAATTTTGCAATAATAATTTTTTAATATTTATAAAAATTGTAAATTATTATTTCATAATTTTTTTATGAAAAAAATAAAAATAAATTATTTATAAAAAATATAGAAAAAAAAGTGAATGTATATTACTAACGAACTTTAACTAAAAAAATTATAATGCACTGATTAATTGTAATCCTATATGATGATAGTTTGAAGGTTCATTTAACCTTAAATCATTTAACAGTATATGCCAAACAAAAGTTTGAAGGTTCAACTATAAATTAACATTAAAGTTTAAGTTATGTCCTAATATTAGCATCATTACAATAACGAAATAACATTAATTTGTTATATAAGATAAAAACCCGAATACCGCAGTCCAGGAAGTAAAAAACTAAGAGGATTTAATATTTTTAATAGTTTTTGCACTTTATTTAACGTTATATTTTGGGGTTGATTTATTTTAAACTTTTAAATAAATAAAATTTTCAAATATTTGTATTAGGAGTCTTGCCAGATTATACCAATATATACCAAATAATTAATTAATAAATTCAAATTAGATTTAAACTGTTACAGATTTTAAATTTATTATTAGCAAAAATGTTGTGTACATTTTTTTTTTAAATATTTAATTGATTTCTAAAGTATTTTTTTTTAATTTTTTCATAATTTAAATTTCTTATTAATTGTCTTTTCAATCTATATATCACGTAAATGATCGTACATGATAGAAACACCCACTACCCACACCAGCTATGCATATATCTATTGTATATAAATATACTTTTTAGTCCATCTATAATTTTCAATATTAAAAGTCTCAGTTTCAAATATTATTTCAAAATAAAACATTAAAATAATATTAAAGTTTCATTAATTATAAATTAAAATTTCGATAAATCTACAAAAAAAAAATTATATACTGACGTAGTCATAGTCAAACTCCCAGAAACAAAAATTATAGCAATCCATAAACCATCACAATATATCAAAATATAATCGTATATTCATTTAATTGATCACATCAATCGATTAATCGGTTTTAGATCAAAGTAAAAAATACAAACGAAACAAAAAAATAAACGAAATATTTTAGTTTCTTTATCTGGTGGTGGGTTCTCTATCCACCATTGAAATATTTTTATTAAACTAAATGTACATTATATTATACAATATACAGAAAATTCAATTAATTAGACGTCATTAAGGAGACATTAAATAATTTCCCGCTTTTTTATTTGTAAATTTTCAATAAAAACTAAAGAATCTCCAACGAAAAATATATGGAAATTTATTGTAAATTTTACTTTGCCATTAATGAAAATTAATTCATTTTAAGGTCGGCCATTTTATTTCTCTGTTAACTCGTACAGAAAATGTTAATCATAAATTTTCATGCCACTATTTAGCTGAAGTTATAAATGTGATATAAAAACTAGGGTAAAAATAATTATAAACCAAATGTTTATGGTTAGAAGTAATTACTTAACCAATGAAAAAATATTTATTTAGGGTTGGTATATTTAAGTTTATTTATAGGGGCAACAAAAAAACGTCATAATTAATATGTTATACTATGTTTATTTAATAGATTTCTTAATTCTATGGATAAAATTTACTATGATGTCATGTAGTAAAGCAATTAGTGTTGGTAAATCAACGTGATATTATATAGAAATATATATTTGATTAAAAAGTAGATTCGCCATTATGGAAAAATTGAAATTAAAAATTGATTGTCGGGAAGGGCAGAAATATGAATTAAGACATCATATAGTTGAAATTACCAAATAGAGTTTATATTATTTTATATTTATATTACAAAACTATAAAAATTGAATTACTTCTTTTCATTTTCATATAAACGATTTTAAGGATCTTCTAGGACTACAAATTGTGTGGTATAAATTTAAAACTGACCAATGCTTTAGCAGCAATTATAATTCCTAATACTTATACTAAAGAATTCCTAATATAAATACCTAAAAAAAATTATATTCTTGTTCCGCATTCCACATTAATCGTTTCCCAATCACAAAATTTGAACTTTTTCCAACATTTTCCTAAAAATCATATATATACATATACATATAGGTACATATATGTAAATGTGATCAGATTAAAAATATTGATAAAATGATATAATGTACAAATTCTTGAGTGATGGAATTCTATATATATATATATATAATAAATTCTATTCCACACACAAAACCAACTCTGGCGGCGGCGCCAAATCACTCTCGGTCACAACAACTATGACCATTTTACATGGGTTTCGTATATATACAAAAAAAAATAATTTAAAGTAAAAAAAAATAATTCGAAAAGTAACTTAAAAGATATATTATAGCCATACGCTATAACATCGCAACCCTTTCAACTTATTTTTTTTTTTTAAATATATTTTTGTTTGTTGTGTTCCAAATGTTCTTAACCTGAAGCCTGGAGCATATATTTTTTTTTTGGTTCATTTAAAGTTTTCATATTCAAATTTATAAATCAATAAGAGAGAAAAAAAAAGTTTTTTAATGCGTCCAAAACCTTAAGGCACTTTAAAATGAATAATAAAATGGAATTTAGATCAGTGGTGAATCATGAGAATTAGACAATACTAATTGGCTAAACATTTAATTTAGGAATTTTGGACATAGTTGACCAAATTATTGTCCGGGTGGAAATGTTTTGCTCAAAATCATTTATCAAAAAAATATTTTCCTGGGATTATAGACAATAAAATCTAAACAAATTTCGAAAATTATCAAATTCCACAGTTATTGGTATATTATATCTAATTCAATGATATACTCTAATCCAGCCTCAAATCAAATTATTTCTAAATACCTTTCTGTTTAATTATATCTGACCAAATGAACGAAAAAAAAAACTATTATAAGAACTATCACCAAAATGAAAACAAGTTGATTCAATTTAGTTGTTTTGATTCATATTTAATCCCCCTGGCCCTTTCCTAAGCTTTTTTATTATTATTATTATTTTTTAAGACCACACTTTTTAATACACCACAATATACCTTCCATTATAAATTATACTCACTTACCAAAAGATGAAGAAAAAAAGATTTCATGATATTAAAAGTCAATTCGGCAACGATCAAATACAAAGATTCAACAGCAAAGAATAAACAAACTTTTTATATTTAAATGTGGATATTAATAGAGGTATATCCCAAAATCAATTCGGCTGGACAAACCACAAAAAAAAATTGGACCCAAATAACAACAATAACAAGCCAGGCTCAAATATTGAGGTGAAATAAAAGAATTTCAATTTTACGCAAAACTGAAAAATTGATACACTCGACTCGCTCCACCAAGAAACAAAAAAAAAAAAAAAACAAAGTCAGAAAGAATATTGAAAATGCCATCAGGTATAATATAAATGGGAAAAAAATTAATTTGTCATTGAAAATAATTTTAGGATCAAAGGATACCGTGTCACCAGTTTATTGTCGTTGTCTCCGCTATATAGTAAAGTATATACCCAAACAATGAAAGATTTTTAATAGGAGGAAGATAGTGGCGCATAATGTTAAGATCAGATGAAGTTTCTTAAATATTTTGATATTATTGCGTGGTGCGGTGGTGGAGAGGGATCATCAAAATTGAAATGACTATAACCCATTAGCATTTTGGAAGGTTTTTTTGTTGTTGTTTTTTTTTATTGTGTTAAGAAAAGAATCTTGTTGAGATGGTATGTATCTGTGTAATGCATTTTCGAGTGGATCAATTTGTATTTTGAGTATGTTGATTGGTTTTTTTTTTTTTTTTTTGGAAATTACAATTTCTTTGCAGATGGGTGATCTTTGTGAGTGATCGAAATAACATGGATTGGAAATTTTTTTTCATTTTTTTATGGTTTCGTTTTGGATTAACATAAAGAAATGCGCTTGGATTTTAGTATATTGAAAGTTTTATAAATTCACAACGAAATTGCTGCGCTCAATATTTAGATATAGAAAGTATAAGGAAAAATTTTAATTTATGTTATTAATTTAGTAAATTTTTAAAAAATACTTTTTACGAAAAAAAAAAAACAAAATTAGATTAATGAAATAGAAATTATCTTAAGAACATTTTTCAAATAAAACTAGAAATGTGATTGGAAATCAGCAGACTTTGATGGATTTGAAATCCTTTCATATATAGTTAAAAGATATTATAGGAAAGCTAATATTTATTAGCTCTAATATAGACCCAAAATCTACTTGTCCCTCAGCCCCAATATATCCTAATCTTATAAGATAAGAAAATATTTGATAAATGATGTCAATAAATAAATAAAATTATGAGAAATATCTAAAAATAAGAAAAACCCACGAATTACATTTAAAATATATGAAAATTTATTTAATATACCCTATTTTTTTTTGTTGCCCCAGACAAGTGCCAGTCCTATACCGTATTCCATTTAATGTACACAAAAATTATAAACATTTATAATATTTTAAGAGCTCAAAAAGTAATTATTACATTATGAAATTATTTTATTACAAACTTAAATGGAATTTCTATTTCTTTTCCTTTTTTTTTTTGATCTGCAAAGAAAATCAAAATTTTCTAGACAGACGACTTTTCCCAAATTTTGTCTGATGGTTTTATTCAAATATGTCAATTGGAAAATTTAAAAATTTAATTTTTGTCCTTGAAAAATTAAAAAAAAAAAAAAATTCTATCAATTATTTGCTGCGGCATTTTCTTTGTCTCTATCTCAATATCATTGCTATCATCATTAACATCATGATTTCTTCTTTATTAGATACAATAAAAATATTAAAGATTTCGATGCTGCTTTTGTTTTTTTTATTACTATCAACTCGTAGAATCATTAAAACGAAAGACAAAACATGCGCCCGAATAATTAAATTCTTTTCAAAAAATTTCAAAATTTTAAAAAATCTGAACAAGAAGAAAAGAATTTAAGGAATTAAAGTATATTTTTTTTTTAACATTTTTTAAGTGACTCATTTTTTTTATAATAGTGTAAAAAATTTGTTTTCAAATTATCATAAATTTTATGACGGGTTCAACAAAATAATATAAAAACCATCAATCCTATAAATGAAATTTGATATTGATTATTTATAGTGCAATAAATCAATAACTTTTGTCAAATATGTAATACGTCAGTTTCCGAAAATGGAATATATAAATTAGTAAATATTAAATTTTTCGATTTAAAGTGATATTAAACTTTAATTAGTGAGCCATTAATAATTGATTCAAAATTATTCGCTAAAATATTTCAAATTAATAAACAATTTGGTCCTGGCAAGAACTAAAGAATTTATACCATCGATTAAATGAGTAAACTATTGCCTCGGATGCTAAAAATATTAAATTTCAGTAAACCAAAATAGTAATAAATAATCATTAGCTAAAATATACTAATCCTGTGAAGAATTTTTCTTTTGTCCTTGTTTTTCCATGATTTTGTTATACCAAAACTTGATTATCTATGCCCTAATATAGATAACCTTAGATCAAATTACCTAATTTCATTACCGACTATAATCTTTTATATCTGATCGTGCACAACAATCAATAATAACATCATTTTTACTTATACAAATAAAAATGACTCGCGATTGTATATATTTTCCGTCATTTATAAAAGATTATTAATTCATGATGATAAAGGATCAAAAACGAATTTTGTGTAAAACAGGTAGTCAAAGTATGTCCTCCAAAAATTATGATAATATAATTTTGAAGGTGTATTTTTTTGTTTGTTTGTTTGCCTTCCCTAATTGGAGGACCTCATATGGTTTTCAATCAACAGATAATTTCTAAAAAAATTTTATCATCAACAAGTCATCCATATGTGTGATCTTTCACCACAGGGTGCCAACTAAAGATATGATATTATTTTGGTAAAGAAGTTAAACGAAATAAATAATTTAATTACTTATAACGCCATGATTAATTCAAAATATCGTTTTTTTTATTTAAAAATTATTTAATTTTTTTCGTAATTTTGTTATTTGGTAAACATATTTTGTGGTATACCAAAACCGCAAAATGATAAAAAATTGCCATAAAATTTTTGATAAGAAATTAAATATTCACTATACATACTTATAAAAATTAAAATAGAAAATTTGTAAATTTGTATAATTAAGAATAATTTAATCGCGTATTTAACATATAATAATGAACACTAAACTGATAATAATAAAGATAATTAAATAGATTTTAATATAGTAAATAAGGAAAATTAATGATGCGACTTGTTAAAGTGTTAAAACACTATGTAATAATAATGTGCGGGTTTAGAGTAAAATTCGCGTAAACCATAAACAGACATAAACATTTTCCAATTGAGTAACTACTGCCTGGTGTATAAGTGAACATTATTGTCTGATGGCGGAAATAAATTTTAAGTTTTCAATAGAGGAAAATTTTTAGAAGTATACAATAATGCACAATATGTATAATAATAATGAATTAAAAAAATAAATAATTATTAAAGTGATAAATTTGAAAATTTGTAAATGAAAGAACAAGTTTTACCTGCATAAATTTGAAAATTTTATACAAACAAACAAAATACGCAGGTGAACTGGAACAGTTCATGTGCGAAATTTAAAAAAAAAATGTTGTTTTTGAAAATATATATAGTATATCTTATTTATGTTTCTGAAAATTTTAATTTTAAAAATTTTATATAATATTTCCAGTTTAATTTTTTCTTATAAGCATAAATTTCACTATTTAATTACATACTTTTATTGGTATAGAAAAATTTTAAACTATAAGAAAATAATTCAAAAACTTTGATAATTAATTTTATGTACAAATAGATTATATGTATATAGTGACAAGGAATTTTCCATTTTATTTTAGATTTTATGGTTAACTTGAATTTTGTCTACAAAATTACTTGAAATTTTTAGAGTATATAATTGAAAATCAATAATCTTTGATGTTTGATTATAGTTTCTCAAAATGACTAAAAAAATTTATAGTAGCACATTACACAAAGTATTCTAGGTTAGGTTTGTAGCATTAAATAATTGTGTTATTTCTTTAGTAGAAATTTTTTATTAATGATATCATTCTTTTACCTTCAAAACCAACCATGTCACTCAATTTGACCACAACTATTAATCACAAAAGATTAGTATTCTCGCGTATATAAGTAAAGAAATAGCTTAAATATATGAAATACCCAGTTAAAATATACGCAAGATTCAGTATGAAGGTTCAAAAAACTAAAATACCGAAAAATTTTACATTTCAACAAATAATATTTAACATATCCTTTCTTTAGATTTAGAGTTTTCTTAAGAGTTTGAATTAAAATTAGAAATTCAAAAAATTTACATTATGTTAAAAAAGTAAAAGAACACTATTTTGTCGTAGCTCAAGTGAATTGGGTAGACTCTATTCAATATTTCTGTAAATTTGAAATTCTGATAGATGACATTGTAGTATATAATTAATGAAAATTATTAAGTAAGTGACAAAATTTTGTGAATTATTCACAAACTTGTAATTTAAACAAAAGTAAAGTAAAGAAAATCATTTAACTTTTATGGATAATCAGATATTTGATTAAATATTATTTGACCTGGTTTGGAAGCTAAATGTATTCTATTTGCACATTAATTTTGTAATTTTCAACAAAAATAATGTTATGGTACATAAAAGCTGAAATTTTTAAAGAAATTCGAAATATGAGCATAATAGAATTGTACTAGTACTAAATTTAATTTGACCACACTTTATTATATTTAAGCTACAAAATTAGTTAACCATGAAATTTAATAAAATTATGTTGCACTCTTATTTGGACCTCATTGCAAAATTTCGCCAGGTACTACTAATACGCATAATATTGCACTTTTTATATACAGAATATATTACAATAGTATGATAATAAATTTATCTTGAATCCATTATCGACTCCAAAACAGGTCATACAAAATTTCAAACCCTTTTGGTGTATATATAAACAAATATATAAAACAATAAACACAATTGAAAACTGTTAAGCACACATTATTAAACCATAAATTTTATGATTTACTGCAGTGGAAAACCAACTTTTTGTTTTTAATTATTTCAATTTCGTTTAATAACTTCATAGTTTTTGTTTTTCTTTTATTATTTTATAGATGCATTATAATTTTTTTTTGTATATATGTATATGTGCTCGGATATGATCGTGGTGTGTGGTGTTATGCAAAATGTAAAATTATAAACATAGACTTATTATTACTACTACTACTGATAAAAGAGTTAGTGTGTAGCACATTTTCATTATGCACTTAAGTATATATATTTTCTTTATAACCCGATAATAATAATAAAATTTAGTGTTTAACGAGGGAACTTGTTTACCATTACGAGAAAAAAAAAGATAGATTAATTATGTTAAATAAAAATCAAATTTATATTAAAGCAATCTTAAGAATAAATGAACTCGTATACCATCAGGAATTAATTTTTGTTAAATTTTCGTATTTTGAAGTGGTATAACTCGAAGGAGCAAAGGGACAGACGAAAATTATGCTCAACTGAAGTGATTAATTTATTTATTAATATTTATAATACCATAGTTAAAATTTTGATACTGTAATTGTTGGAGGAAGTTTGGGTAATCTAACAATTGCGAACAATTTCGATATTTCTGTCTAAAGATTTCTTATAAAACGAGAACAAACTTCAATAAAATTTAGTAGTCTAACAGGGAAAGACATATCGCTAAATAAATTTCTCCTTTAACAGACAGAACAGAATTCTGTTCTGACTTCTTTTAACAGAATAATTGGCAAAATTTTGTAAAATCTAAATCGTATTTCCTAAAATTTTTGTTAAAGATTTAATTTATTTTGTAAAAGTCTAATTGCCTATACTAAAAGTAAGAATTTTCAATCAAATTTTAAATCGAAATTAAGATTTTTATCATTTACTTTGAAATTTTCAATATTCTTTAAGAAAAATTTAACATTTAAAATATAAACAATCAAAAATATTAGTCACTCATTTCATTTTTACAAAAAACAAAAAAATGCATTAATTTCTTTAGTATATAAATTTACAATCACCCATAACAAAACCGCTTCTAAAAGACTTTCAACATAAATTTCCATAGACAACATAAAAAATAAAAATAAAAAACTTACATAAAATTTTTTTTAAAACAAACAAAAATCAAATAAATTTCTTGAAATTTAAACAGAAAAAAAACCGCACAAGAAAACAAAAATTTCATAATAAAATCCTAAATTGAATCAATTAATAAAGGTGTCATCGCAAACTACTAAAAATGACACTAATAAAAAAAAATGAACGTAGAGCAGCAGCGGATCGCGGTCTCTAATAAAATATTATTTTTGTTTGTTTGACTTGAAAGATTCGCCAATTTTCGAAGAGGCAAACTGATTAATTTTTTGGAATGTGTGATGAAAAAATTTCCGCGGTATTTCATTTATTTTTTTAGATCTAACCGCGACTAATTAAAAATTAATTTTTGTTTTTATCAAAAAGGACTTTCAATAAAACAAAAAAAAAAATCGAAATTGATTTTATAATTTTTATAAGACGGTAAAATAATTTTACTTTAATTTTGTCTGCAAAAAAAATTTTGTTTGTTTGTTTCATAAATAAATTATTAAAAATTAAAACAATTTCAAAGGAGCAAAGAAAGTTGAAAATTATATAAATAAAAAAGGTCACAGCAAGTGACCGGATATTTGTCGCCAATTTATTTATTTATTTTTTTCAATGTCCTTTTTGACTTTGCAATGAATGTCCTTTTTTCGCTTTAACCAAACTAAAAGGTAAATTTATATTTTGAACAAAAATTTTTTGTGTTATGCAATACTCCAAAAATATGCAATTAGCACATCTATAGTCGTGTATGTGACTATATGGGCTGCATGGGGTTAGACAGGTATTGTGTCGCCTATTTTTTTTTCCACTTTTACAAAGTAAAATTGTTGCGTAACTGTTGTACAGGTATAATATTATTGTAACTTTTTAAATTTATGACAGTCATAAAATTATTTCTGTCATAAATTAAGGGCGCTTCGAAAATAAAACTGAAAACAAAATCCATAAATTTCGAATGTAGAAAAACAAAAATAGAAATAATTTTAATGGTTAGTCACAAACGTATATAGTAGAGTTATAGTTAGTCCTTAAAGTCAAGGACAATTTATATAATAGAATTCTTTTCTTTTTTGTGGTGGTCATATTTCCTTTACAATTTTATCTTTCTAGCAAAAATTTTATGTTGTCGGTCACAATTTTGTTTTTTTGTGTTGCAGATAAAAATATAATAATAATTATTATTTTATAATACAATTGTCTAAAAAATCTCGAAAGTTTTATCAGTGGAACATGTGCTTCCGGATTCTTTATAATAATTTTCTGATAACAAAAAAAAAAAGAAAAAAATATTATAAATTTTAATTTTTTTATCAAAATGATAAGAAGATTTCTGAACAAAATCAAACGCCCACAGATTTTCCATTAGAAAATTTTAATCATTTAAAATAAAAACCAACTAATTTAATCATTATTAAATTATAATATTGCGTTATGTGCGTTTTTACACTTTAAGTACGATGAAAAAAAAAATACAAACTTCTTGGAGATAAACAAGTTTTGAAAGTTTCGTTTTTTATATACATTTTTTGATTTATAAGATTTCTAACTAGAATTTCGTTGGCTATTAAAAAGAAAATTAACGATGCTCATGTAATTTAAAAACAAATAAAATAATTTATTATCATTTCGTTTTGATAGATTTTTGAATTTTTAATGTTAAAGTTACAAGAAATTCTTTTTGGGGAACTTTAAAAATTTAAAAGTTTTGTTAATTTGTTAATTTTTGTTAATAAAAAAGTATTTTCAGAAGAATTTTTTTTTACAATTTCATTGGAATTAGGTCAAAATTTTAGGAATTAGGTTTATTATATATAGAGAAAATAGTTTATTTGAAAATTAAATGAAAATATAAAATTAAAAATAATATTGACTCGTAGAAGATTCGTAGAATAAAAGATATCTTCACTATATAATAACGTTTTGGTATAATTCTGCCAAATATAAATTACAAAGTTAATTTAAAAATCATGTAAGAGAAAGAGAATTTGGTATATTTAAATTGATTAAGTTTCGTTTATGATTGTGTCTATAAATACGTTTTAATTAGTACGACTGTCAATACAAATTAAATATTATTAAATTAGTAGGAAATTAGTAGAAAAATAAACAAGTTAAATTAAAATTACTATGAACTTTTTAATAGTATTTTTTTTTAACAGAACTTTTTGTAGGTATACTAAATTTGTACAATTCGTTATAATTTAATTTATATAAAGAAAGTTATTAGAGAGAAGAGGAAATTTAATCAAATATCTAAAAACCATAATTAAATATAATTTTGATTCTACCAGAAACTTTAGTGAAATTTAGAATTCGAAAAGAAAATGACCCGTCGGAATATTACTTACCCACCCAGTAAAAAGTTTATATAATAGTAATCCAAAGTTTTGCTCAAAATGTTGAAATAAATTGTTGATATAATAATATTTTGGAATGTTATTCGTTTGTCTAAATTTCATTAATTAATTAAATCAAATTTATTTTTCTTTAATATTCCACTTAATCTTAAAATATCAATATTTTCTATCAATTTTTTTCCCTCTAATTTTTCATGTAATCATTATAATTAACATAATTTTATTCACATTTCCAATTAAATTTAATTTTTTTTCATAAATTAATTATATTTCTTAATAAATTTTAATTATTTCCATTTAATTTTATTTTTTTAATTTTAATATTTTAAAATATTCACAATAATTTTAATATTCATTTTAATTAAAATAATTTTTTAATACTTTGAAATCCTTTTTTTTAATTATTTTTAATAATAAATTTTAATTAAATTATATTCCATTTTTTCTCTTTTAATTCACAAAAAATGAAATCAAAACTGATTACGTCACAGATAAACGAGAAAACTTTTTTGGAAATTTGCGTAGCAGCTTAAATAATGTTTAACACTCCGAAACCGAATTCGAACTGGTCAAATGTATTTTTATTTACACAAATAAAACCGGTGTTCTGTTTAACTACTGTGTGTGTATCGCGTTTCGATAAAAAAGCAAACAAACATACAACAACTTATCGTATTCTGAAATTGGAATATAATAGAATCCTGTTGGGGCGTCCAGTCGTCGTATTGTTAATTCAATTTTTCGTTTTTGTTTTTTGTTTATATTCAATACATATAAAATATAATTTCAATTCATTTTTTTTTTGTGATGGTATTTTAGGTGCTAATAAGAAAAATCGATAACAGAGTGGGAGTGGACTTATTATGGATGGATAAAATAATGTCGACAAAATCAAGATTTTTTGAACGCACCCTTTTTTAATTGTTTAATTCGTTTGTAAAACAAACAAACAAAAAACACTTGAATGTATGTGTGTATATGAAGTAAAATGTTAAAATTAAATGTTAAATTAAAAATGTTAATTTTTTTGTTAAAGTGAGGTAAGTACAAATATTATAATTTTCCGGAAATGTTAAATTTTGTATTAATATTTCAAAAATTTACTTGATGTAAGTGAAACAGAAGAACGATTATGATCGATGTCCCGGATTTGGACATCATCGATTGTTTCAAACCATAAATTCTACCATCTAGGTCCAAATTTTAAATTTAATTTATGCTTCTGGCTCAAGTTAATATTTTGAATAGAAAGAATACAAAAATGGAAATCATTTCAAGGTTTCACTTCTAACATTAAGCACGTATTTATATATTCAAAAAAAAAAAAACAGTCTCTAAATTCTAAAAATTAAAATATACTATTAAAATTTTGCAATTCAACTGTCTACAATTTCATATGAAACGACAAATTGCAATTTCTTTTAAAAACATAATTCCTGTTTGTTTACTATGGTAAATAACTTCTTTTTTCTTCGTGTACGTTACATTATATTCGGCATGGAAGCTTGATTTGCAGCAGCCCAACATAAAAAACCAGTTTTTCTTTAATGATTATGAAAAAGTAAACGAGTTAAACTTATAAGATTGTGTTGGTATTATTTAATACAAATAAAAAAAAACAAAATTAACTTCAAAATAAAAATCAAGATAAAAAAAATGTACCTATGTAATTTTAACTTTATGAAGATATATTTGAGATATGCTAAATTGCGCATATAAAATATGGGTGGAGTTATGATTATAGATACGCCTTTATATTTATTTATAAGATATCCATACTCGATTGTTTTTATTTTTCGATTTATGTTTTCACTTATCTATGGTTGGTAATCGCCATTAAATATTTGTTTAGAAGATATTTTCCATTTATATTATGGGGGGGAAAATAAAAAAACTTTCAACCCGAAAAAGAGCAATGGAGTCGACAATATAAAAAATTCATTATACTAAAAAAGCTTATTTTATATTCGAGCTTTTTAATCATATTTATTAGAATTTTTTTCGTATACATAAGAAATTTTATTATCTTAAGTATATAATAAAAATTATATCAGATATATATTTGATTTATATTATGAAAAGCCCTCCAATCATTAATATTTTTTATATATCTGCTTTACAACTTCTGTTTATTATTCATTAATTTAATTAAAATATGAAAAAAATGCAAAACTATAGAACCGATCAGTCTCAAATTTCGTGTAAAAGTATTTCGGGGCCCGGAAAAGGACATACAGGCATAAATCATAATGTAAATTATTTTTTTTCTATTCAGATTCACTAATTTCATGATTAAATTAC
Organism: Empis stercorea; assembly: GCA_949752835.1. Classification (NCBI taxonomy): domain Eukaryota; kingdom Metazoa; phylum Arthropoda; class Insecta; order Diptera; family Empididae; genus Empis; species Empis stercorea. Next base: position 1,092,392 of record OX457086.1, read on the forward strand.
CCATACTAATAAAATTGTAATCCTTTTCTATACCATTAAAACTCCTACCTTATGAAATATTGCAATTGGTGCGATGTAGTTTTGTAATTGATATCATTACTATCGTCAAAATTACTGAGTCTTCAAAAGTACAAGTTTTCATCTTATCCTTGTAATATTTTGACTTAAAAAGTTTTCCTTTAAAGCCCAGAAACAGTTTTTCAATTAGAAAATTTCTTCTATATAGCAAAATACTCGCAGAGAAAAGACATTAAAAATATCAACATTAAAAAGTTTTCTAATTTTCCTTTCGAATTGTTATTGTTGACTCTGTTAAAATAATTTTCTGTACTATATTTAATATACTAACATAACTTTTAATTTATAAATTATTTATGTGGTTGTCGGAACTTAACCACATAAAAAACATAATATTCTATATAATAAATTTGTAATTCCAAACAATTAAAATTAATTATTTTCCTTATTTTGTTATCAGAGTATCATTTAATTAAATATTTTACAAGAAACATTTTACATGTAATTTTTTATAGTATGCACAATAACTTTTTAATTAAACCTTAAAATGGTTTTATTATTATTATTAAACGCAACTTGTTATCTATCACAGAACAAGAATAATAATCTATTATAATTTAATTATATAAAGTTTTATCAAACAAAACTATATTTAATTTACACAAATTAAAACGTTTTTATGCAAATTAAGTGTTTCTGGTTTCCCTTTTCTATAACATTTACTATATAATGAAATTGCTTTAAAAAGTAAAATTTATGTTTGGAAGTTAGAATTTTAACTATCACAAAACTCTGTTTTTTTAATTGCTATATTTACTATTTTGTTAATTTTTAATACAAAGCAAACTTTATGAAATTTGTCACCGAAAATTAATTATATATTTTATTAAAAAAAATTTGTAATTAAAAATTTGTACGAATTTTAAAAATAAATATTGCAATATAAATTCAAAATTTTGATAAAAAAATGAAATATGTTAATTAATGTTTTCAAGACATAAAATTTACACAGATATTTATAGGAGAAAATGATAAAAATTTTCTTACTCCTTGGTCTTACATTAAAATTGATTAATGGAAATCTTTAAAGAATAAATTTTATATTTATTTCCAAGAAATTTTCATAAAATTCTAAGAAATTTTATGGATATTCCGAGAAAATAAAAAGGAATCTCTTTACAAATGACTTTACTATATATATATATATATATAGTATATTATACTATATATATAAAAAGGGAAAAAAAGCAGAGACAAGAAAAACAAATTTATATCTTGCCGACAAAAACAAATCAACGAAGAGTTCATCTTTATTTATCGTAACCGAAAATATATAATCTAAAAAATTTTCGAAAATCTTTTTAATATAAAAACCTAAAAGATATGTCATCACATATACAATATACGTTTAACATCATTTCGTTACACTGAAAAAATTAATGGTCCAAATTATCATATAATCATAATTTGATTATTTGCATATATAACTTTGCACTGAAGCCTGTGTAACATGCAATTTGTTTGAAGAAATCACTATTTAGTACAAAATATTTCAAAAAATCCGATTAAACATCAAATATTCCAATTAATTCAAATAATACTTAAAGCACTGTCCAATTCAATTTTCTCTATTTGAAATATGTATTGTCATAATAAATTATAGAATTTGTAATACTTTCAGCTCACAGTGTATGCCCTGCAACTTACATCACAGACAGTCCGAATAAAAAGGCGAGTCCAAACTGACGCCTCGTGCCATGTACTCCACTAATGCATTCGAGGACAAAAAGTGTCCAAAATTAAGATAAGAGATTCCGAATTCTTATTTCAATACCATATATTTTTTCCAACAAAAAATCCCGCGCATGAGAGTATTAGAATATATATATGGGATGATGACGCCGCGGAAGAATAAAAAAAGAACATATATATATACGTTTTTTTGGGAATGTCCAGCTTGCTTAATTTGTGTTCCTATAGGCATAGGAAATAATGTTTTTTTTAAATTTTTGTTATCAGTTTCAGCGGTCAAAAAAATATCAAAGAAATTTATTACCTTTTGAAGAGAGGGAGGAAAGGGAAACCATTACATAGCATGAAAATGACCATAACAATATACATATATATACAAATTTGGTGACTGAAATTCCTAAATTCATAATATACATTCTTTTGTGGATGGAATATAGTCAGGCGCCACATTGGAATTAAAAAAGTTTAATATACAAAAATATTTTTAGGGTGCTTATAAAAATGGAAGTAATAATACTATGCGTGTTTCAAAGGAAGTACAAAAATATTCAAAATGTCAGCTTTATGTTTGTAAATATTAAGGATGGCTTTTTGTCAAAAATGTCAAAAATAAATTATAAAAAAGGACATATAATAATGCGTTGCTATATATTAATTAAGTTGTAAGAATTTATTCATACAACTGTGCATTTTAATTATTTTTGAAACCTGCTGCCATATTTTAGATAGTTTATTTGTTTAGTTAATAATCTTAATGTTGCACTTTAATATCACATTTTTTAATATAATATTTTTTTATTTTGGAAAAAAAATGTAATAGAAAAGGACTAAGGCATATAAAATAAATAAAAATGGTTTTATGGCTAAATGTATTAGATTTTTATTAACTCCATCAGTTTAAGGATATTTGCAGTATCCAGTGATATTAAATTTATCAACATGAAATTTCAAATAAATTACTACATTTTATACTATTTTAAAAAGTGGACTTCAAAACCAAATATTTAATGTCTCCTCTCTTGATTTTCTGATTTATTTAAAATTATCAGAATTAAGAAAAAATCTTATTAATTAACAATTATTTTCGTTCCTAAATGATCCATTTTTCAACTCTCCTAAAATAATTTAATCAAATCCTTTAGAAAATCTATATAAATCCTTCATTCTCCCCTATTATCATTTCTTTACTTTTCCATATTCAATTAATTTAAATAAAAAAGACAAAAATAAAAAAAATAATACATTTTTTTGTTTTTTTAAATTATTAAAATAATAATCAAAATTTTCAATCACATTCCATTCGATCTGCACTTAAGATTTCTTTAAATTCTATCATTCAGTCTTATAAAAAATTTATACTAATTAAAAAGCAGAATATTTATAATAATATCACAATAAATATATACACTATTGGTATGAAGGCGCCACTTAAGATTCCACCGACAACACAACACAACACAAACGAAAACAGAAATTCTCCATTGTAGTATATTATAAGAAGAAAAAAAAAAATTTACTTACCTTTTGAACATTTCGAATGTAAAAAGATCTTTCGAACAAAAATATTGCCCGCCCAGCTGAAATGATCACACAAACCTTTTCTTATACAACAACACAAAAAAAAATCAACTTGAAATCTGACTATTAATATATATTTTTTATTAAAAGTCTATACTAACATTAGCCGCCACTGTTACAAAGCAATGAAAAAAAGTCAAACTATTATTCAAAAACTAGTATTATGTATATTCACCCAGCATCGCGAAGGTACGTCATCATATGAGCACAAAGTATATTTTCTATATATATTTAAGATATTTATTTAACGAAAAGATAATTTGTTTATAAGGCTTTATGCATATCTGAAGTGCATTCGAAATGATCACCACATAAATCTTTGGCACGATCAATTACTTTTTTATTTATATTTCGTGTGCTTTTCAAGCTATAAATACGTTCTGCTATAGTATATATAGATTGGTGTTTTAACTAATGTATAATATATCTTATGGTGCACGAAATTGCAAAAAAAAAAATGTGAAAATTGATATGCAGATTTATGGTAATCAAAAATTAGGATTCTTTTCTTTTAGCTGGAAAACATTTGTTTAACAAATAAGAAGAATTTTGGATAATCTGTTATGTTTTGGTTAGGGTATAGTTTTTACGAAATTCAATTGAAAGTTTTCTTAAGTTTTTAAATAGTAAAGTAAAAGTAATTTTTTTAATTTACCTCGTTAGGTTTTTAATATAGAAATATTGGACAGATTATATGTATATGTGATAATTTTCGAAAAATTCGTGCCCTCGTCATTTATTGAGTATCCTATACACCTAATAACTTACTATTTTTATAATTTTATACATATTTAAATTATGCACTTGAATTAGAAATTTTCATTAAATTCCTTAAAAATTTACAGAATCTTTTCTACTTCGATTGTATCATAAACTTAAAAAAATGTATATACCATAAATTTTATACCAAAATCAATTGTGTTTTTCCAACTTAAATATATTTCCCAATTAATTTTATAGAAGCTTTTCCCAACATTAATTGTCGCATATATAAATATAATTGAAATCCTGTCAATTATCATACCAATATACCTATATCAGCATAATATACTTTCCATTCTAATATCTTAATTAATTCATTCAATTCATTACAAAAATATCAAACTTGTTTATTTTAATAGTTAAATGGCATTCAATATGGTATATAAAAAATAACAAAATATTGTCATGGTTAGTTTTCCTAATTAACAATACTTCCAACCCATCAATGATAAGAGCTTAAACTTTATTGCTATATGACCAAACTACACAAGAAATAGTTCTCAGTATAATTACTGGTCTTTGGTAAAAGCAATACTCTGTGTGCGATAGTGTTTCTTTTTTTCAGATAATTTTCCGAATTGGTAATTTTTGAAATTATCAGAAAATTTTATTTGAAGTAAATAAGGTTTCAAATGGTTGCAATAAATTGTCGTGTTATATATAAATGCATAATATATAATGCAATTGCAAAGCTATATTTATGGTTAGCATAAATTATGAAATAAATGAAAAGGAAAATTGGTGACAGTAAACTGATAATTCTATATACAAATTCTGATTATAGGAAACTTTACATATATGTAGGTTACTGAATATTATATTGAATCTAATTACGCGCATTTAGCACGTAAAGGTCTTTGATGGATGTAGGATATTTTGAGCACAAACCACTATAGTACAATATGTACTATGTAATGATTTAGTTAAATTTTAAGGAGGAATCAGCAAAAAAGGCTTAAACTAAATAAGAAAAACGATTGTAATTATGCATAGTATAAAATTACTTATTACAATTTCAAACTATATGTTAATAAAATTAAGATAGATGGCGTTATTATTTTTCATGCACTCAAATAATATTAAAAGAACGAGTAAAACTATATTAAGTATTTATTAAAATTTTCAATATTTAATATTTAACACATTTAATAATTAAAGAAATTTTTTTTTATAAAATTTATCAAACCTTTACAAAATTCTAAATTTTTTTTCATCCTTAGTAGCTAATTACAACTTAAATTTTATTTTCTTTGGGTATAAGATTAAGTCCATTTATATACATAAATATATTAGTTCTTAATAATATTTGAGCGCTTTGGCTAATTTAGCATTTGGTATGTAATGTTTTGTATAAATAATAATTTAATTATTTGTAGATCTGTCTGGTATTCCAGTGCTTGTAATAACACTTGTCAATTCACCATTTGTAGTACGATTCTCATCAAGTGGTGGTACACTAAAACGAAAATATGTATATAAACATTTTGTAATGAAAAAATTTACAATATACTTTGTTGTGGTACTATCATCTGCATTTACTTACGTTTGGGTAACTTGTCTATTTAATGTATTTGAGTTTGGTAAATGTGGTGATTGACTTTGTGATGATGCTTCACAAACAACACCAGAATTTGTATAATGTTGATGAATTGGTGGACTAATTACTTGTGTATGATGAGATTGTCCTAATGATGATGATGGTGGTAGTATTGGTCCATGACGACTTATTGCTGAATGCGTTTCAATTGACATTAAATGATGATTAGCTACAGTTGAAATTGGTAAATCATCATGATGATTGGGACCAGATTGTACTTGTGATGGATATATTGTTTGATGTAACATCATACCTACAACAAAAATCAAATCATTAATTTAAATTTCATTTTTAATGTATATATACAACTAACTTGGTAATGTTGGTTTCATTGATCCATTTCCATTATTCTTTGGTTTACGTTTTCTCTTTTGAATACCCTCCTTTTTCATACTTAAAGGACGATGCATATTATGTAATTTAAAATATAATCCGCATGCATTACAAACTGGTTGACCATCATTGTTACGCCTCCAAAGTGTTGTTGATGTTGTTTTACAATTTGCACAAATTACATTATTCCTTCGGTTATTCGACAACGATGATTGGGTTTTTGGTTTTGATTGGCGTGCTGTAGCAGCACGTTGTACACTTACCGTATGCTGATGTACATTTGCTAGCTGTATTCGTATACAATTTTGACAGACCATATCAACGCTTTCTTTACGATCTAATATTGAACAACAAATACGACAATTACCATTTCCATTTGATGTACTAGCTTGATTATATGTTGCAGCTGACCATTGCATTTGACTAGGATATTCATCAGGAATAGCATACATATTAGCGAAATTATTATTCTATGGGAAATTAATTTGATTTTATGACAAATTTATTAACTAATTCAATATTTCTAATTACAAACTCACTATATTATATTCAGTAGTATTTGATGTCCAATATGGTGATTCAGTACCACCAGTTGAATTTGGATCATATGATGTAGTATTACTTTGAACAGTACCAAAATGAGTATTTGGTCGTACAATTTGATTTAGTGGCGGATCATTATTCATAAATAATGGTTTAACATTAACAATATCTGGTGTCACCGTAAATGGATAATTTAAATAATTCTCTGGTGCTGGTGCATGTAATGTAGCTGATGATCCTAAATTCATAAATGTTTTACCACCTTCTGTACCTAAACTAGATATATGCTGAGCATAATATTCAATTTGTTCACCATTTTGATCAATAATAATACGATGTGGATTATCATAACGATGATTCTCTGCAGCAAGCAATTGTTGTTGTTGCTGCTGATGTTGTTGTTGATGATGATGTTGATTGTGATTATGATGATTATTTTGATGAATTATTGATGATGTAGTTGGTACAGTAATATCACCACGACCAATACTAACTGTTGCTACTGTTTCAGATTGTGTTCCACCTGATATATCTGATGTATATAAAATTTGTTGACCATTTGTTGGTGAATCATCACGATCTTTATCTTCAGCTTTTATTAATTCACTTGTTTCATATACAGTAATCTCTTGAGAATTTTCATAATTATTATATACTTGTTGATGTGGATTATGTTGATGATGATGATGATGCTGCTGTTGATTATGTTGATGTTGTTGTAAACGTTCATCAGTACGTGGTGTCATTGCTACAATATCATTTGAATGATATTCTTCTGAATCAATTTCACCTTGATCATTAATTTCTCTAATTATAAATACAATAAAATAAAATCTTACAATAATTTTAATATATAAAAGAATAAAAACCTTAAAGTTCCTGCTGTTGTTAGGATGCGACGTTGTTGTCCTGGTACAAGTGATCTTGTAATTGAAGTTACAGATGATGGTGCAGATGATGATGTTGTTATCATATCCGTTGTACGAATAATAGTTGAATTAATTTCAGATTGTTCTGATGTTTGAATTTGTAAATTTTGTGGTGACATTTGTTGACTATTTTGTAACAAATGTTGTTGCTGCTGCTGCTGCTGCTGTTGATGTAATTGTTGTTGATGTTCCTCAGCAGAATTATTTAATTGATCCGACTGTGATTCATTTTTAAGATTTTCTTTTAATTTTATTTGGACAGATTTTTCAACTTCCATCTGTTAAAAAAAAATTATATATAGAATTTGTCATAAATTATTCGTTGCTTTCTTCGTTGCAGAACTAAATCTTTTCTACAATAATATTTTTAAGTTAAATATCATTTTTATTTACTAGTTTTTATATATGTGTAGATATTTTCAAATAGGTATATAATTCTGTATTTTGAGGTTAAGTCAATACATCACTTTTGTTTTTTTTTTATTTTTATGTTTTTGTGATTCAAAGCAGGAAATAACACAATATTTACATTAAACGACGTTTGTATTATAAAAAATCATATTCTGTTTATAACTACAATTTTTGTTTTTGTTTTTTTTTACTTTTCTTTCGCTTTGGCCGCCTAAATCCCTTACAAACATGACTGCACTATAAAAAATGATTTAAATGACAAAAAAAATATATTTATTTAACACTAGTCTAATGTCGGTGACACAATCAGAACATAAAAGACTCCAAGGTTTGATTTAGATTTTTCATTAGATTATAAGGTAATTTCCCTTTCGGTTTTATTAGTCGCAGTAAATTTTAAGTTTGCGCGCAGTAATTTTGATAGAAAATAATGATTTTTTTAAATATAATATGAAAAATGTTTTTCAATTCTGAAGAACTTTCAATTTTGATATAATCTTTGAATCATCCTTGAATCCCTGGCCAAATAGTAGCAACTTTTTCAAATTGATTATTTCCTTTTAATGAAAATTACTATTAGCGAAAAGCATTTTAATATCACGATTTACTAATATTTGGAAAGGTATGCATAGCTTATTATGACTAATCTATAATATAGTTATCAACTGAGACTGAGACCACTCTGGGTACAATTCTTTTAAATTGATAATAGACAATTTAAATTTCTATAATTAATAATAAATCTTATTTATCAGAATTAACCTTGACCAGAATTTATTTATTTACTAAAATAATGTTTTACAATTTGTTGAAAATTTTATTAAATATTTCACACTTTTTAACGAGCAAACACTTTTTTTTTATGATTATGATAGATGGGCTTTAATTTTTAATAGAAATATGGGCACCAAAAATAATATAAATATAAATTCTTACAATTATTATTACTAATTTTCGGTAATATTTTTTTCACTTCCTTCCTGTACTCTAAATATTTTACGAGTTCATTCATAATTTTTTTCTACAAAAAAAAAAGAAATCTGTTTTACCTACCCAAAAAATAAATCATCTTCCGACGGAAAAAAAATGATGCATTGAAAACTAAGTTAAAGTCTTTTGTATATATTAACCCAAACCCAACTATATAAAATATCAATTAGAAGTTTACTTAAGAGGATCGTCAAGATCATATATGTATGTAGGTACGTTTTTTTGTTTACGTCAATATACCAGGTAAATGTATAACTGTTTAACATATTAAATTTAATATACATATATGACACCGCAATGAATAATTTTAAATAATATTGACCTAAGCGAAGGTGGAAAGGAAGGAAATGACATCACAAACCAAAAAAAAAATCGAGACACATAAATAATAGGAGTAATAAATAAAATTTAGTAAATTAGTCACTAAAGTTTAATAATTATTAACATCATGACTAAATTGTAAGTTAAGATGTCCAGTAAATGTGGGCATAAATAAAAAAGAATTTGTAATTCTAGAATTTGTGACATCACAAAATGTAACGTAATTTTCGATATGTATATATATTTATAATATTATCTTTAAGATAATTCTTTTACCTAAAAGTTTTTGTATAGATAAAAAAATATTATAGCTATATTTATGTATATAACATAGTCAAATATCAGATATATTTATTATCTTGTTTTAGTAGTTATTACATAAAAAGATAAATGGCCACGCGATTTTTTAACTGTTATTATTATGAATTTTTACTAATTCCGGAATATTTTGTAGATAAATAAATAAAAATAAATAAAAAACACGTGTACAGGAACTAAATGATTTTATAGAATCAAAATGAATATACCAAAAAGATAATTTTCCTCGTCTCAGTATCTTCTTTTAAAGATTTTCTTCTACCCCTTTTTTTATCTCAAAAGAAAGGGTGCTATTAAAAGCAACCACAAATTTTGTTGTGCTCCTATCCTTAGAAAATGATAAAATAAATATGTTGCACGTAAATATTAAACGCATTAATTGTAAATTTCTGCAAAGGATCATTTCTCTTATTTCTCTGAGTCTATGCAATGAATTAGTGCAACTTCAGTTTAAAACTTTCAATGATAAAAAAAAAATTGATTCTTGGTTTTTTTTGGTATAACTTGAGCTACTTAAAAGATTTTTCAATTCTGTTTGCATTATTTTGTTACTAATAAAATTCTCCGTCGATAGACACCAAATTCAACATAGGGAGCCACTTTCTCGATCCAATAATCATATATACTCAAATTTAAAGATACAATAAAAAATCAAATATATTCTGAATAGAGACTTCAATCTTTAATTTCGTATATAGAACATAAATATCGAATAAAGATTTCTATATTTTTAAGCAACATGAAAAAAAAGATAATGATTACTAAATGGCCAATACAAATGTATACCAAACGATCATTAAAATGTTGAAAAACATAATTTACACCTGATAATTAAATTAAAATAAACTAATAACTTCATTTGAAACCAAAAGAAAAAAAAGAAAAATGATTTATAATTTCTGGTTAAATATTTATAGAATGGACAATTAAAATCTATATTTGATTGTGACTGTTTACAATTTTAATTTATTCGTAAATTTAATTTAATAAATTTAAAAAAAAAACCAGATTAGATAAATACCTACTTTTTGTTTTTGCCTACATACTTCAAAATCTCATCATATCAAAAAAAATAGTTTTTTTAAAATGAAGAACAAGATTAAAATGTTATCTATACTTAAAATTTTGGCAAAAGAAAACCTAAAATATCTTTATGTTAAAGCATTTAAAAAAATTTTTTGGTATATTTAATATTTCAGGTGGTTTTAAAAAATATCTTATCAAAATTATAGAAATTTTTGATATCTTTTCAAAAAAAAAGATTAAACATTTTAACAAAAAGCATAACAAAAATTCTATTCTTTATTTAAACATTATTATTATGATTACTTTCACTTTCAAGGACATTTTTTGTGTTTTAGATTAATACATTAACACATTTTTAGTTTTATATTATCTGAAATTTTTTATTTTCTGTTTTCATTAAGAAAATTTATATTATTTATTTATGCAAAAAGATAATAATTCATTCATTCAGAAATTTGAAAATATTTTTGATATAATTTAATTATAGTCAGTTTACAATTTTATATTTTTTATGCTGGTAAATGATAGTAAGATGGAAAATAAACAAATTAACTAATCTAACTAATCTAAACGTTTTTTAGTAATAATAAATAATTTTCATTGAATTTGAAACAATTTGTGATTATTTGTATTGACTTCTTTTTATAAATTTATAAATTATCTCGAGCCAAAAGATATTTCACAGTAGAAACTAAATTAGTATCCTTATATGTGGAAAATTGATGTTTTTCCAATGACAATTAAATATAATTTTGTATACAAAACTATTAAAAAATTATTATTACCAACTCAAAATAATAATTTCCTTAAATTACTTTTAAAATGACTCATCAGCTTTGATTTCTCTCCTATAGCTGAAATTTATATGAATGATATAATCTTGCGTAACAAAGATGACGTTTCATATGAATGGCGTCAAATTTAAGGCGGTCGAGCAATTAACGCCGTCAAATAGATCATTCCTCTCCAAAACAAATTTCCTACCTGGATAATTAAACACAAAAAATATCCTTAAACCATAAATTTTCCCAAAAAAAGGAAAGAAAAACGACATATTCAGTGAGTAAGGATTCTGAAATGAGAATTTGTTCTTCAATTTCATTCAATTATGTTATGTGACCTCTCTAATGACTTTATCAATAATATTTATCGTTATCCTTAATCACGATGATGGGCAACCAAAGTAAAAATAGAAGACAGGAAATTGTTGCAACACATAACCTAATATAAGTAATAAAATAGTTAAAGTCATGGAATTAGACACGCGTCCGTTTTTAATTCAATTTTATTATACCTTAAAAAAATTATTTTATTTTATGTTGTTTCGAAATCATTGATTTATCTTTTATTTTATTGGTTCGGATTTTTTTTTTTATTTGTGGGTCATTTAAGTTTTTTGGACGCTTTATTATATTCACCAATATAAATATCACAAAACTGATAACAGGCATTAAACCCAGCAGGCTGATAAGAGAGGGTGGTTTTTTTTTCGTATTTATTTTATTTGTGGATTTTTTTTTGGTTAATATTTTTTTGGGCGGATACAATAAAATTGAAAATAAAATAAAATAATTAATTAAAGTTAAATTGACCTTCCATTTTATGAAATTTTTTAATTTATGATTTTGAAATGTTTTTTTTTTAAATCATTTTTTAAGTTATTACAGCATTTAACTAGTCTTTTAATATATCAAATTTAGTCTTTTTAAACTTCAAATTAGTCTCTTTAATTTATACTTTATTTAGTTTATTTAATATTTTTTGACATTTTTAGTTAAATTCATACAAAATTCAATAAAACTAAAAACTATATTCCACTTTTATTTTAAAATGAAAAAATGATGAAAATTTGATTTATATTTAAATAATTATTTATATATTAATCAAAAAACATAAATTCTTTGTTGGTTATCCCAGTGAATTTTGTTGCTAATTTTGGTTAGCATCATAATTTCTAATAAATGGTTAATTATTTATGTCCTACTTAACTACAGTTTTATTCAATTATTTTACGAATTTAATAAAACTAAAAAAGCTTTGAAGTTTTATGGAATTCATTTTTTAATTGTATTGAATTGTAGGCGCAAAATTTATGCAAGGAAATATTGTAAAATAATTTCCCGTCCTGAAATAACAAGGATAGAGCCGGATAGAGTCCATACACCTTAAAAACTAAACTGGCATTTTTTTCACACAATAAATTAAATACCGTATAAGAAATTTCTTACTATTTTTACTACAACTTAAAAAATTAATAAATTTAATAATTAATTCTAATTGAAATGAAATATTGTTAATTTTTATTAATAAATTTTGGTCAACTTATCAAATTTTATACTTATTTTTTTGTAATTACACTTCTTTTTTAAAATGTTATTTTCCTTATGAAATTTTAATTAATCAATAATTAATATACACACCTTTTTAATCATTTGTAATCCTTTTTAGTTATATATTTAAACAAAATAAATTTAATTTAGATTTAGATTTAGTAAATTACTAATTTAATTTTTAATATTCAGAATAAAATGTGACTATTTTAATAAGAAAAAAAACCGAAAGGAAAAGATGAAAACTTTTTGAAGAAACAAATTAATATACTAAATAAAAAAAGTAGTAATTTAAAAAAAAACTTATAAGCTTATATCGGATTTTTCTGTATGATCAGATTGAGGCACTATTTTCGATTAAGTTCAAATCAACCATAGAATTTCCAATCAGAAAATTTAACCGGGAACTTTATATACATTAGTATGTGTTATCTTATCTATATATCTTTACCCTTTACATTTATAAGATACACTAGATTATGATGAACGAGTATGTATACATGAACATATACAGGTAAAATGGAAAAAAAATAGTATATTACCAAATTATGAATTCACTCTCTAAAGTCAATAAAAAGTAAAATAAAGATGTGTTAATGGATACTAAAACACTTAATATATATATATATATTTATATATATATATTTAATATTGATTATATAAACACTTGTAATTTTAACTTTTAATACATATTTAACTGAAGAGAAAACATTATATTTAATGTAGAACTTTTACTTAAAATTAAATGTTATAAATAGTTTAACAAGTTATGATCTCATAATTTTTCTTCACAATTGCATTTGAAAAGGCTATACTTTATGCCCATATAAAATTTAGCACCTAATAACAGTGGTGGATCCATTTTGGTTATATATAAATTCATCTGACAGTAAATCGTACTTTTCTTTTTGGGGGATTTTACCAAATTAATTGGAATAAAAAATTCTTTGTTTAAGAAAATTATTCAATTATAAAAACTAGTAAATTTACTTAACATTACTATTTATAATATAAATTTTAACTTATTTCTAATCATATAATTAATATGCATATTTAAGGATCATAAAAATTAAAAATGTTTTTTGTACCAAACTATAATTAATGCATTTAGTCATGCGAAATTAACAGAATGATTACAAAAATTTGCTGCATTATAATTTGTCATTTTTTTTCTGTTATATATACAAAAATTTTCTAGAAAAATTAATTTTCATAAATTTGTTCAATTATTTATTTCCTTTAAAATAATATTTCTTCAATTTAAATACACACGATATCGTGATCAAAGGAAATTTGTATAATATATGAATATGCCACCGCCAGAAGAACAATATTTTAAGTAGCTAAAAGTAATGCTATATATCCAATCATAATCGCCCAACAGTATACACTTAAATGTAAAATTTATGTTTCAAGTTACAATTTATGAAAAATGCTACAATAAGAAGAAAAAAAAGTATTATTATAGATTAACCGCGCATGGATTCTTCCTTAATCATTCCGTCATTTTCGTCTTTAAAAAACCATATACTGGCCTCCCCCAACCAAAAGATTAATGACAATTCTTTCATATTTTGACAGCTTTTAAGAGGGGATCTTATAAAACACCACCGACAACAATAACAACAACAGAGTAAAACAATTTACAATTAGGAGAAAATTTTAACCAACATGAAAACCAACATATAAATAAACCAAAATAATGTTATTTTTGTTTAATGTTGATATTTATAATGTTTACCTACATCTACAAAATATAATGTGAGCATAACCCAACATCCCATAAGTTAAAAATAAAGAAATTATGAGCATTTTACTTATTTTTCTTTTAGATAAATGCTTCTAGATTACGCTGAAAATTTTGTTTATTGTATATTTTAGGTGGAGCATGTTATTCAAATTACGATAGAAATTAGAAAAGCTTTTAAATATGGTTTTTTTTACTCTTTATAACATATAAATAATATTTATAATGGTAGGTAAATTATGTTATTCAATATTTCAAAATAATAATAAAAGTGTTCAAAGAGAGGAGTTTGTTTAAAATAATTAAATTATTACATTGTTAAATCATATTTAAATGAAAGTAATATCCCCGTCGAGTGACTCCAAATTCACCTATATTCGAGGATGTCGATGTTTTACGCAAAAAAAAATGGCAAGTGGTCCTTGTTTTTTTTTTTAGAAATTTTAATTATAATAAGAATATCCAAATCAATTCCAAATATCTTTAAATATGCCAAATTTATAACAAATAAACTTGGAAGGGAGTTATAATTTTTATCGAAAGGTATAAATTGTGTGAATTAATGGAATCCATTTTCATTGTAGAATAATTTCGATAAACCATCAAAGTGAAAGTAATACGAAATATATATATGAAATAAATAATAATTTCTTATTTATTTTTAAAATTGTTAGTTATGAAAATTATTTACCACCAGTAGCATTTGATATAACCGCACCTTAATATTTTTTATTTTGTAGAAAGCATTTAGACATTATCCAAAAATTATGATATTTTTTTCATTTATTGTTGTTCAAAATAATATCCAAAGTACAATTTTTGTTCACCTTCATTTATAATACGGTATAATTATTATGTACTAATAAATTTTATTAAATATAAAATATAAAAAATTATTTTTTTTTATATATTTTATTTTCGTTTCATTTATTTATTCTTATCAGTTTTGTTATCAACAATTAAGTATATTTGTTATTATTATATATATATATAATAAGTAAAATATACTTAACGTATGTGTAAATATAAATAATATAATTTATAATAATAACGACATGGCATAAAATAATTGGTGAATTCCTGGAATCTGTACTAATTATAAAACTAAATTATATTTATTTACAATAACAAAAAGTTTATATGGCAGACCAATTTTTTTCTATTTCTCTAATAGATTGAAATGAAATTTTAATTAATTGTTTATCTTCGAAATTTCCACCCCAGCACAAAACATATTTGGTATATTGGCAACCTCGGTATGTCATAACTTTTTTTCTACTTTTTACTTTTTAAATTTCACTAAAGAGCATCAATATTATGGTTTGAAATTTCAAAAAAATTGATCTTATATAATATTCGACTATGTAGACTGTGCCTTAACACGACAATGCTTAGGTATAAAAGTTATTGAAATACTAAGAAATTTATTCATATACTCATTTTTGCAGACTTTCCTATTTATTTCCATTTACAATTTCACAACTAATAAAATTTATTGGTCTATTTCCGTTCAAAACATCACATTGCGAAGCATTTTAAAAGTACTATTTACGAATTATTTTATTGCTTATGTCAACGTGGCTAAACTTTAATGGATAAATTATATTTTTATTCGTGAATTTATGGCTATTACATATACTTATTTGATCTTGCTTTGATTATTTTGGTGATCGTATAATCATTATCATAATTTGTTAGTTATAAATACCTAATTTTATCATTTGTGATGCTTAATAACAACTCAGAAAAACAGCAATTCGAATTGTATTTAATAATTTTACACTTGATAAATGAAATGAAATGCTATATCCATTGCTGTCCTTAGTGTTAGTCCTTTTCATAAATATCTTTCGCACAGTTCAATTGTCTCAATAGTCAGTACAGAATAAATTCCAAACAGATTAGTGTAATTTACTTAATTAAAATGAAAAGAGAAACTAATTAAATAAATTACAAAATTTGAAGGTATACCAAAATTGTGATGGCGCCAACAAAATAAAATGATTTAAATTATTTCCTTTGTAATGAATTGATTTTTTATACAAAATATTAACAAGTTTTTTTACTTATTTATGAAAAATTATTAATAATATTTTACTATTTCGGATTTCAAACAAATTTGATATTAAAAAAAATTCCTCCATTCCATGAATAATATTTATTTGAATAAGTTTAATGAATCAGCCCATCCTTTAAATAATTTCATTAAAAAATCTTGCCCAGGTTCAATATTTATATACATATATTAAACCCCATTTATGAGATAAAACTACATTGATTAGCTTCTGTAAGATTATTATATCTATGAATGTCTAGGCAACATAAACTCCACAATTGTAGAATTTAACATTATTTCAATGTTTTTTTATTGATGACAAAATAAAATTCATTATGACCGCAAATGAAATGAAAAAAAAAATCCATAAAAAAAAATCATTTTAAAATTAAAATTAAAAAGCAATCAATAAAAATGTCTTTTTTTCATGTTTGGTTAATATATTTTATATTTTTGTCAAGCTTTAATTCTGAGAAATTGATAAAAAGCTTCTTGTTTGCTAAGAGTTTTTTTGTTGTTTGTTTGTTATCGTTTCACAAATCTTTCGAGCCAATAAATCCCTCAAATTCGTTTGCTATATAAGTAAAGTATGTATATTATGTTTATTTGTATATAAATTTAAACTTTGAAATAATTTTCGTTGGTATTTAATCGATGATCATGTGCCAAATTATGTACATTCATATAGGATGATAATACACACAAAGTAATAATGGTATCGTAAAGTAGTATAATTATGACTTATTTCGACATTTAACTTGTTTTTTTTTACAGAAATCATACAGGAAAACAGAAAATGTTAAAAGTTACAGGAATTTTTCTCGATTAATTGGCAAGAATGTTAAACTAATCCTTACTAATTTTAATTTGACATTAAGGACTAATCTTAACGTCAAATTGGTAATAATATTCTTATAAAAAATACTTACTAATAATTAATTGTGATATCACAAATTATACATAGCAAAATTTTACATTAGTTTCAAATCTAATATTAGACCATTAGTAGATTTATTTAATCTAATTATGAATCAGATGATAAATGACTGATTTTCACCGATTATCATGCGTGTAATAACATTCTCTATTATTATATCTCTTTATTACTTGTAGATCCAACTATAACGATTCCACCTGACAGGCTAAAATTCAACAGTTTCACTATACTTTTTTTATATTGTTCAATTAAAAACTTTGTTTTAATGTATCCAAGGTGA
Source organism: Empis stercorea (assembly GCA_949752835.1). Taxonomy (NCBI): domain Eukaryota; kingdom Metazoa; phylum Arthropoda; class Insecta; order Diptera; family Empididae; genus Empis; species Empis stercorea. Next base: position 1,110,320 of record OX457086.1, read on the forward strand.
AGTTAAAAAAAAATACCTAAATTTATTTCAAATTTGAAAAATTAATTACGGCGTAGCGTACTTTATTGCTATTTAGTCATTATAAAAAAAATAATAGTAGGTATATTATATTATTTTCCTCCATTTTGTTGAACACATAAATAATATATTTATATAATTTTTCAACAAATTTATTAATTTTTTTTGTATTTTATTAAGTACTCTTTAAAAGACTTTAAGTAGGTGTCACAATAAATTTTATTAAATTTTATATTTTTATTGATTGCCACAGCAAAAAAAAAATCTTCAAATCAATTTAAGAAATTCAAAAAAAATGAAACACTTGAAAAAATTGAATAAAAAAAAAAGAAAATGAATCATTTTTTTTTTTTTTTGTAATTATATATACTTTAGTTTTTTATCCATTATCAAAATGATATTTAAATATTTCAATTACTATTTTTAATAAAATAATTATTTGCACATCCGCCATTTTAATTGTTCGTTTGTTCAATTATAACTAATTAAATAATTTTGAATTTGATTATAAGTTTTCTTCATCAAAAAATTATTATTATTAAAAAAAAATACAATTTTCCATATCGTAATACCGTTTTAAAATATAATAAATTTTTTTTTACTGATTTGCTTTAGGTTCCTTACTAAAATATAGAAAACAAAATTATTATGTATATGAAATATCAGAATATGTTCGAAATATATCTCAAAATAGATAGTGAAAATCTAGATAAGTTAACATTATCATAATAGAGATTTCGTTTTACAACATTGCACAAAAACTGATTACGAAAAAAAAATTATTGTATTAAATATTACTAAAGTTGGAAGGTTCTAAGATAATTAAAATACTATAATAAAAAATAGATTATGGGAAATAAACACTGTTGAAAACATAGAGTAGAAATTTTTAATTCAAAAATTTAAAAGAAAAACTATAAAAAGGATATTTTAATTAATTTTTCCAAAATCCTGCCATAATTAATCAATCTTGTAGTATAGAATTTTATAAATATTGTATACACTTGATTATCAGAAAATGGTAAAATCAATTTTAATGGTAAAACAAAGTGAAGTATCCCTTTGATAGTCTCCTTGGATTATATAATGGTAAGCGTAAGTTAGATATGTATTTTTATATTCAATTAATTTGAAAATTTGCAGAAATAAAATTACTGCAATAATTCTCAAATCTGAAATGTAAAAATGCAATTTATTTATAATTAATTACACATAAATTTTAGCCTGAAAATAAGGTAAATTTAATTATATGATAGTAAGTCATGTCAATTTTGATTGTCTGTTATGAAATTTTTTTATAATTTCGACTAATTTTTGTACATTACATTCAAAATAATAGAAATAGAATTGTAAAAAGTTTGAAAACTTATAATTTCCCAAGCAGATTTCCAGTATTTTTAGGATCTATTTATGTATACAATGCAGATAAACTTTTAATTCAAAATTCATTTAATAATTATATGTTCAAAGGTAAAACAATGAATGGTGAATTTGAATGGTAATCAAGAAGAATTAATAATAAACCAAGAATGAAGTATTCAAATATATTCTATATTTTCAATAAATTAAAGATTTTAGCCAGTCTATTGGATAAAGAAGAGCAATTTAATGTTTTTTTACTCATTTTTAGCATATAGAATACTCAAATATTGAATTAAGTAGAGTAACAAAAACAATTTTTGTAAAATTGAAATTAATCTCTAAAAAAAATAATAATTAACAATTTTTTATCACAAATTAATAGTTGTTGGTTTGTTCTTTTCTGTATTTATACCCAATATCTTCCTGATACGTTATCAAATTACATACAAAAATTTAATCAAATCAGTTCTTTATTATTATTTTATCTATTTTTAATATAAGATAATATTTAGAGGGCGGTATTTTCATTTTTTATTGGAATATTATATAGTATCTACTCAGAAAGATATCTGCTCCAAAAATTTCTTATCCAAACCAACAAAAAAAAAGGCTCGCATTCTGGGAAATTTAAAAAATAAAATATATGGAAAACCTCTGGAATAGAACGATACGATTTAGTTTTAATTTTTTATGGTAAATATCATTATCAAACATAATATTATCTTATTTATATTTATATTATCGTTTTGGTAACAAAAAAAAAAAAATTTATAAAATTATACTATATATAAGCTCCAGGCAATATTAAAATCAACTAAATTACAAAGATTATAACTCTGGGCTTAAGACGACACGACGGACATAAATATCAAAAAAAGAGAAAATTGAATAATAAAAAGATTTAATTTATATTAATATCCTGATGGGCAATATAACAAGGATTTAACTATCCTGGACAATATTTAAGTGTATTCTATATTAATATTTTTCGTGATTGTAATTTTACTTGATTTTTAAATTAAATTAGTTTTGTGATTCAAAAAAAAATCTTATACCTTGTACATAAATTCTAATTGTAGTGTTGTCAAAGATAAGAAAACCTAAAATTATAAATAATTTATTGTGAAGACTTTTTTTTTCTTTAATTTTTTTAATTTCAGACGAAAAAATATTTAATTTTTTCTTTCCAGGTTTTTATTTCATCGTTTTTTTTTTGGTTTGTTTGTTTAAGAATTAAAAAATATGAAATTTTTCGTTTTTGTTTTTTTTTTTTTGTTTCATTTCATTTACTCTAAAAAACAAAATTTTGAAAAAAATGTTAAATTACACAATGATATCAGTGATAAGTAAATAATAAAAAAAATTTAATTGCGTTTTTTCATATATTTTTTTTTGAAGTGCTTTTTGAATATAAAAATAGAAAAAAAAATATTAATCACATGATTTTTCTTTATTAATATTAAAAAGAAAAGAATAAAGTTTTCTATAAAAAAGTTTTCATAAAATTATTTTGCAAAAATTGGACACAGACAGAATTTCTGTTTTCAAATCAATTGGATAATAAATATAACAAAATGGCTTCAAATACTAAAATGGCGACTATAAGTATAAACATCAGAAAATGTGTGTTAATATTTCTTAATATTTAGTAATGTGATTGAATTTTAGTGATTTATTTTATATGTTTAAATAGTTATTTAAATTCATTAATCAAAAACATTAAAATTTATGGAAATGTGATTGACATAATCAACATTTTCCTGTTACAAATTACAATTACTGAAATTTTTATTAAAAAATGCATTAGATTGAAATTACTATTAAAAATTTATTAGATTAAATTTAAGTAAAATCATTAATATAATCAGTTTCTATCGAAACAAGTTAGTTTTTATGTTATACATAAAAAAATTACCATAAACTAATTAATTATTAATTTATTTTTATATTAATTTGAAAACTTTTCTCCTCCCCGACATCAACTTAATTTCATAAAATCTTTAATTAAAATGGCTTACATTTTGTTCCTTTTGCTGTTCTTGTAAATTTTGTTGATTAAATTTAATCATATAGATTTCGATATCTTTTTTGCATATATGTATAAAAATTATAATAATTATCGCACCAACTTTTAAAATTTATTTTTTATTTAACCAATTATTTATTATTCCGGGCGGTTATCTTTATATTTTTTAACTTATCTGGATTATTTTTTGATAAAGATCAGTATTTTTTTTTTTATCAAAAAATAAAAAGCTCAGATTGGATATAATTTTTTGTTTTGTATATGAAATAAATTTTCACTTTATAATTTTTTATTTTTTGTTTAAAAGGAAATTTCTTTAATTATTACCAAAACTAACATATATAGATATAAAATGATATCTTCCGTGTATATTTAGTTGAAAAAAAATATATGATAACTTTTCGATATCAGACCGTATCTAGAAATGATAAGGGAAATTTTCAAAAATCATATCAGGTATTTTTTTTTATTCATATTACAAGGAGATATGAGTTCATAATTAATGTACCTATATAGACAAATTTTTTACGTGTATATTTTCATATTTTTTTTATATATGCATATGTAATATATAAAACTATTTTATTAGCATGTTTTCTTTAAAATTAATATATAAAAAATGTATATTAATTGTAAATGGTTAGTTCTATAGTTGTTAAATGGAAATATTTTGAAAATTTGGCATAGTTCATTCTGATATTGTGGTGGGTGATATGCCAACAGAATTATCGGATTTAACTATTTGCGATTTGTCACCAATCCTTTGTCAAATTGTCTTTTGCAATCATTATTAAATTTTAGCAAGAATTCATGTCTATATAGTAGTCATTCTCATTACTTGCAGAAAATGATTACAATTCTACTGTTCCGTGAGTCGGAAGTGATGTCGAAAGGTTTCAGTATAGAAAATTAAAAAGATCGCAATAGAAGTATACAATTATGACTGACAGAAAAATATTCATACAGGCTATTTGTTAAGAATTTTAAGACTATTTGGTAAACGCCCAAGTTTCTTGAAATCTCATACAAGCAAGTTATATCGTCTTTAACTTTTCAAATTTGGACAAAATATCAAATTAACTATTTGAAAACAAAATGAATGAAAACAAGCCCCTAATATTCCTTATATATATAATTTTATATTCGTAAATATTAGTAAGATGACGATAAATAAAAAAAAATGTTCTATTTATTGAAGGAACAGTAAAATTATTTCGAAAATTAGTTTTGAGCTGCGAGCTGACTTTTTTATATTTTTATATAAATTTTATAGTTAATATTAACAGTTCATATCTCTAAATAATAAATAAGTCTGTGTATGTGTGTGTTATCAAAAAAAAAATGTTCTCTTTTAAATGTATTTTTCGTATAAAATGTTTTTATCTTATCCAAATATTTATATAAACATTATTTTTGTATATAGTAAAAAAAATAAAATTCTTTATTTTCCATGATTTATGAGAAATAAAACCATGAATATAATTTTTTTTAAATATGGAGGGTAAATTATTATTTTTATGAAATATATTTAACATTGCTTTAACCTCCTACTCCATCCTTTAAATAAAATTTATGTAGAAAATAAAATTTATAAAATAGGAGTAAGTTTTTTCAACACAAAATTTGCAATTTAATTAAAAGCAAAATTGAATTAAAGTGTTGCATAGAATATTATTTACCAATTCTTATTTTTAAATTATCTTTACAGATTTGGGGAAAGTTTCCCTAAAATCAATTTCCCTAAAAACAATTTCCCTAATTATGCAGTTTCTCTAATTATCATTTTCCCTCATTTGTAGGGTAAAATCGTTTGATTACACTTTTATGTATAGATTTTCATAACAAATTTAATTAAAAAATTATCATTTTCAATTAACTTAAATGATGATTTAGAGAATTTCATTTGAACCGAATCGCTACAAGTTCATTAGTTTTGAAAAAAAATTAAATGAATTTTCGATTTTCTTATTTCCATACAGACTACTTCTAATTAGGAAATCCCCAGTTTGATTTTTGATCAATCAATTTAGAAATGTTAATAAAAATTAATGAAAATTAGCACTGACCTTTGATGTTTCTTTGAGCAGTTCATTGTTTATCAACATTTGCTGTTCTGGACAATTAAAACATATAACATGATGCATTTATAGCTACACAATTATAAGAAATATTTATTTCCACATTTCCACGATTAGAAAATTGAGCGAAAACACTTTTATTTAAAGAAGAAAATTTAATTTTCTAAAATATTTTGATTTTCACTTCTTCTTTACAATTTTTCACTTTTTGCAAATAATTTAAAACACTTTTATAAACTAAAATGATTATGATTTGATTATTATAACAATTCAAGAGGCTGTAAACCATATATTTTTTTAATTTATTAAGTTTTTATAAGCAATGCAATCTCAATTAAATTTAGTAATATTGATAATCTGAAAATTCGAAACAATAACAATAACATTTTCTCAATAATGTTAACAAATTTCAGTTCCAAATCGATTAAACCACAATTTACATCAATAAAATCTATTTAAACCGCAAGAAAAGCACGATTTTCATTAATTTAAATCGATAATTATTTTTATATATAAAAATTTTCTAAGAACTGACAAATAATTTCCAATTGTCATTTAAATTGCAATTGTATTGAAAATTTTCGCGCCAAAAATAACCAAAGAAAAAATAGTAAAGTAAAAGGATGTGACATTTCGTTGGTTAGTTGGAAAAAGTTCGTATAGATTTTTGTGTCGTCGGGTTTTTTCTTTATAAATTAATTAAATTACGGCTAATAAATAAATTCAAAGTAATGAAATTTATGTTAAATGAAGAATTTACTAAGTAATTCTATAAAATTCGTTATTATTTATCCGGTTAAAAGATATTTCAAAGGTAAAAAAAGTGGTTTAATTTAGTTGAAGTTTTATTTGACAAGATAACTTTTTTTTTCACTGTCATGATGAAAAGTTATTAGTGAAATTATTTGTAGTCTTATTATACAGTGATTTTGTGATTTTCTAATTTTAATTAGTTTAATCGGAATTGACTTTATTTGTATCGAAAATTAATTGTAAATTATATAATTTTAATTATTTTAATGTCGGTTCATTTCATAACCTCTTGAGATCATAATCATTTTATATATGTAGTTGTAATTAATGACAAATTGTGAATAATAATAATTAAAATATTCTTTAAAATTATAATTCTTTTGAAAAATGTGGCAATTAATTAAATTGCGAAATATATCAATAAATATATATTTAATATTAAATGTCACCTTGTAGTGTTTATGATACATTCTGAATTCTGAATAACTAATTAGCACCAAAGTTTGAGGTTAGTACAAATTTTCATTACTTTTCATTAAATATAAATTACTATTTGGGATTGGGAAACTGCAATTAGGGGAATTAATTTTACGACAGGAAACCATTTTAGGAAAATTGTTTTAGGAAAATGATCAGGTTCCTCACTGTACATGCACATAATTTTCTTTTAACTGGTTTATGTCTTTGGAAATCGTAATTCACCACTGGTTTTTCAATTAGATAACATGTGGTTTGTATATATGATAAATTAAAAAACATAAAATCCTTGTTTACGTATCTACAAAGATAAAACATAAAATATGTTTTTTAACAGAATAGATGTTGAATTTTTCATTTCCATTTCCAATTTGAATTAAAATATTAATTTTATAGATTTTCGAAGTCATCTTTTATTTTCTAGTATTGATTTTATTTGAATTTCAATCATGGTATAACAATTTTTATTAATTACAATAATTGTTGTCTCGGTAGAATCTCTGTGAGGACAAATCTAATAATTGCATGATAATTTCAAGAATAGTCCTTACAAATTGAAAACATTAGCGCTGTTGTTTTCGATTATCGTTTAGGGTCGGTCGAGGTAGGGTCAATGGTAGATTTTAATTTGTTGCTAGTACAACTCAAAGTAATCTGTTATCAACAGAAATTAAAATATCATGTTTTAAGATTATGTCGATTTTTATTCATAAAATTATAATATAAAATAATTTTTAATATAATTATATTTAGAAAAAAAGAAATTATTACAAAAAATTAACTTATTATTTTTTTAGAAACAAAATTTACATTCACACACCCTAAATAGTAGTAAAGAATATTTTTTTTTATTAATTATTCACAACTATAATTGATTAGAACTCACACTCATTAAATTAAATTCGAATTTTTTTTTTTGATTTAATTTTTATAATTAATTTAAAAAAAATAAAATTTAATTAATTATTTTTTTGTAAAAAATCTTAAAGTTAAAAATTTAAAATGAGATTTCTTCTTTTTTTTTTTTGTTAAATTTATTTTTAATTTAATTTCTACAAAACGAAAAACAAAATTCAAATATTTCCAAAAAAAAATAAAAGTTAATTAATTTTTAAATTCTAATATTTTTGGTTGAATGTGATTTTAATTTTAATTTTTTTAATATTTTTTTGGGTTAAATATTTTATTAAAAAATAAAATTGTTAAATGGCTTAGAAAATTTTGTAAAAATTATTTCGTAAAATATTTAATATTTATTAATTAGTAAATAAAATATACAATAATAATAATAATAATTATAATAATGGAAATAAAATCTCTTAACTGCAAATAAACCAAAAAACATAAAAAAATATTACAAATTAAAAAAAAAAATTAAATAAACTAAAAAATAATTCTATAAAATAAAAAAAAATATGTTAAAAAAATTTCTTAATCTAAAATAAAAGTATTTTAAAAATTTTTATAATTAATATTTACATATTGAGAACATTTTTCATATAAATATTTGGGAATGTATAGCGCAACATGTTGCCAGAAACAAAATATAAAATTACAAACAAGAAATGTGTCTAAAACATAGCAACATAGCAACACAATTATCAAAATTTAAAATTTAATTACTTTCCAAGCGAACTAAATTATATTTTATTGTTTAAAAACATAATGTTGCTAAACTATAATTTGTTGCTGTGGTATAAATTAATTTTCTCCACAGCAAAAATGCTACCCAACAAATTTAGCAAGAAAATGTTTCGTGATTTAACTATACTGGATACAAAAGTAAATTTCAAGGAATTATCGAATTTGCTTCTTTACAATGTTGCTTAATGTTGCTTAATTTCAAAATTATATTTCAAGATACATCGGGTATATTACATATATTATTTGTTTCCCCCATCTCGGTATCCTATTCAATTTTAATTTGTCTTTCAATTTTTCGTAAATTTTCAATATCATTATTATTATTTAATTGATGCTGAACAATGTGATGTTGTAAATTTTGTTGCTGATGTAAATTCATATGATTATGTTGTTGTTGTTGTTGATGATCATCATCATCAATTGATGGACTACGACTTGAATGATGAACACTACTACCATTACCAATAACACCACCACCAGTAACATTATGTAAATTTTCAATTTTAATAACATCATTTGAATCTAATGTATCATAATAAAAACTTGGTGATTGTACAGGACTGTAAGGTGATGGACTATTATTATTACTCGATATAATTGTCAAGCCCTGTGATTGTTGTTGGGATTGGTGATGATGATGGTGTTGTTGTTGGTGTTGTTGTTGTTGCTGCTGATGTTGCAATTGTTGTTGCTGTAAATGTGCCAGGCTCACTGATGATGTAATATTCGGTTGGAGAAGCTGGAGATGCTGTTGCTGTTGAAGAGGATGAGGATGCTGGAAAAGTTGTTGGATACTGGTAGGTATTGATGCTGTTATTATTGGTGATGATGCTGATGTTGTTGTTGTTGTTGTTGAATTCGTCATTAATTGATGATGATGTTGCTGTTGTTGTTGATGTTGTGATAAATATTTTTGCATATTAAATTTATTATTTGTATTGTTATTATTATTGTTATTATTATTCATTGGATTTGGTGATGATGTTAAAACTGATGTTTGAATTGCAGTTAAGGCACTTGATGAATAATGTATTGGTGATAAATTTGATTGCTGTTGTTGCTGTTGTTGATGATGATGATGATGGTGATGGTGATGTAATGGTGAAATACTCTGTTGTTGTTGAGATTGATGCGATAATGGCGATGGTGTCATACTATTAGTATTATTATTACTATTTGTATGTTGTATTGATGTAGTGAGATTTTTTAATTCTATAAGAAAATAAAAAATTTCAAACAAAAAGAAAATATGAATTAAATGTTAATTACTTATAAATAGTAAGGGGGGTGTTTGTGTGTGTGTAGGTTGGATAAATTTAATGATATCATGCAACCAAAGAAAATCAAAATTATTTTCATTTACTTACCATTTGCACTATCCTGTAAAACAGTTACAGGCGGTAATTGTGAATTTTTATCATGATTATGTGATAATTTCATTTTCTTTTCGGATGCTGAACCTTTGCTACTGCCTTTCGGTTTTCGTTTTCGTGTCTTCACCAGAGATAAAATAGAAAATAATTTTTTCGTTACATAAAATTCATTGATTTTCATTTTGCAAAATTTTAATTACCTGAATTGTATCCTTTTTCATAGCTAATGGCCTTTTAACACTATGCAATTTAAAATATAAACCACATGCATTACAAACTGGTTCACCGCATGGATTACGTCGCCATAATGATGTATGTGTTGTATTACAATTTGAACATGATAAACCAACTCTTCTTGAAGCACTCTGTAAAAATATATAAATTAAAAATATTAATTAAAAATTAATTAAAAAATAATTAAAATTTAAGATAAATAAAAACAACAACCCACAACAACAACAACACATAAATTAATAAATAATAGTTTTTTTTTGGAAACGCCTAAACAAAAACAAATAATTTTTCAATAATATTTTTTTTGCATGCTTTCAGGTGCATTTAAAATTTTTAAATTACTGCATATTTTTACGATTAAAATTTTTTATTTATTAATTGTTGTTTTTTTTTTCATAATTTTTTTTTTAAATAGAACAAAATTTTATTTAAATTTAATTTTTTTTTATAGATTTTTGTTTTTATAGAAAAAATTTTTAAAAGAAAAAAAAAATTTGATAGTTAACCTTTAGACGTACCACTCGCCGGCTAGTTTTTTCCTCAGTTACCCGAATTGTTGGCATTGGATAAGGATAGTATCCCTTATTATAGAAATCCTGGCCTTGATCAGCGGCCACTGTAAATTTAATTTTAATATTTTTTTTTAGTTGGTTTTTTTGTTTTTTGATTTTTTTACATTTATTTTGTTTTTTTTGGAAAATTTCTACTAAAAATTTTGTTTTTTTTATGTAAAAAATAAAGAAGAAAAAAAAAGGTAAAATAAAAAAAAAAAAAAGCATAAAAATTATTTTAAAAAACAAAAAATAAAAATAATATTTTTTTTTTTTTTATAATAAATTCAATTAATTTTTTATAATTTTTTTTTGAGAGGCGGTGGTGGATTTCTATAAAGATTAAAATTTTTTTTAAAAATTAATTTTTTTGAGTTAAATAAAATTTTGTTCTTTTCGTAATTTTTTTTTTAGGTTATGAAATTTTTATGTGTTTTTGTGTGTGTGTTTTTTTTATTTAAAAAAAAATTAAAAACAATTTTTTTTTTGGTTTTTATATTTTTTTTTTTTTTGTCTTTTTTACCAATCGTCTCGGCTGTTTGACTAATGGTCGATTCATGCCGTTCATTTTATGATATAGACCGCAAGCATTGCACAAATAATGTCCAGTATTATCACGACGCCATAACGGTGTTGATATAGCACCACAATTAACACATTCTCGTCCCTCAGTAAATAAATCAGCTTCAAAATATGCTTTAAAAATTCATATTATAAAATTGTGATTTTTATCATTTTTTTTTTGTTTTTTTTTTTTATGTTTTAGTTTTTTTTTTTTTTAATTAATTACAAAAATATAAAAAAAAAATTAAATAGTGTAAAAAATTAAAAAAAAAAATTAGAAAAAAACAAAATTAAATTAATTAATAATTAAAAATTTAAATTTGACTTTCTTTTTCTTTCCTTTTTTTTAATCTGTTTTCCATTTTGGTTTTTTCCTTCTTTTTTTGGAGTCAGGTAAAAAATTAATTGAATTTATTATTTATTTATTTATTTTTGTTTAAAAAAAAAACATTAATTAAAATTATTTTTTACTTATAAATTATTTCTTTTTATGTAATTTCGAATGGTTTAGTATACTGATAACGTAAAAATTGAAAATCTAATTTTGCTACATAGTAAAAGTAAAAAAAAAAGGATAATAAGACTAATAATCGAACTAAATTTCAAATAACAGCATTAACGGACTGTAAGGTGATGGAATGTTTACATAAATTTTAGTTAGTTTCATCAAAAAGATTAATACATTAATTGACTAATTTCCTAAAATTGATGGGAAAATTTCAGTCTTAGTCCTATGAAATCCGAACCATAAATCTGTTTGTGGTGTAGAAACTATAATTTGCAGAAAGCTAAAATGACCCTAAGACTGTGAAAATCATAACTAATCTCGAAAAGATGAAATAATTACATGCACCTGAGCATATTATACTGATAAGTAAGATTGAAATTATGCAATTTGTCAGTAATGTGTTTTCCTACCAAAAGTTAAAGAGGAATGGTAACCATTTTCTGTCATATACAAGGACCTCAAGAAACTGGCCATGTACCCAGTCCCATAATTAACAACCCTTACAATTACCTAATAATCTACTAAAAAAAAAACTAATTTTAAATAATAAAATAAACAAACTTTAGTATTTATATTCTACAACTAAAAAGGATCTACAAATTCTAATTTGTACCATAATTTCCTTTCCCTTAAATAATTTCGACAATTCATGAAGAAAATTTAACACATTTTTAATTTTAACTAAGCAGCAACAACCAACAACAAAGCACCAAAATAAATAGACCAAATTAAAATACCACATTTTCACCATAAAACAACAAAACAAAATTCATTCTTAAACATATGAAATTAATTTTGCTTTTAAACATCATTTAAATAAAAATAAAACGCTAATTTATGTATTTAACCGCCAGAATGTAAACATAAAAAAATGCAAAAATAATAATATAAAAAAAAATACAATACTGTACACTCTGTAACTGCCCGCATAGACATGTATCACCTTTCCCTTCTATAGAGTTACACTTAGTTTTTTTTTTGTTATTTATATTTTGTTGATATTTTTTTTTTTTTTTTTTTTTGTAAACATTGAAATTATGCAAGTCTATGCTTTAGCATAAAATAATATACTGACGACATAAAAATCATAAAAAAAAAATTTTTTTTTTTTGTAATCCTAAGCAAATCTAAAAACAGAAAATTCTTTACAATAAAAAAATAATAGCTAGTATATTTAGGGCTAGAGAACGGGACTAATTTACTATTTAGGTTATATAAGACAAGTAAGTATAATAAAAAGTAAGTAAAGTAAATAATATTTAAAAGTTTTCTTGTACTTATATAAAGGAAGAAAGATTCTTTCATGTTGCATAAGTAAAAATGTTCTGTTTTTGATTTTGAGTATAAAAAATATTTCGTGTTAATTGTACTTAGGATTTATAGATCCTTTTCAATCTAAAATGAAAAGGAAAGAAAATCTGAATAAACTGTGAAATTTATAGGCTTTTAAATTTTTTTTTTGGCATATAATAAAAACATAATTGAATTGTTTTCTTATTACTTATTTATATTCTTATGCTAACAAGGAAATTAAAATTTTTGTTGAATTGAAAAGTAAATTTTTTATGTTCAAAATAGAAAAAGACAAGTTTGCAATTTGCTTTACAATTTAGTAGACTATAAAACTTGGAATATTTTCTGTAACTAATCCTTATTTGGATTTTCAATTAAACGTGTTAAAAGATACTTTTACATTTAATAGAATTTACATATGTATATTTTTCAACGTTTATTGTATTGTATTGTACACAGAAAAGTAAATGTGTTGTTTAAGGTGTTAGTAGAATAAACGATTAATTTCATTGAATTGCAGCATTTAAAATCATAATCTGTGCTTTTATACTATCACAGGATGAAATTCTAAAATACTCCAGCAAATAAGAATGAGAGCTATTGAATCATTTACTAGAAAAATAGTCATTTTTAAATAAAATTTAAATTTAAAATTTTAATGATAAATGGTAGAATAAATTTATTTATAGTAAAAAAATTTAAATTTAAACTTGTGTCCACTATTGTGGCATTAAAGTGTATATTTCATCAATAATTACAAATATTTAATTTAAATAAAATTTGAATTATGTCAAAGATCCTTCCTATATCCTTATATGGATTAAATAAAATAAAAAGAGTAATTTGTAATCAGTGAAATATGTTCAAGAATTTTGAATTTAATCAATTTAATCAAAGCATAAATAAATCTGACTTTTATTTCATTACTCAAAATGAATAAATGAAATATTTGAATATTACAAAAAATCAAATTGAAATCATAATCTTATAAATTCTGTGAAAATTAAATAAAGGTGAAAAAATATAATTTGAAACAAAAAAAAAATTAAATCTCTGTCTTCATCTTTTAAATCGCATTTAAATTTGAATTTAGTATCGTAGACTAGCAACTAAAATATTTATTCTTTCTTTATTTATTAAATTCGTTGGTTGTTTGTTGTTATTAAAGCTCCTGGTTCCTGAACTTTGAACTTCCATATTAATTTTTATATACCCCAGCGACAAAAATCAACAAAAATATAAAAATTATTTATTTTTTTATTTAAATTTTTGATAAAAATCTATTTTTTTTTTGTTCCTTTAATAAAGTAAAATCTATTTTCTACCACACACAGAAAACATTTAATAACAACAACCAAAAAAAATGGATGACAAAATCATGAAATTTCTTCATGATAATTTAATTTAATTTAATTTTTTTGGGTAATTAAAAATGTGTGTGTATGTTTTTTTTTTGTCTTGTCTAAAAAAATTTACAAAAATAGAATTTTTTGTCTAAATTCGATAATAATTTTTTTTTTATGTTTAGCATTTAATCTGACCAATAACTAATAAATATAAATATAAAAATTTAATTATTAAAAATTGAAAATAATAAGAAGAAGAAAAAAAAACTTAATTTCTATAATATTTTTTTTTACTTACTGGCTGAAAGTGACGCAGCTGCTGGATAATGTGGTGCTGATGGTGTTGATTCATTACCAGATCTACCAACAACTCTTTGTTGACTATTTGTTGCACATACAATACTATTGCCACCAGTTGTTGTATAACTAATTGGATTATTTTCATAACCTGGCCATGGTTCAGTTGTCTACAAAAAAAAAGAACAAAAATAATTTAATTAAAAATTTATAAAAAATTAATTAATTTTTGTTGTACCTGATTTCTATAATTACTCAATGATGTATAATGATTAGGACGACCAGTAGATGTCGCTGAATAAATACCACTACTACTACTATTACCATTCGATGTTAATCTTTGAAATGCTGGTAATGCACCAGATTTTATTGTTGTTGTACCATAATCATCAGTTGTTGTTGCTGTTGATATTGGGGTTGATGATAAACCAGTTGCTGTACTTGACCACATATGATGTATACCACCAACACCACCACCATTACTACCACCATCATGTGTTGGACTACCATTTAAATATTGCATACCGCTAGTGGCTGATGTGAATGGTGGTCTCTGATAGACTGAACTAAAAGATTTTTATTTAATGATTAATTATTTGTTGTTATTATTATTATTATTTATGCAATTAATTTTAATTTTTATAATTTAAATAATCTTATTTATTTATTTTTTAAATTTAAATTTTTAATTTTAGAATTTTTTATTATTAAAATCGTTTTCAAATTTTTTCGTTTTTTATTTTTTTGGGGGTGAAAAAATGTTTTTTATGATAACGTTTTTTTTTTTATTTTTTTGATAATTTTTATAAATATTTCATATTTTTTTTTTTTTGTGGTCGAAATTTATATAAAATTATGTTTATTTTTGTTATACAGAAAAAAAAATTTGGTTCGCAGATGAAAAACAGTAGCCAAAGAGACACAAAACACAAATAAATAAAAAAAAAATATATTGAAATTTTAATAGACAGCAATTGGTTTTAATTTTCGTTTTATTTGATTTTTAGTTACCCAGGATCAAATATTAAAAATATAAAAATGTTTTGGTTAATATAACAAAAATAAACAAATATTTTTTCAAGCTTTAATAAAGCAAAAAAACAAAAACTAAATTTTTATTATACTCTAATGGCACAACACTTAAGCTTACAGTGAAACGCTAGAAAATATTAACTCAATAGCCTTTTAAATTGCAAAAGTATAATAAATTCAGCTTGGAAATCACAATTAAACCCAGAAAGTGCAAATAAATTTAATTTTTTTGGAAATTCGAAAGGAAATATTGAACTTCAACCTTCACAACAAGGTCAACACTAAGCTACAACCTAAGAAACATCATAAAACTTTCAATGCATAATGAAAATTATTAAGTTATTCCACTTATAGAGGTCGACAATAACAATTTTAAGTAGAAACTTATAAGTTTCACTAGGAATTAAATACAATTTTTGGAACTAAGAGTGAAAAACTCGGCCATCCTTTATAATATTTCAAAATTTAACTATCTCTGATCATTTTATTGGTCCTATTGATTTGGAGAAAGGCTAATTTGAAGTGGAAGTGCTATAAATCCTTTCAAATCCTTTCAGTAAGACATAAATATTATTCTTAATTTAATATTTTCGACTATTTACGATTTTACCCTCAGCACATTTTATTAACCCATACTTGTCTATTTTCATGACACCCAAAAAAAAAAACGATCTCTGAAACTGATCATCAAAAAATTTTGAATAATTTAGCTAAGTGACTCTCTGTTCTATTCTACAAATTATATAATAAAAAATCGAAAACTTTTGACCTCCACCATAGTCGTTGATCCATTCATATATATGAGTATTTTTTTTCTGTTTCATCCTGTTATAGAGTTGAGTCAGCAATTTGATCCTCAAAAAACAAAAAATAATAATAATAATAATTCTAAAATAATAATAAAATCCAAATGCCGCAGCATAAAATTCTGTTTTATAAAATAAACATAAATAATAATAATTTTTTTTTTTTTGCATTTATTGGTGGACGAACATTACCAACCAAAAATCCAAAACCATATACTTAATTTTCTACAGGGTGGTCTTGTAATAATTCTCAATTTACATAATTGTTATTAGTATATTTTTATTAGCTTCGGTAAGTTCTTTTTTTTTTGTGCTACTCAAAATTTGAATACCAAAAAAAAAAAAAAAAGCGCAAAGAAAATTTTTAAATGATATAAGATTTTTGATCATTTTTTTGCAGAGTACACATCACTTTAAGTATCACTTACAGAATAAATAAATAAATAGAAGATCATTTCAAATTAAAAACTTATAAAATATCATGGGAGGTTTGATTTGTTTGGTTCGTGTTTGACCTCTCTGTGCACGGTGGTGCACGTATCCAAACTAGAATATTTTTCGAATTTAAGAATTTAGAATTTTTTTTTCAACAATATTTCTTTTTTCAACAATAATTTTTTTCCATTCTTTCGTCACTAAAAATGAAATTTATGACAATTTCCGTTCTAAATTATTGACCGGATATTATTAAGTCATTTTTTATTATTCATAAATTCTTGGCGCAAAATTTAATATAAATTTTAAAATTTAAAAACTTACTTTCTTAGCATAATAATCCATCTGCAGGACTGTTTATATTTATGTTGTGTAGTATATAATAAAAAAATCACGAAAAGGAAAATTAAAAAAAAAAAAAAAACGAATTTAAATTATAGTTTCCCCAATCTGTTTTGACAAAAGTTCAATAATTAATTATATTTTCTGGTTAAGAAATCTGATTTCAAGTTTATATAATAAAATTTATTTATATTTTTGTTTCTTATGTGTAGATATTTTCGTGTAAACAAGAAAGAAATTATAATATTTCATGAAAAAATATATTTAAATGAAAATTTTAAAAAATAAAATATGTTTTTTTTTTTTGTGTTTTTTAAAGAAATTAAAACATATTTTTTTTTTTGTTATAAACTGGGGAACAACGAGTACCTGGCTTTTTTTTATTTTTTTTTCGTTTTTTTTTTTTCTGTTTCCGGGTTTGAAATTTTTAATTTAGAGGCCAACGTCTGGAAAATAAAATGGTTTTCAAGCAAAAATAAAAAAGAATAACAGAAAAACATTCCTTTAAGGTGACCAACATTTTTTATGTTAATAAAATGAAGAAGGTTTGATTAGTTGTTGTTTTTTGTTGTTGTTGTTGTAGATTTGATGTCTTGTTGCTAAAAGTGCAATTATTAACTCGCTGGTAAAAGGAATCAGTAGAAAAATATTTAAATTTTTAATAAAAATCTATTAAATATTTTTAAACATGAAATTTTAATTAAACCACTTTTACTTTTTTTTTTTTTATTGAAAAATTTAGATAATTTCGGAAAATGATATAAAATGAAAATTTTCATTAAAAAAAAACTTTGACTATAAAACCAAATTTTATTATTCAGGTCGTTCAATTAACAGAGATTTTTAATTGACATCTGTTTTGTTATTTGGTATGCTGATTTATAATAATAATAATAATAATAATAATCAGCAGAAATATTTTACATTTTAATAATTTTTTATCATAATTTTACATATAAAAGGTCAAGGTTTTTCTTGTCATCATTTCAAAATATTTTTAGATAATTGATAAGATATTTTATATAATACGAGATACTAATTCTACTTGAAATAGAAAATTGTATAATGAAATTAAAGATTTAGGTATACTTAATAATTATTTAGAAAAATTAAAGGTAAAAATATCATTCTGGGCCATTCAATAAAGTAGGAAATGTCCACAAAGGAAAATTCTTTTGGTATAAGATTTAAACTGTCACTGGAAGTAATAAAACGTTTAACTATTATAAATTAGAACTGTGAGAAGCCAATTTAATGGCAATGTCCGAATAGAATTCACATCGGCCATAATAATAAGAGAATTATTCCACCATTTTGACAGTCAATAAATGAGTAGTATTATACCACGATTATTATTGGATTATTGGACGCTCAGGTACAAGGACCTTCCGGCCACTGTATTTCGGCCACTGTATTTGACAAGATTTTTTTCTTCAAATTACTAAATATAGTATAATTTTCAAGATATTAGAATGTAATTGATTAAAACCTCTATAAGAGGAACTAGTGGTGCGGAATTAATATAGGAAATTATCTAAATCTAAATGATAGACCATTCAATGATTTTACTAAGATCATAAAAAATATAATTTTATGGTCATTATACTTAGCATAAATCGAACAGCAGAATAAATTGTTCATTATTAGACTAGTTTCTATATAGAATAGTATAAAAGGACTAATTTTTGCTTGCAAATGCTTATTTGCAAAAAAATGAATTAGACTTGCATAAAGAAAAATATGATCTACAAAAAAAGCTAATTTGATTTTTAAAAAGCAAAAGAACTCAATTAACTATGGCGAATGCTATAAATCTATTAAAATATTCAACGGACAAAGCCGCATCTAAGATGATATGCTATACTAAAATTTGGTTTCTTGGTAAGGTGAAATATATTGGTGAATTATGTCAGACTATAAATTAGAAAATTATTACTATGACAAAGAAATCTTTATGAATTTTACTTCATAATTTGAAAACTGAATAAAATTATATTGATTTAAAATCACAATCATCGTTAAACAAATTCAAAATCATATCAGATTAACAAGGAAATTTAATTTTTCTATTAAACCTTTGGTCATTTTGTAAAACAAAAATATTTTGCTACAATTAGTCATTCAAAAGTTTACAACAATAAATATTTTTCAACATTATGACTAATAATTTAAAATCATTTATTAATAAAAAAATATAAATTTAATTGGGAAAGTACACAACAAATTTTCATTGTTTTTTGAACTTTTATAATGTAAAATTTCATTCGCTGCTTTTTTTTTAAATATCGAAATTAATTTTATTTAAATAAAAATGTATATAAAAAAGAATTATTAAAATTAACGAACGTGCTCATAAATTTAATTAAAATATAAAAAGAAATAGAGAAGAAAAAAAAACGAAATTAAATTATTTCATTAATTTATTTAATTATTCCAGAAATTTGATTTAATTTTATTTATTAAACAAAAGAAAAACACTTTTATTTTATTAAAAAATAGTTTCAAAAATATTTTCACATTCAATGTCAGGGGTTTGTTTAAACTTTTAACCTTTTAAATGTGATTAATTTTTTTCATAATTAAATCGTTGAATATTGAAGATTCAGAAGACAATACACTACCGCAGTCCAATTTGGTTAATTTCCAAATTGGTGGATTATACAAATTCTATAATCTATTTTTTTGCTTTTCATAATTCCTAAATAAACTCATCCTTTAATATCCTTTATAAAATATTAAATATTTGAAAACTCTTGAAATTATAAATTTCACTTGAATTGTACGTGAAATTTTACATAATTGAAATTATTCAAAAAAAAATTTGAAAATTAAATTACAAATTCTTACCAATTTCGGGGCATTTAAGTTTTGTATAAATATTTGTTGAGTTATCCTTTAAAATCCTTTTTTTTGTTAAATATAAATGCGTTTTTTATTTGCAAATTTTGTTTTTTTTTTATTATTTAAAATTTCACTTCAAAAAAATTTCTCTCGCGTTCAATAACAATTCACATAATTAAAAATATTAGAAAATTAATATTCATATTTATACACGAGTATTTTCTTTATTTTATTTTTGTTTTTTAAACAAAATTAACTTTCTTTTTTTTAATGTCCTCAATACAAAAACATTTCAAAAATCCTTAAAAACATAAAAATAATTTTTTTTTTTTCATAAATTTTTTTTCAATTTGATAAAAACAATTTCCGTGTACATGACCACAAATAATTTTAATTTTAAATTAAATTAAATTACACAAAATAATAATTGATCCTCTCCAAGAACAACCAAAGAGTCTTGTTATTTAGGTTGTGAAATAATAATAATAAAATTTTTTTTTTTTAGTTTACAAGGTAGAACGAACGAATAACTAAATTTCTTCCTGTTCTCTATTCAACTAATAATAATAATTTTTTTTTTATATACCTGCGATCGTTTTTTCTATAACCTATGAAACCAACTCGCGATTCCGAAATTCTTCAGTTTATACTGTGTACAAAAAAATAAAATAAAATTCGAACTGAATTCAAAACGAAAAAATCAATCACACATAAATGTATCTGTAACCCTGAGTTTTTTTGAGTGAACATATTAATAAAAAAAATATGATTCGTAACAAAAACGAACAATTTCAAATTTGTATTTATTTACTTGCATATTCAAATTACACAAAAAAAAATTACAAACAAACAAACAGAAAAGAAAAACTCGAATATTTCATTTAAAATATATATTTTTTTTCAGAGCTTTAAGAAGATGAGTGCAGTTCAGGCTTATGACGAATATATATCACGTTAAAAATAGTATAATTCATGTTTATGTAAAAAAAATGTTTATTAACATTTTGTGTATATAGCATAGCTTATAACATAACAATGAATTTGGTGTTTTTTTACTTACGGCATTTATAAAACTTTAATTTTATAACACGATTTTGTTTTTTTTTTTTTCTAGAAAAACCAGAAGTCAAATTTACACTAATTTTTTCATAAATTTGTTATTATTTAATTTTGTGCATTTGAAACCAAATCGATTCTACTTCTACTACACTCTACGATCAATGGTCTACTTTTAAGAAATAATTATAATATTTAATTTTTTTTTTGTGTGTGTGCGTTACGTTATAATAGAAATAAACTATACTAAAAAATTGTAATAGTTATTTTAAAATTACAGAAAAATACACTGTAAAAAATATGGAAAAGAAATTCAAAGATATTCTTAGAGTCGTACTCGTATATATGCAAATTTCTTTTCAGTTACAATTTTCTTACAGTTCTGTACACTCATTTAAAAAGTGTACACCTTGTGGGTCAAAAGAAATTTGCCATTAGATTTAATTATTTGTCCTTAAAAAAATTACGTTAAATTTCGAAATAGGACGACTAGAAATTGATATTGTTATAAATTGTTAAATTGACAATTCAAGAGGTAAAAATTTTAAAACAATAATTTGTCATCGTCAACATTTTATGATCGTTTTAGTCTAAAAATTATAGTAAATTTGTGTTGAAATTTTCTAATTAGAAGACAAAATTCTGGCAATTTGAAATTAGTTAATAATACCAAAGATCATTTACGAAATTAATGCCAAATATCATTTTTGAAAACATACTTAACACTAAAAAATAATCAATTGACATTCCAGACATACAGCAAGTAAAAATACTTTATAACACAAAGTCAAATTTAATAAATTACAATTTGTATACCATAGTCAAATTATAGTTTACTCCATAAATTAAGCTTTAAACTAACTAACTTAGAGTATGGTATCATAATTTCAATTATACAACTATGAAAAATATGAAATTTAATTCACAAAAAATTTAACAGTGTATTTAGGATTTATTTCAAATGTACAAAAAATATATATATAAAACTACTATCATAAAATAAAATATTCCAGGTAATTACGAATTCAATTGCCATGAAAGTTTAGTATGTGTATATTATAAATGGAAAAATGTAACTTAAATCTACATAATACCTTAAACATAAATAATTATTGTATGTAAGTAATTAAGTGCGGGTGCGCAACAAATTCAACAAACTAAACAACGTTCTCTTTTCATCATTATATATTTTATTTTTTTTATATACAATTTGAATCTATAGTTTACTTAAGCGCCATATAAAGTCTGTGCATAAATTTAATTTTGTTTCGTATTTTTTAAACATTTTTCATAAATTTTCAACTGCGGGAAGGTAATTTAAATTTTAATATACAATTTATTTTATTCAGGTTAAAACTATTTTGAATTTTGAACAACAAAAAAAAAAAAGTATATCGCCAAAGGGCGACTATATTTTTAAAACCATCTTCAAATTTAAAGCTTGAAAAACATGAAATTCTTGAATTTTTATTTAATGCTTTCATTATTTTTAATGTTTTAATTATAATTAAAATAAATAATAATTTTAAAGATCAACAAATAATAATTAAAAGTCTAATTTGCATAAAGATCAACAAAAAAAAAAAAAAATTGTCATAGATTAAAATTTGATGAGTCGCACAACATAATGGAAAGTGTATCTTCATTTTTATGTAAAATTATTTATCATTTTTGTATCTTAAACTCCTTCAAAGAACTAATTAAATTAGAATTGTATGAAAAAAAAAATTGAAGCATTAATTTTGGCACGTGACAACAATTATGTAAAAGATACGTTGTTACGCCCGTATATTTTTTCCTATTTCTTCACTTCACGGTGTAATTGCAAGAATTTTTGAAACGCATGTGTAAGCAAAAAATTAAAATTAATTTAATAGAGAAATATGCAATAAATAATATTCAATGTTTAAGTGAAAATTTATTAAAATTGATCTTAAAAAATTGAAAATTAAGATGATCTTCAAAAACTGAACATCAAAATTCATAATCCTCTTAAATAATTAAACAAATTTTATTCAGATTATATTATATCACAAATATTAATCATTTTATTAATCATTTTTTATTAGTACATATTGCAATTTATTCTGACACCAAGATCATTGATTTGCGTGAAATTTTTAATAAGAAATATTTGAAAATTTGGTATACTTAGTCAAAATTAGTCAAAATTCTTAGTAAACATAGGCAACTCGAAGCAGTTAGTGATATGAAATTTACATGATCATTTTTATTCAAGAATTCTTGAAATTTTCGATTAATATTTTATCGAGATAAAAGTTTGTTGAATTTCGTGTGACACAAAACTTCAAGCAAACCTCTAAATTTGTACACATTTTTGAATTATGTATGTTTGATATATTTTTCATGTTTAATAAATTATTTACCTATTATGTTTTTTTTTGTGTCTAAATGAACATTTTTCATTTATAATTTCAAATTTTGTGTGAATTCTTAAAGCTTTTTTTTTTAAACGTTAGTACATACAAATAAACGATCATAATATTATTTTTTCAATGTTTTTTGTGCATAATTTTAAAATTCTAATTTTTTTCACAATTTTGCAAATTGTGCGCTTTTTTTTTTGCATTGCATTTTTTGAACTTTATTGTAAATGGAAATATAGTAATAATAATAAACTATACAAAAAATTAAATGGATCAACTTACCTAAACATTAGAAAATGTAGGTAAGCAAGTCAAGTCAATGTTTGGGCATAAAAATTAAAAACGTTTTATTTTTTTTTTCTTATTTTTTACGTCATTTTTATATTTTATACTTCAAATTACATTTTAAAAAATTTACGTTATTTTTAATGTAATTGAAAACTTTTTATGTAAAATCAGATGATGAGATTTTAAATTTATTAATATTTCCATAGAATTTAAAAGAACGATCATTGACTTTTATATTAACGAAATAAAATTGTGATTTGAAATATTGTTTCCTTTTTTTTCCCAGACAGTAATTTGAATTCCATTTAGCCACAAAATTATATATTTTTTTTTTTTTTCGGAAATTGATTAAAATTTGAGTTGAATTTAGGAAAAAAATTAGAAATGTACACGATTAGAAAAGATGGCATGCAATAAAAAAACTTTATCAGTGATTTTTGGGTGGTTACTAAGATTGCGGTATAGAAAATGTCGGTTTATGATTGAAATTCTTATTTCATCACTAAAATTTATTGAGTTAACGATTGAAATTTATGGAATTTTTGAAAATAATTACTAGGTATACATTATAAATTTTATTTAGCATCATTAAACATTAAACAAAATATGCACAAATTTAATCATTTTTCTATATAACAAAAAAATATAGATCAATATTCTTTGTTTATTTGCTTTTCAATTTTATTAAATGATTCACCAGGCAATTAAAATATTATTTATGGTATAATAGTTCAGTGAGTAATGTTCAAAACAAGTTCATATAATTTTATACCTGGGCCAATAAACCATTGTACATGTATAATAATTTTTGTACTATAAGTGAAATTGTAACAAAATTCGAAATTTTGAGCTTCAATTTTAATTATACCAAAAAAAGTTATTTAATTTCATTGATATAAAATTAGATTTAGTATCAAATCTGGTAAATTTGATTGCATGATCTGTGAAATTGATCTTATAAAATTCTTTTATATAGAAAGAATATATTTTTGTAATATCGTAATAGTAAAATCACTAGAATAAATTATATGTATTTAAAAAAATATATATGTATAATTACGATATGATTTGTAATGTTGCCATATCTGATAGTCGACTTAACATCTTTTATAATAATAATTTTATTCCACTCTATATTAGTTAATTTTTAATCAATAAACTTTTGAAATCTAATTTGACACTATATCAAAATTGTTGGCATTTGATTCAGACTAAAGAATATTATCAACTGATTTATAAATTATTAAATTTACAGACAATTTTGCATTAAATAAATCATTATTAATCTTCAACCAACATTTCCTTTATCAAAATCTTCTATAGTTAGTTTATTATTTAAATCCCCCACTTAAAAAAAATTTGCAAAATATTTTAATGGTAAAAAAAAAAATATTGATAAAATGATAATTTTTGATTTTTTTTTTCTTTGTGGTGTTCAAATAATATTCCACTGAAAATAATTTTTTATTAAATATTAATTTTAATTCTTCGTATCATCACTGATAACCCTTAAAAAAATATTATTTTTTTTGTTGATCAAATTAAAGACTTTATAAGATGAGTCAAAAATGGTATATAATCAGAGTAAAATGAAATCTTTAAAATACTCCTTCTTCATTATAGATAATAATTTCAATATAATCTTTAAGTTAATAGAATTTATTTAGCACCACAATTTCACAATTTTTTTGTTAATTCATTATTACTATTTGAAAATATTTGAAATTTAGCCTTGACACGATGTTAGAAAATATACTTAATTAAATAATCTTTAAATATACTCAAAGATTATAATATTATAAATTATTTAAAATAATAAAACTTACTTTGATGTTAAACCGGGACTCAATGTATCATATTCACCAACAGCATGTAATAAATGATGATCATTTGTTGTTAAACCATTATTTAAATTTGGATTACCACCATAAATACTATTAGCACTATCACTTCTAGCATTTGTTAATTGTGTAAAATTTTGTAATACACCAACACTATCGGTTTGATCATCTTGTGATAAACCAGATGGACTTCTAGATTCACCACCACTACTAGTTGAATTATTATTATGATTATTATTATTTAAATGAATTGAATTATTATTATTATTATTATGATATGAAGCCATTGAATCTTTAATACTTGACAATGTCAAATAATTACATGTATCATCTTGTGTTGCATGAACATCAGATAAATGATGACCATGTTGATCATCAATTATTGTACAATTTTCATCTTTTAATGTATCCTCAATAACTTCATCAATTGTTGCACCACTATGATTATTATGTTGATTATGATGATTATGATGATGGCCACCTAATATCGTATTTAAACTACTACCATGTAAATGATATTCAAATGCTGAATATAATAAACCACCGCCACTACGCATTGTTTCAAATGTATGATGATTTAATAATAATTGTGGATGATGATGATGATGTAAATGTGGATTTGTTGTTAATAATTGTTGTTGTTGTAATTGATCGTTTTGATTTATATTTATAATACGATTATCAATATTATCTTTATGTAATGATAAATCATATGCATCTGTACCATTTGATCCAGCTTGTGACCAATTATTATAAATAATATTATTATTATTATTTGTTAATTGATTTGATGAATATTGATCATTTGTTGGTTCTGTTGTATTTGATATTGGTAATGTTGTATAACGTAATTCATTTGTATTTAAATGATTATTTGTTAATTCTGTATAACGTAATGGTGTTGTTGTTGGTGATGATAATTGATTATTATTATTATTTTGATTATTATTATTACGATTTGATATAATCACTGTATTATTTGAACCACGATAACCAATTGGTAATATTACACTTGATTGATTATTATTATCTTGATCATTTGTATTAATATTTGTAGATTGTTGATTATTATTATTATTATCTGTTGTCAATAATAATAAATTTGATTCACTACTATCACTATTTGTTGTTATTAATTGTTGTCTATTTAATTGTAAAATATTTGAATCAATTTGATTATCATTATTTTTAATATAATTATTATTATTATTTTGATTTAAATTTTTTATTATTTCACTATTATTATTATTATTATTATTATTGTTTAATGTTGATGATGTTGCACTAATAACTGATATTGAATTTGGTGTTATAATTAAATTATCATTTTCTTGTTCATTTTTTATTTTAATATTATTATTATTTTCTTCTTTATTATTAATTTTTTTAATATTATTATTATTTGTTACTACTATCGTTGTTGGCGATCGATGTTGTACTAAATTCATTTGTTGAACTGATGCTAATGATTCTGTTACTGATCCTGATTTTGTTGGTTGTATTATTGTTGATTGTATTGTTGTTGGTATTATTAATATATTATTATTAACTTGTTGATCTTGCTGACTGTTGTTACTATTGGATATATTAATTTTTATATCTTGCTGTTGTGATATAAAATTTTTGTTTGTATTGTGTTGATCATTATTTACTTCATTTAAAGGGTTCTCCTCTATACTATTATTATTATTATTTAATGTTTGATTATGTTGGTGTATTGTTGAATTATTATTAGTTGCTGCTGATTGTATTGTTGTTGTTGTTGATGGTGATATAACAACTGGTATTTTCATAGCTACGGATGATGATATTTCTTCTTCAAATGTTCGGTCCGTTGATGTTGCTACAAAAATGTATAATTGAGAGAAGAAGAAAAAAAAAGAATATTATATAAAATTTCTATTTTTTTTTTTAACAAAATCAAAATATTATTTTCCTTTTCTTTTTATTTTTATTTACACGCAAATTCAAAAAGGAAATTTATTTCAAATTTTTAAGATGTGTAAGTGTAAGTTTTCTATGTGTTTAAAATTTATTTTACAATTTTTTTAAGAGGGAAAGAAAATGAAATGAAAATTTATATATTTAATATTCATTTGTCTCTTTCTGTTATATTTATAGCTAATATATGTTTGATTGTATTTGTTGTTAAGATCGTTTTGTCGTCTTCCATGTATTGGAGTCTAATTTTTGTTTGGATGAGTTTGTGTCAATTTGCCATGATCGTTTTTTTTTCTTTATATACTCTTTCTATGTTTGTATTGTGCTTATCGTTGTTTTGTTTTTGGTATACATAATTTTTGAGTTGAAAATATACGCCCCCTTTTTTTTACTTTATATACTAAAAAAAAATATATTTTAATTTTTTTTAATATATTTTTCTTTTCTAATTAGATATTTTTTTATTACATTTTACATTATTATAAATACATTTATTTTTAAATTATTTTCGCCATGAAATTGTAATTTATTTATTTATTTTTTCAATAAATTTTTGTTGTTTTTTTCTTCAAATTTGAATCGGTATAGGAAAATTCTATAATAATATAAATTTCAAACCATAATGAAATAATATTTAAACTTTTATTGGCCACGAAAAAAAAAAACTGAAATCAAAAATATTAAATCATAAATTTAATATGTAAAAAATTGATTTAATTTCGGAAATCTTTTTATTAACGATAATTTCTAAATTTTGTAATATATTAGAAGAAGAATTTGAATAATGATTTTTGGTTATATCCTCAAAGGATCAACAAGATTTCTGTATTAACCTTCAGCTTAATCAACCTTTAAATTTCAGTACATCAAAATTTTAACTTTAATGTTTCTAATTAATCAGTCAAATGGAAGGATATTGAACATTCTTAACATATTTTATCAAAATTACAAAATATAATTCACTTTCTCTACAGATTATCAATTGAATATTTGATTTACATTATTAGCCTTATTTTTTTTGTGACTGTTATTGATCATTTTATAGAATTTCAACTACTTTTTAATAGATACTTTAAGAAGTTATAAATTTGCTATACGACTGAAACTTAAATAAAAATTCCACTTATGTTTAAGTACTTAACGCCTGGCGTTTTACAAAATATTTCGAAATTATAATCAAGTACTTTTATTATTTTGGAATAATATCTCTACTTGAGCAAAAAAAAAAACAAATTTCTTCTTGCAATTAATTTCAATTTCATAAACAAATTCAAAAATATGAATTTATTTTTGAAATATATTTATAACAAAAATTCTACAATAAATATATCACTACTATTATAATTTTAAGTCCCTTTTTTTATTTATGTCCTTTTTCCAAATTCCTAAATTTTAGTTTGTGGAAAAAAAAAGGTCAAAGATTTATTTCTAAAAGTCATAAATTTGTCAAAACATTCTAAATAGTTGAATATTGTTTTTTTTTTCTTCATTTTGTGGCGTACGTAAGTAATATACTTGTTATTATTAAAAGTGGACGACAAAAACAAAAAACAAGTGTGTCATGTCGACGATCCTTTTTTTTTGTTCAACTAAAAACATTAAAAATTATAAACCTCAAGGATTACTACGGTCATCATCATCATATTCCATAACGTCTAGACCCAAGGAATGACAAATTTCTCTAATTCATAAAAATTATTTTACCAAAAAGGAAAAATATTTTAATGTTTCGATTTGATCGTTTTTCCTACCTTTTTTCTGCGTTTAAGTTTTGTTTCTTTTTTGTAATTTTCTTAAAAACAAAAACATTATTTTTTTTTATAATATTTAGAAATATTTTTTGTACAACTCTTGTTACCTTCTTCGTCGTTGAAATAAATTAAAATTAGTTTTTGGGGTCAATTGCCGTCACGTCACAATTAATTCTTTTCGTTATCCAAAATTAAAGTTTTGCATTTTTGTAATTGAATTGTTAAATTAATTAAATTAACTTGAAGAATGAATTTAATTCATGTTGTTATTTACCCTAATTTTAATTTATTTAATATTTAATTTTAAATTTTTATCAGTTTTTTTAATTATGTGCAAATTGGAATTTTATTTAAATTGGAAAATAGTAAAAAGTAAAAAATTCTCATAATGTTTTTTTTTCATATTTTAAACATTTAACAAATTTAATTAAATTTTTTTTTCAAATTAAATTGGAAACATTTTTAGATTAACTTTTGAAAAAAGTATTTATCAAATTTGAAAATTGCATACAAAATAAATTTATGCGTATTTTCCCTTTTTACATGTTGCTTAAAAATATAGAAATCTTTGTCCGATATTTATGTTCTAAATTAAAGATTGAAATCTCTATTTTCACAATCTATATGGTTTTTTTTACTGTCTGTTAAAAATTCAGTATATTGGAGCATGCAGAAGGCAGCTCTCTTTTTGCAGACTTTTTTTCAAGTTTTTTTGCCCCATAAATTGGGCAAATTTAAAGAGATTTGGAATTAGTTTGGATATTCTTATTATAATTAAAATTCCCCGTCCATAGACACTAAATATTGGAGAATGTCGATGTTTTAGCCAAAAAAAACAAGGCCATTTTTTGGCGTAAATCATCGACATTCTCCAATATGAGTGCATTTGGTGTCTATCGACGGGGAATTGTATTTATAACAAAATTATGCAAACAGAATTTAAAAAATTATAGCAAATATTACATGTTGCAAGAAAAACATTTTGTTTGATTTGAGACTTGAGTGTTAACATTTTTTTATGGAAATGTGTTAAAGAAAATAAATAAATTTTTAAACCTAAACCACGACTAAATATTATATTTTTTTTTTTTTGTGTTTGTCATAATCAAATA
The DNA here is from genome assembly GCA_949752835.1 of Empis stercorea. Taxonomy (NCBI): domain Eukaryota; kingdom Metazoa; phylum Arthropoda; class Insecta; order Diptera; family Empididae; genus Empis; species Empis stercorea. The sequence goes on from OX457086.1 coordinate 1,140,676, forward strand.
TTTAAGGATAATTTTTGATTAGTTTCCAAGAGTATAATATTCAAAACTGGAAAATTAATATAATAAAATATTAATATAAATTGTTTTAACCTTTTCTATGGGGGCCACTTACACAATTCACCATAAATTACCATTTTCATTAATTCTCTATCGAAAGTATATGCAATAAAAAAAAAAGGTTAATTTAAAGGGAAACTAAAAATTAATAAATAAATATTATTTTATGATTCCTTTTTTAATGCGAAAGGTTCTTGGGCAAGCGGAACCTTTACTTTCTTTTTCATTGTTATTTTTTTTTTGTTTTTGTTTTAAGGATGTTCGCGCTGTGGGTATTACATCCTATATCTATATTATTGGTATTTCCTCGTTTCTTTGTTTACTAAAATACATAATGTATATTTATGTATATCTTTTTTCTATAAATAATAGTGTTTCCTTTTACGACATAAACTTCTTTGTTATATTTTTGCTTTTTTTTCGAAAATATTATAATTTATTACAAGTAGAATAATAATGTTGACTATGTCAACATTAGAAAAATCTGATGAAAATTATAAATTAAAATTTATATTATATTCATAATCTACAATTCGGATTTGTTCAACAGACAAGTTCACATTTAAGCTATCGGAGCAATGAATTTGAATACAAAATAATTTACTAATTAAATTTTTTAATACGTATTAAACTAACCAAAATCTTTGGTAACAAAAATTGATTTTTATATATAAGTGACACCAGACCATAGTCAAGCGTTTAATTAATTTTTATAATATTATTTGTTTAAAAACGAATTTTAATTTAATATGAAAAAAATATTGACACAAATATTTAATTTAATATTTTACTACGCATTTTTAATTCCCAAAATTATAAAAATCACTGATTTTAATAAAAATTTATACAAAATATTATTTTTTTTTGCTTTTTTTGAATATCTGCGTCAGGGGTCAATAATAAAGTTCACATTAAAATAAAATTAAAGAAAAATATTATTTTGTCTTTATTTCATTTTATTAAATAAATAAATAAAAAAAAATAGCCAAAATATTTTATTGCTCAAATGATTAATCAATTTTACAATTTAAAAATACTAAAATATAATTTTTAACAATTAATTTACGTAATGGAAATTAGTATTTCCATATAAGTAAATTGATTTAAATTGTTCACAAAAGGACCTGAAATAATTAAGGAATGTAAATTTCTTGTATTGAAAAACTCATTGCTTATAAATTTGCATAACAGAATTTCGAAAAAATTAATAATAAAACATATCGAAAATAAATGATTTTTAGGTAAAAATGTTATTCAGGTATAAAATTACATAAGAAATCATTAAAATTTATACAAAAAAAAAATATCTTTTAAAATAAAGTAAATAAATATTTAAATAATATTATTTATTTTGCAATAAGATTTTCTTAATATTTATCCAAGATCCTTTAAGGACACGTGCCCAAAATTAAATCTTTATTTACCAAAAAAATGACAAAATTTTGTTTATTTTTGAAAGTGGATGATTTTTTTTTATTTACATTTTATACAAAAAGTCAAAATCCTATAAGAGCAAAAACTGAATCCTTAACAACATTGTCCTGAAGATTTTTTTCAATCTGTGACAAATTACAAATTATGTATAAGATTTTTAAATATTATTTTCATAAATTTAAAGAAAAAACAATCAGGAATAAAGAATATCCTTTAGTTTTCGGTGAATTTCTTTAAAAATTGTGATGGGGTACACCAAATAAAAAATTATTACATTTACATTGTAGTCAAAAAAAGATGAACAAATCGTTTTGGTTTACATGATTTTATGCGATTTTTACATTCTTTTTATTACTTTAAATTGGATTTTATGTATTTTTTGGAATATGAACCACAAATCTAATAATATAAAAAAACGATTTTGTCCTTTTAAAAATCTATAATAGTTAAATAAACACGTCATTAATTTAGCAACATTGTATATATGGAAAATGGTTTTATAAATGATTTTTATTACTAATTATTTTCAAACAAAAATGTAATATAAAAATTTTTTAATATCAGACTATAAAATATTCAGTTTTTTGTTGTGTATTATGGAATCCTTTTATGTTAGATTTTCCGATTTATGTTATATTATTATGTACATAGATCTATAAAGTCACAGCAATCAGATTTTAATTTCAAAAAATTTGTATATGGTCAAAAACGATCAAATTCCAAAACGAAATGAAAGAATTATTCTCATGGGATATTTAAATTATTTAAGAATAAAATAATTTATGACAATTTATACACACACACAAAAAAAATATAAATCGTTGGATAAATATTTTAATTAGATCATATGTCTGCACTAAGAGAAAAAATTAATATTGATATCGAAATGTAGCTAGTCATTTGTTGGGGGACATTCTTGCTTATTTTTTATAATTAAAATCGATATGGATTCAATATTAAGTAAGAATTCCAAGTCAACAGCTACAATTAAACATTAAATGTGTAATTTTAAACGTAGTGGAAGATCGGCCAGTAATAATGAAAAAAATATCGTACATAATATGTTATAAAAAACTTAGCTGTGCCAAAGTGATCACTATGCCATAAATTTGATCATAATTCTGGCGTTGCTCCTGTACCAAGTATTTTTGGAGCAAAATTGGGGAAATTAAAAGGCCTTAGAGTGAAAATACTACGCATTTAAAAGCAATATCTAATTTGTTTACACATTACATAAAATGTGTTCAGTGTGCACAATTTTCCAATACAAATCATGATCTTGTTGTGTACACGAGTAATTTAATGCTTACGCCTCTAATTTTTAGTATTTCAAAAAAAAAATATATATCTCCTAATTCGTATTTTCTTTGTGAAAGGACCAAAATTATTCTACAACCAAAATATTAAAAAATAAATTTATGATTTATGACAATAATTTTCTGGTCGATTTGAAAAATTTGTTCCAAAAAAAAAATGATTTTTTTTCCTTAGACTAACAAGTGATCGGGTTAATGTGAACATGTAATTCTAAAATAAATATTATAATAAATTAAAAGATTGGGAAAAATTATGTTCATTTTTTTATAATTTAGATTAATATCGAAATTTTCCAAATCGCACAAAACCGTGAAATTAAAAAGAAAATATTTTCCATAAAAATTCTCCGAAAATAATTTTAATTATTTTGGAAGAACAGAAAAAAAAACTTATCTAATCTAAATCTTTTCTTTTTTTTTTAACATAAATTCTCCCAGGGGATAGTAAAACATATTATTTGCAAATTTAAATTTTTGTTTTTGCTAGAATATTAAAGGGGTGTAATAAGAATTAACGCCCAGCAATTATTATTTTAAACCACATATAGTCATATACCTATATTAATTTATGTATAGTGTTCTAGAGTGTTATGTTACCAGTCATAAAACATATGTAAATTTTATAGATACTCTCATGTGATCATTTCTAATTTACACATAAGGTTTTTTTCCTTTCGGATAAGGAACATCTATCGAAGTTAGATTTTTTTCTATAAATATATTTGCTTTACATATGTGGTAAAAGTTACGCCTAGTGTATGATCACAACTGAATAATTTTTTTTTACAGATGGTTAGTTATTTCTGGTATACTGGTATAGAAAGAATTGTAATATATAAAAATAGAAATGTTGATTTGTTGTCATTCAACATATAACGACCATTTGTACGCCCCCAAAAAACGTAAGACAATAATTTTTGTTTAAAAAAAATTTGTTGGTAAATAAATTATATATAAAAATTTGTATTTATATTTAAAGTAATTCATTCAGTAATAGTAATAATTCAGTAATAATAAAATTCAGTAATAATTTTCGCTTTTAAAATTATTATATGAGTTGGTCTTGTTATTTGCTAAGCTGCTATCAAACACATTGACGAATTTTATGTATTATTACTGGATTAATTCTCCTGCAATTTCCCAAATCTTATATTTCGGAAGATATTTTTGAAATTCACAGAAAGAACATAGCCTCGCGTTGCCTCGTAAATCATCATCTCCTGGCAAGTCCTCTTGGGTAATAACAAAATAAAATTTTCCAAAAAAGTATATATCAATAAAAAACAAAGAAGTGACCACAAATTAGAAATTTTTCCTTTATTTAATGTGTAAAAGACAATTTGGTTTAAAACATATTTTATGGAAAGAAATTTATCATTATTACATTCTGAATTTTAAAATTATCTACATTTTTTTTTGATAAAACTTTAATTTTACTTAGCATACCAAAAAAAATAAAAATAAATTAGATAATAATTATTTGTTTTCTATCTTGTAACGACGACAATAAGTCACCACAAATTCCAATATTTTTGTCACTAATAAAATTCATGCCACCATGACAAGTAAAAACGCATTTTTTATTTCATAAATTTTCAACCATTTTTTGTTCTTAATATTATAAATTAAGTATTTAAGTCAATTTTTCGTTTTCTCTTATCAATTTTGTAAATATTTTTTTTTTTTAAATTGCTAGTTGTTATAATAATATGAAATTAAAATATTTAGTAAAATAAAAACAACAAAGAAACTTTTCAACTTCCTGTCAAAGTCCATTTATAGTCCATTATACAAAAATCCATCAAAGAAACACATAATTTCAGTTTCTGTTCAACAACCACGAAGCCTAGAAAATAATATTATTTTGCATAAGAATTTCATTGTTTTTTTTCCATCTTTTATATTTTTGCCACACATTATAGTATAAATTATGTTTCGCATATTTTGCATATATATGTACATAACAAAAAAGTATGACACTGGCGCTTTTATAGCATTGCTACTATACTTCCGTTCCGCATATACTAAACAAATTTTTTTATGGATATTTTAGGGCTGTAATTATTTCCAAGCCACATTAAAAGCAGCCAATTGAAAATGTTATGTGTATATAGGATAAAATAGTTTATGTATATTTTATGTAAATTTCAGTTAGGAAATTTAAATTTGTTCATATACGAAAAAAATACAAAATAATATAAATTGTATATTTCATTTAGATAATTTTATGGAAAATTATTATTTTTGATAAGCATAAAAAAATATAATCATTAGTTTTACAATCTACAAGAAACAATGTTTTAGTTGCATTAAGTAAATGGTATGTTACGCTTATGTTGATTGTCGTATTTTCAAATTTGCCAGTAATAAGAAAATCCTTATATTTGTGATCCTATATATTTGTATATTTCATTTTAATAAAGAATATTTACTATGAAAATCTTAATAACGAAATTGTAAATATGATAATTGAACACATTTAAACTTTTATCAATTTATGGAAAAAAATTAAATTCTCATTGGAAAAATATTCAAACAACCACAAAGTAATTATGAATGATAACTAACATTTTATATCCTTTTCCTGTTAGCAGATCATTTAATTTTGACATATTTCATTTAAATAATTTTATTTTATTAGTTAAATTATCATGTAATGAATGTTAAGGACCCAGATACTTAAATAAACCGACGGTAACTTTCGCTTTGCATAATTACTTTATTACCAAATTGAAACTATATTATTATCAAAAAATTAATTAAATTAATTTATTAAAGAAAGTAGATCACATTTTTAAGTATGTACCAAAAATTTTTTTAATTAATTTATTATAAAATACATAAATTTAAAAATGATATAAAATTTTTACATAATTAAATAAATCAATTAAAATCCTCATAAGATGAAATTTACATAAATATTCTGTTGATAATTTCACAGTAAATATATTATTCGAATAAGTGAAAGCTTAGAATTCTTCTAAAACTTGAAATTTGATACAAAAATAATCCATTAGGAAATTGTACGAATTATTCAATTATTGCGAATTCATTTAAACTATGGTATTAAATATTTAAACGCTAGTAGATATCTTTTAAATCCATTTGTGTAATATTGCAACCTAATAACCGCCGGAAAGGATAAATAAATTTTCAAATATTTCCGATCTAGAAAAATTGAATTTTTAATCACGAATTTCAAAATTAGAAAAATTAAAATAAATTATTTCATTAAATAATAAAACACGGAAAATATTTTTTTTTTTTTTTTAAATAATCTTTTAATAAATAAAAAAATTTTTATAAATATTTTTTTTTTAATTAAATTAAATTTTTCTATTTTTATTTTTCAAAAATGAAAGTTTTAATTTTATAATTTTAATAATTATGATTACACAAAATTATTTTAAATTTTATATTTAAGTTTATTCATTTTTTTTAAATAATTTTAATATTTTTTTTTTAATAAAACTTAAATGTTTTTCCGGCGAATATACAAATAAAACTAAATTTTAAAAATTATTCAGTTGAAAAAGCCCATATAAAAATTACAATATTTTTTTATCATTTTTAACATTTTTTTTTATATATATATATATTCTTTATATATATATATATAAAATATATTTTTAAACCATATATTTAAATTATATTAATGGTGATTAGAGTTTTAAGATTATGTTATCACACCTTATGAAAAATTATTGATAAGTTATTTACAATTTTTTTTATTATTATTATTATATATAAAAATGAAAGCGTTATCTATTATCCTTATCACCGTTCCGAAATGTTAAAATATATATAGAAGCAAGTTATAGAGAGAAGGTATAGTGTACTTTTAATTTTTTAACTAAAATTATTTATAAAAACTTATATAAATAATAATTTTTTTCGGTGTTTGTTGTAATGCAATAAGAAAAGTATTAAAAAAATATAAAATTGAATTTGGTTGTTTTTGATAACAATTTTTATATTTAATAATTTAAATTATTTTTTGATAATTATTTATTTTGTTATTATTTTGAGTTCGATACTTTTTATATTTACTATATTAAATTAAAACGATAAGCGACAATCATCACAGTTTTGTAAGAATGCGTCCAAGAATTTTAAAAATATTTAATGGAACTTTTTTAAGATGGATAAAAAAAGAGTAAATTTGAATTTGTAGTTTGTTTTTTTTTTTTTTTGATTTATTTATACTAAAGTAAACAATTTTTTGGCAGAAAAAGAAATCTGATATTTTCAAAGTCAATCGCGAATCTATCAGAATTCATAACACTTAATTATCAAACTCTTAGACACCAAAATATATTCGTAAAATACAAAAATTCCCCAAAATTTAATTAAATCTGTCCATATTAACATATTCCTTTTATTTTAACAGAAAAATGTCTCGTCCTCTGTTAATAAAATTACAAAATGGTTTCCAATTATTTTTTAACTTACATAAATAATCCTTTGATGACATTATGCACACCTTACAAATCACTTTTTATTGTACAAAATTTGATGTAAATAATTATAATATTTTTATTAACTTTTTTCTGAATTTACTTCTAATTACTTTATTACCAAATTATTTCACATATAATTTTTTTATATTAATTTAAACTTTAAATAATTTCACTTTGGTGGACTAAGCAACAAAATGATTAAAAAAAAATATCATTCAAAAAGTACAAAAAATAAAAATTATATTTAGCCGGAGATGTGAAAAAACTTTTTCAATCGAATTTTTTGTAAAAACTAAATGAACAACGAGCTTTTTTTTTCCCTTACTTGTACTACATTTGAATACAGAATAAAAATTGAATTTTTTTTTATATAAAAAAAAAAAACAAATTCAATTTCAAAATAAAAACAAATTCGTATAAGAAAATTTTTTATGAACACTGCTACAAAGTTTTGTTATACTATATAAATTTCAAAAAATAAAATATAATTTAAAATTAAATGTTGTTGTATATTAAATATATGTATATATATATTTATATATATAAATTATTTAATTTTATAAAATGGTGTGATATTCACATAAAAAAAAAATTTATATATTATTTTTCGAGGCCTTAAAGATCACCACAATTTATATTAAAAGTTCATTTTTTGCAATTCGCGCAAATATTAAAATTATTTATTTATATTTTTTTGTAGATTTTATATTTGATCAATGTTCAAAATTATTCTCATTTTTAATTTATTTTTTAAATATTAATTATAAATTTTATTCATAATAGATGAAATATATTTAAATATTTTATTCGTTATAAGATTTTTATTTATGATAAATAATTAAGATTAAAATTAAAATTAAAAGACAGTCAATTCAAAAGATATAAGTATTAAGTACATTTTCATTTTTAATTATAATAATTTAATTAAAATTTAGAAAAAAATCTTTAAAAAAAAAACCTAAAACGTTTCTGTAAACTTTTAATTGCAAACTGATTTATAAAAATTCTACAATTTCCCAGTTTCTAATAGAAAACTAAATGTATTTTTTTTTTTTTTTTAAATTACTATTTGGTCTTAGAAAAATATCTTAAACTTTTATGTTATTAGCATGTTAACTAAATAAATAAATTTTATATATATAGAAAAAATATTAGTCTTATTAATTTTATTTACAATTTATTTGATCAAACATTTTTTTTTGTCGACAAATTGATATATAAAATCAGAAAGTAATATATAGAATTTTGAATATTTTGTGATCGTTTGTGGTTGTTTGAATGTTAAATAAATGTTGGAGTATTTTAAATTATGTTCGTTGAAGCAAAATTTAATAATTTCGAAATAAAATTCGATTAGATATTAAATATTAAATAATATTATGTTGGTTTAGTAAGGCCTATTAGTTATGATGAAGTATTTATATAGTTTATAGAGTTCAACAGTAACCATGATCCCATAATTTTTAAGGTTTATAGAATACTCTGTATACTCATTGTATCTGTTCTGTAGTCAGGCAGTTTATTTGCAGAAAATTTGTATCGAAAATCAGCTCAAACTAGATATACCAACTGATCACTTTGGTCGGTTTCAACATTTTTTGCTTAACAAATAACATATTCACCTCATTTCGACTGTTTTGGTATAAATATATGTAAATCACAATTTTCGATAGTTCAGTTCTATTGATAAAAACTACATCATACCATCAGTGACAAAGTTAATATCCTTCGACATTTCAACTGAACTCCGAAATATATATCTTTTGCTACCAAATATATTATGTACTAAAAAATTCACCATTTTCTGTTATAGGACAAATAAATAGAAAATTTTTAATTACTATATATTTAATTTTTTGATTAATTCTAAACACACTCCTAAAATTGCATATAAAATTATTTCTATTTTTTTTTAATTAAATTTATATATATATATCTATTAATACTTCATATATTTATGTACATAATTTTATATAATATTTCTCCAAGTATGTGTTAAAAATTAAATTAATAATAATAATAAAAATGTTTTTTTTTTCCTCTTTTACATTATATGAAAGTTTATGTGTGTCACTTTTCTGTCAGACAAAAATGATGAAATCAAAATTAAATATTATATATTTTCTTAATACCCTAAACAAATAATAAAAATAAATAGAATAAAAATATATGAAAAAAAAATTAATTTAGTTTATTCTTTTTTTTCTATAAAAAATTATATGTTTTTATGTTTATATGTAGTTTAAAATTGTGTTAGTAAAAATGAAAATTATATTTTTCATGTTAAATGGTTGGTTTTTTAGGTGTTTTTTTTTTTTATTTTGGGTAAATAAAACAAATTCAGCGTCAAGCATATAAAAGCGTTCTGGTTGATTTGAATAACGAAATATAAGAAAATTTTTTATTTTAAATAAAATTAATAGTAATTAAAATATAATATAATTAAATTACTATATGTTGGCCTTAAGATTTTCAATTAAACTCAACTTTAGTTCAGTTTTAGTTCTGATTAAAAATAATTTCGAAGGATTTTTAACTTTTTTATAGGACTAATACATAATAAAGACTAAAATTTGATATAAAAAATTATTTTAAAATAAATTTTATAACAAATTTTCGACAAACAATAATACATAATAATATTTATATGACTATAAGAAATGTGACATTTTTGGGGGACAAATCCAAAATGATATCATTTAAATAATACAATAAAAAAAACCATACATAGATTCTGAAAATATAGATTTCAATCATTAATTTCGTATATAAGAGCATAAATAGCGGACAAAGATTTCTATATTTTAGAAATATCTTAAAACTCACAGACTGATTAAACTTCTAATAGCTTCTAATTTATCACATGTAAACTCATTCGAATTATCTTTATTTCATTATCTACTACAATGATATCAATCATATTCCAGTTCAAGCTACTATAAACGCTCCTTTACTGGAAACTTTAAAGATAAGTCAAATTATATGATAAAAACTTATATTATTTATTTTTTTGATGAATATGTGAATTTAATTCTTACATATTTGTATTTATGTAGCCATGTACAAAAAAAAATTACTATTAAATTATTATATAATTCGATAAAAGTGGCGCTTTAGGTTATTTACCTTTCACATAAATACAAATACATAAAAAAAAAATTATATATTTGTTTCAAATTTATTATCTGTTTATTTTATCGAAAAATATTTTATATTTAAGCTACTAAACTAGACATTATGGCAGACATTTTTATCTAATCTGAAAAGTAAGAATATAATTATTTAAATTTATTATACAATTTTTGTTTCTTATTGAAAACATGTTAATGGCAATCTCAAATTAGATAATGATTTTATCTCATAACTTTATAATTTCAAATTAGATACAAGCGTTTTTGTTATATCAGTGATAATAATGAAAATTTCTTATTATCTGTTTATGATTGAAATATTTATGTATATATTTTATGTATATAATGGATGCCTTAAATAACTTTATAAATTTATGCATTAATTAATGTTAATACTTACTATAAGGAATGTTTTTTTTATTGAAATTTCTATTTATAGTATTTTCATGTTAAATGAAAAATCATCGCAAAACGCGCTTTAAAATACAAAAAACCAATAATGAATAACATGTAAATAAGTGTTAACAGAAAATGTAAAAAAATATATAAATACGAAAATAAAAAGTATAAATGCTTCATAAAATGATAAAATATATAAACTAAACGTTCCTTATCAGTTCCAATTATGTGGTTTGGTTATACTTGTTTTCGTAATATATAAAAATGTTGGCAATTTAGTTACGTCCCAATTCCTCAGAGAAATTTCATTAAGTTTAAAAGTGATTTTAAAAATATAAATAAATATTTTGCTCAATTATATCGATCACACAATTTTAAATGATACTTTAAAGTTATTAACAATATGCATTTTAGATTACGTACAACATCGACGTATACACCAAAACTACCCATGATTGTTATCAATCACTTTAAAAATCTTTCTTCTTATAATTTTCTTAATCAAAATCATATTTTTCTGGCAATCCTTTTTAAAATTTCTTATCATATAAAGGGCAAGGGCACACATTTTAGTAGCTCCTTTTTCTTTGTATTTTATCAGTAGACTTTTCAAAAATATAATTTATTATAATTTTACTATATAAATATTTTTTTATCTGAACCTACCACAACCAAATTCAGTTTTTATGATAAGAATTTTTTTATTATTATTTTATATTTTATCAGAAGCTGATTATGATTCTGTATAGCAAATATATAATCTTTCTGTTCACATGTGCTTAAACAAAATGAGATAATTTTAAAATTTAATAATCATAATTCAAGTAGTTAATATTTATTATCATAAAAATGTGTTCAAACATGAGTCCATATAGAACTCTATATGTACATATCAACAAATTCGAGTTTTAATTTCAAATCAGCTATATGAAAATTATAAAAAAAAATTTTGTATTTAAATCGGAAATAATAAAATTAGTTAAGAAAGATTAGATTAAATAATTGAACTGCAACTGATAAAACTTATCATATTATAATTCTGAAATATTATATAAAATTTATTTTAGGTGTAATTTTATTATATTATAAAACTCAATTTAATATCAGTTAACTAACTGTAAGTGGTTCATCGAAAGAAAGTATATATATGTGATTTAATTAAATATTGTTTTGTGATAAAAAAATGGCAGAATATTGTGTACGGAAAGCAAAACGTGAGGATATGAATGTAGTTCTGGAAATGATTCAGGTTAGATTAATTAAATTATTTATATACAATTTTATCAAAATCATTAACAAAAAATTGGTTTTATACTCAGCCATTTTATTTTTTATATATTACCGTGACGTATTTTAAATTGCATTTACTTCGTGGAACGAATTTTATTACAATATTTAAATATCGAGTACTTTTCTATATTTGTAAATATTTCTTATAAATTTAAAAACGATTTTACTCGCTTTTATTAAATGTAAATAAATATTTTTGTATAAAAATTTCCATTAAATAAAAAAAAAATAATTCTAGAAAACAAAATAAATTTTTAATAACAAAAATAAAATTAGAAATTTTTGCACTTTAACCTTTGACCTTTGTTTATAGCTTTATTTGTTAAAGATATTAAGCAAAGTTAATTTTTATGGTTTTAAAATTACTAAATTTAATTTTAAACCAAGAGTAAAAATTAAATATATGAATCATTAGATTTCAATATTGCTGACAAATAATTTATTACCTTTCATTACTAAAAATGATCCTTCGGTATTATTACATTTTAACAACACTGCAACGAAGAACAGAAAATATTTTTAAAGGCTGTAAAACTACCACTGTTACGACTGTTGTTAAATATGTAACTAATAAATAGAAAAATTGTTTTGACGAAATGATTCATTTTAATTTCTTCTCGTTTGGTATTTATTGATACTTTATTATTTGTTAAAAGTTTATGACATCTTGACAAACAGAATTGTAGATGCATAACGACAATTCATCATTCTATATCCTCGCAATGAAAAGGAATGTAATCGAAAGGACAGTAGTTGACATTGGTTTTAATATACTTTAAATTCTAGTCCGTTTACCGTTTCTAGATTCAATTAATTAATTAGAATAATCTAAATTTATTTATTTATGTATACAATACCAAAATATTCAGGAATTAGCTGATTTCCAAGGTATAGGTGGCCCGGAACTATCAACTGAAGGTTTTACAATATAATTTTCAAAATTAATTTAATTAAAATATCATTTTTAGATTTAATACGAGATGCTGGTTTTGATAATAATAAAGAATATTTCCATTGCTTTATAGTTGAAGTAAAAAAATCAAACGAAGACTCTTCATTAACCAATGGACTTTTGACCTGGTAAGTGTATATTCTAAGTTCCATATTTTTGGAAAAATATTTATTTACAAAAAAAAACAATTAATAATAAAAAATATTATAAATTAAAAAATATTAAATATTCAAATTAAATATTTCTCTTTCGACCAAAAAAAAAAAAATTGATAACGATTTGTTATTTTAAGAGTAGACGACGATTATATCAGCCTGTTTTTTTTATGTCTGTTAAAATTCAGTAATTTTATTGATGGAAGACATTTATTTCTGTAATTATAAATATAAAAATAATATTTTTCTTCTTATTTCTTCACTTTTCACACATCATTTTTTTATATATGGTTAGGGTTTGTTGTTGTTTTTTTCTTTTTCACCATTAAACATCGATATTATTATTGTATTGTATATATATATAACATTGTATACAGCAAAATAACCCTGGATGACATTATCTCTTATCAGTTTTTTTTTTCATTAAACAGCAGAAAATAAAATCATATTAAAATTCCCAAAAAAAAAATATATATATTATGTATTCTGTGTGTATGTAAATAAAGTCCAACCATCAAAATAAATATAGAAAAAATTTATAGACGAACTTAATAATCAACACCCTGAAAATATATAATAATTTTATTTCCATGAAAAATAAAACTTTATTTGATTTTATAAAAAAAAAAACAGCGCCCCCGAAAATCATTAGAAAATTTGTTAAATGTTTAAATTCAATAATTTAAATATTTACTTAACTAGTGTTGAATATTAACATCGTTATCATTATTTTATTTCAAGGAACAAACAAATTTAATGTTCACTAATATTATTTGTTGATATTTACATAATATATAATGCAGAATAGTTTTTTTATTATAAATTTAGGCTTAATTTCGTTTTTGAATTATAAAAATAGAAATTTTAGATATATAGTTAGGTTTTTTTATTTATTAAATGAGATTATTCTACAATATTTTAGGTATTATATGGATAGCTTCGATGCGACTAGTAAATATTAGTATCATCGCTATCACTAAATTTTCATATTTTGAACAAAACTTTTAATAACCCTGTACTTATAGTTAAAGTTGAATATAATAAATTAAAAAACTTTTCAAATTCTTTTCATATTTAATTCAAAATGGAATTCAATAGATTCCGTGTGGTGTATAAATTATTAAATTATAGAAAAACTTTATATGAATTTCTTAATTTAAAACCAGTTAAATCAAAGTGTTCAAAGTGAAATAATTTATCTTGATTATTAAAATTTTACTATATACCTTTTGAAATGGAAGATTTTGGTAAGAAAATATAAAATTAATATATAGGTACTTGGAAATAAAAGATTTTTTAAAAATAATATGAAAAAAAATATCATTCTTAACTTTAATTTAATAAATTATAGTTAGTTATCTATAAATTTTATTATTTTTTATAGATATTAAAAAATCTGTAAATCAGCATATTACTACACGTACACTTGCAGGCATATCACAATCAGAATCATTAATTAATGATGATAAATTTAAATATCCATCACCATTACCATTTCAACAAACTCAAAAAAATAAAAATAATTCAAAGAAATTATTAAATGTACCAAAAAAAGTTGCTCGCCGAAGTTTTACACCTATAAAAAAACCGGAATTTTCATTTAATTCACCGCAATTATCACCAATTGAATTTAATTTAAATAATTCAAATAATACATTAGAAGATGTTTCATTTAATAAACGTTTATCACCACCACCAAATAAAGAAGATTTAAAATTAAAAAATAATAAAAATGTTAAAAATACAAAAATTGATTATGAACAAAACAACTCAATAAATAAAAACTTATTTATCGATGAATTATATGAAGAATATCAGAATAAGGATAATACATTATCATTAAATGATATGGTATAAAAAAAAATGTAAATTTAATTTATATTTTAATTTATTTAAATATTTAATTTTTATAGGAATATTCATTTGCCAAATTAAATTTAACGATAAATTCGAATTCCAGTAGTGATAATATAAATTGTACTGATAATTTGAATTTAACATCTAGTGATTTATTGAACCATACTCAAGAAAGCATACTAAATTCAAGAATATCTGTTTCATCAATATTAGATGATCTTGGTTTATCCCAATATATTGATATATTTAAAAAATCTAATATTGATTTTGATTCATTTATGAATTTAAATAATGATGATTTACAAAAAATGAGCATTACAGATTTAAATCATTGTTCATTACTAATGAATGTTATTCAAGATGGATTTTAATTTAAATAATATATTTTATATTTATAATTAATGTATTTTATTTGTAAGCTCCAAGTGAGCATTTATCTTTTTTTATATTTATTTATTTATTTTTATAATGCACAAAAAGTTTATATATAAAATTATTACAAATAATATTTCTGGCTTAGATAACAACAAAGTGTGTACATTTTTTTATTCAAAATTTGTCTGTATTAAATATTTTTATATAAATCATTTTTTCTTTACTTGGACGATATAATTATATATCCTTTCAAACTGTTATTTCGATTTTTATAATTCAAAATTTCTTATACGTGAAATGTATATTGCAATGAAATTTTGCTGTACCCTAGATGCCAAGAAAACACTATTATGTCCCTATTTCATAAATAAATATATTAAAGCTTTTTGAATTAAATCAATTGAATGCGAAAATAGATATTGAAGTTTTGCATTTTTTATCGATTTTAAGTATTAATGCTGTGTTGATTATATGTATATATTCATAATGTGTTTAGGGACATTTTTTAATACATTTATATTTAATGTCGGATACATGTTATTTCCATGTTTTTCTAAAAATAATATTTTCTCTTTATTTTCCAGGGAACCGATTGGTTATTCAATTTGTCATTTTACTTATTCAACATGGCAAGGTAAATCCTATTTTATTGAAGATATTTACGTTAAATCAGAATATCGTAAACAAGGAGTTGGTTTACTATTAATGAAAGAAATCTTTCGAAATGCAAATGAGTTGAATTGTTGTCGTGTTGATTTTCATGTATTGGAATATAATCCAACAAAAGAATTTTATGACAAATTAGGAGCTATTAATTTAACAACAACTGAAAAATGGAATTTTTATCGATTTGAGAAACAACAAATTGATAAAATTCTAAATTATTAATAATAAATACAAAAAAAGAAAATCATAATATTGAAATTTGATTTTTGAACATTTAAATATTGAAAAATTGGAAATATATTGCTGTATTGCAATTTAATAAAATCTTTTT
The DNA here is from genome assembly GCA_949752835.1 of Empis stercorea. Taxonomy (NCBI): domain Eukaryota; kingdom Metazoa; phylum Arthropoda; class Insecta; order Diptera; family Empididae; genus Empis; species Empis stercorea. The sequence goes on from OX457086.1 coordinate 1,157,099, forward strand.
TTGTTATATAATAATTAATTGAACATATTTTCCATTTTTATATATGTATATTATTTATTATAATCCTATTGGTTCGCTGGCAAATAATAGTCAGGTTTAAAAATACCGATGAAAGAGATTTTTCGTACAGCTATTGAAAATAATTGCTGTCATACCGATGTTCACGTTTTAAACTAAAGAATTTTATGACAAACTTGCAAGCTATTAATATAACAATAAGGGATAAATGGATTTTTGATGCAAATTGACTTTTTTGTAATGAATAATACTATATATGTATAAAAATATAAGTGAAAATATTTGCAATTGGTATTTTTTTTCTATAAATTTAAATAATTAACAATAATTAATAATGCTTGACTAAATTAATTAATAGTTAATATAAGTTTTAATAAAATATTACACATAATTTGATCTCTAAATTTAAAAACTGGATAATAAACTTTATTTTTACGATTCTGCAGTATTACCAGCTAAAACATGAATTTGCATACTTTTAGTTGAATTATAAACTTGACCTGGTGGAAATGGTTGAAGTTTTGGATGTGTATCTTGTTTAGTTTTACCAGCTGAAATATATTTTGAAAGGCGAATATTTGGCATAGGTAAAAAACCAACACTTAATGGTAAAACATCTAATGATATTGAGTGACTTTCACAACTATTCATCGATACAACACCTTAAAAAATAATAATTGAAAATATAAAAATTTTATAATACAATTTGTTAATTTATTTACCTGCTGTACGTCCACAAACTGCCCACATATTTTGATCAGCTAATACTTCATACATTAAATCATTAAACGGATTTTCTTGCATTTTAGTTATTTTCAAATTTAAATTACATACTGAACCAACACGACATAATTCAGATGGTTCAATTTTAGCTTGAATTTTAAATAATGTTGTATAATCTAAGACATCAAATGCACATGCATAATATCGTATAATATTTGGTTTATCATAACTTGAATAATTTGTTGAAAAATGTACTTTTATTATTGGCATTTCATTTTCAGTTTTTAATGGTTCCACCTGTAATTCCCAAAGATATGAGACTGTCAGGTTTTTATAAATTTGCTATAATGTAAAGAAAAAGAAAAAAAAGTATTTTATTATAAATTATTTTATAAATGACAAATAAAACTTACAATTCTCGGCTGATTATTTGGATTTAAATCAATTAAATTAACACCAATTGAATCACATTTCATTTTTGTATCAAATAAATATAAATTTGTCTCTAATCCTTTTAAACAAACATGTAAAAATTTTTGTGTACCACAAGTGTGTAAACGACAAGATGCTGTCATAGCTGGCATAAAATGTAATGGTATTTCTAAATCATTACGTGACCATGGACAATTCAATATGATTTTATGTTCAATATGTTTATCAGTATTACGACCAGGTAAATCAGTTAAAACTTCTAAATCAATTATACGCTCTTCGAATGACTTAAAATTAATTAATGGACAATGTAATTGATGCATCCATGTAGCTTCATCATTTTCATTTAAATTATTAGTTAAACGTAATCGTAAATGTTTTGAACATTTTAAACTAATTTTTGCATCAGTTGGAAATATAAAACTGCCACCAGAAACAATTAATTTAATTGGTTGCTCAATACCAGCTATTAAATTTTTAAAACTTAATATAGCCGAAGCTGGTTTTGTTGTTATTTCAAATGAATTTAACTTTAATGGAATACTATCTGATAGAAATTCTAATTGATTTATTTGTATTGAGAGCTACAACGTTAAATAATTAAATAATTTTTTTTTATTAAAATATATAAATTAAATATTTGCTAACCTGTTTAAAACTCCATATTCCAACACGATAAGCTTTTGAACTTAGTTCCAATAAATTTATACCAGGTTGAATAGCTACTGATTCAGCAATAACATTATTTGTAAAATCTGATCTTATCGTTGGTGAAAGTTTTCTTCTTGTACTACTAGTACGTCGTACTGGTTGTTTTGATTTAATTTTATCACAAACAACTGATGCACTTGATATTGTATTATCTTGTTTATAATCTAAATGTAAACTAACATCTAAACGTGAATTTAATATTGCATTTGATGGTGTTAAATTTATTGTCATTAATTCATTTGAATGCATCTCATATGATAATAAAATTTTATCAATAAATATTTGTCGTGGAAAATTACTTTCTAATTTCAAATGTACTAAAATTAAATCATCTTGTATAATTGGATTCACAGTTAATATAGTAATTTCCATAATTTTAAAGTTATCTTCAAGTACACATAAATTGGCATTGCCATCTAATCCATTATCATTATTTATAACAGTTAAATTTTTTTGTAATAATTTTAAACTTTTTAAAAATTCATCAAAATAAAATGTTCTTACTAATATTTCTAATTCAGCACAACATGATATTGCTGAACATGTTTTTGTATATGATAAATTATCATTCATTTTACGATAACAATTAGCTAATTCTAATAAGGTTTGACTAGCTAACGTATTCCACGATTCAGATTTAAGTTCACGTAATAAATCAGTAAAAAATACAACAGCTTTATGTGGTTCATTAAGAGCACAATAAAAATTACCCAAATCTAAACCAACTAACCGTGCTGACCGTAATCTAGATACATGTTTATATGTACTAATAGCTAATTCACTTAATTCTAAATAAAATTTAACAAATGCTTGATTTGAACCTAAGGCTTCTTTAAGTTGTTCTGTTGAACTTTTTTTCGGTCTACGATTTGGTGAATGTGAACGTTTATCAATTTGTGGTGTTGGATCTAGAAACATTTGTTCTGTTGGTGAATCACCAATTCCAGCTGATAATTGTACAACAATATGTAATTGTTCTGATGTTGGTGTAAAACCAGGCAAAAGACCACATAATTTACCTAATTCATATAATTTATCTTTAGCTAAATTCCATATTGGTGCACAGTTTTGAAAGCATTCAACTTGATTACTTTCCATTGCTTGATCACAAACATCAAGTACTTCAATCGAACATACAAATTCCCAGCATGCTAATGCACCATCAATTACATCAACTTTTAATATTTCAATTTCACGTAATGTAGTAAATAGAAATTGTAATAAACGTTCAGCAATTTCAGAATGTTTGTCGGTAATAAGTAATAAATGGGCTTGTCGTTCAAATAAATAATTACGAAATTCCAAAAATGTTACTTCAGTATTTTTAATTTTTTGTCGAATTTCAAATTTATCTTTACGATTCAATGATATACCATGAAATGAGGCTAATGTATGTTGAAAAGATTCAAGCCATTTTTGTTTTTCGCCAAAACCAGAATTAGTAATAAATTGTGAAAACATTGCATCTAATTCATCATATTGTATTAATGCTTCTGTATGTAATTCTAATTTTTCTAAAATTAATGCTAAATCTTCTTGTAATAAAAAATATTTTATAAAATCCCAACCATCATGATTCCGTTTTTCACGATTTACTCGTATTAATTCCTCATATTTGACAATATTTTTATTCAGACTATCCAACATTAAGAAACGTATACGTTGTACTAAACAACGAAATGATTCTGTAGATTTTTGTTCAAATTTAGCTGGATTTAAAACTGATATACAACGATCACCATTTTTTGTAGCAAAATCTAGACGAATTTTATCTAAAACTGTTGTACGTGGTATAATATTTTTAGTTTTTTTAACATCAACTGTCTCAACTAATAATATCATCCAATCAGCAATTCCATATGATTGTAAAACCTTTAACCATGTATCAATTTCTTCTTTTACAGTAGATTTATAACCATCAGTATCCTAATATATAAATATTTATAAATAAATCATTAAAAAAAATCCATTAAATATTAATTAAAAATATATTTACGCTGCACTCTGTAACGAATATATGTAAAACTGGATGTTCTTGTATAGTCCACTCCCCTTTTTTGTATTTTTCTAATGGGGCTACAGAAAATGGTTGAAATGTGGCATCTAGACGAACATTTTTCGTAGTGCGACTATATGATCGTCTCCACTCTGATGTATCTAATGGAATTGCAGAAACAATATGTGACTCAAGGCTACGGAATAATGGTCCAGCTCCTGAATCTAAACAAAAATTAATAAACTTTCAATACAAATTGATTTAAAAGAAAAATATATATTTACAAGATAAAATTGGTTTGTAATTATTCATTACGTATATTTTTTTTTATTTAACTTATAACTTATTTAAACATTTTTTATTACGGATAATTATTTCTATCTTTTCACAATTCACAAGTTTCCAATGAGAAATCACCTATATTTTTGACGTTCATTTTGAAATCAGCTGTTTTGAAATATTGCATAAACGAAACTTAAGGCCCACTGCAGCTACACTACAAAACTCTTTGTAGTTATCGGGTATCGACTTCGAATATTATTCTATCCAGCAGGCTATTATTTTTCTGACCGTAACCTAAACACAAGTCAATTCTGAACGCAACCTAAACATATGTCATTACACAATATTTTTTATTTTTTGTTTATAGTTGGTGTTGGTGTTATTTTATTAAAAGTCCGCTTTTTGCTAATTTTATGAAAATATAATTAAAGAAAATATAAATTGCTTAATATGTTTTACCATGTAAGTGTTTAACAACTCCATAAAACTTACACAATTATTTGATTATCACATTAATACGAAAATTTATTATATCTATAACCTCAAAATTTGAAATTTGTTTACTCTTCTACAGATATCATTGGAACATGAAATTCTATTACATCCACGATATTTTGGACCACAACTACTAGAAACTGTTAAACAAAAATTATATACAGAAGTAGAAGGTACATGTACCGGGAAATATGGTTTTGTAATAGCTGTAACAACAATTGATCAAATTGGTTCTGGTGTAATACAACCAGGACAAGGATTTGTTGTTTATCCAGTTAAATATAAGGCAATTGTATTTAGGCCATTTAAAGGTGAAGTATTAGATGCTGTGGTTAAGCAAATTAATAAAGTTGGAATGTTTGCTGAAATTGGTCCTTTATCATGTTTTATATCACATCATTCCATACCTGCTGATATGCAATTTTGTCCAAATGGTAATCCACCATGTTATAAATCAAAAGATGAGGATGTTGTGATATCGGGTGAAGATAAAATTCGCTTAAAAATTGTTGGTACACGTGTAGATGCAACAGGAATTGTAAGCATGAAAAAGAAATGTTTAAATTTGTATAATTTAATTTTTAATTTTAGTTTGCTATCGGAACTCTTATGGATGATTATCTTGGTTTAGTATGTAGTTAAAATAAAGATTCTATAAAAATATATAATTTAAATAAATAATACAACCATTTTGATTTTATACATTAATATGTTTTAATTATTTAAAAAAAAATTATTGTATAAGTAAAAACATTTATATTTTCATTAAATATATTTTAGTTTTATAACTAATACCCATGAAGGGGGAAAAATTACAACAAAATAAATAAATTATAAAATAAAAATTCTGGGACATTATATAATTAATTTAAATAACACTAAACATTTAAAGCGACAAATTAATTTGTTTTAAATTAATTCTTTGGGAATGTAGAGGTAGTTTGATTTATATATTTTTTAATATATAAAATACGCACAAACTAAATGCGAATAATAGAGAAATAAAGAAAATCTTGTTAAATAATAAATAAACTTAAGTCTTAAAAGAAATTTTCAAATAAAAATTTAAAGGAACTACAAATTAGCTGATTGACTGAAGAACTTTTTATGTTATGATTGTATACTTTTTTGATAATTATAAGTCCCAAGAAAATAAATGATGTTTAACCAACATATCTCTAACACCATCTTTTAGTGGTTGACTATCGGTGCCTTTTTTTGGTGGCAATTCCCATTCGGGACTTAAATTAAATGAAAATTGTGATAAAATTCGTAATTCACATTTAATTTGTACCCATCCTGGACTATTCATAAAACTCCAAGGGTGGTACCATTTTTGTACAATTTCCAAACACGAACACAATACTTCAAGCCACAAATGTAATACTTGTTCATTTAATCCTAAACATATTAAGCTACGTAGTTTCACATCCATTTGAGCATGTGCATGGTCATGACTTTGATTAACAGCTTGTACACATCTATAAAGTAATTCTTCTGGAGTTAAAACTTTACCATCTTCATCTAAACGATATGTTTTACATAATATCAATCTACTATATACCGATTCGAAATCTTTTTCAACTTCTCTAGTTGCTGCTTCTTCAATAAATAACCATGGATGACATGGGCCTCCTAAAAAATTTGGTCTTTTCATACCATGTTCTAAAACCTGTTTAACAGCAGGTGCTAATGTACCACGCACTAAATCTGTTACAGTTTCTGATACTGTATCATCACCGGCCGTACTATATTGTTTACTTCGTTCATCTAATAAATGTACAAATTTAGCTGGAAACCAACCACGCAAACCATTCAATTCACCAACCCAACAATGTTCATCTTTTTGACTAATAATTGTGATTATATCATTTTTACGAAAACCCAATTCATCATCGTCATGTCGTTCAAAATCATGTAATGCTTTAGCACGTCGTTTACGATTCCTTGAAACATTTATGTAGTCATCATGATCTTTAGCATGACTAGCGGCAGTATAATCAGCAATTAATTTTATATGAGATTGTAATTTTGGTTCAATTGTTAAAAAATGTCGGGAAACTTTTAATATAGCTTCACGTAAATCAACAAGAATTTCAGTTTGACGAATATTTTTATTTTTTAAATCATCACCAGATGTATCGTCATCTCCTGCACCACCAAATAATAACATTTGAAATACTGATTTATTTTTTTTCAATTGACGACGTGCTAAATGTTGTTTTGGTAAATTTGATGCTGAATCAGGATTACCAACCAATGCACCTTGATCAGTCATTAAATATGCTAAATGACGTCGGCGATGTGTATCAATAACAGTTTGACTTAATGATCCGCCAACTTCCGTTGAAATTTTAAATAATGTTTCAACATCATCTACTTCACCCGGAATATCAGATAAAGAATTGAAAATTTGGGCAGAATTTTCTAAATTTTCTAAATCATTTTCTTTTAGTTTTAACATACCCAATGTCAATTGAAACATAACAATTGATCCTTCATAAAAAAACCAATCCCAAATACGTACAAGTATTTTCATATGGACAACATTTGCGAAAATTGTTAAAAACCAATGTAATGTTATTAATGATAATTCAATATCATGTTTTTTTAATGTTTCATCAACAGTTGATAAATAATTAGCAATTAATGTTTGCATAACACGTTGATCGGCTTGAATACCAATTAGTGTAGATGAATAATAGGATGCTGGTAATAAATCTTCTACAATTGTTGCCATCATCCAAAATGCATTCTCCTCTTCCATAAATAATAGTAACGATGCTGCAATAACACCAGTTCCTTGACAATAACCAATATCTGGAAATAGCCACGCTATACCACGTAAAATTCTACGTAAACGTGGTATCCCAGTACCATTTGGATTACTAAAACAAGCATTTGTCGGCAATATACGTAATAAATCTTTTTCAATTTGTTTTGAAGTCATTAAGGCATCATTACTTGATGCCTTTACAACATCTTTATAAGATGTTTCAGATTTAATTTTTTTCTGTAATGCACCAGATAATCTCATCCACATTTGTGCCCGCAAGGAGTGTGGTATACCATCTCGTACCATATTGCGTAATTTTTCTGTACGTGGTAAACAAACATCGACATTTTCCCATGTTAATTCGCTAGCTTCTTTATTATGGGAAAATTCCAAATGTGCAATCCATTGTAAACGTTGTTGTGGTTCTTCAATAAACGGTATACCTAAAAGTTTATTTGAATTTTGTTCGGGACCATCTTCTTCCTCAACACGAAATCCGAATTCATCAAACCGATAGTCAGGTTGATGATTTGGTGAACATTCTGATTCTGGTTGACCCAATTTAGCTAAAATTTCTTGAGGCCACATAGATGGTGTTAAAGCGGAAAATGGCCCACCAGGACCAGGTCGCAAACCATCTATAACATTTAGTTCTTCAGTAATTTCGGACATATCAAGATCATCTTCAGAATTGGTGGATTGTAATGTCTTCTACAATATAATGTGTGGGCAGTTAGCAAAATTAAAATCGATTTTAAGTACTTTTCACATAAAAGAAAAGTGAAAATAATATGTACCGTATGCTCTTCTCGTCCAACATACCCTTCGTGATCACGTGTACCAAAAAATGATTTAGCCATTTCCATGTTTAATTAATAATAAAATTTCTAGTTCTTTAGTCACTTAAAAATAAATTTTTTATGATAAACAAAATTATACCGTCCCAAAAGAAATATGTCAGAGTGTCAGGTCAGCAAGAATAATTTCTATTGTCAATTGACAACTTTCACTTAACTCTCTCTGTACGTCAGTAGAGTATTTCAACAATCAGCTGATAAATTGACATTGCATTTTTTGCAAACTACAAATACTATACTTTGCAGCAGGCAAATTTATATGTCGCAAATGCCAACACATGTGAATGAAGATTTGCTTTTTCTCAAAATTATTTTGCAACTGCAACTTGCAATTTGCAACTAGTGAAAATATGTTAGAGTTACACAAAAAGTCTAACCGAATTTCACCAGCGTGGTCCAAACCAAAGGTTTAATTATTAATATTAATGTAATGAATATAATAACTTATAACTACGTGCCCGAAAAGCTAATTTTAAAAAAATCCCTGTAACAAAACTTTTATACCACCACTGTTATAAACTACTGGTAACACTACTGGTAATTTTGCCGCAAAAACAAAGAATTTCCCACCAAGGAAAAGCTAAAACTAAAATGTCATTGTTTTTGCTAAAAAAAAAGGTAAAATCATTTGGCTAGCGTAGACTTTATTTTGGTGCAATAAAAAAGAAATCGTAATAAGAAATATAGAAATTTAGAAATAAATTTAATCTAATTAATATAATTTATTCTAAATTTTATATAATTTAATTATGTAATTTATTAATCTGTTGTAAAGTTCTAAAATTGAAAGAAAGTGGAGAAACGAAAGCACACTTAATATTAAAATTTAATTTAATTTAAGGTAACTAGTAAAAAATATACAATACAGTTTAAATTTGTTTTATTATAATAATAATACATTTTAATTAAATAACTTTGAATTGAAAAAATATCTCCTTAGATTATATTAATTGGTAGATAACAAATTTAAAAAAAAAGTAATTAACTTTAAATTATCATTAAATAATAATCTGGAGCTACCAACTTGTTATATTCATATAAACCTAAACAAAATTTTCAATAATTTTAATAGCTACTCATATATTTAAAATCAATTTTCGTAGTATAATTTCAAGTAACATTCAATAATTTAACTATTTTGTATAAAAATTAATATGGAATTTTAATCCATCTAATCTATACATGCCTATATAATTTTTAGGAGATGAATAATATTTATGTAATCGAATTTTTATATTTATGACTAAAATATAAGATGAAACAGTTTTAATTTAAAAATTACATTTAATTAACATTTTTATATAAAATTGATTTAATGAATTTCGACTAATAATAAGCAATAAGCTGGCAATATAATTAAAAAGAAAATCGATTATTCATATTAAATTATCAATTTGATATTGAAATTTTTTATAATTTATTGCACATTTGGTAATAAATGTTTATTAAAATTGTTATCAGTTTCATAACTACGTGAGATCGATAATTTTTGTTGTTTATATAGTGGTAAAACAAAACTATTATTAATTAATCTACTCCTGTATAATATAACAATTTTCAATTTAAAATTTAAATACTGATTCTTTAATTCATTTTTTTTAGATTAGCTGAATTGATAATAATTTAATATAAAATAATAAAAATGTTGTACTGCCCACCAAATGTAACATTATCACAAATATGGATAAATCATGGTATATCGCACTGTTTTATGGATACTGTATCTTCATCTATAATGTGTGGATTTTTAATAATATTCGGTACACTACAATTATTAATGTATCGTAAATATGCAACACCAATAACAGATTTAAATCAAATATCAAGATCACATTTATATAAATTACAAATATTTTTATTATGCTTTTTACCATTATTGGCATTAATAAGATTTACTTTAATGTCTTTTGTTTATAAAAATGGAGCAATTTATGGTTTTATGGTATGTAGCTAAAATATTTAAAAAAAAAAGGTAAATACATATCAATTTATTATTATTTTTTTAGATTCTTTCAACATCATTGACATTCTTCATGTATCCATATTCAATTTGTTTGATTATTAAAGAACGTTATTACTTATTACCGTCAGTTCCAACACGAGGACATGGTTTAGTATTATTGCTTTTTTGGACAATGACATTTATAACTGAGAACTTATCATTTATTAATATGAGACATGAGGATTGGTGGTTTAATTTATCAAGGTGAACTAATACTAAATGAAAAATATATTAAATATGGAAATTATTGAAATTGAAATTTTCTTTTTATTTAATTAGCACAAAAGATAAAATTGAAATGGCATTTTTTGTAATAAGATATACAAGTGGATTATTAATATTTGTATTAGGATTAAAAGCTCCTGGTATTATGGCACCTTATATACAAAGTGATGAAGAATTGCTAACTGATCGAGTAAGAAAATAAAATTGTCATAATAAATATTTATTTATTTTTCTATATATTTACAAAAAATTCTCTAAAATGTTTACAAATTTTGATAAAAAGGTATAATTAGTTTTTATAGATTTTTTTTCTTTATTATATTGTTACAGAATTCAAATCCATCCGCTTTTCGAAATGCTTTCAGAAAAATACGAAAACTATTGCCATATTTATGGCCTAAGAAAGATGTCCTTTTACAATCTCGTGTTGTAATATGTATTGGTTTATTAATTACTGGCCGAGTTCTTAAATTATATCTTCCGCTTTATCGAAAAGAAATTGGTAATTTTTATTATTTCAAAAATATTAATTTACAAAATGATATATTTTTGTTTTAGTTGACAGTTTGAAAGTTATACCAATGACATTTCGTTGGGATTTAGTGTTAATATTTGTAGCATTATCATTTTTAATGGGCGGTGGTACAGGTACAATGGGATTATTGAATAATATAAGATCATTTTTATGGATACGTGTACAACAATATACAACTAGAGAAATTGAAATTGATTTATTTTATCATTTACATCATTTGTCATTACGTTGGCACTTACAACGTAAAACTGGTGAAGTATTACGTGTTATGGATCGTGGTACAGATTCAATTAATAATTTGTTAAATTATATATTATTTTCGATTTTACCGACAATTGCTGATATTCTTGTCGCTGTAGTATTTTTTACTTATGCTTTCAATTGGTGGTTCGGTTTAATCGTATTTGTAACAATGTTCTTATATATACGTAAGTTATCTATTATATCTTTTATTTATTGTATAGTATTTAAATATATTAATTAATATTTTAGTTGCAACAATTATGGTTACTGAATGGCGTACACAATTCCAAAGACGCATGAATTTAGCTGATAATGAACAGAAAGCAAGAAGTGTTGATTCTTTATTAAACTTTGAAACAGTTAAATATTATGGTGCAGAACAATATGAAGTTGATGCTTATAGAGAGGCTATTTTAAAATATCAAGTATGTATATTTATATCATTTTAATCTTTATTATTCATGAAAAAAAAATGCTGGCTAAAGATATATTCTCACAATTACACAAAAAAGCATTAGACATAATTTAAAATATCTATGTATACATATATAATAATTTTTAAGGATCATCTGGAAATTCGGTTTCTACATCTTCACCTTCATTGTAATTTTTTGGTCGTATTAACATTCTAGTGTTCTTCAAAGAATAATCCCCATGCCAATGTTCCCAAACTATACCAATGTAATTAGATCCTAATGGTGTTTCACGATAAATTCCATTTAAATTTGCTTCCGAACAACTATATTTAATAAAAAATAATTAAAACTATGGAAATACTAATTGATTTAAAGTAAATTCTTACTTATCAAACCACCAACCACTTCCATATCCTGTTGCACAAGGACAACATACATCAATTGATTTGTCATTACGTCGATCATATGTACTAAAATCTTGATTATGATGATATAACATTGAATCTGCTACAGCACCACGATAACCACCAATTAATAAATTATAATTATATTTTTCAGAATCAATTTGAAATATTGAATATTCTGCCCAAACACGTACATTATCAAAATCTTCTAATTCAATTCTTAATTCATAACTGTCCTTATAAACGATACGATGTACAAATTCATTACCAAACCAAAAATCTTTAGCTAAACTACCAAAACCATCACGATAGTCAGCCCAAGATCGATTGAAATTTTCTTGATAATCATAAGGACCACGTCGTTGAATAACAGTCCAACCAGCACCATCCGTTGGGAATGAACAATAACGTTCATTAAAATCACGATCGGCCGAATTACGATCACTTATTGCACCAAATTTATAAACACCATCAATACGAACAGTTAAATCATGACAACCTGTTTTTGAAGGTTGAACAAAATCTGGAGAAATATTTTTTAAATTATTTTGATTTAATAATAAAAAATATTTAATATTTAATGATATTACCAGGTTCTGTGGATTCTGTTGAATCGAATTCTTCTTGAGTTTCATCCGTATTTACAATTGATATGTCTGTTAAATAATTAATAATTTCTGTTGTTGTCGGGACACTTTCCGTATTAGTGTTTTTATTTGCAATTGAATCTCGTTTTATTACTTTTTCTTCAATGAATTCTCTTGTAATATTATTGTTATTAGCAATGCTAATAAGTTCTACTTTATCCTTTATATTTAATACCAAATTCTCAATACGTTTGAGTAGTAAATCTGAACTTTCAGTAAATGTTGATAATTCATTTGTAGTTGCTTGGCAGACATTTAAATATCGTATACTATGCTGTGCCTCAGCATCAAATAAACGTACTGTTCTCTCATCAACATTATTTACCACTTCTAAAATATCTTCCAACGATTTTGTAGTTTTTCGAGCAGCTGCTGCAAACTATAAAAAGAAAAATATGAAACTTTTTATTCAAATAAAATAATTTTTTACCTGTTTTAAATCTTTCGGTGATATATTTTTAATAAAATCGTCCAATTTATATTCAATTGCTTTTAATATCGATAAATTATTATTGTCTCTACCAACTGGTGGTATTAGTTTAGGCATTCTCAAATTTTTTCCACCACTATTTCCACTACCACCAGCATTAGATATTTTACAATTTGTATTTTCAACACTTAAAACATGTCTTAATATATTATTTAAACGATTTATAATTTCCTTATTTTCATTAGATTTTTCATTTTTTAAATTTTTAAACTTTTCATTAAAATCATCTTCAATATTTTCATTATTTTCACAATTAGTTTTTAAATTATTACCATCAATTTGTACCAATTTACTTAAAATATGATTAATTGAAAATTCTAAACTAGTTAATTTACTTTCAATTGATTTGGTATCATCTTGTGTATATTTAATTAAATCTATTTTATGATCTAATGATTTCATATGATCATCCCAAGCTGATATATGATGTCGATATAATTCCCAAACATGAGCTTTTTCTTGCAATGATTTTATATTTGAATCAATACCATTTATTGTATTTATAATTTGTATAATTTTTTGTTCAAAATTTGTTAAATATAATGAATTTAATTTATCAAAATCAAATTGATTCTTACAATCAGAAGGATTTGTCTGTTCCGTTGGTAATGTAACCGGTACTACTTTGGTATGATTTAGATCTGGTATTAATGATGAAAATGTTTCACAGCAAATTATTGCAATTAACACAAATATTAGAATCTATAAATTAATGAAAATAATAATATTAAGAAATCAAAAAGGATAAATTACCATTACCATGGTGAATACTAGTTGTTCAACTAAGGTCGACCGGATTTAAACTGAAAATTATAATTTTTATTCACGAAACTTTAATGATGAATTAAATTTTTTTCAACGGTTTTTAACACCAGATGTGAATTTCTTTTTTTAACTTTAAAAATGTAATATTTTTAGTTCACGATAATTCGAGTATAAAAATTATTATTATTTTGAAATTCGGTTATTTTTTAATAGTTTAGTATTAAACTAATAATTGGACCACATTATTTTAATAATTATTTCATTAATCATTAGCACATGTGCAGAAAAAGAAATTTATTTTATTTGATCCGGAGATTATATATTCATTTTGACGCACTTTAATTTACACATATGGTTAATTTTATTTGTGTTTCATATTTAGTTAAAATTTATTTTCCAAAAAAAAACAAAAAACAAAACTACTAATACTAATCTGTAGATGAGATGGAAAATTTATCTGTTAAGATTTTATTTGGAAAAAAAAACAAATAGTAATTTCAAAAATCACTGTAAAATCAACATAATATTCTACTGAACTATTTCATGAATAGACTAAAACAAGTTCAATATTTGAATATAATTTTGGACCCACTCTGCCTCAAACAAGCAATACAACAAAATCCTTTCAAAGTGGCTGACATTTCAAAACAAGATTCACGTTTACTGCATCCAAGACTTCGGAGGCAAAAATTATATAATAAAATTCAATCCCCGAATATAAAAAACTTTTTCACCACACACACACACACACACACACACAATAAGAAGATCTTATAATATTTTTAGCCAAAAACGATTTTTTACTTAATGAAACGGCCAAAGTTTTATTTGTTTTATTATTTTCCAGAAAGAAGAATGGAATGCACTTTTCACATTAAATATTTTAAACACATCACAAAATTTAATCCTATGTGCTGGTCTTTTAGCTGGTTCATTATTGTGCGTTCATGATGTTGTTCATCATCAAGTATTAACAATTGGTGATTATGTATTATTTTTTACATATTTAATGGATTTATATATGCCATTAAATTGGTTTGGTACTTATTATCGTGCTATACAAAAAAATTTCGTTGATATGGAGAATATGTTTGATTTATTAAAAGAAGAAGAGGAAGTTATTGATGCTCCAGGTGCATCAAATTTATTATGTCAAGGTGGTAAAATTGAATTCACAGATGTTACATTTGGATATACACCTAACCATTTTGTATTAAAAAATATTAGTTTTAATGTACCAGCTGGTAAAACTGTAGCAATTGTTGGTCCATCTGGTGCTGGTAAAAGTACAATTGTACGATTATTATTTCGTTTTTATGATGTTTTAAGTGGATCAATATCAATTGATGGACAAAATATAAAATTGGTTAGTCAAGAATCATTACGTAAGGCAATTGGTGTTGTACCACAAGATACAGTATTATTTAATAATACAATTTATTATAATATTGAATATGGTAAAATTGGTGCTACACCAGATCAAGTATATGATGCAGCACGTAATGCTGATATACATGAAAGGATATTAACATTTCCTGATGTATATGATACAAAAGTTGGTGAACGTGGTTTACGTTTAAGTGGTGGCGAAAAACAACGTGTTGCTATAGCTAGAACATTATTAAAAGCACCTGTAGTTGTATTATTAGATGAAGCAACAAGTGCATTAGATACACAAACTGAACGTAATATACAATCAGCATTAGCACGTGTATGTACAAATCGTACAACGATTATAATAGCACATCGTTTATCAACAATTATACATGCTGATGAGATATTAGTATTGAAAGAAGGTTCGATAGCTGAACGTGGTAAACATGAAGAACTTTTAATTAAAGATGGATTATACGCAGAAATGTGGAATCAACAATTAAAAAATTTAGAAGCTGAAAAAAATAAAAAATTATCTTCTGAAGAATTAGGTGCTACTGCAACATCATCGTCAGATAATGGTGATAGTAGCAATAATAATAATGGTAGTATGAGAATGCGCCATTAATAATTTTTTACAGAAAAGAACAGACTCTTTATATCACTCTTATAATATAAGGAATTTGTTTTTTTTTTTTTTTTTTTAGTTTTATAAGGTAGAAATGTAAACAAAAAAAATACAGATTTAAAAAAATATAATTTAAATTCTGTGTGTTTGTAAATGTGCTGTTTTAAAAAATTTTGTGTTTTCCTAATGTAATTGATTCAAAAAAAAAATGTATGTTGGTGATTGTTGATTGAGCTGCTATTTTTTTAAAAGAAACAAATAATAAAGTTTGTTGTATTTTTAAACTAAATATAAAAAAATCTTTTCTTTCTTATCATTTAGGTGCAAAAAAAATTAAAGGAAAAATGAAAAGATATGAAAAATAATTTTATTTTATAAACCAATTTTATTTCATGCATTTTATTACATATTTATATATTGTTTTAAATTATTATGAATTTCTGAAGTATGAAAAAAATGAAATTCAATCAAAATTTCATAATTTCCTGCAATTCAGCCCAATGATTCTTCTTTATTTTAATCATTCTTTATATTAAATTATGTATATATAGAATTTATATAATAATGAATACATATTATAATATACAATTACAAACTATAAAAATAATAAAAAAAAAGCCTAAATATTATTATACATTGACAAAACAGAAAAATATCACTCCCAAATCTATAATTTAATTCTTTAATTTTTTTTTGCAATAAGTCCTTTTCTTTAGCCACTAATATCCATAACAATTCTTGACTGTTTTTTATATAATTTAATTGGTAAATCAATAATATTTTCAAAGCCAGCTATCATTGAATCAATATTATTCCATAAGAACCAAAATATTAATGCATAAAATGAATAGGTAACAATACAATCTAATATATATAAACGACGTAATGTTCTTTTACATTGTGGCATTGATTCTAAACTTTCTTTAATTATAAATAAACGCATACCAATTATATAATTTAATATATATTCTTCCCAGCAAACTTGTTCTAAAAAGAATTCAAATTTCTCTTGATCACGACTATTTAATTTACGTTGTAGTTTTTCTAATCGATCATTTTTAAAATTCCATGTTTTTGTTGTATAATATTGTAATGTTTCCAATCCTAATGATATACGTTTTTGTATATTTACCAAACTATATAAATGAAAATGATTATTCATTATTAATCAAAAAAGGAAAATGTATATTTATATGCACTTACAATGGTTTCTTTCCCAATAAAAATAAACAGAAATCAACAAAATATGCTGGTAATATATGAAATAGATAAACACGTATAATATGTAAATAATAACTTGATGTTATATCACCACCAGGATACCATAATGAAAAATTTAATGGATTTTCATAAAATAAACGTTTACCAGATGCAATACATTCACCCCATGATATTAAATATTTATTAGAAACAACTGTATTATAAAATTCAACTTGATCAGTTTGTTTTTGACCACGATCCCATGTTGCTGCAATTATACCATTTATAGCTGTATCAACTGGTACAACAGTAGCTGGATGATCTGGATTACAATGCATTGTACGTATAATACCACGAGCACCACCAATCATAAGTCCAGTTGGTCCATTAACACCTTCTACCCAACCAGGAATTGGTTCTTTAAGTGCAGCAGTAACTAAAATTATAATATAAAGTGAAATTATAATTCTATATTACAAAGATAATAAGAAATATTTTATTTAACATACCAATTGATGGTCTACATATTACAATTGGTAATTTATTACCATATCTACAGATTAATTTTTCTGTGACAGCTTTACTGAACGCATATGTGTTTGGTAAGCCATTTAATAATCTAAATCGTTAAAATATATTATTATTAATAATTAATAATAGATACTATAAAAATTACCCTGGTGTCATATCAATTAATATTTTATCACTTAATGTCCTTGAAATTAATAAAATATGTAATGGATCATGTTCAATCGGATATTCTCTTTCTTCAAGTTCATCTTCATTACAATGACAATATGATGTTGAGACATGGGTAAAAACTTTTAAATTTATCATTTTTTCAGCTAATTTTAACATTTTTTCTGTACCACCAACATTCATTTCAACAGCTACTTTTAATGATTGATCAAATCGAACATTTGCAGCACAATGTATAATTATATCAATATTATTAATTAATTCATTACGATCAATATCATTTAAACCCAAATTTTCATCTAATATATCACCTTTAATTACTTGAATTTTATTTGTTATCTTCGGATTGGTTTCTAAAACTTTTTTAAAAACCTGTCATTTATAAGAAAAAAATATTCATTAAAAAAATGTGTTAATTAAAAATTTTCTAGTCACAATTTTTTTTCTTTTTTCAACTTTTCTTAATTAATATATGCATAATTGAAATTTATTAAATGTACTAATGACAATTATTGACTTGATAAGTGTAAAATAAATTTATTACTTCCTTTAGTAATTAAATTATAAATTATTTTTAGCATTTATTGGCTACATAATAATATAACACAATAATATTCACTCTCGAAGTAAGGTATATTATTTAATATGACAATTTCAGAGAAAACCACAAAATGTATTAATTATTTTATAAAATTCCATAAAAAACTTACCAATGATTTTAAATATTCATCTTTTCTAGTTAAAGGATCTGTTCCACGTTTTGTGCGTATCATTAAATATAATCGATTTAAATTTGGACAATCTCTTAATAATTTCTCAACTAAAACTTTTCCCATAAATCCAGTTGAACCAGTTATAAAAATATTTTTACCATCATACCATTCTGGTATACCATTTTCAAAGGGTAACTCTTTAATTGACGACATTATTTAATTTGAATTCGTTTACTTCTTCTTAGATAATCATTAAAAGTCCAATAAAATTTATTTTATTTAATCTGCAAAAAAAAAAGAGGAAGAAGAATTTTTATAATTATGAAAAATTAATTAAATTTAAGAATACAAAATATTGGGATTAAATATAATTAATGAAATCATAATGATAGTACATATAACACAATGTCCTTTCAAACAGAAATATTATGAAAATAAATTGTACTCATACGTCCTACCTCTAGGAAGGATACTCTCCAACTGATTCAATATTATTATTATTAGACTATTACAATTTTAATGATCCCACAAAAAAAAAATCAGATTTCATAAATATTGTTTTATTAATTTGATTTGTTCGAAGTTCGAAACGTTTTTAATTACTTATGTCAATATTTTCCTCTTTAAAAACAAATGTGCTTACTTTTTATACTATCCTAAATATCTAATAAAACTATTTAACTACACTATGCAAATATTAATTAAATATGTAAAATTACTAAAAAAAAATCATTAAATTTACCAAAAGTCTGTCAAAAAAAACCATTATTTGTTATTATTTATTTAGTCGTAAAATTCCGTTTTTGAACTTTCCATATTAAATTTTAAAATTAAATCAGTTTCTTTTAAAAATATATTAATAATAATAAACAAAACAATGAAGGTGTTAATTGATATATTAATTAAAAATATTTATAAATAATTTTTCTTTTAGTTATTTTACTGGTATATTTTTATAAAAATTTAATTTGTTTGGAAAAATTCAAACTAAAAATTGAATCTGAACTTTTTATGTTTGCGGATATCTGTTAGTCATAGCTGCAAAATTATCTCGGTCTTGTCTATAGGCGTTTTGTTGAAAACTCCTGGGAAAGAGAATTAAATTGACAAAATAATTTTGGTTCAAGAATGCATTAACGCGAGAATATATTCCTTAAAATATATGTAGAATTGTTATAGTCAAATTCGACGAGCTATTTTACAGAATGCTTAGGAACTCTGCAATACGGAGATATACACTTTACCGCATACGTATTATGAAATATTTGACACTGTCTATATTATCTCATATATATAGAACAAGATGTGATTATTGATGATTAATTATCATTTAAAAATTTCATAAATATAGTCACAGACACTGAAGATTAACGCCTTCTTAATAACTTCATATACGCATACTGCCTGTACCTATATTTATATACAAAATTTAAAATTTTATGAACCGCACCTATGTGTATATCTAATTTAGTTTCAACAAAACAAAGAATATTAGCATCATAAGATTTAGATTTTTCATAAAAGAAAAAAAAATCACCAAAAAATAATTCTTCCGGCATTGAAGTGTAAAATTTACCTGAACAATAAAAAATAATTTCTATTAACACATTTTTTTTGCAATCCATAAAATTGAAATTTAATATATTGGATAAATTTTAAATTATTATTTTTTGCTATTAATTTTTAAGACATTTTTCCCAAATTTTAAGAAGCAAAAACCAAAATCATAAAAAAAAAACAAACCCCTAAGATACTACCATTTAATCTATCATCACTAAAAATGTTTATTTAACTTTAAATAAATAAACAATTTTTTTTGAATTAAATTTGCGTTAAAAAAAAACGTTTTAGAATAAACTCATTAACATCTTTAATATTATTATTTTTTTTCACGGTCAATGGTACACAACAGACTAGCAGCGTTGATTGTCTTTAATGTACCAAACATTAACACAAAAAATTACAATTCTCCAAATGATTCATTTATTGTTTATCTGGTTTAGTGTAATTTTTGGTTTTTTTTTTTGGTAATTTTTTGGATCATATGGTAATTTAGAAAATTTTCCTCTAAAAAGAGAAATTTTATTTAATTATTTTTTTTCTTTCTTTAATTTAACGAAATTAAATTAAAAAAATTTAGCTTTTTTTAAATGGTATTTTCATTTTTAAGCAAATAACAATATCTTTACTTTATGTATTATATTAATTGTCATAATTTTTATATTTTATGTTAATGGTATGCTGTACGCGTGTATGTTTAATTAAATTAAAAACTTAAATTAATTTTTGAAAGAAAATTAATTTGAATCGATTTTGTTTGACACAAATTTTTTGAATAGTGTCGGGTGTCTCCGTCTCTATATTTCCTGATTAAGAAAAGTGTACCATCTGAATATGGATAATTATATATGAATATTAATTTAATAATCGAGATAGACTAAAGTAAGAGCTAAGAGGTAATAAAAAAAAAAGAAATATCGAAATATTTTCCTTATTTCGAAGAAAGTAAAATTTAGGTTATTTGCATAAATATAATTTTTTAATATATGTACATGTTTTTGGGTTTATATATATTAAAAGAAGGCAACGAAAGATTTATGATTATAACATCCAATCTATTCATTTTCCTTTTTAATTAGGTTATTGATAAAGTAGCTCGATGACTCAATAACCATTATATAGTTGGTCATTAACTCGATAATACATATATTCTTGTTTATCAAAGCTTAACTCTCTTTTTCAGAAGAATCTGGATGTAAGTATACCAGAACTACTTTATAGTGAATTAGTCCAGTGTACTCTCGTGTTAACTTGACTCCGCTGCTGCTGCTTAAATTGCATTAATTATCGGAAAATATAATTTTTCCATCTTTTATGTAATGTAAAACATGAAATGCTAAATGATTAATAAAATAAATACTAAATTATATAATAATTTCATAATAAATAACCAACCTTAAAAAATACTTTTTGTAATTCCTTAAATTTAACGAAATTTTAAAATCATAAGAATATAAAAATAAATAATTTTAATAAATTACAGTCTCGCCTTTAACATTCAATAAAGCAAAAAATAATGTTACATGTAAAATTAAGACTTTCTTTGACCTAGTACTCCATAACAGCGATACCATAAAAATAAATCATTTTCTTTCTTTTGAAAACTTTGTGCATTTCATGTTGTTTTCACCGTTTTATAACATTTATTACATAACAGAGTTAATTTATGTTGTTTTTATATGTCTACAAGGTTAATTCACAAAAGGATACATTTTTGAACAGACATTACTTGAGTATATAATAATGATGGACTGGTCATGTTGATAATTATGTACATAATATTAAAATACTCAATAATGGGTTGGGCTTTATGTGCTTCTATACACGTTGCATTGAATTTAGTACCATCTTATGAAATAAGGAAAATTTTATCTAGATATAAAATTGTTGTAATAATTAATTGTATAAAGAAGTAAATACTTCTCACGTGATACTTTTACTTTTGTCGACTAAATCAACGATTAGGACTATTAGGAGTATATTTTAAATATTTGAAATTTTTAGGGACTCCAGCCAGAGGCTCCTTAAACAATTCCATATTAAAATTACACAAATTTGAAATATTATTTTTAGAAGATATAATTCACAAATTATTTAACTTAAATTATTTTATAACTTTCATAAATTTTTGCTAAGTTTACAATAATTATAATTATTCTTAATATAATTATTAAGAATATTTTTACTAATTTGTAGAATATTCAATTTATAATTATGGCAGTCAAGCGGAATAAGTGATCTTGTAAATATATTCTCTTCTCTATGTTCTAGCTCTGATTAAATCAGAAACTGAAAGCAATTTGGTAATTTATTTTCGACAATTTCCTTTCAACTAAATTAATATTTTATATTATTACATTATGCGTAATTAGTCTTTTTTTTTAACAAATTAGTATTTAAATTGATTAATTTTTTGTTTGCTGTGAGTCGTTTTTGAATTTATTAAATTTGGTAACATCATTATTAAACAGGTATGTATTTATAATAATCGGAATAGGTAACAACAAATCAACATTTTCATGTACACACGAATTACATAATGTTCACTTAAAAACAAATAAATGAATAATATAATGACTTTAATTCTTATACCAAAAATTTTTAAAACAATTTTGTCTATTCAAAAGAATCTTATACAACTTCTTTTTATGAGAACAATTATTGTATCTCATTATGTTTTTTTATTATAAAGTTGCTTAAAGTTCATGGTTGAGAACGAGAAGTAGACATTTTATTGAATTGTAGTTTAGTTTATCAATTTTATTCTATTAAATTTCAATTATTTTATTATAAAATGTCTGCATAGCTTCGTGCATCCTTTTAGTTCACACACTTCAGAATATACATAAGATCCACTACATACTCTGTAAAATATAGTATACACGCAAAGCTTTTAAGTATACGATATTCTAAATTAATTAAAATTTAAGAATTAATATATGTAATTAAATGTATACCTTCATTATTTATGTATGTATATGTAGTTTTAAATGTTAAGCTAAATACATCCATTATGTAAATATTTTTGTAATTATATAGTTGGTAAATTTAATGTTTACAATTTTTTTATAGAATAACCTTGTAAATAATTGCTAATATCTATTTAGTTTATATTCATAATATATTTCTTAAATTTGAATTCGTAATGCATAATTTTTATGATTAATAAGTTGTGAATAGACCAAAAAATATAACAAAAATATTTACAATAATTATTTTTTTAAGTAAAAATCCATAAGCTTCACTTTAACTTCAAAGAATATTTGTGGAGCAGAAAAAATAGCTTTTAGTCTCAAATTAAAAATACTTTAATGGACGTTATTCAAAGGATTCCATAAACGACATTTAGCGATCCGACAATTAATTAAAATTTAATTTTAAAATTGTTAATTTTTTGTAATTTTCCGTAATTATAATAATTAATAATAATTACTTAAGTACTTTTCATATAGAACAAATTGACTTGATATTCTTTTCATCCTGAGAAATGGTATCAATCAATAATATGGGATATCTTGTTATGGTCGTATACTTCCAACAAATTCTACGCAAACTATCTTATTTAATGATCTTTCATGATTCTTTTTTTAATGATCATTCAAGTAAATGTATCATTTTAAATAATTTACATACCATAATTATTCTACTAAAAGTTCGCAAATGGATTGAGCTTTGCAGTTCTATGAAAATTCGCTTTCAAAAAGGAAATTTGGTTACTCGTATATTTAACTATAATTTCTCTAAAAAAAGTTAATACAATATTAATGCATCATATTATTCATATTTAAATGTTATCTAAAGTATCTATGTATATTGTACGATATTGTATAATTAATTATATTGAAAGATAAACATTATACATAACACATGCACACAAATATAATTGAAAAGTTTATTTTGAAAGTTCAGCTGCTGATAGTGGGTATTATTTTATTACCCTACAACAATTTGACTCCAGAAGTTTTTGTAAAATTATGTAAAAAACGAAAAAAAAAAAATATGTAAAGAAATTTTGGTCACATCAGAAATTTATTCAGCATTTTTTTTTTGTTACAAAATTTGAAAAATTCATTACTAACTGAAAATAAAAGCTTACAGCCTACATTTTTCTTTACGACTGAAATGAAAATGAAAGTGATAATTTTTTTTTAATAGTGTCTGCGACATTATTTAAAAAAAGGAAATTTCATAATATTTATTTAAGAAATAATTTTGCGACGTGTGTTAAATTAACGTTAAGTTTTGATTTTGTTTTTAAACTGTTTTCAGAATATTTTTTTAAGGGCATTTTTGGATTTACAAAAAATTGTTAAATTGCCTAACAATATTTACAAAATCAAGGTAACTTGTTCGATGTCTAGATCAAGGTCATTTACTAACCACAACTGAGTTTCTGGGAAATTCATAAGCAAGATCGTCAGAAAAAACTATTTTGAAAATTTTATAAGAGTCACATGTTAATTTTGTTATCATTTCAAATAAACAGAGGTAAGTTGCTTATTGGTGAATTTGTAGTAACACAAGAGATAGATTAAGCAAGAGATAAAATTATGCTCTTGCTAGATATTTTATTGGTATATCATTAGTAGAAGTGCAATAAAACTAAATTCAGAATTTCAGAACTAAGTGCTAATTGCTCATGATCCTAGCTAGAGTTATAAAAGCAAGGAAAAACACATGAACAGAAAATGAAAGATTTAGAAAAATATCGTCATCTTTCTAAGTAACGACAAATTAAACTATTTTCTTAAAGTATTTAGTTAATAAGCTAATTTTAATACCTGCCATGCTTTCTATTATCTATCAATCGTACTTCCACCAAAATTAAAATTTAAATGTTATTAAAAAATTTGTTTAATTGTATTATTAATAATTCAAAAATACTATTTTTCTTTACACAAAAAAAAAAGATATTGGTTGTAAGACTTTTCATTTTGTAATAAATTTAATTTTCTTGCTCTCAATTTGATTTTTTCTATCGACCTAAATATTTACGAAAAAAAAAAAATTATGTAAATAAACATAAATAAATATGAACGTATAAAACAAACTCTATGAACGAACATTTTACCTGGTTTCATATCTTAACTATATATACTAAATGTATATAACAACAAAAATATATATATTCGATAATGCCATTGCACATGTATTACAACCCACGTATTATTTCGTAATAATTGCATGAATTTTCCATATCCCAGACACAAAATAAAAGTTATGCACTTTGTCTATTACTAGTTTTATTTATCATCTCTTCTTTTTTTTTACAATAACAAAAAAGTTTTATCATTTATATCGAGTAAAACAATGAAATTAAGCTAAAATTAATTTTAATTAAATTTAATTGTTAAACTTTATGATTACACATTTCGTTATATGTATAATAAAAGCTTTGTCAAGTTGAGGTGCTGTGCAATTCATTGGAAATAATTTAAATACTTATACAATTAGTCTATATGTTTACTTACCTACGTAATAGTATAATAACAAAAATATTCAAAACAAACATTCCGGAAGTACTAATTTAGTAGTGACTTACAAAAATTCGTGTATAAAGTTCTAATTATGAATTTCATTTGACGATATTCATATTATTAAATAAAGACTAAGTACGCTAGTCATAGTCAAACAGAAAATGCTAGAATTTTTTTTTACAGAATTCAGTTGAACTTAAAGATTTTTAGTTAATGAAAAATAGAACAAATGAAATGAAAATTGTACTAGACAAACTATACGCTCCAATTTTCCTCTCATCATTTTGGCTTTGAAGCTGCTATAATACCTAACGAATATTTTAGTTGAAAATTCGTTAAAATCCAGGATAAATGAAAATTATTTGAAAATATATTTGGCTTTTCACATAATATCAAAAAAAAATTTAATATTTACATTTTAAAATCTGAATTATAAAGTTTTTAGATCAACACTAAACACAATTAATTAAATAAATCATAAAAATAATAAAAAAGTCTTAATAAATAAAAAATCACTTACATTTTTGTCACTATGACCGTGAAAAAAAAAAATTTTGCACTTGAAATTTTTTGTTTTCAATCAAATTTATGTTTTATTTTTTTTTTAAAACAAAACACAAATAAAAATCCACTAGTTTTCTTTTTTAAATGAAAGTTTAATTTTTATGTATTTTTGTTTTTATGTCAAAACTTCAAAATTAACACCTACAATTTATAATGTTCACACGAAAAAAAAAAATTCTTCTTTCTATTATTTTATTATTAAATTAAATTAAATTGTTTAAAGTTTTTATTTAATTATTTATTTTATAAATTTTAAATACAAAAATAATTAAATGCAAATATTAACTAAAAATCTCTTTTAATTTTTCAAATTCAAAATTATAACCACAAAAAAAAAACGAACAAATCCAAATTTCGTAATAAACAAAAAGCTCGTAAATTTATGTTGTATATGTGAGACTATCAATTGATGAAAACTGTGATGTTGTTGTGACTATGTGACTATAACTATATTGAAAAGTGAAAACGTATACTTTACAATTTTAGTTATAAGAAAATCCAAGTGTTTTTACGTTGATGGTTTACAGAAAACTGAAATTGAAAATTGATCGTCAGTTAAATTATAAACTTTTTTGTTATATTAAGTATATGCTTTTTTGTTATGTTGGGTTTTTGAATGTGCAAATATAAAAATTAAATAAATAAAAGAGAAGAAATAACATTTATAATTATAAAGAATTCACTGGGATTTTTTATTGAATATATTTTTTTCTGTTTGTGATGCTAGTAACTAGAAAAAGCATCATTTAAATATACAAAATAATTATTAGTTTTTTTGCATTTTAATAAATTATTTATTTTATCTACAGAAAAAAATAAAAACAAAATGGAAATTTTGATATTAATGTGAATGTGAACTACATAAATTAATTCAGGAAAAATATATATAAATAATAATTTGATTAATGCTAATAATCAATTAAGAAATTGACATGATATTTATTAGCACCTTAATATCGAACAATATAATATTTATATTTATATTTATTTTGAAGAAAAAATATATTCAAAATTATAATTTTAATAATATTTTCTTTGTTTTTAAATATTAATTGCATTAATAAATTAAAATAGTTGACATAATCTAATAATAGATATGGTATTCATATAGCTTAGTATGGCCGTGTTCATAGACGCAGTATGATCGTAGTACTGCAATGTATTAATTCTTTTTACTGGTATTTTGACTATCGAGACAGTGAAAAGTTGACAAATTTAGCTTAACCAATGCTCCTTCTGTCGACTGGTTGGTGTCTCGTTGATTAAACTACCATAAAAATTAATAAAAACATTGCAGTACTGCGATCATACTACGTCTATGAACATGGCCTATATCTGTATTATTTATGTACGTATTCTGGTGGATAGTGTGGTGGTACAGCATAACTGGGACATGCTCCTAGCTCCCTTAACTTCTAGAGTAGAGCTCCATTTGAAAACAGAATCATGTGTTGCATTTTGGGATTAAATTCGTCTTTTATTTCTGTTACATTTTTATCTCTAACAATAAAGCAATGATTAGGATAAGCTTTAAAATGACATAAAACAATTGTTTAATAATATTTTTGAATAATTTATAATTAATCGATAAGATTTTAATGGAATAATTTAAATTTTAACCCCAAAATACTATTTAAATATCGTAATACTCTGATAATATCAAAATGCTGTATAATAATTTTTGTTATTTATAATACCATATAATTTTTATAATTAGGGAAAATCATAATTTAGACCCTTTAACAAGCAAAGCAAATTGTATTTATAAAAGCTCTACGAACTACAGAATTTATCTATAATTTGTTTTTTAATTTCAAACTCAATAATTTTTTTTAAGTTATTAAACTAAATTTAATATTTATCATTATACGATTATAGTTTTATATATATGTTTATTTTTAATGTGATAATTAAAAAATCCTTGATAAATTTTTCAAAAAAAAATAAAATAAACATTAAAAATTCTTAACTACAAAAGTTTTATCAATCTCCTCATCTCCATAATAAAATAGTAAAATTTGAAAATGAAAATCTATTTTAAGTTTTTCTTCAGCAAACATTTTATTAAGATATTTAAATAAAGTTAACTACCGGAACCAAACCAACAAAAAACCAATTATATTAAATAACTTTATATAGAACAACTTTAAAATCCCTCAATGCCATCATAAAAATTTTCATTTAAATAATTGAAAATTATGTACACTTTTCAAATATATAAGTAAATTACTTATTTTTTTTTTATATAAATATTTTTACTCTTATTTTCAACAATTAAATATCCAAATTAATGTTTTTATTTCACGGCAAATGGTAATTTCAACGAAACCGAAATGCGTAAATGAAAGGTCAAGTTGATAGTTTTATTATTTAAATTAACTTTATCAAAAGTTGTAAATAGGCAAATGTTCTTTTTAGTCAAAACATTTATAGCTTCTTTCTGTTTTTAATTTAAGAAAAGTGACCTTTTATTTATTTAGTTTCATATAAATTCACTTTACTGGAATTACTTTTAAATGATACACGGAATTAAAAAAATGTTTAAAGGTCATGTTTAGTTAGTACACTATATCAATTAGCCTAATGTTTAGTAAAAAAAATATTTCAGTTTATAGTTTAGTTTGTAATTCGTAAATGATGCTATTACTTAGAGATGATTGCTAATAATAATAATTTTAATTATGAAAACAATAATTGAAGAATACTTAAAGATACTAAAGGAATTAATTTTATGGAATAATAAATTTATTTAAAAACAAAAATAACAATGAATGAATAATTTAATAGTACACTAAAATACCCATTAGTATTAGCGTTGAAGAACTACTAAACGTTATTTTTTTTTGTATACCGTCCTATAATTGAAATTCAAATTTCTGTTTATTTAAAACAGAATGGTAAATAAATAATATTTTAAAAATGTTTTCCTTATTTTAAAATAAATAAATAATTTTTCAAAAAAAATTTTCCTATCGGAAGTAAAAATATATATTTTTACTTTATTCATAATTTAGATCAAGGATAATATTTAAATTTTTTTGCATATATTAATATTATTCGAGTATATATTTTATATTTTCAATTTACTAAAATATTTTATTTATATAAATATAATTAATAAAGGTTTTTAAAACAAACCCTAAATTTATATTAATTTACGATAAAAAATCATACAAATATCATAATTATAAGTTACTTAATATTTAAAAAAAAATATATTAATTTAATATTCAAGGATTTTCTTTGCGTTAACCAGGATCTTCGAAGATATTATCCATAAATATGGAAATATAAAAATGATTTATTTATGATATATCTAAATAATTAAATATAATTTTCCACTTGAAAACATTCTGTAAAGAAAAAGAGTAATTTACTCATGTATCATAAATTGCACACATGTCCATGTAATACTATTATCCTTGAAAGAAATTACTTTACAAAGAGTCAATAACATAACAACAAATCGGTAAAAAAAAAAACAATATTTAGTTGGAAAAAGGTAATTTTCTTATAAACTCGTTTATTTTGTTATTTATTAAATTTTCTCCTTTTTTTGGTTTGGTATTCAATAAAGTTTGTATTTTTATAATAGGCTACAAATTTTATATCATAAAATTATTTTCTTTATATAATTATCAGAGCCGGAATTCAATAATGCTTGGAGCTTAAACTATGTTTATTATTTATTACATATTATAAAATTTACGTATTATAATATTAACACCTCTACAAACATTAAATTTGTCACTTAGTTATAGCAAAAAAAAATTAAATTATTTAAAAACGTCTCCTATGTCACTGATCTCTTGAATATACGAAATTTTTTCACATATATAGAGGCATCATAAATGATCTAATCATGGCACTGATATTAAATGGATAAATAAAATTGCTTGTTAATTTTTATTGTAAATAATAATAGAATAAAGATAAAATTAACAGAAAATAGCATCAAAATTCATATATAGAAGAATTTTTGTGTTTTTTTTTTATGGGAATTCTTTTTCAAATAGGATGTACATTAAATAATATATAGCTTTGTATATTTATATGCATATATCTTCAAAATTATAAATAAAATTTTGATGACGCACTTAATACCTTAAAAATTTATTGAATAATAAAATATAATAATGAAGAGAAAATATTATATATTTCTAATAATTTTAATAATTAATTAATTTAACATTTTATAATATATAAAAACAAATTAATAAATAATTTTTTGAATACAAAAATAGTACAAAATATAATTAATATTTTTAATAATATATTAATAAAATTAATTATTAATTATAAAATTAAAACAGAAATGATAATGAAAATGTTAACAAATAATTTAATAAATCAAATTTATATAAAAAATGTTCATAAATAATAAAATACATAAATGGTGGGTATAAGTTAAATATAATTTTAATATTTACTCATGTAATTATTTAAGATTATTTTTTAACATTTCAATTTGTTATTAATAAAAAAAAAAGCTGCCAAGTTGGAAGACTGCTTCACATCCCCTTTTTTCATCCACCTATAGGATTTAGTGAAGATTTAAAGAAAAGCTTTAGTTTTTCTCCCAATGTTGTACAATTTGAAATTATAACCCAAGTTAATCATGGCACTGAGGTGAATTTGATGTCAATCGACGGGGAATTTGATTTATAACAAAACTATCCAATCCAAACCAATTCCAAATATCCTTTAATTTGCCCAAGTTATAGCAAAAAAAACTTTCTATATTTTTGAAATTTAGACCGCGCCACAAAGCTTCATATATTTATAATACATGAAGCAGCAAAAATATCTTAAATATTACATTGCATATATTTTTAATTTATCTAAAATCTTATAAATATATATTATATATTTATAAAATATTATAGAAATTTGCTTATAAATAAATTTAATTGAAAAATTTGAATTTTTCACATTAAATTTTTGTTTGATTTAATTCAAAACTTAAGCTAAGTTTCAGCAATAGCTTGATTTTCAAGATTATCGGAAAGTAATAATAAATATTTTTAGTAAATTATAAATGTCCTATAGTCTATGCTCTTAAATTCTTAATAAATATTTATATTTTTACATATTATGTAATAATTATTGTGCTTTAGTCCAACTATAGTGTAAATCTTATTTAAAGTAAGTATGTACATATATAATTTAAAAAAAATTTTAGCCGCGCCTTAAACCACAAAATAATTTTTTTATTTTGAAAAAACGATCACGATAAAATGACGTTTTCTAAAGAAGTTTTTATGTGGTTAAGTTTAAACATGTTCTGGTACTTTTTATAGTAGTCAGTTGACAATAATAATGTATTATTATGAATCATAAAATAGAATTTTAACTAAGATTAAAAAGATAAATTAAAATGGAATATATTATTAGTATGAAATTTAATGTTTTAAGAATTTTATGAAGATTTAAAAAATAAAAAATTCCTATAGGTATAAAAGTATTATGATGATTGGACAGAACACTGTATATTTTATATTCTTCAAATTAGATATGAACCATAAAAAAATCAATGATCAACATAATGTAAACTAGAAAATAGAAGATAGAAATTTATATTCTTTTTTTCTATTATCAAAATTCGGTCTAGTCTAGATCAACATCAAATTAAACATTATCTATAATTCAAACATGGTTTGATCATTAATAATATGGTATATTATCAAATCTATTTCGATTTAATTGATCACTTTAAGAACAGCAGTCGATTTTGGCTTAGTATGTAGTGTACAATATTAAGGTGCAGCTTGTAGGTAGTGTACAATATTATGGTGCAGCTTACAAGCCAATGGATCGATTTCGTTCTCAGTTTACTCAGCTTTAAATGATTACAAGTGATGTTTATATAATATGTATGTAAATTGTAAGACTTACACTGCTGACAACATTGTTGTAATTAATTAATATAATTCATCTTTTTGCAATTACAGTAGTTTACCCTTATAGTAGAGAAGCAATAATAGTAGGTCCAAATTTTGCAAAGAAAAGCAGTGAACACGTTAATAAGTAATTAATTATGGTATTTTTAATGCATTACATTTTTACTTGATATTAATTCATCTTTTTTCTGAATAAAAATAAGAAAAAAGTTGAATTCCAAAATAACGTTTTTTTCTTAAATTTTTGAATTTCAAATTAGACAAATAGCGCCATCTAATTAAGAATTTCAACATTAAAGCTGAATAGTTGTCAATATACCCTTTCGCCACTGTTCGGCAGGACGAAATTTTGTTTAATAAGTAACGCCATCTAATTAAAAATGACAACATCAAAATGAAGTAGTGGTGAATATACTATTTAATTGCGCTATTGCTCAACGAAATTTTGTAGAACAACTAGCGCCATCTCATTAAAAATGACAACATTAAATTTAAATAGTGCTGAATATACTATTTGCGCTATTGACCAACGAAATATGGATTTACAACTAACGCCATCTAATTACAAATCTCACCATCAAAGCTAAATAGTGGTGAATATAATTTTGTGAATAGTGGTGAACTTAATTTTGTTTTTATTTTGATATAAAATTAGAATCGGAATGTCAAAATCAGCTGTTGTTATTTTACGTAGGGAGGAAGTATATTCAATTAATTAAATAATATCTATCCTTTTTTAATCAAGATTTCAAGAATTGAATTGCACATAATTATTCAGTGTATTAAATTTCAATATAATTACTTAAAAAACGTACAAATACTTAAAATCAAATATTTTATGTTAAAAAACTGGACAAAACAGTAAATTTAAATTATATAATTTAGAAAAAAAATTGAAGGTCGTCGCGTGAACAAATAAAAAAAAATCAAATATCAATAATACAAATTTATTCTCATGCTATTTAATATAAAATTATGAAAAAAAAAATCGTTTTGATTTTTGAAGTGCGTTTTTTTATACAAAAATAAAATATAAAGAATGTATAATGTATTTTTTTATGGATATTATTCTTATTATTTAAATCAAGAAATGAACGTTCTTATCAATTATTACTATAAAAATATATAAAGTAATAAAAATTATAATTATAAATTGACAACAAAATGGATAATAATGGAGATATTAAAGGACCAAAGCATTTTATATCACTTATTAAAAAAGAGTATATTGAAAGATATTATGCATCATATGATTGGCGTGAATTTGCCTGTGGATTTTGTTCAGCATTTTTCAATATTACTATTACATATCCAATTTATAAGATGATATTTCGTCAAATGTTACATGGAGTTAATATTCGTTCAGCATATCATCAAATTAAATTTGAAGGTATTGGATATTTATATCGTGGTATGATGCCACCATTAGCACAAAAAACAATTGCATTGTCGTTAATGTTTGGTGTTTACGATGGCACAAAAAGTTATTTATTACAATCACGTCATTTAGATGTTTATACATCAAAAGTAATTGCTGCTTTAGTATCTGGTACAGTTGAAACTCTCTTATTACCATTTGAACGGGTTCAATCGTTATTAGCTAATGCAAAATTTCATGACAAATTCAATAATACACCACAAGCCTTTAGGTATTTTTGTTTTTCTTTTATTATTTGATATTAAATAATATAATAATGTTTTTTTTCTTCTTTAAAGTTATGTATTCAAAAATTATGGTTTTAGAGAACTTTATAGGGGTGCTGTACCTGTTTTATTGAGAAATGGTCCATCAAATGTATGGTTTTTTGTACTAAGAGAAGAAGTTGAACGTAGGCTCCCAGAAAAAGTAAGTAAAATAAATTCTTTTTTTTAAATCAAATTAATTTTTTGACTTAAATAAATTTTATTTTAATATTTAAATTTTAGATTGATTCAGCCAGATATGCAGAAGAATTTTTAGCTGGTGCTGTAATTGGCGCTACATGTAGTGCATTTTTTTATCCATTAAATGTTATAAAAGTAGCAATGCAATCAGATTTAGGTCATAAAAGGCAAACTGTACTAGAAACATTTCATAAAATTTATGATGAACGTAAAAATATACGACATTTTTATAGAGGATGTGGGTATAATTCTAGTCGATCTTTTATTAGTTGGGGTATTGTTAATGTTGCATATGAACAATGTAAACATTTCTTAGATAAATATTCTAGATAAAAATGAACCAAAAAAAAAAAACAATAATTATTGTATAAGTCAATTTAAATTTAATATAATGAAAGCCTACCTCGAAATTACATATTCGAAAAATAATTAATACAAGGAATTCCTTAAGAAAATAATAACAAATAAAAAAAAGGAAAAAAAAAATATGTTTAAACTTTAAATGTAGCGATTTTGTATTATAATGGCCAATTGTTGTTTATCAAACTTGTTTTGTTAAATATAGTGTTAATAATATATTTAATTTATATTATATACAAAAAGAGAATTGAATCACTTGCTTAATATAAAATCGTCACTGCTATAGTAAAAAAATTACTATATTTTAGTAGTTTAAAATTTTGCTTTAACTATTTTATTTTGAAATAATATTATTTCTAATATATTAGATTTTTTATATCTTCTTTCACATCATAGAATATTTTACATCTTCTTTTACATCATACCAAATTATATAAATTATTTGTATTAATGTAAGTGTAAATATTTTAATTTTAATGAATTTATTATTACACTAATTAATGTATTGTAGAAATAATTTTATTAACAAAAAACTATTTACAAAAGAATAATTAAATAAAAATCATAAACTTATTGAATAGGATTCAAACGTACAACATTAAAATACTAAATTGATTTGATATATTTTTAATATATATTTTATATACATACATTAATTTTAATTTAATATTTCACAGTTTTTAGTTACACAATATTTCCAAATTTATACAAACAGAAATATTATATAGAAAAAAAATATATAAAAATAATAATTGTTTTTAATTATAGTATAACATTATTTCAATATTTTGAAATTCTTAATAAACTTAACTATTACAAAAAAAAAAATATATTATAATAAAAAAAAAAACATAATATAAATAATTTTAATATCTTGCTTCTGTGCTAATTATTACATTATCATAAATATCTGGATCTGTATTATGATATATATTATTATGTTCTGCTAACATATTTAATTTTTGGAATGTTTGCTGACATATTTCACATTTATATTGATTATCATCTAAAATTTTTATAGCTGGTTCTAAAATATTTTTTGATTGTACTACATCATGATAAACACATTTATGTTCATTTAATTGATATAATTTTGAAAATTTCTCATTACATATTTCACATTTATATGTTGAACGTTTACGATTAATACCATCATGTGAACGTAAATGAACTGAAAAAAAAAGAATTCAATAATAAAAAAATTAATAAGTGTTAAGCTGCCAATAAATTAAAATTATTTTAATATTTTCAAATATATGTAGTATTATTGATATTCACTTTTTTTATTAAAAATATTTTTTTTGTCCTTTTTGTATAATTAGTATATTACTAATAAATATAATAAAACGTTGCTCTAAACGCGCTTTTTTTATATTTTATATATTCAAATAACAACATAATTTTATAATAAAAAATGTTTTAAATTTGAAGAAAGAAAGTTTAAAAATCCTTTTTTGTCTGTAATGCAGTTTTCTAATTAACAGGGTTGGTGGTTTTGCTAAACAAAATAGTTCTTTTTATATATAAGTGTTTGGCGGAATTAAAAATTGAATTTGTAAAAATATATATTTGCTACTAAAACTATCTTGATTGAACCTGTATTAAAATTAAATTATTTCAAAATTTGTTTTTTTTTCTATAAAATTTACTACCAATTCATAATTTGAAAATAAAATCTGTATATACTAACCATTCATATTATATCGCTGAGCAAATTTCTGACCACATTTTGGACATTCATGAGGTTTAGCTCCAGTATGAACACGCATATGACGATTTAAATGTGAATTTGATCTTAATTTCAAACCACAAACTGGACATTCTTTTTCACGTATATCATCATGTGCTAAATTATGCATATGAAATGATGAATAATGTATAAATTGTTTACCACATTTTTCACATTGATATGGTCGTTCACCAGTATGTATTGGTAAATGACGTTTAAGTGCACCTTTTTGTGTAAATTTTTTACCACATGTTTCACATTTAAATGGATTTGATTCATCATGAATTCTTGTATGTATCTTTAATCTTGATGGTGTACGAAAATTAGCACCACAAATATCACAAATGTATGATTCAATTGTATCGTTATTATTTAATGTAGATGGTGGTTTTGGATTTGGATGAATTTCTCTACGATGTTTCCGATGTAATTCACGCGATGATAATTGTAAATTACAATCAATACAATAATTATTTAAACGTGGTTTTTTCTCTTTTTCTCTTATTTTATGTGGTTTTAAATCCATTTCAACAATATCAATATTAGGTATGCTAATAAATTGAAAACGATTAGCAGCATCATCAGCATCTTCATCATTAATGTTATCATTCTCATCAATAATATTATTTTCTTCATCATAATCAACTTTACTTATATTTTGATCGCCATCATGATTAAGTTCTATAAAACTTTCAATATAATTTTCAGAATCAGATTCAATTTCTTGTTTTGTGTGTTCTTTTATAATGAATGTTGATATACCATTACTGCAATATGATAATTGTTGTACTGTTGTTGTTGTTTCTTCCAAATTAATTCCAGCTGCAACATTTGTCATATATTTTTGTTCAGTTTCTTCTAATATTTTTTGCAGTTCTTTTTGCATTTGTTTAGCTATAGTCATACCAAAATCATATTTATTTATTTTATGTATGCAATTAGAACAGCCAAAATTTGTTTCCGATTTTATTAATGG
The DNA here is from genome assembly GCA_949752835.1 of Empis stercorea. Taxonomy (NCBI): domain Eukaryota; kingdom Metazoa; phylum Arthropoda; class Insecta; order Diptera; family Empididae; genus Empis; species Empis stercorea. Next base: position 1,194,180 of record OX457086.1, read on the forward strand.
ACGTGTTATAATTGTTTCTAAAAGTTCACACAATAAGGTTTTTGAATGTTTTGTAAATGCATAATTGGCAAATATATCTTCAAATGTTCCAATGATTATTTCATCACAAATATAACATTTTTTTTCACTATTTTCCATTATTTATCAATATTAAAACAAAATTAAAAGCAATATTGGTATAGCAAATTTATAAAAATTGTATTTAAGAAAAGTGAAAACAGCACACAACTAAATAAAAATTAAAACGCCAAAATGACACATATAAGAAAGATTTGCCGTGCAGTTGTTATCAAGATGTAACATTTTCATCTACTCCTCTATAAGACTAGGCGTAGAAACAATAAAAAAATTCCGCAAGATACCGCACGAATATTTTTCTAAAAAATTTGCAAAATTGCATAGTTTTAGACACTATCTTTAAAATTTTACATTAACTACAAACCATTAGTGGGACATATATATTTAGGTCCCTCTATTGATTGGTAGTTAACGTAATATTTAAGATAGTGCCTAAAAATATGTAATTTTGTAAATTTCTTAGAAAAATTATTTTTATTCTTTTTTCTTAATATTTTGTAATGTGTAAATATATCGTTATATTTATTTTAATAAAAAAATTATAAGAAAATTTCAGTTTATGATCAAAACACAAATGTTAGTAGGAAAATAATTTATTATTTGTGATTTGTTCACATATTTTTTAAACAGCTAAATTTCAATCTTATATACATATAATATAAACAAAATAAATAAAATTTAATAGTTGAGATAAGTTAGAAAAGTATGTTGGCCTCTTCATTTTTTAAACATATGTGAATGTAATTATAATAAACATTTTTTTTAAATTTCATAATCTTGGTTATTTATTAGCATCTTTTGAAGATATTATTTTAGTTATATGGATATGAATTACTTTCGCGTCCAATAGTATTTTCATTTTGTCATCCTCGGTCCATGATTTTATCAATTGTATGTATAAGTTGTACGATTGGCGTACAAGTTAATCATTGTTATTCTCCATAATCCGTGAATTACTTTTCAATTCACTTTAAATATTTAATCAACAACATTAAATTGTTGTTCACTTTGCTGACAACAATTTTCATTATCATTTTCAATAAATTCTACATGCGTAAAAGGAAAATGTCCCTTTTTACCATTTAATTCACCTTCCCATTGGCCATTTATATTTGTTTTAGTTACTTTAATAATATCATCAACTTCCAATTTAAGTGCTGTCTTATCATAAGCATTTGGTACACGGGCTTGTTTTACTCTAGCTAATGCTGGCAATTTTCTCTAATAAAGAAACAAAAAAGATTTTATTAATAATGGCAACAACCAAGTCAAAACTGAAATATAAATTTAAAAGTATTGTAAGTAGATATAAATTTAATAGTTTGGTGGTTTACAATTCCTACACTTACATTTAAATCTGACTTCAATTGATTTGACGATGACCCCACCCTAGTATTATTTAAAGTTCCACTCATTAGTCCAACATTTCCTCCACCACCTCCACCACTTCCTCCAGATCCTGGACGTTCTATTGTATTATTTTTAAGTCCATTTTCTTCATACTGTAAAATTGACAAAATTTGAAGTTAACGCTATCGAAAAAGCATACATTCGTTCTTTACCCTCTGAACATATGGAACTGGTATTTGTCCTACTAATCCTTGTGCATTTTTCGCCGTCCACCATTGGTCTTCATCTTTACTTAAGATTGTTAATATTTCTCCACGTCTAAAAGGTAAATCATCTTGGTCCTAAAAGAAAATCTCCTTATAATCCAACAGAAAGTAAATAATGCATTAATAAAATTATACTTACACTTCCATCAAAATCAAATTTGCCAATAACACGTTCCTGTTTACGTGGTGCTGGTCTTCTCAATGGCGTTGTGTCCAAATAATGTAATTTATAAAAGTTAATCAATTCAGGTAGATCTATAAATTTTTGGTCGCCTATTTGAAACCCATTTGGAATATTTGGATAATCTGGCGGCAATTTATTTATAATATAATGACTAACTTTTGTATCTTCTCTACAAAATTAATATAAATTTCCATTTAGTTGAATAATTTTTTTACTTTTAAGAATATTATTTCTTACCTTACACATAATACAAAATCGCCTATTATTGTATTACTATCTCGAACCAAAAATACACCACTTTCATTGTCGTTAGATAGTAATTCATTAGCATCCTGCCGTGACATAGAACCGAAATACCAACTAAAAATATATATTTTAAGAATTTGATAATTATAAGTAATTTTATGTATATAAGTATATTCATATATAATTAAAATAAGATTTTAAGGAAATAACTTAGTAATTGTATATGATATTAAAAATAGCGATATTTATGAGCTATTAATCATAAAAAAGATCCATACGGAAAAATATAATAATTAAATATGCTAATTGAATCTATTTAGTAGTAAGTAACTATATTATTTGCAATACATTTTTCTTCTAGTTCTCTAAAATGAGATGAAAGTAACTTTAATAAATTAATATTACGATTTGATTATGTATACCCTATATAAAAATTGTCGAATTTTAGAGTTAGAAATATACGCATATATTTTATTCCTTCTAAAGAGGCTATACTATATTATTATTTATATTATAACAATTAAGCAGACAGCAAATTAATGAACTTATCTTTTTTTATTAATGCAGAGCATTAATAAAAATTTCAAAAATCATAAAAAAAATAATTAATTAGGGAAAACTATAAACTTTATACCAAAATATAAAAATTATTTCAGTTTTTAATGAATTTAAGAATATTAAGTATACTAATAGAGAATTTAAGATAAACATGTTACACATATATAGATGACTTATATAACTAATATTGACATTGAATACAAAAATATTGTTATATTAATGTATTATTTTAATTAGTAATTCATTTGCATAAAATAAAGAATTTTTCCATTACCTTCCACGATCATTTGCATCAAAAGATGAAGTCATTTTTATCACTTTATATTTGCCACTTTATCAATTATAGTTTATTATTGTAATAAAGCTATTCATGTACTAATATTTATATAGATTTATATTAAATAAAAATAATTGTATTTTAATAAGAAATAACATAGTTTGGTTTTTAAAAAAAGTTTAAAGTGAATGTCGTCTTCGTCTACAATACTTGCAGCACTCAGCACTTGACATTACGAATTTTAATACTCGGCGGGAGTATTTTTATAAATCATACATTTTAATTAATAAATTCTACTTTGCGTTAGCGACACATTATTTTATTTTTAATCACGATTGGTAATTTAAATGTAAATTTAACTAAACAAAATTGGAATTCTGGCTATTTTATATTTTCACTTTCACTAACCAACTACACTTTTTTTTCAGTTTCAACCTGACACTGACACCTGAACCTGTCATTAGAATTTAGATGGACAATCTGTGTCTGTGGTCGTGTAGCGAACGAAAATTAGTAAAAAATGTTGTCGTTTTTATACATTTTGATCAAAAATAAAACTCGATATCGATACTTTTAAAATTCCGATTCCACGTCTTTGCTCCGAAATATAATTTTTTGTCTTTTATGTTGAGATGTATTCCAAACATTGGTTATGGTTTATTCTTTATTGACAAATATTATAGTGCATTTTTAAATATGAGAGTGTATTTTATTTTTTAGTAATAATTTTTTAATCAAAGGACATTCTTTCTTATTTATGATGAAGTGATAAGCGCTAAATATACATATAACAGTGCTGCTGCTGGGATTGTGGGAAAAGTTTACTAGTCAGTTCCAGAACCCGGCCTTCTTATTATCGATTTGAATCATTTCGCTTTGGTTCTCCCCTCTGCTATATATGGATGACTCCATAACTTTATAATAAGAGAATTTATTTTTATTATCATATTAATATTTTAAATAAAAGTTTGCTTTTAATTTTAATACATAAATATTTATTTAAATTACTAATTTTATTGATTTGATGTTAAACTTTTTTTTCGTATTTGTACATTTTGTTATACAACTAGATTTAGTTTAGAAGGTATAAAGAATATATACGGTAAAAGGTAAAAGGCATATGACTTAAAAAAATACATTTTATATTTATTTATTTTTCTTGTTAAATAAGAAGAACTTAATAATAATTTCTAAATTTATTGCTTATTTGATTTAGCTGCACAAAAGCTGCACAAAATTAATATGGTAAAAAAATATAATTTTATTTACCTGTTTTAGACATGTTAGCTTAGTTTAAAATTCTTCCTTACGAAAGAATTTGAAAATAAAATTGTATGGTTTAAACATTTGGTAAATTACTATGTCAAATGAGGTTTGTTTATATAATTAAAGTTCAATATACAGATAATGAGATTCAAAATTGAAATACATAAATAAATTAATTAAGACATAATTGCTGATCATTAATATTTTGGCCACAACAGTTGTCATTATCATTTTCAATAAATTCTACATGCGTAAAAGGAAAATGTCCCTTTTTACCATTTAATTCACCTTCCCATTGGCCATTTATATTTGTTTTAGTTACTTTAATAATATCATCAACTTCCAATTTAAGTGCTGTCTTATCATAAGCATTTGGTACACGGGCTTGTTTTACTCTAGCTAATGCTGGCAATTTTCTCTAATAAAGAAATAAAAAGATTTTATTAATAATGGCAACAACCAAGTCAAAACTGAAGTATAAATTTAAAAGTATTCTAAATTGATAAGTTTGATAGTTTGGTGGTTTACAATTTCTACACTTACATTTAAATCTGACTTCAATTGATTTGACGATGAGCCCACTCTAGTATTATTTAAAGTTCCACTCATTAGTCCAACATTTCCTCCACCACCTCCACCACTTCCTCCAGATCCTGGACGTTCTATTGTATTATTTTTAAGTCCATTTTCTTCATACTGTAAAATTTACAAAATTTGAAGTTAACGCTATCGAAAAAGCATACATTCGTTCTTTACCCTCTGAACATATGGAACTGGTATTTGTCCGACTAATCCTTGTGCATTTTTCGCCGTCCACCATTGGTCTTCATCTTTACTTAAGATTGTTAATATTTCTCCACGTCTAAAAGGTAAATCATCTTGGTCCTAAAAGAAAATCTTCTTATAATCCAACAGAAAGTAAATAATGCATTAATAAAATTATACTTACACTTCCATCAAAATCAAATTTGCCAATAACACGTTCCTGTTTACGTGGTGCTGGTCTTCTCAATGGCGTTGTGTCCAAATAATGTAATTTATAAAAGTTAATCAATTCAGGTAGATCTATAAACTTTTGGTCGCCTATTCTAAACCCATTTGGAATATTTGGATAATCTGGCGGCAATTTATTTATAATATAATGACTAACTTTGGTATCTTCTCTACAAAATTAATATAAATTTCCATTTAGTTGAATAATTTTTTTACTTTTAAGAATATTATTTCTTACCTTACACATAATACAAAATCGCCTATTATTGTATTACTATCTCGAACTAAAAATACACCACTTTCATTTTCATTGGATAATAGTTCATTAGCATCCTGCCGTGACATAGAACCAAAATACCAACTGAAAATAAATTGATCATTTATTGTATTATTATTTAATATATATCATTTCAAATATTATTAATTTTTACAAATTAATTTCCAGCTATATAAAATTGAATTATTTTTTTTATTTATTTATTATAATTCAATTAAATCACATTTTCATGCAAATCTTAATCTGATTCCATAATTTTTAAAGAAGTAAAGTTGATTATTGTAAAAAATATGCTGTTATCAAACTAAAAACAACTGTATACAAAAAAAAGTAAACAATATAATAATTTATTTTTGAATTGCTTGCATTTAAATTGATAAAAGTGGATTTGCACAACACACATCACCAATTAAATAATTAAATTGAAACATTGTGAGGGTTTTACTTAGTTATGTATATATGAATATTTTTACTATACCTTCCGCGATCATTTGCATCAAAAAATGAAGTCATTGTAATCTTTTAAATTCTTCGATTATATTTTAATGAAATTTGGATTTATTTTTTTGTGAAAACAACTTCAAAAATCAACATTAATAGGATTTTTAGTTTTCCTTGACATATGATTCTACTAGGCGGGGGTTGTTACATTTTATTATTTATTGCATCGTTAAATAATAGTTTTACAGGAAAATATATGTAGCAACTTAATTAATATTATTAATTAAAATCACTTTCACATTAACTTATTTTAATAATAACAAAATTATGGAGCACTTTTTAAAACACCAAAAACATAAAGTTGTCGTCTTTCGTCTCCAACAAATGTATGAATATGAATAAAAAATTTAATATACAACAGTGTTGCCAATAAAAGAAGCTTCCTGACAGTAAGATATCGATTCTTTTGTAGATCTTCGATTTTTTATATTGCATTCTACAAGTCGCGTAAAGTTTCATACATAAATGCGTTTTTGATGTTGTATGAATGAAATATGTATATATATTTAATACAATTTCGTCGGGCAATGCCAGTGATAACAGTGATAATTTATTATCACTGTACGTACATTCTATTTAACCAATAATGAACTCCTACCATACCAATACCAACCACAACCACCAGTTTGACATTGACAGCAGAATTCACAGTTTCACACCACAGTATTTTTATATCAAATTTGATATAAAAAACATTCGATTATCCTTTTGATTGAATTCAATCGTGCTGCAATTCTCCTAATAAGTAACTGCTACGAAAGGCACAAGGAAATTAAATTGAAACTAATGAACCAATAACCACTACTCCATACGTTAACTTTAAAGTATCGTATCATTTTATTTAAATATACTGTACGTACATCTTTCGGTTTGTTTACGAATAATTAAAGAGAATGGATATAAAAATAATTTATATTTTTATTAAATTATACGAAATCATAAATAGTAATAGTAGACTAATATAAAATTAGAAAATTTAGATTTAATTTAATTAGAATTAACAACTATATTGTTCACATTCCTTTTCTGTGTTATGTAAAGTTTTTATATGTCTTTCTAAATTATATTTAGCAACATAATTTTTACCACATATTTCACAATTATATTTCTTTTCACCAGTGTGAATTCTATGATGTCGGACTAAAACAGATTTTGTCGTTGTTTTAAAACTACATAAGTCACATGAAAAATTTTTGATTTTTTCATGGGTAAATTTTATATGATTTTTAAGTGCATTATTTTCATTAAATTTTTTACCACATAATTCGCATTGATATAATCTCATATTTATATGTACAGCTTTCCGATGTTGATATAATGAATGTAAATTTTTATATTTTATATTACATTCTGTACATTCAACTGGTTTATTATTATGCACATAATTAATGTGTTCTTCCATTGTTAAATAACTAGAAATTAAACGTTTTTGACAAATTGGACAACGAAATGCATCAGGATGTTCACGATTTCTATGATAACAAAGTAAATTGCCAGTTGCAAAATATTTATTACATATTGTACATAAGAATTTACGTTCTGTTGTATGAAAATATGTTACATGATCTCGTAATCCTGTTTCGGTAAGTAATTTTTTTCCACAATCTTCACATTTATAAGGAATTGTACCGTTGACTATGCTTCTATGTCTTTTTGTCTTACAATGGACTATGTAATCTTTTCGTGTAGTTAAAATCATATTACATGGTTTACACATATTTTTCCCAGTTTTCGATTTGTTTTTGTAAGACTTTTCGGATTTTTTTTTAATTGTTTTATTACTGTTATTATTTATGGTTTTAATTATTTTTTCTCGAATTATAGGGTCATTTTCATTTAAATGATTTCGTAAATTATTTTCTTTCATAGATTGATTTATTATTTCTGGTTCATTTAATATATTATTCTCAGTTACAGGACTGTTTGATAATTTTACTTTATAATCCACACTTACATCAGGTAAATAAATTTTATAGTCTTCCATTAAACATTGAAATTTTGATTCACATAATCGTATTATTTTAATTATTTCTTTTTGGACACTTTTAAATGTTACAACAGCTAAATCATATTCATTTATTTTGTTAATACATTTACTGCAGCCAATAAAATTAGTACTTTTAAAATTTTTTATAACAGGATTATCAAGAAATTCTTCAATAACTTTATAAAATACTATATTTGTATGATTTGTAGTATCTTTGAAGATATTTTTATCATTAGAATTAGTAGGTTCATCACAAAAGCAACAAAATTTGGCAGATGTTGTCATGGTTTGCCTATTATTTGTTTTAGTCTACCAAATATATTTACAAATTACAGAAATTTATAAAATTTATTTATTGCTTTGTTTTGATTTTAGTTTTAAAATTCCTCTTTTCCTTTCTTTTAAACCTTTTTTCCAAAATTCCATAAACAGCTGAGCGGATAACAATATTGCCGTTTATCAATATTAGTACGAAGTAAGAAAAGCACAAAAATGCAGTAGATGATTTTTTAGGCAGCGTTTAGAATTGTTTCAGTGTGGTGCAGTGTGTGTGAAATATAACTGTTTCCAGACCAGACCTGCATGTAAGACCGGGATATATGTGGCTTTGTTGTGTGTTCCAACTGTCACCTACAAATTAAAGCACTGTTTCACTATCCACCAGTAAATGAAAAAATAATATGTAAAATGTTACTAGTTAACTACACTAATTCGCGTTTAAAAGTGGTAATTATAATAGAAATATACATTTTCTACGTATATTGCCATGCCAGCACCAATAAACAATGAGAATGAAGACAGCAAATAAATGAAAAGAAACTATCGAGTACCTTACCGACATTGAATGAATTATGAATACTGTACTAATCGCTCTTTCATTATTCCATTCTGATCTGATTGTACATTAATTTATGCTACCCAGTGAGAATGTTTATACCGACGTCAGCCCGACTTATATACCAACGTGTATGCCTGACACGATACATTCTCTCCCATGGCAAACACACATGCCACTTCCGCTGACGTTGGTACTGCGCGTAGGTATCGTGTTGAGTATTGTAGTTTATTTATTTTACGGCAGGTGGCTCAAAGAATTTCAATATTGGAATATTTGCTTTTGTTTTTATTCAAAATAAAAAATTGGAAAATATTTAAATTTTTTTTTATTAATGACATTGCAATATTATTTTACTTGCGTTTACATATTAGATAATTAATATAAAATTATAATATTTAGATTTTTTTTAGCTTAAGGCTTTTCAAATTTATGATATACATATTATTTCGTATAAATACAAATTTATATTTAACTACTATTAATAATTTTATAACATATTATATTGACCACAATTATTCATTATATATATACAATACATAGTTAGTTAGTATACATTCAATAATTTTTTTTTAATTTGATTACAATTTTGCAACTTAAATAGTTGCATATTAAATTAAATTGATTCTTTACATTAATTTTAGTTATAATAAAAAGATTAATTTGCTGATGAGTTCGTCCTTTATCCATTTTTCCAGTTCAGTGTTTTCTAGGTTTTATTACGTTGGTACATGTATTTAAAAAAAAAATCTGAAAATAATTAATAAATTTGAGATATATTAGAATTTCAATGAATTTTTTTTCTGCTTTTATTATACATACCTAATTTTTTTTTCATGAAATTCCAAAAGAAATTCATCTGCATTTCCACGGAAAAAGTTATAAATACAATTTTTAATTATTACAAATTAAAAATAAAATGTAATTACATATTAAATATACAAAAGACAAATACACAATAAAAATACTCTACAATCACCATATAAAGACACAAATATTGTTTTTCTCTGACATTTTTATTTTGTTTCCAGCAATTATCCGCTTGGAGCGTAGAATTTTCGTCCATTCCATACGAATCGGGTGAAAATTGGTATCGTGTCAGGCTGATGAGTTTATATCAAATCGAGAAAATACTTGTATTATCTTCCATCTCACTCGGACATTATATTTTTATATATTGTTATTTCGATACCAACAGAGTACCTACGCGTTGGTATATACGTCAGTTTTCTCTGGGTATCGTTTGAATACTCGCAGCCACCTTCACAAACTTCAAATCGGACCTAACCTCAATTTAATATTAAAATACAAAAAAAAAATTTTAGATGTCGCGTTTGTGTGCTTTCTTTTGATAATTTTTTTTATAATAATCATTAAAATTGCCATAATAACAAAAGAAAAAAAACATTAAAATGTGTAAATTTAAAATTATATAAAAATAATAATTTGTTCTCTAAACAAATGCATATCTCAAGTAACGTCCAAAATAAATTTACCTGTGAATGCAATAAAAAAAATTTTTTTTTAATAAATTTCCAATTCGTGTGTTTGTTAATTATTTATGTAAAAAAAATATACATGTATGTAGCTATATAAAGATGGGAATGATGAATGGTGTCCCGCTGTCTTTAGCCTTTTTCTTCTTAAAATTTAATAAAAGAAATAGTTATTTATATTATTAAATATATATAAAAAAAAAATTAGCAATATGAGAAAATCCCGTCAATAAATAAGTTTGTGTTTTGAAATAATATAATGACTAGAAAAAATTCAATGTGATGAAGAAAATAAAAACAAACGAAATTTAGAATTATTTAAAAATAAAAAATCCCGTCCACATTTTTGTTTGTTTGTTTATATTTTTTATTATTATTATCAGTTTAATTTAATTTAAAAATTATTAAAAGCATAAAATGTAACTAACATTGAAAAAGAATATTTATGTATAATGTGAACATAAAAAAAGAAGAAGAAAAATGTTAAAAAGTGTCAAAGGTGAGTGCATTTTCAGTTTAGGCATTTTTATTTTCTTTTGCCTAGGGATTTACAAATCGCGATTATCAGATTGTTGTATTATTTTTAGGCATTTTTTTTAATTCAATGACGGGTGGTGGCTAATGTCAAAAAGAATTTTATTTATACTCTGTGTAATATATACATATATAATAAATTTATTTAAGATATGCTTCACTGTAAAATGATTTGTATTTGTAGGCCCGAATTCGGTTACTAAATGAATATTTAGTAACCGAATTTATTAAAGTAAAAATTCCTCAGTATAAATATTAAATCTGATTATTAGGAAGGATACATAAATGAAACAGCCGAAGAAAATCTCAAAAATGACTGTAAAAAAAATACATTAAAAATGTAAATTCAAGTACTTAATTAAACTAATAAAGTACTTGACTTAATGTATCGTAAAGGATTTAATCAACAATATTTCTAAGATAACATTTACAATCAAAACAATTTTAAAGTAATTTAATTGTTTTTTTTTAAATCAATATGATATCTATAAAACTTATCAATTTCCTTTTTGCAAAAAAGAATTACTTATTTGACGATGCCGCTCATTTTATCTGTATTAAATTTCAATTACTCTATAACTAAACCGTTAAAAATTTATACATAAGTATACTATTTTGTTAGATTACTAACAGTGCGTTCACAACTAAATTTTCATATACTTTTTATATCACATGTAATCTTCACAATCAATGTACATAAACTTAAAAAAATTCAAGTGTGGGCAATTTTACATAAATATATAATGGGGAAATTTAATTAAGGATTTTACTAATATACTTTAATATAACATGTTTAAAAAACCATTATTAGTTATACTTATATTTTCTATCGACTTCACTTCAAACAAACCCATTAAGATTTCGTGATTGGAAATAAACTGCTAAACAAATGCCTATATAAAGTTTATATAAAATAAAAGGTAACCAAAAATTGGCGCCAAATTATTATCTATTAATACATAATTTCAATAAAAAAAATTATTTTTTTATATCGTTATAATAAAACTTGTTTTAATTTACATTTTAGATATGAATATTTATTATCCTTAAATATTATACATATATTATAGTGGAACTTTTTAAATTAAATTTTTATTCAAAATTACAAATTTTTAAAATTTGTATATTAAGTAAAAATACTTTTATATATATTTATTTATTAATTATTATTTATTTCTTTTATTTTTAGGCTCTTGAAAACTAAACTATGCAAAGTCGTGTAAGATTGAAAACAAAATTAACAAAAAACTAAATTCGTGGCAAGAAATTTTGTTCATGAAATGATAAATTTTTCATATTCTTGACGAAGTTTATATAATATTTAAATATTATAAATTAAATATATATAAATAAGTACATAACACTTTTATAATATTGAAATTCTAATTTAAAAACTTCAAATATTTAGTAAAAAAAAATATTTAAAATAATAAATAAACGGGAAATTTCTTACAAAAATAATAATAAAAAATAACAAAATTTATATTAATTTAAAATTGTTAAATTTTAAAAGTAAAAAATATCAATAATTTTTTATTATTATTGATACCTTTTCAACATTGTTAATTATAAATAATTGATTTTTACTTTTCATTTTTATAATAATATTTAAAAATTTTGTTAATTAATTAAAAGAAAATATTTTTGTTATTTAAAATCAAAATATTTTATAAGCTTTTGGCAAAGAAACAAAAATTTTATTCTTCAGTTATTCCAATGGTAAGTTGAAATTTTTCTTATTTTGTATTTTTTACAATAATAATTTTTTAAAATTGATTAAATAATATTTTTTGTTTCTATTAATTTATTATTTAATTATCAATCATTGAATATTTTACGCTTCAGACATAGACTAAAGACAAAATTAAAAACATAAAAAAAATTTAGCTGCCCTATAAAAAATGATTCTAGTTATATATATAAATGAAAAATATTTTTCCTCTTTTGCAAAATATTTGTAAAACAGATAAAAGTCACATTAGTAAATAAATTCACAGGGAAATGTAATAAAAAATTATTCAACTAAAAGTGGTGTACAACGACTGACTGTCGTCATCTTAAAACATTTGATTAATGCTACAAAGAACCAGTATACGTGATTATCTGTTACTATACAATTGTAATTAGAAGTATTTCACTTCAGAAACTATAGATTTAAGAATATAAACCTGAGAACGCAGATTTAAGTAAATCTCTTACTGGCCAACAAAAGTCGAATGTGGTACTTATTTTGATCTGACATTTTATTTAGGCATCATATGAAACTAACAAATCATTAGCACTGTCCACTTTTACTAAATTACAATTTAGATAATGTTCGAATACCCATTAAAAACTGATAATATAACTACTAAATAATATTATTACCCCACTGGTATTTGTAAGAGAATCAATCATTTCATCCAAATTTGTGGAAAACTAAAAATATATTATCTTAATATAATTTTGTTTTGGATAAAACAATCATTCAATTTAATATAAATAAAATTTGGTATATAAAAGGAAATATTCAAATCATAATAATTCTATAATAGTTTTCCTTTCTGAAACGGGATATAGAAAATTCCTTGTGCAATGAATCGGAAAGAAAATTTCTTTTCTTTTTTTGTATGACGGCATATTTTGCCGATTATGTTATTTGTTTGTTTCTTTTTTTGATATATATAACATAAATATTCAATCAAAATCAATTGAATTTAAATAAATAATTCGTGCGCAAAATATCAATATTAAACATTCTATAAAATAAAAGGATTACTTTCATCACATGAATATTTCCGTAACTATTTTATGTTTGATAATTTTTCTTTTCTGTATTAAACATAAACATTGCAAAATATTATTAAAATTTGAGAATTAAATTAAATTTAATGTAAAATCGATTAGTTTTTCACAATTATTTTCTGAGTTAATTAAAATAGTTAAGTGCACATCAAAGTGAATTTAAATTTATATATGATTTTTAATTAATCACAATTCTTGTGGCCTGTAGACCTATTGTAGTGGCCTTGGGTTCTTAAGCCACTAGAAAAGCTCAGACTATTGATAAATTTGAGTATATTCTTTAGTAAGCTGGATGTAATATCCGAAGGTGTGGGGAACCAGTGATCTAGTAGAGTATTAAATCTATTAAGGACAGACCTGATGGACATTTGCAAATTCAATAATTTATTAGATAATTTACTTGCTATTATAAGTATATATTATTTATTTTCAAAGAAATATTCTAATATTGTTCGATTCTTTGATCCGCATAAGAGTAAGTATATTATATTAATCATAACGAGTTTTACCATTATATCTATGCTACTTTATATTTGAAGGCGCCATTTTTATATTTTTTTTTGATTATCATTAAATATATTTCATTAACATATTTAAGAGGGTAACTTATGCACAGCAAAGTATAAGGATCATTAAGGTATAGTTTACAAAAGATTATGTTAAGGGGAAAAATATTATTTAGTTTTAATTGGGTAAAATTAATTTAAACACAATAAAAATATGAACTAAATCATGTAGTTTTTATTTTTAAATTAATTTCTTTTATGTAAATTATTCTGTGATTTATAATTTGTCTGCTTAATTTTCTTCACTTCAATTTCCATTTTCTTCTATCTTTATCCAAGTAAATATTATATAAATTACCTTATTTAACTTAGCCTTTTAATATGCTCAAAACAGCAATGTTTATTTCATTAACAGTTTGCCCATTAATAAAATATTAAATCCATTCAATTAAAGTAATTTGCTTTTATACCTATCAAAGCAACAGATAAAGTATATATATCCTTTTCGTGGATTAAAAATACATTTTTTGAGCAGAATTTAGTTTACCTATGATAACATTACATTAAGGATAACATTAAATTTGTACCAACTATACAGGAGTCGCTACAAATTAAATGAATATAAAAAAGTATATCTGAATTTACAATAATAATTGCTTTTCACAATAATTACAAGTTACTCTCCTTTTGATTAAGAATTTTATAATATAATTTATTTAAATATTTAATAGTAGGTGTATATTACATCACCTTAAATAGCGATAAATTATCTTCGATTAATTATTAATGGATCCAATCAATCTCTGGACTTTAATCATAAAATAGTATACTTCAGTTATAAAAGTGAGTATTAGAAACAAGATGTGTGCATATGTTTCTGGTGGTTCCAATATTGCAAATTAATTACCAATGTAAAAATTAATTCGGAATCTTCTATTAGGACATCGTAGATAGAATAATGTATTTCGAAAAGAAAATACCTATAAACAATATAATTATTGCAAATCTTCTCTTTTTGCTATATAGAATCCTTTTAATGTTACTTGTCCTTAGACACTACACATAAGATCTATCAAAGAAAACAAAATTTAGAAAAAAAAACATAATTAAATTTCCATCATTTTCGTCCCAAATTAATGCACTTGCGCTCTTTTTTTTGGCTTTGGGTTGCCTCGTACATCGTATATAATATACTTGTATAATAAAAAAATCCTTTTTATATATTTAGTTATGTGGTTATGCAACGTATAAATGTTATTATACATATATGTACATAAACAGTAAGAACATTATACGGAAAATCTCATTTTCAATTCTTTTGCGCAAACCTTATTTTATAAAAAAATCAACTAAGTATATATTATAATAATTTTTGTTCATAAAGTTTTGCTCCTTATATCCTTCGTTATATACAATAAAATTTCAATATTATAAAAGAAAAATCAGGACCTAAATTTAACTATACATTTACTATATAATTTATGTTTTCGCCATATAAAACGAATTCCTTTTTTTGGTAAATTTAATTTTTTATTTGTGTTATATACTTACAGGGTGTTTTCATTGCTTTGCATATTTATAATATAAGTTTATTAAATAGTAAAACTTTGTGTTGTAAGAGAGAAGCTATATAACTGGCATTTAGTTATCGAATGTTTAGAGCATTTCCAAGATATTTGAATATCAAAATTAAACAACACCGGATTGAAAAACTCAAATTTAAAGGTTGTTAAAAAATGGGAAATCATTCAACCAATAAATAGAAAATTTGGATTTGGTTCGAATTTTCCATTAATATATACATAGTTTAAATTTTGTCTGTGAAAGCTCAATCAAGTAACAAATAAGAATATTGTTCATATTTTACAGTTTATTGTTGACAATTTTTTGATAAATTAATTATTATACGAAATTATCTGATCCTCATTAGGCACTATTTTTTTTTTTACTGAAAATATAACTTATTTTGATATTAATAATAATTTTCTTATTTATTTTACACACCCTGTTTTCCTTTTTATCTAAATTTAAAGCTTTTCCGCCTCTTTATTGTTATATAAATGTATGTTTATGTATGTACATAAGTTTTCGCCATTCCATACAAATTTATTATATTAGATGACAGACACACGACATACAAGCTATAAGAGCAGCAAAAATAAAAAATAAAGGGATATTTCCACCCCTTTAAATAAATTATGTATGAAAGATTCTTTTTACCCATCGCATATAAAAAAATTCACAATCAAAGTTACCGCCGATAACATTTTTGTTGTTTGATACAATCAAACTCCTATACTTTTTTTCCATATTACAATCAAACACCCACTTTTATATTAACAAAATGGTGGGTTATGTGTATACAATATTAAAAATCAGTTTTCATTTTTGGTTTGATAATATTTTTTATATATATATATAATATGGAAAATATACGCAGCCAAACATAAATTATCCTTACAAAGTCATCGGACGATCTATGTATATATAACAAAAAGGATTTTCTTTGTATGCAAAAATAGAAAAGCACAAAAAAAAAAACATTTTTTTAAATGCATTTTTTTTAGCTTAGTTTGTCTGGCAACAAAATGTACACAAAAAAATAATAATTTTTGTATTTATCTCTCATTGAAGTTTTAGATCCTTTCCGATAAACACAAATTTTTGAAAAATAATAAAAAGAGCGGTTACATAAAAAGGTTTTATTATAAATTCAAAATATAATTTAAATACGGTATTACCATTAGCAAAATTTACATCATTTTGCTATTTTTTTAAAAAAGTTGATTGAAATTATTTTATGTAAAATTATGAATGGTTTTTAAATGATTGCAATGATAAAATTGTACCTTAAATCCTTAAATCATAACTATCGAATGTATTTCTAATTATATATCCTATTTTGTTGCTCGGTTATATTTATGTCCTTTTATAATCAAGGATAAACAGTTCCTTTTTTTTATGTGTCAACATATTAAATTGAATTAAAAAGTCTCGTGACTTATCGTGCTTATTAAAGTCAACCAAACAATACAAAAAAGTGAATTTGTCGCTACAGGTAATTCAAGTGTGGAAAAAAGGAGACTGACATTAATATTCATATACTTAAAGATTTTCTACTTGCACATAAATAGTTTTGTCTCTGAAGTGTTTGTGTGTATCATATAAGACGAAATCAAAAGACAAAATTACTTTAAAAGGATCAAAAGAGTATAACGATCATTTAAACCAAGATTAGAAAATGTAAAGAAATTTAATTGGTGATCAGTTTTTGTATTTAGGTACCAGAAAAAGGATCTACTTTATAAAGTACTTATACTTATTATTAAGTATTTTTTAAATTAAATTTCATAATTTTTTTTTGTGTTCCTTTTTCCCGAGTGTTTCGAACTGTAAAGAAAAAAAATTATTAACTAAAAGAAAGACAAACTTTTTTTTGTGTAATTTTTTAGAGGATTATAATTTTTGTGCTCCTGTTTTTTGTATACATTTATCTGAATGCGAAGTTATATGATGTACAAATATTAATTTTAATCCACGAGAATTAAAATATGTAATAATAAAAAAAATAAGTTTGAATAAAGAAAAATAAACAATACTTTCCGGATTGAATTTCAAAAATAATAATAATAAAAATATAGAACAGACAAGAAGGTAAAATCATAATTATTTTTGATGATTTCATAATTTTCGTTTAATATTATTGTACAGGGTTGTGTGCCTTTTTTATTTAAAGAATAATTCAAGCTTGAATTATTAATTATATTATACTTATAGGGTAAATTTCATGTTATTAAAATTTAATGGCAGATGTTTTTTTTAATAAAAATGAAATTAAAATTTATAAATACTACGACGATTATTTGAATTTATATCTAAAGTTTTGAAAAATAAAAATATATACATATAATTAAATACCATACAATTTTTCTTAAATTTTAATTACTTAATATTAATTTTATTAAAATCACATTCCTTAACGAACTACCACAAGGAAATTATGGAAATCACGAAGTGTGAATTTGGTGGTGTCTATCAACGGGAAATTTTATTTAACACAAAATTATGTAAACAGAATTGAAAAATCGTTTAATTTGCCAAAATTATAGCAAAAAAACCTAGAATAAATTTTGTTTTTATTTTCACAAGGACTTGTTTTTCATGTTGCTTAAAAATATTGAAATCCTTGTCTGATAATTATGTTTTACCAAATTAGTGATTGAAATCTCTATTCTCTAATCTGTTTGGTTTTTTATTTTATCCTTAAAATTGAGTTGGTACATTAGAATTAGAGTAACCAGAAGGTTAGTCCCTAATTGCAGACTTTTTTTCAAGTTTTTCTGCTGTAACTTAGGCAAATTTAAAGATATTTGGAATTGGTTTTAATTAATATAATTAAAAATTAATATATAATTAATTATTTTAATTTTAACTAATTGGCCTAACTTATGCTATTAGTTTACCAAAAGGTGGTACAACGGGCTGCTTTGTACCTTTCCAATACTAATTAAAAAAGTAAAAAAAAAATTATAATTTTCATGATAAGAGTTACACCATTTGTTAACATAGAACAAAATGAAAAAAAAGCACATGCAACAAGCTAAAACATTTATAATTTCCCATTCATTAAAAAGTCTTTAATATATAAAATTCCTTTTCAATTTATAATGCCATGCAAAACTCTTATAATTTTTTTTTAAACTTTTATAATTAAACGGAAATTTTTCACTCTGTTTACGTAAATAATCAAAAGTGTTTTTTTTTTAATATAGTTTTTTTTTATTCAACAGTTTCTCCTTTTTTTGTAGAAAAAAAAACTTTTTTAAAAAGCTATAAAGTCGGTAATAAAATAATAAAATCAATTAATGTAGAAAGAAGATTGTTTGCAATTCACTTTTCTCGAAAGTAAAATCTATAAAGTTTAAATAAAAATTCAATAAACTGAAATAAAACGATTTTGAATTAATTACATTCTTATTTTAAAAGGATTTTTCAGAATAGAAATAAAGCTTTTTTGTTTTGTTAGACAGGCATAAAAATCATAAATGAGTTTTGCATAACTATTTATGATATTATCTCTATTATCTCATAAATGTTTAAAACAATTGCAATATACAAAAACACTATTAATAATTATATTATGGAATATGTAATATCAAAGTCCTTTTTATAGAACAAAAGTTTCCATTATATTATTATTTGTATATAATCCTTTTAGACAAATGTCTGACGATATAATGTCTACAACAATATTCGTTTTTTTATACATAAAAAAACATGGAAAAAAGGATCTTAGACAGACATTTAAATAATTCCCTACTATATTTCAATTTGCTCACCCTTTGTTAGACCAACACGTTTGTTCTCTTTTGTTTTTGTCGTTTTCCTTTTATTTCTTCTATGAACAAGTAATAATTTTGTCCTGTTTTTTCCATTTTCTTTGTGTGTGTGTATGTAATATTGTAAATTTGTTTGTTTGTGTTTTTTATTTTTGTAATATTTTATTTTTACCCCAAAGTTGAAGTTGAATAGCATTGGTCGATTACATCGACCAATCACAAACATTCTCAAAATGGCCGCACAACAACTGTTCGATTTTTACCCCCAAATTAATAAATTTTGTTGTTGTTTGTGTTATATACTTTTTTTGGCTTTTGTGTGTATGATATTAGGGATTTAGTATATATTATAGTATAATATTTGTTTTGTATTTGAAAGATCCTTTACCGTTTAATCAGAAATTATATATATATAGTCTTTGATTAATTTTTTTTATGATGATTTTGTAAAATTATAATGAGTTTCCTTTGTGAGATTTTTCTCTTATTTAGATTTTCTTTTGAAAATTCATTTAAAAACTAATTAGGAATATAAATCCTTTATAATTGTGGTATTTATATGTAATAATTGCCGATGATTTTCAAATATCAGCAATTATACATTTGTATAAATTCCTAAAATTAATTTAATTGAATATTTTAGATATTTGTTATGAAATTTATATGCTCCTTTGAATACAATAAATGTCCTTGTTATGTATATAATGTTAATACCTAGCTAAATTTTATTTAAAACTTATTAATATCCATAACAATTTGGTTTATAGTTAAATTTACTTTCTAGCAACATAGATGTAGTAATATCTTGAATTATAGCTAGAATAGATGACATGATTAATAATTTCCGATTCCGATTTATAATACGAAAATTTGTTTCTATAATTCTAAATAATTAATTAAATAATTTAATTAATAAACACATAATTAAATGAAACTTCACTTTTCGTTTCTTTTCAGGCCTTTTCCGATTGCCTTTTTGATAAATTCTATTTATCAAAAAAATCTAATGGTGCAATTCTTAATTGAAAAATAATACCAAAAAAAAAAAAAAAAATTAAAGAGGAAAAAACGTATAGTCCCATTTTATATATAATAATGAATTATATATAAATTTTTGTATTACATTATTTTCGCGGTTTTTGTTTTGTATATTTCAATTTAACTTTTAACGCAAAAACATTAATAAATTTACGAAGTAAAAACGTTTAAAATTGAGATAAAACACTATAATAAAATTGTTCATATACCCATCAATCTTGATTTGTTTAAATTAAATCATATCCTTTTGGTTAAAAAAAAGGACTTTTTCTAAATATTATTACACGCGTCTAAACAACGAAAAATTATTATTTGAAATAACAAAAAGATTGAATTGGACCTAAAAAATTAATCCGTCAAAAGCAAACACAAAAATAAATATAGAATATATTTTCCATAAATGTTGTAATTTATAAACATTTAATTTTGATTAACGAAAATATCAAAAAAAAAAAAAAAATTAAAAAAATTCTTTACAACTATAAAAGAAAAGAATATAAAAAAATAAATTTTTACCACAAATAAATATTTAGGGCATGAGCCATACGCCTAATTATAAAAACGATGATAATGAGTGTAGTGGGCCACGACCACCAGTACCCGGAGAAGAAAGTCGCGTCAAGAAGGTAAAGTAAATATTAAAAAAATATTTCTTAAATTTTTGTGAATTTGTTTTGATTTTTTTTTTTCCAATTTATATAGATGACCGAAGGTATTTCGGAATCTTCAAAAAATTCACCACCATCATATTTGAATTGGGCTCGTACTCTATCCCATCTTCTGGAAGATAGACATGGAGTTGAGCTATTCAAAAAATATGTTGAAGAGGAAATTCCCGTTTATAATGATTATTTAAATTTTTATTTTGCCTGTGAAGGATTAAAACAAGAAAATGATACTGATAGAGTTAAGCAAATTATTGGAGCTATTTATAGGTAAAATGAAAATACAATTACAAAGTAATTATTTATAATTAGATTTGTAAATTTTAAATATATTATAATTATATATTTACCTAAATTATTAAAAGGAAATTTTTTTTTGAATGGTGTAAAAGTAATGAAAGTGATATTATTGATTGGTGTATCTAATTTATTTAATTAATCTTAATTATTGATAGATTATTACAATAATCCTGCCTCTTAGAGGTCTTCGCGACATTTTATTTAAATATAAATTTAAGAAGTAATATTTCAACAAATTTATAGATTTCTTCGTAAAAGTCAAGTACCATTATCTGAAGATCTCCGTCGTACAATTAAAGCCGGCCTCAAAAATGAAATTCAACTTAGTTCAAATGTTTATGATGTACTACAAAAGAATGTCGAAAATACAATACGTGAAAAAATTTATCCAAATTTTTTATGCTCCGATATGTATATTAATTATATTCAAGAAATGTCAGCATTACAAGAACGTTGTAGTGGTGGTATTGGTAGTGGTAGTGGAGGTAGTTCTGGTGGTGGAAGTAGTAGTGCTAGTGCAAGTACAACTGGTGCTACAGGTGGTATATCATTATTGCCTGGTGTATTGGCTGGTACATTACCAAATACAACAACAACAGCAACAACAACAATTGGATCAATATCGGGAATAGTTAGTAGTAGTAGTGGTGGTGGTGGTGGTGGTGGTGGTGGTAGTACTATTGGTACAACTAGTGGTTTTTATGGACCATCAACATCAGCTAGTTCAAGTGGTTCATTAAGTGCAACAGATACTTTACCCCGTAGTTCAACATTACCAACATTACATGAAGATACTGAGCTAACAATGTGTGATGATTTTGAAACATTACGATTATCATCGATTGAAGGTAGCAGTAATAGTAATATACGTGGATCATCGAATTCAAATAATGCATCTGAATTACCAATGAGATTAACAAAAGATTTATTATTGGCAACACAAAAACGTAGATTGGAAATTAGACCACCTGGGTAAGTGAAATTGTGAAAAGTGAAAAAAAAACTGTAAATAAAATTGTGTTTGCTTTAATTTTTATATTTTACATTTATTATTTGTAAAATTTATTTAATTTTCATTTCGATTTTTACATTTATATTTCTTTTTCTTTTATTTTATATTTTTTCCGTTTTTTTTTTATCACCACATCCTTTTTACCTAAAATAATCCTAAATTATATTCGCACCCATAAACATCAACGGCACTTCTGTATAATAATTTTTTATGTATTGCGTGTTTGTGTGTTTAAAAAAAAATATATATACCTATATTCAATCAAAATTTTGGAAAAAAAATCCTTTAAATTCCTGCATGATGATCCATAAATTATCCATTTTGATCCATATTTTTTTTTTGGAAATATGAATAATTCCTGCATGTAGAGCTCATGGTTATGTATACAACGCAAATCTACAAACATCGTATAATCCATGTTCTCGTGTCGATTCGGAACGAGCTAGTGTTAGTTCGGGTGGACGAACTGATTCAGATACGATGTCATTATCAAGTTGTTCAATGTAAGTTGTGTTTTTGGTTTCATTTTTTTTTTTTTGTTTTTAATTATTATTTTCATCAAGAAAAAATCATTATTATATTTAATTTTTATTTGAATTTTTATATTTTTGTACATTATTTTTGTTATAATAAAATAATCTAAAAATAAAAGGAGAAAAATAATTTGTTTATTGATTTTATTTAATGATTAATATATATAATTTATTTTAAAATAAAGGGATGGTCGTCCTTATGTACAAAGAAGACATAATACCTCTGAGAGTAAAGCAATTCGTCAAAGCGCACTAGCTAACAAAGAAATGAATACATTTCAGGTAAATTTAGATTAACAAAATAATAATGAAATTAAGATGGAGAAAATTTATATAATATTTCTCTTTTAGGTTATACCTCGAACGCAACGATTACATTCAAATGAACATCGTCCATTAAAAGAAGATGAACTACTTGCATTATTAATACCAAAATTAGAAGAAGTTAAAAGAAAACAAGATATTGAAGAGAGAGCTAGATCTGAGGTAAAGAATATTTATATATATATATACATATATAATAAAAATTAAATGAATTTCTTTATGTATTTAGCGTTTTTCTGATGATCCAACACCAATATCATTATCTGGTATTGGTCCTGGCGGTGAACGTACAAGTGATCGTGAATTTGCCGAAGCGATACGACAAAAATTTGCACTTGAAGAAGATAATGATCAAGATATATTAGACCAACATGTATCACGTGTATGGAAAGATTTAACACCACATCGTTCACCTGGTACAATGTCACCATGTCCGCCATTACCATCACGAAGACGTACCACAACACAAGATTCGGGAATGTTAAGTGATGGTGCCATTAGCATAGGTAAATATTAAAAAAAAAATAGTGTTTATTGAATTTTGTTATAATTTTTTTTTATTATAATAGGAGGGCATTCAATGCGACATTCAAAATCAATGCCCGAACATAGTTCCTCTTCAAGGAAGCTCACAAATAAATGGCCTTCTATGAATACTGATAGTGGAATTAGTTTATTTTCAGATTCTCTTATGAAGTACAAAGATACCAGGTATTTATTTTCTATTTAATTGAATTTTTGTAATTTACATTATAATAGTTCTAGGCCTGGTTCGAGTACAGCCTTTCAATTAGAAGAGGCAAAACGAAGACTGGAAGATGAGACAAGACGGTCGTCTCGTCGTTATATACAACCACAACACCAACATATATCTAGTAGTAGCAGTACAAGCAGCAGTAGTATTCATCATTTAGGACCGCCACCACCACTGCCAGCTAAACCACATGAGACAACAACAGTTGTCTTCTCATTCTGTGATGAGGAATTCCCATATAGGACAAAAATACCTGGTACTCAGCCAACATTAAAACAATTTAAAGATTATTTACCAAAAAAAGGAAATTTTCGGTATTTTTTAATAATATAGTAAAAATAATTAATAATATAAAATAAATTTTTTTATTTGATTTATTTAAGATTCTTTTTTAAAACTCACTGTGAGGATCCAGATAGTCCCGTAATTCAAGAAGAAATTGTTAATGACTCTGATATATTACCATTATTTGAAGGTAAAGTAATGGGTCTTGTAAAGCCATCCGATTAGTTTTTAAGTCTGGACATAAAAATAAATATACTTATTTGATTTTTTTAGTGTTATAATTATAACAAAACAAAAAAAAAATTAATGGTAGTCAGTTTTTTTTATAATTAATTTAATTAATAATGAAATTAAATTTTTTATTATAAATATTTTTATGTAACTATTATAATTAATTATTAAGAAAAGAACAAATTAAAATAAAATATAACAAATATAATTATTTAAAACACAACAAAAAAAACCCAAAACATGAAATATATTCAAATTTCTTTTATATATATTTTTTTTCTTTATACAATTTTTTGTAAATGTTGAAAAAATTATACTTTTAAATATACTATAATTATTATTTACAAAAAATAAAATTTAAAAATTTGAAGAAAAATGCAATAATATTTAAAAGGATCCATTAATATTAACTACAGAATATTGTAAAGAAGTTAAAGTTATTATTTTAATATTTTTACTTATTTTCTATAAATTTTCCAACTTAAGAAAAGAAACCATATTGTTATAGAGTGACGATAATGACCGATATAATTATTTATCAATACCAATATCGAGATACCATCAAATAATTATTTTATCTACTTAAAAACAAATTTATATATCTTTTATTTTAACAAAATTAAAGATGTATCAATTAAAAAATGTACTGAACTCTTTAATTTTTCTCAATAAAAAAACTAAAATTCATTTTTCATGTGCTGCTCTAAAAAAAACTAGGAATAAAATAAATAAATTATTTTTAATTTTTTTAATTGTATAATGAATTTGCTTTTATTATAAAAATTGCAACAAAAAAGAATGGACTGCCTGCAATAAATAATATTTAAAAATATTTTCACAAATAAAAAAAATCGAGTTAAAATATAATAATTATAAAAATCAAATCATTTTTATTTTATAATAATTAATTTAAAGAAAAAGAAAAACAAGAGAAATAATCAAATTTAGATTTAAAATAAATTTAACTATAATTATATTTTATTTTTAATGTTATTTATATTATATTATTTACTATATATTTTTTTTCAATATTATTTTTTTAATATTTTAATCTCAATTAAGTTTTTAATAAAAAAAAATATATGTATATATATTTTTTTTCAAATTTTTATTCTTGTACTTTCAAATAGACAATTAAGAATAAAATGCAATTTTCAAATCGTAAAAGAAGTCTTCTTTTTTTTTAAATTATTTTTTTTGTATTACTTATTTATAAATTGTACATTTATTTTTATGTGAAACAGTTTAATAATTTTTACATTTTTCAATAATAACAAAATTCAAATTAAACCACAGTGGTATTTTCTGTAAAATTACTTTCAATTTGCACACGAAATATAATTTTTCGATTTAAATTTTATGGACTTAATTATGGTATCACACTATTAAAACAATTTTGCCACAATATTAGAAAAATTGAAAATATTTAATTAGAAGAAATTTTGTATATCATAATTAATTCTTTCTTTTAAAATTTATAATTTGAACAAATTCTGTTGTCTTTTAATTATTATCATATATTACTTTTCACAATTGCGTACTTTTTTTTTTTGAAGTTGTAAATATGTGTATAAATAAAATAATAAAAAATAAAAATTTATTAAAAAAAAAATTCTTTTAAACAATTTTAATTCACAAATTATTATTTTAATAATATTATTGATGTTATATACCAGGTGCAGAAAGTGCCTTCACTAATAAAAAAAAAAAATTGTAGTTTTTCTTTAAAAAAAAAACATGTTGGATATCGAAATTTATAAAATTATATTAAAATATAAAACTTAAGAAGTTTAAGATTATTTGTACGATTTTATGTTCGAAATTTTTAATTTGGCTATAAAAAAAAGGATTCTATAAAAAAAAAGGATTCTGTAAAAAAAAAGAACAAATTGTATCGAAATTTGAAATTTGAAAATTATAAATTTTATATTACAGAAAAATATATTTATCTGCACAAAATATGAAGAAAGAACCAATCAGTGTTAAATTTAATTTTGTTTAAAAATATTAGAAATTGTTTTGGTTACTTTAAAATTTACTACATTCATAGTTCATCCAATTTTCATAATATAGTATCGTCTACATTAAAAAAAATTATTTATAATTGTATAAAAATAATGAAAAAAAAAGAAACTAGCATAATAGAATTTTATAAATTTGAAAATAAATATGTAAAAAATCTAAAAAAAAACTTACCTTTTGAGTTTAAATTACAGTTGTTCAAATTGAATATTGAAATTTGGTAAATAAATAATTTATTTATTATTATCAACTTTGAATCAGATTTTTGTAGACCATTTAAAAGCTCAATTTAAAAAATGCATTTTTTGGATATCCCACTACCATCGATTTTCCTTACCCCTGGGCACAAGGGTAAACTGTATTTGCAAATGTTATATACTTACATGTTTTTTTTTTAATTATTTTACTTATAATTTGAAATTTGAAATATCTATCGGTTATTCAAATTGATAGAAATTTTTTTAAATCATTTTCGATTCCGTTTCATTTTTTTTATATGGCGGCACTTATTTTACGGCAAATTGAAAACTGTCAAAAGTTGTTGAATGACTTGCAACCAACTTCAGGTATCTTCTATCTTTCTTTTTGACGTGCTCTCAACATAAGCGGTATGTTAAAATTAATATCTTTAAATATTTTAATAATCGTTGAATTAAATTAATTAAAATTAGAACAGAAAGATTATAAAATGTTCAATTTAAATATATTATTATTTAAATATTTTTGATTTTATACTATAAGTTATGTTTATGAGAAAACTTTTTTGTTGACATTTTATATTGAAACTATAAAGTGGTTCTTCCTATAGTAATATTTTTCTCCCATTTCTTTTTATAGTTTTCAAAATGACTATCCGACCAGCATACAGACCGAAAATTGTGAAGAAGCGCACAAAGCACTTTATTCGTCACCAATCTGATAGATATTCTAAAATTTCGGTAAAATAAATATTAAAACTTAAATTTCCATAGAAACAAATTGATAAAAATTATTTTCTGTTGTAGGCTAAATGGCGTAAACCAAAAGGTATTGATAACAGAGTACGTCGTCGTTTCAAGGGACAATATTTAATGCCAAACATTGGGTATGGTTCAAATAACCGTACTAAACATATGTTACCAACAGGTTTTAAGAAATTCCTTGTACATAATGTTAAGGAATTAGAAGTTTTAATGATGCAAAATCGTGTTTATTGCGGTGAAATTGCACATGGTGTTTCTTCAAAAAAACGAAAAGAAATTGTTGAACGTGCTAAACAATTATCAATCAGATTAACAAATCCAAATGGACGTTTACGTTCCCAAGAAAATGAATAAAACAATATATTTTAGTGAGATAAAGTTTTCTATTAATATTGTTTTGGTGAAAATAATGAAATTGATATATTAAAAAATTAATTTTAAAAAATAGAATGAGTTCCAACTTTTTTTTTTTATTGTGGTGTGATTAGAAGTTATTTTCAGATTTCTGATAATGATTTTTTTTAGTTAATTCGATTTTTATCATCTCATTTCAGGACCTTAGAATACATAAGTAGTTAGGCATATTAGTAAATTTAGAAGTTGTTTATTAATGTCCAATTGGTATACTTTTGTTACAGACAGGTTCAAATATATAGCCAGTTATTTTTGAAGTAGCTACTACAAAGTTGTTTTGGTACTGAGCAGTTTTTTTATTTCCATTCAAATCACATTTGAAATTATTATAGAATACCTACATAATACATTATTCTTTCTTTATAATTTTATTTTATATGACCGATTACAGAGTATTTCTTAATATTTCAATATATAACTTAAATTTATATCTCCCTCCACAATAAAAATTCAACTCTGTATCATATATAGGTAAATTATATTTAAAAGTGGTATCATTCAAATACCAAAATATTATAAGACTATAAATACAATATTCAGTAAATTTATTACGTTGTCTTCACTTATGTTGTAATGTAAAGGATATTCCATAATTTTTCAACTACATACTAATGTTCAGGATATCAATTTGATTATGGCATATAAACTAAACTGTTCTACCGATATTTATATACAATTGTCTTTTTAAACAAGAAATCCAATCAATTATAAACACGAATAACTGAATATCATATTTACAAATTATTTTTATAAAATAGTATGTATCATTATTAATCGTACAATGCACATCACATAATAATTTAAGTGAATACCTCTATACAAATTTATTTTTACATATAATAAAATCTAATTTAATTATTTTCTTTAAAATATATAATATATATAAAAACTTATTTATACTACGAATTGATATTATTAAATCTACCAAACAGTGGTATTTGAAATGGTATAGGAGGAATTAAAGAAGAATCTATTGATTGACTTGCTGCTGCAACAGCAGCAGATGCTGCCATATTTACATTTAAAATATCATCATTAACAGTTGTTGGTTGTGGTTGTGGTGGTATTGGTAGTTGTGGTTGCTGGACTTCTATAATTGGAATTTTCTTTTTTCTCGGCTTTCGTGGTTTCTGTGAACCTTTCTTATTTACACCAGTTACATGCCAATCCATGTGTCTTTCAAAATCATTTTGTCTTTTAAATGATTTTTGACATATTTTACAAACATGACGTTCACGTGTATGCACCCGAAAGTGACTCTTTAACATATATTTCATGCTATAAGCTTTTCCACAAACCGTACATACTAAAAATTTTAAAAATGTTCATAATATAATTTATTTTTGAATTGATTTAAAATTACTACTAACCAAATGGCCTCTCGCCAGTATGAATAAACATATGTCGTTTTAAATGTTTTGTTGCTTTAAATGTTTGACCGCATACTGTACAACTAAATGGTCGACTATCATCATGTCTTGCCTTATGACTATACAACGATGAACTAAATATAAAACGTTTACCACATTTTTCACATTGGTGTTTATATGCAGCTTCATGTAATGATTGATGTCTAACAACACTAGCTGTTGTTGAAAAAAATTTACCACATACATGACATTCATATTCAGATTTTCCTTCATGTGTTTTCATATGCAAATCTAAATACTCTTCGTTTTTGCGCTGTGCTTTACATATTGTACAACGTACTCGTTTCTCTAATGGTATACGTGATTTTTTCTTTTTAAATGGTACTGGTGATTTTTTTTCTTCTTTAACATTTTTTTCAATTTTTATTTTGTCCTCTTTTTTGATTATTGCTGCTGCCTTTATCTTTATATCACTTTCTTTTGTATCTTGTTCCGGATATAATAAATCAAGATTTAATTCTTTATCACCTATTTTAATATTTAATGGATCATTTGGATCATCTTCAGGTGCCGAATTTTCATCCTCACTCCCAGAACTATCTTCTAATTCAATTGGTTTATGTTCAAGTTTGACAACTTTAATTAGTTCAGTTGTTGGTTTTTCGTCTGGTATGTCTGGTATTTCAGTTTCAATCTCATCTAATGTTTCACTTTTTATATCAATATCAAGTTTAATATTTTTTTTATCATCTTCATCATCATCCAAATCGCTAGATTCATCGGATTCATCAAGTAATGCAATTAATTTGTCAATTTTATTTTTTGATAAGTTTAGAGCCATTTTAAGTCAAAAAATTGAATTTATAAATTTTTGTTTATTGAAGAATTGGCTTTTTTTTATTTTAATTCTAAAAATGACATTTAAACTGTCAAGCATTACAATTACAAGAATTGTCAAGTTGTCATAATGTCAAATATACAAATGATTGGAATTATAGGTGTGTTTCTTATTACAAGTTGAGAGTAGATCTACACCTGAATTCAGAAAAGTTAGATTTTTCATATTGGGTATTGGTAAGAATAAAAATGTACGAAATTTATTGATTGGACACTCCGGATTTCTTAAATTAACATTATTCATAAGAAAAGGTGCATTTTCCGATTGATCTATGCGAACAAGAAACAGTTTCAGATTAAACTGGTTTACTGGTTATAGAGCAAAAATAAGAAACACAATTTTTATAACAAAAAATATTTGTATGGCAATTGTGAATGTGACACATAGATGGCGGTAATACTACATAGTTTAAAGACCATAGCGAAGACTACTGTAACTAATATATGTGCTTTATATAGTCTATGGGTCTATGCTATTTATAGCTTATGTAAGTTGAAAACATTTTTATTTTTATTAAATTGATTTTAATAATATTTCAAAAGCAGTTTTTCTAAATTAGTTTCTTAAATTTAATTTACTTTTTAAATTATGAAAATTTTAACAAAAGATTTTTAATATTATATAGATAATAAGAATAACAAATAAACTAAATAAATATACATGTATTAAATTATCGCTTAAATTTAAAATATTTTTTTGTTGCCATCAATATTTGAATGTTTCTTCTTTATATGTGCATCCATATTGTAACGATGGGCATACTTTCTTCCACAATTTGGACATTCATAATTTTTTTCACCTTTATTTTCATGAATTGATTTATGCCTCCGAAATGATGAATGTGAATTGAACCGTCTACCACAAGTATCACATTGAAATCTTTTTTCTCCAGTATGTACGGGCAAATGCCTATTAATAGAGCTACTTTGTGCAAATCTTTTATCACAACAAGGACATTTAAATGGTTTTAAATTGGAATGAATATGATTGTGTCTATTAAATATTTTATATGAATTAGTTTTAAAATCACAATGTTCACAAAAATATTCATGATCAACTGGTGCTATAGTATATTCTTCATTATCATCAATATGTATTTGCATATGGCATTCTAAGGCATATTTTTTCGTAAATTTTTTACCACATTCGCCACATTCAAATTTTGCACATTTATTATTAACAGCTAAGTGTTCTTTTGTTTGTCGATGCTCAGTTAGTTCAGAAACTTTTTCAAATACTTTATTACACAATTTGCAAATTTGTAAACGTTCTGAAAATTGTTTCATTTTACCTACATAACCATCATTGTCTTCATCCACCATATTTATATTTAAATATTTTCCTTTTTTGGCACATTTGTTTAAACAATTTGATTTTTCTAACTTGAGTTCTATAATATCCCCTGTTTGGGATAAACATACTTGTTCTACTTCTAGTTTAAAAGAATTAATAAAATCGATTTCATTTGACATAGTTTCAACATTGTCATCTTTTGTTTTATGTAATAAATTCGGTAATTTTATTTGGAAAATTTCTTTTGATTTTTCTATTAATTGTATAATTTCTTGGCGAACTCTATTCGCATTAACTATTGCCCGATCATATTTATTTAATTTAGAAATACAATTTCTACAACCTGATGATATATCAATATTTCTTACAACTTCTATCTTTTGTACATTGTTGAGTATTTTAATAAATGGAGATTTTGAATATTTTGTTGATTCTTGATATATATTAATACCACCTTTATTAATATAATTTTTACAAATTAAACAAGTATTTGAATAAATATTTTTTGTTTCCATTATATAGGTAGGTATTGTTAATTTTCACAAAAATGACAGTAAACCAATAAAAATGTATAGGCGCATATGCATTTGCTATATTTACATTTTCATCTATATTTTGACTGTATATCTGTATTTTTGACATTTTTAAACATATATCCTTTTATTACAGGAGCATTCACATTTCCGCGTGAATAATTAATATATTAATATATAATGTATATTTCTCTGAAATACATGCTATAAAATTTATTCTAAGTACTTGTAGAAGTAAGTTGCATTGGTTCTTCACAAATATGATTTTTCAATTCTTTGTTATTTTTAAAAGAAATCATACAAATTATACACTCGTATTCTTTCTTATTCTTATTTAAATCACAGTATTTTCTTAAATGAAAAGTCATATTATAACGCTGGGAAAATGATTTACCACAATTGGAGCATTTATGTGGTTTCTCACCACTATGAACCATTGAATGGCGTTTTAAATGTGATGTTGAACTAAATTTTAATCCACATATTGTACATTCTTTTTCTCGAATATTATCATGTGCTAATTTATGCATTCGAAATGATGAATATTCTCCAAATTTCTTACCACATTTTTCGCATTGAAATCTTTTTTCACCAGTATGAGCAGGTAAATGACGATTAAGAGAACTATTTTGAACGAATCTTTTATCACATAAATTGCATTTAAATGGTTTCAAATAACCATGTAAATTTTTTTTATGGCCATTTAATATTGATTGAGATTTACCTATAAAGTCACAATGTTCACATTTATAATCTTCAGCTATTGTAGAACATTTATTATTTTTCATATGAATTTGTTGGTGACATTGAAAATCATACTTTTTCGAAAATTTCATATCGCATTCAATGCACTCATATTTCATATTTTTAATGCATAATTTTATTCCCACATTTTTAAGCATTTGATTGCAATCTTTACCAGACGAATCATTTAATGTTCTATGTTTTAATATCTTTTTTTGTTCGTTGGTATTGTCGTTATAATTACTAGAGGCAAATTTTTCTTCTTTTATATGATCAACTGGTAATTTCAGTTCCAGTTCTTTATCCATTTCGGTACAATGTAGTAACGATGGTAATTGATACTGTAAAATTTGATTTGATTTCTCAATTAATTGAATGATTTCCTGACGAATTTCATTTGCTGTTTCTATTGCCCGATCATAATTGTTTATTTTCGTAATACAACTTCTACAACCAGATTTATATTCAGAAGTTTCCAATAATGCTACTTTTTGTATATTATTTAGAATATTAATAATAGGTGACTTTGAATATTTTGAAGTTTCTTGATTTATATTTGTACCATCATCATTTAATGAATTTTTACAAATGTAACAAGTTTTTTCCATATTTATTTCCATTTAGAAGAGATAGGCATATAAAATGTTTTTCAGACTTTATTGGTAAATAATTAAATAAATTATATTATAAATTTACACTTTCTACAATTATATATTATGCGTCACTGCGATAACTTTGCAAGATTAACATCCTATTTTTTATTATAAATTATAGATAGATTTTTTAATGTAAACAATAAAAATAATGGACACTGTACAAAAAAATCAAATATTAATATGCAATTGTCAATTGCTGGGATGCTGTAGCAATACGGTACTGACTCCCAGTAAACTGTTTAGAGCGAAGTCAAAATTAGATATCTCAAATGTGGAATTATTACAAATGTCATTTCGATGCATTCCACATTGTATTCAATATCTATTTTTTTAAATATTTATATTATAAAATCTTTAAACTTTTAACTATTTCACTGAAATGCAAGCAACACCAATTAGCTACTGC
The DNA here is from genome assembly GCA_949752835.1 of Empis stercorea. Classification (NCBI taxonomy): domain Eukaryota; kingdom Metazoa; phylum Arthropoda; class Insecta; order Diptera; family Empididae; genus Empis; species Empis stercorea. Next base: position 1,228,097 of record OX457086.1, read on the forward strand.
TGCCTAATGATGAAATGCCACAAAATTGTATATGCAAGCAGTCACTTTTCTATAAAGTTCAAAAAGGGGAAATATTATAAATTATAAACTTTTACTTTTATGTGCCATGGCAGCCAACTGCAACTGTAGTTTCTATAAAAAATAAACACCGTGCGAAAATAGTATAATGAAATTTTCATAGTGGGTTTCGCATAGAGGGCATTATAAATTATCAAAAAAAAATTACAGTATAATATTTTACAGTGCAGACTGTGACACCTCTCAAATAATTTCCAATATTTTAACAAAGTGTATTTAGTTAGTTAAATGGTTAAATCTTAAATGGATATTTTAAATGTAATAATTAATTAAAAAAAAATCAAAAAAAATCTTAAATTAATGCATTTACAAATTATTTTTTTTTAATTTTGCTAATGTGATTCGATTAACTAAAAATAAATTATTACCAAAATTAAAAAATAAAAAAAATGTCGAATTGTCCGCGTCAAATGTTATCTAGATTCCATCCTTACCATGGAGCAAGTAACTATTTTTCATTAATTATCTAAATTATCTAAATAAATATTAACATTTTAATGACCAATTAGATATTATACTTTTTGAAGAAAATACTGTAGCATTTCGAAAAGCTAGTTTTGCAAATGCGTTGACATTCTCGGAGAAACCACTTTTACCGGGCGAAATTTTTCTTTTAGAAATTGAAAAAAATGAACGTGGTTGGTCCGGTCATATGAGACTAGGTCTAACACAATTAGATCCAACAACTTTAGCCGATTCAGAAAATGGATTACCCCAATTTGCTTTACCAGATTTAGCAAATATGGGTACTAGTTGGGTATATCCAATATCAAAATTTGTTTCGGCTGCAACAAGTGATAACGATAGTGATTCAAATCCAAAAGAAAATTCAATATCAAGTAAAATTATATTCCCAGTTTTTAGTTTATAATCTATATTTAATTTAAATATGTAGTTAATGTTCTTGGAGATGGAATAAATATTAAAACTGCCAGAGGTTTAATATCTCGAAGTATATTAAAACCAGTTGCTCAGGATGGTAATGCTGATATTCTTTTAACTGATAAAGGTTCCCGAATTGGAGTTGTTTTCGTACCGATTCCGAATGATAATAATTTAGGTAAAATAAAATTGAAAACAAAAGTCATACCATTATTAATATTAGTTATTGTAATAACTAATCTAAAACAATTTTATTAATTTTAATTAAAAATTTATGTTCAGCTGAAATGCATTTCATAATAAATGGTGAAGATCAAGGACCTTGCACAAGAGAAATTCCGTATAAAGAAGGTGCATTACATGCCGTTGTTGATGTTTATGGCACAACTAAACAAGTTAAAATTGTTCAAATATATGGAAGTATGTCTACTTTATTTTATTATGTATATATTATTTAAAAATAATAATTTTAATTAATTTTTAATTTTAAGTTGCCTCATTACAAAATGTTTGCCGAGACTCAATTCTTGCCAGAGTAAAACGCTCAGAAATATCAAAATTACAATTACCCCAGCGACTTCAAGAATTTCTTCTTAAATATTATGAATAAATAGGTTATATTATATTGTATAAGTAAAAAAAAGTATAATTTTATAATTTAATGTAAAAAAAAAGTATGGTTATTTGTATTACAAATTTTGTTAAACTTATTCTTCTTCTTTTTTGTAGGACATTAATTAAGTAAATTAGAGAAAATATATTTAAATTTAATTTAATATTTTATAATTAAATCTCATTCCGATATTTTATGATTATTTTGATTACTCAAACTATATATATATATATTTTATATGACTTTAAATTCTTTTTATATTATCTTTTATATTTAATTATTTTTGTATAAATGTGTATCTTGAAAATGAATGATTTAATTGTAAATACAAATTATTATTTTATATTTTTTTAATCATTAGCTTATACGCAACTGTATATAGAACATATACACTTTATAGAACATATAAAATTTCAACTGTGGGTGTTTATGGACGGGGAATTTTAATTATAACAAAACTAGCCAAGCAGCAAAATAGCATTGAGCTCCTATATATGATGCTCACAGAAATTAAATTAAAAAAAAACAATTACATTGCATATATACCTATTTATTTAGGAAATTATATATTAATTTCATTTTCAAGCCATAACAAATTTAATAAAAATATTTGAATTTTACTTAGATTTATTACCGGCCAAAGTTTCCTTGAATAATATTTTCAATTCATCAGCTCCAGTTTGATTTATTTCCATATAATATGGTAACTTTTCTAAACGTTCAATCCAAGCAACTAATTTTGGATATTTTGATGGATCAATACGAGCCACATCATTTACTGAAGAAATAGTTGCAATACAAGCTAAATCACCAATTGTCAAATTATTGCCACAAACATATTCATTTTCTTTAAGAAAATTTTCCATAATATCATAACATTTTTGTATATAAGCAATTTTATCAATGGAACAATCAGTCGAACCATGATATAAAATTGGTTCGTATAAGAAACGAAGACGTGCAAACAAATGACCTGAATCAAAATGTAATCTAGCATTAATATTAGCACGTTTAATTAAATCTGTTGGATATAATTGTTCACGTTTATCCTTTTCTGCATATTTATCAACAATATAACAGCAAATAGCGTGACTATCATAAATGATAACACCATTATCGTCTAAAGTTGGTATTGTATGTTGTGGATTAATTTTTAAAAACTCTGGTGTCAAATGTTCGCCTTTCATTAAATTTATAGGTCTACAATATATAATATAGGTTTTCAATTATTAAACAATTACTTAATAAAAATACATTGTATTATTACTTTAATTCCAAATCCAATTCAATTTCTTTTGCTGTTAATAATACAGCACGAGCAGGTGGACTTAATGTAGCATAGTATAACGTTGGTTTGACCATCTTGAAAAATATATATAATAAATTTGTTTATATTAACTAGAAATATTTTATTTAAAAATAATAATTTCCCAAATAATATTGGAGAAACAGGTCTAATTTCAACAATTTATTTGCAAATAAATATTAATTAATATATGTATGTATAATAATATATGTATATATTATGTATGCATAGTTTATCTTTTTATCTCCAGGGAAATATATTAAAAAATATTGGATAATTAATATTTTAAAATTGCTACCATAATACAATAACTACAATTATTTTTTATTTAAATTAATAATATTTATATTAGATTAAATTACATTTATCAGTTTGTATTAAAAACGAGTTTTAAAATAAACTAAAAGTAAAAATATTATTAATATATTAATACTTCACAGTCTAGCAATAAATTCCACTTGTTGAACAATTCAGTAACGATTTAGTACTAAAAACTTTAATTAAAACGCTCATTTTAAAATTGATCTCTTTTATAATAGTAGTGTATTATAATTATTATAAATGACTTTTGAATTTCGAGCTAGTAGAATGAATGTGGATATCGCATAAACAAGAATTTGTAAAGTATTTTCTAATACCTCTATATCTATATCGCAATGTCACACACAGTGGCTTCTTTTTTTGTTGTATTATCGATAAAGAATATATACTCAAACTCAGTGTTTATTTGAATTTTAAAAACAAATAGTATATTTAGATTATGTATTATGTTAGACCGTAATCATTGTACTTTTCTACTCATTAGCAATTTCAAGGTTTCCATTAATGATATCACTGACTTTGCTCTGCTGTCTGTGATGAGGTGAGCTGACTGACATCGAAATCGTTGATAAGGAAATATTTTTACGACAAAAAACAATGATCCTCTCTGTGTAATTTAGTTATACACGCAAAGCCAAACGCAGCCAAACGCAGCCAAACGCCAAAGTAAAGTATGTATTGTATATGTATAATATAAAATTACTTGCGTTCCATTTAACTAAAAATTTTACTCAGGAGTACTCTTGAATTTTACTCCTACTCCTCCATATGACTAGTCCCCTATTAATCGGTAGCTAACGTCAAATTTAAAAATAGTGCCTAAAAATATGCAGTTTCGTAAAAATTAAATAAATATTTTACAAAGTAATCAGGAGTACTGATCAAGACCATTTTAGCTAAATGTAACACGATTACATTTACATAAATATAAACTCTCTCTTAATTAAATCAAATGGCGTTTGTAATATTTCTCTCCATCTTAATTATCATCTTGTTTTTGTTTGTTTTTGATTGAAGTTGCAATAAATATTGAGAAAATTATATAAAATTCAAATATACTTTGTATTAATGTTACATATTAAAATAAAATAAAAGATTATATAATTCATGATGCTTCCCAATTAAACTATAAATATTGGCGCCTACCTACATTTCTTTCGTCATTATCTGCTGTCATTTTGTGTCATTCGTTTCATCTGATCTAAAAGTTTCGTCGAAGAAAAAAAAAAGTTTGTGAAAAACACCTTTAAATAATTTTTATACAATTTTAAAGTTAAATCGGTATTAACTAATTAAAATTTTTAGATTTTAAATAAATTAATAATTTTTGTGATATTTATAAATACAAATATTAAAAAAAAATGCCAGCAAAAGAGAGAAATATTGCAATGATGGGCTATCGATCGGTCGGTGAGTAATCGGAAAATATACCTATAATTTTTTTTATATTCAATAAATATTACTTTTATTTTGTAATATTCATAATTAAAATCTCTTCAATAATCAACAGGTAAATCGTCCCTCAGTATTCAATTTGTGGAAGGCCAATTTGTTGATTCGTATGATCCAACAATTGAAAATAGTAAGTGAATATTTGTAATTAGTATATATACCTATGTAGATATTAAAAATATAATTAAAATGATAGTAAATTCATATATGGAAAAATGTTAGTTAATTATTTATCATATTGTTTGAAAACATTAGAATTTTCTATAAATAATTTTTTATAAAGAATAAAATTTGTCAAAAAAAACGTGCCTGAAAAATATGTACATATATGTATGTAGATGATATTGAATTAATTTTAATATTTTACGCAAATTTACTAACTGCGCAAAAGTTTCAGCTATATGATTTTTTTGTTTAGCAATCAGCATTTTTAAAAAGTACTTTAATTATATTATTGAATAATTTTCTATTATATTCTCTTAGAATTCAATTCTCTTTGTTATTTTTCTAATTAAATAAGTCACAGAAAAAAAATTGATAAGAATAGGTACCTAAATTAATTTTGAAAAAATGCAAGATTTACGGATCTATCTAGATCTAGACTAGACGAAAATATAAAATTTGTATTAATATACCTACATATGTATACAATATTGCAAGCATTAGGTTAACTGAATATTAAAACTTGATATAGGTATACGCATAATATGAAATATATAATTAGTTATCATTTGTGGGGGTAGTCAGTCAATAAGCTGGTGTAATAGGTGTTAATAATTTTATAATCAATGATAAGCATAAAGTTAATTTTGTCTTAGTTTATATGATAAAATTACAATTTCCATATCTATAATATTATAGATAACGTTAGATTTAATAAAATAAAAGAAAATCGTAAAAAATTTACGATTATAACAAATCCTAAATGTAAAGAAACTTGTTATAGTTTTATTGTTTTGAAAAAGGTTATAATATTAACCGCGAAATTAAATTAGAGGTAGTTTTATTCATTATTATGGAAATACATGGTTTATTTTTAATTCTTATATTATTTTTTATACAGATTATAAAATGCTTTGATTCTATTTAAAAGAAAATTATTATATGTAGGTATTTAAAAAAAGAACCTCTATCAATTTAGAAAAATATTTGATTTGAAACAGTGACTACAAAGGTCTGTTTATTTTATTTTATCTTTTATTTGAAACTAAATCTGTTTTACTTTCTATTTACATTTTTTTTATTCAATTGATAATTATAATGTTCATGAGAATGTTAGAGAAATATTTGAGTTCCAAAGTTTAGTAGATAATCATAAACTAATATTTCCAATCTACATAATAGTGTTTGCACTTATCAATAGTTGTGATCAGTTAATTAAATTGTTCTTAGTGTTTCTTAAAGTATTTAAACTTCTTTAATCTGACTCGAATTAAAAAAAAAATAACTATTACAATGAAATCGATCTATTTTACATTTCAATAATAATAGATTTTGTTATTTATTTCATTCTTCTAGCTTATTTTTTTTTGTAAAATTTAAATAATATTTATATTTTATTTAGCTTTTACAAAATTCACTCGTGTTAATTCCCAAGACTATGAAGTTAAATTGGTTGATACAGCCGGTCAAGATGAATACAGTATATTTCCAGCACAATATAGTATGGATTTTCATGGTTATGTGCTTGTGTACTCGATAACAAGTTTAAAATCATTTGAAGTAATTCAAATTATTTATGAAAAACTATTAGATGTAATGGGAAAATCACAGTAAGTTCATTAATAATTACTATCGTTTTTTTAAGCCAAATAGCAACTACACTACTATTTTTTTCAGTGTTCCAGTTGTCTTAGTTGGTAACAAAACTGATTTACATCAAGAACGTGCAGTTTCCACTGAAGCTGGTAGAAAATTGGCAGAATCTTGGAGAGCAGCATTTTTGGAAACATCGGCTAAACAGAATGAGGTACATATAAGTGTTATATAATATACATGATAATAATTTATGAATAAATGATTTTGTTTAGTCTGTTGGTGATATTTTCCATAGCTTATTATTATTAATTGAAAAAGAGAATGGTAATACCCAAGAGAAAAGTAGTTGCATCATATCATGAATGAAATACATACAAATACCATACATATGACAAAAAGCAAATGGAAATTTCTACCCTAAATATTTTTTTAAAATAATTTCAAAATACAAAAAAAAAAACGAGTATATTTTTTTAATATTTCTTTAATATTTAAATCCAAAAACATTGATTTTTTTTAAATAATTGTTTTTTTTTTAGAAATTTAGTTAATACTTTTAATTAAAAAATATATTAAAAAAATACAAAAAAAAAATTATACATACATATATAATATATATAATATTAAGTTATAGAATTAAATACTGTATAAAAAATTAGTTCATTAAATTAATTTAAAATTTTACAGTGTATATTTCTTTAACGTATATAAAAAGATTAATTTTTTTTCTTCACAATTAAAATATACATTCAAAATGTTAATATCATTTTTTGTGGTATTTTTCCTTCTTTTTTATAAATACCTTCTTTTTTTTTGTTCTTCAGATATGATTTAAGATATTTCTATATAATATGTTAATAAATAATTTTAAATTTTTTAAGTTAAAATATGTTTTTTTATTGAATTTTTATATATTAAAAATTAAACGAATAATTGTGATCGATTCAGATACCTATCATCTCTAAAGGACAAAGTATTAGAAAAATAAGTTTGATATTAGTACGGAAATAAATAATATTTATTTTGCAATTAGTGATTTCATAGAAATGTTAAAATGAACTATTACATATAGTTAATTGGTAATGGGAGAGCGTGTCTGTAAGAGCTCGGAAAGAAATAAAAAACATTTATTTTAAATTTTGCAAAAATGCCAAGTGTTTTCAAAAATATATAGAATGGAAAAATATTACATAAAATATTCAGTAATTTTTTTCTTAATATTATTATGTTAACCAAAAATGGATTTTATTTTTATTATTTTTCATTTTATTTAAGTAAATCAGTATATTTTTTGTGTTACTTCTTTTATAATCTTTTATGCGAATTCATTAAAAATAGGCAAGGCATTTAAATTCCAATTTTCTTTCCATCTTAGCGATTGAAAATGTTTAAGATTTTTAATAAATAATTCTTTCGTATTTGTTAAACTTAAATTATTTGGAAACATTTCGAACCACATTAATAACTGTTCAGTTAATTCCTTTGATGTTTCAAATATAAAACCATTTCTACCATGAATAACTAATTCATTTAGGCTATAAACAGAAAAAAAAACAATTTTATTCATTATTGAAAATTTAAAAGAATAATTATTACCAATTAAAATTAATTGCACAAACTGGTAAACCACATCCAAACATATCAACGACTTTCATTGGTAAATCTAGACCACTAGAACTCCAATGTAAACAAACACCTAAATCGGCTGAAGCCAAAATAGTTGGATAATCTACAGAATCCAGCCATGGCGTTATTATAGTAATTTTTTTCCATTTCATTTCAGATATTTTATCAATATAATATTCTTTTTGTGGACCCTTGCCAGTTATTATACATAATAAATCTGGATATATATTTCCGAATTTTGTACACTGTTCGTATTCTACAATAATTTTATATGGTATATAATTAACACTACTAAATATTCATATACTGTATAATATATATATTAAACTTGTATTTATTTATTACCTTCAAGAGCATTTAGTAGTATACTAAAATCTTCATCTGGAGTCCAACTAGTACTTGAAACTAAAATAGCTGGTCTATTTGTTTTATATACAACTGTACCATTGCTAAATTTTTGTGTAAATAATGTTGATTCAATAACACCGCTTTCTTGAAAATCCCGACAATCTTTCGGTAAAAACTGTGAATATTCTTTTGATAATTTCATAAATAGTTCATGTTTTTTTTCTAAGCTAATTGAATGAAATTGTATGGGTGGGCGATCATATAGTACAGTAGCACTAAAAATACACTTTATGTAAATAAAATAAAATTCGGAATACTCGTATAGAAAAAATATTTAAAAAAATTACTTTATTCCCCAATTTTTCGCAAGATCTTCTTTCATTGCTTTTGTGACACAAAAATGGGCAGATGCTTTTGAACCAAAACGTTGTTCAATCCATTTAGCTAATCGTACAATTAAATTTCTTGGATTCGTAGCATTTATTGCTAGTATACTATAAGTGTAATTATGCCAATCAATTATATATTTTGTTCTTGTTAACGTACAATATAACCAACATACTATAAATGTTGGTACTGCAGGTGGATTTTGTACTAATATAAAATTTGGTCTTGCTATTGATATTAAGGCAATTAATAATGTTAATGCTTGCCATATTGTTTTAAAGAAATATTTTAATGATGTTGGTAAATTCATATCGGGAAATTGTGATAATTCATGTATTTTTATTGGATTTGGAACTGATAATAATCTTTCTAGTGGTCTTGTTTCTACATAACCAATAATTTCCACATTGTAATTAATTTCAAGTAAACTTTGGGCATGATACTCCATACGAGGACTACGTCCAATATCACCTAAAACAATAATACAAGCAGTTTTTCTACGATGTTGACTTTCAGTCATTTTTCAATTTCTATTATTATTATAAACAGTTTACAATTAAGATATTTATATAATGCCTTTACAATAATTGTTCTTTACTAAATTTAAAATCATTGTTGGCACTTATTTATCTTGTTTACAATTTTCACAATTTATTTTTTGTGTTGTCAAAAGTATATGTCAAAAATCACCCATCTGTTTGCAAAGTTTGCAACTTTTTTTCCAAGAACAAAAATCAAGTTTTTTGGTTTTGTTGTGACGTTTCAACTTTCTATTCATTTGATATCTCTCTGTGAAAAAATGGATTTGATTTTATTATTTGGAGTGGCAATTGCTCTATTGGTAATTTTGGTTACATTATTTTTCCTTCAAAAACGACAATCACCACTTCAAGGTAGGTATTTTATAATAAGTTAAATCATAAAAAAATCCAATAATTTTCATGTGCAATAACAGAAAATGGAAATGTACAACGTCCAGTTCCAGTTCGTGCACCTCAAGATGGTATGCGAAGGCGTGCAGAAATAGCGCGTAATCAAAGGAATCGTTTACGTAATGCAGCAGCACCTGCACCAGATTCAAGCGATAGTAATGAAGATGATAATGAAGGTGAAAATACTCCTGTTTTGGATGAAAAAATGGGAGCCAAAAAACGTGCAAAACTCGAAGCAAAAGCAGAAAAACGTGCACACCGTGAAGCTGAATTACAATCACGTGAAGATAAAAAGCAAAAAGAAGCACTTGCCGATGAAGAAAAAAAACGAATAGAAGAAAAAGCTGAAATAGAAGAACGTAGGAAAACAGAAGCTGAGCGATTAGAACGTGAAAAGAAAGAGCGCGAAGAATATGAAGAATATTTAAAAATGAAAGCTGCTTTTAGTATTGAAGAAGAAGGTTTCGAGGAAGGCGATGACAATGAAAAGGATAATCTATTACAAGAATTTATTCAATATATTAAAGATAATAAAGTAGTTGTACTTGAAGATTTAGCTACACATTTTAAATTAAAAACACAACAGGCAATTGATCGGATAACAGAATTACAAAAAAATAATACATTAACTGGTGTTATTGATGACCGTGGTAAATTTATTTATATATCTGAAGACGAATTAAAATCTGTGGCGAAATTTATAAAACAGAGAGGTCGAATATCTATTACAGAATTGGCTGAATCTAGTAATAATTTAATAAATTTAACACCAGTTTCTAGCTAGATTATTAAAAATTATAGAAAAACATTTTTATTCAATGTTAAAATATTAAAATGTTTCCATATAGATATACCTATGAAAAAATAAAGTTACAAAATCGCTGAAAAATATAAATATAAAATATCTAAATTTATTTAAAATTCAATTCCAAATCGAGAAATATTTTTTCTTCTACAAATTTTGTAATTTTCTGTATTTATTTTCCTAATATAGATCATAAACAATTTAAGGCTAAACTATTAGTTCAATATTTATTACCTTTAGAGTATAATTTATATTTTATATACTCTAAAGTTTATTACCAATAAATATGTAAATATTATATTTGCAGTACTGTGTGTGACAGTGACACCAATTATTTATTAGGAAGTTTTGTTAATTTACTTTAATCACATTTCTATAAAAAATATATATTTCGATTAACACAATAGTACTGCATTGTTATTGCTTATTTTTCTAATTTGTTATACTAAAAATTACGTGTAATCTTTATTTAGTGAACATAATAATTATTATTATTAAAATTAATGTGAAAAATAAGATTACATAAAAAATACATCTTAATTTTTTTTAATTCAATTCAAATTGATTCTTAACTAAGAATTTATGTTCGTTTACTTCATTTATATGACAATTTTTGTTGGTAAATTACAATTTGGACATGTCTGTTTATGTCCTAGCCATTTTTGAATACATCTATCATGAAACGTATGTCCACATTCGAGAATACTTTTGGACCAATTATCTGGTATTTGTTCAAGACAAATGGTACATTTATTTCCGCGATCTCTATAATAAAGCATTATATCAAAATGAATAAGATTTCCAATTCCAAATAATAATGTAGTAATATTATTATTTAGTACTTACACAAAATCCCTATTAGAGGAATTGGATGATCGATGCTGGTGTCCAGTTTCTTCATATGTACGGTTTGCTACAAAAAGTGCAAGTATTGCAGCACCAATAGCAACACCAAGTGTTAGTACATAAAGACCTGGTTGAGTCATATTCGCTACCTAATTCTTAGACAAACAATTAATAGGACTTTTAACAAAATTTTGTTTGGCGCTAAACTGAAAAATAATATAAATTATGCAAACAATTCATTTTGTTTTATTTACATACATTTTTACTAGTTAATTAATTATTGAAAAACAACAAACTAATATTTAAATTAAAAAATTAATTATGTAGGTATTAAAAATTACACAAATATATTGCTTTTGCGATTTTAATTTTAGTTGAAAAAACCTTAAACCCAAAGCAGCTGAAATTGTTTTTGATTTATTCCCTATTCTATTTTTCTATTCCAAAACAAGGGTACAGTATAGGGGAAAGGCAAAATCTGTAGTGTCAAAATATTGCTAACCCTTTGATAACAACACCACTGACGGATTTAACGTTGATTTTACTCCACAGTAATATATCATATAATGGAAATTAAAACTGGGATATTAAAAAATGAGGTCTAACTTTATGTTTGTCGTAAATAACATGGTTATTTAAATCAACGATATAGAAGATATATGGATAGGGCATAAATATAAAAATTTGGAGCCACGCCGGGTATAGTTGTCTCTTTTTTTGCTAGCCGAATTGTCAAAATATAAAAATGAGAAATTAGGGGCGGATTAGGTTTTTTTTAATTCGGGCATCAATTTTTAAGGAGATAATTTTTTTTTTTTTTTTGGAAAAATACAAGTAAAGATCATCCTAAGGAATATTTTAATTTAATTATAATTATACAAATGGAAAGTAAAATAGAGTAATTTGTTTAGCTAGTTAATATTGTTAATTTATATTGAGACTCTTAAACTTAAAAAAATAAGCCAGCCCTGTAAATCTAAAATCAGCTGTTATAATATTTTTCATATTATTAATTTGACACTTCGGCGAGCAAAAGGAAAGAGACTACCAAAATCGTGGCTTCATACATAAACAATTTTTCAATATATTAAAATTTTAATGTGTTAAAAAGAGAGGGAACATTTATGCCACTTCCATATATTTCTTAACCGTAGATTTTAATCCCCCTATTGATGAGTAGTTAGTAGTTAACATAAATTTTTTTAAATAATGCCTAAAAATATGCAATTTTGCAAATTAGAAAATTCCTGCGGTCTCCTTGTGGACCTTTTTTTTAATGTTCAAGAGTACAAATGGAATTCTGACGGCGTCGAAATTAGAATTCCATTTATATTTTCTAAGTTTTAAAACCGAGTAGCAAAAATTTCATAAAATGTCATAATTAAGTTTTTTTTACATTTTTTTCGTGACGTGTTGGCACAAACAAGACGTAGAAATATATTTCTGCAAAAGAATATTAAATTATTAAAATACCATGAATAAATTATTAACAATTTTCTTATTTTTATGTAGTTTAAATAGTGTATTTGGTTTATATTTCCATATAGCCGAAACAGAACGAAAATGTTTTATTGAAGAAATTCCTGATGAGACAACTGTAATTGGTAAGTAATCGGTCGGAATTATCATCTTAACAATATATAAAATAATTGCATTAGACATAAGTATACATTTTGAAATATTAATTTCAGTTAACTATAAAGTTGAATTATTTGATCCACGATCAAATGGATTTATGCCATCATCACCGGGAATAGGAATGCACGTTGAAGTTCGTGATAGTGATGATAAAATAATATTATCACGAGTCTACAGTTCCGAAGGACGAATTTCATTTACATCGCATACTCCTGGTGAACATGTAATTTGTATGTATTCTAATAGTACAGCATGGTTTAGTGGATCACAATTACGTGTACATTTGGATATTCAAGTCGGTGAACATGCTATTGATTATGCTAATGTTGCTCAAAAAGAAAAGCTTACTGAATTACAATTGAGAATTCGTCAACTTTTGGACCAAGTTGAACAAATTACTAAAGAACAAAATTATCAGAGATATAGAGAAGAACGTTTCAGACATACAAGTGAAAGTACAAATTCTAGAGTTTTATGGTGGTCCTTAGCACAAACTTGTGTTTTACTTGGCATGGGTTTCTGGCAAATGAAACATTTAAAGAGTTTCTTTGAAGCGAAGAAATTGGTTTAATTATTTTTTTAATGTAATTTAATCATTTTTTTCTCATTTTTATTTTTTGTTTTTCTAAATCGCTGCTCTGTTTGGTTATTTTTTGTGTGAGATAAATATATTTCTTATTTTGAAGAATAAACAGCAAATTTCATTTGAAAAAATATTTATGTATATTTTGAAAAATATGTTTGAAAACTTTTTAATCATCTTCATCCTCCATATCAACATCGTCTTCACTTTCTTCTTCACTCGTTTCGTCAGCATCATTAGTTTGTTCTATGCACTTAGGACAGTTGCATATAAATAAGTAGTTCTCTTTCAATTCCTTAAAAAATTAATAATAATAATAATAATAAAACAAACATAACATTGATTCATACTTTTTGTCTTGAATGTCTACTTCGTTCTAATTGGCAATCATCAAGATAAGATATACAAATTTCTTCACCAGCTTGAATTGGTGTTATTGCTTTTAATACAACAATGTCATTTGAATATGGAAAACTTGATTGGGCGTTTGGTATACAACTATGATTTATTTTACTTTGTAAAGTATATAAACCGGAACCTTCATTATTTAAAAATTCACCTGCAACTATAATTCACAATAATACTTTTACTAAAATGAACATTTCATTTATAAAAATATTGGAATATATTTACATTCGTTGACTTTAAAATATAAATCATCTATATATTTTTCTAGTTCATCTTTATTATTTTGTGGCATATCCAAATCAGAAACTTTTTTCACCCATTCAGCAAATGGACTTGTAGCAATACCTTGACTATTAGTACCAATCATAGCCATTAATGATTTAAAAGCATCTGGTGTAGTAAACTAAAAAAATACCTATTAATTAATTATTAATACATAAATCAATTATTAAATAAAAATCTTGCCATTGCAAATTCTTCTTCTTGAAATGCATTACAAAAAGCTTGAAATAATTGTTCCATTTGTGCTTCAAAATTTGATCCTAATATTTTATGATAAATTTTTTTTTCTTCATTTATGCAAATACTTTGAAATGATTTCAAAATATCTAAAAATTCATCTTTATTACGACTTTGTTTAAACATTGCTAATAAACGTACAATTAACATAATTGTTCCAGTTTCTGGAGGATAATGCATTTTTCTACAAATTTAAAATTATAGGTATATGAACAAAAAAATGAATATATTTCATATATTTACTTCCATGTTTCATTTAAAACATTTATTGGATGTGTATCATCATTTTTATATGCAGCCATACAGCCAATAGCATGATATTTTTTATATGCTTCTATTCGACAATCTTCCGAGCAATATTGTGCACCACATTGTGGACAATTTGTAAATTGTTCTAACCAATTTTTTGTTGGACAATGTTCAGGGAATGGTATATCGATCGTAGAGTTATTTGTCAATCGTCGAACATTATTTACAGTTGTTTCAAGTGGTCTCATACAATGATCACATGCTAAATATCCATACAATACATTCCAAGAAAACTGACATGAAACGAAAGGCTCCTCTTCGATAATTGTTTCACCGGTTTTATAAGATTTTAATGCAACCATAGAACGACCCTGAAATTTAATGTTATTATTATTTCTTTACCAAAAAAAAATTTAAGACCATTTTACCTTGCCGGGTAAATTTTGAATTTCAAATCCGTTCATTGAATTGTTATGCTATTTTTTATTTTTAAACTAAAAATACTCTTTTCACTCTATTTTTCTTCATTAACTTAAAGACAACTGACATTTTAAAAAAGATAATAAAAAAACATGTGCAATAATTGGTTGTCAAACTTTATTGAGTCCGGTCGGGATCGGATCGGCACGGGCTCTTTCTTTCTAAGAAATTTACAAAATTGCATATTTTTAGTCACTGTGTTTTTTAAATCTTACTCTATGCAAACTACCAATGAATAGAGGGATTTAAATAAATCTTTTATTTATTATATATAAAGTAAGAATTATTTTTGAGCCAATCCAAAGGTTGCAAACTGAATAAGATTAATTATTTAACGCTATTTGATTATTGAAACTGGATATTAACAGTTAACAGTTTCAATAATCAAATAGCGTTAAATAATTAATCTTATTCAGTTTGCAACCTTGGATTGGCTCATTGGAATGGTGTGGTAGTGGTGTGAATGAAAATCTTAGATGTGTTCGATTTTCGTTGGGTCGCCGGCCGGTTCAGCTTTCAAATTTCAAAAAAATGTGACATACTCAACTCATCTTTCAATTTAAAAAAAATTTGACACTACAATATCAAATCGATATCAGCTGTTAATGAAATTGAAATTGTGAATTAATATGCATATTATATTCTATACAAAACGATGATAAAACAAAAATTACAATACAAATAATGTACAAAGTGCAATGAATCAAATATTGAGAAAAATGTGTAATTAAAAATAATTTTGACAAACATATTTTAAAAACTTGTGTGCAAAAAAGAAGAAGAAAAAAATTTACTTTATTTAAAGTAAAACGTATTAATTGATTGAGTTCTATAATTTACTTTGATTTCAAAGATTTCATATATCATAATAAAAAATATGGTTGAATTAAGAAAATTTTTCCCACTGATACTGGTATTTACTGGAGTAGCTAATGTGCTTGTAATAAAGTAAGTAAACAATTCTAAAAGTAATGACCCTTCTTCAATTTGTATGAAATCGTTAATTTTATATATTTAATCTATTTTTAACATTTAATATAATATGTATTGTATACTAAAATGATAATTTGATATTAAGATGGGCTGACAAAACAGTGTCTGCAGGAAGCGATGGTATAGATAGGGTTTTTGAACATCCTTTTCTACAAACTGGTATAATGTTTTTTGCCCAAATCTTATGTTTTATAGTTTATAAAATAACTTGGATTATATTACGAAGAAGAGGGGTAAGATAATATAATATAATAATAAAATTTTGTTTTAATATAATTAAAAATTATTTTTATTAGGATGGTTCAGAAAATGGAAATTTCATAACGGCAAGTACTGGTGATAGAGGATATAATGTTAGTATATTTATAATACCAGCTATTTGTGATTTAATTGCAAGTTCAATGTTATTTTATGGAATATATTTGACTCATCCTTCTAGTTGGCAAATGTTAAGAGGTAAATTTCTTTTCAAACTAAATCGTATCGAAAACTTATTAAATTATTAATTTTTATTTTAGGTGCTGCACTCATTTTTGTTGCCGTTTTCAACGTTATTTTTCTGCATGAAACTCTTAAAGCTCATAATTGGTGTGGAATGTTCATCATATTTTTTGGGCTTTTAATAATTGTTATTTCTGATATTCATTCTGGAATAAATCCAGATTTTAAAGCTGTTTTAACTGGTGATATATTAATAGTTTTTTCACAAGTTTTTCATTCTTTTCAAATGGTATATGATGAAAAATTCATTAAAGCATTAGACATACCACCTTTACAAGCGATTGGTCAACAAGGAATATTTGGATTTTTTTTAATGTTATGTTTATACGTTCCATTAAATTATATAAAAATTGATCCACCATTTGATAATAATTCAACTCATGTTGTTGAAAATTTAATTGATGCTATTTATCAAATGAAAAATAATATTAATTTAATTTTAGCACATTTAATATTTATATTTTCTGTGGCAATCTATAATTATTCAGCAATTAGTGTTATGAAATTAACTTCAACAACTGGTCGAGTATTAATTGATAGTACTAGAGTAATATTTATTTGGTTATTTGCAATAGGAATCGAATGGGAAGATTTTAATGGATTGACTATATTGGCATTTATATTTTTGTTAAGTGGTATTTTTATATATAAAAATGTAGTTTTTGTATCGGCATATCGTTGGATTTTGGGTAGATTATCAAGAAGAAGATATGGTGATTTAGAAGAAGATGATCAACAAATAACCAGTACTGAAGCTGAATCTTAGATATGTATAAATTCTAAACAGTTTTGACTGGATTGATTTGACTGATTTTTGTGGAACTAGCAAAACTTTTGCTTCTTATTTTTTTTTTACTTAAAGTATAACTTTATAAACCGATTTACAAATGAGTTAAGAAGGTTGCTGTCCATAACTCATTTACTATTATTATTATTAGTCATATAAGTAAATTTCTTTTTATATATAAATTAAAGTGATAAGTTTTACTTGAATTTGGAATAAGAAAAACGTTAAATATATCACCATATGTAATTAAATTAATTTATAATTATTTTTACGGAAATATCTTTATAAATTCTTTGACAATAATGGCATAGAAAATTCTTGAATTTTTTAATGTGAGGAAACTAAAAATATTTGTTAAAAATTAATTTATAATTTTTGTTGTATATTAAAACTAAAGTAATTAATTTTTTTTGTAATAAAAAATAAATAAAAATAAAAACGAACTGTTGATGTCTCTTTATTTAGATTGATGCTTTTAATAGCATATAATTAAATATAATATAAATATGTATAGAATATATTTAAATAATAAAGACATCTTACAGTAAACACAATTAGAAATTATATACTGTTATCTAGAAATTTAATTATTTTTAACCAGTATTCTCTGAAATTGTATTCAAATATAAATTTTATTTTATTTTATTAATCCTTTTTTTTTTGTACATCTAAACAATTAAAATGTTTCGTTCCTTGAAAACCCTAAATATTTTAAATTTCCGGAAATTATGGTTAATTAATAATATACCTTTACCGAGTAATAAATTTCCAGCTTTGGAACAACAAAATATGAAAACCAATATGATGTTATCCCAAATTTTGCAGAATCCAATAATGATCCATAAACCAGGAGTTCAAAATGACGTAACAAATAATGAAAATCAAATAATAGAAACAATTTATAGTGCGAATTTCAAAAAATAATCAACATTGGAGAAGAAATAATTTCTGATTAAAAATAATTAATTTTGGGAAAAAGTATTTTTGATTTGTTTAAACAAAAAAAAGAAGGATATTTTTGATTTATGAAATTCTAAATTTTTTTTTTTTACTTTTATTTTATTGGTTTTTTTTTAAATTTATATATTTTTCAAATTATTAAATGTTAATTTCGATTATACTACTATAACATTATAATAATAAAATTTTATTTTGGAATTTTATTTTTTTCTTACAAGTCTCGTTTCAACACTTATATTCGCTTAGTTAAAATCTAAACGTCGTGATTTTTATGTTTAATAAAATAACAAATTTTCATATATTTTATTATACTTTTTATTTATGAATTTATTAACATCACAAAACATATATCATTTTATTTTTAATTATAAACTTGCTAACTTTGGCAAAAGCAAAAATTATATTTAGCACTCATTCTATTATTGCTCTTTAAAATTTCTTTTATATAATACACAAATTATTAATATTTGTAACATAAAATCTTAAATTTTGTTCTTAAATTTCATAAATGAAGAAAAATTTAAATGCAAAACTAATAAATTAAATATAAGTTTATTTCTAATTGCAAGTTTAGAAATTTACAATTTTATTTATTCAAACAAATTGTATAAATTTAAATTTTTAAAAACACGATTAAAGTGAAGTGATTTAAAAGTGAAATTATATTGCATATGATATTTTATGTGTGATAGAATATTATTGTTTAATTATTTATATTTTATAATTGACACATTAATTAAGCCTTGTTTATTTATATTAATTATTTTAAAATCATAAATAAAAACTATTTATAGGAAATTGTATTGACAAAACTAAAAATCGCATATAACTTTTTAAACCTTTAAAAGTTAATATATAAAAAAAGAAGAGATATATTTATTAACGTTTTTTACATGTTTATATTTGAAGTAACCATTTTACATATAATCTTAATAACTAACATTGATTTACAATCATAATATATAATTATATACAATAGTTTTATTTTTTCAATTATGTTTTTACAAATTTGGGTACACAAACATAAATTATTGTCAATTTATTTATTTTTTATTAGATTTATTACATTCAACTTTTAAGTTACTGATGAAAGTTTGTGTAAATTTTTGATAGTTTTATCAAATGAGAAGATAAATATAAAAACAAAGAAATTATTATACATATTTCTATTATTTCTATCTAAAACATTTTGCGATATAACTTAATTATAATTTTTATGCTTATGAACGTCATCTATATTCTATACACTTATAATAATAACATTTTTTTGTCTTTTTTTCATTTTCATAAATTATGAAGAAAACAAAACAGAAATGTGGTTGCATTCTTAGATGATTAAAATTTCCTATTTATCATGGCAACCGTAATAATTGTGAATAACTTACTATAATTCATTTATAATTTATTGTTTTTTTAATCCCATTAATGATTCAGCCACTCCTAAGAAGTATACCATTTGTGCAATACCAAAGAGTGGAGCAATTACAATCATACGACAAAGGCCACCTTTGAAAAATGCAGTTGGACCTTCGTATTTTAATGTTTTGCTATAAAATTAAAAGTTGTATTTAATGAATCCACAATTTTGTGAAATTTTTTAATGTCTTACATGAAACAATCAGCAATTCCTTTGAACTCTTTTTCGCCTTCTGCTTTTTTAAATGCTTGTAAACGAGTTTTAACAACGTCAAATGGATTTACAGCTAATGCAGATAATGATCCTGCCGCACATCCAGACAAAAATGAGCACCTAATAATAATTAATTGGTTTTTTTGTTTTATTATATAATTTCTTTTTCCCATAATTAAAATTATTTTACCAGAAAACAGCTTCACCTGAACCATCTGCTTTTCTTGGTCCCAAATCATTTAGAGTGGCAAATAATGGGAAATAACAAACTGAAAATGATACATCCCGAAGCATTGTTGCGTTTAATCCCTTATATAAACCAAATAAGCCTTTTTCTTTAAGCAATTGAAGTGCAATTTGTGTGGCTGATGTTTTTGGTACCGTTTTACCAGCCAATTTTGCCTGAGAAGCAACACGTCCAGCGTCTTGCATTTGTATTTTTAATAACTCCATTGGTGTTGTAACAATAATTTGGAATAGACCAGCTAAACCACCAGCTGCCATTTGTCGGGTTACTGGAAGCTTACCATCTTTTGTAGTTAAATGATGTCTAAAATAATCATTAGCAGCTAATTTAATAGCTTTTTCAGGTGTTATCAGAAGTATGTTGACTGCAGAGCCTCGGTACATTCCAAAATAACCTTCAGCACGATATGTCTTTCGAAAACAATCCAACCTAAAAACAAATGAAATTAAGTTTATTTCCCGTTTTAAAATATTTTATTTATTTTCAAACATTAAATTCATTTAAAAAATTAAATACATTATATGAAAAACAAAGAAATTTTAATTAATAAATATTTAACTTTAAAAATATCAATAGCAATTTTACTGAATATAGATCGAACTAAGGTAACACCTGTTAGTTATTCAATTATATTTTAAATATTAAATTGTCGAATATATTTCGTATTATAGCTTACATATTCTTATACATTTTTTCTCCATTTGGTCCAACTTGTTGATTTTGTAATCGAGTTTTTACCAAATCTAATGGGAAAACACATGATACACCAATTATACCAGCAATTCCACCATTAATTATTTTCGGAATTAATCTAAATAGAAATATATTTAAAACAAATTCATTTAGTTATTTTGGTTAGTTTTGTGAAAATATTTTAATTGATTTAAATATTTATTGAAATCAATTTAATTTGATATAAAAATTAATAAAAAATAATTAATTCAATTGAATTCTAAATTTCGCAATTAGCTTCGAATAAGTTATAAATGTTTTTTTAGTATTTGAGTAAAAAAATTAAATTATATAAAAAACTATAAATAAACATATAATACACAATTGATTGTGACTCTGTCAAATTGTTATCCCATGTTCAGAATTCTTAGAATTTTACTGAAATTCTTGAAATAATCTTATTTAAATAAACGTAATAATAAAATATATTTAATTCAATAATATAATTGATGCGCTAACATAGCCCACATAAATTGGCAATCATCAAAATGATTTCGTCAATTGTAATTAAGTAAATTAAAATATTTTCATACAATAAGGAATAAAAAGAAGGATACTTAGCTAAAATAAATAAATATATGCGTCTAATCTACAAATTGTTATTATCGGTAATTTACATATTGTAAATAGATTAATCTTTTATATTATGTTTATTAAAATAAGAAGTTTACAAATTCAATTTGATATAACAATAATTTAATTATTTTGTTCCCTATTTTCTCGATAATGATTTATATTTGCTCATAAAATTAAATTAAATGATATAATCATAATGTATACTTACGCAAATTCCTTTTGTTTTGGAAGTTCTAACTGCACTCTGTAAAGAGATTTTATTTGATTAATAATTATTGTGGTAATAAGAATTAAGTGGCAATTACAACTAAATGTTTTATATCAACAAGTTAAAAAGCATATCAGTACTTTATCAATTATCAATAAAACGTTAACAATATATAAAATTAATCTGAATTATTAATTAAATAAAAAAAAAAATTACGAAATTTTTTGATTATCGTAAAATTTTAATTCAAACAATAATTTAAAATTGTATATTATACTATAATAGTACGACGATAACAATAATATATTTCAAATTAAAGAAATAATTATAGCAAACTTAATAAACAATTATTTAAAAATTATAATCTGTATATGAATTAAGCAATTGATTAACATTATTTATCACAACTTGGTTAGAAAAAATCAATACTCATGATTAAAAAAAATGTGCTAAAATGATAAAAATGATAAAATTATTTTAAATTAATTTAATTTTTTTATGTATAAATATTATTATATATATTCGATTTCCCGGGGATAAGCCTAGGTAAATTTTCATTCACCACCCTCAAAACTATTTTTAAGTTAAATATTTTCTTGTTAATTCATTATATAAACAACATAATTTTCTAAGCTAATTTATTTATTATTTCATTTTATTGCTACATTTATGATAACAATAATTAAGCTAAAAATTCGTAAATTTATAATAAGTATATATGTATAATATGAATTTATTTATTATGTAATCATTTATTTATCCAAAATTATTGACTATAAAATGTAGGTATTCGTAATATATGTACATACTATGTGTTGACAACAAATATTAATTTTTATTTTATAAATAAAATCAAGTTTTTATGATTATCATTTATATATATTTTCAATTCTTAATAAATCATATGACCTTTAATATAATTTAAAAAAAAAAACCGAATATTGATAATCAATAAAATTTTGATAAAAAAAAATTATTAATTTAATAATAACAAAAAAAAACATAATTTAAATATAAATTTAATTATCAACATAAGAATATAATGAAATAGTGCCTGCTACTACAATAAATTAATTAAATTGTTTAGTTATAAATCGTTGACCTTTCACTTAGAAACTTACCGGGACATTTAATCTTCTTTAATGTTTAATTTATTTAAGAATTCTTATAAATACTATTTAATTGTTCACTCGGAAGAATTATAATTTGATTTTTTGTTTACTGGATGTTGTGTAGTTGTATTTAGTTTATCATATAAAATTTTAATTTCTTTATATTTAGAAAATAATTGATTTTTACTATGTAACCCAAAAAAAGACACAATTTTTAAAGGGTTTTCTTTTTGTGATGATAAAGAAGAGACTAACAAAATAATATCTACCACTCCAATCAAAATCAACAATTTGACTTAATAATTTTCAATCATTTTTAAAGTTGTCTTCTTCCTTGAAGTGGAAAAAAAAAGAAATGAAATGTCAAAAAATTAGTTATAACCAGCGTTGCCAAAGTGGTATATTTTATACCACTTGTGGTATATTTTTTTTGAAAAAGCATAATTTCAAAATTAAATTATGCCGGCATAAAAAGTGGTATAATTCAAAATTCATATAGCATAATTTGGCATATTTTAATTATAAAATTTTATATTTTCAAGAAATAAGTATTTTCATAATTTTTTAAATTTAAATCTGCAAAAGCAACCTTCAACACAATAAAAACATGAAAACTGCAACGTTTGCGACAAACTGCAACTGGAAAACGTCAATTCTCCTAATTTTGTCATGTACATGCAATTAAATATCCCTCAAACAAAACACCCACTTTATTCAATATAGTACGTGTAAAAAAAATTTAGCACTACACTTCCAGCAGGAGAAATTTTTTTTGAAATTATGGGGAAAATAAATACTAAATAAGCAAATTAAGCTCTGTTTTAGAGCTAAATTTGTATAATTAGATTTTAGTTATACTAACTAATTATATAGATTTTCAAGTTCATATAATGATATGATATATCATATATGAAATAAATTGAAAAATTCTAGCTCCTATGGTGAATGCATACATAATATACATAATGAAGATGACTATAACTAAACTATACTAAATACGAAATTGTTTCCTGAGTGAAAGAGATGAGGAATACAAGCTAGAGACTCAAAATATAAAGAAAAAATACCAATTTTCCCCTTAAATTTTGTTATTTATCTATAATTATAATATTTGTTGATGTATGATTTTATTATGCCACTTGGCATAATTTTGGACTCTGAGTGGCATAATTTAAAATTTAGTATTGGCAACGCTGGTTATAACAGAAAAGCTTTCAAAACTCTCCACAAAAGAGAGTGCTTTCCAATATTCTTTCTCTAGTGCACAACAGATGGTAATAATAGCTGCATTTTTTTTAATCGGATTAGGGTGAGACTTGGAAAAAAAAACGATATGTATCATATATTTGGGTATAATAAAATTGACAGAAATTTCAACAGATGGCGATAGGCTAGACCTGTTTGTCATAATTTTAATTTCATTTCAGCATGTTATAACCTTATAACTTATTAAGGTTAGGTATATAATATTTTTAAAAAAGGCAAATAACATCTTAGAGCAACTTATATTATAATTTTTTTCTTCATATTTTTGCAGTATTTAAAAAAGAATCACTAAAAATTTCATTTCGTTAGTACCGCCATCTGTTTGTAAATACCCATACTGAAATATATCCGGGATTCATTCTGCTATAGTAACTTTTTGAGATTTTATCCAGCAGTCCCATTTTTATTTAAAAAACAAACACAATCCAAATATATATTTGCAGTAATTAAAATTTCCTATATTTAGCTATTTAAATCTAGGTTACAAATTAGGTTGTAACCTAGATAAATAGTTGGGTTGTTGTTGTTTTCTATATAAAAAATGAGACCTGGATAAAATAGGTGGCAATAGTATATTCTTCCTCTAGTGCACAGCAGATGGCAAGAATCCGTATAATAGTCTTTCTCTAATGTACACCAGGTGGCAATAGATGACAATAATATATAATAATATTCTTCCTCTAGTGCACAGCAGATGGCAATAATATATTTGATTGGAAAGTTAACTAAATGAAAAAAAAAAAGTTTATTAAATTTTAATTAATATTATATTTTAAATAAATTTCCAAAATAAATATAATACAAAATACATACATATAAATAATTTATAAAATACATTTTAATTGTGATGTGTTTATGTTATATCACATTACCAAATTATTATTGTCCTAATAACCATTCAGCAATACCTGAAAAATATACCATTTGTGCTATACCAAAGAGTGGAGCAATTACAATCATTCGACAAAGACCACCTTTAAAAATTGCTTGAACACCTTCGTATTTCAATGTTTTGCTAAAATAAAATAAAAATAAAAGTTCTATTTAAGGAATTCACAATTTTGTGAAACGCTTTAATGTCTTACATGAAACAATCAGCAATTCCTTTGAACTCTTTTTCGCCTTCTGCTTTTTTCAATGCTTGTAAACGAGTTTTAACAACGTCAATTGGTGTTACTACAAGAGATGCAGTTGCACCAGATGATAAACCAGCTATCAACGATGGCCTGAAAAATAAATGTTGCAAAATTTTGACTTAACATTAAAATAGTGTAAATGTTTACAAGAAAACATTTTCAGTATCTTTACGCAATAAGTCATTTAGAATAGCAAATAATGGAAAGTATACAATTGAAAATGTTACATCACGTAGCATCGTTGCACTTAATCCCTTATATAAACCGAAAAAACCTTTTTCTTTCAATAATTGAATTGTAATTTTTAATGCAGATATTTGTGGTACAATTTTACCATCCACTTTAGCCTGAGAAGAAACACGTCCAGCGTTTTGCATTTGTATTTTTAATAACTCCATTGGTGTTGTAACAACAACTTGAAGTAGACCTGCTAAACCACCGGCTACTAATAATCGAAATTTACCACTAATATGTGAACTTAAATGATACTTAAAATAATCATTAGCTGCTAATTTAATTGCTTTTTCTGGAGTAACCAAAACTATATTAACAGCACTACCTCTGTACATACCAAAAAAACCTTCTGCTTTATAGGTTTGCCGAAAACAATCTAACCTTCAAATATTACAATATATATTTGGTTGTTAAATGTTGAATATCTTTTATTTGTACTTACATATTTTTGTACATTTTTTCTCCATTTGGTCCAATTTGTTGGCTTTGTAGACGAGTTTTAACTAAATCTAATGGAAAAACACATGTAACACCAATTATACCAGCAATGCCACCATTAATTATCTTCGGTAAGAGCCTATAATAATTATGAATATTATTATAATTAAGTCTATATTATAAATTGACTTACGCAAATTCATTTTTTAATTCTTGTGATTTGAATGTATCAGCATAACGACTATAAAAGTATTAAGAAAATATCAATAATGTATATAGTATAAATATAAAAGAATTTTTGTTGGTACTTATTACGATCCATGGAAATATTTATTTTTAATACAAAAAATTTAAAAATTTCATTTATAGATTTAATTTAAAATTGCTAAAATAAAATTTTTAATTTTAATAATTAAATTTTAAATTTTGAAGATTTTTTTCGATTTTATATAATAAAAAATTTTTTATTTATAATTTTCATATTTTTGGCAGATCGAAACTACAATTACAATAATAAATTAATTGTTAATAAATTTGATAAATTGTTTTAAAATTAATTATTTTGATAGTATTTTATTAAAGTTAAGAATATACCTTACATATTTCATTTTAAGTACTATATGATTGATATTTTCTTAAATTGTTTTTAGTTATTATTATATACGATTACTTAAAGGTGGTCTTTGTCGTATCATTTTAAATGGTTCACAATTTGGTTTCACACCCAGATGGTATATTTCTTAGATATTTGTACATATAGTATTTTTCTATTAATGATAAAAGTAAGTATGAGCTGAGTATGGTAATACTAATTACCATCTATATGTATACTACATCAAAATGTAGGTATTTTAATTACCTTTATTCAAAATAGTATACAAGTCTATGTGAAACTCATAGTCCATACCCGGTGGCTTTTAGCCACCATATATCCTCTTTCATATATTATCATTATCATTAATATAAATACATAATTGGTTACGTTATTAATTAGGGATTAATTGCATTATTTAAAAGTGTGTATATTAAAATTTAAACATTTTTTATATGTAATGAACATAATGTAACATACATAATAGTTAAATTTAAGTTAGAGTATGTAAGTTAAATAATCTAATAAAACAAACGTTTTAGTGGTTTTTCAAAATTTCTATGATGGGTTTTTATCTGTTTAATTGGTTCATCTTCTTTTTCAGCTCTTTGCCATTGGTTTACACATAGTATTATTCTTCTGACCTTCTATTATATAGTATAGACGGTTATAGATATTATATACTTTCTGAAACAATATTATGTAATACTAAATACCAGTCACATTAATTGACTGCTTGTTGAATGGCTTATTATTTATTTTAGTAGACTCTAAACCAATCTATATTAATCTTTATATGCTACACGATATAAATCCAATTTTTAGATTCCGTGTATAGTATATTTTCTCTTCTTATTATCGATGCAATGAATAGCAAAGACTTATAATAAAATAGTATATATTTTTATTTAATTTCCTTACCTTCAATTATGTATTTTATTAAAATTATATAATAAAATATAATTGAAGAAGTTAAAATAATTTTAAAATTTTATATAATAATTTGAAATTATAATTATGTTTTTGTACTTTCCTTTATTTTGTATTTTTTTCTCATAATAAATATAGTACGAAATGTTGAAATATTTATTAATAAAGTATGAACAAATATTCTCAATGGTATTTTTGGAATAATAATAATAATAATGGATTGTACGCGATCAATTTAAATCAACACCTTTCAGTAATCGTCTTTCTTAATAATTGGTATTATCTAATTTACTGAGACTGAGTCGGTTGTTATATTAATAGATATATTATACTTTATTAAAATTTATTAGATCAATTACACAATCAGTATTTTCTTTTCTTTTTTATATCCTTTCATTTTCAATCCTTTCATTTCCGCGTATAAAAAATTGCCAGAGTAGAAATTTTAATAGGTTTTTAATTTATTTTCACTTGTTGCTTTGTTTTTATAATTTCAAAAATCTGTTGGGAACTATAAATAGATTGAAATTTTATGGCTATAGTATCAGTGTTTTTATTGAATTCCAATCATTAAACAGTCATTTACGAGATTATTAAGAAAATGTCCTGTTTTACAGTAAAAAATATTATTATTATTTTTTAAAATATACTAATATAAATTAATCTTAGATTTTTGTTATCCTTTCTCTGGCTATATTGGTATCTGGTGTCACACAATCACCAACAGGAATTAAAGAAAGGACTATCAAAAAACGTGGTATTCCCCTTTGGGGTGATGATTTTTCATCATTTCCATCTTTTGGATTAGGTAGTAGTATTAAATTTGCTCCTGGTTATCCATTGGCACCATGGGCAAGGTATAGTATATGAGAAACAGAAATTTCTTTAATCTAAATATTATTAATTTTTTTTCTACATTTATTATAAATAGTCCTTCACATAATTTTGGACCATCACCATCAGAAGTAGCTAATGCTATATCACAAGCTAAACAAGCATCAGCAAATGTATTAATTGCCCAACAACAAGTCCAAGCAGCAAAAGAGAATGTTTTGAATCAACAAAAAATTGCAATGGATAAAGAAACAGCAGCTACATTATTAACACAAAAAAGTGAAGCTGCTGCTGCTATACAACGATCTGAAGCTGCTGCAGCAGCACAATCTGTTGTATTGGCACAACAACGTTTAGCTAGTGCTAAATCAGCTGTAGCACATCAACAAAGAATTGCATCAGCTAAAGAAGCAGAAGCTGCAGCAGCCTTACAAAGTTCAGCTAAAGCAGCTGCTGTTGAAATACAACGAACTGAAAATGAAGCTGCTAAATTAGCAAATTATCATCGGGCTGGTGCAGCAGCATCAGCACATCATTTATCAGCAACTAAAGATGCTGCATTAGCACCAATTACAGCTGGTACAAATCATATTCCAAATTTAAATACAATTGCTTGGCCTGGTTCTTTTGGATATGGTGGTACTGGTAATGGTGCTGCTAGTGGTAGTCCAATGATACAAAAACATGTATTGGCGTGGTAAAAGAAATTTATTACGTAATGTGACTATTGTTTATAATATTGATTAATTATGTAAAATACTTATTATGTACTCGCATTTTCATAGTTTTAATAAAATATACTTACTTTTTTTGATTAAAATAAAAAGAATTTTTCGAATTAATTTATTTGTAGTAGAATTTACGTAGAATATACGAGCCTTGACCATAAAATTTTTTAATACCTTGGATAACAAATTAAAAAAAAATTAATTGACTCTATATAACTAGTTAATACATATTATTGTTATGGACTTTTACTTAAATTAAGGACTCTGACTAAATGATTTCGACTACGAGTATTATAAAAATATTAACATTATTAACAAATTGAATTAACTTTGCTCGTACTAATAGTTTATGGTTAGGGATCGTATATATTTGGTTTATTATTTAATTATTTTAGCATAATACTCAATTATTTTCATTATATCTGTAGCATAAACAGATCTACATATATATATATGATTCTTTATACATATACCTTAAATAATCTGCACATATATATGAATATGAATACTCACTTAAGGAGTAAAAGCTACCTTTATTTATTTACATAATAAACATATTATGTCTGTTTTTATATTCTTATCCATTTTATTTTGTCTTTTTCGTAAATATATCCTTTTTTTTATTATATACATTTACATATGTATTAACAAAATTATGAGTAAACAAAACCATAAGAGTTTTTTCGTTTCTTCAATTTTCGAAGAAAAAATTAACTTTGTAATTTAAATATAATGTAGTGGAGTGGCTTGGTATTATTGAAAGCTTTTAATTAGATAATTTTTCTGTGACATCGATATACAAATTGACTTTTCCTTTTACTTGACTTTTCTATTATGTATAGCTTTACATTTACAATTTACTTTGTAGTTATTGAAGTTAATTGTCAAGACATAGTTTTACATTTAATCGTATTTAATGCCTTTCAAAAATCAGTAATCTTGACTTAAATAAAATTAGACTTGTCATCATAACACTGATAAACAAATTCAATAAATTAAAAGAAATATGATGTAAATTATTGTCTCTCATGAATTAATTATCACACCCGCAATTAAGATACCTACTCAAATTGAAATATTAAATTTGTAATATAGATTATCTAAAAACTGTTTGATCAGAACTTGTACATTTTCTAGTTTGATGTTAATCTAAAAGATTTTGTAGGGATGTTTAATATGTAGAAGTCTTATTATTCAGTCATGACCTTAATTTTTTTTTTGTTGGCTACATAATATTTTGTAATAACTTCGATGATATCAAGAAAATAGAAAAATTATATAAGGATATCATTATCAATAAGTCGTTTAAATTGGAAATTCGAAGTCAATTAATCATTTTCATTTTTTTAATATTTACATTTATATACATTTATGTACATATTTATATTTTTCTATATCTCTATCTATATAAAACTGTTCCATAGGTTAAAGATTTTTTTGAAAATCAATTTGTCATTTATTTTTATTGGCATTGAATTGAAGATATTATTCAAATGTCAATATAGTAAATTTGTTATACATCATCTGCCACAAAAAGTGGAAAATGGTTTTATGATATGGCCAAAATCTAATACATATGATTTTTTTTTGTTTGGTAAACCATTTTTGGCCAACCATTTTGAATATATTATTTAAAAACTATCAAAAATTTTATATAATTTTTTTTATTTTATATTATTCAAAAATTATTTTGATTAAAAATTGATGAACAGATTCAATAAATTAAGAAATTTTTATTTTAATTATCTGGAGTAGTGAGTAGAGTAGCCAATAGTAAAAAGGTATAATATTTATATAACAAATTTCAAATTTTGTGAATACTCTAATTTAAAGAAATATTAACTTAAATCATAAAATGATATCAAAATCTTATAGTCTGACATTTTAACATAATAGAATAGAGTATATATTTCGGAAAGTGATTTATATTATATATATAAGATAAGGTTAGTATATAATATACTTATTTTTTAGAAATTCAAAAAGTAAAGCAAGATTAATATGAATTTAAGTGTTCAGTTTGTTGACATGTGATTAATCTTTTTAATAAGGACTTAGTCCTTTTTATTATACTTACTATACACACATATTTGGGTTTATCTCTTTATATATATTAATATATTATTAAGTCATAATCAATTAAAATATTTGCAAAATGTGAATATATTTTTTTAAGTCCATAAAATTGTTATATTATGGGACACATATTTTAGTATAAAAATATTATCTAATACTTTATTATATGTACATATGTATGCAAAACCACTATGAAATTATTTTTTACATAATTTAAAATTTATTATAATTATTCAAAATAATAATAGCACAAATGAAAAACGACAGCATAGTGGAATATCGACATCGTCTATCCAATTTGATTTTAAGAAATTCGATTACAATTTTGAAATATAATGTTAATGGAAGAGATTATTAATTGAATTATATTATTTCAAAAAATGTTTATAGACGAGACAAAATTATACAAAATGGCTTTCCTTTTTAGTAATTAATATTATATTTTTCTTTAACATTCACTATAAAATTTGTTATGGATTGGATTAAATTTGTTAAAAAAAAAAGTGAATATAGAAATTTCTCGCATATAAAATTGACTTTTAAAATTACAATAAACTGTATTTAAGTTTAAGTGTATACAGATTTAATTATTTATTATATCTTTAGATCTCTACATAATTCTGAACATTAAATTTTTAAAATACTATTTTAGTTTTAATTAAATCATATATAGATGCTCAAACTTTTATAATTATTGCTCAAAACAGTTTGAAATTAAAGAGCATATAGTTATTTATTTGAATTTTCTAAATATTATGCTAAAAAAATACTAATTGTACATAATTTTTTTTTTCCATATCACTTTTTTTTGTATTGTATTTTTTACATTCATATAATATTCAGCATATTTGAACAGTGTAGCATATTCATTAGAATAAATAAAATATACATATATATTTTTCATATCTACATCATAATGTACCTTATGTACCAAGGAAATCATGTAAAAGTCAAAGGCAATTTATGTGATGTGTAAATATACTAACAATACATTTTATTAATATATTGTGTATATGTTTACTATATTTAGAGGAAATCCTTAAAATTATTTTGAAACAAAAGATTTTCCCTTTGTTTAGTTATATATATTCGTAATAATTTCTTTGTACATAATATGTGTATTTTGTATACTGGGAAACGATGTATATATAGACAGATAATTTTAAATAGAAAACAATGTTTGTATAATCAAGGGAGTCAACAGTTCTTTATATTTGCTTTTTCCAAATTCTTTTGTTATTTTTTTTTTAAATTTATATTACAATATAAAATATAGACAAAATTTCCGTGTCAAATATATTTTATTTAAGGATATTCTATATAAGGTTTGTAGAAAATAAGCTAAAAATTAAATAGAATATTTTAGAATAGAGGTGTTAAAAGTTGTGGTTTGTATAAAAATTGGCATAAATTATACCATTATCCAAAGAATATTAAAATTATTTCATATTTTAATAACTTTTTTATGTGGCATAGAAATTTTTTAATGTATATATAACAAGATTTGATGTGTTAATTATATGATTTTATACATTTATAATATTTTTAATACTTTAATTTAACGGGTGGCTGCACAAATTTAATGGGAGTTTCAGTTTGAAATTGAAAATTTATAATGTAAAAAATAAGATTCATTTATTTATTAGCTGTTGAATTACACATCCAATTCAATATAGAGTTATAGAGTCCGGTTATATCTATTAATTGCAAACAAAATCTTAAGAAAGATTTTTTGTTTTAAATAATCCAACTTCTTTGAAATATAAAATACATATATTTCAAATCTTAATAAAAAAATATTTTAGGTATAATACTATTTGTATTACGAAATATGAAAGGTTCCTTCTTCGATAATATAATTTACTAAATATATGCTTAATGTTTAAATATATGCTTCGTTTCATTTTATTTGGAAAATTCTAATCACGATTTCAAAAGTTAAATATAGAAAAACACATTATTATATTCTTAAAAAGTTGTACATTATATTAAATGTTAAAGAGGAATACCAGAACTAATAATTGTATGACCCATCTTTGGTATTAATAGAAATAATAATGTATGTATATATAAAAATAAATAAATAGATAATTTGAGTTTTCCATTATTATTTTCTCTTATTTTACTAAGCATATTAGGCTATCGCCGTTTATTGAGGTTATTGAAAATAAATAAAAATATGAAATTCTTTGGATACAAAAGTTCAAAATGATCAAATAAAATTTAATATAAATATTATATAAATATACAAACATATTATATGGAAAATCGAAATGACAATAATGTGCTGTTTAAATATACATTCAAGTAAAAAAAGAAAAATATAAATTTCGATTCATTAATATGAAAAGTTCGTATATGAATTTTAGTTAATTAAATGTGTGAAAATGAGTTTAATGAAAGGAAACTTTAAAGATTGAATGAATTAAAATGAAGCTTGTGATATAAGCATTTGATTAGACTATCACAAAGTGGTGGAAAAAAAAATTAATTTCGAAATAATTTGTTAAATATCTGAAACATTTTCTATCTATGCAACATTTTAAATGATTTTCTGTTTTACTTATTTATTATTATTATTGTTCTAACATTGATTTCATTACGCGATAATCCGTATATTATATAAATTACATTAATGTAAGCTAAAATGTATGTCTATAATAAATATTTGTTCATATATAAATGTAACATTGAAATTATAATGATAAAATCTAAAATAAAAACGGATGTGTGTATATTATATACATATGTACATACATAAAAATAAGAAACAAAATGTACATTTTACCATACGTTTTGATTTGACATAATATGTAAACAACTTTTCGATAAAGTTTTCGTTAAATTTATTTGTACATCATTTTCCATAAAATATTATAGTAAAGTATGTATAGTAGTAATTTTTTAGTATCAAACTTTTATGAAGCAAATGTGAAAGTTTTTTTTAATGGTTATCTACAAAAGGATGTATAGTTGTTTATAACTGAGTTTTGGTATTTAAATGGTCTCAGGCGTTGGAAATATTGTCTCAGTTTCTATCTTATTTATTTCTTTGTTATATCTTATATCTCGAATTGAGTTTTGAATCTAATATCGCGGTGGTACATTGTAATTTGTATAAACTGTAGGCGTTTGGTTGGCCCACCGCTTCCTATATCGCTTCTAGTAACCCATATTAATACAAAATAATCAGAAATGGTATACCTTTACCTTTTACAGCATATTTTAAAAGATATTTAAAATTTTAAACGAAATCCAACACTGTACTTTTCACTCTATTCTAAAAAAAAATAAACAAAAATGTAATAAAAATATTGTTGAATAAAAAACCTTTTAACCATTTTTCTACATCTTGGATATTTTTTATTAGACAAAATTGAAATTTAAAGAGTGCAAAGTATTTTTTATTTTTACAATTTTTTTCTTTTTGGTTTATTTAATAGATAAAATTATTTTATCTCACAGATATTGTATAAGATGAAAATATTAAATTTAATGCAGACCTTTTTTTCCATTCATTAATATTTGAAATAAAGGATAATCTAAATTCTAAATGAAATAATATAGACTTTATTGCCAAGAACAAAAAAAATATATTAATTTGTTACCTTAAATTATATCTTAAATTTTAATCAAATTTTTCAACTGATTAAATAGTTTTGTATATTGTTAATGTAAAATTAACTTTAAATGAAAATATTTCAAATCAAATTACAGATAAAATCAGTTTTTGTTCATGTTCATATAAGTCACTTGTATATTCTATCTACTCTATAAAGTCTTTTTCTCATTTCACTTTGGTACTATTATAAGTGATGGCTAAATTTGTATAAAAAGACATTTTGGTATCTTGATATTGATTGATACATATGCTTTATGCTTTCTATTCTAATTTCTAATGTTTTTCTTCTTTTTTTACTTTTATCATTATCATTAGTAAAAGGTTTCAAATATACATTTTGTAATTTTTGTACCAAAATATTTTAAATTACTTCAGTATTTCGTCTTAAGATGAAAAACAAAATAGATCAAATATACTTTAATTGTATTTACTGATTAAATAATATTTTAAATCGCACGGAATTTTTGTTTAAAATACCAATTAAATTTGCTGTGAAAAAATATCCTTTATAAATAAATGATTAAGTACATATCCAATTCTAAAATGAACGTGTCCTATCAACACTATGTATATTTTTACAGATTATTTTATTTCTATAACACTAATACGAGTATCAATCAATTTTTATATAAATCTATTTATAAAAAAAGTATCACATTTTTTAAGCTTTTTAACTGTGGAACAATTGATTTTGGTCCTGATTAAAAACAAGGAAAAATATAAAAACTTAAAGGGTTTCCACTTATATATAAATCTCATTTATTGATGTAGATTTATCTTGTCTTATTGTTGTTATGTAATATATGAAAAAAGCATTTAAATTAAATATGAAAATAAATTTTTTATTATATTTTATACAAAATTCTTTCGTATATACATAAAAATACATAAAAAAAATTTGAAAGGATATATTTAAACTTTGATTTTTCGATTTATTGTATGAAAAGTGTTTTTGTGGTCAGTTTTAGAAATCATTTTATTGATTCTATGAATCAATCTTCTCATTTGAAAACTAAAAAGGATTTATATTATATTTTATATATTACGAGTATAAAGTATATAATATAATACATAATCTTATTTTGTTCAGTGATAAATTTATTTTGTCATATTGTTCGTATATATGTTGTTTATATAATGTATATATGTTGTAATGCTTTTCTTATTTATTTTTTATTTTTAGAAAATATGTTAAAAGAAATTGGATAAAAAAAGGATTCGTTGGAATTTTTTTGATTATATACATATACGTATATATATATATATATATTTATTTTTATTGATTGATTTGATCGTTAAAAATTGTGGTTTTGGTATTTGTAACCATAGAAGAATGTTGAAAAAAATATTATGGAAGTAGGGGAATAATTTAGGTCATTTTTTTTATGTTATAAAGATCTGAAATTTGCACAATAAAAATTATTTGACAAAGTGTTTAAAAAGATTGCTCTAATTTAATAAATTTACAGGATCCATAAAAAATAATCTGCTAATTATATTTGATATAACATTTTAAGTAATCTTTTGACTTCTGATGTCTTTATTAATAGATATTAAAATTTAGTAGATATTTCTTTTTTACTAAAACATTTAATTATACTTTCTCATTTGAGCATTATTTTTATATACACTTGTGAACTAAAATGATTTCAATTGATCCAATAAAGAAGAAAAAGTGAAAATTCTTTTACTGATATAAATAAAATATTTTAAATCTAATCTAGAAATTATTTCAATTCATCTTAATTCTGCAACAATTTACTATAATTTAGGTCCTTTAATCATCACAAAAAAAGGCTTGTAAGGACAAATTCTTATATTCAAATTTATCGTATAAATTTTGATCTTTTATATTGGACATAAAAATTTACAATACAATTTATACATTATGATTATACAATTTGTTGCTCAAACATAAAATGTAGTAAATTTAACAGATTATGAATTATCTTTGATATTACACAATTTTATGAAAAACTTGTTGATCATCAAATATTTGTAAGACACATTATTATAATTTAAATAAATAATAAACAAATTGTGGTGATAATATTATGAGAGGAATATATAAAGTTTTTGCATAATATTAATTTAAATGATTTAACCCCCCAACATCAGCATAAATTATACTTATATTTTATTATTTCAGTATACATATATACTATATACGTAAATATATGTAAGTTAATAATTAATTATATACATATATTTCCAGTTTTTGGATTAATTACCTTTAATTTTATATCAATTTCATGTACGTAACAAATTATAATATCCTTCAATTTAGTCATTTAGAAATGTTAAATATATATGATAAGCCATTTAATCTATAAATTACATAAACATGGAAAATATTTTTATGCTTATTAAGGTGTACAACACGCACGTAAATTTGTAGCTAGAAATTTGTCTTTAATATTGATGAATGTCTACGATTCAGAACTTTCTAGCACATCATATAATATTTTAGTTATTTTTGGAAAATTGTGATTTTTTACGATGTCAAATTAATTTCTTCTAATACAAATACGTATAAATGTCTTAACGTTTGACTGAGAAAGTAACATAAAATCACAAAAAAAAAAAACAGATAAAATAAATAACATATAAAATAAAATAAAACGATATAAATTTTAAACGTATCTCTATAAAATAATGTAATATCCCCAAGCCCATATAATATTATAAAAAGATAAAACTTTAATCTTTAAGGTGGTTGTTTTTAGTAATGATTTTGTTACTACATATATAAATTGACATAAATAAATATATATACATGATATTAGAAAAGGTGGGTGAAAATTTCAGCAATTTGATAAAAATGTCAACATTAATATTTTATACATATAATTTTTTTCTTTCTTTATGCTGAAATAAGCAGTTTTCCTCTTTATTTTTGAATATACATAGTATAATAATAAATATATAATATAGTTTTTTTGTCCAATTATATATTTCAGTTGAGTGAACATAAAAATTGAAAACTCTTGACTAGACATTTTCAGTTTGAATTTAATATATTAAAATTTGAGATTTTTTCATATTATAATTAATTATTATAAATGTATAGACAGTAGACATTATCATGTCTTAGACATGATATTATAAATTATAAAAGTTTGTAAAGAAAAGCTCATGAAATTAAAAGTTTTTGTTATTATATAAAATATACTTTTTGTATAATTCCTTTTAATGTTTTAATTGTTAGATGCAAAAGGATAAAAAGGACTTGAAAAATAATTTTATGTTTGTAGTTAATTATTATTTTTGTAAAGAGAAATACTAAATATTTTTGTAGCTTTTAGAAAGCATAATTTACGTAACTTACAAATAGGATCATAATTTACTCTGTCCAACCAATTGTTCTATAAAAATAAATTTAATGAAGTATAATTCATTATTCATTATATTCATTATATAATTATATAAATAAATTAATTTGAAAAATAAATTAATCTATTAATTAATAATATTATCATATCAAATTTATATATTTATAATTATTAATTTCAAAATAAATCTGATTCTAATAAAACGAAAACTAATTTAATCCTAATTGACACACTACTAATAACAAAATAAACACTTCTATTGAATTTTAGGTGTAATCAATAAATTAATTAATATACAATATATAAGTATTTATGTCAAAATCATATTTTAAATGCTTTATGATTAAATCTAAATCAGAAATATATTTATATAAATTATTGTTATCACTATTAAAATAGAAAATAATCTTCAAAGCAACAAAGAAATTCTGTGTTGAAAATTATTAAAGTTTTCACTTATAGAAGAAACTATATGCATTTGATTTGACATATCTTCAATAACATAAATTTACAAATAGGTTATTAGTCCCATAATCCACTTATCTCTATTGATGTATAATTGTTATCCCCCTGTATTTGCTAAACCATTTAGCATTAAAAAATTTAATTAAAATAAATCTATAAATTTTTATAAATGTTTCTTAAAATTATTTAAAGATTTTCTCGCACAGCCAAAACCTTTTTGAGGCCATTTCTAAAGTAAACATAATTAGATTTCATATTTGTAAGAAGAAAAAAAATGAACGTGCATATCTTTAGGCGAGAATCAATTAAAATCAGATTATGACTTAAGAAATTATATTATTTCTTAGCTATAAAATTATTAATTTATATAGTACAGCGATTTAAAATTAGTTTTAATGAAATCTTAAATATATAATGAAAATTATTAATTTGTATTATCTTTTAAAAAACAAATTATTTTAATCATTTGCAATATTATTTATAAATAATTTAAATTTTTTACTTGTGAGAAAGACAAAAAAGGATGTAGAAAACATTGTTTGTTAATGTTTTGCCCTCTCTCTTGGTTACTTAATAAATAATACAAAAGGATATAATAACCAGGAAAATACAAATAATAAAACACTGATAAAAATTACATGACAGTGAGAACCGGAAAGTGTTTTTATTGTATAATATATTTAATATGTATATATATATATTTCTTTAATAAAAAAGGACATAGTGACAGAATTCAAGGTTCTAATTTTTATTACAAACAATTTTCCTTTTCTTTTATTCCGTATTTAAATTTTTTCCTGATTTAACTTTAATAATGTTTACAAATATATAAAAAAACACTTTTGGTCATGTCCTTTTCATCGTTGTGTGAGGCTATATACAATTTTTTGTTGCTGTTGTTGGTTTTATTTGTTTAAAATTTTACGCAAAAAAAAGGTACGTAAATGTTGTTTATAAACCGTAATTTGCTAAAGGGACAATTTAATGGTGAAATAATACTTTGTGAATGTATATTTTTTTTATAGATTTTTTTTAGTTAGTTTGTATATCAAATTTTTTTTAAAAAAGGACCTTTTTTAGTTTTTGCTGATGTCATTGAAAAAAAAAATAATTTAAATGCTCTTTTTCGGGATATTATTAGAATAATTTTCTAGGTAAATGATTAAAAGGATTCTACTACGTCATAGAGAATGCAATAATGTTGAGATTTCTTTTATAGTTAATTATGAAATGAGCAAATCATTTAAGCTTTTAAAAATAATATTTTAGTATATAACTGATTTTGACATTTACTATTTTTTTACTTTCCCTTTTATGAATTCACACTTTCAGTATATATATATATATATATATATCTCCTCACCTGGCCATAACTCTTAAACGGCTTGACCGATTGAGCTCAAATTTGGAAGTTGAGCTCATGCCATCAATGGCTTGGTACCATATAAAGGGGGAAGGGGACGCGGAGGGCTGTTTAATTTTTGAATCAAATGAAAGGTCTTGACGAGTACATCTCATTGAGCGGTAACCCGCGGGGCGCCGCGGGTCATGTCGGGTCCAAAACGGGGGCAATGTTGGGCTCCATAATACAAAAAATCATGTGGGGTATCAAATGAAAGGTCTTGACGAGTACATCTCATTGAACGGTAGTCCGGGGGGCGCCGTGGGTCATGTCATGCCTAAAACGGGGGCAATGTTGGGCTCCATAATACAAAAAATCATGTGGGGTATCAAATGAAAGGTCTTCAAGAGCACATCTCAATGAGGGTAGTCTGGGGGCGACGAGGGTCATGCCGGGGCCCAAAACGGGGGCCATGTTGGACCCCATATTACAAAAATGATGTAAAGAAACTAGAGCAACTGAAGGTGGACGTGTCCACCTGCCTGTCTGCGACCTGCCTCTAGACACACAACTAGGTAGATGAGCAGTTGGACTGGTCCGTTTGGACCGATAACCTGGCCTCACGGCCCCAACTACTTGTGTCTTATGGTAAATTCTAGTACATTCTGTACTATGAATTGATCATATTATATACTTTAGTATATTCTAAAGGTCGTGCAGAGTACATCTCGTGGGGCCAAAATCTGTTCCGAGAGGTACTCTGGATCTTGTGGGGCCCATAATGCAAAAAGACTTGAGAGGTATCAAATAAAAGGTATTGAAGAATACATCTCGTTGCGCAGTCCGTGGAGCTTCATAATTCATGTTAGGGCCCAAAACCTGTGTCATGTGGGGGCCCATCATAAAAAAAATCGATGGGGCATCAAATAAAATGTCTTGAAGCGTAGTCCGAGCAGTACCCTGGGTCATGTGGAGCCGATTATACAAAAAACATCAGCCACATGTGGAATTCCGAATCGTGGGCCATGAGTAGCTCAAACAAATCATACCCAACTTGTCAAAGTAATTAAATATTTTTAGTCGGTTAAATGAATAAATATTTGACCGACTAAAAAGAGTAAAATAAAAAATATAAATAAAAAAAGTTTTTTACAAATACTTTCCCTTAAAGAAATATTCAACTAAAAAGTAATAAACAAGCAAATAATACCACATAAATGTACTTTCCCGTTGAAATTGAGCAACTGTCAACAATAGTAAGGGAAAGGTAGACCTCTTTATAAATGGCATTAATTCTGATAAGGTCTACTTTCCCTTACTATTGTTGACAGTTGCTCAATTTCAACGGGAAAGTACATTGATGTGGTATTATTTGCTTGTTTATTACTTTTTAGTTAAATATTTCTTTAAGGGAAAGTATTTGTAAAAAACTTTTTTTATTTATATTTTTTTCCATGTACAGAATTCAGTTAGGATTGGATTAAGTTGGGGGTGTAATTAAATTGAAATATTTCTAATTTAATTAAATCGTTTGACGTCCACAACTCCTTGTTTAGTAAAGCGAAATGATTATTTTGTGTATATATTTTAGAATGCTAATAAGGAAACCATATTTCGGATGAGGATAAATTCAATATTGGAATCTAATTCTGTTGTGAGAAAAATACTTTTTAATTCTAAATTTTTATATAATTTTAAATGCCTTAATTTAAATCTAGGCAAGATGATTTTTTTTAGAAGATTAGACTATACACAATGATTGGCTTCAATTCATATAAATATAATCATTTAAGCTATTGTAATATGTCTATAAAATATTTATACGATTTATAATATCTAAAATAGGATAATAAAATGAAATAAAATCTGTGTAAATTGGAAAAGTACATGGTAAATAATAAAATTAATGACATGATCATAAACTTTAAGATATCAAAATTCAAAAGTAGATTAAAATGTGTAAATATTTATTTGAACATAATTGACAGTATTTTTTATTATCTTGTGTTCTGTAAACCACGTTTTTGTAATTGTTCTTGATAAATGTGTTTTATTTTTTGTTATAAAATAAATATACAAATTGCTTTTTTTTTTTGGGGTTTAATATTATCTATACAAATTTATAATGTTGTCCTTGAAAAATGCATAAGTCATTAATAATTTTAATGGTTACATAAAAAAAAAACATTTCTTCAACATAACAAAAAAAAAAAGAAAACAGTGAAAATGAAAAATGACGATCAATTTTTATGTATCATTATACCAAGAAAAAAATAATCAATACTATTGTAAATAGAAAAATTTCATATCCTAAAATATTTTCTTCATAAGAAATTTTATATTTTACCAATACAATTTTAGATTTATGTAAACCAATAAATAATTTCTTTTTGTTGTGGATTTTTTTTTTGTTATCTTTAAACTTTTTCTTTAATTTGTTTGGTAATTGGCGTTAAATTTGAATGATTTACTTAGTTTTTTAATGGTTTCATTACTCATTGCAAGCTAAACCAATTTGAATCTACAGATTGCCTGAGCCTGGAATTGAACCCAAAATCCCATTATCCGCAGCATATACACCAGCAATTTATTCACAAACTAATTTATTGATAAGTAATTAATGAATTGAACTTTGGATGCGACTTTTAAACCTCTAAAACAAACAATTTATCAAACTCAAAGTAATATTTCTTGACATTACACTTAATTTTCCTTAAAATAATCTTTTATTATAATATAATCTTTGATTGTCCTTAAAATATAATAGTATACTTCTAAAAATCCTTTTTTAAAAGTTTGTCAAAACTTTTTGTATGATACAAAACCAAAAAGAAAAAGACGACATTCACTTTTATACAATCAACCGCAAATTTGTAAATTAAAAGTGTTTTCTACAAAGTTTCTTTCTATTCATTCCGGAATAAATTA
The DNA here is from genome assembly GCA_949752835.1 of Empis stercorea. Classification (NCBI taxonomy): domain Eukaryota; kingdom Metazoa; phylum Arthropoda; class Insecta; order Diptera; family Empididae; genus Empis; species Empis stercorea. The sequence continues at coordinate 1,270,997 of OX457086.1, forward strand.
TGTACTGTAAATTATCTATAGTGTCCTGTAAAGATATTAAAGTTTTTTTTTTTAAAAAAAATTGTATTGAAAGCTTTTATGTGCTACAATTTCATTTTTTTTTTGCAGTAAATTAATTTTCTCTTTAAAAAAAACAGAAGAAATTAATTCCTCAAAAAAAAAAAAAAATCCTTGAATTTTTCAAACTAAGTGAAAAATAAGGAAAAATATGTGTAATCATTAATTTTCAAATTTTTCTCACTTTTTTCTCATTTTGGTAGATTTTAAAAGTCTTTTATATTATTTATATTTATAGCAAAGAGATTTTTGGTTTTATATACTTTTCCTCGTAATATAAAATTTTTCGTTTAAAGAATTTTTACTTAACTTTTTTACCTCACAAAAATGTAACAACAAATTATTTTACTCACGAAATATATAACATTTTTTACGGACATTAAATTATTTTATTTTGAGCATCATTTAAATTTTATCAGTATAATGTAAACAAATTACTTTACTAATAAATAATTATAATCTTTAATATCAAATAAATTAATTTTGAAATAAATTACGAAAAAAATAATTTAAATAAAATATTTTGAATACCCAGTAAATTAAAATTGTTTTTAATCATTTATATACTTTCGTTACAGATCCATTGACTATATCCAAAAGTTTACTAATAAAATTATTGGAAATGTCACAGAAATAAAGTGAAGAAATTTATAAGTAATTATAATCAAAGCTGGTTATCGATGGAAGTGAAAAATGACTGATTTTGTATTGTAAAATTGGTAGTTCATGTAAGTATCTAAATCAATCCATATTTAAGGTTATTTGATTTTGCTCTAAATCAACTTACAATTAAGTTTCAAAACTAATATTAATATTTCTCTTATTAACATGACAATAAATTAAATTTTATATTTTGTAAATTCATTATTCATTAACCTAAAAACTAAAAATAATTTCAAATCATTTTGATTTTCATACTTTTGTGAGATCATTTTCTGACCCAGTTTTTTTATCCATATTTTTAATATTCCGAATTTTAAAGGACAATTGTCATAAAATTAACAAAATATTTACAAAAATATTTAAAATTTCTAAATTAACTGACATTAAAAAAAATTAAAAACTTTATAAACTAACTTTTTTTACATAAAATCATAAAAAAAAGCGATTATCATTAAGTTTAATGTTATGTCATCTATAATATTGAACAATCTTTCAAAATTTTCATAATAATTTGTGTTATTTAATGTCTCCAAACATTGAACAAAAAAAAAATGTTCTTTTAAACGAAAATCTTTAGAAAATCTGCATATAATTTCATTTTCTTTTTGGCAACATTTTTGGATTTCGTTGTTGTCGTTAATGTCATGTCATGCCGTGAGGAAAATTTATTTTTAATATAATCAAAACATAAAAATAAAGCATATAAGGAAACCTTTTCTTTCATATTTTTTTTTTGGTAATTTCCCCATAATTTCCTTTTGTCAAATAACTTCAATAAAATTTTCACCATAAAAATGGAAAAAGTAGTAAATATGTAAAATTTATAAAAGAAATTTTTTGATAGTAAAAAAAAAACACATAAAATCTTTGGTTTTTTTAAAATATAGAGGAAAAACTTAAATTTCACATGACATTTTACTCTAAAATAATATGAATAAATAATTTAAGATTTTTGACATATTTTAGTTAAGTTTTCATTGAAAGAATTTCAATTTTTTTGGTATGTTGCTTAAAACTTGTTTCATTCGAATGTAGTACATAAATTTATATAATAATTTTATGTTTTATAGAAAGAATGGTACAGAATTATTTGAAATTTTTCGTCAATTTAGTTTTAAATAATTCAATTTAGCTCATACTTTGAAATTGGATATATTCTACTTCAGATTTGTAAGTCGATTTTATAGATTTAATTATAATACCTAACAGCATATAACGAAACCATAATATTTTTTTGATATTTTTTTCTTGTGTCCTAAATAACTTTTTTTATTACTCCTCAGCATTTTTATGTTGGATATAAATTTGAAATAAAAACAACAAGCAATACTAAGAACTTTTATGTAAAATTTATCTTATATCATTGGACAAAGCGATGACCAAAGTAATAGCTATTTTTTCCAAAGACAAATTTCATAAATATTTTTGTGCAAAACATTAAAAAAAACACAATTTTAGCTTCAGAAAACTTTAAAGAAGAAAAATAATATAAAATAAAGTTTATAACTTTCGACAAATTAGAAAATATTAAATTATTATTAATATAAATGGATTTGAAAAAAATGTTGAAAATTAAATCAATAAAATTTGTTGACAGACGAAGTTCCTACACATTAAGTTCCCTAAGCACTTACCATCATTTTTATTTATATAGAGAAATGTATACCAACTAAATGCTAATAATTATATTCTAAATCAGAATTATTCAATTCTAATCAAATAAAGTGGGTTTAATAATAATTTAAGTCTTTAGTCGGAATTTCTATCTTCTATACAGAGAAACACTTTTTAAAGTTAAAAAGGATATTTTATATAAAATGTTTATCATTATTTAATTTATCTTTCTCAATCAAAAACACTTTAACTCAATTTAATATTTATATTTTACAAAATTGTCGATTCTCTTTAACATTTATTTTACATAGAAAAAAAAATTTTTTCTATAAACTTTATAAACTTTTTTTTTATATAGTAATCGTAGTAGTTTCGAATTAGTATATTAACTTAGGAAAAGTTTTCGTTCTACGCGATGATAATTTTATATTGTATATATATTTCCAAGTTCTCAAAATTTCATTAATCTTTAAAATATTCGCTGAATATTTCTTTTAAGAATGGTCTAATTTTTGATATTATATTATGTACATCAAATTTTTTTATATGTCCTAAATATATACTTGCATTATTAGGTGATATTGTAAAGATTCCATGGACTAAAAGTTTTTTTTTTTAAATTATTATTCTGTCATCAAAATAACATTTTTCTGTAATTTTAAAATATGATATTGAAAAAGTTTTTGTGATTGAAATTCAATTCTTATTTTATATACCACATAACTAAGAATATCTATGTACAAAAAAAAACACAGAATGTTATCACATATTTTCCATCAGTTTTTTTCTTTTCACTTCACAAATCGAGACTAAAAATAACATATGACATAATAGTTTGAAATATCCTTAAACTTCGAAACTACTTTTTATAGTTATATATAAATATTAATAAATAATTGAAATTCGCTGTCGCAGAAAGAAAATTATAAATGATATATATAAATAAGGGGAGATTTGTTATTTATAGAAATATTATATAATCTACATTTCACACTCCTTTTGACAGCAAATTGTTTCTTGTACATATCTACAATCTGTTTCCAGTGGGATGCTATGTTTTCACATCCCAATGAATGGTAAAGCTATGTATATATTTTGAAATTTATGCTATATTTATATTGCAATTTAATCTCCTTAGTTTAATTACCAAAGACATTAAATTAAATATTTCCTAAATGTATAATTTTTAATATTTGCCAGTGGTATAGTAAAATTTACAAATATATAAATGTTAATTAATGATAATTACCTGAAGGTTAATAATGTTAGAATATAATTTCTTTTTTATAATAATCTTTAATTCTTGCTGGGAGGTAAATTTTCAAAATGAATAATAAGAAATGGTAATTTAATTTATTAAAATAAAATTTCAATTGGAAAATCCCCAAATAAAGATATTGATTTATGATATTTAATTAATCAATTGTTATACTTAAATGGAATATGATTCTTCTGAAATATTAATATTATCAATAACAATAAAAAAGGACGTTTTTTTATCTTATAAATTGTAACAAATTTAGTTACGAATTGTAAAAATATTTGGAATTTAGCTTTTTACAGAAAAAAACTTAACGTAACGCGATAAATAAATATCAAGTTCATTTCAATTGGAAATTTAAATTCTATCATCAAACAGGGAGGATAAAGATAAACCACAGTGTGATTAAGGTACAACTACATTTAAAGTTTGAAAATCCTTTTTTCTACCTTTATCTTTTTATTGTGTGCGGTTAAATCTAAGTTTGTTGAAGGATGTTTTTGTTTTTTGTTCGGTTTTAAGTTAATACAAGAATAACATACATCATAAAATTTATATTTTCTGGGTTTATAGTTTTAAAAAGTCATAAAAATATCTTAATTCTATATTGGAATGTAAAGTGAACGCTGGGAAGGTATAAATATTAATATTTTTGTTACAAATTTTGGATAATACTTTTAAAATTTACGATTTACAATTCAATTCAATTTATTCCTTTTAAAATTTATGCTGTACAATTAATTTAATTACCAGTGGAACTCAAAAATAAAGGATTTACGAGACAAAAAAAAAGTTTAAAAATACTTTCACTACAGAGTCGTTCTATGACGAATATCTTTTCATTTTATTACTTTATAAAATGAATTATTTACTTGAAAATTCCCTTCACCTTTATTTATTCTAAATTATCTTATTTCTACTATATATTGAAAACTACATCATAGCGAACCCATAACAGGCAGGTAAAGAGTGGAACAATTATTGTGGATGTTGAATTATAATATTTAAATTCACTAAAATGTTGAAAAAAAAGGAAAAAATTATTATAAATACAGAAATCCTACTTGATTTATTACACTATTACAATATTTGTAGTGAATTTCCATTTTATTGGAGCTTCCTTCCAGCACATAAAGTCAGTATTTTATACATAGATAGAATTATATAATGAAGCATGTATTTACTCGGTAGTTTTGTTTGCATAATTAGAGTAAAAATTATATTAGATTATTTCTTATAAAGGAGATAAACTGATGTTAGCGGAAATTTATGTGCATACTATTTAGTTATTTATATAAATTATATTTCCATTTTCTAATCTTATTATTTTCAGACTATATGTTCAATAATTTCAATATGCAATTACGTTTTTCTGTCAAAATTCGAAAACTAGAAATTTTTAATAATTTAACTTTAAATTTATAATGTTAAGTTTTGTATGAAAATTTTTAATAATTTTTTTTTCAATCAATTATTTATTAACAATAATTCATACGTAATTATTCAATAATTATTCAAATTTATGTGTAAAAGGATGTATGAAGAAAACTGTATACAATTTTTATTAACACAGCGCGCCAGGAGTTAATTAGCAATAATTAAATATTACTTTGCTATAGCAGCTATATATAATGAAAATTCCAGGATAATTTTGATAAAAGAATTTTTATGATTTCGGCTTTTTTTTTTGAATGTGGTTAATTAAATTAGCTTTTTTTTTTAATTTTATTAAATTTTTCATATGAAATTAAATTGGAAAATATTAATTTTGGAGTAAAAATAATTTAATACGAAATCACTTTGATAAGTATAAAAAGAATTGATAAATTTCAAAACATTTTAGGAAATTTTGATTAATTTTTATAATTAATTACCGATAAAATCTATTAAATATTAAAATATAGAAACAAAATGATGGTAAACAAAGTTGAATGTCATCATTGGTTATCTTTAGATCTTCTGTAATAAATTTTAAAAAAAATATTAATTATCTACTGAAGTAAATTCTTCTTAACAAAAATAACATATAATAATTGTATGTATATAATATTTAAATTATGCTATGTAAATCCTTTATTATAATTTAATAAAAAAAAACAAAAATCAGAAAAAGGATAAGAGGATTTCCAAGGTGTTGTCATTAAATTGATATTTATATATTAATACTGTTTGATAACACCTTTTTCAAGTATAATATTTTTGTATATAAAATATATGTAAATGTAAATAGGCTTATAAATTCAATTAAATGCCAATTATTTAATCCTCAAATATTAATTTAAAAGGCTTAATTATATAATTATATTAAATTTTTCTTCTGTTGTTGCTCGAAACATGCCTTAATATAATTGAATTAGAAAATTTTCAGTATATAATTTAATGAAATCAAGAGTTTCGTATTAATATTAAACGTATACGATTAGCTGCAAGGATATTTAAGGATTTTATATTGATGTCATGTGTAAAAGCTTTCCATATTTACTATGATGAATATTATAGTCAATTTTTTACTTAACTTAAAACAAATTTATATGAATTGGTTTAATGAAATATATTTTTTAGTAATAAAATATATATAATTCTAAAAAAGGATTTTAATTAAAAATTATTTTATTATAAAACTTTTAAAGAAAAGGTCATTCAAAAAAGTTAAATTTCTTCTCTATATTTTTTTTTGTCAAAATAATTTTGTAATTTTGAATATTTTGAATTAAAAGTTTTTAGTTATTTCCTGTAAAATCTGTGAATTTTCCAAAACCTTTAATTAAACTTTTAGCAAAACAATTTTTGGTTCAATAATTCCTTAATATTTTTATTTTTAAATTTTGATATTTTCTTCAAATTTTAATAAATTATCAATAGAGATTTTACATTCTCATTACATTTTAATAAATTATAATTATATTTTATAGAATTGTATAAATTTTATATATACATATTTCTATTTGATTTTAATATAATCACCTAAAAATGTTGAATATTTTAGTTATTGTTATAAATTTTATGAAATAAATTATTGTAGAGATGGAGAATATAATAATAACATAATAGGTTTATGGAATTTATATAATTTATAGAAGACATACATCAAAATTTAAATTTTTTACTTGCCTAAATCTAAAACAACAGAGAAGATTTTTATGGTATAACAACAGAAAATATAAATTTATATATACATATATAATAAAGGACTTGTAGACATTAAGTCAGTATAAATATTTTATAGAGATATTTTTTACATGAATATTTATTTCTCCTTTTACTTCTAGATTGTCTGGTTTTATGCTAAAAAAAAGAACTTTTATATATTTCAAAATATGCAAAAAAAAAAGTGAAAATCTGATCGAAAGTTTTATTTAAATTTATTACAGTTTATCGAGAACATGGAAAATTTTGTTTTTGAAAGAATATGTCGATTGCAATTCCGTGAGATACGGCTAACTTTTTATAACCTTTAAAATTTTGAATTTTATATTATAATTTATATTTTTTGAAATATCTGCTGAAGAAAAACTTTCTACATATATAAAAAAGGGTGGAATTCATTTTTATTTTTATAATAAAATGTTAAATAAAAATAGAACATTTTTTTTTTGTTTGTTTTAAAACTTCAATAACAACAAATTTTGTTCCCGAATAGTAGAACTTATTTTGCAAATTTCCAATTTCAGTTCATTGTAATATTTTTCCATTAAAAAAATTATTGATTTATATTTTAAATAATTTTCGTTTTATTTTTTTATGTAATTTAATTTAATTGAAAAGAATTTATAAACAATTTCTATTATTTTTTATATTAATCTTTCTAATTTACAAAAAAATAATCTTATTACATTTATCAATTTTCAAATATAAAAAGTAAATATAGAAAACATTTCTCATTCCAATAATAATAAATAAATTTTTCCCTTAAAAAAAATTAATGATTTGATAAAAACGTGCTCTGTCAGAAACAAGTATTGATGATATTTAATAGGACTATTTTTTTAGTTAAATGATTTCAAAGTCAAGATGTACTATTACAGTTTTTCCATAAAAATCCACAAAAAAAAACAAATTAATGAGAATTTTTCCTGACCTCTAAAAATAAATTAAAAATTTATATTTAATGTTTTCTATATAAGTGAAGTGTACAACAAAAAAAAGTGAAAATTACAAATTTTCAATGATCACTTTATAAAAAAAAAATTGATACTAAAAAAGTAATACATGTATACATAACTAAAGGTCCTTCACGTTTAGTTTTCCGCCCAACCCAATTTTTGTAAATAAATATACTTTACATATAGATACATATACATACATCTTTTAATTCATATAAACATAAAATTTCATAAAAATCTTTTTTATAATTTTGTTTATTTCGAATTTCGAAAAAAAAAAATTATTGTTGAAGGTTTTTCTCAAAAGAAAAAACAGCTGTTTTTCCAATTTTCTATTTAGAGAACGATATATCCTTTTTGTTTTTAGGGAATATACATTCGGAGAAGGGAGGAATATAATTTAAAAAAAATCCTTCTTCTCTCGACTCTTTGACTATACAAAAAAAATTTACATTTTCGAAATTTGAAATGTCAAAAATTTTCCGAAATAGGGCGCGTTCCTTTAATAGTTTGATATTTATTATCCTATTTTATTTAATAGTATTAGTAAAAGGCACTCTCTCTCTCATTCACACTAAAATTAACTAAGAATTTTCTATAAAATTATATGAAAAAAGCTTTACAACAATTTCGAAAAAAAAAAATTGAAAATGTAAAACGAACCCAGAGTTTTTTTTCCTTCTACTTCTATATAAATTAATGTAATAATATTTTACTATATATTTTAAGTAAATAAATTTCAGTCTCTTCCAGGCCACCATCCGTGAACGTTTTGTCTGGATTCTAGTGAGCCTCTTTTAAAATTCGAAAAAAAAAACAACATAAAATTCATTTAATTTTATTTTGTATAATTTTAAAACAAACAAAAAACGGTTTTTCTTGCCAAAGTAATATACAAAATTTAATAAAAATTTGTCCATAATTAAAGACACAAAATAATTTTAATATTTTATTCAATTTAAATTTGTTCGGAATTCGTCTAAAATTTAAAATTACTAAATTTATTTGTGATTATTTTAATTATACTAATAATTTAATTTAATGTGCTAAAAATGAATTTAAATTGTTTGTTTGTGTATTATCCTTCCATTAAATAATTATAGGAATTAAATTAGAAGAGCAAAAAAAATATTAAATATTAAATCTTCAAGGACGATTTTCTTAAAGTTATATAAATGGTTTTTTGTGTAAACCCAAGAAGAAGAAAAAACGTCTGCATTTCATGTTCTTCGTAGCGTATACTTGTTTTTGTTGTTGTGTGTTTTCTGTGGTGTCGTTATTTTTTTGATTATCCTTTAAAATATTTTTAAATCGTGTTTAATTTTTTTTTTTGTGTTTAAATTTTTTGTTATGTAATAATTAAATTTCAAAAAATTTAAAGTTATTTTTCATTTGATTAAAGGAAATTTAATTAATTTATAATTATTAAAGTAAATATTTTATTAAATTTCTATTTATTTATGATATTTTAATTAAATTTCGTGTCGTATCGAAATAAAATAAATAAAAAATGGGGTGTGTTGGCTGTTAAATATATAAATATATATTTATACATACATATTTGTATATTTTTATGGATTATATATATTTGAACGAACAAATAAGGTCATGTACACTATGTACAATCTCCTAAATGTTATTCTAACTCAAAAAAAGCAAAAAAAAAAATAATACAAAAAATTATTGTAATATTTTTGAGAGTATAAAAATAGTAAAAAGCTTTAACTTTTTTTTTTTATTTAATTTTTGAACAGACTTTTATTACCACACCCCTTCTCCAACCCACAAATTTTCTTTGAGCTTTAATGTAGTATATGTACAAACGATTGTAAATTTGTCACGAGTGACTATAGTCGAAAAACGCCCCACAAAAGAAAATTCAAAAAAAAAAAAAAAATACACAACACCAAAAAAGCTTTTTGAGATAACAAAAATAATGTTGTCTGTTTGTTTTTGTTGTCCCTATAATTTTCGAAAGAAAATCTACTCATTTTCTCAATGACGAAAATTTTTATTTGAATTGAGTTGAAAAATTTTGCAGGAGAAGATTAATTTTTCATTTCGGAAAACACTCTCAAAATTTAAATTTACACGAATATATTATAGCATAATTTTTTTGTTGTTGGAAAATTCATTAATTTATGTTTTTAAAAATCATTGATCATTAAATTCTCATGGTAAAAAATGAGTTTTGTTTTAAATCAATTTACATTTTAATTTTTATTTTAATTTTTTTTTTGCATTTGCGGCAAATCCTGGTTTGTTAATGTATTAGTAAAATGAATCTCTAATTTTTATATTTAACCGCATGTTAATTGACATTTTCTTTATTTTTTTCATATATTATTATGTGAGTATATTAAAGTCATGCTGGAAAATATTTTGTCTAAATACAAAGTTATAAATTCTTTGGAAGAAATTGAATTATTATATTTAATAAATTGCTTCGATAAATCGGTTTTCAATTGATTGTTTTTTTTTGGTATTATAGTAAAAAGTTTAAATTGAATTCGATAATTTTAAAATATGAAAATTAAATTGAGAAATTTTCAAAAATTTAGTTGATTTCTTTTTACATGCTTAGAATAATTGAATTAAATCTATAGTTGTGATGAGGGTACAATTGAAATTAATTGTATATAATTTGTTTAGGGTAACATGGGTCTCACAGCAGAACGATTTTTGAAAACATTATTATGAATTTTGTGTGCCCCATTATTAATTGTGTGGTTGTTTAGTAATACAGTCACCCAGCGAAACCAGTGAATACACATAATTCCTTTTATTATTTTTTCGTAAATGGATGACATACGTTTTTTAAATAAAATTAGTTATTAATTTCAGGATTTTCCTCTGAGTTTATACTCCATAATGGAGGCAACTTAAAACAATTCGTTATATATTCCTATTTACTATTTGTTAAGTTATTTAAAATACTTACTTACTGCAAGTAAAAATTTAGTGATTAAATTTGGTGTAATACGCAATTAATATAATAACAATTTCAATGATTGTGTATTGTGAAAAACTTTAGGAAAAATTTAATGAAAAGCTGCTATTTTTCAGAATTTGATATAATCAAACTTTTATAAATATAATCTAATCAAAATTTGTAAGTAAACCGTAACTTAATATTATTTTCTCTTGTGAACTTGTAAGTTTAGTTATTTCTATCAAGCAGTTTTTTAAAATTTTCTTCAATTACTTTTGTATTGAAAAAATAATAATTATAAATCTGGAAAATAATGGAAATCAATTTATGTAAAATAGCTAAGTTTCTATCTTTTTGCTTAATAGACAATTATAAAATTTATGAAATATTAATTTTATAATAATTCTGTTGACAATCGATTTGCATAATAAAACTAATTTTTTTAATTAATATTACAATTATTTTATTAGTCTACTATACATCTTTACCATCTGGTTCATAAATATTGTTATTTAACTTTATGCCAATTACATAATTTAAAATTCTAGAATTAAATTTTGTCAATTTGAAATGAATATTAATTTTAGTTTATTATAAAATAAAATATTTTACCAATTAATTTAAAATTTAGAAATTTATCGATTTCTTCATTGAAAAAAAATTTCTGACATGAAAAAATGTTTTAATTATTGGGTTTAAATTTTAAAATTTTATGGTGCTAAATTCAATAAGAATTGAAAACTAATTTTCTAATTTGACATTTTCCAATAATTAGTAAAATTAACAATAATTTTATATGTATAAAAAATATTTTACAATATGAAAAATTAAATGATTTGAAAAATATTTTAATAATAATCTTTTGCATGTTTATATTATAATTTTCTGATTTTGTTTTAACCGCGATTTTATGCATTTAAAATTATTTTTGATTGCACAGCAGGTGATAATTTTATGCTGCTGTAAAGATTTTGTGTATTAAAATTTTCTACACTTTTTACAAAAAATAAAAAACAATATAAATATGTAAATCCGACTGCGTGAAACCATAAAAATTTAATGCTAAAATGAAAAATAGCACAGCACACAAACAAAACTTAAATTTACATAGTTGAATACATAATTTTTTTTTATAATTTTTTTTTTTTTGGTTGGTTATGTAAATTAATTTAATAAATTTTGGATTTTTTTTTTAAATATTTTTTTAAAAATCATTTTTTAAAATATTTTTGAATTTACATTTCGAACAAAATAAAAAAAATATTGCAATTAAAAACTGATTTCTTTTGCATAGGTTAAAAATGAAAATATTTTTTGAAAACGAATTTTCGAAATAATTCACAACTACATATAAATAAATATAATTAAAATTCGAAAATTTTGGAAAAAAGAAGAAAAGAAAATTTAATCAAAATTCAAAAATAATTATTTTAATTTTTTTTTTTTCAACAAAAATAAGAAATGGAAAATATAATGAAAACTTAATTTTCTTTGTTTTTCTGTCTGTTGTACAAATTGTTCTATTTTTGGTGGTTTTCCCTCGGAAAAATAATGATGGCGCGCGGAATTTTATATTCTTAATTTGAAAAAGTAAAAAAATAAAAAATAATCTTGAAGTGGAAAAGGATAATAATAACAACAACAACAGCAAAAGAAAATAGAAATAAGCAAATATATATATAAAAAATAAATTAAGGGTAAAAAAACAACCCCGAAAATAATAATAGAACTTTTTTTTTTTACAAAAATAAATAAAATACAAATGAAAAGGAATCAAAAAGGATAAAAATCACTGGTTCTTATTATATACATACTCTTTTATAATATTATATGGAATATCAGAACAGTTATTATGTGTAAGTATTCTATTTATTTGTGTTTTTGTATTTACTAAGTTTTTGCTCTGACGTCATTTTGTAGTAAATCCTTTTTTTTTGTTATACATTATTCCTTTTAATTATAATAGTATTTACATTATAAAGTTTTTGTTATTGTGAATTTGTCATCTTAGTTTTCCTTGCAATTTTTCACAAAATTTTAAGAATTTGTACATGATTTATTATATGTACGATTAATTTTTCGTCCTTTTTGTTGAAGACAAGGGCCTTTTAATTACCCTGGAATAGTATAAATTTTTATATGTCCTTTTGATCAAAAGGAAAAGAAACCGTGTCTATGTATGTAGTATTAAAATTTCTAATTTTTGGATAAAGATTGTTGAATCTAGTGATTTTGATGTCAATAATTTGTGGTGTCTAATATCATAAAAATGGGCACAGGTGTGCTTAATCATAATTAAAATTAAAATTATATCTTAAAATATTACAAAAAAGGATAATTAATAATTAATATTACTTATATAATTAATGTACTCTCACAGCACCAACAATATTTTACTTCGAAATATACGAATAATCATTTTAAGGTTTTTCTGAAACCTTAGCTTTTATTATTTATTATAGTTTTTAGATAATAAAATAGTGTGTAGATAAATGAAGGTTATTAATAGTAAGTATATATCCTTATTCATATTTTAATTTTTCAATGTCATGATTTTCTTTAAGTAATTTCTATCCGAAATATAAAAAATCGTCCTTAAGTATGAGACATTAATGTGAAACAAGGAGTTCTTTAAATTTAATGCTTAAATATTTTAAAATACTTTTCACAATATTATATAAATAATATATTTAAATAATCTGACCATAAAAATATTGTTAGTTATTTGTGTTTATAAAAATTAACTCCTAAACGAATTTTTATTATTATTTAACACTTATTTTTATGATTTTTAAATTGTGCAATCATTTAAATTTAATGCTTCTGTTGGAATAATAAATTATGAACTAATTTCATAAAATTTTATGAACCTATGATTAATTAAAATCATTATTATTTTTAGTAGTTTTTTTTTAAACGATTCATACTTTTACCTACACTTCACAAACACTGTAATTTTTATGAAATTTTAATTATATATTTTTTATCAATAATTTCTCTCTGGGTTTTTAATGTTGGAAAGTCGGAAAATCAAAACAACACCTAAAATAAATATAATTATACCTTTTACCAATTCAATGAATTGGAATTAAGAGTAGGGTGAGATTGTTTTTTTTTTTTGTACAAAATAAAATAATTTATTTTCATGTTTTATGTATAATTTATTATTTAAGATTTTATTCATTTGGTGAATAAAATATATTTTCATTTACAATGAAGTGATATTTTAATGTACAATAATATTTTCGGTTTTTTGTTAAATAAATAAATTGTATATACTTAAATTTTGATAAAAATATCTAAAGATCAATTAGGAAATTGAGAAAAAAATGGTGTAATTTTTGCACGATTCTATAAGTTGGACTGATCCGTTTAGTGTTTTGAAATATAAGAGCAATTTTACATCAGTTACCAGGCAAATAAATTTTGATTTTTATGAATTTTAATGTACAAAATTTTAATTTAAATTGGTTATATAAAAAAAAACCAAGTATAAATCTTTTTTTTTATTTTCACAAGGACTCTTTTTTCATGTTGGTTAAATATATAGTAATCTTTGTCTGATATTAATTTTTTATATACGAAATTCAAGATTGAATTCTCTATTTTATTACAACTAAATTTTCAGAAAGAATTTAATTCAAATTTTGTTAATTAATGAAGAGAATATCTTCAAAATTCTCATTACATATTAAATATTATAATAATTTATTAAAATTTTGGACTGGTATAGCTCTTAGCAATCGCAGCACCTTTAGTTGGACAGAAAATTTCTTTAATTATATTTAATATATTATTATGTATTATGATTTATTCAATATTGAATGCTGTTTACTAACAAATGCAAACCGAAACTATAGAATCTCCATGAATGAAATTCTTATATATATTTAATTATTTTTCACTTAAAAATTTATATTGTTAAGAGTAATTATGGGAAGAATCAAATTATACTAAAATATTTTTTGATTAGAAAATAGAAAATTTGAAATTTATGCAGAATTAAACATGATGCCATGAATAATTACAAATATTTATTATATTATTCAATTGATTCATAAAAACATAATTCGGATCATGATTTTACATGAATTGTAAAAACCATTTTGTGATGGAAAGGCTTAAGGATTATAATTTACCAGCATTATGGTGGTTTACAGTTTAGAAAAGTTTTAGTTATAAATTTATCTTTTATATTCTATGTTAGATGGGTAGCTTTGTATACGAGTATAGAAACATGGTTTCAGTATGCAAAGGTAATATTTATTATACTATCAAAGTTTTTTATTACAATTTTAATATGTACTCGTATATATGTATTGTATAAAAAAGTTTAAAAAACTTTAACAATTTATTTTAAACAATATAAAATTTTTGCGGAGAAAAAAACAGATTATCACATTTCATTCCCTTTTTATGTCTAAACTTTTGTGACTTATTTCATATAATTAATAAATTAACAAATTTTTTTTTTGTAAGATATTTTTGGTTACATAAAAGGATTAAATAATTAAATTTTTACAATTTATTTATTTACTATAAAGTATATAGGATTAAAACAAAGTATTACGTAAGAAATTATACCTTTTCTATGTTCCCTTTTTTCTTCCTCTAAATATATAATTCCGCATTTTATAAATTTGGGAAAAAATCTAAAAATTAGGCATAATGTAGAATGAATTTAATTTATGTACAAAATAATTTAGATACGAGTATGCAGTAATTTCTTTAGTGATTTCTATATAACAGCTAGATAAATGGGCACAAGTAGTCGATTATCGGTTTTTTATCCACTAGTAAAAACTTTACCACACTAGTAAATTTTAAATTTTAATCAATTTATGTACAGATTTTTGTTTGACAGACAATTTATGTACAGATTTTTGTTTGACATCTATACAATCTATACTGCAATCAGGAAAATGTTAGCTGTGTCAAATATTGCATGCTCGAATGAAAGTCGATGGCGTTTTTGGTGCTCCAAAATAGTCAAAAAAAATTTACTTTCTGTTTGCCACTGAACGCAATTCTTTAATACTTTCCTAAATTCATCGATGACATATTATACAGAATGCCTAGAAATACTATATAATGGTGAATTGTACATTTTGCAACAATATCGATTGAAATATAAAACTTAAGATATTTTCATTTTCTTATTTTATAGTAAAGATATAATATGCAAGAATACTTTATCCATTTACTTCATCCATCATTTGGGATTTAAGTATATATATAAGTATATATATATATATGTATAAGTATATACATATATATTTTTATTTACTAGAATTAATATCGTTAAACAAAATATTTGTGTATACAAATACAAAAATAGAGAAACTGATTTATACGAGTATATGATGGAGAATATATACGAAAAATAAGGATAATCATGCTATACAGAAAAAAGTGTTTAAAATTATTTGTATATCCACCAAGGATATAAATAAATAACACTGTCTTTCTATTCCTTTTTCTTTACTTTTGTCTATTTCGGTTTTTATTCTTGTTGTGATAATTTTTCTTTAAATGTTTATGTGGTTATATATATTTTTTTTATATATGTAGTTAAGTTAAAAGGATTAAAGTAAAGAAAAGTATCAATAAATAGTAAAGAGATTAATATGGGTTATTTAGAAATATATAAATTAAAAACAATTTTTGTTTCGATATAAAAAGTTTATATAATTTTTAATGTAATGTTAAATGCTGCATATCAATTGAGGATTAATCTTCATAATTAAATTCATATAATGTAAGTTGTTTGTTTATGATATTATTTCATTATTTCAATGTATATATTTTGAATTTTATTTATAGTTATACTTGAATTAAAGACAAATTGTTTATTATATATTTAGAAAATTGTAAAATATACTTCCAAACCGCAATTGAAAATAATGAAAATAATTTAAGTATAGATGAAATAATTCAAAGTACTTAAATGTTTACTGGTAGTAGTAAACTTAAGTTACTGAAATATTATCATTTGTGTATTTGTTATACAAAATTTCACTTCAGATATTCAAAATTTGTTTATGTTATATAAATATTTAAATATAATTTTATTTTGTAAGTTTACTTTAACAAATTAATTTGTTTATATATAAATTCGTTTAAATTATAAAAAAGTGTCGATCCATGAAAATGTGTCAAGGCCATTTAATTATCTGAACTTTGTATTCTGGCATCTAAAGTGAATTGTTTAAAGAAAAATATTATATAGTAAAATTTAATTCGACTTATGTACTTGTCACTTATGTAAATTGAAAAACTTTAAATTGCATTTAATTAAACCATCTAAAATTGGCAGTATATATCCTCTAGTTAAGTATAATGTGCAAAGAAACTGTTTACTTATATTTGAAAACTTTAATCTTTCTTATACTCAAATTAGTTGTTTAAAATTTTTACATAAATTTAAACTTATGCAAGTGAAAAATATTAAGAAAGAAATTTAATTTAAATGCACAAGACTTTAAAGTTTTCATTGAAAGTGTGTTTAGTTGTTTAAAGTTTTGAACATTTTCATTTTACCTTTGCAATTATTAAAAATTTGCTGATAGAATTTTTGTCTTGGCAAGTTAAACTCATACTCTTTGACACATTTAATTAAATGTTGTAAATTATATAATTTTTTTTTTTCAATTTTTTATTAGCGTCAAAAGGTAAATTGCAATTAAGAGATTATGAAGCACTCTATAGTGCACATACAAGTATTACTGCGATAGTATAATGAAAATATTCCACAATTTATTCACCTTTCCAAAGAATTAAATTTTTGTTGTTATGTGTAAAAGATCCAATTTAACTAATTAATTATTTTCTATATAGTTAAATGGAAAAAAAAACTTTCTATTTTCTAATTAACTATAAAAAAGAAAATTATTTATACTCCACTTTTTTATTCTATATATAATGTTAAATTTTCTCATCATCAAATTTAATGCAGTTAAAAATTTATATCCCATCAACCATGACACGAGATTCTATTTAATTGTATGCAATTATGTTTTTTTTTTCATTATTTATAATTAATGTAGAAAATAAATATTTCAACGTATATAAAAAGGATATTTACGTATATATAAGTATTTATCTTGTGACATTATCTTTTGAAAAATAGCATATAAGATTTTGGTTCTTTTCTGAAATTATATTACTTTTGAAATTTTAACATTTTTGCACATAATTTAAAATAAATTATGATGGAAATTAATATTTTTCTGTTGTTGTTGTTAATTAAAAATATTTTTGCATGGTTTTAATTAGATTTTTGTTTGAAAAAAAGTTTTTCAATTTAAGTGAAAAGTCTTTGTGTATAAGATAATTTATATTAAAGTATGTACAAGGTAATTTAATGGTTTTATTCGTAATATATAAATAAATGCTTAATTTTAATTTTAAGAAAAAATCAATATTTCTATTTTACATTTTTCTAAAAACAAATTGAAATTCTGAAACTTATTTATAGTAAATACAAAGGATCATAATTAAGCTTTATTATTAATTATATATTATTTTGGTTGCCATTTTATTCATCTTTAAGTTTATATATCGCAACATTATTTCACTTATTTATCGACCATTATGATTGTATAGGATCACAAAATTAATTTTTTGTTTCTTTTTATTAATAACTAAAAGCAATCTTTAACTTTTAATCTATAAAATTTATATGTAAGAAGGAAGCAATATAAAAGCAATTTTCTAGTTTCAATATAAAAAAAATATATATATAATTTTATATTATAATATTATTTTTCTGGTTTGTTGGTGTCATTTTGATTAATCGAATAACATTTACTCCTAATATATGTAACGTATATATATGAAATAATTTTATTTACTATCATCATATAAAAAATTGTTATTCATTTTTGATGGTATAACAAAAATTTAATACTATAGCATAAAATAAAACTCTTTAGAGATGAAAAAGTTATGTTACACAAACGACAAATTGCTGTTGTTATTGTCAGCTTGAAAATAAAATAAAATATGAAGGATTATTATTTAAGCAATTCATAAAATATAAGAAAAATATTTGGTGGTAGAAAGAAGTATAAAATATAGTTTAACCTTGTTAGGGAGGGTACACAAATATTTGCAATATATATATAGTTAAAAAATCTGTTATAGTAAATTTTTGATTTATGTAAAATTAAAATTAAATTGATATAAATCAAAAACTTACTTTGGTATAAGAAATCGAATCAGACACCCAGTAATGTAAAAATTAATATTAAAATTTTTATATGCATCGTAGAAATGTCAAAAGTTAGTGATACAAATAAAAAACTTTAAATGTTAA
Organism: Empis stercorea; assembly: GCA_949752835.1. NCBI lineage: Eukaryota > Metazoa > Arthropoda > Insecta > Diptera > Empididae > Empis > Empis stercorea. The sequence goes on from OX457086.1 coordinate 1,289,944, forward strand.
ATTTTTCAACTTTTTATGTTATAAAAAGATTAATAAGAAAATTAATTTGTTTATGAAAATTTTTATATCTAAGATAGATTAGAATAAACATGTGTTATATATTATGATAAATGATTTTATGTTAAAATTATATGAAATATTTCTTTGTGAATTGTTTTGTACACCAATCATACATTCTCGAATAAATATATAATATAATCAATAAATCATTTAAGAATCTGATCAAGTATTATTATTCTGAATTTTATATATTATGTATTTACGTTGAAGATTTCAAATTATATCATAAACATTATTCAAAAATATATAGTATTTTTAATCCAATGACATCAGAATTTGGAATATAAACATTTTAAATTGCACATTTACTCAAAATATGTAAATAAAAAACAGTTTTTTTTGGATAATATAATTTTAAAAATAAATTACGCTTGATTTGAATTTTTTTTTAATATTTTTTCGTAGGATTTATTATAAGAATTTTCATTGGATGTGGATTTTTCCATTCAAAGTTAAAAGATGACGAGATGAAATTTAATTTAAAATTTCTGTTTTTTTGACATTATACATAAATGAATAAATATTTTCAAAAACAGAATTATACATGTAAGCATTTACAAATAGTGATTTAGTGTTTAAATAGTCAATAGTCTACTTTTTTTCTGGCGCTACAAGTTCAAGGATTACATCCTTGATATTAATTTTTATCATTAATAGAAAAATACTATATATTTATATTAATGGTGGCTAGGAGCCACTGGGTCTGGCCTACGAGTGCAGCACTGCCACGTATACTATCTTGAATTGAAGTTAATTAAAATACCTACATTTTGATGTAGTATACGTATATCTGGTAATGAGTATAGCCATACTCAACTCAGTAACTTTTATCATTAATAGAAAAATACTATTTATTTATATTAATGTTTGGTGGCATACATAGAAAATTTATTCCAAATTCTTTTCAAATGATTTGAATGTGCTAATAATATTTTATTTTAACTAATAATAATATTTTTGTAATTAAGTATTATTTAATTCGATATTTACGTGTATAAATTGTGAACCCAAAAATATATAATTTTCTGAAATCATAATTCCTTAATTTACTATATATACTTTCAAACCACAAAATTACGTCATATTTTTCCCAATAAATGCTAATTCATTGGTTCATTTATGTAAACATATAAATAATTTTGAATTATCATTCCTATCCAAAACTAAAAACTATATTTTTTTTTCTGTTAGTTAATTTGATTAGATTTTAATATTATATTTTATAAAAATCATAATATTTATTACGATAAAATATAAAATTTATTATTATTACTTTTCTCTCCTACGAAAGTAACATAAATTTTTAATATAATAAATATTTGAAAATTATAAATATTATTTATGCGTTTATAAATAATTTTTAGCTATTTTGGTATATAAAAATCATAATTACATAATTAAAATATTGTGAAAAAAATAAATTTTATAGTTATGATAATTGCCTTAAAGTATGCAATAAATTAAATTTTAATGAAATTTTATATTCCTTGAGAGAAAATTAATATTTATTCATTTATTTATTTAATTCATAATTTTTCTTTTACAAAGTGATTTGATATCAAAGAATTTTAAATTTCCAAGGAAAGAAATTAGTTATAAAATAATTATTAATTAAATATCTTTTATTGATTACAATTTTAATTAAATTATTGCAGTTTTGTTTGATTGAAACTTTCAATTAAAAAATCATTTAAATTATTAACAAAAATTGGAAAATCGTAATTTAATTTAATATTATATAATTAATTAATACAAAATTATAAACTCAAGTACTTCTAGTTTTCTGAATTATTAGTATTAATATTAATTTTACTATTTGTTTTTTTTTTTCAAAATATTAACAAAATTTTAAATAAAATTAAAAAAATACAAAAATAATAAAATTTATCCAAAAAATTTCATTTTTTTGACAATCATTTATTTTTTTTATTTGATTATTTCCTTTTATAAATTAAATGCGACATATTTTTTATAAAATATCTTTGAGCTGGTCAGACGTATAAGGATCACATTACATTGTTATTTAGTTAAAAAAAAAACTAAATTGGGTATTGAAATATGACATATTTTCAAGGATATCGAAAGTATTTTATATCCCTTTGTATTTTTAGTTTTGTCGCATAAAAGGATGCATAAAAGGATATTTTCTTTTTATTATAAAGGATAAAAGGTTTTATTTTTGGGTTTTTTGTTGTTGTTGTTGTTGGGAAAAAGGAATATTTTCAAAATGAATTTCTATTTGTACAAAAAGAGAATAATTTGGAAAATATATTTTTGTTTGGGATTTTCTTTTAAAAATATTTTTATACAATAAATTTTGATTTTTCCAATTCAATTTTTGGAAAACGAGTAAACAAAAAGACAATTTAGTTATATAGAAATTTAGAGGTTAGATTAGGTCATTAATGATAAACCACTTAAATTGTATTTAAAAAAAAAAAACTATGCAATTTCCTGAAATTGTTAAGTTAGTTAAATGATGTCCTAGATTTTACCACATTTCCAAAATTTCTTTAACCAAATTTGGCAAATTTTTCTGTTGTTTTTAATAAAAGGATTATTTTTGCCCAAAATAAATTTAGAGAAAAAAGTTAACTTTTTAATATTTCCTTTCTATTTCATGAATTAAACAATTGCAAATCATTTAGAATTCAAAAATATTTATGTAAATTTCACAAACAAATGTTGAATGTTGAAAATATAATAATTAAAAGAGTTTTCTTTTTATATATATTAAACTATTCAATACAAACGAGGTTAGTTTGTCCAGAGGACATGAAAAAAGTCTGCCGCAGATGAAGAGTGTCTCAAAGTTTCTATATAAACAAAAGGAACCACAAATTAAAATAACCACAAATAAGAATTTTTGTCAAAAAGTTTCTCTATTTAGATTTAGAGGTAAAACAAAAAAATGAATAAAAGTTCTTAAAAAAACAAACTCTTTTTACATTTAATTATGGAAATATCTTGAAGTACGTCATTATGTTACGGTTAGATAAATATAAATCGTTTTATTTATAAAAAATCTATTAATTTTTATTGTCATTATTTGTTAAGAATTTCAAATTATTTAATTTGAATACAAAAAAGGATTTTACATAACTAAAAGATATAGAAATAGAAATTAGAAAAAAGTGAAGATAAAATATAATTAAGTTTTGAAGAGAACTTTTATAAATAGAATAAGTAACTTTTTTTTTATTTTAAAAACTTTATTCAAATAGTGATAAGAATGATAAACTAAATTAACAACAGAAATATTAAATTACATAACAAAATATACAATAAGATTTTAGAAAATATGTTCATATTTAATGTAATTTCTTGTGTAATATATCCTTTTTGAAATTACATAGTTCCGAATTGTGTTTTGACAAATGATTTCTATATCATTTCTGATCCAAATTGAATCAAAATTAATATATGATAAGCTTTTAGATGGCGCAGATTACATTTAAACACATTTTCCAATTATTTCAATAGAAAATTTAATGTATTTATAAATTATTTCACAAAGCTCCAATGAAAATAATGAACTATTTTTAATTCAGCTGATATAAGTAAACAAACCCCTTGAATATATTTAATATCCATTAAATACGTAATTAAATTTTAAGTATTTATACTTCAAAAAATAAAGAGAATATATTATTAAAAAGAAAATATTTATTTTTAACCTACTTCCATGTACTTGAAATAATACTGAAGTAAATAAATACCACAATTTTAAGTATATTATAAGTATATATATGACGTACATAATCACAATTTAAAAATAATTGAGAATTTTTCTAAAATTTTTAATAATCTTTAAGAATAACTAAAAGAAATTTTGATTACGTAAACAAAATGAAAACTATTTCTATTTCGAAAGTTTCACAATTTGTTTATAGACAATTATTCAATCAAATTTTATTTGATATTCAAAAGTTTTTCCCGATTTTCATTGCTAATAATATTAGATTATAGAATTTATTATGCTTCTTTGCTTTTAAGTGTTTTTCTCTACCGCATTCTTTTTTATTTTTAATGTCAATTTTTGAAGAAATATAAAATACTTAAATAATCGATTTTTCTTTTATTGTAACAAGAAATTTTTATTTTTATTATTATTTATATTTATTTATTTATCTTCAGTTTAATTTTTTATTTATTTATTTATATTTTTTATCAAATAAAAATTGACATTTTTCTCTCATTTTCTTGTTTATTTTGTGTGTAATAAGCTTTTGTTACTTTGACAGCTACAATAATTTATAAAATAAAAAAAATATTATAATTTTATGTTAAATGGATAAAAAATTCTTAAATAGAATAAAAAACAGATAAAGAGGAGGAGAAAAAAAGGATAATTTTGATTGTTTTTTTATAGATTTAGTGTTGGGTAATCCAGGGAATTTGTGTTTTTTTGGTTTAATAAAATATATTACTAGTAAATATAGTAAATTTTATGATATTTTAAAATTTTTGTACTAATATAGTTTTGTTGAATTTCCTTGCAGAGCATAGGATATCTTCTAATCATAATCATTTTACGATTTAAGATGAAATTTCGTATATATCTTAGCTTTTCTTCTACTCTTAGGTTTATCTCAATAGACAACAAATAGAAATGAATCTATTAATTCTGTTTTTTGAAATTTTAGTAGAAAAGTTATCGAATTTTTGAGTTAAAGAAAATAAATTTTCTGAAAATTTCATTATTTTTTCTGTTTGACTTTTGCACATTGCTAATAAAATCATTTCAGTCAGAATTTTCCATAATACATACTCGTATATTTTCAATTTCATTATTTGCAAATTAAATTTTCTATTTTAATTTAGTTCTAAAAAAATTATACTTTATGAATTATTAATTAATGCTAATTTTTTTCTAATTCTTATTTAATATTGTTACTAATTTTTCAATATATTTCTCAATATACTAAAAATTTCTAATCTCTAACTAACCATTACAATTATCAAAAAGTTCTCTTTAAAAGTATTATTGTAATTTTCATTAAATACCAGGAAATATTTACCAAATGAAAAAATATCAAGTAAAAAATTTCAATATCTTTGCAATTCTATAGAAATATTGTATTATCCTTTTTTTTTGTATGAACTGTAAAGCTATATACTCTTGGATTTATCGGATTCATATATTATTGTGTGTAGTGTCATACCATAAAAGTGTATTTAATAATATTATTGCCTTTTATCATTGAATGCATAAAGCATCGTTTATACAAAAGAAATTTTTCCTATATATTTTTCAATTGGACTACAGATCCATAGAATCTCTGCTGTATATCACTTGACAAAATATCCTTAATAAAAGTTTTCCAAATACTTTTACTAAAAAAGAAGAAAAGAAATAAAGTAAGAACAAAAAAAAAGAATCCTTTTGATATTTTGATATCATATACGAAAAATATATTTTATATTTTTGGTAATTTGATATACTTCAGGACAACAAACTAAAATTGGATTCGGTATATACGAGAGACAAAATGTTGTTATTAAGGACTTTAAGGTTCTGCTTACTTAAAGGACATAAATTTATTAGGAGAAGTTTATTTAAAGGATAAAAAAGAAGAAATATATTCTGGTAAAATAGTTTTGAAAATATTATTAGATCCTTTTAAGTTTATATACCAAGGAAGGAAATATTATAGCCGTTTTAGCTGGAAAATTATTACTAAAAAAAAGTAATGCCTATTATGAAGATGGGTAAAAAAATTTATTTTATTCTCTTTTATTATTTGTTCACTTAAATCTGTAAGTAAAAGTAATTTTTCGTCCTTAAAGATTATACGCACAGTTTTCGTTGTTATTTTGTTATAATAAAAAAAAAGGGTTATTTGCTTTCTAAATTATAATTAATGAGGATTAATAAATTATTTACTTTTTTTGTATTTAATTCTTAATCAGTTTTTTAAGAAACCAAAAAAAAAACAAGCCAGGTGGGTCACATGGGTAATTCTTTTTTAGTCCTGATAATGTGAAATTAATGACAACTCTTTTTTTTTTAATCTAAATTGTTTTTAAGAGATAATAAAATTAAAAAGAGAATTAAATTTTTCTTAATTCAAATAATAAACAATTCCAAATACAAAAAAGAAATTCGAGATATTTAATTATTTAATTGAAAATTTGGGAAAAACTTTTCTAATAATAGAAAAATTTAAAGATTTATGAAAAGTTTTATATTAGTTTTATACTCGCCTTTAATTGATTAACAGAACACAAAATAGAATTAATTCAGAATTTGAAAATTTTCAAATCAATTTTCCTCTCTGGTATAGAAAAACTTTTATCAAATTTACATTTTTTTTTTTGGTTTATTATTGTTTATTATTATTTTCACAATTTTTCTTTTAGTTTATGAAATATGCTGTAACGTAAAAAAAATGAAATGAAAAAGTTATCAGCAAAGAAACTTTAATGAGAAAAATATAATAAAAAAACCGAATCCGATGAACACAAAAAAGATAGAATCAATATTACAAAAAAGGAAAAATTTTTATACATAAATGTAAATTTTCGTTTTTATTACAGATACATTTTTTTTTTGGTCTTTTATACCAAATAGAAATGATTTTTTTTTATGAAAAATCTATATACAAAAAGTTTTTTTATCCTCGGAATGTTTTTCTTCCTTTTTATGTTTTGTGTGGTGGCTGTGTGGATGCCATCAATTGAGAGAAAATTGTAAAAAAAAAATAAAAAAATTCACCCTAATAAAATGTAGACATAATAAAAAAAAACAATTATCTGTGAATAACAAAGATGCGAATTTTGTTTATGCAATTTCGATATAAAATTTGATATTCTAAGCACATTTTATAACTGAAATTTTGAATTTAAATTTATTTTTTTTCAGTTTATCTTTATAACAACTTGGAAAGTCAAAAAGAAAATAATTACATTATTTTTGAATTAAAATTTAGTCTAACCTAAAAAATGTTAAATAGTTCTTATGAACATATAAATCTTATGTACGAGATTCTGAAATTTCCAAATTTTAATTGTCATTTTCAAAAATCATTTTATGCGTCTTCTAAACAAACTCCCTTTGGTCTAACAATATTCTCCATAAAAATAAGAAGAAAAATGCGTATGTGAAAAAATTATGATTTCAAAAAAAGAAATTGCTTTTTCTATTATTTTTCTTTAAAGAAAATTTATTCCCAACATGATTGTGAATTACAGCATAATTGTAATTTTTTTCGTTATTGTGACAACAAAAAGTGCTGATTTCATATTTAAAATGCAAGAAGGGGTGAAGAAGCAGAGAGCGCAGGATATGAAAATGTGTTAGAAAAAGGCAACTTAGTGTATAAACCCTTGATCCGTTTGATTATCTAGATAATTTGATGAAAAGAATTGTTGTATATAGATGAAACCTTATAAAGGATTTTTCCTTGTCATATCTATCTATATTGGTATATAGGAAAAAATATGGGAATTAAGTTTTACGTTTTTTTGTGTGAGAATCAATAATAAAAGGATATTTTTTTTTTAGAAATTTTTAAAGAAGGTCGAAGTAGAATAATTGAACATTAAAAAGGATGACTTTAAATCACGTATTTAATATTTGATTATTGATATGTGATATAACAAAAAAAGAACTTTTTAAATATATTGTAATTTATATGAAATAAACTTAATATAATTATGTGCATATTAACTAAATTACGTTTCTGAACACCTCAAAATAATTCTGGTATAAGAAAATTCATCTATTTAACTATAAACTTATCGATACTGTAGCAGGAGCAGGATGCACTAAGCATTAACAGTTTCGATTAACTTGTGGTATACATTAATGTAAACTACACAATTCTTTCACCTATTCCTTCTATTCCTTGAACGATGTAGTTTTAAACGGCAAGTTATTACTTCCCAAAAAAATTTAATTTTTAATTTGAATTGAATTACAATATGGTATATCCTTAAAATATTTTAGAAAAATGATTAAAATTAAGAAAGAACGAAAGATATTTATAATATCTTATAAATCTTCTGATAAATATCCTTTTCATTAAATTTATTTAATATAATTTTAAATTATAAATAAATAAATAAATTTTATATTCTTAAAAAAATGTTAAGAAAATAGTAAAAAAAATATTAAAAAAAAATAACAAAAATTGATAATAAACATTTTTATATTTGTTTAATAGTTGTTTATAAATCCTTTTAAGGATTTCATAATATTCTATTATTATTGTTTTATCTTTATTTATAGTAAAATGATTTGTTTTTATATATTTCCGTTCTTATATTTTCTTCAAGTATAGTTTATTGATCCATATCATCTCCTTCTGCAGTTGATTTCATCTTTCGAAAAACTTTTCAAAACAATTCACTAGAATAATATTTCTTTTCTATAGTTTTCTATGTATATGTATATAAAAACAGTTAGAAAACTCAACAAGGATAATTTTGTTTTGCAGTTTCTCTCATTTCTGTATATAGCACATTCTGGTGTAGCATATCAAAATTATATCACGTTTCTATATACCATAATATTTATGTAGGAATGAAAGGATGTCAAAAAAATGTTGATAAAAAAAAATGTTAAGTTCTTTTCAGCTTTGTCTATAGTTTCCTCTTCAGACAGAATGGGAAAACATAATAATTGAATCATGATAATAATGTTATGCAGCAATATAGGCTCATGCTAGTGGCAACATTTTGAAAATATTATATACATTTAGTTATAATTGCAGAACATATAGTTTAGTTTTGAAAATTTTCACATATTTTATTGATAAATCATTTATTTTATGTAAATATGAATCCTTTTTTTTATATATATTTACCATTATTAGTTATACCAAAAATATAACTTTAATAATTTATACATTTCAGTGATCCTTCTAGTATATCGATCATAGAATATTCTTTATCTAGCATTGTTGGGTGAAAATATTTGTAAACTTTATATAATAATTAAAGTAAATTGTTTCATTCTTAAAACATAGTATTTTCCTATATTAATTGAACAATGAAAATAAAAGTTTATTCTTGCCATATGACAACTTTAATTAATTATAATTATTATTATATACATAAATACTTATAAAAGATTATCTGAAATTCAAGTTTATTAATTAAAAAATATGTAAATAAATTTTAAACAAAAAGGTATTGACATTTTATCAGGAATGAAATCATATTTCAATCTTGAATAGAATTTAATTAGAATGGTGAAAATAATAGAAAACTTATAAAGTATATAGTGTCACATCAGATAAAAATACTTATAAAAACCCAAAAGTTTATAAAATAAATTTATATTTGAAATTAATTAAATCTTTGTTTATTAGTTTATAAAATAATTTAATTAATTCATAAATTCTATAAATAATTATTATTAAATTTATTTACAAATATTTTTTATTACATAATAAATGAGAGCCAAGGATTATTTTAAAACTATATAAATCAGTCCACAAATTTCATAATATTTCCCCAACACACTATATTATCTACGTCCAATATTGGTTTAGCTAATAAAATTTTATGTAGATAAATTATATTTTCAGGAATAAAAATTTCCAACATTTTTTAACAAAATTTTTTTATCCAATTTATTTAAAAAGGACTTAACTGAAAATCTAGCTACTACATAAATGAATTTTTCTAAATATAATATAAATAAAAATAGATTTTTCTCTGAATTTATTTTAGTTTCCATTTATTTTTTATTAGATTCTTTCAGATTTTATGAGAATATAAAGAAATGTTTTTCATTTTTTCTTTATAAAATATTTTACTAAATTTATAGAATTTAAAACATTTAGTTGCTTTTGCTTGTTGTGTTATATAATATTTTTGCAATGTAGCTTTTATAGCAACAATATATTTTCTTCAAATATTTTTTATGTTAATAGCATAATTTTTATTTTTTTATCTATTACATAAATGCATATTTGAATAATTTCTTTTTGTACTCTAAACATTTTAAACATTAAAATTCATTACTGGAAATATGAAATTTTCTTTTATATTCGTATAACAAAATGTAAATATTCATTAATGTTACAGCTGGTGGTATTACTGTCAGTTATTTCAATATTTCTTAAAATTATTTATGGTATGGTATGCTTTTGGTTTATAAATTTGAAATATTATAACATAAAATAAATAAATTATTTTTTTACAATTTTTGTGCCTATTATTTTTTATACTCAAAACATGAAAATTTCATTTATATTTCTTAGAAAATTTGGATATAAAAATGAGGTTAAAATACAAACGATTATTATTTTTACGTGATTGATTCTTTTTATATTCATAATTTCGATTAGAAATTAATATGGGAAAGAAGATGATATCGTTGTCCTTTATATACAAATAATGTGTTATTTTGAATTCCTAACACATGAAACAACATTTAGAATCAATGTTAATTCTAGTCGATATTGAATTTAGTAAAATTATACCACTTCTATAAATGTTTCTCAATAAGTTTGAAGTTTCAGCTGTCTATATTAAGTTAGACACGAATATTGAAAGAAAATGTTGAACTTGTAGTCTAAGAACTTGGATACAAAACAGTATTTAATATCGTCATTTATCAACCTGTAATTTAGGTTTTATCTACATAAATTACGTCAATATTTCATTACATGGAAATTTATTTAAAAGTTTTCTGCTTGGCAAAAATTAAAAAAAAAAATATATTCAAAATTTAGAAGTTTTATCATTTGCTGACCTTAACTTAAATTTGTAGTCAAAAAATAAAGTTTAACTAAACAAAAATATTGCAAAATATGAAATTTCCTTTAAGGAAAAATATAAATTTCATTACCTTCTATTTTTTTCTGATTGTTTTTGTAACAGCAATAAATTATTTTTGATGTCTTATATATTATAGACATTAAGTAAAGGGTAACATATTTTAATAATTACAATGAAATTATGGTAAACATAATTTTCTCAATTAAATATTAATTTGACTATATACATAAAAGATTTTGGGTTTCTGAATATTTATAGTTATGTCAAATTTCATTTTGATTATTTTATAGATTAACCATTTATTATTATGATTACTTAACAATATATTAAACAAATAATCATAAAAAAAATCAATTTCAGATATAATATAAAAATTCATCTGCCAGTTTTTATGATGTTGATTTTTAATAGATATAAAAATAATAATAAAATTTCTCACGTATAGAAATCAACAATAAAAATTATACCGAAATTACAATCATTACAGAAATATGTTTTATGTAATACGGATGAAGACAATATCACATTTTGTTTCGTCGCTTTTTGAAATACCGGATTCAAAATAAAAGCTTCTTATCATATAAAAAAGACATTTAATGCAGTTAATTTTCATTTTGGATTTATGCACGTTTTTTCTTTTATTATTTTCAATTCCTACACCATAAAAGTTTATTATTAGAATATTAATTATACATATATAAAATCATTCTACTAATCAATTTTGGATGAAATATTCAAATTCTCATAAAACATATTTTGGTTTTCATAAAATGCAATTTGTAAACGTTTTGTGAGTTAATTTTGAAAATAAATATGCGCAGGCATTGCCTAAAAGCATTTAAATTTTAAAATTTATTTTTGAAAAATTATACCATTAAAATGTAACCAAAAATTTAATACATAATTTTAACCACAAAAATTAAATTTTCTATGGTCATATAAAATCTTAAAACTGAAATTCATTAAATCGAAAATTAGTCCTTTCCAAATACAAATACACGCACCACACACAAAATTACACGAGACACAAAAAATAAATCTATTTTACCTGATGTAACACATCACATAAAACAATTTTTATTTCCAATTTTCCCTTCAATGATCAAATTATAATAAACAGAGAAAAAAAAGGGTCACAAAGATAAATCGGAAAAATCTTTTATACAATAAAAAAAAAAATGAAAAAAAGTAGTCATGTTTTAAAAGGATATTTAATTTTGCTTCATTTTTTTTTTTTGCTTTCCAAAAATTTCCTCACACAAAGTTTAACTTATAAAAGGTAACAACAACAAAACAAGACCAAAAACCTTACCAGCATATAAAATATACACACTATAATATTATGTAGGAATTTATAAGGATTTAATGCCTAGTTGCGTGCCATGCTTGAAAATTGGTGAATTTGATTTTATCTCAATAAAAATGTTGTTGTTTTTTTTTTGTTGGTTGTTGTTGGTAAGGATTCGTATAAGTATTTTCATTTCAGATTATGTGGTGGATCCTTTTGGTTCTCGTTATATACAATAAGAGTAATAATAATAATAATCATCAATGTAAATTTTTATTTTATTTAGTGGGGTTTGTTAACAAAAAAAAAAAACAAAAAGACTTTTTCCCTTATTCTTTTGTATATAACATAGAAAAACTAAGAAAATGGGGGTAAGTTTTGTTAATGTTGGTGTGGTGAAAAACCGCGGTTAAGTATTTTACATTTTTTTTCTTCGAAAAAGTCTGGTAAATAAGTTTATGAGTTTGTTTTTGTATAATGTTTTATTATTATTTTTTATATAAATATTATTATTATTTTTATGTTTGAATGGATAAAGTTTTGTCTTGTTTACTTAGGTATGAAATTAGGTTGTTGGTTGGTTTTTTTTTTGGGTATATGGTAACATAATATTTGAGAGAGAGTTCCCTGGTACATTTCTTCTTTGTGCAAGGATTCTTAAAAACATTGATAACAAAATATGGTTATGTTTTTCAATTCAAAAATAATGATTTTATGATAAAGTTTGATTACTTTTTTTTTTTTTTTGAGGTTTTGTAGTCTTCTGGGTTTGTTATTGTGTATACATAAAAAAAAAATTATTTTAATTATAATTTTTCTTTTGATGAAATTTTTGTATATTTTATTTTATAAATAAAAAGGAAATAAATTTAAAATTGGGTTTTGTAGAGATGAAAATTATGAAAATTATGCTTACGTAAATATTACTGTCAAATTTTAGTTTAGTTAATGGAAATTGAACTTCATAAATTTCATTTATAGTTAAATTTGTCTTTTCTCGACATTTTTATGTAATTATTAATTCAAAATATGCGGGAAATTTCACTTGGAAAGCTTTACATATATTTGAAAATATCTATTAAAACTTTTCCCCATTAGCTAAAATTATTTTTTTAAATTCTAATTTCCTCTATTTAATTTAATATTTAATGAAGTATATTAATTTGCATAAATTGTCTAAAAACTTTTATATATTTTCCGTATTTTGTCAGTGTATGCAAGATATAAAATCTTTTACATAGTGTTCTCTGCTAAATTTGAAAATTTCTTTATCAAACTATACAAAAAAATATGTCATTGGCGGCTTTTGGGAATAATTTTTCTATGTATAGTTCGTTAAATTATGCACTTTATGTGTATACATTCTAAAAAAAAAAATACATTTATGTAAATTATGAAAAGAATAAAATTCACAAAAAATATGCATAAGCATGAATATTATTTATAAAGGTCATTTTCTATGGGAATAAAAATCCTAAAAAGTTTATTTTTAATTGAAGTTCTTCTTAATTGCTTTGGGTATAAATTTCTATAGTTTTCAGCAGTTGATCGGGTCAGAGTACAATTTCAAATTATATTAAGTGTAAAATGAATTAGTTTTTTGGTATTTCTATTCCTTTAGCATCAGGAAAATTATACCCAAACCATATTATAATTTAAATTAATCTAAAATTTGATTAATCCTTAAAACTTTATGGTTACTATATGCTACATCAAAATTAAAGAATTACAAAAATTTATAATTTTTTTCATAAATTTAATGAAATAACATAAAAATAAATAAAATATAAGAGGTGGTAAATAAATTTGTATAAATTTGTATTACCATTTTTAAATTTTTTTAAATATTTTCATAAAAAGATTTGACTTTTAAAGAACCTTTCAAGCGAATTTAATAAGGTCAATTCACCTTCAAAGTTAATACCCAAGAAGAATACCGAATAATAATAATAATAATAAAAATATAAAAAGCAAATACGACAAAGTATTAAAGGTGGAAACACCTGGTTAGCTCTCCATCTTTCTTTCTTTTTTTTTATTTACTATATGAAAAATATTTTTATGTGGGCATGAAAATATTACAAAAATATATTTTCAAATTGATTTTAATGGACCATATTTTTTTTTTTTTTAAATGAATATATGAAATATTATTAGGTTATCAAAAACATAAGAAAAAAAAAATTGTAGGTAAATTTTTGTTTTTATGTTTATTGAGTATTTTAAGAATTTGTTACAATATCATAAATATGTAAAATGTTTTTTTTTTTTAAATTGTGATAACAGGGTCAGATATTTTGCATTCTAAATAATATACGAAAAAGGTCCTCGAGCTTCTTAAATTTAAATTATTTTTAATGGTATAACTTTAGATTTATATCCATATCATAATTTAGGATTTTATCAAATCTCAACATAGATATTCAATCCTAAATAACTAACAGAAAGTTATCCTCTTCGTAATTTAGAAAAATGTAAATTCATTTTAATATTTAAATTCTTTTTTGAAAATTACATTACCGACAGTCAATTTTTTTGAAAAGGTTAACCGCATGCCATTTTTTTGGCGTAAAATATGTTCATTCTCCAAATATATAGGTGAAATTTTATGTCTATGGACGGGGAATTTTATTTATTAAAAAACTATGCAAACAGAATTGAAATGTAAAAATGTATTAATTTGCCCAAGTTATAGCAAAAAAAAACTAGAATAAATTTTGTTTTTATTTTCACAAGGACTCATTTTTCATGTTGCTTAAAAATATAGTAATCTTTGTCCGATATTTATGTCCTATATACGAAATTATAGATTGAAGTCTCTATTTTCAGAATCTATTTGAGTTTTTATTGAATCTTAAAAATTGAGTTAATTAGAACATCTTAGAAGGTGGCTCACTAATTGCAGACTTTTTTTTCAAGTTTGCTAAAAAATAATTCATTGAATTTAAATAAAATCTCTTTTTTTTTCTAATAAAATAAAATTAAATAAGGAAGATTCGAATACTCAAATCCTGACCAACTTTTAAATTTTCATTTACCAATTTTTATTATTATCAAAATTTTTTGAATTTCTTGAAAATCATTTTAAATATTTTATTAGTTTTTCATCGGAAATTTTCCATTCACATATCTGAATTTCTGAATTCTTGTATAATATTTTTTTTTTGTTAAATGTAAAAATATTCAAAAATTCTATTTTAAAAGATGGGAAAATTTCAATAGACTATTTTTTTACCTTTCAATATTTTCAATTTCTATCTTTAAAAAGTTACTGAAAATTTTCTTATTGAAAAAAAAAAAAAAACTTTGATTAATTTGGTATGACATTTATGTCTGTTAGATGTCGTATAACTTTTATATACTACTATATGTATATAATTTACCTAAGTTATTTTATTTTCAAGAATTATATTATTATGGCAAAACTGACCAAAAAAAAAAAAAAAATTTATATCAAAAGAAAATTTTCCTTAAATAAAATTGAAAAAATATTAAGAAGGATATATCACCACCATATCTAATACATATATGTGATATAAAAGCTTTTACACACAAAAACACAAAACAGAAAAAAAAACGTTTTAATACTTAAACCATAGAAAGGTCAATCGAAAATTGGTCATAATCTGTTACAAGGTTTATTGATTTTATATTATCAAGAATTATAAATATAGAAGATTACTCTAATATAGGACGAAATGAAATATTTCAAGTATGTCTCATCACGTTAACATAATATTTCCCAGAAGTAATTAACCTATTCAGTAACAATTATAGAATTTATAGAAATATTTAAGGAAAAAATCTAGAAATTATTATTATGTATAGTTGTGTAGTTCATGGTTAATGCCAATTTGTTGTTGTATTAATTAATTATCATTAAGAAAATTATCAATAATTCTTTTTTATGTTATAAAATTTTATTGCATAGTTTAGAAAGTTTATAATTCGATGAATTAATTATTATTTTATTATTATTTCTATTTTATGATTATAATACATACTCGTATTATATTATTAGTGTATTGAAAATGTTTTTGAATATTCGCGTGATGACAGGATGGGATAATTTTATTTTATATTCCAATATATTTTTCTGAAAAATATAAATTCTGAAAAACGTCTTCGAGGTTTTTAAATCAAAATCATTTCTAATGATACTTTATATACCATAACAATCTTATCTACCAACACAAAAAAAAGTATATTAATTTATGAAACCCTGTTTTACAAATATTAAGGATTGTTGTAAAAAATTACGCGCCTACAATATAACGAGCCTAAAATTATAATTGAATGAAATGTAAAGAGGCCATGTGGTCAATCTGATATCAAAAATAATGAAAATAAAACCAAAAACCTTTTTAAATACAATATAAAAAATTATGGTGATATTTTTTTCTTATTATTTAGAGAGGCTAAACAATCTGGTGATATTTATGATAATTTGTATAATTGCTAAACAAAAAATTGCTATATAAAATGGTGACCAAATTACTGAGCGCAAAAAAAAAGGATACAAATATAACCTTATAATTAGCTTAACTCAAACCCCTTTTTTTTTTGGTTTAATTAATTATTATTTTTCATT
Source organism: Empis stercorea (assembly GCA_949752835.1). NCBI lineage: Eukaryota > Metazoa > Arthropoda > Insecta > Diptera > Empididae > Empis > Empis stercorea. Next base: position 1,306,617 of record OX457086.1, read on the forward strand.
GCAATAAATATTAATAATTTTTAATATGAGTAATTAAATTTCCCTGCCACAAATTAGTGATTTAGAAAATATAAATTTAAATGAGTCTTTTTGGGGGTGAGAAATTATGAAAATTGGAAAAGTGGAAAAACATGTTAAAAATATTTTAATTTGTAAATTGTATATGATAAGTATTAGTTTCATTTTAATCTTAAGTTTTTAAAACTTACTTGAAAATAACTAAAATTATGATTTAAATAAAATTAGAAATTTGCATTTATTTTTTATATAATTCGAATAGAAACATAAAATCAAAAAAATTATGAAATTGTAAGTTAAAAGAATTTTTCAATTTATATATTTTTTTTTGGAAATCATTGATGCAGAATCAAAGTTTTTTTTTTTTTCAAATTATCCTATCAATAAATTATTTACTCAAATATAAAAGTTATGCAAATTTATTTTTTTATGCTTTATGGAAATTTTATTAAACAAAATATAAAAATTATATTCAAATTTTTTATTTATCTTTTATTGATATTATGCTTTTTAACTTCAATTTTTACGCTATATTAAAAGTAATTTTATATTTTGTTTTTAAATTTTTTGATCCTTGATTTGACCAGCAAGAGAAAATTATTTAATGGTGTAAGTCAAATTCCTATTAAACGAACTAAAAATGTGTGTAAAAAGAATAAATTTATTATTTTGTTGTGGATGAGTGATTGATTATGTATAACTATGGTGAAGCTCAATTTTCAGTCAATTAATAATTTCTCATCTTCAGAGAAATTTATGGTTCGGCGGAAAGCATAGAAAATTATTAGGTCCAATAAAAAGCCATTGGAACATCTCTGGAACTCTACAATTTGAATTAAAGAGAAAAATCTATAAGTTCATCAATTCAGGACATTAAATTATCTATCATTAAAATAGTTTAACTTTAAGCTGATAGTTTTTTTTTTCATAAACTGTCAATATTTTGATTGAGAAATAAATGAGATTTTCTGATGAAATAAATATATTTTCTTTTGGACATTACACATAAATGACAGGTTTAACTCTTAACATATCATATTGGATTTATGTTCCTTCTTCATAATAAAATATACATGATTTTTTTCTATATTATATTATATAAATTATTTATAGTTTTCAATATAAAAATTTGGTATACAAACAAGTATTTTTTTTTCTATTATTTATTTTCAGAAGAATAAACACGATCTGGTAAACCTCTGATATAATATTGATCTATAAAAGGTATGAAATATTTTCTTACTATATTTTATATTTTTATCTTAACAAAATATTTGTTATGTCAAAACTTCAACAAAAACAAAAATTTCAAATTCATTGACGTCGTTTATTGATTTTCAAATATTTTTTTAGTTTTCCGTAAAAAAAAATCAACTTTTCCATACATAATTCTCTTCAACAAAATTAGTTTCTCTGATGTAATAGAAAAGAAAATAATATTCTATCAACAACTAAATTTTCGATATTATACTAAATGGCGTTTATTTGTTTACAAAAAAATTATATAGAAAATTTTTGAATCTTCAAAATTGTTTGAAATCATTTTTATAAAACTTTGTCCTTAAGGATATTTTATGTACATGTATTATTTCTTTTAAATAATACAATAAAAACGTTAATTTTTTTTTCGTCCTTCGAATAATATTTTTAATTCTTGTTAGTCCTTAGCAATTTCATAAAGCGAGAGATTGTATTTTATTTATCTAATAATATATTTGAAATTTCTTACACTCGTAAATTACAAAAAAATTTCAAGGAATATTTTTCTGTTAAAAAACATTTCCAAAAATGTAAACATCTATGGATAAAATAATGGACAAAATTATTTATAATTTTCATTGTAGTGTAGTTATCTGAAGGACATTGTTTGTAAGGATTTTCTGAAGGATATTTTATTATTAAATTTCATAATTATGGTTAAGAAGTTATTATGTTGTTAAATTTACGACAATCAAAAATATGTTTTATTATTAAAAATCCTAGACGGCAATGATTCTGCTTACAACAAAAATGAATCAGGAAGAACTATATTGACATACAAAAATAGTTACTCATCCCGACATTCCCTAGGCTCCTTAATTGTTTTTTTCCTATAAATTTTAGAACATTGATTCAAACTGGTCCGGGTGAGTTTATTACGACTCGATTTTCGACTGATTCTGATATTACGACTGATATTTATAAAACTCTATTGAAAAACATTAGTAATTACAAGTATTTAGAACTAAATTTAATGAAACTTTAACTATAATCATTTACGGATTAAACTATAAACATTATATATATAAAAATGTCATTACAATTTCCATAAAACTTAACAAATTACTATAAATTTTTAAAGAAAATAAATTATATTATGAAAAATTTATAATTGACTACTCTTAAGACTTAGAAGTAAAATAATCAAATTGCAAGATCTCTTTTTCTTTTCTTAATTTAAAGTTTAAAACTTATTTTTTAATATAAAAGTTTTCCTTCTTAACAACTATATATCTATCTATCTATAAAAGATAACTTTATAATTTGTTGATCCTAAAAAAACCCCGAAAATCAAATTAACCCATAATCATAATGAAGAAAAAAAAATCTTAATTTCTTCTGACAATTTTCATAGATGAATTTATAATGATGTAAAAAGTATATACATAAATAGTCCTTTTTTTATATATATAATATTTATTTTGCCTAAGAATAAATATTTAACTAAAAATTTTATATGATAAAATCAAGGATAAAATTTTTATTTAGTTTTATTTTATAGTAAAAATGCTTTTAGTTTATATTCTGTTATGACAAAAAAATATTAAGGATCTTTTGATTACATTTATTTAAAAATTTAATATTTTTTATTTATGAAAATTTAATAAAAAAAAATACAAAAATCCTTATTCGATTACACCTCACTTGTTATTTTTACATTTCTTTCTGTCATTTGAATATTCATAAAAATAAAGAACCTTTTTTTTTGGTTCTGTAGATATAAAGATAAAAGGATCCTCTCTAGGCTCAAACCTTTATAAGAAATGAAATTAAACAAAAAATAATTCTTGATGAGATTTTTCACCATAAGGAAAAGGAATTGAATTTTTTTTATTATTTTTTTTTTGGATCTCTCAACAATAACAACAAAAAAATGAAGGATTTAATTATTTTAATAGGAGTACTGAAGCATGAAATAGGTTTACCTAAATATCTTCAATATACGAAATTTATATACTCCTAAATAATTATTAAAAAATCATAAAATTTAAAAGAAAAAAAAAATTAAATATCAATTAGCTCCCTCTATCGTTTTCAGCTAACAATAATAATATTTTATTTCGTATTTATGCAATGATGTGTCCATATATATTTTTTATATTTATAAACTAATCTAATCGAAATCAAAATAATTCCCAACAAAAAAAAATGTAATTTCTCTTTTTCATAATATTTTCATCGTATTTTCCAATAATATAATTAACATTTTTTTCCTTTTTCGAATAATTTAACATTATATAAATATAGTAGATATTCTATTCGATATCCGTTTCCAAGATAAATTTAATTAATCCAATATTTATTTCGTTTTCTGTATTTATACCATCAATATAAATTTATATTCCAATTTTCTATATTTTCTTTATACTAACACATATTAATATAATTTAATGTTTATTTGTACTACTTTTGGGTGGTTTTTATGGGGTTTTCCGTATAGGAGGAAAAATTCTCTTTTACAAGTATTAAATATTTTAGTTTACGATTAATTATAATCCGGATGCATAACTCATTAATTCCTTATTTAAATACTAGGCATTATATCAGCCCATCTATACTGATATATTATCATTTTTTTTTTTGGTTAACATTTAATCTTCTTTGCCATTTGGATTGTTAATGTTTTATTCCGGTGTAATTTTATCTCGCAATCATTCAAAATGTCTTCCTCTTCTATATTATGTGTAATTCCTGTCGCGTTTCTATATATAATAATATTTATATGAAATGAAACATAATATTTGTTTACACTGTTTAGAAGTGACTCTGAATAATGAATAGTATAATTTTACATTACATGTTTATAGTGGAATACTCTTTCTGTCTAATATTTACTTTTTCTGGGGTATAAAATTTTCTCAATTTTCTTTTATTATGTAATACATCTTATGTTTATAATTATAAACATTATACATATATCCTTTTTACATTCATGAGATATTTAGGTGTGCATTTAATCGTAATGATATATAATTAGAAAATGGAATTAAAGGAAGAAATTGATAATAAGCAAAATGATAGGATATTTTATTCTCATTAAATATTCAAAATAGAAATTATATTATAGTATTTTGTTGAAGATTCTTAATCAATATATCAATTTGATTATCAGCATTTAAACATATTATTGAGGCATTTTATATTCATCAACTAAACTGATTCTCAGCTAAAGAATTAAATACTATATTTATATAATATAAATTATTTACAAATAATTAAAATATAGGAAAACGTTGACATTTACTATATCCTGAATTATTTTTGTGCCATCGTAACTAAAACCGTTTAATTAAATCGTACTAAAAAACCAAAAATTTTGAAAATTTAATTTAAAAAAATAATAATTTTAATAAAATAAATTTATTTTCCTAAAATTTATTTATTTCCCTTATCAACAGATTAGAATTCTTTTAACATTTAATTAACAACCTGAATGGTAAAAAGGTAATAAACACTAACACAATTATTTAAAAGGTGTCAAATTCCCTTGAAATTGTTTTAAAAAAAATAAAACACCTAAAATTTATTTTAAATATTTTCTTTTCGATTTCATGATGAAAGATTTATTCATTTAAAAAGGATTATTATAAAAAGAATTTCAATTATCCTTTATTAATTTATTCATAACGAAAAACCATCATATTTTCTCTTCGTTTTTCTTTTTTTCATTTTCGTTAATAATTTTAATTGTTTTTAAATCCACGAACCACACACAAAAATGAAATGAAAAACAATCATTGATATATTTTAATTATATTATTCTGTTTGGAAATGTTAATTTTGTGATGCAATCATTGTATAAGCATTCGCGTAAGTCAAAAAATAATGAATCAAAAATAGAACACTTATTATAATTAAATTTGTTTTATTAAATATTTAATTAATTTTTAACTTTTTTCGGAAATATCAAATAAATAATTATGAAAATTTAACATTTAAATTTGTTAATTTGAAAGATATTATTATTATTGGTTTTGTAAGATCGGGGTAGCAATTATATAATGAAATTGAATGAAATATGTCGAGTATCCTTGTGTATAATCACAACAAAATCATGTAAAACTATTTTGTACAATGTTATATGCAATTTTTACCCAAATATTCTAGCAAAGGATTATTTCATATTAACGAAATTTTTATTATTATTGAATATTTCTGTTGGCTTTACAAGAATGTTTTTTTGTTATGTTATTCTTTTATAATAAAATTCGATATTTCTGTAAAGAAAACAAAAATTCATATTGAATAATAATAAAATTTAATTTATGCTCAAAAAAACACCATCTACATTCTACAATTTTGTTCAATGTGTGGTAAAATTTTTGAATAATAATACATCGATGTACACAAATTTTGTTGCAATATAATAAAGTTTGTTATATTAAATTTTGGTTTTTTTGATAAGATGAAAGGTAAAAACTATTCAGAAAACAAAATTACAAAAGAAAATTATATGATTATAACAAAAATTGATTAAATTTTGTTGTATAAATTAGTTTATATTGAAGTTTGTGGTCATAAACAAATATTGGTGTCATGGTCTACCATTATTGATCTATGACATATACTGACAGCATTGATATTGGTATAGTATAGTTTATTATTTACTATCTTCGTCTCATAGTCAATCCAATACAGATGGTTTTCTGAATATTTGTAATCAACAAATTTTACTTATTCGAATTTAGTAACCTTAGTTAAGTGAAGAAACTATGTATTAATTTTAATAATCACCACAAATGCACATCCAACACAATCAAAATATCTCATATTGTCCTATGGTTGGTTAATTAATTTTGAAAGAATTTGACTTTAGTAACTATTTGAAAATATGAAATTATCAACTCATTTATCAATTCTGAAAATTTATAGATTGAAAATTATTATAGTATAAAAAATATTTAATATTTCTCAGAATGTCAAAATTAAGGACAAATAACAAAAAAAAAATTGTCAATAATTGATAAGGTTTTATGAAGCTTTTAAGAATTTTTTCTGGAATATTTGACAGTAAGTAACAATGTTGAAAAATGATATATACAAAATTGTTCAAAAAAATTTTTCTACATAAAAGTTTTGCACTCACAAAAATTGTTTTAGAAAGTTGTTCATCAAATAAATTACATATAAATATGAAATAAATGAGTTCCTTTTATAAAATTATAAATTTTAATATACAATTTATTTCCTTTTTAAAATATTTTTTGTATACATTTGAATTTTAATTATTTTTTAACTAACACTTTTTTGTACATATTATACACATATTTATTTCAATTAAAATGAATTTATATATGTAGAATAAAAATGAGATTGTAAGTAGATCATAATTAAATTCAATTATAACAAAAATATAATTTATACAATTTTTTTTATCTCTCTTTTAAGTAGGAAAAAAAAATAATATTTGATATTCTTACATTCAGTATAATATGTAGAAACAGTAGAAACATCTTGATAACATAAAATGAAATGAAATTTTCTTCTTTGGGTATAGAAAGTTTATTTAAAAATTTTTTCTTCTTATTAAATATCATTAATTAGACATTTTATTTTTTGGGGGAGATTTTTGTTTGTGTTATTATAAAATTAAAAGAAAATTTTAAAAGAAAAATATAAAATTTTTGGTAATAAATTTATAAAAGTATAAATCAAATTTTCAAAATTTCTTTTTTTTTTCTTGTAAATCAAAAATGTTTAATATAGAAGCAAATTATAGAAATGGAAAAAAATCAAATTTCTCAAATTATTAAAAGTTGAAAAATATTTTCAAATTTATTTATTTAAAGTTTAATTTAATATTCCAAAAGTTTTTTGGGTACCTAAATAAACAAATGTATTTAAAAAATCAATTGCCTTGTAAATTTAGATAAAATTAAATATATAAATAAAAATTTCAAATAATAATAAGAAGAATTTAATCATAGGATTGACATATTTTATCAATTCTTTAACTCTCTGATATCATACCAATGTTTATGATAATGTCATGACCTTGTTTGTTTTTTCTGTACCCAGTTGGGTGTATAGTGACATAGAGTAAACAATTATGGTGCCTCTCACAGTTACGATAATTAGTTAGACAATTTTTTTTTTAAATATTTAAATAAATAATAAAATTAATTTAGAAATGAAATAATTTTATAAATATTAAATTGAAAATATTATTTCTTCGTTAATCTGGACAACAATTCGTAAATAACTTTTTTCTAAGGACTTGATTTTAATCATAATTAATTTTCGGAAATAAAATCATGGAAAATATATTAATTAATCTGATAAATTTATGCATTGAAGACTAACTATAGCGATGATGCCTAACTTTAAACATTGTGCACATTTCGATTTTAAGGATAATGCTAAATAAAGATTATTTTAATTATATATAAATATATAATGACATTACAATTATAAATAATACTACAACTACTGTTTCTAATTTACGAACAATTAAATGACTTTTACACAACCTGGATAAAAAGTATATTCAGTCGTCAAACAAAAGAAAATTCCATTAAACTTTTATAATTCCTCTAAAAAAAGTACAAGTTTTGGTTTTCTATTTAAAAACAATTTAAACAAACTATGAAACATATTTTTACTCTTAACTTTACCATACACTCTAAACGCTTACATACTACTATGTATAATTATTTCATTTTAATTATATGAGTAATTTAATTATTTTCATTCAGTTTAGTTAATTAAAACTATTTTTCCTCTCTGTAGTCGGTTTACAATATAAAAAAAATATAATTTATGTATTTTATTTAGAATAAAACTTTTTGAAGTAGAAATTTAATTTATAAATAAAAAGGTGGAAAATATAAAATGTGGTTTGAAATTTGATTAGAATATTTTTATGACAATAAAAACACACAAAAAATTGTTTAACTTATTTTGATTTCGTGTGGAGGAATAAACATAAATTATTGTAAAACCTAAAATGTCATATTAATTTCAAATAATTTTCAAATATCGAATTGAGATAATCGTATTTTATTTATATCACTATGATAAATGTCAATCATTATTTTCAAAATTACATACAATTGTTCTTGATGTTATCCAGACTGGATTTGAAATGTTCTTATGTTCAAATGGTTTTTTGGTTATGTTAAATCGATCCATCGGGATATAAAGTTTTACATAATTTTCTTTACATTCATTCTGGAATTTATATAAATAAGTTGGAAAGAATTGTAAAGATTTCTATATTTAAAATACTATACAGGATTATATAGAATATGTGAGATGTGAAGTACGGATTCAATTCAACACAAACAAAAAGTAAAATGTATAAATTTATAAAATAATAAATTAATAATGTTTAAAAAAATTCTTAAATGCTTTGTGAAAAATTAAGAGTAAAAAAAGAAATTGATTACAAATCAATTTGATTTCATAAATAAAAAAATTCGGAAAATAAATTAAAACGAATGAAGAAAATTTATCTATATTTTAATTACACTAATGGTTTAATTTTTCATTGAAATGTATATGAACAATTTTTCCTCTTAAATTTCTATAAAAATTCTTGTTAAATGTAATAAATCTGATTTGTTGTATGTTCTCTGTCTTGTATATTTATTTATATATAATTCCCAATTGTGAAATTGAAAATTCAGTAATTTTCCTTAATTTTTTTTTAAAATAAAATAAAATGATATATGCGTTAGATTATTTGCGATAGGAAAATACCAACCAACAAAATATCCCTCAAGAACTTAATTATATTTTTGGTTTTGTCCTTTCTTTATGTATAACATAAAATTAATATATTTCTCATTTATCCTAGAATATTAAAGTTTACTTCTTTAACCAGCTTTAATATAAAAAAAAAATATTAGTAAATATTAAATGTAAATAAAAGGAAAATATTAAACGTTTTTACCTAATAATTTTGCGGACCATCGAGAATAAACCATTATTTAACATTATTACAATAGCGGTGATACAGAAAAAAACCACTTTTTTTATATAAGCACAATAAACGATCCTTAGGGACGAACATCAACAACAACAATCCTGAATTTTTGTATTGTTGTTGTGTGTTTTTTTTTCACCAAAATATTTCTTGTCACATTTGTTTTTTAACAATACTTAATTCGAACCAACATTGAAGCGTATATCCGTGTGTGTGCATGTGACTGTATAATATAATATATTTATATATATATCCTCAATATTGAAGGACATTTAAATCCTCATATATAGTTTAATATGTTCTTTTCTCTATTTCATTGGCGATGACGCAAGTTTCTGTATGTACTCGTACATATTTTGTTTTTATTGTGTAATAAGAGATTTTTTCTCATGTCCTTGTTAAGGATAATATAAAAAATATGTCACTACTTTATACTATAAACTATTTTCTAACTATACACTATATTATAATTGTCAAAGTTGTATATTACAAACAGTTTCCGGAACGAAATTAAAAAACCATATTTGCAATCCTTTACGGTTACGAAAAACAAAAACGGTTACGAAAAAAATATTCCCTGGTTATGAAATTATGTTTTTGAAACAAGGATAATAACAAAAAGGGTATTATAATGTATTAAATTTTATGTTTACAAACGAATTTTCTAAAGAATAAATTTATCAAAAAATATGAAAGTTTAAAAGTCCTACTAAATCTTAAAAACTTTGTAGCGAGTAATGAAATAAAATGTATTATAAATCATAGCAAAGCTTTTTAATGTTGCGTTAATAACTTAATGCGTGTGTAACATTTAAGTTTTAACATAAAAACATAGGGTGCATACTTATAATATTGACGACAATAGCTTTATTGGTGTATACCAAGGATGTGGTGCATGATTTTCTGGGGTTTGGCTCAAAGCTTATCCAGTCGAATCCATTTTCTTCACTAATTGCAATTCACTGTTGATGTTACTCTAAATTTACTTAGTTGTAAAGCAAATCAGGGGTAGTATTGCATAAAGTGTTTTGTGACAATCAAAATTATGTAAGCAATATTTTGTTATGTGATTTGATAGTGTTGATATTTCTGTAAACAAAGCAAATTTTTAGGAATTGAAGAATCGGAAAATTACTGAAAGTATCATTAAAAAATTTATCACTCTTGTTTATTTTTCTTCTTCAACTCTTAGTATATTCACCGAACTTATTCTACTCTCTAAAATTAAATCAAAAAATATGAAATTACTTTAATAAATTGTCCTATACCAACATGTGAACAAATTTATTTTAATGGCTGGCACCAGAACATTACCACATAAAAAAAATTCTATTTAAATAAATAATTTTTATATTTTGTAAAAATTTTCGAAATCATTTTGTGAAATTGTCACGAAAAATGGGAAAGAAAATGAAAAAAAGAAAAACTTAATTGTCTGGTTTTATTATATCTAACTTCGTTTTGGTAGAAAGTATAAAAATGAAAATGTATATTTTTTTTATTGTAAACGATAATCTTAAATAATTAATGAAAAATCTTGTAATTTTCTTTGTCGAAAAGGATATAAAAATAATATTTTGTTTTTTTTTTTAATGAAATTTTCGTTCGAAATTTTTTATTTTGGTATTTTACTACTGATTTCTTATTCTTTATTTTTCCATTTTTGTGTCACTATGTAGGGCCAGAGGGTGTCATCCTAATCATATACATTTCAATAACATTTTAATCCAAATTTGTACATAAAATTTTTAAAAGGATTTGAATCACACCTTCCTCTGTAGTAGAGAAAATATTGGCAATAGGATTCTAGTATTACACACTAAGCCACCACAGTTAAATCTCAATCTCTTGAATTTTAAATTATTATTGAATTATTTTAAACATTTCGACAATTTACTAAATTCTTTTAGTCATTTATTTAACTAAATAAAAGCATAATATAAAGTAAAAGTTTTGCATATTTGAAAATATGAAATGTAAAAAATTAGAAAAGCTTAATAAAATATTTGCTTTTAATTTTTATTATTATATTAATAAAAAGTTCAAAGAAAATATTTGAAAATCTGATAATAATTTTTTATATATAATATTCATAATTTGTTTTTTGGTAATATCTTTATCAAAAAGGATGTCATGTACAGAAAAAATTATAAATATTATTTGCTTATACGTTTTCATTTGTTTTGAAGGATATTTGTTTTAATTTCTGTAAACAAAGCAAAAAGGTGATGTTTCTGGAAAGGATATATTCATTTGTAAACATAAATTACATCTTGTAATTGTAAATATTATTTGAAAAGATAAAAATAAGAAGAATCATAAAAGACATTTGTGGAACAATTGCAGAAACAAAAATGTAAATGTATTCTCTTTTAATTTAATACTTAAATAACATAGATTATATCCTTTAAGTTAATTTCGATATCAAATCTGGACGATTATTATTAAAACTGTACCTAAAAACAATGATGAACTAATCTAGATTTTAATTCAATTTTTTGAAAAATGTCCAAGATATTTTCAGTAAATTCAAATTTCCCTCCAGGATCATGATTACTACATCTATTATATAGTAATATTATTACATTCAGTATACCGTAGGGCACCCTAATATTATCGTTTAGTGATATTCCCTGAAAATTATTGAATATTTGATAAAAATGAAATTCAAACAAACTTTTCGATTTTCTACAATACACAAGTGTAGCATTTTGTAGCTTCTTTTTTTACTTTATTTTTTTGGGGCCAATTTTCATTCAAATAGATAAAAAAAAAATAAACCCCTGTTTTTTATCATCACATTTTTATTTATATCTTTTTTGTGAAGATCCTTTGAACTTTATCATTTTCTTATTACTAATACGCGTTCACATATAATTCTTCGCCCTTCTGAACATTTTTGTGGAGCGGAAGGACGCAACGATAAATATATTTTATGAAGATTTATGGGACTGAAGTAAGGACAAAAAAAAAGCTTATTTTTTGTTGCTGTTTGTTATCCTTGTAGCAGCTCCACATGGCAAAAGTCTCTTTCTTTCGTTCGAATTGATTCAAATATTCAAGTTTTTTTTTTTTATTATTTATGTTTATTAGAAATGTTTGTAACATAAAGAAAATATTTGTTCAATTTTTTTTTGATGTGTTAAGAAAAGTTTTAAGAATTTTCTTCTTCTTTTCTTTTTTTTGTAGCCAGGAAAACATCATTTTTGTATGTTATGTGAATATCTAATAAGGAAAAAAAATTTATGTATATGAAAAAAAGTACGTAAACATTTTTAGTTTAATACAAAGATACTTTTATGTCGTGACAAGAATTTAGTTAAAAAAAAAAAGAGTTTTTTTTTATGTTCAGGCCGGAATAAGAATTTACATCGTTTTGGCCCAAAAAAAAAGTATTAGTATAGGAAATTAAGAATTTCCATGAAACATTTTTCTGTTGGGAGGATTTCTTGTATATTTACAATAATGTTCAGTAAAATTTGCGGGATGTAATAGTCCACAAAATGTTTTTGAGTTATAGTGACTAACCTTATGACATCGTTGACTCTTCATGCTAGAATCAATGGTACAGTTTCAATGTCCTTTTGGTTTGAAACTGCCTTAACATGGCAATTACACATGGTGTGGACACTGGACAAATGGATTGTAACTAATTAACTATAGTAATCCTTATAATGATGAAATAAATTCCACAATTTGCAAGTTTTATCATTCTTCTACAATTTCCAATTCTTTAAGAATATTTTTCTATTATTTTTGTTGATTTTCCTAATAGTAAATAAACATAGAAAAAATATTGGAATCTTTATTAGGATGTTCATGGGAAAATTTAAAGAGAAAAAAAAACAAATTCCAAACTGTATGATTAGAAATTTCTTATTCAAGTCCTTTTCTCTTTTATTTCTTCTTTTATTTTCTTTATCTTTGTTGTTGTTGGTTTTTTTTTCTTGTAATATTTAACACACACACACACTTACACACAGAGAAGAACTAAAAACTGATTCCCATCAGCACAAAGCTCAAAAAAATAATAATAAAAAAAAAACTGCTATAGGGATAACCAAAAGTGCTTTTGGATAAAAATGCCAATAGGAATCAAAGGATTTAGAATAAAAGGATTTATGGCAATTTCATGACTTGATTTCAAAAAAATCTGTTAAACGAATTAAATTAAACAGACAACAACAAAAACACACACACAAATATGCCAATATATGATTTTGATAAATACGCAAAGATAATGGAATTATATTTTAAATATATCTTATTATTATTGTAAGGATCCTAAAAAGTAACCTTTATTACATGTAATCTGTATTTGAATACGGTCGATTTGTGTTGTCATACGTAGAATTATTAAACATTTGTGAATATTAAACAGAAAATGGATTTTGTATAAATGTAAAATACAATAAACAGAAATAAGGATTACTTTATTAAAGGATTATTAGTTAAGTATTTTAACTTTAAAAATGAACAAAATATGATATACAAAATTTTTATGTATATTTGAGCAGAGCATATCAGGGTTTTTCTCACTAATAACTAACAAAAAATTGTGTTGATCCTTTAAGAGCCAAAATAGTGTTAAATAAGTTTTTTCAAATTTCTATTGTAGCCTTTTAGATATGACCGTTTTCGTAAACACAGTATGATCGCAGTGCTGCAATGTATTAATTCTTTTTCTCGTATTTTGACTATCGAGACAGTCAAAAGTCGACCAATTTAGCTTAACCAATGCTCCTTCTGTCGACTGGTTGCTGGCTCGTTGATTAAACTACCATAAAAACGAATAAAAACATATTGCAGTACTGCGATCATACTGGCGTTTACGAAAACGGCCTATGTTTCTTACTTTGTGCTTGATTTTTTAGTAATTTTGAAAAATATTTTCGATCTACAGAAAACAGAATATCGCGTGTCTAACATTTTATTTAAACTTCAGAAACATTAACTGCTAAATTTTTTTTAGATCCATCTTAACATCATTGATGTATTTGTTTACGAAATTTCAGGGATTTAGTTGCTATGCCCCAGAAATAAAAACCCTCCCTAATTTTTGGAAAAAAAAAATACTTATGATAAAAGTCCTTTTCACTACTTTTTTTTACTATTTTATTATTTCGTATAAATAAAGATTAATTATAATTCGATAAAAAAAATTGTTTTAACTATTTATAATATTAATAAATTAATTACACTCTTATATTTTATGTCATGCTTTTAACCAAAATCAACTTATAAATTATTAATTCTATTATATACTTGTATACATTATGTATGTATGTATAAATAAATTCTTAAAATATTATAATGTCCTTTCTCGTAAAGATAAGGACTAGAAAATAAATATTTATTTATTTATTTATTTTTGGAAAAATAAAAATATATAATAAAATTTATATAAATAATAATTAATTGTGTGTGTATTTTCTCTTTGTGTTGTGAAGATTTGATAAATGGATTAAAACATATTCTGGGAATTTTAATAAAAATATAATTTGTACAAAACCATTTTTATTGTTAACAAAAAAGTAAAGTAAAAAGCCTTTTAAAAAATCTAAATAAAAAATATAGAATAAGGTCGCACAGGAGATGTTTTTACTCCTCTTAAAGTACCATCAGATTTTTATTTTTTTATATTAAATTGAATAAAAAAAAATTCAAGTGTATCTTATGTAGAAATACAAGAAAAAAAAAAAGATGATACAATTTAGATATTTTCTTTTTTTGGTTGTTGTTAAGAATTTATTATACAAATATAAATTTTCATTTTTTTTACTTTAATTTATTTTAAAATAAATTTTTCGTTTTTTTTTTTATGTTATGAAAATATAATTTTTTTTATTGTGAACATGATCCTTGGGGAGACAAATATATAAATTTACTAATACTTTTTTTTTAAGGCTGATGGTTTTTTTTTTTTTCCTTTTAATATTGTTCAAATTTTGATTAATTTTGAATTAGGTTATTGAATTTCCACTTATATATTTGTCTTTAGCATTTTACTTACTTGTGAAAATATATAGTCCTTTTTCTCATTTTTATATGTGTACATACTTTAAAACTGACATAAAATATTTAATTAAAATTAATAAAAAATATCAAATAACTAAAATAAACTTATTTTAATATTAAAAATAAAATTGTGTCTTTTTATGAAATATTTCATTTCATTATAATCCAATACAATTTTTGGTTTAGGCAAATCATAAATTTCAAGTCCAACGATATTAAAAATCATTTCAATTATTATTTGTTATATTCATATTATGGAAAAATTGTTTCTGCCATAATGCCATAGCATTAATTTTGTCAGTAGTAAAAGTTCAAGGAAATATTTTCAATATTTAATTTGATCATTATTAATTATTCAAGTTTCTTTACTATGAAAAACCATAAAATTATCCACTTATTTGTTATAATATATAAAATATTTGACAAGTTTTCTTAAAATTATATAATGTTCATATTTTTGTATGTATTTGTCTAAGCTATTGCAAATATTTCCTACAATATTTCGACTTTGACTACACAATTTTGAATAAACAAAATGAAAATTTAAATATATTTTTCAAAGAGCATAAATTTAACTACATATATATGAATAATTGCTTAATTGAATATTAAATTACTTGAATTCTTAAATAGATATTTTCCTATTTATATATAAAATAATTATAATCTTTTATAATTTAATTTTTCTCATATGCTCTGTGACTTCTAATAAAAAAAAATTGTCTGCTTTTTCCGATTATGATTTTATTGATGTGCTTTACATTCAATATGTAAAATAAAATCAAAACCAAAACATATTTTTAAATTTCATTTATAAAATTTATTAATAATCAAGAAGAAAAATTACAGTGTGATTTACTGGTTGTCATAGATAAGTGGTGTTAGTAGTTAGGACACATTTTTTCGTTTTAGAAAGTTCCAGTAGGTTAAAATCCAGAAAGAAGAATAAATAACCTTTTATCTCGTTTTCTTTTTATGATTATAAAGTTTTCAAAAAATTCTCATATTTTTCATTTCAAAAAGATGACAAAATTATTTATGTAATATTCATTTAAATTTCTATTACACTCTGTACACAATTTCTATTAAAAAGAATTTCAAATTTATTCTATTTTATTTTATCACATTATCATGTACTTATAATTTATTTTTTCCTATTTCAATTTCAAATCAGATTTTCCTGTAATTTCTATAAGGACTAGATTTTTTTAACATATGATCATAGATACATCGATTACCTTATAGATTTCGTATATATACATATATATAAAAAAAAACATTATATACACCTGGAAAATAATGAAAAAGAAAAATTGAATTTTCTTCTATGGGGAACATAGAATAAGTACGAGCTAAAATTTCTGATGAAATGAAAATTCAATTTATATCTTTATTCAGATTGAAATCATAAAAAAAATGATTATATTATACACATATACGATAGACAATGTTTCATACTTATAAAACGTGTATTCAACATAAAAGGATACAATGAAAATATACTACATATATTGAATCGTTTGGAGCTTGGAGCATTAAAAAAAAATATCAAACAAAATGTTTCTTTTTTGAATACCAGGGAGTATTAATCTGATTACTTATATTAAGTGTGAATTGAATATGTAATATTATCTTTCTACGGTTTCAATTTTCAAATGTACAATTTTTTGTTGTTGTTTAATTGCTTCGAAAACGAAAGTAGTACAAGTCTTCTCTAGCGTATTGAGTTTTATCAAAAAACCTCCGACCATTAAAACAATTGGAATTTTATGTACCTATTTGAAGTTTTTTGTGGTGCCTTTAGTCAGAAATTGTCATAATTCCAGAAATTTAAAAAGCTTTTCCACTACTTAAAACCATAATTCTTTCAATTATAGAAAATTATTAAATGTGTTGAAAAACTTAACATTATAAACGAAATAATTTGTTCATTATTAGCATTGGTAAATTATCGGATTTTAACTAAAAATAATTTTTTTATTAATGAAAAATTCTACAGAAATGATGAAAATATGGAAATAATCCAGATTATATGTACATATACTCTGTTTTGACAAAAATTTAATTCAAAATATGTTTCAGAATTTAGAATTATAAACCATGTAAAAAGGTAATCGCAAATATTTCCAGAATTGATAGTAATTAAATCTCATTAACTCATCGTTAATTCAAAATTTAAATTACAAATATTAATTCATTATTTTCTAACGACATCGATATTAGTCAGTCTATTAATATGCCCACATAATACAACCCGACCCGTACCCGACCACTTAGATATACTAATTTATGAAAGAGGATGTAGTGGTTAGAAGCGACTGGGTATGGATAACGAGTGTCGCATACCTACGTTTGTAAAATTAAAATCTATAATTGTAAAAGTAAATAATTAATAATAATTATTATTTAATTATCTGACATTTTTAAATTATATTTCGAAAATTCCTATACTACCTAAATTGCCTACTTCCTTATACACTTAATTAATGAATGTCTCTTAATTATGCTTTGCATTAACACATATATTCATAAATGTGACTTGTATTACAACATTTTTTATCTAAAACAACGAAAATATAGCATGTATATTATACTTTATGATTTTCATTATCGTTTCTTAACTAATTTTATTATAGCTTTTAATGAATATTTCATTTATGTTTGTAATTTAATATAATTGAATTTTGAAAAAAAAAAAAGAAAAACGAGAAAATTATATTAAAATATTAATGAAATTTTTTATTTGTCTTAAGTCTACGACTGAGATATTAAATTATTTATTAAGTTATCTTTACAAGTTGGTGGGGGGACAATAATTTATGAATTTTACGATATCTTTTTACTTGTAGTATGTCCATTTTTTTTATACTACCAAATAAAAATGACAAAAAAATAATTATTATTATTGAAGAACTTTTTTATACGAAGGAGATTTTTTTAGTAGCCATAAAATTAATTCTAATCGTATCCAATTAATTAAGTTCTTTTTTTTTTAAGTCAAAACATTTAATTCCATTTTTTTTTATAACCTTGTCTTTATTATTATATCCTTTTTTACACACACACACATTATTTATTATATCTCAAATGTAAAATAAAATTTAGAAAACTTAAAATTACTTATTATTATGTAGAGAAGATAAATTTTATGTTTGCACAAATATATAAAAGTCAGTTTAACCATCAGCAACAGCACAAAACTGAAATTTTTGTTATTTGTAGGATCACATCAACAACAGCAAAAAAAAAAAGGAGAGAAAGTATGAAAAATATAGACATATAAACATGATCCTTAAGGTATATTAAAGAAAATATACAAAAAAAAAAGTATTAAGAAGAAGAGAAAGTATAAAGTAAAAATGTCAGTCACCTTTTTTTTTTTTTTTTGGTTAAACTTATGTGAAAGTTTTTCATGTGCGTTAACCATTGGGGAGAATAATTTTTTGTTTTGCGTTTCTTTAAGTAAAAACTTTCATGTACGTGACTCGAAAATTTGATATTAAATAAACTTATTACTAAAAGTTATATTTTTTCTTCTTATGTTTATCTTAAATAAAAATATGTAATGTATATGTAATATGAAAGAGATATATTTATTTAAGAGGAATTCATATCCTACGGGCTTTTTTTTATATATAGTTAATTTTCCTATACGAACTGCCAATGGATTAATAACTCAACGCACACAGTGGCTGCTAAAATAATTTATAGAAATTGATGGACCTGAGAGAATTTCTATAAAATTAATATTACAATTTTTATATACTATGTTACGTATGATATTAAACTTATCGGAATTTTGTCTACAATATTTTAGATGAATTTCTTTGAATTTGAAAAATATTCAAATTTTTTGTTTGATCTTCTTCTTAAGGTCCTTTTTTTCCCATGTGGCTATGATGAGGCATAAAGCGTCACTTAGTGAAATAAGTTTTTTGGACATTTTCACTGATGACTGTTGCAATTTCCTTATAAAGTAAAACGATCTATTAATAAAATTAATAAAAAAAAATATTAAATAATAAATAAATAATTATTTTATTTTATTGAAATTTAATTTTTGATATTTTTTTGTTTTACAGAGGATTCACCGCTCAAAATTTCATTTTAAATAAAAATGGACAAAAATAAATTGATTTCAAATAAAATCTATTTAATATTTCTACTACGAAAGCCTAAAAACAACTTTACTATAATCAGAACATAATTTCTTCATTTCAAAATTAATATAATATTTTTAATAAAAAAAAATTTTAATTATTAAACATGTAAAAAGTAAAAAATTAAATTTAAAAACCAAAAAAAAAAAAAAATTCATTGGCTAAAAAGAAAATAAAAAAATTATTAAAGCTTTTTTTTTTAAACTTTTTTGTTTTGTATTCAAATTAATTAAAAATTAAGTTAATTTTAAACAAAATAAACAAAAATGTCTTATTTAATAAACAAAACTTGAAATATAAAAAAAATAATTAAAACACAAAAGTTAACATTAAAAAAACCTTAATTATAAATAAAATTCATAATTTCATAATATATTTTTTATTATTAAATATTTAACACAAAAATAACAAAACTAAAAAACAACAAATAAATAAATAAATAAATAAAAATAATTAAAAAATTAAATTAAGAAAATATTAAAAAATAAAAACATAAAATTGGTCCATTTATGATGTCAAACAAAAATGAGAGAATATTTTAATATCCTTTCACATTTGACACATTTGAACCGTCAAATTAATTTCGTATATAAATATATTTCGGCACTCAAAAAATTCGACAAAACTTAATAAAAGAAAAGCTTTCTAAAATCTTAAAATTAATTAAAATTAATTAAAATAAAATAAAATATAAATTACGATTAGAAATAATGACGTCCACAAATATTTTGAAATATTTAACAACTTGTATTTGCCTCATGATTAATTTCAATATTGGTATATTCCAAAAGACTTCAAATAATTTAGAAAATCCAACTTTATATAATATTGGTGGCGTATTAAGTAGTCTGGAGAGTGAAGCATTTTTTGGTGAAACGATAGCGGTAAGTATATTCAATAATAATATCAATAATTATAATTAATTATTTATTAAATTTCAATGTTAATTAAGATATTAATTTATAATTTTATTAATATTTGCTATAATTTTGACCTCAATAAAATCAGCTATAAAACAATTTCCATTAAAGTCTGCGTTGTCTTTAAAAACTTTTTCTTAGAATTTCCCCAGCTAAGTAAATGCGAAAAGTTTAGAAAATTCATAATATTTTTTTTGTATAAAACTTTTATTAAATAATTTTTAAAATGAAATTTTATTTCTTATCTTAACAAAAAAATTATCGATTTTCTAAAAAAATTTCATAAATATTTTTATAGAAAAATCTTAAATGATAAATATGGAGCCACCACATTTACTGTGACATCAATAAAATTATGAATAATGTATAATAAAAAGAAAACCAGTTCGTTATAGAAATTGTTGGGTTTACATGAAGTATTTAATTACAATATAAAGCAATGATAAACATTAATGTAGCTTTTTAGTATATCGAAGTTTTCTATATAATAATTTCAAATATACAATGTACAATTATGATCTTAAAAATTATTTAAAATTAAGTTTGTTTTTTTTAGAAACTCTATTAACCCAAAAAATATACATTATATACTTATTTAAATTTATATTAAAAATATGCTTTATGAAATTGCAATATCGACTTTTTCTTTATCCATATTTAAGTTTATTTATAAAAGAATTCGTAATTTTGCTGGGAGTAAACTTTTTTTTTTTTGAAATAATTTTATCTTATGAACATGATAAAAGAAATTGAATCATATATATGTATAAAAAAAAGGAATTTTTGCATATAACATAAATAATGTTGGCAATATGAAAAATTATCATAAACTTTAGTAAGACAGAAAGTAAAGAAAAATATATATTACGAATATTGTTCTACTTAAATCAAGGTTGTAATACAAGTAATGGAAAATATTATACATGGTAATAGAGGTAGAGAAAATTATTTTACCATCGCAATTATTTAGATTTTTTGTAAACAAAATCTATTTTATTATAACAAAAAATTTAAGTTTAAATTTATATAATTTTATCATAAAGATTTTTTAAGATATATAATTTTTTTATTTAAAATATGATAAAGACTTGTAAACATTTGTAATTTTGGTCCTTTATTTTCATCGTTTCAATCCTAACTGATAAATAATAAAAATATGATTTTTCAAATAATTTTAATTCATTATTTTCAAATAAATGAGAAATTAAATATTTTTGATAATTTCAATTATATTTTAAATTTATGAAACATAATAATATTAACTAAAATAAATATATAAATATTTGCTGATCAAAAGATATTTTCAATTAAAAAATAATTTAAGTATTTATATATTTATTAATCCCTTTTGGCAATTTAATGTTTATTTATATATCTTACGAATATATTGTATCATAATCAATATTTTCTCATTTTGTAGATTCTTTTAAATATGTATAATATAATAATACTTTCAATAACTCTATATATCCATATATGTAAATAATTTCGAAATAATGATGATAATATCTATAAAATAATTATATTTAAATAATATATTAAAATTATATCCTTTAGGGATACTTTATTCAATGCAATTTATAAAAAAAAATATCTAAAACATTTACATTTATGATTATAAATTATTTCCTAAATTTTGTTAACTAATTATAAATACATATACATATACAAAATATGTTTAAATTTATTTCATTTGGTCAATTCAAAAATAGAAAATAATGAAAAACAAAATTTATCTGCCAAGTCCACACATTGGTTGAAAATATTTTCTAATTTCGCTATTGTTGATTTTATGTTAATTATTCACTTTATTATAATTAAACATTATTATACATATTTACAATCCGTATATTTAATAAATTTAAAAATATTTGCAATATACTCAGGCTTAGACCTTTGTTTATTTAAATAATTTAATTATTTACTTTAATTATCGACCAGAAAATTATTTAAGATCCCCTCATTAAAAATTATTTTCTGTGAAATTGAAGAGATAAGTTTTCATTATATTCCATCCTGTAAAATTAAATTTATTCAATAATCTTTTTATATTCATTAGTGTCCTTTTTTATGCAAATTTACAATATTTATGTATATATAAACACAATTAACACCACACATAACATTATGTCAAACACAGTTGTTTGTGGCCTTGCGCGACACAATTCTACCTTGACACTATTTCACAAGGATATCTAGCACACCTCTTTAAACCGACACAACATAAAAATATGAATAAAATGAGTGCTAAAGATAAAAAAAAAAATTAAGTTCATATGACAGAATTTCATCTATATGAAATTATATAAATATATACAACATAATATCCTTAAATTACTAAATGCTCAAAACAGTCCTGTATACCGATATAAATATACAAAGGACAAAAAAAAGAGAATTTAATACATTTACGATTATATATAAAAAAAATTAAAGGATAAAACAAATTATATTTATTATTATTTTTTTGAAATGTTGTTTTAATGTCTGTTCTTTATGTAGGCGTTTATACATACCTAAATGGTTGTATATACTCGTTTTTTAGGTATTAATGTTATTATTACATAATTTAAGTCCTTTAAACTGTGTAGAAAAAAAAATTATATCTTAATATATTTAAAAAAAAAAAAATATTGTCAAATTTAAAATTAAGCTCAAAAGTTCCCTTACACAAATTAAATTATGAGTAAAATAATTTTAGATAAGGAAAATAGGACTTAGTTGGTATACAAAATTTAAATTAATGTCGGCTATCCTATTTTAAATTAAATATATATATATATATATTGGTGAAATGTAAATGATATTATCACACAGCCACAGATCCTCCTAGCTAGAGTACAGTCTAGTATTTGTGTTTTCTAGATACTATATATTTTAAATGTGTTAGATTGAATTATTACATTTATAAATTAGAATTTAATTATATATTATTTTTTCTTATTTGATAATTTCGAAAAGAAAAATAATAAAAGATCGATGAATTTTAAGTAATTTCAATAGCCAATTTTATAGTTGGAGTATAAAATTAAGGATCTATTTATTATTTTCGATCATTATGAATATATTTTTCATATAAATTTTATTTAATTTATTCTTAATGCAAAATTTCATCTATTTAGCATAATTTTGGCATTTTCCTATTGTATAAAATAAAAGAAATTGTAAATAAATAATTAAATTTTGGTAATAATTATATAATATTAAATATTTAATTGGTATTTTTTTATAATTTCTATCTGTCTTGTACCATATTCTGTTGTAATTAATTATACAAAATAATATAATAAATTAAATTATTTATGAATAATAATAATTACAATAAATTAAAAATATTATAATTCGACATTTTTTTGAAAGTTTTTGTATCATTATACTCTTATTCGCTTGCAAACCATTAAATCCTTTTTAAAAAAATGATTTTCTGAATTTTATTTCATTTATTTAAATTATAATTATTGACATTTCGAAAACAATATTAAATGCAGGTAAAAAAGTATAAATGTTTTCATGTTAATTTAATATAAAAAAACCCAACATTATTTAGTTTTACATAGTTAAATTATGGAACATTATTTTCTATCAATATAAAATTAATTTTAATGAATTTATTGTTATATTTAACAACATAAAGTTTAATATTTTTAAATTATATTTGAGAGCGTATTAAAAAAAATGGAAATTTGTACGAAAAAAAAAATCTATATAAAATATATTTTTAATATTTCGTGTTTTGAATATTTAATAATAATTTTTTTTTTTTGCTGATAAAATTAGAATATTATCCGGATCACATTTCACCATAATTCTTATTGGGTGTTTTTTTTTTAATAACAAAACATTTTAATAATTTTTGACATTTTGTATTTATTAATTATACAATTTAAAATGATTGAAATTGAAATATTAATTTTTAATAAAATTTTTATAATTAATTATATTCATAAATTTAATTTGAAATTAATTAAATGCAATTAAATATGATAATATTTATAAAATATATTTTAAAGGCCTATATTTTCTTCGACATAGCAATAGCATACAAGAAATCTTGGATAGCCTAAATGGAACTAATTAAATTTATTTTGGACGAATTATACCTTCTTATCTAGTAATTTAGCTATTTTCAACTTTGGTTGGCTTTAGTGTAGTACAACTCAACTACATTTCGACTGGTCTATTTTAGTAAATTTTGTAGTACAACTCAACTACATCTCGACTGGTCTAGTTTAGTAAATCTGGCTAAATATTTGTACGTGAGAACATATAAAATTTGTAGAAAAATATGTCCTAATAACTCCCTATAAAATGATTTATGCATTTAATCGGATCACCCTGTATAATATATATATACTCCTAACATTTTGGTAAATTTTAATATGTCCTTTTTGATGTTATTATAATACAATAATATAAAGGAAGAAAATTAGATATTTATTCTCATATTTCAAAATTTAATTTATATATTTTTCTATTTCATATTGTACAGCAAAAGTAAATAAATCTAAAAATAAATTTTATATTTTTTTTATATTTTAACATTATCAGTTTATAATATCTTTTATGATATTTTTGCGTATAAAAAGTTAAACAGAAAAATAATTTATTTTTTCAAAATGTTTTTTATTAGCTAATAACAAACATTATTTCAGATGATTGAATACGAGGATTAAATTGAACTTTTTGATCTTCTTAAAAAAAAAATATTTTGTATGAAAATATGAAAAATATTAATATAGGAATTAAATTTATGAAAAATTGCCATTTTTTTATTAAATAAAAAAATGATTTATATTTCATTTTTAGAAACTACAAAAAAAATAAGATTTATGGTCAAAAGATTTAAGGTTAAGTCAATTTGGGTTGTTTTAAAGTACAGTAAATGCTTTTAAAAATATAACTCAATTTAAATATTATTACATTAATACAATAATTCTTGGATAGAAAGGAAATATCCCAGAATTTAGTAACTCAGCATTTCCATTCTGCCCACTCGATTGACCAATTCTGTGACCCAAATTTTTTTCTATAACTTGGATAATCAAAATTCTAACTCTATTAATAATAAATTCATAATGTGTCTAAAATGTGATAGCAAAGACTATAATAATGGCATTTTATATACCAACTAAATATAAGATTCAGAACTAAGATTACCATTTGAGGTGAAACATCAACAATTTACACAACATTTTTATTAAAAAACTTTTCCCAAAAATATATACGGTATAAACAAAATATTTAAAAAACACAAAATATTACCTGAAGGTATTTCAGTCCTATTAATGTCATCACCATTTCCATTTTTCATTAATCACAATTTCTGTGTTGTATTTATGTATATTACATATTTTTCTCATAAATAATATTGTAGTTTTTATATGATTTTCTTTATAATAAAATATAAAAAGGAAAACTTATTATGATGATGATTTTCATATATATAAATTTCCATCAAAATAAATAGAAAATAATGATTTCATTTTTATATAGAAATATAAATAATATTACAGAGTAAATAAAAATTTAATGATTTGCCAGGAAGAATACAATTTTTATTATTTATACAAGAACTAAGACCGTTGATTTAAATCAAAGCTTATGTAATTTATTTATCTTTTGTTTTAATTCTGCGGCCGACTTAAGTTGTCTTTAATAATTCCTTTCTTTCTTTCTGCTGATAGAAATTCAATATTGAAATTCTTACATATTTTACTTTAATTTACTAAATTTTTGTATCACAATTTAAAACAAAGATCTTAGCAAACATCTTAATTCAATGACTAGATGTCAATAATTTCTAAAATTTCCTAGAATATATTTTTGGATCAGTTGTGGTAATATAAATACCATACAGCAGTGTGCTTTAATTGCGTTAATTAAACATTAATCAAAATCTTTGTATGTTTAATTAAATTAAGATTTTCTTATGTTTGATTACAATTTATTTTCACAACTGTGAATATTCATTAGTTTTGGAAAGTCATCATCATCATCATCACCAAAGAAGTTTCCTTTTTATAAATAATTATAAGAATTTAAGATAATTCTCAAATTGAAACTATATTGAGAGATTTAAGAATATCTAAAATTACCTCAAACTATTTCCGTCCAACACATTTTTCAATATAATTTTAATATAAATTCCTAAAAACTTAATTTACAAAGAAAAATTAAAGAAAATTTTTTCACACAAAAAAAATATTATTAAATTTAATTAAAATTATTAAAGTTAATTAATTTTTAAAAATTATTCTAAAAATATATTTTTTAACGAAATATATAAAGTTAATTATATTTTATTTAATATACCATTAAAAAAAAATATTGTGGAAAAAATTTTGGTTAAAGTATCCACAAGAAAAAATTCTTAAAATATTTTCAATTTTCATATTCTCAAAAATAAAATAATAAATATGAAATTTTCACTTTTTGTGTGCGTCTTTTTCGTCTTTCTGTCTGTCTTAGAGTCTTTTTACTTTTTAATATAAATCTATACAAAATTTATTCCACTTTTTTTTTCTGATAGATTATTTTTTTTAAGAAAATTATAATTTTTGGTTAAAATTTTAAGTAAAATTGATAAAAAATATTTACCAAAAATATTAAAAAGTTTATTCTTAAACAAATAACTTTTTTTTTGTAATATCTTACATTGCTTTTACCATAGCATATATTTTTTCTTTACATTATGTAAAGCCGATTTACTGATTTTAAGTTAATTTTATTTTTTTTATTAAAAGAAAATGTCCTTAAAAAATGTTGTATAGAATGGAAACAATAAGAAAACCTTTTTAACAAAATTCCTTAAGCCATTATACACACATATATGAAAATTCGGAAAATTTGCTTTTATAAAGTTATTTTTGGTTATAAGAATATCGAATAATATTTAAGAAGAATTATGGTAAAGTTTGTCTAATTGTGGAAAATATATATATAGAAATTTTTTTATAAATATATAAAGGATATTTGAAGAATTTTAACATTAAGAATATATACTTTATATAATTAGATATTTGTACATAGAAATTCCATTTAATATCCTTCGAAATATTAAAATATTTTTTTATCATTTATTTATTTTAACGTAAAACAATTTTTACATTTAGTTATTTCATAAAATATAATATTAAATCCATTAATACCATAAGTGAATTTGATCGTTCATTTCGGCTTGCAATTAAATTTATTGAATGGTGTTTTGGTTAATATCCTTTTTTTAGACATTATTAATATTTGTATAGTAATTTACAAAAAAATAATAAGGAACTGTGTGGCATATTTGAAAGAATTATTAAACTTTGAATTAATATAAGCTTAGTAATGTTACGTATACAAATTTCGTTATATGTACATAATCCTATTGATTACATTTTTATTACGAAAAAAAACCAATTCTTCAGTTCTACACCGAATTTAGTAATAAATAATTAACTATAATTATTTATGTAAATATTTAGGTATCTGTCGGAGATTATGTAATTTATTACAATTGGAAATAATCTGATAGAATATATTTATAACGTTATTGTATCTAATAGTAAATAAAGCTTATAACTGAAATTTCATGAAAATCACTCCTTGAATTGTGTCAATTTTCGAAAAATAACTATAAAAAATTATACAATTTTCTCAAATATCCTTTATATAAATTATGGACTATACTTTCCTTATAAACTATACTTTCCTTGAAATATATTATATTTAATTTATTTAATACAATTTTTGTTTTATAAAAATATTCGCCCAAAATATATATTTTAATTTAATATAAAATCAGTATAACAAATACATAATAAAATATATATTACGAGTATAGTTTGAAATTCAATCTCATTGAATAATTTATTTTCAAATTATCACAATTTATAATATACGAAAATGTATATATTATATTAATAAAAACGACATTAAATCATGATGTCACTTAGTGCTTCTTAAATTCACTAACGATGTTAAGGACTATTTCATCTTAAAAACAAAATTATAGATGAAAAAGAAAATATTATTTTTCTTTCACCTTTAATTTGCTTACTCACGTCCAAATAAAGGGAAAAAATAAATGTTCTTCAATATATTTTTACGTATTTCATTTTCAGTTTCAATTTTTTTTTTTTATTTTGAACTTTTTTGAGGATGGAATGTTAATTGGATAATAAATCACCTGTCTGTGTTAAAATTGAAATCACTTAACAACTTTTGAAGATATAAATTTAATTAATTTAAACAAAAAAAATATATATATATAAAAATAGAAAAAGAATTTATTTATGTTTTAATCATTTCTAATAAATTAAATTAATTTTTATATACCGTATATAGATTTGAATGGGTGGTAGGTAAATTGACAATAAGACTTTTGATTAATTAAAAAAAAATTAATTAATGGTCATCATTATTTAATATAAAAAAAATTATATATAATATATATATCAAATCATTAATTTTATCCTATGGGGTCTGTCAATAACGAAAAGACCGAAGTAAAATTCGTTTTTTTTTTTAAATTTCGCAAATATATAATTGAATCTCCATTAATTTATCATAAATTTATTGACAATTTTGCCATATATTATATTTATAAACTAATAAAATAATCAATCTCTTTATCGTCAGTCATATTGCCATATTGTATCATCGTCTGTCGTTTTAACAATTTATCACCTGTAATGTTAACAACATTTCATTTCAGAATGAATTAAATTTCAATTATTCAAAATTATACTGAATAAATAATTTGTCCTTTTGCTTTTTCATTTGATTTATCATCAAATTTGCATTTGTTAATTAATAAATTTTTATAGTTACCCAAATAAATTATTACTTATTTCTGGTCTGACAAAATTTCTATTCTTCATTTTAATCACAAATAGACTTTACAACATTAAATTTTTAAATTAATACTCCTATTTTTTTATTTGTATTAATATCCTTGAGAATTATATATTATGTCGACATATGCCGATATAATCCTGTCATATGCCAATCAACACAAAACAACACACACAATTATTGAAATAACATGACGTTAATTGAGCTATACATTTTATTTAGACACTTCATCCAGATGGAGCTTTGGTTTTGGTTGAAATATTAATTAATTATTACTTATAATGTTCAAAATAGAAAACTTTAACCATTTTCATTTTGTCTAAATTTTTGTTCACGTGTGTAGTAAATTTACGTGATTATAAGTTTTTTTTTATTGTGTATTTCATTTCATTTTTTTTCGGTTTTCCTGGCAATCTTAAAGAAAAGGAAAAAATATAATCTAATCTTTTTGGATTATTTCCAATTGAAAAAATAATATTTAATTATGAAATATACTTTTTGATTTGATTTTAGATAAACTTATTAAATTTTTATCTTTTATTAGATTTCTTTTCTCGTTTTTTTTTATTTAGTTTTTTTAATTTTCTTTTATATAATTTCCCAAAAGAAAGGAAACAACAATTTATTTTTACGTGTTTTTTTTTTAAGGATGTTTTTATATTTTATTTTGAGGATCACAAGAACTAATTATGTTATTGCTGTTCTGAATATCTATTTGTCTGTCCTTCGTCGCTAGAATCAGAAATTCAAAAAGCTTTAGAATGAGACTAATATTAATTCATAGTTTAATCTCTATTGGTTGTATTTCAATTGAAATTTGGAGTTGGATTAAAATAAAACCTATAAATAAAACCATGTGTGAACTGCGTGAGAAAAATTCAGGATTTTCTCAGTCTACTAGTGAGAAAATCCTGGATCACAGTATAATTCTACTCAAATCGAATTTTTTGGTAATTCAAAATCTCTTGTAATCATATTAATTGATTACCACAATTATCGATCTGAGTAGTATAATTTATTTAAAGGATCCCCAGTTCATATGGCTTTCTCACTGGGTAGAGGTGCTAATGCATTATATATAGTAAAGTGTCCTTCTGACTCTTTAAATATTTTTTATATTAAACCGAAATTAATTTAAATTAACTTAGAATATACCATCAGTAACCAATTGTGAACCATTACAACCCATCGATATGAAACTATTCTGCTGTAGCTCTACTACACATTTCATTATATTTTATTTGCAGAACGCTTAAAAAAGGAGGAAACAATAATAAGATTTTATATATAATATGTAAATGGTGTACACATTCACATAAAAACGAAAAAAGAAAATTGGGGAAAAATCAGAAATTGTGTACATAAAGAAAATTGTGAAGATAATTGTATAAAGTTTTAATCATTATAATTTCAACTGCAGTCTTTCAACCAATTACATTTTAATGAACTAACCTAAATTTTTAGTATATATAAATAATATAATTAATAATTAGTTTTTTTCAACGATTAAAAGTTTTCATTGATGCTAACAAAACATTTTTTTTTTTAATCGAAAATTTCTAAAACTTCAAAGTTTTTTTTTTTAATGAAGAGAAAAAACAACAACAAATTGGAAAAAAAAAAACCAAACAGGCGCAAATTTCAGAAAAAAAACCACAAAGTAGAAAGGATAATAAACCTTTACACATCCCACATTTCTATGTTAATCAACCTTAATCAAAATCAATCAATCTTAGTCTGCCTTTAGTAATTCCTTGCCATTTTTTTTTTTGTATACTGATATCTTTTTTTTTATGCATTCACGAATTTATTTAGGAATTTTCCAAAAAAAATCAAATATTATCTATGTATAGGACAGAATTAATGAACGAAAACAATATTGGAAAAACAACAAGGACAAATAAGAAAATGTCGCTAACAAAAAATTAATTTTTCTTTCAAGTTTAATTATTTATTTTTTACATTCAGAATAAATAAATGAGAACGGATAAATTTTGCTAAAATTAACTTTAAACCAAAATATTTTTTTAATAAGTAAAAGAAGGATATAAATTTTATAATATTTGACAGTTTGAATATTTTGGAAAATCACAAAAACAGACGCTCGCTCTACTTACTTTATTGACTTTTTAATTGTTATTTTAGAGCTCAGAATTATGTTTCATATAATTGGTATCAATTTGTCTGCTCAACTTTCGTAATTAACCAAAAAATTATTATCTATCTGTTCAGATATCTGTTCACAGCTTAACTGGTGCAAAACTGGTTACTGTCTTTTAAAATTAACTTTCATATTTTTAATGACAAAACAAAATATACTTAAATGGTTTCTTTTATAATTTTCATTGAATTCATTGAAAAATAAGTTATTTTCATAGTTTACATAATTTTAATATGTAAAAGCTTATAATAATGTAAAAACTTTGATGTTAGAACTAATAAGCAATCAAAAAATTTTCTAAAATAATTTAGAAGGAAAAAGGTGAATGCACTTTGGTTTTAATTATTAAATAATCTTCCGGTCATTGAACATAAGGCATAAGATTTTATATATATGTAGTAAAATTTATGCTAATAAATATTTAATTTTGCACATTGCTAATCCAATATTCCCCAGTTATCCAAAATATTTGGGATTTTTTTAAATTAAAATTTCTAAGTACATAGGAAAAATGAGATGAAATCATGCATAATGTGAATGCACACAATTTAAATTAGATTATACATATAACCTTTTAAATTAAATTCAAGTTTTTTTTTTATGTATCTGATATGAATAAGGATAACTTACCAAGGATGTTACAAAAACAATACAAATACGTGCATAAATATAGCAAAAAAATTTGAAATTACCTAAAATGATAGACAAAATAATTAAAATTCTTTATTAAAACTTTATAAAATTAATTTACATTTCCCTAAATATTCATTTCCCTAAATATTCGAAAATCTGAAAAAAAAAACCTAATTGATCCTTAAAAAAAGATAGAAACGTTTAGAAAAAACATTTAATTTTTTTATAATTGAAATTTTATCGAGGGTTTTTTGATATAACATATATAAACTTTTGCCTAATTTGAGGAAATGAAATATGAAATTTATTTATCTAATGTACATTTATGTAGTTATTTTCATGTTGTTGATAATTTGCCGTAAGTTAAATTTAGCGTAAACAATAATAGAACAAATCATTCACATGAATTAGCATTGAAACAGAAGATTATATACATATAATATCTTCTTTTTGGTATATGTATACATACTTACTTCTGTATACCATATATATTTTTGGAAAGGCTTAAATTTGTTTTTTTTTGTTACTTCAAACATCACGTCCTTACATTACAAGGGGTTAAGCAAATATATAGTTAAAAAAAATTTTAAGATTTTATATATAGATTACATAAATATAACCGGCAACATAGAATTATTCAAATATAAGAGTATAATTTTAGCCAACAAAATAAGTGTATAAAATTACTTAAAAAATTGTTATCCTTTTTTTTGTTTTGAAATTATTTCATGTCTGAAAACATTGTTTTGGAAAATATAATAATTGTGTTTATATAATTTTTGTCGGTATGGTGACATCCCCTTACTCGTGTAACATATTTTATTCACCATTAAATCTGAATATGCCCAAAATAAAAAAAATAAATAAAGATTGCTACCCAGGTGATGTACACATATAAAAATTGACTTTGCTTGTAAACTTTTATATACAAAATACCTTAAATTTATATATTATAATAATATTGTAATCTTATTTTATAAAATGATGTCAACGTGAATTAAATATAAATTCGTTATTGGTGTGCAAAAAGACATTTAGGATTTTTTGATTTATCCGATTTAATGTCAAAAAATTTTTTTAAATTTTCTTTTATATTAAAAATATTCTATAAATAATTTTTCCTTTTTTAAAAAGTTTTTTGATTTATAAATAAAGAAAAAATTCGTAACTCTAATTTTTATTTTTTCTCCTATTTTTTACAGCATATAAATTTCGTTTCACATTTTGTGCCAAGAAATGTTACATTTTATGATAAAGTTATACAAATGGATCGAAATCCAATTAAAACAGCATTAAATGTTTGTAAGCAATTAATATCACAAAAGGTAAATAAAATAAAAAAGTTTATTTAAAATAATTTTGTTTAAAATGATTAATTGATTATAGAATTTTTATATAATTTTGAAAGGAAATAGTAAATCCTCGTAGATTTTTTATATAATTTTATAAAAAAAAATCCATGGTCATTAAACTTTTAAAATTTCTCTCTCCAAAAATTAATTTTCATTTGAATGAATTACTTTTAAGGTAAATGACAATTTATGGTCAAATATTTTCAAATTTTTATGATGTCATTTACAATCTCTCTAATATTATAAACAAATAAACCACAAAAATTAGTGAAATTTTTCCAATATCAAAAAATCTATTACCAAATATGTAAAATGACATTAAGACTGAAAGTAGGACAAACAATTATTTAAAAAAAAAAAAGAAATAATTTTCAATATTTGTAATGAAAATTTTAGATATAAAATCAAGAAATTTTAAATTTAATGGTTAAAATCATTTTTGGTTATCATTTCCGCTTATAAATGTATAAAAACAGAAATTATAACTTAAATTTATGTTAAAATAAAAATATCCTAAAATTTTTACGAAATATAATTACATCATAAACATATTCCCATAAAAGCATATCTACTATAAACGGGGATAATCCATGCAAATTCGTTGATATTGCATCATATTTTTTTGGGTAATATTTTGTCTATGTGTGGGGATATGGAAATAAAGTAATATTCATGATTATATGCTTTCAGTTTTATATACAGAAGTACTACATCAAATGAATTCGTAATAATCATTAATGTCAATACAAAGAAAAGAAAACCAACCCCCTAATATCGACCGTACACGTCAGTCAGTGCCAAAATTTATATACTCGTATGTACATACATGTACCTCTAGCTAAAATATATGTTCTGCTTCTTTTAGTCTTCTTCATGTCAGATTACATAATCAGCAATATTCTATATTTTTTTTATGATTTCACATACATACAACATATATGTACATAATAAATATTATGTAGAGTATCTTTCTGAAATATTTTTATGGTAATTGCTTTGGATAAGACCCAAACAAAAAAAATAACGAAACATAAAAAATTATCATGTTTAAAAGATAATCTCGTCTTTTTTTGAGTATATTCGTTCGACTATTTCGATTTTTGTGTATATTTAAATAAATAAATACTAAATCTTTTAGGCTAAATTTTTTTTCCCATCCTTTTAATCGATATAAGATAAATTTTTATTACTTAAATAATCTAAGATTCAATTTGAATAATATTTTCTGTGAAAAGTTTTAATTATTACAAATAGAAAAAGAGAAAAATTAAACATGTCGAAATTTGAGTATAGTGCAAAAATTGATTATACCACGATTTATCCTTGTCTTTTCACAAGGACTTTAACTATCTTCGTTTAAGTTTCCAATTTATGTCAATGCTGCATAATAATACATAATAATGATAATAAAAAAAAGAGATTTGTTTTAGGGTTTTAATATCTTTTAGCTAAAATTTTTTATTATTACATCAATTTATTTATTTTTTTAAATTCTAACTAATTTTTATATATATATATCTTTTTTATTTATGTCCTTAAATAATAATAATAAAAAAAAAGGTTTATGCTGTAGTCGTTTCCCATGAAGATTCTGGAGATCTATCACCAGCTGCTGTTAGTTATACAAGCGGTTTTTATCAGATACCAGTAATTGGTATTTCATCCAGGGAAGCAGCATTTTCAGATAAAAATATTCATGTATCATTTTTACGTACCGTACCACCATATTATCATCAAGCAGATGTTTGGTTAGAAATGTTAAGTCATTTTGGTTATACAAAGGTTAGTAAAAAAATATATAATTATATACGAGTATCTATTTATTTATGATATAGAAGAGGGAAAAAACCGTATTAAATAAATGTCAACAAATCAAATAAATTGTCAGTTTGGTCAACAAATTCTAAATTTATGTTAGTATTTCAAAATATCTTTTAATGAAATATTGCCAATTCATTTTTATTAAATTCTTCGTTGTAATTTCTATATTTAATTTCAGTTGATCCGTAAAATAGTTCAATATTATTAGAAAAGTATAGTTTTATTTCAATTTTAGATAAGAAATCAAATACATTTTGACTTGATTATAGTATCTATTTTTTATTACAACATATAGCTTAAATCATTTAATGAATTGTGGCCATCCTGCAAAGAAATTTTGCTTATTTTTAATTCAATTTAAAAATATAATAGCAATACATACTTCTAACAACATTGATTTGATCCTTTGGCAAAAAAATAAAA
The DNA here is from genome assembly GCA_949752835.1 of Empis stercorea. NCBI lineage: Eukaryota > Metazoa > Arthropoda > Insecta > Diptera > Empididae > Empis > Empis stercorea. Next base: position 1,342,145 of record OX457086.1, read on the forward strand.
CAAGCCCAAAGAAAGTGGTACAGTCGCAATAGTATTTTTTTTATGTAAAATGAAATAAAAATCAAATATAAACAAACTAAAAAATTTATTTGTTTAAGCTTCATTAACTTTTATGAAAATGATATATTACTTACATATATGCGTAGAATTGTAAATATTTTTTTATATTACAAATTCATACATATTATACACGCATTAAATTAAGTTAATCCAAAAAGGATATATTACACAAAATGAGTTTTCTAGTTGCTCTAACAATATACCTTTGACCAAAATTAATTATAGATATGTACTCGTAACCTAATCATTTATGATTTTCAACAACTTTACTGTCCCCACTTTATTAACAACCCAACCATAATGTCCTTCACAAATACAACCATAATGTCCTCAAAAACATAGATTTATAAGCATTTCTGATATTGCTTACAATTTATGCTTACAAAAACGGTTTTAGTCTAAAATTAATCAAATATCTTATATACACATACTAAAAAAAACATTAATTTATAAAATCCCACATTCCAAAATAATCAATCTCTGAATTAATAATAAAAAATAAAAATCTAAAAAATTTCTATATCCTTAAATTCTAATAAAAAGAAAAAATTGGTATTCATATATTAGCATAAGTAATTGCAAATTTAATCTAAACATGAGATAACTGAAAATATCCGTCATTTTATCCCTATCCTCTGGTAAATACACATACGTACAGTATGATACATATATGTATGGAACAAATTAAAATATGTTGTCCTTTTTTCCAAAAATCTATATATCCATTCATTTTCTTTCTGTATTTACGATTTATGTTTTTTTATTTTTTAGTGAAGGGGGGTGTGGGGGGCAACACAGCGAAGAAGATTATCAGAAAAATATCGATTCTCTTAAAAAATAAAGAAAAGAAACGTTTTTTTATGGATCAGGAAAAGTATTTTTTTTTCTACTTCTTTTTTTTTCTATTTGCGGTGGTGTTAAGAAAATGGAAAAAAAATAAATTCCGGATAACAAAATAATTTTTTTTTCCTCTTTTTTTTTGTTTATATGTATATGCTATATATATATATATATAATATTGTTTTTCTTTCTCTTTTACATTAATGCTACATTTAACATTTTTTAGCATAAAATTCAGGAGTTGGGTTTCGTATTTTGTTCTTATATCCATCATCATTTTTACATGACGTGTCATATTTGCTCTATTAGATTTGTTTTTATTTTTGTGATGTCATTTTTAATATTATTTTATGATATTTATAAAATAATATGTACATACATACATTTTTTTTTAACATATTATAATAAATTTAAGTTGATTATGTCTGCATTTAGCAGTTCACAGCTTCGATTTTACAGAATATATAATAATGTATATGTTATGTCATCTAACAAAAAATAAACAAAATTCAAAATGACAGTTGTTTATTATGAAAAACTTTTTGTTTTTCAACAAGACATACTGTGCACACTATGTACTATATACATAGTGGCATGGCACTGGCACAGTTGGGGCAAATGAAAAATCTATTATTTTTATTTAGTTTCCATTAGGGAACAAGACAAATTTCAGACGATAAATTGTAAAATGTTATTGGAAAATCAGAAATGATTTGAATTTATTGTCATATATAAATGTTACTTTATCATTATGACGTAATGATGATGCAAATGCAAGGCGAGAATTCAATATTTATAAAGGATTAGAGCGTTTTTCACTTATCGATGCAATTTTTATATAATATCATTAAAGAATACAAAATATTGTCTGTTAAGTCAAGTGTCATTAAACTTACAAAGAATTTTTTAATTCAGATATAAACTTATCTTTCAACGAAATGTACAGAGTAATGTATCGTTTTATAATTATTGTAATCGAATTATTTTATAAGGAAATCGTGCCATGGCACTAAAATCGGACTCGTAACACCATTATTTGCGGAAAATCTAAGATGATATATTGAAAAATAAGAAATGAATTAAATTTATTTATATTTCATAAGCTTATCGTATAGAAATTAAAGGATTTATATATTTAAGAGAACCTCATAATTCAAGGATACATTTTAGGCTCTGCCAATAATAATACAATTTAACCTTGAGATTTGTACATAAAAGTATGTACATATAATAAATACATTTATGTATATACATATTTATGAACCTATTTACTCAATGTAGACAAATTTTATCGATATATAGATAGTATAATTTGGCCGCAAAAAGGAGACAATATAATTTTTACCATAAAAAGATAATATTTTTGGTAAATAAAAACCTTGGATTTTGTTTTTATAACGAGAAAAAATTTATATATGAATTTCAAAATATTATTATTTTTCTCAAACCGTAAACATTTTTTCTCTTGGCCTGATTAAGTTTTTCGTATAAAGTTATTATGAAAAGGTTTTCCAAGGAAAGTTTACAATTTTGATGAGAAAGCAATTCTACTTTATCGAAAAAAATAATTTTATACTTCGTCCTTGCAAAATAACATAAATAATTTGATTGTTTTTCTATATGTATTATTGTATTAGCATTAAATAATAATAGCACATATGCGAAATTTTTGTATGCCAATCATTAGAACCAAAAATATATTCTGACTGAAGTTATTTCAGGAAATTGTATTGTATATGTAACATTAAATGAATGTCGCAACTTTTCGCATCCTATATAAGATTGACTAAACTATTACATGCCCAATACAAACTATTAAAATTTTATTTCTATATTTCCTTATAATAAACTTTTTCAATATAAAAAACTAATTAAATTTTTTGGTCAAAAAAAAGAAAACAAAATAAATTTTGGCTATAGAATCACATAACCTCGGTTTATTTTTGAATCAATTGATGTATATACTTCATGTATGAACTATCCCTATAAAATCTATTTCCAAAAATAAACATTAATATTAAAGCAAATATGCTTATTTTAAAAACAATTGTACATAAATTTATTTATCGATCTACTTAAAGTAAATGGAATTTCCAGTATGTTTGCAAAATGTATAATGAATTAAAATACAAAACATTATATTTATATACTTATGTGAGTGTTATTATTCTGTATATAGCTTAAATGCACATAATATACTTTTAATATACTGAAAATACTGAGTATATATTTCTTTATATGTAATATATATTTTTATGAAAATTTGCAAATAGATGTGAAATTACTAATTTAAATTTTCACATAAATTTCAAATGTATGCATACATTTTCAAAGTTTACTCAAATAATTAATTTTTGTAATTTGTTAGAGAATTTACTTAACAAATTTTTGATTTCACTTATATACATATAATATAATTTGAATCTAATTTATGTTTATGTTGTATACGTTATATACTGAAAGTTTATTTTATAATCAACTATATTATATAAATATATAGTATATTACATTACATTTTTAGTTTGTTTAATAAATTTAATCGAAAATTCTGTTTAAATATCGAATATTTATAGTTCACGAAATTAATATAATTTAAATTTAAATTAACTTCCTTTAATTAATTAGTATTTTTTATGATTTCAATTAAAAAAGTTGAGTAAAACCGTAAAACTAAAAAAGTGTTAAAAGTTAAACATAATATTATCTTGTATTATAATTAAATAACATATAAAAAATAATATAGTACAAAAAGCTCATCATTATAAACAAAAGAAAAACAACCATAATTTGGTATAAAATTATGGTTAGTTTTATGGCTTTAATAATTATAACAACCATAAAAAACAAACCTTAAAATATAAATAAACTTCGTACAATATATTATTTACTTATTATCATAATAATAAATTGAGGTAATTTAATTTTATATATACAATATATATGTATATATCAGATTTGTAATTGGTTTTTTGGTTTGGTTATATAGCAAAATATATTATATACATAAATATACATTATATATTTACAAAAAAAAATGCATATTCCCAGTTCCTATTCATAAATTTAATTACAAATCTTCTTCCGGAAATTCTATGAATTATATATAATATATCATAAAGTTGATTATATATTTAAAATTAATATGAATTTACATGTCAATGTTTGTTGAAAATTCGAAACCAAAAAACATCCATTTACACACCACAGTTATAATTAAAAGGCTTTGATTATGTAGCTATAAAATTTACTTTGAGAAGACAGAGTTATACATTTAAGGAATTATATATTAAATTTACTAACATAATATTCTAAGAATTGGATATACAGTTGCTCACAAAAGTATCCGGCCACCCTACTTGGTTCAAAATATTTAATGTTTTTCACTTCATTTTCAATTCAGTATTTTTTTTAATATTGGCTATAAAAAGCCTTTACTAATGCACTTTATAATACTAGAAAAACATATTAGAAAAATGAATTAATTATCAGAAAAACTTACATAGCTGTCCGAACTCATAAAACCATTGACACTAAAGTCGGCCACTAAGTGTGTATGCATACGGGGGACTTCCTCAAAGTAAGTTTAGTTACCAAATAGTTTCCAAATAGTGCGTCATTCGAGAAAAATTGCATTTCCGAATTATGTACTTAATTGTTTGGTTGTCGATTTTTTCTGAAGTATATTTAATTTTGATATTTCTATGATTGGATTATAAATTACAAGACTAAATAATGTTAAAAAATAATAATTATTTGTTTTCTGATATTTGAAACTTAACGTCTTAGATTAATTCTACTGAATAAAAGAAGTGGCCGGATACTTTTGTGAGCAACTGTACTTTTGTAAATAGTATTTAATGATTTATGAAATATAATTCATAAAATGAACAAAATTTCCAATTTAAGTGCATAGAAAAATAAAACCACAAATAATTTTAGTTATTTAACATCATTTTGTCCTTTAAATAGAAATCAGTATATTATCGTACAGTAAATATTTTCCTGATTTTGGATAATGTATGAAATTTCAAATTTCGTATTGGTTATTTATGGTTAGAGTGGCGTCGATTGTATTCCAGAGGCAATAAATTAATTGCTGTAACGTCAGCACATCACCCCCCTCTGTAATAAGGGTTGAAAAAGAAGGGAATACCATAATAATAATATTTGTGAACTCATATTGAATCAAGCGATACTTTTAGCGGTTGAAGGATCAAATAAAGGTGATTTTAGTATACAATTGAAACCAACTGTGATTTAAACAACTTTTCACAACATTTAAATGAAAATTTAAGCTAATAATTTTAAATATTAATACCAAAACCCCATCAAATGCCGCTAGGCTAATATTTCAATGTTATTTATTTCTTACCTTCAATAAAACGTGATTTAAATTTCATGACCTTCTTGAAAAGTCAAATTGAATACCAAGTTAAATTTGATTACCTAACAATACTTAATTTATTTCCAATAATTTTCTTATAATTGGCAAAAGGAAAATAGGACAAGAGAAATCACAGTAAATATTGGACGAAAGAAATATACAGCATTTTTTTAAGGCTTGTTCATAATTTATAATTATTTAAGGATTTTTTATAAATATTTTCTCAAAGATTATTTTTTTATTATTTATTTTAAAAATCTAATAATATTTTTGTATAGAATTTTATTTAGTTTGAAGTATTTCTTTGTAATAAAAATTCTACAAATTAAAAATTTTACTTCTCCAGAAATGTAATTGCTAAAATTCAGACATATTTTAACTGAATTTCTTTTTTGAAGTATTTTCATTTACGTATATAACCTTCACCTGCAATAAATAATTATTTTCTTTTAACAACAACAAAAACTTGGAAAATTCTCACAAAACAAAATAAGTAAAATTCAAATACTTTTTTTTTATACTATTTTATTAAAACATCAAAAGAATAAATAATATTATAAAGAAAATGTGTTATGCTGAATGTCCTTTTTGATTTTTTTTATATATTCCGGTGCCTACCAAAAACAAAAAAAAAAAAGGTTTGTGAAAAATTAATTTTCTTTGATTATATTATCTTTAAATCAGTTTCCCTGCCTAATGTGCAGTACTGAATAGTTAATAAACTGGTAAATTAAATATACGAGTTTTTTTTTAACGTTGGAAAATGTCCTTCTAAAAATTAAATTATAAATTAGGTAAACGTTTAACTAAATTTAAATATAAATTGAATTGAAAAATTGTATAGTAAGTTCGTAATATAGATTACTAAGCTAATAAAAATTGTCCATTAAATTATATAACAAAATTATGGCGAAAAATTAAATTCGTTTGAAACGAATATTATTGTAGGACTAAAAATATTTCCTCTTATTTAAAATATTCAGAAATTTCGTAGATAATTTATTAGTTATATAATTTTAGTATCTATTTGAGATATAAAATTTCATTAAATTAAATTAACTGAACAAAATATTCATAACTCCAGTTTATGCTATATATTCGTAAATTGGTTGGGCCTTGATCTGTATTACGAAAATTGAAATGGTAAATGGAAAATATTTTCATAATCATAATTGATAGATGAAAACTACATTTATTTTTTATATCTTAAAGCTATTCGGGTCAAATCATTAGTTCGGTCAAGAGAATAGCTAGCAAAGTCAAAGGAACCTATTACTAAACTGAAATTAAATATACTTATGTCAAAGTGTATATTAATGAAAACTCCACAGTGTTCTCTGTTCAAATTCTATGAATTTGTAGAAAATTATTTCTCAATTTATTTAAATATTTAAAAATAATTATTTGAATCAAACAAATTTTAATATAACTAACATAATAATGATATTACATAAAATTTAAATTTAAAATATTTCAATCATAAATATTAATTTCGAACATAATTGATTTTTATCTACCCTCTACAGGTAATAATTATTCACAGTTCAGATACAGATGGTCGAGCAATTTTGGGTCGATTTCAAACAGCATCACAAACAAATTATGATGATATTGAAGTACGTGCTACTGTTGATTTAATTGTTGAATTTGAACCAAAATTAGAAAGTTTTACAGAGCATTTATTAGAAATGAAACAATCACAATCACGTGTCTATTTAATGTATGCTAGGTGAGTTAAAAAAATAAAATTCGAAAAAAAAAATAAAATATTTATGTACAAAATTAAGGACGATTTTAATCCATAAAATGTATATGTAAAAAAAAAATTCTAGCCAATGAAATTCCTTACATATTGACATAATTAAGCTCGTTTTTTAAATGAGACACTTTTTGTTAATTTAATTTGTTTTTTTGTGTTCTGCAACTTTATTTCAGCTTAAAATTAATGCCATTCTTTTAAACATTCAACATTTGCATAATAACAAAACTGCACACGATTGGAATAATAATTATATTTTTTGTGCGGTTTTCTAAATGATAAAATGCAAATGTTTTTTTCAGTAAAAATTATATTATGTGGTTGTCAGTTGAAAATACACATTTAAAATAAGTACACACTTATGTAAAATATTTTTCATTATTTACAAAATATTTAAAATGTTTATGTATATATTTAAATGTCATATAAATTTTTTAGATTAAATTAAACACTTTTCAAATTATTTAAATAAATTAAAGATATATTTAAAATTATATTTCAATAATTTTTGAAACATTTTTGAAATTGAATTAAACATTTTTAAACATTTATATTCAATAAAATTTGTATATTTAGTAAATTATTGTGATTATTATAGGCACTAATGTAAAATTTAATGTGTATTTAGTAAATTACAAATACATAATAATAAATTTTGCTATAGTGAGCTTCAAAGAAAACTTTAAAACATTTCAAAATTTCTAATCAAATTAGTATCTGGCACTAAAAAATTGCATGAATGACATTTTTGCTACGATTTAATTTTCTTGATTAATTTGCATATTCTTTAAGACCATTAATTCCAAATATTTTATCAATGGTCTTAAAGTGTAAATCAAAAATTACTGTCTTAGACTTCAACTACTAATATATCTTAGTATTATTTTAAAATTCCACTTTTTTTTATTACAGTTTTATTTGATAAAATTCCAATTTATTAGACAGTCAAATGTTCAAAATATTTAATATTATATCCTTAAATGTCACTAATATAAACAGTTTTGTCTAAGTAGAATATATACACAGTATAAATCCGTTTTTTATTCACTGATATTATTCCCTGGGAATATTGAAATATTTTCATTTTGTTGTGTATACAAATCCATTTTTGTCTTTTAAAAAATCTAACATATAAACATTTTTTTCTTGTTTTCTTTATCCAATGTATATAAAGTTCATTGGAGGGGGGGGGGGAGTGAAAATTGTTTTATTAAAGACGTATATATAAGTAAATTTTCTTTATATACGAAAATGTTAAACCTTTAATACCAATCAAAGTTTATATCACATTTTTTATCTAACTAAATTTATAATACCAATTAGTACTACGAGAAAAAAGGATAAGAATAAATGTCTGTAATTATCTCTGTGATTATTGAGGTCAAAAATACAAATTTTAAAATTAATTTTTGTCTAGATCTTTTTTTTTCTAGATATTAAATTTTAAGGAATCTCTGTTTAATATTCAACTTTCAATTCTGTAATCAAATTGAATTACATGATTTTTAAATGGTTTTTCTTTTGGTAGACATATAGCTCACACCAGGATTTGTTAAATGACCAATAAAACTTATGATATCCTTTAAAAATTTAATACTATGGACAATATAACCATTAATGGAGTATCTTCTATTCTCTCTGGCATAAAGTATTACACAAACTTTTTCATTTTGCCAACAAAATTATAAATTACCATTCTATGTAACATCATAAGATATTAAGTTGGATTAAAAAGAAAAAAACTCACCCTCTAGGCCATTTGCCTGAATGCATCGTCATCCACACACAGTTTAAAAAAAAAATATGGTATAAAATATTTTACAAAGAAATATTTTAAGCTAATGTCATATTTTTTTTTTTAAATGCAAATAATAATTTAATATTATACAAAATTTAATTGTGTTAAATGAGCTTTTTACGCGCTTCTGAAAGTTTTCTTTAAGATTAATAAAAAAAAGAATAAAACAAAAAAAAAATTTATCCCCTGATTATAAATTTTCATTTTCCATGCAAAAAAAGAAAAATATTAAAAATCCTTGTTTTAATTCTAATACCGCATTATAATTTATAACTTATAATATAGAACACCACGTACCATCATAAATTATATCCCCAGCATTAAATATAAAACGTAAATATTAACATTGACATTATGAATTTTAAATAAGATTTTTAGCTAGAAAAGAAGAGGAAATTATTAAGAGTATCCACCATTTTTTTATTTATATATATTTTTTTTACACTTATGAAATGATATAAAACCGTGTTTGGTAATAAATAATTCGACTAATCAGAGAGAAGATGACAAAAAATTATATAGTCATATACTAAAATATAAATTTTAATTTTTCGGTTATTTCCCCAATTTTTTATTATTATTATTATTTGTAATTATTTTCATAGCAGTAAAGAAGATGCTCATATAATATTCAGGGATGCTGCCCAACTTAATATGACGGAAACAGGTCACGTATGGATTGTAACTGAACAAGCATTACGAGCAAATAATACACCAGATGGTATACTTGGTCTTGAATTAGTACATTCAAATAGTGAAACACAACACATAAAAGTAAGTGGTATATAACATTAATTTTTTATTTTTTTAAAATTGAAAAACAGATGATTTTTTTTTGGTGTTGATGTTTCTTCTAAATGTTTTATCCTGGAAAACTTTTTTTTATATATTTTTTTTCGGGTACTAATAAGATAGATAAAAGCATTTAACCTTTTAATTAATTAAAAATGAGAATAAAAAAATATATATATATACATAAATAAATAATTGTACAGCTTTAATGATTAAGTAATTTATTTCAAAGATGAATATCTTAATTTAAATTTATGTTGAAAATTTTTCTTCTAAGATTAACAATTCTTGAATAAAAAATCTAATAAACTAAGAACTACATTAACTCAATTATGTATTTATGTATTATGTGTGCATTTGATTTGTCCTTTAATTCAATCTACAAAAAAAACTAGTGTCTAGTATTTAATAATTCCAAAGTACATAGTGAACTTATAATTTAATATATGTTTTGTACATTTCGTTATAATTGTAATATAATGTATACTTAATTTATGATGTCTTTAATCTAAATATTTAGTTTGTGTAAATGAAAAATAAACACTAATACAAAAATATGTTATGTATGTACGTGAGTATTAAAAGGATGATAACTTTTAAATTGCTATTTTTTTTTTTTGAATTTCTAAAGCCTACAAGTGTTAAACAGAACAATAAAGTAGATGGAAAAAAAAATATATTTCATCCCTAGATCAATTGAATATGCAAACAGATTCCAAAAAAAAAAAAAAAGAGCAAGAAGGACATTTTATTTTTCTTCTATTTTATTTTTCAAACAAACAAAAAAATAAAAAAAGGTTCAAGTTTAGAACTGTTTTATATATGATATATTCTGCCACCCTACTTAGAAAAATTCAACCCGCCAGCAGCGAAAAAGCTTTTAATAAACATATACAGACCCATACATTATATAAAAAATTCAGTATTCCTTTTTGTTGTCCTCGTTTGAAATAATATTTTAAGAATGTTTATTTTTCTAGTGAAACCACTTTACTATTTTTTTTAAAAGAGTTTTTTTTTTTTTAATTTGTGTCTGTATGCTAAGGAATGCATTATATAAAAACTATAGTAAAAGATCCAAATATTTGTAATATTGTTTTTTCTAGAGACAACACAAAAATTTGCCTCCCCAAATGAGGTTAAAATATTATAAACTGTTTTCAAACCTGAGGCCTAATGTAATAACTTTTAAGAATATTTTTATGATTTTTCGTCCTTTTATACATCAACATAAAAATTTAATTTTATGTTATATTAATTTTTTATGTCAATTTCTTTTTGTATTTTATATATTTATTTATTTATGCTGTTAATTAGGGAAATGATGCGCTTTTTCTGATTATACTTTAACTAAAATTCTCTTTAGTTTTTTTTTTTTTTACTATTAATTTACAAAAAACACAAAAAGGATCATTAAGGACATTAAAACATACAATATTTTTTTATGTGTGTGTGTCTTGTTAATATTTAGTATAAAGAAATAAATTAATAAAATATTTGTATTTGTGTTCCCTAATGATGAGAAAAGGAAATTTGTGGATAGCAATAAAAAAAATAAAATGAAAATTAAATCGAGAAATTAATTTAGTGGTTTTTGTATTGTATTTTTGTTAAGTTTATTTACACAAAAACAGGTCCAGGGTTAATAAATTTATTTTTTTTAATATATTTGTATATATTTTAACTGATCCCTAAATGAATATTTAGGATTTATATAAGAAACTCAATTAAAAGGATCAAATATATGCGGTAGGATAATAATATATTAAATTATCTTTTATATTTTTCCTGTGGTTTTTATTGAATAAACTAAACATTTAATTAATTTTTTTTATCGTTTTTATGGTTATTTGTATAGTACATAATATTGTTTTAATAATGACTAAGTAAATTTTGAAATTTCAATGTAAATCGTAGTTTCATCAACATTCTACCCAAAGACAATCACATTGGAAAACTAGATTTAGAAAAATGAAGTATTGATACCTCTTAATATCCTGGGGTGGCCACTCTTCGTTATGGCTTCTAAAATATTGAAAATGAATAGAAAATTGTTCCTTCATTTATTTAAAATCAATTTTCTTTCTTTTTGTACTTGTTGTTTTTAAAATTATATCTTAAAAAAAAACACTTACCAAAAAGTAAAACCATTAAAAACATTTTTTTTTTTTGGTAAACCAGTGCATTGCATAAAATTGTGTCACAACAAATTTCAAAAGACTGGTAGTATATTGGTCAAACTATATAGCAAATTAAATTAAATTCTAAATAATTTTTAATAAAAAAACTGCATCACATTTTTAATCCATAAAATATTTTAAGATCGAAAATAAGTCATAAAAGTACATTTATAGTTACATTTAAGTCATAAAAGTACATTTATAGTTTATAATGTAACATACAGTAATGAAGGACATGTTCCAGTATACAAATCAAAGTATACATAGTAAAGTTTTAATATTAAATGTAAAAAATATTGTTTTAACCATAAGAGTGGTTTTATTTTTAAATCCTTTTGATTATATATATCAAAACTAGCAGGACAAAGTTGTATAATAAATAATATTATTACTACATTTTCCTTGTACAATAAAGTAATTCATTAAAATATAAATTTATAATAAAATTTAAGGAAATTTCGATGTTAAAATTGAAGCTATATATTAAAGGATATTACTACATAACATTAACATTATCTAATTACTTTAGTGGTGCTAAATTTTCTATTTTGAGCTGAAACTTTGTACAGGACTATTCAATATATTATACTGTAATTACTTATCTTGGAGAATTCTATAGTAACGATATATTTAATGCAGTTCTTTGTAAATCGTGAGGACATTTTGCATAGTTGGCAATCTAATCAGAATGGAAAACCTTGGTCAAATATTTCCATTTTTTTTAATCCTTACAAATACATTTGCAAAAAAAGAAAATTTAATTAAATTGTTATACATAAATGCAATATTTTTCATAATCTTCATAAAATTTTATAAAATATTTAATATTTTTCTTTTGAACCACAAAAAAATGTATATAAAAATTAATTAAAAAATTGTTTTCCACTCTTTCTTTTTTCTCAGGTTATTTCAGTATATTTATTTATAATTTTTAGGTGGAAAATATATGATTATATTAAGTATGAGTGGCGATAGATAATATTTTATTCTAAATTAGAAATTCATCGTAAAAGAAAAACGAAAATAGAAAAATTTATCTTTCTAAAAATAAAATAAAGAGAAAAAAAGTATATTTTTGATTACAAAAAAAAAATATAAAAATATACCCAAAAAAAGCTTATTAGATCCTTTTAACTTTATGTCCCTTAGAGATAATTGAATGTGCATTTCAGTATTCTTATTTTTATATATATACAAGAGATTTTTGTCCTTTTTTATTCGGCCATTTTCCGATTTCTTATATAGAAATTTAAGAATATTTGAGCAATAAATTTAAAATTTTTATTTAGTACAATTTTTGTTTATTTCAATTGAAGGAAATAAAAAATTTCATCTGTGATAATATGTCCCTTAGGAAGATTATCAAGAAAACTATAAGAAATGAAACCAATTTTGATAAAATGATAATTCAATGTCAACCATATTCAAGTTTTTTTTTGTAAATTTGTAAATTTATAAATTAGTTTTTTTCTTTTAGCTTAACCACAAAGTTTAGAAAATTAGAATTAAATTTTGTAAGAAATATTTTATAAATTACAAATTAATAAGAATTCTGATTATTTTTGAAGTACCTAAAATAATGAAATAAAAAAACTATGATCAAAATTCAAACTTTTCTGGTCTTATAATAATAAATCAAATCTTCAACTAATTGTCACACGACTATAACTTTATGGTTTTCGAATTAATGTATCTCTGTAAATAAAGTAGATATTGATTTCCATTAAATGACATTTATAGCTACAGTCAAATTTCTACATATAGTTTACTACCATTTTTTCCTACCGTATATTATTTAAATTGGTTAACTTAAAAGCATAAAACTAAATCGTAGCCATTCGATATTAAAAAAAATATATTTAATATTTCATTTCAACTAAATCCACGAATAGTTATCATTAATTTTTTCTACTTCATACCACTTCATCATCATAGGATACTAAAAATAATAATACATACAAAATATCAATATTTATTTTATAGCCGAAAATTTGTATTTTCATTTATGTATTTATTTTTTTTATCCTTATAAATTTTCAATTGAATTTTATGACATAATACAAAAACATTTTCATTCCTTTTTCAATTATCATTTATAGATACAAAAATAATATTTATATTTATTTATTTACTTATTTTTATTAATATTGCAACTAAATTATTTTCAGCAATATTTGTTATTATTAATTTTATTACAATAATATTTATCCCATCCCAGGACAGTGTTTTTGTGTTAGTTTCTGCAATAAAGGAAATGATGTCCAACGAAACTATAACGGAAGCTCCTAAAGATTGTGATGATTCCGGTGTCAATTGGGAATCAGGTAAATAAAATATCCTTTATATATTTTTTTTCAATCCGATTAAGCTCAAAAATTTTTATATTAATTTAAAAAAAAATAAATCCTACCGGAAATTGGAATTATATTGAAAATTATTCAGGGTTGATTTATTATTCTCATATTTTTGTGTGTGTGTATGTGTGTGTTTTTATTACAGGACGTAAACTTTTTCAATATTTGAAATCAAGAAATATTAAAGGAGATACAGGACAAGTGGCCTTTGATGATAATGGTGATCGAATTTATGCTGAATATGATGTTGTGAATATACGTGATGATTCAGAAAAGAAAAAAGTTGTTGGTTCATTTTATTATGATGCCGTAAGTTAATCAACACAACAAACATTTTTTGATGGAAATTTTTTTTATAGCAAAAATTTCTTTCACTTCTTTTTTTTTTGTAATTTTCATGAATTACATAAATATTTTTTTTATCTTATTACATTTTTTTGTTGTCCTTGTTTATATATTTTTCAAAAAAAAAAAAAAACAGGAAAAGCAAAAAATGCGATTGAAAATCAATGATAGTCACATTTTATGGCCAGGAAAGCAAAGAAAAAAACCAGAAGGTATTATAATACCAACACACTTAAAAGTACTGACAATTGAAGAGAAACCATTTGTTTATGTAAGAAAGTTAAATTATGAAGAAGTTGTTTGTGACGATGATGAAATACCATGTCCTTATTTTAATGCAACGGATGGTTCAGGTACGTTGAAAAAAAAAAAGATTAAAAAGGATATTCTTTTTTTTTAAAAAAAAAAGGTTAAAATCTATTTATAAAAAAATAAATGTTTACGATTTATAACAGACTTGCAAAAACCCATACCAAAATAATAATAATAATTTATGAAAAATCATCATTAAATTTTCAAATATCCTTTAAATAATTTGGGTTCATTTTGGGTAAAAGAAAATCGTTTATGGTAATTTTTAAAGTCATTTATTTGAAAAAAAAAATTGTTTTGCAAAATAAATAAAATAAAATTTTTCACCGATATCCTTTTGGTTTTTATTTCGTTAATATTATCGTGAACATATTAAACTATATATTTTCCAATTATGTAAATAATTATTTAAATTTAACAAGTGAAATTTAATATTAAAAAAATTATTATGCATAATTAATTGTCGCCATCCGATTGGTCATTTTACTGGCACTATTTTCGCGAGGTAATAATAAAGGATATACAAAATGGTGTTTGTAATATTTTATGTGATGCATAATAATGCTAAATCCACTTCGGTTATCAATTATTTTTGCATTCAATCTAATTATTAAATCAAACAATATTTGAGACAATAATAAAAATCATAAATTAGTGAAGTTATTTGAATGTTAATAAGAAACATTTAAATGTAAAAATTCTACTTTAGAAGACTATGTAATGTACCGCATTTAGTATATTAATTCTCTCAACCACTGAACATTTATTACAAAAAATATAAATATACTTTTACACTCTTCTATAAATAATTTTTGAATACCAAAAAAAATATTTTTTCAGGTCAATTGTTTTTCCCATAAAAATATAAGAGATACAAATGAGAAATTATTTCCTGTACAAATAAATTTCACATTTTCCATTAAAACTTCATTTTTTAATATTATTGGGGTCAAATATTTATTATATAAAAATGGAAAATTGGCTTTTGTTGCAATTAGTTATTATTACCCACGCATCGATAAATTTCGAAAATATTGGAATTTTATAAATTTTTATATTCTTTTAAATTTCAAATATGTAATATGAGAACTGGTAATGAACCATTTAATGTAAACCAAGTAAAATAAAAGTAAATTTAAATCCCGAAATGGATTCGGCAAATATTAGTAAAGGAAGGACGTCTTGAGTCCTCGAATTCTTATATATTTCTTAATGAATGAATGCACTGTCCCAATTCTATATCCTGTCCAATTAATAAATTAAAAATCAGTTTGAAATTGAAACGAATTTTTAACAAAATATTTTACAATTGACCTAATTTAAAAAAATATATACTAATTCGAAATTCCCATCATGCTTCAAATGAAATTTTTTTTTTTCAGATAATGGAAAACGATATATTTTTTCAAATTAAATCGGAAATAAAAAATGAAATTAAATGTCCATCTTCCGCTTATTTAAAAAAAAAATTGCTGCTCTAGTTTTTTTTTTTATTAATCGCAATGATTGTTTTTTTATAGTTTCCGAATAGAAAAAAGTAGTTAGACATTTTTATATAACATTATTAAAGAACTGACAAATTGAAAATAATAATAATGGATTTCATAAAAGGAAAGGAGCAGCAATAGGAAATTGAACAAATATAAATGGACAAAATAGATTTTTTTTTGTTGTTAATATTTTAGAAACAATATTAATTGCTACAGAAGCTTCAATTATTGATTTTGAGTAGATATACTAGATAAATGTATAAAGTTTACAAAGACTGTTATTGAAAAAATGATTAATATTTGCAAATTGTTTATTTCAGTAAATAACAATTATACAGTTTACTAGGGCAGTCTTTTGAGGGGCTAAAATAAATTTTAATCCTTAAAATGGCCTTTCAACGCTGTCTTATAGGTTGCGGAAACAGCCATGCTATAATATATTATTGTAGTAAGGGTATTTGGCATCTCCCCCTAAATCTTATATCAAATATTTTATAATAAAAACTCATACAAATTCCGTACTTTTCTTTATAATTTTTTTTCTTCCTTCTTTTTTCTTCCTTTTTTAGCGTACGATTATTGTTGTAAAGGATATTGTGTTGATTTATTAAGAGAATTATCACAAAGAATAAATTTTACTTATGATTTAGCATTATCACCAGATGGACAATTTGGCCATTATACATTAAAAAATCAAACTGGTACAATACCACCAAAAAAAGAATGGTCTGGTTTAATTGGTGAATTAGTAAATGAACGTGCTGATATGATTGTAGCACCATTAACAATAAATCCAGAACGTGCTGAATTTATTGAATTCTCAAAACCATTTAAATATCAAGGAATAACAATATTAGAAAAGAAACCATCACGATCTAGTACATTAGTATCATTCTTACAACCATTTAGTAATACATTATGGATATTGGTTATGGTTTCGGTTCATGTTGTTGCATTGGTGCTTTATTTATTAGATAGGTATAATAATAAATTAATTAATTTAATGAAAATTAATTTATTAATAAGTTTAATATTTTACTCTTATTTAGAATATGATTTCGGTTTAAATTCATAAATTCAATTACAAATTTATCCTTAATATTATTATTATTATTTTTATCCGCATAGATTTTCACCTTTTGGTAGATTTAAATTAACAAGCAATGATAATACTGAAGAGGATGCATTAAATTTAAGTTCAGCAATATGGTTTGCATGGGGTGTATTATTAAATAGTGGTATTGGTGAAGGTACACCAAGAAGTTTTTCAGCACGTGTATTAGGTATGGTATGGGCTGGTTTTGCAATGATTATTGTTGCATCATATACTGCAAATTTAGCTGCATTTCTTGTATTAGAAAGACCAAAAACAAAATTAAGTGGCATTAATGATGCCCGTTTAAGAAATACAATGGAAAATTTAACATGTGCAACTGTTAAAGGATCAGCTGTTGATATGTATTTTCGTAGACAAGTTGAACTATCAAATATGTATCGTACAATGGAAGCAAATAATTATGCAACAGCTGAGGATGCAATACAAGATGTTAAAAATGGGTAACATAAAATAATTATTAGAGGAAAAAGAAAATATTTATATACATTTTTTATATATATGTAAAGGAAATTAATGGCATTCATTTGGGATTCATCGCGATTAGAATATGAAGCAGCAAAAGATTGTGAACTTGTAACAGCTGGTGAATTATTTGGTCGTAGTGGATATGGTGTTGGTTTACAAAAAGGTTCACCATGGTCAGATGCAGTTACATTAGCGATATTAGATTTTCACGAAAGTAAATATATATATTTTTCTTAATTTTCCTTCTTCTTCTTTCAACGGTTATTGAGCATTTTCATTTTTACTTTTTTTCTTTTAATCAAAAAGGCGGTTTCATGGAAGCATTAGATAAACAATGGATATTTCATGGTAGTGTTCAACAATGTGAACAATTTGAAAAAACACCAAACACATTAGGCCTTAAAAATATGGCTGGGGTATTTATATTAGTAGCAGCTGGTATTGTTGGTGGTATTGGTTTAATAATAATTGAAGTTGTATATAAAAAACATCAAATTAAAAAACAAAAACGTATGGAAATAGCACGTCATGCTGCTGATAAATGGAGAGGGACAATTGAGGTATATATATACATATTTTATATATATATAACATATTTTTTTAGAACACAGATTTTTTTATGCTCTATTTAAAGTTTACACAAAAAACAAAATTTAAATAATCAAAAATCTCAAAGTTTTTCTTTAATTCCGACAAAAGCAAGATGTAAAATTTTCATATTTTCTTTTTTTGAAAGAACATAACAATAGAAAAATAGCATAATTTTTTCTATTAAATCAAAAAAACTTTTAGAAATTTTCATTTTCATTTTATTTATTCATCATCACTTGATCAACACACACACACACAAAAATATATAATTGGAAGTTTACAAAGTGTTCGACAATGACTTTATTTATTTGTGAGAAAACTTTTTTTATTTGTGGGAAATTTAAATTATTTCTGAATATTAAAAGGACGAAAAAGCGAATTTTTTACAGTCAATATAAAAGAAGTGGGAAAACGTATTATAAATAAATAGAAGATTGAATTTGTTTGTGGTGTGGAAATTCCAATTGACAAATTCTATGTAAAATTAAATTATATTTTACCAAAGTTTTTCAATATTAGAGTGAATTTTATTGAATATAAATGTAATGAGTCCTGGTAGGAAGTTTTTAATTCGATAATTTCTGGTCATCATTGTAAAAAAAAAATCAATTTATTGTCGGTTTAAAAACTAACAAGAATGAAAATTATCAAAGGACATTATTAAATTAGTTTTAATTGTTCTAAAAAAATATATTTTTTACAATCAATGAATTTAAATATATGAAAATTCACTTCAATTTCTGTAATTTTTTTTTTTTGCTTTATTAACTGAATTAATTTAGAAACGTAAAACATTACGTGCATCAATGGCAATGCAACGTCAATATAATGTTGGCCTAAATTCAAATCCTGGTACAATTAGTTTAGCTGTTGATAAAAATCGTTATCCACGGTTAGGACCAAGAGGACCAGAACGTGCATGGCCTGGTGATTCAGATATATTACGTAATCGTCGTGTTTTAGATGAATCTACTATACCAACAACAAAAGGTTTTAGTAATAAAACAAAAAATAAATCACATCATCAAACACATTTACAACCACCACCGAGATATTCACCAGCCTATACAAGTGATGTATCACATTTAGTTGTTTAACAAATTTACAAAAAAAAAATTATTATATATTTAAATTTTTATTATTATTTTTTTTGCAGAAAAGTGAAGATTTAATTTTTATGTTATTTTCATAAATTTTTATTAATTTAATATTAGATATTTTCAATTTTGTACGAATTTTTCGTTTGATTTTTTTTTATTTAAATTAAATTTAAATATAAGATAAAAAATGTATAAAAATTAAATATTTATATAAATAATAATGCAATAAAGATCCTTGTACTATTTTTAAACGTTTAGTTAAAACTTTATAATAACAAATCTTTAAAAAAAAACCAAACAAATGGAAATTAACAAATTACCATAAAATAAATTTAAAATATTGGATGTAAAAAAAAAATTAAAAAATTAAATCTTTAAATAATAAATTACTCTAAATTAATCTACTTTAAACTATATATATATAATGCTTATATTCTACGCTTTATAGTTTATTGAAATTTATGCAATAATTATGGATAACACAATATTTGGCTCCTTAAACATTTGACTAAGATTTTGTTACAGATATTTGATTTCAATTGCAGACAAGAATTGAATTACATTAATATTAAACTGATTTGCATTAAAATCCCACAAAAATTATATACGTATACTCATTTATTTCCGTTTCCGTGTCAAAATTATAAATGCTCATTCAATTAGTTTAATTATGTGCAAAACTATGTGCAATATAAGCAAAGTTATATATTTTTATAGACTATGGATTTTTAAATCAAATGTTTTGCCAAATATTGTGAGACTTTAAACTTTAAACTGTCTTTTTTTGCGAAATTGTAAATAAAAGTATATAAATAAGTATATATATAATCCTTCTATTTATTACAACCATTTATAAATTTTCTCATAAAATTCTCTTAAAAGTTTTCAAGTTTAAAATTATTAATTATTTCAACAACAGCTAAAAAAACTAATTTTATTTGGGAATAAGAAG
Source organism: Empis stercorea (assembly GCA_949752835.1). Lineage (NCBI taxonomy): Eukaryota > Metazoa > Arthropoda > Insecta > Diptera > Empididae > Empis > Empis stercorea. The sequence goes on from OX457086.1 coordinate 1,362,684, forward strand.
ATTTCCTATAAACAAAAATGAAATTTTTCGTCGGAAATATATTTAGATATTAAGTTTAATTAAAAGTTGGTGTAAATATTGGAATGTTTTTTTTAGATAATTGAAGAAAATTCTAAATAATAAATTTTTTTGTATATATTAAAAACTGCCATTTAAATTGTGGGAAAAAAGAAAACCAAAAGAAAAATAATATAAAAAAAAAATAATAACAACAAAAAAACGTGCTCTTCGAAAATTATTTAATTTATTTTAACGTTCGAGGTGAAAATTTATATTATTATTATTTCAATATTAGCGTTGTTCGTTGATCAAAACAAACTAAATATGATTGGACTGTCCTGGAAAATTCAGAGTAATTTTAGTTTTGATCAACGAGAATAGCTCAATTGTCACTCATTTATAATTAAAACAAAGTAGTTTTTATTCCATAAAGTTACAGATATACATTTACCACCGATAATTGTACACCGAACAAAATAAAAATCGTAATTTTGTTGTTTATTCAAAATATTAAAAATTAAACTTAATAAAAATTATCTGAAAAAAATGAAGGAGTAATTTTCAATAATCGATAAAAAAAAAAAAAAATTAAATTTTATCTAAAAATAATTTCATTTTTTTTTTTAAAACTAATTAAATTTCGAAAATATTTTATTTAAAATTTAACATAATTAAGTAAACAATTTTTATGATAGAATGAATTTGCATTAACAGAACAGAAATTCAAATTTTCAGTTATGTCAGCATACCTTTAGGCGTACAAATATATTGAGTTAATTACAATTTATGTATTATTATTTTCATTATGTTGAAATATATAATTTAAATTATTTCACTTTCATATAAATATGCACGTTTATAATATAACAAATAAATAAAATTTTATATACAAAATATACAATTTTAAAAATACATAACCAATTATAATAAATTTACTAAATAAAAAAATAACAACAATTATTTTATATTTATTAAAAAAAAAATTTAATTTCCATTTTTTTATATAATATAAAATTGTTTGAGTTTGAAAATTTTTAAGAGAAAATTAGAATTATTATTTTATATAAATTTCCTTTTAATTGTAAGATTTTCGTTTTAAATTTTCTTTTTAAAAATATAAACAAATATAAATTTTCTTTAAATTAAAAAAAAAATTACAAATTGCCAATTTATAATTTTTTTTAAATAATATATTAAATATATTAAACGAAACGCACATCGTCACGAAATAAAAAATAAAACAAAATATTAATAAATTAAAGGAATTTGAACAATTAATAATTTAATTATATTTGATTTAATTAAAAGAAATTATAATTAGTCTTCCATAGTTTTAAAATAATAAATTCTCATGTACAATTTTTAAATCATAAATTAAAACGAAAATCTTACAATTCAAAAATATTAAAAAATTTTCATATTATTTATGTTTTATGATGGTAACGAAACTTATTTAAACTGATAAAGAAGGTAAACTTTATAACTTCATTTTCTAGCTTGAAAGTTTACAAATTTCTATAAAAATTAAAAGTAATTTTAAAAACTTTCATCTCTATAATTTATTTCCAATACAATTCCAATCTGATATATCATCTTCTAAAGCTCTTATGGAAATATCACAAGCCAAGTCATAACAAAAATAGAAAACCTATAAATTTTAGAATTATTTGAGTATAATTAATTTAAAAATTCTTCAAAAATTAATGGAAAGGCTGTTAATTTCTCATTTATAAATAAATAAATAATTAATTCTCTAAAAAAACTATAAACAAGAAAAAAAAATACTAAATAATAACAATAAAATTTTTGTAAATAATTAGTTAAAAAAAAACATAAAATCATTTTAAAAAAATATGCAAAATATAATTTTTGAACATAAAAATATAAGAAAGAAAACAATTACGTTTACCAAAGCTAAAAAATTATATTAAAAGTAAATTCACTGTCCAAAAATGTTTCTCTCTAAACTGAAAAATAACAAAATTTATTTTTATATAATAAAAAAGTTGAAAATTAAAAATTGCAGAAATATCCAAAAATATTGAAATGGCAATAAAATTAATTATAATTATAATTGATGAATATTTAACTTATTGAATGAATGATTTAATTATATTTTATTTTAAATTACAATTTTTCATTTGATTCATTAAAGATATTTTGTGTATTGGTTCTAATATCTTAATTATAATTGATATCGAATTCAAATTCCAGACATTTGGCTTTAAATCGATTCTATGTATGATCGTTTCAATAAAATTTTTATTTAAATTTCATTTAAATAGACAAAATTATTAATTAATTATTAAATAAAAAACTTTTATAATTACAAAATTGATTATATATATAAAATATTTTATACATAATTTTAAAACAAAAAATTTGAAAATTGAAAAGAAAAACCTGCAGGAATAAAACAAAATGAACCCTGTAGAAAAAAATGTTAACATTAAATTTAGTATAAAAAAAACAAACAAAATAAAAGCACATATAAAAAAAAAATAAATTAAATTAAATTAACTAACCAAAAAAAAAGTTAGTTAATGCTAAAAAATTAAAAATAAATTTTTGGTTTTTGTATATAAAAAAAACAAAATTAGTTAATTTATTAAATGTTTACGATTTGGTGTACAGAAAAGTAAAATTGGTATATAATTAAAAATTTTATATATAAAATAATATATTTGATATCGTAAAAATATTTTTTATCATCAAATTAAACAAAAAAACAAAAAATTTGTTTTATATTTAAGCAACGAAAATCTCCCTAAAATATATTTTTAGTTTCTTATTTTGTATAACATAATATTTAAAATTGTTTAAGGGCTTCTATTCGTATTGCTAAAACTCACAAAGCGTCATCAAGTTGCGTGACACCAATTATTAGAAAATATTTCGTTTTGATAAATGATTGGGTAGAGTTGTAAGTGAAATTAAATTCAGTAAAAATATTCTTGAATTTCACCATTTCCCAAATGAATCAGAAATAATTCTTACTAACAATTTGTGTCTGGTGAGCTCTAATTTGATTCAAATCCTATAAAAAATTTCATATTATTTACACAAATGATCCTGAAGTTACTTATTTTATTGATTCACATAATTATTCTTAACCAAAAATCAACTTAAAATATGGTTAAAATGATTCCTAAAATATGGTAAAAAATTGTGACTAATTAAAGAAAGGATCTGTTATAAATTTAAATGTTTTATTCAGCAAATGCTAAATATAATATTTCTTATTCAAATATTTATTTATATATTTCTCCCAGAGTCAAGAGAATATTTTAATTTAATTACTTTGAAGTGGTAAATCACTAGAAATTGAAATGATATTCCATTTTCAACTCATCAACTTAATATTACAGTTTATCCACACTCTACCCATGATTGTAGTTAGAGTACCTCTACATGATTTACCAAATATAATTTTAATTTTATATTTTTCCCCAAAAATTATTTATACTTAAAATTATTTTAAGTATAATAAAAACTTAATTAAATGTAAAAAGCATAAATTTTTAATCTATAAAAATAAAAATTATATTATATGGAAAATGATGGAATATTTTAATAATTGTTGTTAATAAAATATAAATAAAAAATATAATTAAAAAATATATTTAAAAAAACAAAGAATTGTTATTGTTATTATCTAGGAAAACTAAAAATTTAAAATAAATGAAAATTTAATTAAATTTTTTTAAAAAGAAAGAAATTAATTTTTTTTTGGGAAGATTTTTTTTAAGTAACACCAACATAATAATAAAAAATAAATTATTGTTTCTATGTCGTCGTCAATCTCTGTAAAAAAAAAAACTAAAATTTACAATAAATAACAAAAACCCTAAATAAAATTAAAAAATAAATACATTAAAAATAAATAAAATTATATCTAAAAAATTAAAAATATTAAAAATTTAAAAAAAAAATGAAAATCAACAAAAATAATTTTTAAAACATGAAAAATAAAAATTAAAAAAAAAAGCAAAAAGATCAAATTATTTTTAATAAGAACAGAAAACCAAAAAAAACTTCAACACAACAAAAAAAAATAAAATTAAAAAAAAATAGTTAATTAAAAGAAAAGTTAAATTAAAAAAAAAATTAGTAAAAAATAAAAAATAAAAAAACGAAAATTTTAAACAGACAAAAAAAAAAATATTTTAAATAAAAAACGATTATGATGTCAAAAATAATAAATTATATACTTAAAAATAAAATAAAAAAATTAAATAAAAAGAAATTAAATTAAAAAATAAAATAAAATGTTAAAAAAAAAAACAATGAATTGATATACAAATAAATTAATATACATATATGAAGTTTGAAGTATATTGTCCTTCTTATTAACATGAATGATGTAACGTTCCATATTCTCCTCCCCAAAATTCCAGCGAATACTTACTTCTAGGTATATGCTGTGATTAGCCAAGAAATTAGCCAATATCTTTAACTTATTTCACATTTAATTGCAAATAATGAGAATTAAATGAATTAAATTTCATTTCATACTCTTTAAATTTTTCATTTATACCAACAGGACGGAGTGTCCCAGTGTGTATGTATGTGACATATTGTAGCCCTGCGGTGTGGACTATTGTACCACGACACTTGCAGCATTTTATCGTGAAAATAATTGATTTCATAATAAATTTACTTATAGTGGAGATATTTTAATATTCACCAAAATTTGAGGAACCAAACCAATTAAACCAACAAATGTAAAATTTATAAATAATAAAAATCCCTTTTATACCGAACCAGAGAGAAATACTCTTTCGAATGGGAAAAATATACCATTATCCAACCATTCGACTTAATATTTCAATAGAAAGATAATTTTTGGAAGCTTCATTAAAAAAATCAAGAAACATTAATTAAACATAGAAATTTTATTTATAAATTTCATTATTACTTAACAAATTCTATATATACAAATATTAATAATAATAATAATAATTTTATGGACTTAAAACAGTCTTATTCATAAGTATAATTAATTAAATTTGTTTCTTAATTAATTACTACAAAAAAAACACAATATTCTTCATTAATTTTTTAAACATTACATAAGAAAAAAAATTCGGTTCGTTTAATAACTAAATAATAATAAAGTAATAACACATAGCAAAATTGTATTTAAACTTAAATTACAAAACAGAACATTTTTAATATTTAATTACTTAATTAATATGACAATTAATAAAAAGTTCTTTAACACTTTGTCTTATCATCAAGCGTTATAAATTTTAAGGAAAAACGAACGAACCGATCGCAAAACCTAAAAAAAAAAGCATATCACTCTCATCACAGGCCATAATAACATTGGAAATTGTTAACTGATTATAGATTAACCTGAAAAGAACAAAAAAATAAAAAAATTATTAAATTTAAATTAATTAAAATGTTTTTGATTTAAACTAGAAAAGTTTATTCATCCCAGTAAATAATTTTTAATAAAATATGTTTAAAAAAAACTTAATTAAACTTCGAGGTTATGCGGGGTTACAAGAAAATTATAAAAATGATAAGATGTTGACAGAATTCATTTGAATTACCGAATAGGAGAATTATCGAAATTTATTTCTTTTCCTTGGCAACAATTTTCAAAAGAAGAAATCTACTTCGTTAAGCCATAAATTCTTAAATGAATTTTATTTAGACGATTTGGATCTGGTTGGTCTGAGCATTGAAACTTATATACCATTCTAAGAGAAAGAGTGACATCTTAAATATTAATTTGGCGCATATAAGATAGAAATTGATTCTATACAATAGTTTAATATTGACCACCACAAACGTATTTAATTGGTAAGAAACAAAATGAATCTGGTAAATCTTTATGTGAGTATATAGTTTGAACAAACTATAATATTTAACAATTATAATAAATAAATTTGAATTCAAAATGCAATATAAATCTAATTCTAATTATAACTAAAATTCATATCAGAGTATGAATAATCATTGTATAGATTCTATAAAGCATTCACATGTCAATCAATCAAAATAGTTTTGTTTCATTTTACGAGTATGACAATCAAAAACTACGGAAAAATTATAAAAGTCTGGATCTGGGCGCCACTAAAACTTTATTTATAACAAAAATTTATAATCATATCAATATTATTTGAATAAAAATTAATTTCATCATAAACTTTCTCATGTAATTTATACATATATGTATATGTAATTCTACAATGTAATTAAAAAATAAATATATGAACATTATCAGATAATTTAATGATTTTTTCAATTTAATTTAATTTTTAGATGTTCCGATCAAGATTTTTATTGAATATATATTTTTTTTTAATTATTAAAGCACGTGACATGTGAATAAATCTGGAATTACGTCAATATTTGTAATATTACATATGGAAATTTTTAAATTAATAAATAATTTCAAAAAAATAAAATTTCAATAATTAATGAAATAACAAAAAGATTTAAATGATTAGAATTTTTTTTTTTTAAATATTTTCTTTATTATTTGGGCCGCGTGGAAAATCAACAACAAAAAAATTATATTTTATAAACAAATTTCTTATGTAAGTAAAAATTCTTACAAATTGTTATTTAAATATTTTCAGATCACGTTTTCTATAAGTGAATTTTTGAAGAATAAAAAATTTAATTTAATTACAAAAAAAAAGAGAAGGAAATTTTCTAATTGAAAAACTGAACAAACATTCGATGTTGGTTCAGTGAAATGAAGAATTGATGAATTTTCTGGAACAAATTAGAATATTCCTATAAAATATTTCATTATTACCGATATTATTTTGAATAATCATTTTCTAAACTCAATAATTCTAATCATTTAAATTTAGTATTTTTTTAATTTGAATTTACTTACCAAAAACCTCCTGTGAACTATATGTAACATATAAAAATCCATCATCATTTCGATATTCATAATATATTTCTGATAATGTTTTACTTAATGGTACCAATGATCTTTCATTTATTAATAAAAATATTGCTTTACTAGCACCAATTTTTAATCGACTTTTAATAATTGTTAAAAATTGTGACATTGTTATTTCTTGTGGTACCAAAAATTTACGTTTATTTAAATATGGTAATTCATATTCACGATCATATCGATCAACAATAACTGGTATTTTATTTGGAAAACGTAAACGTATTGCACATGCTTCATCACTTTTTAATGATTCTGGTATATATAAAGAAACAAAACAAAGAATATAATTTTTTTTATTAAAAAAAATTATTTAAATATTATAACAAAAATATAAAATTTATAATAAAATTTGTTCTAAATTCAAGTCACTAACCTTTTTTTTTATTGTTATTATGATGACAAATTGTAATTGGACCGAAATTTGAATTAATATCGGCTTTTTGTTGTTGTTTCATTTTATTATTATTGTAACTGCACAATTGATCAATTGCAAACATTAAGAAAATTTTAAACAATTTCCTTTCTTTTAAACAATTTAATTTAAACAATTTTAAATTTTAATTAGTAAAAATACTTAGAATTTACACAATTTATTTTTTAACCACAATTTTTAGTAGAGAAAAAACTCTGGATTGACTCTGAACTGTTCAGATTGAAAACATATATTAAACTGAATTATATTTTAATTGGACTATCAGTTTTATCAATTTTAAGTGTTGTGAGATGGAAAATTATACTGAAAAAAAATATACATATATTAATAAATTGTTTATTAATTATTTATTCTTATCTAGTAAAATAAAATAAAATGTATACTTGTACTTAGTAAGATTTATTCCTTTCCATTTTTAGTTTATGTATTTATATAAGAAAGAGAAAAAAAATTAAATACTAATATAAACAAGAGGCCGGCTTCTATTTTAAAATTTGATAAAAAAAAATATATTATTAGTAATTATTATTTATTTATATAAATTTCGAAAAAAAAAATACTATGCATGATCTAATGCAGGTTTACTGTCTACAAAAAAGAAGATAAAAATTTTACGAAATCAAATTTTCTGAGAAAACATTGAAAATGCAAATATTAAATTTATTTAAGATGATAATGAAGAAAATGACATTATTATCAGAATATGATTATCAGTATGCCAACCGGCAAGAAAAACTAAATACACATCCTTAATTTAATTACAAAAATCAAAGTTCATTTGAACAGCAGGAGGTTTAATAGTATTTTTTACTCACAATTAGTTGTAATGGCATATTTTTAGTTATTCAGAAAGTAAAATAATATCGTTTTCTAAGGCATAAACCTTATAATCAAATTATAATTAACTTTATCCATTTGATTACAATCGTAAGTCGTAAGTCGTAAGTCGTGAAGCAATTTATATATTTAAGTTCTTAGTTTATAAAATTTCCCTATTCTATAAATAAATCTCGACTAAATACATAATAAAAAAGGAACATATTTGAAAAACCGAAAATATTCAATTAATTTATGTCACAAAAATATTCATTTACAACTTTCAAATAGTAAAAAAGATAATATAAATTTATGTTTTTACTCATTCTAATCACCTGGAACATTAATCATGAGTAAAATAAAAAATAACCAATGAATATTAAAATTATGTGATGTGTAGTTATAAAATAAAATATGAACCAACATCTTTTTGATATTTATAATACATAATATATGCTACTCATATCAAAATCAGGTTAATAGGTTGAATCCTTTGATCAAGGTTTCGTTTATTTTACTCCGAAGCCTCAATTGATTATTTTCTCAACCACCATAAAATTGTTGCATAAAAGTTCTCTTTTTAAAGAAATGCCAAAATACAATTTCAATAATAAATAAGTAACCATTTTATGTATATATATATATTACATATATATATATATATATATATATATTGTATATATATATATATATATATATTGTTTACTTTTAAATATTATTTTTGTAAATAAAAAATAATTAAATCTATAAACGAAAATTAGCATTGACCCTTATTATTTTGAGATAAAAAATATTACATTATAAATTGGTAAATATCAAATTATTAATTACAAAAAAATATATTTTAAAACAATAAAATATTTAATTAATATAAATATAATACAAATTTACTTAAATTTCCAATATTACTTATTTTTATAAATTTTAAATTATCTTCTTATTTACTATACATGGTTTTTTGTTATTTATATAATTTAAATTCAGTTGTGTTATCTATCAAGTAATGTTGTTGAAGACAAAAAATTAATAAATTTAAAATATTTCCACCATTAATTTCTATATTTAAAAAAGAATAATATACATTGTTGCTATTATGCAAAACATATATAGCGTATACCACGATTGACAACGACAATATAGATATTTTCATTAAAATTAATTATAATAATTATATTAGTTACTATGTCATTTGCACAATATAAGTAATTAATTTTAATGCGGTACAGATAAGAAGGTATTCGATCTTTTATAAAAATGTAAAAAAAAATTATAAAATATTTAATTTAATTATTTTATAATATAATAAACAATTTGAATGTTGTCTTTATTGAAGGATATTCCTATAAAGTATTACATTTTATTATTTTAGATTTTGTTTTTTCAATTTAATTTATATCATTTTGAAATATAGTATATGGTAAAATATTAAATAGTGTATTACATATTTTATAGTAAAAAAATAGTATTATTCATTGAATTTTTTAAAATATTTATAAATTTTTACAATAATTTTGTATTATCAAATATATACAATAAAGAGGTCTGGTTCAAAACAGATTTTGGTCTAATAATAGTCTAGCTCTGATATATTTTTGTTATTATTTTTCCTTATAAAATATACTTACTTATTTTTTTTTTTTTTGTGGTAAACAAATATTACACTGAAATGACTAAAATTTAGAATAATTAATTAAATTTGTCGTAATAAAATATTTAAATAAAGAAATAAGAAAAAACAAAATCAATTTAAGAAATTATCTTCTTAAGTATGAATTATTATAGATTTAGTATAAGTAATAATTCTCAACATATTCTGAACAAACGATAATTTTATTTTTTAATATATTTTTTGGTAAATTAAATATTTTAGTATATTTTTGTTAATATTATACATAGTTAGAATAAAATAATATATATACAGAGGTTTCTTTATGCCATAAGATTTAATAGTTTATCGTATAATCAAGAAAGAAAAATTTTTAAGTAAATATTTTTAAAAAAATATTTTACTTAAATTAACAATAATTTTGTACAACTTTTGGGAACCAAAATAATTTATATAAGTCAATTTAAAAGATATGTAAATCATTATAAAATTAAATATAGTCTTAAATTCGTTTGATATAGTTATGTAGCTTAAAGCACAGTGAGATATTTGTAAGTAAAAATTTCAAAATTTTAAAATAATTATTAAAAACAAAATATAATAATTATTTTAATAAAAAAAACTTCCCGATTAAAAGAGTTGAATGTACTTTTTCTTATATTGTATACATACATTCAGAAGAAATAAATATCAGAAATTTTCCATTAGCAAAAACTTATCATCAATATGAAATTTTTCATTATTGTAAAACAACATTTTAAAATGATAATTCCACAATTAATATTTTTCAGAAATAAAAATAAAACAATATGTAAAACCAAAAAATATATAGAAGCATTAATGCAAGACAAAAATATTAACGTCACAATAAGCTACATAAGTCTATTAATGATTGGCTAAATTTAATTTTTCACTTTGGATTATAAATTTAATCAAAGTTTGTATATTTTAGTTATTTCAAGAAAATTTACATCATGATAATTATCATATTGTTACCCTATATTTCGTTATCATAATCATAAATGCATTAATTGATTAATAATGCATTTATATTTTTAAACTGAATTGTCCATTCTGCTGATGTACTCTCTTTTATTGATTTTTTTATAAATGGTTATCAAATTAAACATGGACTATCAATTATATTTACAACTTACGATTTTATTGGTTTTTTTATGTTCTTATTCAACAGAGAGTTGTGTTATTATTTTTGATTAAAATCGAAATTTATTTCAAATTTTATTCTTATTGCAAGAATGTAGTGATATATATGTGTAGTTCGATGTATATGTAGAATGTACATACATATATATTTGTTAATATTATTTATTTATTTATTTTTTAACCGTTAATAAGGCCTTTAAAATTAGGTATAATTTTGAATAGTTTTTCTTCCAGCCACCACTATTTTTGTACAAGTAAATTTGATAATAAGAATAAGAACCAATCACCTAATATTATCCTTGTCCCGTAGAATATTTCAAAATTAAAATTTCATTTATAAAATTTAATTAATTTAAATTCGAATTGGAGACATTTGAAAATAATTTTATGGCGCGCGATTTTTATCTGTAGACTTTTTTTTCACTACGCATAGATAATTTCTAAGTAAAAAAAGTTTAAGTAAAATTTTGTAGAAAAAATAAACAAAACTGTCAATGTCAGAATCCGATCCGATTTTCCAAGAAGAAAAGTGAAAAGAAAATTGAATTAAATGTAGTGCTATTTTCTAGAGAGTTTTTACATGTTTACATGTTTTAATTAATAGTTAAAATTATATAATGTAAAATGTGAAAAAGTCCAATTTGATTTTGAAATAAATTAATTGAAGTAAAAACATAAAATTATTGTTAACTTAATAAGTTATAAAGCTACATATTAAATTATAAAGTGTTTACATCTATAATCGATTTACAATGACCTAATAAATTTTGTTGTTTTTGTTAAAGGATCCTCAATCCTCATACCCCATACAAAAATTCATACCCTTCTTACAATTTGAAACTTTAACTTAGTTATATTTCCACCCTTTCTATCGTGTTTTATAATAATTTAATAAATTTAAAATTCTTTTAAACAAGAAACTACAACTTCTAAAAAAAATATGTTGTTAACATTATATTATATTGCTGCTACTTACTTTCAATCTTGGAAATTTCGTAATATAAGTAAAAAAATAATTGAGAAAATCGTTGAAAAATCGAGTGTAGTTTTTTATAATATTCCTCCAGATGGAAATGGTAAATATTTATTTTATTAAAATTAATTTTAAAATATTTTCATATACATTTTTCGTTTTAGAAAATACATCTGCAACATCTGAATTATGTATTAATCGTGCTCAAGCACGAATTTCTGATTTTCTTTGGCTTCATGGTAACCAAAGAGGATGTTCATTAGTTCCTATACAAAATATACATTTAGGACCTTGGGTTTCATTTCCAGAACCACCAAATTTAATACCATTTGAATTTGGTCATAATGATAGTGACTTAATATTGGATAATGAGCAATTGGTGCATTTATTAATAGAGACTGATACCATACCATTTACTACAACAAATCATTATGATGATGAGGATGATGTAATCTTGGTAGGTTTTTTTTTTATTATTTTCAAGGTTATTTTTTATAGTGATTTATATAAATATAGAATTCGAGAAAATCGATTTATTATATTAAATATAAACAAGAAGAGAAAAAATTATATCTAGTTCAATATATTTTACGTTGATTCATTAAAGAAGCAATTATCGGTCTTATATTATAATATTATTATTATATTATTGCAAGTTATTTGATTTTGCATTGATTTCTATTTTTAGTAAGTATTTATATATAAAAAACAGAATTACATATTGAATGTTATCATTATATAAAAACATATTGAACATATTAGCTTAATAAATTGATTTTCTTATAATAGTTTGTAGACACTAATTTTTTTAATAGTTTATTGACACTAAACTATTTTTGTAAATTAAATTACATATATTTGAAATTCCCTGCAATATATTAATTTAATTCATTTTCTTTTTTAAATTAAATAAATAAATCTCTTTAATATAAATAAATAACTATACTTTTGATATAAACCGATGATATGTAAGTAAACATTTTCAAAAATATACAAAATATAGTTATTTCAATTTAATAATATTGGCAAAAAAGTAAAAAATTTATTAATATTATAATTTTTTTCTAGATTGAAGAATATGGTAAGCCAATCGCTTGGAAAGTTGATTCACATTTTGCGATTCTATTAGAGACTGATATAAGATATTTTACGAAATTAATAATGTCAACATTTCTCCAAGATCGATTTATTATTAATGATCATCTACCTTTAATTCGGATTGAATGTACAATTATTTCGAAATATTTTCTTATATCATTTTTTATTAACATATTTTTTCTCATCATCTCTTTTTTTTTTTGCAAACAATTTTTTAGATATTGAATATGAAGGACAACCCCAACCCTTTGATTTAATTAAAAATCATTTACGTAAACAATTAATTAGTCGTACAATGCGTCATTTATCACTTGCCGACTGGGAGAAACATTTACAAGGATTAAGAAGTTTAAGTGTTCTGGCAAATCAAGCAACTGAATTTGAATACAAGAAAAATCTAACAGAAGGAAAAACTGGTATTGTAAAACCAGATTTAATACCATCTTCATCGAAAATATTAGATGAATCTGGACAATTGGTTACACCAACAAGTGGTGATTCAACAACAACAACAAAATTAAGTCCATCCAAAAAATTACAACCAAAAATTGAAGCAAAAGTAAGTCCGATGAGACGATCACCTGAAGAGAAAATTCAAAAAATAGTATCACCAAATAAACAAAAACAACCATCATCACCGGAAAAAAAAGATATATTGAAGAAATCAACACAAACACCTGAAACACCAAAAAAAGATAATGGTTTGAAAAAGAAAGAAACATTAAAAACAATGCCCACCGAAGATAAAATAAATGTACATGTTGAAAAAAAAAATTTAAATATTGAAACACCTGTTGCTGTTGCGTCTTCATCTATTACTGCTATAGAAAAATCTACTGAAACTCCAAAAATAGTTATACCTGAATTGGATAAAAAATCCGTAATAAAGGATAATGCCAAACGACCAAGTCTAAAGCGAAATAAAGATAGTCTAAACGATGCCAAACCACCAAATGTTCTTGTATATTCGAATAGTGTTAGCATGAAAGATAGTATTATAATATCATTAAAAAATATTTTAGAAACCGATACGTATACCATATATCCATTAACATCACAACAAATACAACAAAAAGTTTGGGTAGATAATACATGTTTGTTAGTTGTTTGTGGTTCAGTTGATGCAGTTATTGGTGAAAATTTATTAGATTTTTTTCTAAAAGGTGGCAAAATGTTGTCATTATGTTCAGATGTTTTAAATATTGTATTACCAACATATCGTACAGCAGAGGTAATTCTTAAAATAAATCTTATAAGTAAAATAGTTGTACCATTTATTGTATATAATGTAAATTCCTTAGGTACGAGAAGATGAATTGGTACAATTTTCTTATGATAAATGGCAAAAAGTTAAAATGATGCATCACATATTTTGTTATCAACCATCTCCAGTTAAAAAACATTTCTCCACTGAAAGTGATGATTCTGGTCCCTCATTATCTCGTAAACCGTAAGTTCATTTTCTATTATAAATAGAGCATTCAATGTGATTTTATAGAATTATTTAAAAAATTTCAAATATCAGTATTTCTATATCACGCGAATATTTTATTATATAAGCAATGATATTTATTTGCCTGACAATTAGTTCTAGAAATGGAAAAATATATTGTCTTCTAAACTATCAACTCGATGATTTACTATGATTGTATTTAGTTTGTTTGTGATTACATTTATTTAGTCATCAATATTTCAAACAACATTTTTCTTTAGCCAAAAGGAATTTTCATACATAAAAAATTAAATCTAAATATTTGAAATTTGTAATTGATTTTTTTAGATAAATTATTTTTTAATAATTATTTACGAATATAAAAATCTCGATCTTTGTGCTGCGGAATTACCATCATTTCAGAGAATATAGCTTTATCAATTCTTGATTTTGGACTTCCTTTAGTCTTTAACCAACCTTTCCTAAAAATGTTTCAACATTAATTTTAAATAACATTAAAAAATTCAATATGATTGTACTATTCTTACATTTTAATTAATTGCATTTCGTCACCTTCTAAAACACCTCTTACGGTACCATCTTCTGTATTCATGCACCATCCTTTTAATCCCAATAATTTAGCTTGTTTTTCAGTATGCTAAAAATCATTAAGTAATGAAAATAGGTAATCAGTAAATTAAATCATATTGTAAATACCTTTCGAAAGAAAACTCCTAATTATGTTTTTGAAAATATTTAAAAAAAGAAAAAAAGATGAATTAATTCTCTTAACATTTTTTATAATGAAAATAGTATTTACCTTGGACTTTTCCAAATACTTCAAAATCAAATGAATAAATTTTATTATTCATATTTTATTATATTTTTTTTATTTTTTTTTATAAAATTGTATAATGAAATATAAAATATATAATTGCTTTTAATCATCTGGCCAGCTAAGCTGCTCCAATTTGAAATGAAATAAATTGATTAAACAAAAAAATTAACTACACAAGTTTTTTTCTAAATTTGATTGCGCAACTCATATAGGTATCCTCGGTTACAATTGAAACATAATTGTAAAAGAAATAGCTTTTTGTGTTTACAAACAAAACTATGAATTTGAGTTGATAGTTAGTTGCTCGGTAAAAAATGATATTTATAATTTATTTAAAATTTAACTATTTTTTTTTTAATTCAAGCATAATTTTTTTCTTAATGTTTAAACACATTTATTTGCTTATTTCACCTTTTTCAAAATCTATAATTGTTATAAATTGTTAAAGCTTTTAGAGTAAATTTAAAATTTTATAATTTGCAAATTATAATTTCAATTAACTATACCTATACTTTCTACAAAAAGTAAAAATCATAATTATACATAATATAACATCAAAATGTACACAAGTAGAATCACTAAATACAAGTTATATATTTAATCACAAATAATGTTTTATGATATTTATGTAAAAAAAAAAAAAATTAATTTACTAATTTTCCAAATATCTCTTTTTTTCCTTTTTTTTTGAATTTATATATTAAATAATTGTTTTCACTTTATGTATATGTTAAATAAATTGGTAAATAAATTTATCGCTTTCTGTTGCGGCTCGTTGCTTTTAATTATCTTTTTCAAATTTAACATTTTTTATCTCATTTCCTTCCAAATTATATATGAACAAAAAAATTTCCGATAAATTCCTATTTACAAAAACAACACAATTTTATTGCCTGTTTTGCGATATTATTTTTGTTAATTAAAAAAAAATTTAAATTTATTATTGGTGTTGTTTGTCGTGTGTTAAATATTTTCATGTCGTGTGCTGCGTGTTTTTTTTTTAATTTAATTTTGTTGTCGCGCATCCAAAAACAAAAAACAAAAAAAAAATATTTGTGGCTTAGAGCTCTAGTGTGTCCAAGGTCCGTTGAAATGAAGGATCTACAAGGTCATTCACATAATCTGGATGTTGTAGTTTTGGGTACTGAAGAAACCTGGAATACACCAAGCATACTGTTAGCTAATAATAAGAAAAGTGGCGGAACAGCAGTATTTTCCCAGGTAAATCTCTAAATATTTATTATTGCTCGAAATGAAATATTAGATATTATTTTTTTCTTATATTTTTGTCCAACAAAAATACTTATTTAAGTAAAACATAATTTTAAAACTTAAATTTTTTTAGGTTCATTTGGAATCTGATCCTAGTCAGTTTGAATCCGATGAAACGAAATATTCAATACTTACACAAAATAATAAATTTAGACTTGAAATATTAGCGGATTTGTTAAAAAAACATTTAGATATAAATGTAAAAAGTTTAACAGAAGTTTTAAATGGCAAACCGAATTGTGTTTATAAAAATGCATTTTTTCTTGGACGGCATGAAGTAAGAATTTAATTAATTTTTTTTAAGCAATAGTTAATAATTAACTCTTTATTTTAAAGTCCAAATTTGAATTATTAGAGAAATTGAAATCAAATACTGGACCTAATGATATTATACAAACATCAAAATTGGCTATAAAATTTTGTGGCAAAGATAGTAAACCTCCAAATGCTAGTACAAATGTATTACCAATTTTAATTCATTCTTGTCCTGAAGACTTTTCCACAGTTGACTATTTTGATGTAAGTTAAATATGTAAGTTGACTAAATGGATTTATATTAATTGTTAAAATTCTATAGAGTTTACGATCGAATACAATTGGTAGAATGGTTATTTATGCTCCAATTATAAGCAGTTCCATGCATGTTATTTCTGAACTAACATTAATTCATGGAATGGCTGTTATTGCTAAGCAACAAACTGAAGGTGCCGGTCGTCATAATAACCAAGTATGTTTATTAAATAAAATTGTATTTATTAATAATTAAAGATGTAATATTTTATTTCAGTGGCTAAGTCCTGATGGCTGTGCTATGTTCTCATTACAATTACATATTCCATTAGATTCTGCGTTAGGTCAACGAATTCCACTGTTACAGCATTTAATTGCAGTTGCAATTGTAAATACTATACTCAGTATTGATGGTTATGAAGTATGTGATTTATTATTTATTTATTTGATTTTCACTATAAATTAAATTCATTTCTAGAATCTAGATATTCGTGTTAAATGGCCCAATGATATTTATGCAAATGGGATTACAAAATTAGGTGGTCTTTTAGTAAATACAATTTTACAAAATCCAAATGCTATTTGTAATATTGGCTGTGGTATTAATTTAAATAATTCAACACCAACATTATGCATTAATGATTTAATAATGGATTATAATCGTATTAATAAAACCAAACTTCCATCATTCAGATATGAACAATTTTTAGCATTAATATTTACAGAAATTGAACGTATTGTAAATTTATTTCAAACGGGTAATGTTACATATTTATATGATTTATATTACAAACATTGGCTTCATAGGTAAAACTTTTTAATTATTTACCCAATTATATTTAATATTTAAACATAAATTTATATTTATTTTTAGTAATCAAGAAGTTAAAATTATGGATAAAAATAATACTGAAAAATCAGCGAAAATAATTGGAATCGATGAATATGGTTACTTAAAAGTTCAATTACAATCAGGAGATGTTCAATCAGTTCAACCAGATGGTAATTCATTTGATATGCTTCGTGGTCTTATATTACCAAAATAAGACCATAATTTGCAATTTGAACTAAAGATTTAAGAATGGATTTATATTTTTTTCATCATATTTAAAATTTCATATTTAATCATACAAGCCGAAAAAACAAGTGCATTTAAATTTTTGAAACTTTGATTAACAAAATTTTGAAATTCAATTTTCAATTAGTAAAAATTAAATTTATAATTACAATTATTAAGAGCCTTGAATATTTAATTATTTAGTAAAAAATATATATATATTAAATCAAATTGTACATCTTAGCAATTGTACTTAATTTTTGCCATATTACATCTTATAATGAATCCATTAATTAATAGAATTATTATTAAAATTATTTAGCTTTTTTAAATTGAATTATGAAATTATCTAAATAAAAATTGAAAAATTCATCTGAATGTACAAATTTCGAATTCTTATATTAATGTTTAAAAGAAGGCCTATATCACAATAAATTACCAAAAATTATATTTTAAGAAATTAAATTTTTATTAAGTTTTGTTTAAGTTTTAAATTTGAATTATTAATTTAATTAATTTTTTTTTTCACAACAAATTTCCATTTGAATTACTTAACTTGTGTTAGTTTTTGTTCCTGTTTTATTTATGTCTAATATTATTATCATGTTATATATTATGTATATGGTTCAATTTCAAAGTATTATTGATTTATTAATTAAATTAAATTTCTTATATCAACATTTATTGTATTTGACTAATAAAAACTCAATTTATTGAAACTGTTAAAAAAAATTATATCAAAAAAATATATTAAATATATGTATATTGATGTTACTGAAATATATTTTGAATTTTGTCAATTTAGGAGTAAATATTTTTTTGAACAGAATGGCAAACAAAGAAAAAAACATCATTGATCTTATATCCAATTTTGAGTATAGATTATACAACTGCCGGTTTTTGATGCAACTGCCAGTAGCCAGTAGATATATCTCTTCTATTATTGATGTTTGTTAAATATAATTAAATACATACAGATATACAATTGCAAGTAAGATAAATTCTAAAGGTCCCATTGCGCATAATTACCAGAAAATATTAATGCAGCAAAACAAGAAACTAGTCAGCACGATAAATATAAAATTTTATATATGAATTAAAAAATACTTGCCCATACCTAATTGTATTGGAGACAATAATTGATTAAAAACTCCTTGAAATTATACAATTAAAAATTATCTTAAACAAAATAAAACTAAATTGAATATAATTTAAAATTAATTTTTTATTATATAATATTTTTACAATATGTATTTTTTTTTACTTATGAGGAATGTTTTGTGTTTTTTTGTTGATATATTTATTTATGCATATTTTAAGTGAATAATCTCATTAAAATACAGTTCTCTATATAATAGTTTTGGTTATTAAACCATTTATTTATTTTGTGTAATTAATTTCTTTCCGATATATTTTGAATTAATTTCGTTAAATTCACTTTTCTGTCCTTAAATTCTAAATTATATTATATAAATATATTAATTTATATATTTATTATAAATTAAGTTATTATACATTTTCAAAATATTTTATATTTTACAATATTTTAGAAATTTCAGTTATTTCTTAAAAAATAAAAATAAATTTTGTTCCAAGAAAATTTAAAGAAATCAACAACGATTTTTTTTTATTTCCCAATAATAAATTCTTGAATGTTGTTGTAATGTATTTCGTTTTATTTTTGAAAGTTTTTTTTTAAATATATTTTTATCATTTTTAAAAATTTGGTTAATAAATTTATAAAAAAAAATGTGGCTTGTTTTATATATATATATATATATATATATACATATATATTTTTTTAAAAAACTGATTCAGCTGAACGTGATAATTGTACCGGATGTGATGGACTACGAGCTAAACGTTTTTTCGGTAATCTTTCTAATAAAGTTAATAATTTTGAAAAATCTGGTCTATCATCTGCTTGAAATGACCAACATAACATTAATATATCTTTAACATCTCGAGATGTTTGTAAATTAGCTAATGTTTGTTTCATACCACGTCCAACTTGCCATATTATTGCTTCTGGTGGTTGTGGTTTAAATGGAAATTCACCACATAATAATTCATACCATACAGTACCAAATGAATATATATCAGATGCACGTGAAAATGGTAATATTTCATCAGTTGGTTTATATGGTGTTAATATTCTCATTAATTCTGGTGCTAAATAACATAACCAACCATTTGGTATACCTAATCCTAATAAATCACAATATAATAATTTTGTTGAACTAAATAAACCGAAATCAGTTATTATAACTTTACCATTTTCTAAAAATATATTTTTTGTACGTAAATCTTTATGATAAATACCACGTGCATGTAAATAACCCATACCTTGTGATATTTGTTGTGCTACTAATGTAGTACGATTAATTGTAAATTTTTCCCGTCTTAAATGTATATATGTATATAATGTATTACCTTTACATAATGAGGTTACAATAGCTAAATATGGTGGATTCATACAAGCACCCATAAATAGTACTAAATTTTCATGTCGTGTTTTTTTAAAATTAGCTACTTCTAATTTAAATGCTTCTAGTGTACGTTCATCATCTAAATAATCTTCTTTTAATAATTTAACAGCAACATCTCCATGCCATAAAGCACGGTGTACTGTACCAAAACGACCTTTACCAATTTTTTCTAATAATTTTAAATCATCATATGGTATATCCCATTCTTTTAATGATAATGATGCTTGTCGAGTCCAATGGCCAGAATCACCCTCTTCTGTTGAATCGACGCGAACTGGTGTACGATCTGAATCTGTACTAGCACTAGTACTACCTGATAACGAAACAGTTTTATCACTATCATTACTTTTATGTGTATCTGCTAGTTCAGATAATGGTGGACGTATTTGATTGCCAATATTTGTATTGCCACTGTTAATAAAAAGAAAAAAAGAAAATTAAAAAAAAAATACTAATGTTTTTATTGCATTTACCTTTGATTAAATGGTTTGCCAAAATTGCTGGTATGTATTCCTGTACTAACATACACATTAGCAGTATTTGAATTGCTTTTACTAACATTATTTATATTTGAAGTTTGCTGTTGTTGGTGCTGCAGTTGTGGCTGCTGTTGTAAATCATTATTGTTGCCTGAATTTCCACCAACCGTTGTACTACTACCAACATGTAATATTTGTGGTGTTGCTTGATGGCTAGCCGTAATTGTAACATCTGGAAAATTAAATTGACTAGTCTGTTTATGGCCACTAATACCAACTGCTGATAATGGTGTTGGTGTTTGTTGCATTTGATTTATCATACCACCGGTACTACTATTACTACTACTTGACAAACCATGTGATTGATGTGATGCTGTTGAATGTAAATTAAATAATGCGGGACTAGATGGTGATGAGCTATTACAACTTGATCCTGGCGAACTACTATCTGGTGCATATGATATTGATGTTTTTTGTCTACGACCAGCGGATAAAAAACTACTACCAATACCACCACGACTGCTTAAATTTGGTGATGTATTTGTAGCACCAGGTGGTAAAAACACATCATTAATTAATGTCTTTTTAAATTCGTCAACGAATTCTCTTGGTAAACCGCACGACGGCGGCACATTTATTTCACAATCCTTATGGCAACGATATTTACATTCTTTACATTTTAATCCAAAAAACATTTGTCTCTGGCAATAATCACAATTTGACATTACTTTGAATACTTTAGCAAAACGATGCTGTATTTGATGGCCCATACCTAATTGTATTGGAGAACGTGGTACAGGTAAGTTATTTAAATTTTCCATTATAACTTCATTTTGATATTGCGGTTGTTGAAATAATGTTGGTGAATCTAAATTATTTTCATTATTAAGTGCTTTTGATCGACTAGTAGTATAATGTGATTGTTGTATTAATGTTGGTGTATTTGACGCAGATGACGAAGTAATTAACGATCCTCCACATTGTGTATTGATTTCTTGTGCTGGTAACATTGGTGATTCATTCGATTTTGATTTTATTAATAATTGTGAATCAATTATTTGACTAGATAATGCACCACCAACAGTTACAGAACCAGAACTGGTAGTGTTCATTACTTGAGAAACTAAAAATTATAATTTGTAAATTAAAAAAAAAATATTTATTGATCAAATATATTTACCACATCCAATCGAATTATTCGATGATGGTACATGAGATGGTGTTGGTGGATGATGCGGTAATAATGTTTGATGTTTCTTTTTCGGTGGTGGTGTACCAGATTTTCGATGAGTTAATTTACCACCGCCACTACTACTATTTCCTCCACTGCCACTAGTTAAACATGGTGAATTTGGTGGTGACGGTGATGGTGTCAAAGTATGAATTGATCCATGAATACTTATATCTTCAGGAGTTGTTATTGCAGATGGTGACTGTACATATTGTTCTCCTCTATTATCTCCTGCTGCAACACCACAAATTGGTGATTGACGATTTTTCTTCAAAATAATTCTGTGTGCTCGTGGTGATGCTGTATTATTCGGTGTAATATTACCACCACTATTGCCTACAATTCTATGATGATGATGATGTACATGGTGATGACGATCCCATGAATCCCAATATAAATTTTCAATATCTTTTTCACCATTACGTAATGAATCACGACATTTACGTAAATTAAACATAGCACCAGTTAATCGTCGTATATCTTCGTCACGTACATTTAAATTTGTTCCCAATAAATCTTTTATTTCGTTATCAGTTTTCTCTAGTAATTGTTCTAATGTATTTAAACGTTGTAAGCATGTTAATAATGAATCTTGACTTAAACCAACAACTCTTAACCATTGACGTAATTCAGAACTTGATGTTGCTAAACCACTACTAGGTATACGCTCTGGTAGACGAGCTTTTGTTAATAACAATTCTGAAAACATTCGTACTAATTTTGTTTCTAATGATCGAATCTCTTGTTGGGTTAATGTTGCACTTGTAGCACATTGTGTACGTAATCCTTCTAATCGAATAGCGGATATATCAATCATATCTTGTATGACATCTAAACCATTTCTAGTATCACTATGTGTGTCCATTGTATATTTATTTATTTTTTTAACTTTCTCAAAAAACCTAAAAAGAAAATATTGTAAATATAATGATCAACATTTTTAATTTCCTCTTAAATAAAAAAAAAATAATGTGGTACAAAAAAAATTTAAAATTACTTTTTTTTTCTTTCTTATCGTTATCGATGATAATTGTATCGATTTGACACTTTTTTTTTTACTCTGAATGGAAAATTAACACACAAGAATTAATTTTTCAGTTTTACGTTTTCCACGATTACTATAATTATTCGACTACACAAATGTGCATTTTTTTATGCAAATGCGAAAAATTTAACAAATTATCAAAATAAATAAACAGAAACTAAAATAACAAAATTATAATAAAAAAAAAATTCTTTTAATTTGAAGTAATTTTTTCAATAGAATATTTCTTTGATAACTTTATTCTTGTTTTTTTACGTAACCAAAATATTAATTTCTTCGACATTTCTTAAAATATTTTATTTCTAATTTTACATTTTGATAATCTAAAATTATTTCCAATTTGTATTAAATGTAATTATAGAAAAAAAAATTAAACTTTCTTTTCGATTTTCTGTATGAAGTTTAAAAATGGAAAAACAAAAAGGAAAATCAATTCTACGACGGCGGCTGTCATTTAGAATTTTTTTTTCTAATGTTGTTTTTGTGATTTTAATTATACTTAAAAAAGTTATTTTCTCCAGAATGTTTTTAAATATATTCTTTTTCGGTTTTCGATTTATTTAATAAATATTCGAAATATTCGCAATTATGGATTGGAGTTGGGAATCAGTACAAAATATTAAATATATATATTAATAAAAATAAATTGCTTATATAAAAAACAAATGACATGGTACCAAAAACTAAAATGAGCTACTTAATTTGTATTAAATTGCAGATGTGACAAGGGCAAGATAAATATTTACCTGCCACTGCCAGCTGCCAATATTGTTATTATGTAGACTTCTTAAATATCACGATCCACAGGTAGAACGTTAATTTTACAGGTAAGTCGAAAATGATTTGATTAATTTAAACAGGAAACAGCAAAAGATTTTCTTTACTAGTAGAAAATTCACTAAACACTTATATTGTTTCCTTTTTTATATAATTACAAAATTTTTTATTTATATAACTAACAAACCATTTTTTATTGTTATAATTGAAATGGTATTAATTTAAAATTTTCTACATCTAAACTCCATATTTTCGGATTTAATCCAAGTACACTTTTCAATCGATGCTTAGTTAAATAATCTAATTTTGGCACTATCATAGCTTCTTGTTCTCCAATAGTTAATATCATTTTCTTTCTAATTAATGTAAATGGACCTATTTCTTCTTCCTTTGCATATTTTTGAATACGTTCCACTAAATTAATTGGTTTTTTAATTTTAATAAGTTCATCTAAAAATAATTCAACATCTTCCATAATTCCTTTTGGTGCTATTATTATATGGTATATAGAATGTCGTTTAACACAAACTTGTGAACCAACAAATAATACAGATCCATCACTAATTATTGTACTAAACTGAATTAAAAAAAAAAATCATTAGAAATGATCAAAAAGCAACAAAAACAAAATAAACTTACTTCAGACATTACAAAAAAGAAGAAATTACAAAAATATAAATATAATGTAATAAAATCTTGACGATATATATAATTTAAAAGCAAAAATTATACTGAATATAGAAAAAAAATTGTAGCTATTAAGAAAACTAATTTTTGACCTCATTTAATCACAGAAAACAAAATATATCTCTCATTTACATTAGACAATAATGTTTTCCGAGAAATTTAGGTAAGTTTAAGATAAATTTGGACTTCGGCTTGAACATAAAATTTTATTATATATTATGTACAGTTCATTTCGAGAGGTTAATAAATAATTTATATAAAAAGAAATAATTTAATATTTCAATGAATCATAATTACCTCACATGCAAGAATAAATCTTAATTACCTTACCTTTAATTATTTATTAAAATCTCTTTTAATTTTAATAGTTATAATTAAGTTGATATCCTCTTCAAGGATTTTGAATGAAATGGAGTATATAATTATAATTGAAATCTAATCATGTTAATAATTGCTTTCATAGGGCAAAACATTTAACATTGAGATATAAATATTTTGTATCAATAATATTTGTTAATTAACTTAATTAAGATCGGTTGAAGTACAATCTACATATTAAACCAAGTCGATTCCCGACCAGATTAAAGTAAATTACGAAAACACCTGGGTCTGGGAGAAATGCTACACAAAATTTTTCGTACAATAAGTATTGTTAATTATATCTACAAAATATACTTAATTATATCTACAAAAGAAATCGTATTTTTTTTTGTAAAAAAAATCATTAATTTAATTGGAAATTTATAAAAAATGGATGTTTAGCTAATTGGGAGAAAGCTTATAAAAGAGCTTACACTCTTCAAAACAAACAAAAACAATACTGACATATAACATTTAAGTTAATTTATCATCAGACAGAATTAAATCATTTTATATATTTCGTAATCTGTTCAAATTATATACTAACAGTTGATCATCCTTATTTGTTTTTGTTTTTTTTTAGTAGAAAAATTAAGTTTAACTGTAAAAACATTGAATCTCGGAAAAGACAATAGAATTATAATAAATTTTAAGTTAAATTTTTTAAAATATAATTCAAACAAAATAATCGCGTAACTTTTTTAGTTAACAATTTATTATAAATTTAGTCAAAATTATCAAATATAAATATATTAAAAGACTTATTTTTAAATATAAAATGAATCGAGAATTTCGGTATTGGGGAGATAGTGAACATGATACAGATAATTCGGATACTGATGATAGTGATAATATTCAAGTTGCTCCAATTAAAACACCGAAAAAACAATTAAAAAAATACCAGGTAAAATTAGAATTATTGTGTAATAGATTTATAATTTAGAAAAAAAATATATATATATTGCAATCTAATTATCTTATATAATTATATAAACTAATCATCCGTTATTTGTGATGATTGGGTATTTCCCATTTCCATTTAATTTTCACATTTTATTTTGATGATTGTCTACGCGCGATTTTCCCTAGAATCCATAGGTCAGAGATTCTATTTTTAAAATAACGTCATCACATTGTAGAAAATATTTTTGCTCATACAAAACATTTAAGTGCAGTTGCAATAAATTAATATAAATAATATATATATGGTTTAAAAGTGTTGATTAGAAAAAATAATTATAATAAATATATCAACGCCTAAAAGTATACTATAAATAATATAAATAATTATTTTATTTTCTGTGCAAACAAAATGGTATTAGAATTAATTATAGTAACGTTAATTTTACTAAATAATTATTTAAATTTCAAACACATATTTAATTATTTCTTAATATTCTAATTTTTAATATATTTTCTAGATTTCAAAGGTTTCAATAGAAATCCAATGTGGATTAAATAGACTACGACAAGAAAACCCTGAAGTATTAATTAATTTAATTATTATAAAAGCAAAAGTATATTTTAATTATTATTTTTACAGTCATGTGATATAGCAATAATTGCTGGTAAATATACAATTTTGGCACACAAATTAGTTTTATCGTCCTGCAGTTTATATTTTAATGCAATGTTTACGAGTAAGTTAATAATATAAAATAAATTTACATATTAATTTATTAAAATTTTGTTTTTATTTTTTCTTCTTAAATTATAGAATCATTTTCAGAAAAGGATACAAAAGAAGTAATTTTGAATGATCTAGATAATGATATAATAAAAATATTAATTGATTATATTTATACTGGTGACTTACCTATTAATATAGAAAATGTTCAAAGAATATTATTAATGGCTAGATTTTTACAAATCGAATCAGCTGAACAATTATGTGTAGTATTTTTAACTGAAAATATAAATGCAAAAAATTGTTTAGAATTAATACAGTGGGCAGGTAAATTTATATATAACAAAAAAAACTCCTATTTTGAAATATATATTCTTACATACATTTTTTACTTAATAAAAATTTTTATTGTAGGAATTCATTTTGTTAAAGGTTTATGTGATGTTTTAATTAAATTTATTGCAAATAATTTTTATCAACTTTATATATTACCAGAATTTTCATTAGTTGAAGTTGATGAGGTCAGTTTTAAAAATTAATTTATAACTTATATAGTTAAGTTTTGTAATGATATTTAAATTATTTATTTTATATTATATTTAAATATATATATATATATATTGTAGTTGAAAAAGATTCTCGCAGAAAAGATAGTCCGTAATTTCCCAGAAGATATAATATTTACAGTAATTGTACGTTGGATTCATTTTGATGAAAATGCACGTATACAATATTTAGATGGATTATTAAATACAATAAATAGTTCACATATTACAAGAGAATTACTTTTATCAACAACACTAGCAGAATATTTACCAACTTATAGTTTAAACAAATGGTTATCAAGAAATGAACCAATTAATTTAAATGATTTAACAAATTGGGATATAATAATATCGAAACGGACTGGTCATTTTCAATCAAAATTATATAAACCTAATTCAGAGGCAACAATTGAAATTCAATGTATACCAAAAGATTATTTTGATGGTAGTTATATTAGTTATGGTAGTTGTGCATATTTTTTTGGTGGCTGTATATCAAAACGTCCAGTTTCAAATGAAACATTTAGTTATAATATATATAAAAATAGATGGACATCATTTGTACCAATGAAACGTCCAAGAGCATACCATCGTTGTTGTATTATGAATGGTCAAATTTATACATGTGGTGGTTCTGATGGTCAAAGAGCATTTACATCAGGTGAATGTATTGATTTAATTTCTGGTGAACAAATATTATTACCAGATATGATATATGCTCGTGAAGCAATGGGATTAGCAACACATAATAATGCAATTTATGCAATTGGTGGTAGAAATCGTGGTATTTGTCAATATTATTCATGTGAACGTCTTGATCCTCGTATTGGACAATGGGAATTATTAAAAATGACTACTTATCAATTGGGTGTAAATTCATGTGCTACAGTTGGAAATAGTATTTATTGTACAAATGGTAAATCTAAGGGATTAGAACGTTATGATATACTTACAGATCAATTTACACAAATTTTTACACAGTATAAAAGGTAAATAGGATTTCTTTATCAAATTCGTTTATTTCTTTACATTATTATATATTAATTTAAATATTTGTATTTGTAGATATGCTAGTTCATTATTTGAAATGAGAAACGAATTATATGGTTTATTTAATGATCATGTCGCTCAATATGATAGTACAACTGGTAAATGGAGAATTATTAATCAATTTGGATATCATCATGATAATTTAGTAGCATTGCCTATTGTTATAGCACCACATGACAATAATTTAGCAGCATTAAATGAAAATATTGATAATAATTAATATAAGTGTAAAGTTAAATAATAAGAACAGGAAGGAAAATTACTAGTTTTTTTATATTGTTAGAATTTTAAATAGCTTGTGTATATTAATTTATTTTCCTTTCTTTTTAAAAAAAAAATAACATAAAATGTGATATTTATTTGAATTATGCAATGAAAAAATATTGTTTGATTATTATTGTTAGAATCTAAATATATATATAAAATTTAATAATTAATAATTTATTGTGTTTTTATTCTATGCTAAAAAAAAGTTGCAGCAAAATATTTTTATTTTATTTTTATTAAAATTCGATAATCTCTTTACATTATTATTGACATATAGTTGCAATCTTTATAAGGTACATAAATTCATATTTTATATTATATATTATTATCCAATTAATTTCGATTTTTGTTAATATTATAATTATAAAATTTGCATTTTTAATGGTACAGCCGTATCCCATTCATGGGTATTATCAAATTTTAATATTGTCATCCATTCATTATCTTTTGGACAATATTTAGTTATATCATCACCCGAAATACTATATAATTCATTTTCAATTGAGAATAATTCATAAAATTCTCTACAAATATAAAATGATTACATATAATTTTTTTTTTATTAAATATGTTAAAAAATAAAAATTTAACCTTTCTTCTTGTAGCTCAACAATTTCCCAACTATCCATACGAAAATCATAACGTTCTAAACAATTACCCAAACCTTCAGAACAATATATTTGATTATCAATAATAGCACTACTACAATAGCTATTCACTTGATTCATACTACATAATTCTTGCCATGATCCAGTTCTTGGATCATAACGTTCCATTGAATATAAACATTCATGATCACCTTCACCACCCATTACATACAAACATCGATCTAAAAAAATGAAAATGAAATTGAATTAATTAGTTACATAATTTAAATTCAAAATGACAAAATGAATTTACCATGTGCAACTGCTGCCATAGATCTTCTTTCATCTAGCATACCTTGTACTTCAATTACACTACCAGTTATTAAATCCATACATTCAACATTTATCATTGGTCCGCATAAACCATTACCACCAATTGAATATAAATAACCATCTAAAATACATGAACGATGATGTGATCTTGGTCGAATTAATGGTGTTAATGTTAACCAACGATTACGATATATATTATAATAAAATGATGTTTGACGACTTTTTTTTGGATGCGATTGACCACCTAAAACATATAAAAAATTCTTATAACCAACAAAACTAACTGCAAATGCTTTTTCTGGTAATGCTGTTAATGGCCATAATTCTTTTGTTTCGGTTTCAAATTTTGTTAAATCCGATGTATTACCAATTTTATCTAATATAAATATATTATATTGATAACCACCAACTGTTCCTAATGCTTTTGCAGTCCATTCAGAACATTCTGTATTATTTATAACCATATCAGATTGTTGTACTAAATCTTTACTAACTAACGATGGATGAATAAAATTTAATAAATCTTGTAAATAAATGGTACGTTGTTCTGGACAGTTTCTTATCCATCGTAAAATACCACAATAAATTATATCTTCAGAATTATTATATAATTGTTCATTGAGTAAAATTTCGGTTAGCTGAAAAATAATTATAGATTAGAAAATAATATGATGTATATAAATAATATATACAATTCACCTCATCATATTTCATTGATAAAAATTCCTCACATTTAGAAACATCTTGGAAATTTTTAACAATATATTTAAAAGCTTCCTCACTAAGCCTACCACAAGAATGTCTATCTATATAATTCAAATAATATTAAACCAATTATAGAACGAAACTTGGAACACTTTTTTAGGTGGGGGTATACAAAAAAAATTAAAAAAAAATTATCATCTAACCTGCAAAAGTTTTAATTTCCAAACAATTGGTTACATCTAATGATTTTTCTAAAAATTCACAGCATTTATCTTGTATCCATGATATTTGTAAAAATGATGATGTAAATAACAAAGATTGTACATTTTCTATGGTTATTCGTAAATTACCAGTATATAAATATTCAATTATTGATTTTAATGATTCAAAATCAATTTCTTTTAATGTTATTATTTGTTTTTGGCTGTCATGAAATGAACCTTAAAAATATAAATTTTCCATATTATTATTATTATTATAAAAATGCACATATATTTACCATTAAACATAATTGCAAAATATGGACTAGATGCAGCTAGAACATTTTTATGAGCAGGTATTGGTTTGCTATCTGGTACATTTAGATAAATATCACATAACTTTTTTTTTTATAAAATTAATATAATATTAAATATTTGAAATAAAAAATTAATTATAATTTATTTTACTACCTGATTATTTTCACGCAATTCATTTAATCCAAATAATAAATAATTACTTCGATCTGAATCATTAAAATCCATTATTTATATAGTAAAGTTTCATATTTTTTTTTTAAAAATTTATATACGAATTTCTAAACTTATAAATAAGGAGAGCTAATCAAATATGATTTAATTTATTCTTTAGATATGAAAATTTTAATATAATATTTTAGATATACAGATAAATTCGTTAAATAAATACAAAATCAATAATTTATTTTATTAGTTTAATAAATATTTTCGATTATTTATATACTTAGATAATATTTATATATAATATTTAACTAATGAATTAATTATGTTTTGTATTCGTTTTTATAATAATTTCTGTCAATATAATGAATTATGGTAATAAATTGTTTGAAATTAATTATTATAATAATAAAAAAAAAATTCTATAGTACCTTAGGTACTTGACACTTAGTTGCACCTTATGTTTTATTTTTTTATGAATAATATATATATATAATATATTAATGTTCTATCTATGGAATAAATTATACATACAGCTGAAATTTTATTTTGTAAACAATTCAATCTGAGCATGTCCTGTAAAATTATTGTAAAAAATATGTACGGCATCTGTGTTCCAAATATTGAATTATTAGTAGACCGAAATTATGAAGCTAAAGTGTATAAAAGTATGGTAAGTTTTCGCGAACCACTTGTTGATTATATATATAAAAGTAAATTGCAAAACTAAAAATATAGTGTAGTACATAAATAATAAAAACAAATAATATCAATGAAAATATTTTCTATATTACTTAAATAATCTGACTAATTTTATTATCATATGACTCTGAAGCATTATGACTACGAATTGTTTAAGTAGATTTTTTCCTTATTATCCTAAAAAAAATTATCCTTTTGCTTGAGTGTTAATAATAAAGTTATAAAAAATGTCATATGAAAATGTAGATAGTGTAAAACATCTCAAATCTTTTAATCTTTATCTGCATATTTAAAATATGAATATGACTAAGTAATAGTAGTGTGTGAATTTTATCAGATTTTCCACTCAAACAAATTATCCTTCTTGTGGAGTAGCAATACCTACCCTTGTTTTGTAAGCTAGAATCTAACTAATATAAAATTATAATTAAAATCTTAAAGAACAAAGCAGTTGGTAAATTTAGGATAGCAAGTAATTGAATTACTTGAATTCATATTAAAAAAAAATCCTTACTTTTTAACAAATTTATTTCCCAAAATGGTTTTTTTTCTCATTATTTATTAAAAAAAAAAAAATTATACAATATTTATTTACACATTTTTGTTTTTTTGAATTTTTTTTTTAATAAATTTACCATAATTTTTTTTTTAAGTAAAATCTATATTAAACTTCAGGTAATTTTTTAAGTAATTTTATATTAAAATATCTTATAATTTATTTATAATAGTTTTAATTTTTTTTTGTTTGGATAAAAACTATTTTATATTTTATTAATTTTTATTAATTATTTAATTTTTTTTTTATATATTTTTTTTTAATTTTTTTTTTTATAACTAAAAATACAAAATAATAAAAAACTATATAACAAAAAAAAAAAAAAATATATTTATGTTTTGAAAATTCTAATGGTAAATAATAATAAAAATAATATAAAAAGAAAAACATTATACAAATTAAATTAGGGGGGAATTTTTATTTTTTATTTTTTAAATCCAATTTTGTTGTTTTGATTAGTTAAACACAACTAAATTTAATGCCATCATCACTGGAATAACAATTGTGACAATGAAGTTTATGATTTCGTACTCTAACATCAGTTCCATTTAAACCATCACCGAGCTGAACATGACAGACACAACATTTAAAACAATTTATATGATAGAAAAGTCTTAGAGATTCAATAATCATGGCTGCACCTCGACCTATATACATAAATGAAAAATTTCATTAAAAATCTTAATTTGAATTAGTTTTTTAAGAAAAAAATTAGTTGTTTTAAGTGAACTTTCACTCGATCAATATTTACATTAAAACATTTTGCTCTGATTATTAATAACACTAAAAATACTGTCCTTTTATGTTTTGCTTGATCAACAAATTGATTTAGAGAAAAATGTTTAAAGAAATTGTTAAACGTGTAAAAGTCCATGGAGTTCTACAAAATATAAGAATTTAAAAGAAATAAAAAGCATTACCGTCTTGAAAAAGATTAAAGCTTATATAGAAAAGCATAGAAAAGCACTGATCATCATAGCGTATTCATACTTATAAGCTCTTCTCTTTTACATTCATTATCATAGATAAAGATATAATTGAATTCAAATTCTAAAATGAATTAATCTTTATATACCATTAAATTCAAAATCCAAATAAATAGACGCAACATGTAGAATAATTTCTACAAGTTATGATATTATATTTAATTATAGCTAAAGCAAAAAATGATTAAGAATCGGTAATGCTTTTCTATAATCTTCTAATAAAAAACTAAATATAAAGAACATAAAAGAAAAAAACAAAATATTTATATGCTTAACGTACACATTTCATTATTATTTTATACCCAAACCACATATTTAATATTTGTATGGGTTTTGGTACAATTGGCGTCATCATCTATACAACAAAACACAACATACGATTGGCAGTGCATTTACAATAAAAATAAAGTAGAATAGATAGAAATATAAAAGAAAAGACGAAATCAATTTAATTATAATAAATTTACTTATTAATTAGAGGAAAATATAATGGAAAATTCTAATTTTACCTACCTAATTCGTCGCCACAATGTGAACATTTCTTTTTTCCACTAACGCTAAGTATTTTATCCTGATGATATCCATCTTCAGTACTCAATGGTGAATTTAAAATTGGATTTGATTGTGAAATTGTTGATACCAATGAATCTGTCGAACGGGCTTCAAGTCTTAAATAAAACAAAAATTAATTTTTTTTTTTTTTGGATGATTAACGAAATTCTATATTTAGGTACCTTTTTCTTTCACCGATTCCTTTACTTTGTAACCTTTGTGTTATAGTTTGTATTACAGCATCCGGTAATGGTTTATTATTTGTATTTGTTGTTGTTGAATTTGATGTACCATTCCATACACCATTAACATTATTGCCATTATTTGCTCTTATTAAACCACGTTGTTGATCAATTCGTCGTTGTTCAGCTTCCTGTATTAACCAATGTTTATTATAATTAAAACCTTCTGGTACAGATTTACGTTTCTGCTGATATAGCCATGTTTCATGAGCTTTTTCTGCTGCTGTACCAGGTAATTTTTTTGTTGATTGTACCCATGCATCGGTAAATTTTGGTTTAGGTGTTGCACTTAATGCTAATAATGTATTTCGTGTCATATTACCACTATTATATACAGCTGTATTCGTTTGATAATTACGTACAGGTACATATTCATCAATCGACTGTGAATGATGCATACTATTGAGAGATGTTGTTACTGGTGGAATAATTGATTGATTGGCAATTTTTACTAGACCACCACCAGGTACAGATACATTATAATTGATTGGACGATTACCATTATCGAGACTTAAATTTGAACGTAATGGTTTAGCTGGTGGTGCTGGTGCTGCTGATAAACGTTTTGATGGATTAAAATCTTGTAAATCTGATAATGATTTTCTATAATCTGTTTGTACTTGATAAATTTGATTTGGTACATTGGCATAATGATTTATCATAGCTGATTCATGCTGTAATGATGGTTGTTTTTGAATAGGAAATTGCATTGTTGCTACTGGTGGTATACTAGCATTAATATCCTGTAGAGATCTTCGATTTGCTGACATTAACATTTTTGCACCATGTTCTAATTCACGTCTAGCCAAATTCTCACGTAACATTAAATTTTCACGTTGTCGTTTTAATTCCTCTTGTTCTAATTGAAGTAGTTCACGTTCAACACGTAATACTTCTTCTTGTTCACGAATTTGTTCTTCAATGCACTGCATTTTTACATTTGATTTAGTAGATGATTGCTGTTGATTCTCCCAATCATTAATCATTTCTTCTGATTGTTGTTGTTGTTGTTTTTGTTTCTCTTCTTCCTTTTCTAATACTTCAATAATTTCTTTTTCTTTTTTCTTAAGTAAATCAACATGTTCTTCGGATGAATTTGTAAATGGTTCACTACTTTGACGTGAATGATTTTCAGAAACACCAGAATCACGACTTTCACCTATAATAAAAATAGTATTAGTAGTAATAAAAGAATTAAGGATTTTATAAGACTAAATTATAAGACTTTCAAGTATATACTATAAACACTTGCATGCAAAACGAATCGATTTTTTTTTATTGTAACAAATTTTAATTAGATTTATAGAAACCTTTTTGTGGATTATGCCATGACTAATCATCAATAAATTTAATTTCAATATTATGTATTGCAAAAAATTCAAAATAACTAATGTCATTATACATAAATTAACGACAAATAAAATGCAATAATCGATAAAAAATAAAATATATACATATTTGAAAATTTAACATTTCAGTCTAACTAATTTAAGATACTCTGAATATTACCTGTATCGGAACTATCATAAAGTCCAGCTTTCATATAAAGTTGTTTCTCTAATCGTCTTTCTTCTTGTAATAGTTTAATCATATCTGGTGGCGGTGCTACTGTGAATTCTAAAAAACTATCATCATCATTTGAACCTTCAATACCCAAAAAACTTGAACGTTTATTACGAATCTCTTTTTTTATTCGTTTTGTTGAATTCATACGTTTAATTGGTTTATTATCAATAAGTCTTTGATCATCCAGTTTTTGATGTTCATTAAATATATTTATAGAATTATGATTTTTAACCAATGCTGATGATGATGATTTTTTATTATTAATAATTTCATATGTATTTTCACCATTAATAAAATCTTCATTATCATCATCATCTGTATCAATTGGTGGTGGTGGTGGTTTTTCTTTCGGTGGTTGTAATATCATTGGTGGAATACTTGTATTTATTAAAGATGAACCATCCATTAATTGACAACCATTAAAAAATAAATCAACATTCTCATAAACTGGTATTCTTTGATTTGATTTTGGTACCTCATAATATGGTTCAGATGATTTTGGTACTTGGTAATATGGTTCTTCATCAATAATTGGTTTAATATTATTATTTTCATTATTATTTTGTATTATTAAATTTGTTTGTTTATTATGATTTTGTGAATTTGTCAACGATTTACGAACTTGTGCTGTTGGCGGTGATGTTGGAACTGTTTTAATTGATTCACTTTGAACAAATAAAGATTTTTTTGATTGTTCTTCAATCATTATTGAATCAATTTTAATATTCTCATTAATATTGATAATTGATTGATTTTCTTGAATATTTAAATTGAATTCTTCGGTTACAGTTTCAGCGAGATTCTCATAAATTGGTTCTTTTGATTTTTGATTAATTTTATTTACATTATTTATGTCGATTTGTTCTTCATTATGATGATGATGATCCTTGATTTGTTGTTCAGCATTTTTATTTAATTTTTCGTTATGATTTGTTATTAGTGTTTCGTCACAAGATATTTCTTCTTGATCGATGGCATTCAATGCTAATTCAATAGCTTCGTTAACCTGAACGGATAAAGAACATAAAAAAAATATTTATTAGAATTTATTGGGATTAAAATTTTGGAAAATCAAAATCTGTGAACATGCAAAAAAATTAAAATAAGTTAAAAGAAACTTCACAAACCCATTCCATTTTTTTTATGATTATTATTTGAAAAGTGCCAAAAAATTTTTATGTAAACCACAAAAATTTTATGAAAATGGTTTTACTTAAATACTAAAAATTAAAAATATTTTATAAAAATATTTTAATATAAAAAAAACTTTATTATTAACAAACAACACTGCACTGTATCTAATTCAATCTAAGGTCAGTTTTGAACTAACGAATAATTTGTAGTATCCACAAAAGAAACCATAGAAAAATTTGATTTTCTTTTATTAGTACATACATACATTTTTTTTATGCTGTGCGAAGCATGCATGAGGTGAAAGTATATTAGACACATAAAAATATTCACGTATCATATTTTTTTCGCGGGTATAATGTTGTTTTTTCTACTCTGTAATATACATTTGTTAAGATAGATACTTTTGTGATCAATATCCATATAATAATTAATATTTTGTTTTTATAGAACTTTCATTTTTTCATTTAATATTTCTTTTTGAAAACTAGATTTTTGTTAGAAATTATAAAATCAAATTAATAAGTCAATAAATTGCTTTTTGAATTATGAATCTGTTTCCAAATTTAATTTTAAAATCATTTTAGCTATTTGAACTCGAAAATATTTGACTGAACATTTTGTAGACCATAAACTAACAAAAAAAAATGATTTATAGTCCAGAAAGTTTATAACTTTTTTGGCCCTTGAAGCTCTACACATGTGCAAAATAAATATAAGTTTCATTTCTGCAGCCTACAACCCCCTTTTATCTAAATCTCTTTAGCTGCGATAATTAAACATTTTCTTTTGTCTCAATTTCCATATCGTTTAGAAAAGCAAATGGCAATTTTATATTATAATCTGTTGTATTATTAACGTTATGATGCAATTCGGAACTGAATATGTGCTTCAGATGATTAACTAGCTCAAGAGCCTTAAGACAGCAATATAAATAAATATTGAAAATGGTCGCTTAACTATCTCTATCGTCTAGGTGAAATTTAATTAAATACTTTTAATATTTTTGAATTGTACTGTTAATTTCATAATTCAATTAAAATATCTTTTCCAATCCAACCAAACATACTTAATATTTCTTGTAAGATTTTTACAGACAAATATTTATTTTATTTACAAACCCCCCACAATTTTCAATTTTAAAAGTTTATTTTAGTAAATAAAAATATTTATTTATATGACAGTCAAATAATAAATGTAAAAATTCTAATTTGAAGGCCAAAATATATTCAAAAATCTTCAGAAAGTAAAGATTTTCAAAATTGTCTGATAAGATTTAGAAGATTATGAAAATCATCCACCATTTTTATACCCGGATATTTTGTCAGATAACAACTTTAACTTTTCATGTGTTCATATTATATTTCTAATTTTATTTTCCCGAATGCGCAGTTGAAGGTTTTCTTTTACTTTCTTTTTTTTTTCTTTTGAAATTTCAATAAAGAAAAATTGTAAATATTTTATAGGAAAAAAAAAGAGTTTTTTCCCTCATATAAAAAATGACAAATTTGTGTAATCAGATTATTTACAATTATTTAACATAAAATTGTGACCTTTTGCGATATTTTATTAAAAAAAAAAAAATTAATAGTTTAAATTGAACCGAAAGAAATAAAAATTTAAAATTAATTCCAATGGGAAACTAAACAAATTAAAAAAATGTAAACAACAACAAAATTTAAAAACAATTTAAGCTTTTTAGCATATAACCTGAATTATTATTATAGCATTTATAATTTTCAATTCTTACCTTTTACTTAATTAAATATTTATTTTTGTTATTATTTATTTATTTTGCCACATTTTTTTTTAAAAAAAAAGCCACTTTTTATTATTACAAATATACAAAAAAAAAAAACTAATTATTTGATAGACAAAAATATTGTGAAACATAAAAAGATAGAATTTTTAATTAGCCCAATAGAAAGTTCATTAAAATTTCTAATTAACTAATCGGGTAAAATAGAGACTTCGAAATTTTGATAAATAAATTAATTGTTCTAGAGAATCATAATTAATATTTGTTATTATGTCGATAAATTTGCCTTAGGTGAAAGATATTGATGCTAAAACTAAATTTGAACAAAGCTATTTCTAAATAATATATTTTAAATTTGCCGCGTACAAATTATGAATATTAAAGCTTAGTAAATCAATATAATTAATTGATAAATTTAAATATGGAAAACTAAAATGTTACAGAATTTATATACCGATCAAGGCACGTGATTCAGCAATAGCGTCATTAATAATAAATCATGAATCAGATGGAAAATAAAATATGTCTCAGTTGGATGGAAGAAATTGATTTCTTCTCGAAATTAATGAAGAAAAATCAGTTTAAAGTGAATTTTCTCTATATTAGTCTATATTGAGCTAATATCAAATATAAATATTACATTGCAAGAATTTTATCTTGAGTTGAGGTGTAGAATATATAAGTCATAATGACTTAAAATTAATTAGAAAATTATAATTTACTAATTTTTGAATGTTTTAATCATTATAATCATTAAATAGTTCTCCATATATTTGAAATAAGACCAATTTTTGTAAATTTGAGGACAGTATCGTTACCGTATGAGTTTGGAAGTGATACGAATCGAAAATTTAAATATTAACGAATGTACTATTATAGCATTAATTCTTTCAAAGTAATTTAGTTAAAGCCTAAATAAGTAATTGTTAATCTAATCTAATATTCTTATATAATAAAATTAAATTATAAATATCAAACAGAAAGTAATTAAAAAATGTTTCTTCTTCATTTGATATTTTTATAATTTTTTTTTTTTGCATCTTTACATTTGAATTAAAATTTACAACATTTTTTTTTTTATAACATTTTTCATTCTTTAAATATATTATATATATATAATTTAATATAATAAATTTACTTTTTCTTTTAATAAACACTCAATAAATGTAAAATTCTATGTATATAAGGTATATTTAAAGGGTTGTGTATATAATAATATGTATATATATATATAACATAAATCAATCATAAATATATGTACTTTATGTGTATAAAATAAATATAGTATCCTGTACCATATTTAAAAAAAGAAAATATGTATTTTCGGTTGGTTGTTCGATTAACTTTTCAATCATTTAAAGTTAAAGTGTAAGTATATAAACAAAATTAATTTAATTACTCTATTACATTGTACAAATAACAAAAAATGATAATTTTTGATGATATTCAAATACACAGAACAATATATAACATAATATAAACATAAGCAATAGAGAGCAAAGAAATGAAATATGTATTTAGCATAAATATTTTTTTTATCTAG
Source organism: Empis stercorea (assembly GCA_949752835.1). Lineage (NCBI taxonomy): Eukaryota > Metazoa > Arthropoda > Insecta > Diptera > Empididae > Empis > Empis stercorea. Next base: position 1,402,710 of record OX457086.1, read on the forward strand.
CATTTGATTTGGTCAACTTTTCACACAAAATTTATTCCCCAATTTTAAATGATGATAAAATAATTAATATAATTTCTAGATATAAGAAATTTAACTGATAAAATTGATTAAATAATATTCCATAAGACCAAATTTGTGTAATCAGATCAGTAATCAGTTTAAATTTTTGTAAGATGAAAGTCGAATAGATTGCCTTAAAATTAAATTTTGGAACTAAACACAAGGATAAAGCTTTATCGATGTTAATGTCTACTAAATTTTTAGGAGATTATTGATAAATATTTCAGTTTATCAAATTTAATTGTTAAAACATCGGTTTAATTTTCAGCAAGAAATTTTTCCAAAACAAAAAAAAATAATCTTTTCAAAACTATTATATTTATGAAATGTCCTTGACAATTTAATAATATGTTTTATATGAAAATTATTTTCTGATATTCTATATAATCTGGTTTTTAAAATAATTTATGTAAATTTTATGTTATTATATGTTAATTTTGTGTTGTTTATGTTGTATAATAAATAAATATGTTTTAATTGGCCCAAGCAAGTGTTTTGTGTATAATAATATTAATATACATACTTATTTTTTTTTTTAATTATAGAAATTTATGTAAATTTTAATTATTTTTGTTTATGTAAAATAAATATATATTTATATGATATAGTAAAACAGTTAATAACGATTTTTTTTTATAATAATTAATAATTGTATAATATATAATTGATTTTGTTTTTTTTTAGATAAATATTTCAAAAAACTATCTAAAATATTTATGTAAATATATAATGGTTCGATTTACTTTATTATATAGATTTAAATTTTATTGTATTAGCACTGATTAAATTTTCCTTTAACGATTTTTTTGAAACACCAAGAATTATAATTATAATTAAATTAATTTTCAAAGATAAAATTTTGTAATTTTGTGAAATACATAATTATATTTCTTCATTTCTTTATAATGGTGAAACATTTTAACATTCAATTTGAAACTGACACTGAAAATTTTAATTTAGTTTGAAGTTGTATCTTAATTTTATATTTTGTTTAGAAATTCGGTGAGAATGGTTTAATAATTGTCTAGTATAGAAGAATTCGTATAGTCCATTATTATTATTATTTCCAAACTTTATGGTTTGTTTCGAGTAATAAGTAGTAATAAGTAGTTAGAAACTGGTAGTATAACTAAACTAAATCGATTGATACGAAACTCTATATTTTAATCTATTTAATTTCGATTCAATAATTGAATAAAGTTAGGATAAATCCAGGTTTGAATTATAATTAAAAAGCTGATCAACGAAAGGTTTTTATATTTAAATTTTTATCAGACCTGTACAGTATCGGGAATATTTAGGTTCACCTACAATAATACAATTACTATATTATTGAGTGGAGACCATAAGTATACGTAATGTCTATTTTATGCTCCCAAATAATTGGTTAATTTTATATCTTTTTAAATGTAAATGTAAATGTACTTCAAAACATTAAGATTATATAAATAGTAACATTAAGATTTTCAAATTCGAATATTGTTTTAATGAGAAACTAATTAAAATATTTTATGTAGCTTAACTATTTATATTCAATAACCACAACGATATTAAACAGATTATAGAAATTGTTTTAAATGTTTTTTTTTTTGATATGATAAGTATTCAGTTATAATAATTCATTTTGTATCCACATTTTTGTTATGGAATTTTAATATTAAAATGTGTGCATAAATTAAGATTATCTAAAATAAATCTTCAACTTTTAATTACCTAAAGCCAAATTAACCTCTAATTATCCTCCAACCATAGTGTAAATATATATAACATTTATTTTATATACTTAACAAATATTAATTTTTATACATAAAATTAAGAAGAATTTTCCAATATTTTTCTCTTCTTTATAATTTTGTTTGTTCAGTAATTGATTTTTTAATTTCCTTATTTAAATATTGATTTAATTCATCGGCCATATTTAATTCTTTATCACCTAAATCAGTTTTCTCAACGATTTTCTCAGTTTTAGTAATTTTCGTTATTTCAATATTAACTTCTGTATTGCCACTTGTTATTGACGAGCAACTAGATGAATTTGTTGCAGTAATTGGTGGTGGTATATAAAATTTCGAATTACCATTATCGGTTTGTGTTGAATCTACAGATGATGTTTCATCATTAAAATTCTTTTTTAGAAAATCAAAGATATTTTTTGGTTTCGTACTTGGAAAAGTTTTATGATTAACACTTGGTGAATCAAGTGATTGAAATGATTTAATTGAACCATTTGGAGAGCAAGATTTTGGTGTTGATAATGGTGAATTATCATTTGAAGTTACTTTAATTGTTGTTTCGACAACTTCTAAACGGGCAACAAGAAGACCAGGATTCTTTTGGTTTTCATCTAAATTTTCAACTGTTAACTGAACATTACTGTCCGCAGCTGGAATTTGATTTACGGATGTAGAATTTCCATGTTTTAGATTTAAATTTTTTGGTCGTGTTAGTGAATTCAGAGGTGATAATGTTGTTGGTGTAGATGATGGTGTTGTTTTGGGTGTCGATTTCTGTGAATTTGGTGTACTTGGTGGTTTATTTAATTTTTGATAATCTCCAACTTTCATTGGAGATATCGAAAAGATTGGAGAGCTTGGAGCAGATTTTTTTGGTGAGACTAATGGATTACTTTTAATAGAATTATTAATTGACTTTGGGGAGAGTGGAGGAGTTGTAAATGGAACCGAATTCGTCTTTGAAGACTTTGTAATGTCATTATTTTCTGTTGGAGGTTCAGATAGGCGTTTAATTGTCGTTTTAGACGGACTCTTAATTGAGTTGTCTGTGAAAACTTTATTTTCGTTCAAAACTTTTGTACACAGTTCTGAAAGTTCCTTATCTTGATTTGATTTAAGAGTTTCTTTATTTTGTTTTGCATTTACAATTGGACCATCAATTGGTGATAAATTCTTTTCACAATTGGCAATATCTTCTAAACTAATATCAAAATATGGTGTTGTATTATGATATTGAGGTATTTTTTTAATATCTATTTTATCGCATATTTCTTCTATCGTTTTACTACGTTTCATATTATTTACGTCTTTATCAGATTGTTTTATTGTTATTGAATTTTCTACAATTTTATTTGATTTCGTTATTGATTCGTTGGTGTTTCTTTGTTTATCGTTAATATTAGGTAAATAACTTAAATTAATTTTACTAATATTATTTTTATCATTTGATTTTTGTTGATTTTTAACCTGTACAATATCCGATTTATTATCATTATTTAAATTTAATTTTTTACTATTCTTTGGATTAACAACACATATTAGATGCCTACCATTTGACATATCATCATCATTCGATTTCGACTTTAATTTATTTGTTATTATTTCATTTTGATTTAAATTTTTACTACTACTATTACTACAACTACTATTAGTGTTAGCAACTACAAGTTCTTTATCACCATTATCATTAATATTATTACCTACAAATATATTTTCATAAATATGACCATCACCTTTATGATTATTAATTAATTTTTTTGTATCAATTATAATTGTATTTGATGAAGAAATTGATTGTGAATCAGATAAACTTACACTAGATTCCAAATCAGGAATTTGTTCATCGGATGGTGTTATAACCGTTGAACTAGTTGATATATCTTCATTTGATTCATCATAAATTGGAGGACTTTGTGAAATTGGTTCAACTATAATAGTATCGTTCTTTAAATCTTCAACAACAACATTTAATTGAATATTTTCTTTGTTAGTAGTTTCTTCATTATTTATTGGTAATAATGATGTAGTTGTGTCACATAATACATCAATATTAATATGATGATGATCATCATTATGATTATCTTCATTAACTAATTCTGGTTGTTCATCAGTTTGTGAAACTGAACATGATACATCTGTAGTATGAATACCACTATCTTCACGATCAGTATCAATATTTGATTCATCTTGAATATTTAATAATTCTTGTGAACCATTTAAATTTATATTTTCAATTACTTTTAATGATTCTTCCATTGCTGCTGCTGCTGCAGCTGCAGCTTGCTTATTATTATAATCTTCTTTTTTTAATATTTCTAATTGATGTTCATCAATTAACATAATTGGTTTTTTAATTTCTTCTTTGGTTACAGCATTCTGTAAACTAGATAAACGATCTTTTATTGAAACGGTAACTGGTGAAATATTATCTTTATCATTAATTATATTTTGTTCGTTAGATTTTATAATATTATCAGCTGTTTCAATACTATTATTATTCTGTTTAATATCGAGATTTTGTAAACGATCTTTAATACTATTTATATCATTATTTGATATACGATTTGTATTTTTATTATTTGTTATCAATGTTGATGATATTATTGTTATTGGTTGTTGATCATCAATTTTTTTTTCAAGCGATGATAAACGCTCACGGATACTTTTCGTATTTGAAAAATCACCAGAGAATCGCTTTTGACTAATTTTATTTAATTTATCTTTTTCAAATAGTTCACGTCTCTTAAGTATATCAACTTTTGGTAAATCTTTTTTTGATACTGATGACGATGTTGATAAAATTTCATTAATATCATTTGATGATTTCACTTCAAAGCTCATTAAACGATCTTCAATTTTACTACCCGACATACGTCTTGGTAAATAATTATTTGTATTATTATCGTTTATGATTGTTGTACGTTCTGGTGTTGAATCTTTTGAATATGGACTTGATATATTACTACGAAAACCATTATTACCATTAATATAATTTGTTGTTGTTGCTGATGATGATGCTGATGATGCTGCAGTTGTTGCACGTGAAACACGTGTTTTATAATCTTGAATGGCACCTTCGTATGTATATTCACATGGATCTGGTGAACTAGCTGGTGCTGTACTTGATGATGTATCATAACCAGGTGATGATATATAATCACGTGTTGTTTCACCAATTTCACCGTCGTTATTTGAATTATTATCAATATCACCGAAATTTTGTTTTTCCGTATCAACGTTGTCACTCTACAAATATAGAAAATAAAATAAAATTTAATATTAAAAATATTTGTAATCATTTACCATGAAAGTCAGAATTTATACTGACAAACTGAAATACATAAATTAGAAATTTGGGGTGTAAAAAATGTGAAGGTCATGAAATTTATATTTTTCTAATATATTTTTATATGTTTTATTCTTTTAAAAGGCAAAAATTCCCCTACACTTTTACTATAGTTAATTAAAGTGTAATTGTCATTATGTTTTAATATCTTATCGGTGGTAATGTTTTTTTAATTTGCTATATAAAACTAATATAATAATTAGCACAAGAATGTTTAAATAACATTTACAAAACTGATAAAATATAATTTAAAAATTTATAGATTAAATTTTTCTCTTGTTTTTATTATGTATAGGAAACAAGTAATTAGATGATATTATTATTTTTTTCTTATTAAATATTTTGGTTAACACATGTTTTTGGTTTAATTAAAATTTTACTTTCGGAATAATATGGGAAAATTGATGCAAGTATATTAATTTCTGGGGCATATTTTGATAAAAATATTTTTCAATAGATCTAGTAACACACAAAGTTCTTAAATATATCAAAACATTTGTATATACCAAAATTTAAGTCCGATTTCATATAGTTCTATCTAATGTATTAATGTAGTTACTGTACTTAAACATAATATTGGCATACGTAATTTTTTGTAGCACATGAGACTAATTAAATTGATCAAATCGAATTGGCACAATATTATTTATATTTTCAATAAATCGTGACTATTATAATTTACATATTTATATATCAAACAATCAAGTTTAAATAGAAGTGTGAAACAAATTTTTAATAGCTTTAAAAATTGTGGAATTTTAACTTATTGTTTACCGATTTTCGATACCGAAAAATAAATTGAATGAAAAAAACATTTGGCAAAAAAATTAATTAATTTTTTTTAAAAAAACATATAGAAAAAACACCTTTTCAAATTCGTTAATTAATTTACAGCAAATTAATATTGTGTTTATGGTTTAAAAATATGTTTTATGTATAAAATAAATTTTGAAAATGTCAAAGTAAATCTAGAGATAAAGTTAGTTTTTATAAATGTTCCCTAAATTTGTTAATTTTCCATACTAATCACATTACATAAAATGATGATAAATTATTTAAATAAAGTTAATCTTAAAAATTTCCTCTTCAAATTCAGAAAAATATAAAATATTTCAGAAATGTTAATAACAAATATTTAAAATTTCTTGAATTTTCCCTTTCATTCAAAAACTATATGATTAATATCTGATATATATACTATCATATTGTAAAATTAATATATTTAACCAATTGTAGTATTATTTTAATTATGGGAACATAATTTCCACATAATAATTAATTGCCACCTGTTATAATAAATTCCACATTAAATAATATATAACCAAAACGTATTACCACATTTTTCGTATAATAATTTTTCCTCAAAGGAAATCCAAGTGAAAGTAAAACAAAAAAAAAAAATAATTTTGTCTGTAAAATTTTTTCGACAAAAAAGTTTTCTAAAAAAAAAATAATTTTTCTTTTTCGTTTTTTTTTTTTGAATATATTTAAAAACTCACCATTACACTATGATTGTCATAGTCCTCAGAGAGACTACTTTTTCCACTAGTACTGCTTGTTCCAATTCCCAAATCACTTAAATCGTTAGCTTCATCTTCTGTGTAAACAGTTAACGATGCTAGTTTATTGCTACGGCCTTTCCTTTCACCTCTATTTTAATAGTGCGTTGTTAGTAGTTTCGCATAACAAAAAAATAAGAAGAATTCAAACAAAAGAAAAATTAATTAATTAATTTTTATAGTTTAGTTAAATTTAATTTTATTATAATTTCAAAAAACAATGTAGAAAATATTTTCTTTTTCACATATATACGGAAATAGGAAAATTTGTGGTGGTTGGGGGAATTTAAATTTATTATCTTGTTTTTCAATAAAATTATATGTTTAACAATTAAATTAATATGAAATTAATTTAATTTCTATTTTAGAATGTTTTTTCTGTTCTTCTGAACGACGACAGATAATTTCAAGTTTTGAATACTATAAAATAGTAAATAATTATTTATTGAGCACAAGTTTTGGTTAAATGGCGAAAGTGATTTTATTAATTTACCAAAATTGTCAAATAAATTTCTCAGTTTTTATGAACGTTTAAATAATATTGATTTTAATTAATATTTAATTATATTTCCAATTAAAATCAATATTTTGAAAATTATTTCATAAAGTCTCATTTTATTTTCTTAGAATAATTAATTTCTGGCTGGCATGTTCCAATTGTTTAAACAAATTTTTGTAATTATATATAAATTTATTGAAATCACTGAAACATATTTAAATTATAATTTCTTTAGAAAAATTAGGAAAGTGAAATATTGATAATTTACCATCGATATTAGTTCGCGTGGTAATTACATTATTTTACTAAATATATAAATTAAAATTTAATTTATTATAGTAAAATATAAATTAGTGAAATTTTTAGAAAATACTATAAAACTGCTAACTCTTCACTGCCATAATTTTATGTAGCAAATATAGTAGTAAAAAATTATATTTATGTCTTAACATTCTGGTAAAATTTTATTTAATGCATTTTGTTATGATTTTTACTAATTTTTTGTTATTATGAATTTAATTTGTAAAGAATTCTTTTATTTATACCAAAAAATTACTTGAAATTTTCAACAATTTTCCAAATATTTAATATAATTTACAAATATTCAAAAATTTTCCTGCGTGGTATTAAAAAAAATATTTATAATTGAAATTGTGTAAGTCACGATGTCCCCAATTCAAAACATGTTTAACTACACTGAAACTTATATTATTATAAGTATATTTTGTTTATGCTGTTGTATGCTATATGTTCTCTTGTGTTTAGTTCGTTTACCAGTGCAATTTATTTAACCTTCTTCACCTTTATCAGAAACATATTTCCATGTCTGTACGATTGCAAATTTATCTCAGACAGTGAAAGTGAAAAAAACTAAAATAAAAAAATTGAAATTTTCATTTATAAATTATATTTACAATTTCGTATATAATATTCTTAATGTCACTTGAACAATGTCTGATTACGATTATAAGAGTTGTCGTCCACTTTTGGCCTGAAAATCCCATTTAGTTTTATTATTAATGCAGTTTTTTTTCTGTTATTGTAAACATCAAACCATAAAATTGAAAAAAATAATAATAATAATAATTGTCGCATCGATACCACTCCGCCTTTATTTTTATTTATATAAATATTTTTTTGTAGGTCGGCTTTTTGAATGTGGGAGCTGTGGACTTCGAAATCAAATGAATTTTTTTTTAATTTATAATCAGAAAATAATGTCCAGAAGTGCATGTAAAAGTTTGCTATTTTATTAAGATACGATAATAATAATAATAATAATAATATTATAAAGGAGTAGAAAACGTTAAACGAGTCAAGCCCACATTTTCGTTTAATTATATTTCACCATAATTTAAATTACGATAAATCAATGATGGCGTTTGTGTAATATTACTGTTCAATGTACAAATAAACAACTTTTTTTTTTACAATTAGTTTATTTTCTTTTTTTATTCAATTAAAAGTCGTGATCTCTTTATCATTATAGTAAAATTTGTAAAAAACATTTTCTTATCACCAAGATAAAAGTGAAATTGAGTTGCAAAAAAAAAGTAATTTATTTTTTTTGTTTCTTATCTTCAAACACAAAACCAAAAATGATAACATATTAGATCAATAAAAGATATTTTTGTTATTTCCAATAAAATTATTATTAATTTTTGAAATTATCTATAGAAAAAAAGGTATTTGCTTTGACAGATTAGATAAAACAATTTGGAATGTCACTTTTTTTTTGTAATTATAAAATAATTAATATATAATTTACCTTTCCTCAAGCATTTCAGAAAATGTTTTTGATTTCCGTCTCTGACGGTCATGCTCTTCCAATTCTAATTTTTTAACTTCAACAACTCGATCGATAATATGTTCAACACGTTTTCTTCTTGACGATTTCCAGTTATCCAAATTCTATAAATTAACAAAAAAAAATATAATGTTTTTTTAAATTTCACCAATTTTATGATTAATTGACAATATTTTGAGAAAAATAGTAACGAATTTTATTTTAGTTATTATTTTAAAATCGAAACTATTTTTGATTGTTCACCTCATTTATTTCGATAAAAATAATTCAAATTTTTTCTAATTTAGAATTTGATTGGAGACTAAATATAATAAAAAATGATAATTTCTTTCAATTTCCGGGCAAAATATTTAAAATTTCCACAAAAATTATAAGCTTTTAAATAGCTTTGTGCCGGAAACTTTAAAAAAAAACAATTACTTTGTTTGCCTATATAAAAATTATTGAATAAACACAAAAATATTTTCCAAATATTTTTTTTATAACCGAATTTCTGTTTTCAGATTATTTCAAATTAAGAATTACTATATATTTTACATAAATTACTTCAAAATAGCCAAGATCAAGGTCTGAAGTTCCGTTTATAACAAAAATTTAAGAGACCTTGTCTATATTTATAAGTAATAAAAATTTCTATTTTGTTTATAGAAAGGTATATAAAAAATATAAAATTAATTAATTAATTAAAATTTAAAACATTATGTCATTTTATTTTGGTTTTAAATAGGTGGCGGCGCCCTATTTATAAATGGTGATTAAAGGTGTGCCCATTCATGACTGACTTATATTTTTTTTATTATTACCCACCGTCCGTAATTTTATATCATGCTTCAAAAATAATATGGTGACCATGAATTTGCATTTTTATTAAACTGAATATAAAAAAAATATTTAATTTAAAAGAAATTCATTTGCGTTAAAAATAATATTTTTATTTTGTAGACAAAAATCTCAACAATAATGAAAAAGTTTTCAATTAAATTGTTTCGAATAAAAGAATTTTTATGAAATTTATGTCGAGATGATGATTTGTCGAGGTTATTAGTAAAGTATCTATAAATAATTTTGTTTTTTAAAATAAGAATTTCTTTTAATTTATTATTTTGACACCAGAAAAAAATGAGATTATTTTGCACAGCCATAAATATATATTTTAAATTAGAAATCATTGCTTATGATATCATCTCTGTAGATATAAAAGAACAATAATATACGACGGTGGAATCTGTACAATTTGAAGGATTAATTGAAACTAACCTAAAAATTTCAACCGATTTTGAGCACCACGAAGTAAAAATGTAATAAATATAAATTGTTCACCATTTAGTACAAGCCTTGGACTGAACTTGAATATTCTGCTTATAGAGAATTTAACAGAATGTTGATGTAGGATATTTATTTTTATACAGATATTTTGAGTTCAGGGATCTCTGGATTGCTGAAAATTTGAATGCAATATGACGAGTTTCCAGATTTCCACTAAACATTTCCGTTCTTTCAACTATTAATTATTAATTTTAATAAAAAAATATGCCAGATTAAAAAAATAGTTGCGAAATACTTTCGAAATAAATAAATATGAAATAATGCAAGTAAGTACAGGAAATTTAGGAAATACTCTCAAGAAATATGTAGAAAAAATGTAAATATTTTTCTCATTTTGGAATAATTGATCTATTAGTAGTGCTTTCTGTGGCAACACTGAGGCCCCAGTGTCAGTATTATTATTTTTTGCTAATAATTATAATTGCTTTACCAGAATTTTCAAAGCTAATGCACGCGCCCGCCCTCAACGTTTGTGGTTAAATCAAAAACCAAAATCTTATGAATTGCATTCTAGCCGGAAAAGAGTTTCTAAAAACACAACAAAGTATTATTATATTGTTTCATAAAATAGAATTTTTTGTATATTAAATATCTTTTATTTAAAAAACATAATTTAAGTCAACAAAAGAATAAAATCCCACGCTTTTTTTTTGTTTTGCTGAAAATACATTAATAAAAATCTGAATTTTTTTAGTTTTATTTTGTAAATTAGCATAAATAGCGTAATCTTTTGTTAGTCATCTTGAGTATTTAATATTACAAAAACACGATTTTCTATATTAATTTATATGTAAATCAAATTAGCATTAACATTAACATATATTTAACAGATCTATAAAGTTTATTTAATATTTTTCCATTTACAAATAAAATGTATTATGCTATTTTCTGCCATTTTATAAATATGGTCGCAATTTATACATTATTACACCTCTTTTTCATATTATTGTCCCCTCCGTCCATTAATAGAAAAATATAAAATATTTTTTTCAATTTTTCGAGCATATGAAATCAATCAAAAACATATTTCTTTTCTTGTTTAAAAATATGCAATAATATAAATTTTTTTTTATTTATTTATAATTTTTGCGTCTGATGGGGTTGAACATTTGGAAATACATTTTTCACTGTCATCGTCAATTATAAATGGAAATAAAATTGAAATAAAAAATATACTGCATAATTGAATGCAAGATTTTTAAAATATTTATAGAAAATTATGATAGAATTTTAATATTGTAGAGTAATATGTATATAGATTAAATATATGAGACAGACAACCAGACTGTATTATACTTTTTGACAGCAATAATAATGTAGAAATTCAGATAGTTTTAAATGTTGGACTTTTAAATAATGTATTTGTAGCTCTAAATCCTAAATCACATAAATACAAAATCAAATAGAAAAGGAATTTGTGCCCAAAGACTATAATAAACTACTTATTGGATAATAATGTTAGGAAAATTACATTTGATCATAATTATTTACTTTAATTAAGTTAAAATTTCGCATTAGTAATCATTCTAAAAATTATATCAACTTACAATTTAATTATGCAATTTACAATTTTCTCACAGTTTTGTGTAGATTCATAAAATATTTTGATTACTAATGAAAAATGAAATGTGTGTTTTCCATTTTATCAGCAAAACTTATTGTAAATAATATAACAAGTACATTTTTTTATGACGAAAATATATATACTTAAATATTAATAAAGCATTTAAATCAAAGTCACATTAAAATATAGAGAACAGGAAGGACTTGTTCGGTTTTTATATAAATTGTTGCAAGGACAATTTGAAGATAACAATAAAAACCGATATTTTGTGTCGTGAAATTAAATGGAAAGATTAAATATTTATGTTTTGTCTATCGATTTGCTTAATTATGTTTTAATAATAAATTGATAACGAACTAGTAAGGGCCAATTATTTCTTTAAAGGATAATATTAACTATTTTTAAAATTTAAATTGTTATAATAAATATACCTACATGTAATTTTATTCAAACTAAAGCTCAATTTTATGTAGCATAATTAAACAAATATTTAATTTTAAAATAATATTAAATTGTAATCAATCATTAACTTCATAATAAAATCTTTGTATTAATATTTAAATAATTTTTAAATAATTTTTAATCTTTAAAATTCAATTTATAAAAAAATTATTGAAAACATGCTTTGCCAAACAACAGGTGTAAAATGTTTTATAATTTTTATGGGTGTTGTGAACAAAGTATCTGCGTAATTATGTACATACTTTTATTATAATGTACGCTTTCACACTTGGTCAGGTTTTTTATAAATTGTTTCAAGGTCAGAGGAATTAGTTTGTGCATTAATAACTCACAATACACAAATATAAAAAGGATAAAAGTTAAACTGGTAATTAATCATTTTAAGATATCGTAAATTGTTGTAGTCATTATCTGGATTTAAGAAGGGAGATCCGGTAAAAAATTTTTTTAACATTAAAAAAATTGTTTTTATTAAACTTTTAAGTATAGAAAGAAATATGTAAAAAAAAGTAATCTAATAAATTAATCATTTTTTGTGCAAGATTTTAAATATCTAATATTTGATTTATTTAGTAACTAATTAAATTTGTGAGAAGAATTTTAGCTAAAAATAAATACTTCAATTATGTTACTTGATTGAATCACAATTCTGTAAAAGATAATATTAATTATTAATAACGATCACAAATGATCATATTTTAAATTTAATTACAATTTTTTTATATTTAAATTATTAAGTAAACATGGGATAATATAGTAACAATGGATAAATTGATCTAAATTCAAATGCCAGGCATCAATAAATATAAATATCATAAAAACTAAATACGGTATATCATAAAAAAAACGACAGAAATGAACCATTTAATATATTCATTCGTTATTGATTCTGTTGACTTTCCAGATCATTAATTGATAAAACAAAAATGATGGCATATTTATTGAAAAATTATGCTTATAGTTTATAAAGTAATTGTCTGTTTTGTGTTACGAGTTGATTATTATTAAAAAAGTAATGAATTATTGAAATATTTCATAGGATTCAATGAAGTAGAGATACATTTCTCATATTTGAATAATAATACATAACGTAATCAATTTTATCAACAAAGAAACAAACCATTCTATGTATACTACATTTAATTTTCAAAAAATCGTAATTAAAAAGAGTTAAACCAAATTTCACCCTTTAATTTCAATTCTTTGTGGTATATGATGAATTTTAATTCAAATTAAATATAAGCTACTATATTATTTTATATGCAATTTTTTATATTTTAATAATATTATATTTCAGAAAACAGATTATTAAATTTTTTAAATACATTATAACAAGTTCGATTTAGATCTTCTATTTCTGTATGATGTAAATTTAATTGAACCAATGATTGTACACCATTACATCCAACAATACATGGTAATGATAAAAATGAATTATATTTCATATTATATATACCTTTATTTTTTGTATTAACTGTAAATACTTCTTGACTATCTGTTAATATTGCATTAATTAAACGACAACATACCATACCAATTGTAAAATATGGATGTCCTTTTCGTAAATATATTCCTTTACGTATTAAAAATATTTTAACAATATGTAAATATGATTCTTTTTTATCTTTAGCATTTGAATGTATATCTAATAATGGTGTACCACATACAGATGCTTCAGACCATAATGGTATTTTATGATTTGTTGAACCAACAATATAACCATTAATATCATTTTTTGATATATCAAAATATTTTGCAATCATTAATTGAAATTGTATTGTATCTGTTGTTGTACCAATACCAATAATACGATTTATTGGTATTTTACCATATTTCCATGCTGTATATGACATAACAGATGTTGGATATGTTGCAATTATAAATATTGCATTTGGACTAATTTGAACTAATTTTGGTATTAATTTTTTATATTCACGTATATTTGTTAATATTGAATTATTTGTCATATATTCATATGAATCATCATCCCAATTAATATTAATATGTTTATTAACTGCATCATCAAATGCAATCACATATATATCAGTACCATTTGAATATTGTATATCATCACAAGATGTTATTGTTATACCAGGTGGTGCAAAACTTTCCATATCTAATTTTTTAGCTGTTGTTATACCAGGTATATAATAATCAATAAGACATAATTCAATACATAAATTTGTATGTAATAATGCTGCTGTTGTACTATACATTGTACGATTATCACAACCAATAATTGTAACTTTTTTTGGTCTTACATGTATGTTGACTTGTGACAATTTTAAATTTTCTAATAAATTTGAACCTACGACAATATCTTCATCAAACATTTTTATTTTATACTTTATTTATATATGACATCAATTTCAAATATAGAAAAAAATAAATATATAACAATGAAGAGACTAAATTTAATATTACACATACACATATATTCATAAAAATAATTAAAAATTATAATAAATTAATTATCAAAAAAATTTCGATTAAATTTTGTCTACTATTATTTTGAGAAAAAAAAAATTTGTAGATTTTTTTTTTTTTGCAAGTTCTTTTTAATTCGTAAAATATGTTTAAAGACATAATTTTAATATAAATTCTGAAATATTGATTTCATTTCCCTCAGCCTAACTTTGTGAAAATAAATAATTTAATAATTTTATGCATTTTACAAAATGTCTAAATAAATTTGTTTACTGAATTTCGACTTTTTTTAAAGGATATTAAAGATATTTTCATTACCATATATAAATATAGAATTTTTCTGTAAGTATGAGTTGAGTATGGCTATACTCATTACTATTACTTGTATACTACATCAAAATGTAGGTATTTGAATTACTTTTAATATAAGATAGTATACGTGGCTATGCGACACTTGTAGGCCATACCCAGTTGGTTTCTAGCCATAACATTCATATAATTGTTGTGAATATAACTTTATCCAATAATCTAAAGTGAAATGTAGAAGGAATATCCATTTCTCCTGTTTTTATTGTTAATTAAATGCCAGTTTTTCTTCGGTTTATTGTTCTAAATCGTGGAAAATTCTATTAGAAATATAATTAACTTATTTTGAAAATAAAATCTTGTGAAAAGCAACTAACTTGTTCTCAGAATTGTATAAAAGCTCAATTAAATTAAATTAAAGTTTAAATCAAAATAAGTTTTTTTTTCGCAATGACAAATTTATGTCTATACAATTTTTTTTTACATAATTTAAAAAATAATAATATATAATTTTACTTTTACTTTTCGATTAATAAAAATTAATTTTTAACCATAGATAATCAATAAAAGTTTAAAAGATCATCAATTCCTTATATAAATGGAATTTTCATTTTACCATTTCCCAAAATGTAAAAATTCTTTAAACGTTAACGCTAGTAAATATTATCCACGAATATTTATCATAATGAACTTTTTTTAGTTAGATATTAATAAAAATCATCATCGATAAACCACAGAAAATAATTTTATTTTTTCATAATATTTGAACTCAAACAGGAAAAATCGATGAACCTAAAAAATTATAAACGTAATTTTTTTTGGTTTTGTCCAATTTTTATATTGTATAAGTACATGTTTTATGTTACATTATTCTCTGTAAAGCATGAACAGTTCTTATGTAATATATATGATATAAAAATAAATATCATCAAACAGAGTTGAGAGATTTTCATAAATATTTCATGTCAATATTTATACTAACTTTAAATTTATTTTCCTGTGACCTTTTTTTCTTATTATAATACTTAATTGACTAATTTTTGGTTAATGGTATAATAAGTTAATATTTGAATAAATTAAATATTAGGTAAATAAATACTGGAATACGTGACCACTACTACAGCCTATATACTATCAGAAAATATGCGTACTATACCGATTTTAGCCTATTTTTTTAACATAATCTTTGTATTTTAATTAGTGGATTTCACACTTTTGAAATAATTTTACTGCATTTTACCGAATAATTTAAAATTAATTTAGTATAATTAAAATATAAACAAATATTTTTTTTTTCAATTGACAAATCAACTTTCGGAAAATGTAATTAAATCGCACTTTTTTTTTTCTTTCTTAATTGACATAATTGCTTAATCTTGTGGAAAATTAACAACTGACAAAGTGAAAGTTTTTGGTAACAAAAAAAAATTGTTATAAAAAATTTAATTTTAAAAATAAACAATTTATCGGATATGCATGAATTATTAAAGTTCTATAATACTCGTAAATTTATGCAATTATAATTATTGTATTATTTTTAAAAATATTAATTCTATAATCGTACATAAATAATTCATGCTATTATCCTACTGAACTACTGTGAAATATAAAACAACAATATTGTTTGTAACTTACATTTTGCCAATCTTCTGCATCTTCTTTTTTAATTTCTTTAACTTTTTTAACTTCTTCGGCACGTTTTAATTGATCCTGTGCACTTTGATATAAATGACATGGTTTAATTTGAACAAATTGCATTGGATTGCATGATGGTTTTGGTGGTGCTGGACGTGTTACTCGTGCTCGCTGTATATAGGGTGTGGGATCATATGTTCCTGTGGGCTAAAAGAACAAAAACAAAAAATTAAATATACATATGTATGTTTAAGAAAATCAGAAAATTAAAATAATATTTGAAATGTCTTAAAATGCAGAAATTATTTTATAAATTTTTTTTCTTCTTTTATCTTTTTTTTAGAATTCTTTTTCAGTATTTTTTTAATCTGTCAAATTTAAATATATAACTGAAAAAACGGCATTTGCACACCATAATCCATCATGGTATGAAAATGAATTGCACCATTAAAGTAAACGAATATACTTTTTTGTAGCTTGGGAATTTGATTTTGATGATGCACAATGAATATATAATTATTATTATATCTAAAAGAAGATGGAAAAAAAGCACTTGTTTCTCTTCAGCTGTCAGTCAAAATATATTATGTATATATAGTAAGTAATAATAGTCAATGACCCATGATAGTACAGATATTTATTTGCGAAATATTTATTTTAGAAAAAAAATGGTTTTTTTTTTGTATTATTTTATCCACAATAGAAATTTTTCGTCTTCAATGAAACTTTAATTTTAATGGAAAACTAAAATAAAGTTTTTTGATTATTACTAAAATTTATTATACTTTTTTTTATCAACTTTTGATATTATGCTTTTAAAGATACAGAGTAGAAAACATGAATATTTATTTCGACATTATTTAATTTATATTATACAGAAAAAGCTTTTAGTTAAAAAATGCATTAATTATTTCCACACAAAAAATAAATCGAGGGAGGATCGAAGTTGTGTCAAATTTACATTTAAATTTTGTCATATTTTTTAAGCAAATTACTAGCATTACAAAAATCTCTACGAGATTATTGGCAAATTTTATTTTAAATTAAATTCTTTTTCTTGCAACAGAAAGTGTCAAAATTGTCAATTTATATGCCAATAATATAATATTTTAATGTTATTTGATTGCACAAAAAAAATGTCATTTCAACTATAATATTATAGCCTCAAATCATTAATTGAAAAATATATTTCTACGCATGCAAAAAAGAAAATTGAGAAATCGCAAAAATTTTTATAGGTGGATAAAAAATCTTTAATATTTTATCTTCTAATCAGGCTCTAAAGACTTTAATGTGTTACAAGAAAATTTTCTCCTTAAAAATTCACTTTAATCATTCAATCATAAATAAAACAACTTTATTTTAATTTATTCATTTACACAGTTTAAATAAATATTATTATTAATCAATAAATTATTAAATAATTTTTGACCATATAGCTTTTTTTTTTCTTCTTCTTAAAATGCGATTTTGAATATTAATTTAATTTAATTGCCACTTTTCAAACATTTAATAAGATAAGATTTATTGAAATTAAATGGTTAATAAATTTTCTTTAAATCCTACATTGATTTGATCAATTATTTATTATGTATATATAGTTCTTTTTTTATAAAAACTTTCGAAATATTTGTCAATGTTTGAAAAACAGGCAAAATGTGAAAATGCACAAATTATGATATAAAAATAATTAGTATGAGTATAAGTACTAAGTGTACAGACTAATGAAACATTTAATGAAGATGATGAAAGGCAGAATTAAGATTATTGTAATTATTTATTATATTTAGATAAATTTATGTGATCCTTAATATTCTATATGATCCTTAAAGTTTCAAAAATTCAGTTAATTTTATTGTTTATTTAATTACAAAATTGAAGTACAAAACTTTTCATTGATTTAGTACTTTTATACTGTGGAACCTGTGCGTATATTTTGCAAGGATATTATTTGTATTGTATACTAAATGGAAAATTTAATTCCAAAAATACTATTACTGACTATACTGCAGGACTTCACTTCTTAATGTCATCACTATAGAAAAAATAATAATGTTTCTTATTTATTTCCAATGTCATTGAATTATTCACAATTAGTGAAAACTACTATAGTCAATTTCCACAAAGTTAAAGGAAAATTTTCATTTCATAAATTGTGATTTAAAAATAAAAAAACACCTGTTTTTTTTATCATACAAGATGGTAAACATTATAAAACATTAAAACATTATTACCAATCATCATAGCAAGCATATTTTTATATTTTGTTATTATTTATGTTAAGGTGAAATCCAAAATGATAGAAATTGAAATTTTATTATTTATTATACATATAAGTATGTAATGTATGTATGTAAAGCAAAAAAAATGTTCAGTAGAAAATTAAATATTACTTAAGTATACTTTCAATGTTGAAGGGGTCATGCCATTCTTTACAATATGCCGACCATATGCATCCTATATTATCTACATATAAATATAATTATAATTATACAATGAGTGATAATGAAAGTGAATGTCTCAATAAAACTAAAAAAAAAAAATTATCTTTTAGGTTTACAAAAATATGTTATTATGGTTGAATAATGTGTATAAATTATGCATTTATTACCCTTGTTATTAAAATTCATACGTGCTTTCATTGCACCTACTAACAAAAATTCCAGATGGTGTGCAATACTATAGAACTCTCTGTTATGATGTGCATGCCAGTTATAGTTCACCTGGCCTTTTAATATCCTTATTTTAAATTCAGTAAAGTAAAGGATATTATAGTAAGCATATTGGATAATGTATACTTTTCAGTTTTGTTCAAATAGTTTTTCATAATTATATTAGCTACTAAAATATATCCTATATACGAAATGGGAGTTACATAATATTTTTTAGTTGACCAAATTGTAATTTCGTAGCATAATGAAAATCAGAATTTATGATAGAATATTTTACATAAAATATTTTTTACCCAAAATTTTGGTGTTCAATGAAACAATATTTAAATTATTTTGCCGGTTGATGACTATAATACAGTGCAGAATATTATTGTAATAAAAGTTCACTAAACTAAGTTCAAACATAATATGTATTATAATTTTGTTATGGTTATGTATTTTAATAATAAAAAAAAAAGTATACATATTTTATGTAGTTTAAAGCATTTTATGTGGTCAGCGAATTTTGTCAAATTACAAATATGATTTTAAAAGTTTATTGTACTAGCCATAAATAATTACCCTAGCATATATCCGGTTCCGATATATTTATAGATACAAAAAAAAAACAAATCTAAAAAATTCTATTCAAAGAGGAAACTATAAATTAAAAATTAATATAAACAAAAAATATTTCATTGACAGAGTATACCAATTATATAATTTAGATATACATAATTAAATCTCCCACTTTGCACAGCAGGTAAGGGAAGTAAATTAATATAAAAAAATACTAAGTAGTTTTTATTTATATTGTGATTTAGTCAATTTTAATTTTATTCTATACTTAAGGGTCTCCTACAACATAATTTTTTAGCAACAATATGTATTGTTAATTTATAAATATAGGCTAGGAGTTCCCTAATACACTCTATGATCAAATATGCGGGAAATTCATTATTTTTACAATATTTGTTCAAAGTACTAAATTCTTAAGTATTAAAAATTATTAGTGCATTTCATTGGCTTCAAAATTAAAGAAATTTAGTTCTCTGTCTTAGAAAAATTCTATTTTCTATCACATTTTTTATTATTTACCAAGAAATGTTTTCATTTCCGCGAGATTATTAGAAACTTTAACGAAAATAAAATTCCAAGAAAATTGATTTTTTTTTATTCAAAAAATCTAATTACTATATAAAATTAGTTTCTATTTGAAATAGATTGTAATACACTTTGTAATAGATTTAAATAATTTTAATAAATTCATTTAAAGGGATAAATTCATATACATTTGTATGCATTTCAATAACATTCTGTTAAACACCATTATAGTTTAATAGCAAATATAAATATACAAAAATTTTGGTCAATTATATAATTTATACTATACAAATTAAATTATGATCAATTTACATGCGTATAATCTAATTCGTTTAACCTAAACGTGCAATAAACGCATTTATATAATAAACAAACAAAAAACTTAAGTCACAAACTTGATATTTAAATTTTAATATAATTTTGAACATACCAATTTTGTTCCACAATTTGTTTCATTGTTACTTTCATTTGTTGCGCCATTTGTTCCAATCGTATCAATAATTGTATCATTTTCTTGATTTATTGTCGTTATTATTTTGTCATTATTATTATGTATTGAATTATTAGATGTTGATGTTTGTGTGGTAATTTTGTCACTTCCGGTTGGCATTTTTCTTAATTTTTTTTTGTTCGTATTTATTGTCCTCAATTTTTGTTTTTCAATTAATTTTTCTCAAAAATTATATCTTATCTTTTACATTTAATTGCAATTTTTGTTGCGATTATTTTAATGAATTTTTAATTGTTTTATGTTATATCGAAAAAGAAATTTTCTTTTTTGTCAATATGTATTATATTTTTTTAAAAAATGGTTTCTCAATTATTTATGTGAAAAAAAATATATACAAAAATTAACCAATTTCGAGCGGAAAAATTTATTATTAATTTTTTAACTCTGTTTTTTTTTTTTTGTTGTTGTATTTTCTTCTCTTTTGACTAATTTGCTTTCATTTCCTGTCATTAAATTTTTATGTGCTATTTTGTTTATTTTGTTTCATTATATTTTTTTTTTTTACACTTAATTAATTGTTCGCTGATGGCAACACGTATCGTTTTAATAAGTTAATTTTCTTCACTTCTTTTTTCTTCTTCTTCTAATTTGGAGTTTTTCAGTTCAATTCATTTTATGTTCAATGAAAAATCCATGCTAAAGAAACATGATTTTTATTTTTCGGTGTAATTTTTTTATATTTTAGCTTTTTTTTTGTGTTGTTGCAAAATTATGTTGTTTAATATTTGATTTTAATGTTGAATTTTTCATAAAATAGACGAATACAGTTAATATAAATGACCTCCAGAATGTACTGTTCTTTTACAATTTAAATGACTCTGTAGGATATATAATGAACCGGTAACTCTTGATGACTCTTTTTTTTTTTATTAATGTTTTTTGTGGTGTTATTTTTATTTATTTATTTATACAAAAGTCAACAAAAATGTTTATATGTTTTTTGTTTATAAAGTTGTATTTGAAGATTTTTTGTTATATTGTTTTGTGCGATATTTTCCATATTTCGGTTTAACAACAATAATTCTTTGTTTCCGTCGTCGTCGTCAAATCTTTTAGTAGAGAATCTTTTATCTAGAAAATAAATAAATAAAAAAAAAAATTGTTTAAATAAAGAAAAATGTTTAATGTTTTTTTCTATGAAAAATAATAAGGAAAATTTTGTTGTTTATTATTATAAAAATTAAAAATATGAAAGATCAAAAGAATATTTTATAATATTTATTTATCTTTTATTGACTTTATTTAAATTTTTCAAAATTTCTAAATACAATGTGTGGTTACCTCTATAATATGAAAAATTTATATAAACATAATCATAGCATTAACAAAATCTGTTAAAACTACAATTTTAATTGTTTACAAAATTTTAGTAAGAAAAAAATTGTGGTAGATGTGCTAGAAGCTATCAAATATTATAGACAAAAGTTTTGCAGAAAAATTGAAATTAAATTTATTGTTAAATCAAAAATTGTATAATTTGTTTTTAGATAATTTAACTTATGTGACTCCCTTTAATATCATATAACTATTAAAATTTTAATAAGATCACTTTTAGTTAGAACAGATAATTAATACAAAATTTGTATATTATATACGAGTACTATAATATGTTTCTCTATTTATACAAGTAATCAAAACTGTATTTATCCCACGTATGTGAGACAAGCTATCGGAACAGTATAACGACTAACGACTATATACCTTGTCATTTTTAATATCTTCAAGTGTTGATAAAAGAATATGGATTCCGCCATATCTGTCCAATCATATTAGCACGCAATCTGCACCAATAAAAAATAATGAAAAATTATATTACACGCGTACAAACTTTTATATAAATTTCATATTAGTTACTTTACCATTTCTGAGTGAATGTACAGAATATAATCTAACCGTAAATTCACTATTCTTCCAGCATCAGGAGGAAGATATCATTTTCAGTCGGAAATATGAAGAAAATTAAAATATATTTTAAAAATAGTCACTAAGTCGGTCAAACTAACTTTATTCATTGTCATTAAACTATCACTTTAATTTACCATGAAATATCGAACATTTTATCATTTTATGGTATTTTAAAATTTATTTCTAATCGAATTGGCTTATTAACAAACCCTCATTTTCTAATATTTATTGTATTCAGTTCTTAAGATATATTTTATATCATGATATATAAAAAAACTCAGAAATTTTAATATATTACATATTTTGAATTTATTTCACGCATTAATTATAAAAATTTTATGCTATGCGGATCAGAAAACGTCTCAGAATACCGGTTATTACGACCGTCCATCAATAGCGTGTTGTCGTAATCAAAGTATATAAACACAAATTTTAACTCTATACTCTAAAAGTTTGTTATACTAAAGTCGTAATTTTAATCCAAGTTAAAATAAAAAGTAGACTTTTCTTGACCTGAAATTTATGAATTTTTCTTGTCCTTCATAGAATCATTTACGAGGCCAATTTAATAAAAATACTTATACTAGAGGCAGCTGGTAAAATAAAATGATGACAATCATAAATTAATATCGAATATTTAAAAAAAAAAAAATATGTTAGTGAAATAATACTTGTAAGTGGGTGTAAGTTATGAATATTAGGATAAAAAGAGATATAGGTCGTCAAGGGTAATAAATTTTAATTACAACTTTTTGTAATGAACTAAAAATTATGATGAATCAAGGTTCCAGAATTTTTTATATCAAATAGCGTCACTAAGGGTTTGAGAATATCAAATTTTGTTAAATTAGCATTTAAATTTTTATATAAAATTATTTCAGCAATTTATTTGCCAGCATATTAATTGCAATATTATGTTATGTACATATATATATTTCGTAAATTAATCATCTTTGGTATACTTAATTGGAAGTCAACGTCTATTAGTTATATTATAAAAGTGCGATAATTCCAATTAATCCACTTAAAGGTTAATAATTTAAAGTATTTCCTTGATCGCCCATTATCATTTATATAAGTTTTATATAACATAACAAAAATAACGATTAAAATCACAAATTTTTTTCTCTCTCCTTCAACGTACACACGTATAAGACATATATATTTTGTATACGTTTTAATATTTCTCTATTCAATATTTTTTTTCTTTCAAAATCAATTTAATCGTTTTAAATTACTTTTAATCGGAGTCAATCTACTCTTGTTCTTCTTAGAAACAAATTAATGTATCGTACATTATATACCACCATCAGCATAAAAAAAGCAATAACAAATCTGATGATTGAATGATGAAAAAAAAATTTGATATAACAACAACAAATAAAGTTTTAATATTTAATTTGATGTATAATCTTTTATAAAATGTAATTTAATCTATAAATGCTACTTAATTTAATTTCACATTAACTTTATTGATAAAAGTTAGCAAAGAGATCAGAGTACATTAATTTTTTATACAAGTTTTATTTTTTTAAAGTGAAAAATTCATTAGATAAACAAATTACATAATGAAAATAGATAATTTGATTGATATTGTGGTAATATGTATAAATAATTTAAATAGGTTTGAAATATGTGTAGCGATTTAATTTCATTAATATACAAATTTAATAATTGGCTTCTTTTGAAATATTTCTTGAAATTTCTTCTAATATTATATTCAATAAATAATAAGAAAATTTTAAAAATTATACATTGACTTAATCAAAGGCTATCATCGTAAAGTATTAATTTAATTTACTTGAAAAATTTGAACAAAATTTACTTGAAAAATTTGAACTAAATAAAATGTTGCTATAATATTGATAATGTACATAATTATTTCTCAAAACCAATTTTTCTATATTAAACAATTTGCAATTTTAATTGTGACCGCATTTAGGTGTACAAAAATAAAATAAAATAAAGAATAGATCATAATTTCTTTTGACTATTTGCACAAGAGAATGCCTTGAACATATATAAACGGCCTTCACCCTCAATCACCTTCAAAATCAAAATAACAACAATTTCATTTTCATTTAATATGGAAAATAATTGAAAATGAATATATTATAATATTTTTAAAATAGTGTTGTATATTTTTGTAGGGACAGAATAATCGTACACGCCAATATGACCATCACTTTACGATATGAATATACTATTATATACCATATTAAGGTTTGAAATTAAAAATGAATGTCATTGGAAATAATATAGCTAATAAATCATTATTTAAGATAAAGTTAGTCCTTTGCGCTAATTAAAGTCATAAGAAAAGTCACTGAGAAAATAAAGAAATATGATTTTTGTGTCATATATAAGTTTAAAAGTCATTGATAATTTGGAATGTGTCAGTGAAGATTGTATATATATTATCTTTTACAGGTTTCAAATTACATTTTCAAGGTTAAATAAGTTAAAAGAAAATTGAAAATAGTTTCCATTGGTGTTATTTGTAAAATTATATTGTTTTGAACAAATGTAACTTTAATAATTTATTCATAATTACATTCCTTTCAGATAATTCTTGATATATTTTAAATATATCTTTGGTGGAGATCGCTTTACTTATTTACTCAGCCAAACTCAAGTAAAATTATCAAGATTTGAAGCATATATGGATCTAAATTCTTTTCGCCTAGTATATAAACTTTCGAATTATTTATTCAAATCTTTTAATAATCCAATTGAATAAAGTTTCTCTAAAATTCTTAATAGTTTTTATAGCAACAAAATTTAATTTTAACTCATTTTCGATCAAATACTTTACTTATATAATTATAAATTAAATATTCTAAAATACGCAATTCTGTTTAGATAATAATTTTTCTAAAGAAAACTAAAAATCATGTTTTACTAAAAATAAAAACTAACAAAAACGAAAAACACAACACCAAAACAAATTTAGATTAAATTCTTTTCGGTCAGTAAACTCTTAGAATGTGTTTTTTTATATATACATATATTTTAGTATATAAGAAACGCATTATCTATGCAATAATATGGAAATTGTTGTTTTTTTCTTCATCTGAATTTTCACGATCAAAGCTTAAGTTATTTAGTAAAATATTTCATTGTGTATAGAAGCTATATGTATATATATATTTGAATTTTATATAATAATGCTGAGTGTTATATACTTTCCGTACACGTGTGTAGTTCATTTTCAGCCATAAAAAACTCGATTACTTTATTATATACGAGAAAAGGTATCATTGAAAACTATAAATTAATATGAATAAAAAATATGACCCATCTAATGTTTTAAATTGAGATTTAAGATACTGTAATCTATGAAATTATTGGCAATGACATCGAGAACTATGATTTAATTTTATCAGAACCTAAATAGTACTAATCCAAATTCGACACCTTAAGCAATAAAATGTAATTTGGAGCAAGCACTAAATTTGACATATCTTGTGACTAGCAATTTATCAACTCGTACATTATATAAGAATCTTTTGGATTTGTAAAACTAAATAAATATATTAATCTGCAGCTTTTTGATGCCACATAATAATGATTTGATTATGCAAATGAGGCTATGAATAGTCACAAAAAGAAATTTGGTATATATACACACAGAATGTATTAAAGAAGAATTCATCAAAAATAGTCTTTGATGAGATCTTTTATATTCCTTAGAACGATGGAAATGATTACGACCTTTCAAGTTCACAAACAGCTGCAACATAACACGCTGACTATAGAAAATATTTTAATGACACACACACACAAAAATGAAAAGAAAAAAGAAAAATATTCTTGAATTTTATTCCTTTTTGATGGAATTTTTAACTTAGAATTTTAGTTTTTTTCTTTTTATTATTATTATTTTTGTTTTTGACGTATTATTAAATGTAATTGGCGGACGCAAGGTCATTTCAATTTCTTTTATAGAATTAATACCAGGGATGCGATGAATATATGTAGAAAAAAAAAAACGAAATAAATTTTGCTTTGTGTAGTCGTCATAATAGATTTTAGGTGCAGAGAGAATCTTTGATATAAGCTTATTAAAAAAAATCACAGGGAATTTTTCTTTAATTTCTTAAGATTGCGTGTTTCTAATCAAGATGAGTTGGATATACTATTTTTTTTTTAATTTTGGAAAATTGTTAATAGTCTCTATCATGATCCACAAATTAATGTCAGCTATTTATAGAGATATAGAAAATAAAATAATTAGCCTAATAATTATTTAGCAATTATAGTTTAATTTCTGGATAAAATCTTTGAGGGAATCAAATTTAATTGAGGAGTTTATTTTTTTTTTTTTAGTTTCAATTTATTTAACTCAAATTAGAGGTTACTCTGCTAGTTTTTCTATAATAATTACTTACATTTTCGTGCAATACGATTACAATTTTAAAAAATGTCTAGTTTGGTGCGTACAACTTTGTCCTGGTTCGTAAATTTTGTCGTGCATCTTTTTTTACGAGTTCTTTGATTAATAATGAATTTAATAAAACTTATTTTAATTAGTTGAAATTTAACTATAATTAAATAAGTAGAATTGTTAAATTATGAAAAAAAAAATATTATCACGAAATAATTAAACTATACTCAAATACTTCAACTTGTCCATAGTCTTAATTTTTTTAATATTTATGTAAACTGTAACTTAACATTATTTAAATATCTTTTTTAATTTTAATAATTCATTTTTTATGCTTAATTTAAAAGTCTCAAATAGTAACAAGTAATAAAATTTAAATATATTTACTACTAAACTATCTACCAGTTTACTAGATTTAATTGCTCTTCAAAATTATAAAATATTATATTTTTCAAATATATAATTTTCTAGAAAATTATATATAAAAAAAAATACGAATTGCTGCACGATTTAATTTTGAACTTTAATCGTAAAAAAAACTTTCATTTCAATTTTATTTTTTTGAATGAAAATCATTTTTTTTTCAATGTTTATATTATATAGTTTTTTTTTATGATCTTCATTACCAAAATGTTTTCTAAATAAAAACCTCAAATACAAAAATTTATTAACTTTAAATTTCATTCATTTTTATGTAATAAATTATAACTTTTAAAATGGTTTTACCATTTATTTTCTTTTTAAAAAAATAGTAAATCAAATTTTAAATACATAATATTTTACCAAATTTTAATTTCAAACATAATTTATCATTTTTTTTTTGTTATGTTGAAGAAAGAAAAACTGATTATTTATAACAAAACCGGATTAAAATGTGAAATATTGTTAATTTCTTATAGTTTAAAAACTGTGAAATTGCTATATTTTTATGATAATTACATAAATATAACAGCTTTTAAAATATTATAAGATCGCAATTAAATTAAAAATCCAATATTCGATTATGTCATATGAGAATTTAATTTTTTATATTAAAAACTTATAGAAAATTTCCTGTTTTGTTAAAATTTAATGCTAATTTTTTTATATATAAAATTTCAAATTAATTAAATTGCCTAACTTATTAAAAAAAATATGATTAAGATAATTTTAATTTGATATTATTGTGCTTTACTGATATATAAGTGACATTAAAATTGTTGAAAATGAATTACATAGAATGTAAATTCAATTAACATATTTAAAAAATATTGCAGAAGTCAGTAGTGTTTAGAGATTAGTACAATTTTTATGTCTACATATGCTATTAATGTCAACCGAGATTATGATTTGGATTTTTTAAATTTTAACTAATGAAATAAGTAAAATCGGTACGAAATCTGTATTAATTAAATATAATAAAAGATCGATATTACTATAAGCAGAATTTCCGCAGTATTTGGACTGTCCAGTTGGCCTTCATTAAAAGTAACTACGAAATAAGTGTTTGTGGCCATAGTGTGGTATATTTGCAAGAAATAAAACTCCTTAAAACTGGGTCAACATTGCAACAGATTAACACCATATAAATTCTTTATCAATTTCATATAATAATTTCCTTCCATTATAGCTACAGTCAATTCGTATATACAAAATATTTTAATTAATTTCAAATATATTTAATTTATTTTAATCAATATTTTTTTAATGGTTTCGTCTCCCCTCATTTATTTTAAATCAATCTTTTAAAAAAAAAATGATGTAAGAATAATCAATCAGTTGATTGAAAATTGTGTCATAAATAGCAACATCTTAAATTTCTGATAAGTTTTGTATTTTATTGAATCCATTTTTGATTAAAAAATGAGAATAAACAACTTTTAACGATTGACTAAGATAGTCTTAACAAAAAGTTGATTTTTTTTATTAATTAAATTTCTTAATAATTTAAGTAAGAAAAATATAAGCGACAGAGAGTTTTATACTTTAACCGGCGCCAATATAATTTTCATTTCTACAAGAAAAATTAATGTTTTATTGTGGATTTTAATGTGGAAATATGAACGTTCAGTCTTAAAGTCTTTAAAAAAAATTTGTATGATTGGAATTTTTTTGGATTTCGGACATAATTTTACTTAAGTTTTCTTCTATTTTTTCGTAATAATTTGAAATAATTCAAATAATAATTGTAATTTATTTAAATACTACAATTTACAGGATCCAAGTAGTTAAATGAGAAAAACTACAATTTTTTGCTACAATATTCTAAAAATTTATAAAGTTTTTGTGTTGAAGTTTTTATTATTATTAGTACAAAATTTAAATTCAAATATTTTTACCATATAATTTTACAAAATATTTGATTTTTTCTTAATCAATATTATATATCAGGAAAAAAAGCTGATTTAAGAGCACGACCTTTTTGTATCATTTAACCTGGGCACGAGTTAAACGTAGAGAAAAAGTGAAAAAAAAATATAAATTGTAATAGCAAAACTATGGATAATAAATAGTCTTATATAATAATAATTATAAAAAAAGTCTTAAAAGTTTCCAATTTCTGTAAAATATTTAAAAAATGGAAGGTAATAAATCTTATGTCATATTAGATTCTTAATGATAATGATAATATTTGAAAGAGGATATATGGTGGCTAGAAGCCACCGGGTCTGGCCTACGAGTGTCGCATAGACACGTATACTATTTTGAATTAAAGGTAATTAAAATACCTACATTTTGATGTAGTATACATATAGATAGTAATTAGTATTAATAGAAAAATACTATATTTATATTAATAGAAAGTAGAATGCACTTCTATAATAATTTCTTACTTAGAGTATAAAATTTCCCAGATGGCACCACATACGATACATAAATAATTTTAATAGTTATCAATGTATTTAATCTACTGAAAAAAATAATTGATTAAAAGCAATTAAAATTTAGTACATTTAAAATTGAAAATGTTTAGTGGTCAGATAAATATTTGTATAAACAATTTAACCACAGATTTGTTTTTTTCTTAAAGTTTTATTTTGAATTTCAATAAATAAAAACACTTTTACTTTTTTTTTTGTCTTATTAATGAAAATTACCTCCAATAATTCAAATAATTATATATTATTGAATTTAAGAAAAAAAAAACGATTATTTGTTTAATGGGCGCAGTTAGACATTTTAATAATACATTTATTAAATTTTTTTCCACTATAAAATCGTAAATACAAAAAATTTGCAATTCCAGAGGAGAATAAAAAAAAAATTAAATTATTTCATAATAAAAATTATAACAATTTCGTTTGGGCTACAAAAAAAATCTATTTAATCTTTTAGTAATTGATTTCTTATACGTTACGTTTACGTGTCTGTTACATTGGGCAATAAAATAATAGTAAAAGCCAACAGCAGCATAATAGCAAAATTAGAAAAAATCGTTTACTATTATTTGTACTTTAAATTTTAGCAACTTTGGTTGGTGTTTGCTTCTAATATGGGGGAGCATTTACATTTACACATTAATCACCTAGAATAAATTTTGTTTTTATTTTCACAAGGAGTCCTTTTTCATGTTGCTGAAAAATATAGCAAATCCGATATTTATGTTCTATATACGAAATTAAAGATTGAAATCTCTATTTTTATGGGGGTTTTTATTGTATCTTAAAAATTGAGTACATTGGAGCATGCAGAAGGCAGCTCAATCTTTGCAGAATATTTTGCTATAACTTGGGCAAATTAAAAGATTTTTCAATAATTAAAAACTCTCCCGTCCATAGACACCAAATAATAAGAAAAATAAAAATAATTTTAATTTTAATTATTTCGTTTAATTAATCGATATGAACCAATATTAGAAAACTTGATTATTTCACAATTTACTATAAATATTATTAAATTATTTAGTAATTATTTAGTTATTTAATTACTAAATTACAATTTACTATAAATATTACTAAATGATTAGTGATACAATTTCAAAATTCTACATAATAACAAATTAAACCTTTTATAATTTTCTCACAAACAAGAAAATTCCAAGTACTAAATAATTTTTCAAGATTTTCCATATGAATATAGAACTTTATTAATAACCATAAAATTAATATCCGTTTTTATGTTAATTTTATTTTCAAATTAATGTTTACATTACAACAAAAAAGTTATGAGAAAGTAAAGACGATAAATAAATTTCATTTTTACTAAGGAAATATTTAATATCCAATAAACAATATAAATTTCACATTTAATTGAATAAATTCATTTAATTTTGAACTTTAAGCCAATTGAAAATTGTTATTTTTGTTTTCTTTAAATATTTTCCATAATTTTGCCATCATATGTAAATTCCTCAGTTCGGCAGATAAATATAAAATAATGACGATGTTCTTTTTTTTATAGAGAAATGAAATTCATTGTAAAAAAATTGAATAATTGAAAAAGAGTTAAAAATTTTTTTGGTATATGACTTCTTAAAAATTGAAAAGATGACCTAAATTTATAAAATTTACAATGTCATTGTCAAAAAATTACCCAAAAATAATTTCTTTCAAAAAATCATGGTCATTTAATTTTGAACACAAAATTTTGATTTTGAATAATTCACGGCTTTGATAACCTATAAAAAAAAAATAAGAAAAATACTTTATTCAATGACGTTGACTTGCTTCTTTTAATTCTAAAGAAAATAGGCACAGCATATAAATATGCCCGTTATTTGAATAAACATTTACTTATGTTTATGAAAATTTTTCAAAAAAGAAATTAATTTGCACGGATCATAAATTTGGTTATATTAACATAATTATTATTTATTTCTTTTTTAAATAGTCAGTTAAAAGTTGAACAAAATAAAGAACTGTTTCAAGTTTTTGACCTAAAGCTGTGTTTTTTTTTTGTCTATTGACAAAAAACATTTCCACTCCAGTAAATTTGGTTGTTTTTTAATTGGATTTAAAAAAAAAGTGAAAGTATTTTTTTGTAATAAAACTGTCAAATTTAATTTTGTTGAATAAGATTATATGATTCTGATTAATCTACATTTAAACATTTAATGTTGAATATTAAAATTCTAACAGTTTTTCAGCAATTAACTCTTTATGTCTCTATGTTGAAACTATTAAAATATTAGAATAAAACTTAAAATATTCGAATAGTAAATTAAAGAATTGTTGGCAAGATCGTAAATGCAATAAAAATAAGGAAATTGTGGCATAGAAAATAATTTCGATTAGTGAAGAAATAAATTGTTTGATTGAGTCAAATTGATGTATTGTTGTTTGTAGTGAGATTGCGATGAGCATGACTTAATGTACACGTTTAACCTTTAACTTCAATTATAATGCTCATAATAATTCGAATATTACAGACATATTTCTACTGAAAATTGGAATTTAAATATGTTATCTATGAACTTTCCAATTAAATTAACTAAAAGTATAAAGTAGGTAAGTTCCGTAATCCGCCATTGTATCATTATTATATGGTCATCATAAAAACTGACAATTTAATTACTCTAATAACCCATGACAACTACGACTTATACAAGCATTCATCTTTGACAGCATTTTGTCTTTCAAACCTAAATCTAAATTTTAAACATTTCTAATTCCAATTTTTTTTTTAATTGTTCACTAATTGTTTAAATTTAACAAGAATTTTCTTAGCAGATTAATTTCAAAAACTGACAAATTCAATTATAATTCTATTTTTTTTTTCTAGTTAAAATTTTTCTATTTATTTCTTTTACTTTAATTATATTTCCATTTTTTTTTTCAAAATTCCCCCCCTTTTGAAATAGTGAAAGCAAATTAAAAATATTCTTCTTCGTCATAATTTATAAAAATGACCAACTTTATTTTTATTATTATTATTTTTTATTTATATAAATTTTCATTGAAACAAATATTTCTCTTTTTTTTTAGATTTCTGTGTTTTTAGAACAAGAACAGAGCAAAAATAATAATAATAATAATAAAATCTTTCCGTTCATTTTTTTAATTACTTTTGACATTTTTACTAAATTATAATTTTATTAATTCGTTTTGACTGATTAATTATTAAGTATAATTTGTAAGTTTTTTATTTCACGGATGAAATGAAATTTTTAATTTGCTGAAATTAGTATTTTTTTTTTTTAATATTTAATGAACCACAAAATAATAAAAATAATGAATTCATTAAATTTTTAAAGTTTTTTTTAAATAAATACAAATAAAACTTCTTGAATTTCAAATATTAATAATTGTAATTTGATTCAAATTTTTATTTAAAAAAAAATGCTTAAATAATTTATATTACAAAAATAAGTAAAATATTTGAATTTTTGTTTACGATTTCATAAAAATGTTTTTAAAAGTTTTTGTTTTGAGTAATGTTTATTAACACTTTTTGTTCATCTGAATTTTCTTAGTACGATGGCACTTTAAAATTTTCTACGATTTAGTATCAAATAGTTTAGTGATACATAGCTTGCACAATTTACCACATTCTTCTGTAATTTACCCGTCTGCTAAAATTTGGTTAAGTTTTCAGTACAGATCCATGATGCTGACATTAATTTTAACATATTAGTTTTGGGAATATTTCAAATATCTTCTTCTTGAAATGCATATCAGTTATGATAATTTTAGACTAAGCAGCTTCAATGTATAACTATAATATCTATCAAAAGCTCTAGTTAAAATCCACAATGCAAGCTTTTTTAATGCAATATTTTATAATTAATTTTTTTTTCTAATAACGAGTATTTAGGTATATTAAATTTCAGCTACTAAAAAAATGCTTTAGAAACAAGTTTACCTAGTATCTAGTGACAGTCCATGCTAAATACTGTAATTTTGATGGTGATAGTTAATAAATTTATGTTTAGTCTGCAATTCTAAAATTAAATTCAATTGCTATAACGATTAATATACAAAAAAAAAAATCATATAAAGGGGGGAGAGGGGTTATACCAAAAATTTATCCAAAAGAAATATATATTAATATTACAGCATATTTTTAAGTGAGATTTTAATTTTTTCCAATAAGATTATTTGTCTTTCTTTTCATATTTATTATTATTAACAAGTTTCAATTTTACACGCTCAAAAATAAGGTAAAAGCGCATTTTTACCATAGCCAGTTTTTCTGTGTTAGAAAATTGCTTTAAGGCAAAAAATAAATAAAATTAAATTTCTAGACTTCAAATGGAATTTACGATATCTAAATATAGAAAAGACAAACAATTTTTATAACATTTTTTTTTTATAAAATTTTTTTTTTAAAGTGTGCAGACATTTTAAATCATTTTTTTAGTATTTAAAAACTGGTTGTAACGATGACAAATTTATAGCCTTCTGGCAGTGAAAATTTATATGAAAAATAGAAAGAAAGAATCAAATTTTTTGATAGTACTTAATATTTTTGGAAAAAACATTCGAACCTACTAGCATACTTTCAATTATTAAAATCAGATGCACGATCACGTTATATTATATTAAAATAAAAATATGAAAGTTAAAATTGTTAGATCATAACTATTTATGCCACCCTTATAGATATATGGTGCAGGATTTCAATACAAAATCTTGTGGACATATTTAAGGAGCAATGGAAATTCATTTAAAGTCAGATAACGATAACCGAATGAGAAAAATTACATATTTAACAGAAATTTTCTTGTTAAACGAAGATGGTTTGAACTTCAATGTAAAAACTGTTTTTACTTTATAAAAATTAAAGTTTTTTGGGGATGAAAATATTAATGTGATATTGCAATTAAATATTGAATGCACGAAAAAAGTAAAATCGTTTTTTTTTTTCATAAAGATAATTTCTAATTTCAAATTTTTATACTTTAGTCAAATTTATTATAATAATAATATAATTCAAAAAGTGTAATTTCTAACCATAAATAATTTTTGATATGAAAACTAGGTCAATTGGACACGGTTTTAGTTTTTATTCAGTCACCATTTCAAAATAATTTTCTTCATTTTAATATTATTATTATTATTATTTTATTTATTTTGTTTCAAGTTTTCAAGTTTATACCATAAAAAAAAAAAAGTTGTTTCATTATTATTGATGACCAACAAAACAACACTACTTGCCCATAGCTTTGTTTTATGTTTGTCTCATTTATAATTCGCCATGCAAATGAAGAAAACACCTCAGGCATGGAAAATAATATAAATTTATATGTTTACTTATTATATTGAAAGTGTATATTCTATCACCTACATAAATTTAATTTAAGTAATTAAACCCAAACTAAAATTTGTAAGTTTTGTAAACAATTTTATTAGTTCTGGTTTAGTTAATTTTAAGAAGAAAGGAAATTTTGTAAAAAAAAACTTTCTATTTGACTTTGAAAGAATTGAAATAATTAAATAAAAAAAATATATATGATACATCAAAATGATAAACTTCCTGGTCAGCAGGTTATAATATACACAGTGTAGGATGAATAGATCAATCTTGTTGATAACTTATTTTTCATTCTTGATTTTATAGTACTTTCTATTTTATCATAACCTTTAGGGCCATTCACAGCAGTTAGGCGTTAAATTTAATATTAACTTCACACATGGTTAAATTTCACAATTGTCTATATTAATAATATCACGAAGTATGATTTTATCTATTTTCCAAATATAAAATCAATCAATATTACAAAATCAAATTTTTACTTTGGAACAAATGACATTTCGGTTTTTTTTAGATATGATAACAATTTTATACTTTGTAGTAACGATATTCATATAACAGCACCAAATGATTTATAAGAAATTAATTGACTATCTCTGTTTGTTTGATTTAATTTATAATTTTAATTAAAATGCATTATGGAATATTTCATCAAATCGTTTTACACCTATCAGCAATTTCAGATTTTTTTACTTGACTAATTAAAAATTATTCCCATGAATTTGGCAATGGCAGAAAATTTAATTTAGATATGAAAGATAATTTGGATTTAGCTAATTTATTGAAATAAATTTTTTGCAATTCTTCATTTTTTAAAAACACATTAAATTTAGTTTCATATCTGGCAGTTTTTTGGCCCCCATTATAATAGAAGAATTAGTATATGAAGGTCGAGTTTGATCTGGAAATTAAAATTCTGAAGAAGTAAAACTGGATCCTTTTTGAACAATCCACAATTGATTTAAATTTTATAGAATTTTGGAACAATTAAGCGAAAAATAATTGTATACGAAGTAGCAATGGAAAAATGGATAGTAACAGCTCATTAATAATCACATTACCACAAAATATACAGAAATTACATTAACATTAACATTTATTACAAAAAGAATAAAAGAAACATTTTCTGATCTTTCAATAACAAAATTTTTCATTGAATTTTAATTTCAATACGATGAGGTACCTTAGAAACAATTTATTGAAGTGACCTTCACCCTTAACCCAAATTACTGTATTTATATGAAATGTACATTATTTAAAATGTATACGCATATCTGTTAACCGCAGACAAAATAAATTGCCAATGTATCATTAAATATGTAATTTTACCTTATAGCAATAAAATTATTTATTTTTTTCAACACAAAAATTACGTGCTGCAATTTTTGCCTTAAGGTGCACATAACAATAATTTTTAAGTTTCTTTTATTGTTGAGAAGCAAAAAAAAAACGTTAATTCTATTTTACCATAAGAGAAAGAAATTAACTTCTTTTATAAATTTTAATTTTTGTTTTTTTATTATTTATCAATAATTGTAAACGTTGCCTGAAAGGATTGAAATTTAAACTGAAGATTGAATAGAATAGAGATGAAAAGATATTCCGCCAATAGTTAAATCGTTTATCGGAATATAATTTTTGTTGTGAATGCAAAATTGGAAATCTGTAAATGTTGAAGATAGTTTACTAAAACGAAAGCTAACTATGTTTAAACTACAGAATTCCGATAATATTAAGGCGACTCTTGTAAGTAATTTTACTATTCTAAATGAGACAATCGACAGTGACTGTTCCTAAATTACTACAATAAGTCGAAAATTGATTTGGTCCTAATTTAAATTTATTAATTCCTAAATTGACAGTTGGTCATGTTCATCAGTTTGTGGCAGAGAAAAAGCTTAAGATAAACATTGACATTATTCATTGAGATTTCACTTTCTCCATAAAGTTTAACAAAATATTCTTAATTCTATCACCAAAAACTCAATTCTTTCTATAAAAAAATTGAAAATTATTATTTATTGCATCAATTTCAATTTTAAAAAAAAAACAAACAAATGTTGCAATTCAGTGCTTTAAATTAAAAATAAAAGTGCAAATAAATAACAAAAAAAAATACAATATTTCAACATCTAAAATCTTAAATTGCTTACTTGCACTTTTTGTTCAAATTTGAAATAATAATACATGAACACCTACAAGGTACATATGAAAAAAAATGATAATCTATTTTAAATTATAGTCAATACTTTGTAAAAAGCTAATTTCACGATCCCAGAATAATAGTCTACTTTTGTTCAAGTCAAGATTTTTTTTGTATTTTTTCACTTTCATAAGAAATCGAAATTGCAAGTTAATTTAAAAATAATATTAGAAAAAAATATAATGAAATTGTGATTATTACTAATCCAATTTCAAATTTTTTTAATTAATATTTCTTTTTTTTTTTTTTAAAGTAATTTAGTTTCCCATGGCAAATTAATTTTTTGATATGAATGCGTCAAATTTCTTCGTTTTCGAAAATAACGAGAAAACTATTCGAGTTTCAAAAAAACGAATTCAATTCGAAAAGGGAAAGAAATTAACGAATTAATTTGAATTTGTACTGGAAATAAATTAATTTTATATTATTTGAAACGAATGATTTTTGTTGCACTTTTATAATTTCTCTAACCAAATTTTATCATAAAAAAATTACATAAATTTATCTATTAATTAAAAACTATTCTATTGGGAAAAACTAATTATTTCCACATAAGTATAATACATAATTTTAATTACAAATTGTTTTGAAATTTTCCCAAAGCTACAAAAAAATGTTTTCCTACATTGTAGTAAATTCATTAAATTTAAAATTAATTCTATTATTTATTTTGTATATTAGGTCAATGACATTTTTCTGGTGCTGCTGATTTCAATTTCACAAATAATGCAATTTTTGTTTTTCCCGAGATGCTATAAGAAATTGAAATAAACAAAAAAGTTCTATGACAAAAATGAAACAAGTTATAAACTATTAAATTAAACTAACAAAACCACAAAAAAAAATAACCTCCTACAACCTAATATACAACAATATTAAATGTCGTCAGTTAGTTCAATGCACTATCGTCGTCATTCGATTACTTAAAGTAATAGTTATACCTTACCTAGGTATATAATGTTCATTGGCCACAAAATGTGTGCTTTACTGCAATTATTATAAAGTTTGTTTTTTTGGTTCATAATAATATTGTCGTGCAAATAGTTATTATTGCAACAAGTTTTACTTACATTGTTTATAGATATTGGAATTGTTGTTTTAAATTTTCTTATTTTAGTTGGGTTTTTTTTGTTGTTGGTAAAGTTGACTTGACCATTATGGAATTTACTACTTTTTATTTTCGCCTTAAATGTAAAATAACTTTATTTATTACTAAACAAACATTTATTTTCTGTTTTTAGTTTAGTGTATATTCAATTAATTTATATCGAAGGATGTGCAGTTGCAACAATTTATCAGAAGAAAATATAAATGGAGTAGCAATGGTTAATTAGAAGAAATGAATTTAAGTAATAAGATTGAATTCATTAAAATTGCATAATGAAAATACTATTAAAATAATATTAATCGCCCATTAAAGAATATATAAACATTTAAGAAACTTTAATATTAGCATCTACATAATCTTAAAAACTTACTGTAAATATTCAAAATATTTTCCTTAAAAGTATAGCCTACAAATTTTCATTCATTTCCTTCTTATTTTCATTCATCAGATCAAATTTTAATAAACATGTCAATGTCATTTGCTTATAACTTTTGAAATGATAACAAAATGGGTTTTTTTACTGACATAGTTTGTTACTACTATCAATATTTTCATTCAGTAATGAGGGTATTTATTATGTTATGTCAGTATATTATTTGACCTTCTCGCAAAAAAAAAAATTTCAATTACTTATTTTACTATCTATTAAGTATACCACTATATAATATTAATGAATTCCCAAAAATTAAATAATTTTTAAAAAGTTAAATGCAGGTTTATAGAGAAACCAAAAATATTAAAATTAATTTTAAATTTTAATTGAAAATATTATAATATTAAATAATATAATTGATAAAATTTAATATATAATTTTTTGTGTTGAAATTTAAAGGGAAAAATAATTGAATTCAAAAAATATTAATTAAATATTTTTCAGTCAATTCCACATTAATTTAACTTCCTCGAAGTTTACTTCAATTGTAACTAATTAAACAATATAAAAAATCACAAGGAAGTTAAATGTTAAAAAAATTAGTTAATTGAAAAACGAATTAAATAAAATTTATGGGAAAACGTTTACAAAAGTGTAATTGAAAAGATTTTGTGAAATGATTAATTATATTTTGATATTTAAAATACGATAAAAGAAAATTATATGATAATAATTTTAAATTGATCATATTTCAGCATAAATGAAATATATGATTTAATAATAAATAGCTTTATAATAATTAATAAATAAATAATAATTATAATTATTTAATAATAATGATAGCTTTATAATCGACAATGTAGGCACAAGTACATTTTACGTATGATGCGTCCACTAAGCAATTAAATAAAAAAGTGGATGATAACAGGATCTGTTCAATATAAGTATTAGAAACAGGGATCTGCTAATTCGATTAATTTAAATTCGCCCATGCCTATGACCTATGATAGCAACTGAACAGATTTATGTCAATGTCACATATACAAAAATCGGAAAATTTGGAATAGAAAAGTTACTGTGTACAACAATATTTCCTATGATGAAAATTGAAAATTTCATAGCAAAATTTCGTTAGATATAAATTTTACTTAATTAAATTAATCTTTTTTTTCAATTTGTTGGTTTGTCGTACAGGTACACAGATATTTCAAAATATTATATGTTATCAATACTTAATTTACAATTATATAATTATGCCACTAAATGGATATGCCATACTTGTATACTGTCTAGTCTTTACAGGTTGCTCTCAAAATGATTATTTCTTACCAGAAAATAAAAAAAAAATATTATCCAAGACTTTAATTACATCGAAAAAATAATTAAATTTTAAATTTGGAAGATTTTGTTAACAAGATCGTCAGATTCTAACCTTGAACAAGGTTCAATCATCGCTTTTTTCATTATCTCATCTTTAAATAATTAAAGTATATGTAATTAAAATTATGAATTATGAGAAATATTTTTCAATTCCAAAAATTAAATTAGTTAATAATTGAAATATGTATATGAAAAAAAAATCATAAACATTATTTTTATAATGACCATAACAGCAATTAGGTTTTATGTTTTTTTGTGTAACATATTTTGCCAATGCGGATTTATGTACAATACTAAAGGAATTCCAATTTAAAATAATAATAATAATATTTTTTTTTTGTTTATTTATTCTGATGTCGTGATTTAGTCAAATTCTTTTATTAAATTAAACATATATAATTATAACGGATTGGAAAATGAATTTCTGTTATTTTTGGAACATCGTCATTACACGTGAAAATTTTTTTTAATTTTTTTTTAATTAATTCAAATAAATTTTAAATAAATTTTTGATTTATATTAAGTATATTTACACTATGGCGTTTAAAAATTTGTTAAATACTACAAGTCAAATTAACAATTTAGTCAATTATTAAGATTTACTATAGAATTAACCAAAGTCCATGTGTTGTCGATTGTGTGACTTTTATAGTACACAAAGCTTATACAACAAATATAGTGCGAATAGCATAGTAAAACTATTGAAAATTTTAATGTTTTTATCTAAAATATTTTGATTTGTTATTTTTATTTAATTAAATTTTCGTTGATTGGTCATAACTTGCGGGCACAATTTCAAAAAAAATTTAAAAAAAAAAAAACAAAATTAGCACAATAACAAAAAATGCTAATCGTGATTTGTTGTTATGATCTAACAAATTAATGCTTTGCATGATTTAAAGTTATTATAATGTTATTTAAAAATTACATATATTTTTTTTTTGCTACTTGAACTATATTTTCAATTAATTTCATTTAAAAATTTATTTAAGTACTTTTTGTAAATAAAATTTTTAGGTGCAGAATTAATAATATGTAAAAAAAATTGATAATTAGGTTTAAGAAATTTTTTTTAATTGACTTTCTCTTCAAGCGAAATTACTAATCAAATTTGCAAATATTTGTTAACAATATAAATTAATGATTTTTTATTTTTTGATGACTTATAAATAATTTCTATTAACTATCAGAAATGTTATTAGTGCCTCAATACTATATTAATTCCTTCTTTCTGAGTTCATAAGCAGAAGCAGGTGCAGTAAAAGGTTAATCTTATTCTTTTAACTTTAAACTTATATGACTATTATTTTTCATGTTCAAAAATAATCAAGTTTCAACTTCAAACTAACATTCTTAGCAACATGAAGAAAATTATGCTAAAATCCACCATAATGTCAATAAATATTAGTCATAATGCTACAGTAACACCAGATAAATAATCTCTTTTATTAATATTTGTAAACAAAAATGTTAACTGATCACGTTCTAATCAAAGAATTTATATTCATTATATTTGTTTTTTTATTATTTAAATTCTGCACAAAAATGTTTTTAACAAAAGTTTCTTTTATTCAAAAGTTAAGAAATAAAAAATGCCTTTTTGACGATTTTGTTCACGAAAAAAAAAAAATTCAATTTTGTGGTTGTTAACGGAGGGAGGACACACCTGAAAGCAACACACAAAATCAAATTATTATTATATATTCATGATGGAAATACCAAGCACCAAGGTTGATTTTATTATTTCTCCGGATGATATTATGATTATGAGTAATAATAATATCATGTTTGTTCATATAATTTTTTTATGAAAATATAAATTTATAATACACCCAGCATTGAGAACGCAATGGCATTTTAATTTGCAACATTTTCTAAAGTATAATTAAAGGTCTTCAAATGCTTTTGGAATATATTTTTGTGTTAAACCACAACAAAACACTATTATAGTGTATTTCTAGATTATACTTTATAATATACTAATTATAATTATGAACAATAACTCACCTTGTAAAGAAGTGAATGGCTTTTAAAAATACAAAAATCCAAATAAAATTGTTCGTCATTAATCTGTAAAATATAAAAGAGGAAAAAAATTTAATTAATAAAATCTTATTGTATAACTAAATTAACTTTAAAAATTAATTTTAATGGAGATAATTTAGATAATTTAGATTTAATCTAGAAAATGTATATTTGCTAGCTGGGTATATTAAAATTACAAATTAACATTTCCGAAATTTTATATAATTTAATATTTTTGTGTTGTATTTAAATTTTCAAATGATTTTGAAAATTCTCATTATACGTGTACCAAATTTCGCCCAATGGCTATACTCATTTTCACATTTCTTGGTTTCATTTTCCGCAAGGATTTAAAATTAAAATTTATCTTATATTTTGAATTTCTTACTATTTGGTTATATAAATAATTCGACATAAAATGTATAAAAGTATAACTTAATTATTATATTTTTTAAATAAAATCTGAAAATTCAACTTTAATGTTCAAACAATTTACCTTTAAATTATAATAATTTAAATTCAACTTCTATCAAAACAAAAATTGTGACTCTCTAGCGGCGCCATGCTAAGATAATTACACAAAATTACAATAAATAATCGAGAAATTATTATTTAAAAAAAAAAACAATTCTGATTAAGTAATTTTTATTTAAGTTATTATTTAAATATCAAATATTTTTTTATGTAAAAACTTTGGTCAAATTTCGAAATATAATAAAAATTTGTAAAAAAATAAATAAATATTATAATAATCATCATAAAATTTAAATACTTTTTAATAAATAAACTAAGTGTGATCAAATCAAGTTAATAAAAATTAACATTTGAAGGCAAATTGTTGTATATAAATTTAAAATAACAAAAAAAAAATGTTATATAAAAAATATATTTTAAAAGAAAATTTATATAAAGAATTATTTGACCTTAATCTGAAATTATAACATAAATCATGACATAAATTCTTATAAATAAAAGAAAGACGATGAAAAAAAAATATGAATAAAAGACGAAATCTTTTTTTCATAAAATAAAAAATAGCATAAAATTTATTTTGTGCACGAGTGTTAAATATTTTATCGATTTTCTTTATTTAAAAGTTTATACTTAAATGTTTTATTTAAAGTTCATTTTATTGCACTATTTTTGAGCTTTTTTCCATCAGAAAACAAAAATACAAAAAAATTATTATTAACAGTTGTTCATAAAACGAGAAAAACTAATTTTTTTTTATTATGATATTTATGTTTCTTTTTTATGTTTATGTAATCAGATAATAGAAAAAACCATTTAATTTTTCGAAGAATTAATTTTGATTTTAGATTATTTTTAATATTTATATTAATTATTTAATTTTCATCTCACTTATAATATTTTTCTATAATTAACCCTTTGAGACGGCACATAATTGCGTACATCACTTTGTAAGTCGGGTAGACT
This sequence comes from Empis stercorea, assembly GCA_949752835.1. Lineage (NCBI taxonomy): Eukaryota > Metazoa > Arthropoda > Insecta > Diptera > Empididae > Empis > Empis stercorea. The sequence goes on from OX457086.1 coordinate 1,446,690, forward strand.
TGAAATTTGTCCATGTTGGACTCATTTAAATTGGTAATTTTGTTCTTTGGAGTTTTCTCTATGAGTTCTTATGCTCATTATGCTCCAAAAAACAAAATTACCAATTTAAATGAGTCCAACATGGACAAATTTCAATTCTACGCGACATACAAAGTGATGTACGCAATTATCTGCCGACTCAAAGGGTTAATGTAAATTTATCATCAACATTTTCTACATTTTTATTTACTTTATTTATATTTGTTTAACCTTGCAATAATCTACTGAGTAAATTATTAAAGTTTAAGAATTTTTTTGCGAATTTCTATATTTATAACAAAGAGAGAAAATATTTTAAAAATAGCATAATTTTCTATTATTAAAACTTGGGAAAAATGAAAGCTTTTAATTTTATGGTAGACATTAAAATATTTTTAATGGAAAACAAAGGAAAATTCAAATGCGTAATTTTAAAATTATTATTTCAAAAAAAGTTTCAGTTCTACTTTTTTAAGTCATTTAGAGAGAAGAAATTAAATCATTTTTATTTACATTTTTCTATCAAAGCAAAATTAAAAATTAAGTAAAAAAATTTTAAAAAAAGAATTTTTGTTAATTAAAAATTAATATAAATAATAATTAAAATTATTTGTATTTCAATAAAAAATTTTAGATTGTTAATTGTTAAAATCGAGAATTTATAGCATCCTTGAAATATTTTCTTAGTCACCTTTTTCTTGTTTTTACTTTGCATAATAATTTTCAACATTTAATTAAAAAAACTGGTCACCACCGGAAGGATGACGACTTTCAATATTTCTGGATGATTCATATAAAGAATAAACATTAAAAGCATCATACAAGATTATAAATTCTAAACTCTCTTTAAAAAAAAAGCCAATAAAAAGAATTTTTATATTTTTGTCATAAACTTTTTCTTTTTTATTAAACTTTTTTTTTTTTTATCTTTTTAAAAGTTGTCAAAAAAAAAATTCATTTCAAAATAAACACGAACTTTGAAAAATTAAATAAATTCGAGTTTAATATTAAAAAACCAAAAGGAAAATCCGGTTTATATCTCATAGAGGCCATAAAAAAACATTAATAATATACATTTAGTGAAATATGTTACGACCTTCATCCGATGCGTCGATCCAAAAAAAGATTAAAAGATTTTTTTTTTGGGTTGTTGTTGTTAACAAATTGCCAGTGCCCAGAATTTGAAAAATAAATAAATTTCGCCTACACAAATTTCCATTCAAAAATATTATTATTATTATTATTATATTTTTTCAAACAGTGTAAAGCTGTAAAGGTGCAATTTAAACACACAGAAAAAAAAAATGAGTTTAAAGATTAATATTATCGCTTCACCTTAAAATTGACGTTACAGCTTAAACATTTTTGTCATTTTATTAACCAGAAAATCGGAAATTAAGAGGTGATAATAAATTCTGTATTATAAGATAAAAAGCAAGAAAATTTCGTGATTATTATAAGAAGAAAATCAAAATATTTTGAGTTAATAAATTTTGAAATTTTATTATAGTTTTTATTTTAAATTATTAAAATTGAATGAAATTTTTAAGCACATTTTTTTTTATTTTATTTATTTAAATTTTGAATATAAAATTATACGAAACAGAAAAGGACTAAATGACATTTAAATTATAAGATTAATATTTTTGGAAAATCATAATTTGTTTTATTACCATTTCGTTTTAATTAATATATTTTACTGATCGTTTCTGAAATTACAATATTATATACCATTGAATATGTATATAGACAATTTTCCCACTGTAGAAAAGAATTTTCATTATTTTAAATTATATTATTTATCAAAAAATCTTTATTAAAACTTTTAACGACATAGCTAATTTTTTTTTTATAAAAACCACAAAATTTAAATTTAAAAATCACCACGACGACATAATAATAAAATAATAATCATCATCATAATCTCTTAATAGACAAAATGACTGAACTTATAATCACAATCATAATATAAATACAAATAAAAATTATTCATCTTTTTTTCTGTAGATAATTTTTTTTTTGTAAAAAATTTAATTAAAAAGATGCCGACATTAAGGATATTTTTGTTTGTCTGTCGGTTTGCTTTAAAAGCCCTTTTCAGTTTTAAATTTCAAATACTTAATATAATAATTGAAGAAAAACTATGTAGGAATAGTGGCAAAACCGCAAAATTTAATTTTTTTTCCAACGAACAAATAATAAAAAAAAATATTCCCAATAATACGGAAGAAGAAAATTATCTTTGTTCCGAACTAACTGGAAAAACTTAAAAGAATCCTTATTTCTTTTAAAGTTTCTTTTAAAAAAAATAAATAGCAAATATTTTTTTATGGCGAAACCTCAGCGAGTACACTAACAATTTTTTTGTTTTGCATTATTATTTTTGGTATGCAACAAAGAATAAAAAATTATTATTATTTTTTACACCATCAAAGTTGTTTGGAAAAACTTCAATCATGCGTGCACTCAGAATTGATTATATCAAAAGGAATATTTTGGTAAGCATAAAAGAGAATGATATTTGGCTATATAGATTTTATGAAATATAACCACCATCACCACCACCAGCAGCAGCAACAGCAACAGCAGCAGCAGAAAATAAATGAAAATTTAAAATCACGTATATTAAACATAACAGTCTAGAAAGCATGAGAATTGGATTTCGTTTCAAATTTCAAAAAAAATTATCGTTGGTGGTGTATAAAGATATACACACGGAAAAGAAATCCAGTCTTACACGGTAGTATCAAATGACAGATGGTAAATAATCTAAATTATTAATGTTTCTTTGTGTAGCAAATACATCATCCAGATGTTATACATATAACATAGACTCTAATAGCCAATTTCAAATATAATTCATTATATATACAATAAAAAAAAAGGATGATGAAATTCTATAATATAATTTATGCTTAAGCAACATATAAGACTCTTTCTTATCTAATGCGGTTGTCAACCAAAGTAAAATGCGGTCAAAAATTTATGCTTTTATTTTTTTATTTATGTAATAACAAATTGTAACATTATTAATTTGTTTTTTGTTTGTTAGAGATTATTTATAGTTCGAACTAATATTAATAATAAAACATAAATATGTATTGTATAATTAATACTCAACTAATAAACTGTTAAGTTACATAAAATAATAACAAAGAAAAAATATATACTTTTATTATGGTTACCGCAGTGTAGATAAATAGACGTAACGCAACATTACATGCGTAAAAGAAATTATGAAATCAATGCATTTTAACAATATTTAACAAACGAAAAAAAAACCATTCATTTATTAAAAAAAAATCATAACAACATAATTGAAAAAAAAAATGTATATATAATTAATAATTAATTTTCAATTATTTATATATATATATATAATTTAAGAATGTCTCTGCGTACATAAAACAAGAAAAGTCGATAAATTAAATATTATATTAACTAAATATTCTACTGATAATTTTTTCATGAGAATTAAATTAAAATCTACTAACTAAAACATAAAAAAAAATTCTAGAAATAACATAACAAAAATATGGCTCAGGTTTATCAAATATTGAGGTCAAAACTTGTAAAGAATTTTAAATTACTTTTGTCATTACACACACAGTTTTTGTTGCTTTGCTGTTGCTGGTGTTGGCTCATTACATATCATCACTATGAGAAATTTCATATACTTTAACTAAACATAAATTTGTTGTATTTATATATAACTGTTTTTAGGGCATAATTAACACATAAGAATTGAACTAAAATATAGTTAAAAGCATATTTTAAGAATATAATCTTAGATTACTTTTTTATATATGTGTAACGAATTCAAGTACATAAATATTTGTAATTATGATTATGAAATATTTTACTTTTGGTATACATTTAAAATTAAGAAGAATTTACATCAACGTGAAGATTATTTAGCGGTCAGAAGTAGGTATATAACTGGATGCAGTGTGAATTGGCTAGAAATCTCTGCTTTCACCTTATGTTTAAATAATAAAACAACAACAGGAAATATAGTTAGAGAGAATGAACAATTACATGATTATGTAGAATTAAATTTGTCCATTTTAGTATAATAACATAATTTTTTGTGTCTCAAAAATATTTTATAGAAAATATAGAAATTTCCATTTTTAAATTGTCAATAAGTGCAATAGCCTTACAAATATGTAGAATTACATAAAATGTCATAATATATTAGTAGAAATATGTCTTTGTTTACTAATAAATTTAAGGTTTTTGACATTTCGAATAGAAGACACTAATTGATCAGCTATAACAGCCTAAAATAAATATAAAATTCTAGTATAAATAATATATATAAGAATTGTTGCAATCATTTTCATAAACCAAACTTACAGCTGGACAGCTTTATTGTAAAAAAAAGTTTATGTAGTTCAGAAATTAACATTTACTCAAACTGAGATTTTATTATGCCTAATTTTACTTACATAAACTGATCATTATTTATTATCTATATTAACACTTCCATTCTATTCTATATATTAATTTACTGTTGATTTTCTAGCCTCCTTAAATTAAATAAGTTAAATTTTTAAAGCCACGATCTCTATTACCATTCAATGAAGCGTTGAATTATATTTTTTAACCCTACAGAAGTCTATTTGATTCGTAAAAAATACATGAACCATTTCACTCTATAGATGATATTTAAACAAAAATGAAAAAAAAAATTCATTATTTACTAGTGAAAAATTTTTATTTATGAAAAATTTATTTTTCTCATGGAAAAATATTAAATGACAATCGAAGAAATTAACAACAAATTCCATTAGATTAAAAAAAAACAAATACAAACACTTTAATGTCTCCGTTCTATATTTAAAATTGGAATTTCTATTTCTAGGAATTTGTTAATTAATTGTTGTTTCTGCTTTTTACAAAATTATGTTATGTTAAAAATCCGTTTTCTCATGCCTGCAAATCACAGTTAACATTAAATTTTCTTTCTTATACATAATTTTTTTCAAAATATCACATTATCTAATTATAATCTTTAAAAAAATTAATTATGATGGACGAAAAAATCACTTGTCTGTGTTATTTTAAATATGCTTGGAAATTTATATTCTAATCCTGAAGGAATTAAAAGAGCAACATGGTCTCTTACATCGTCAATTTAATTATAGCCAAAGATCAAAGAAACTGGTTATTGATCTATCAAATTTTTAGACAACATTATTGAAATCAATATTTGTCAAGCTAGGGACGACAATTTTGTAAGACTATTATTTTATTTAGCTATTAATAGCAACGTTTTTTCAATTACTTTTCGGAATTGTTGTAAAAATGTCTGATAAGATAACCCAATTCTCAATTTAAAATTCTATATCTACTATAAGTTTATGCAATTACAAAAATATATTTCGTTTTATTTCTAATTTTTTTCTTAATTATTAAATTCTATTTTAGTAAAATTAAATTGCCTATTAAAGATCTGAAATCAAATGAAAATAAATACAAAATCAAAATGCACTGATAGTCGAACCAGATATCTTCAATAAGATTTAATGTAAAAATTAACGTCCACGCTGTGTGCACTATCAATAAATGGGCGCAATATTCAAAACACATTCTTATTTAGATATGCATATATACATTGAAGAGCACCATGATTTGAACAACACTCAGAATCATTTGAATTTGTTGCATGTACTTATAAAATTAGGCAATTTTATTATTTTGTAATCTGAAGTGGAAAATGGAGATACATAATTAAATTTTGATTTATTTTAAATAATTTTTCTATTTTTGATTCAATTTTCTTTTTTTAAGTTCCAATGACAATTAATGTATACTTCATATAAAGCTTAAATAATGTAAGTTTTAGTAAATGTATTATAAATTTTGAGTTAGTGACGTAATAATCTTTATCACTACATCGAATTGCTAATTTTTACTTTACAATACCAACTATTGCATGCTACTTTGTATATATTGCATAAATATTTAAATTTATAATTTATATCGTCTGAATTTAGACGCCATATTTTCATGCATTTTCTTAGAATTAATTATTTTTCCGCCTAACAATATTTATTAATATTTTTATTTCACTATTTTAAAAATGATAAATTATTCAACAAAATATACTTAATATAATTTATTTAATGTCTTTTTCTATGTATATTTATGTTTAATTTATTTAGCATAACCAAAAATATAATTACATTTAAAATATGCGACCAATTCAACAACGAAACTATTATTTATTATACTTGGTATACAAATTTTCTAAATTGTTTTTTTTTTTAGTAATATTTTTAATGATATAAAATTTGCCTGAAATTTCTTTACACAAAATATTTCTGTGTTGTTTTTAGCACTAAGAAGTGTCAAAATTAAATTAGTAATTATATTAGAAAGTTATTACTTCAACCAAAAAATGTAATATCCAAATAATATTAAATATTAATATCGTCAAAAATGAATAAATTATTTTGATTTCAAAGGTCAGATATTTGAAGATTGTTTAATAAAAAATTGTTGACAGTATAAAAAGATTTCCGATTACAGCCACTCCTCTGCAACTACTAGAATTAGATCACATAACAAAAAAAATCACATTTTTAATGATCAATCAGTCTTGAAATGCCAATAATGTTATACACAAAACTTTCATTGCCATTTTTATTTTTGAATATTTTCAATGCCAAAAATCCATTAGCCTTCAATTACGTACACCAAAATATAAAAAAAAATCTTATGCATAAAGAAATTATTTCCGTAATAAAAACTAAAAATTTTATGCTTTTATTTTATTTCTGAACATTCTTTAACAGTTTTTTGTAGTGATTAAAATATTTTTCCATAAAAAAAACATAAGCAAAATTCAAAGAATGCCATAAAAACCCGAAAAAATTGTTTGGTGGATGAAATTTTGAAGATATATATAAACTTTTTGTTTATATTTGAGTTCATTGCACAGTCGTTGCACATTTTTGTTTATGTTTTTTATATTTTCAAATAACATAACATAACAATATATACTATACATAACTATATATGAAATCTGCGAAATATTTCAAGCAGTGCAAATAATTCTTATAATATTTTTTAGTTTTCAAATTTTATTTCTACTCTTGTGCAACCAATGAACCAATGACCTCAGTGCTCAGTTGCACTTTCTCCAGCATAAACATAATAAAAGGTGAAGTTCAATTATTTATTTTTACATATATTTATATTGCAATGGAAAGGAAAAATATTCTTACATGTAGGAGAGGAGGAATTTCTTACTAAAATATTTATATGTCTGGATCTGATATAATTAATTTTGTTGACTTTAGAGCAAATACGTTAATTAGAATAAAGATTAATTAATAAATTACTATATACACAGCTACAGCTTTAATAGAAGGTCGAGTTTCCAAACTGAAATTATTAGAATAGATCATTTCTCTACTATCGAACGTAAGCAGATAGCAAATACTTAATGTATTTATTTATTAGAAAAATATATTTAAAGCTTGTGAAATTAAAGAAAAGCTCTACTACACAATGCACGACCTTATAAACGAATATAGAGGAAATGTCCTAAGACAATTTTTAATATAAGGAATTTACAAATTGATAAATAAATTGAAATTCTCTGCAGAGAACATAAACAAAAATTAATTTCTCATGTTGTGATAAATTTAGCAGATTATTACTTTTTCACAATATTGAGGTCATTTTGCGTGGTATACGTCGTGGTACTTAAAAGTGCACCCGCACAAAAAAAAAATTATACCTACTTATAAATTTCCTTGAATTTATTTTAGTATATTTACAAAACAACAAACCAAACTTTTAAGATAGAATAAAAATTGTTGCATTACTTATTCTTATATCAAATATATTTTCTATTTTACTGTGCAAATGTAAAAATAAGAATCGATCAGATGCAATCAAAGTATTGCTAATATGTAGCAGGAATCCTTATATATACAATATGTAACTATAATAATATAGAAAAAGAAATAATTGCTTACATAAATATTGAGAAAAAGTTAAACATAAAAAATTGAAATTTTTTTTAAAGAAGATTTAATTGTAAGACAAAAAAAAAAATATTTTAAATAAAATAAAATTTAATATTTGTAATTATTTTTTTGCCAAATATGGAAATATGTTTTTTTTTAATTCCAAAAATAGCTACAATATTTTTGGATGCATCTTATTCAATATATAATAGGAAAAATGTTAAAGGTACTATACACTTTTTCACATTATATAAGTAAAAACAAATTTTAACATAGAAAGACTTTCCCATTTATGGTTCGATTCAATTGTTGTGATATAGATTACTCCATAGGCATTTTTAGTTACCTTATTTGCCAGTTAATGGTACTTTGAATCATAACAAAAAACTTGAGAATGAAATACGAAAAAAAAATACACACGCTTCTGAAGAAACTTGTGAAAATGTTCATCATAATTTGTATTGGCAATACTATTATTGAAATTTCAACAATCGTAAATTAAAAATTCGTTAATCAAATTTTTTTAAAAGCTTCTTAAACATTTTTTTTTACTACAATTTATAATTAAATTTAAATATAATCTTTGTTAATTATAATCAGCACAATATGTTTACATTTTAAAATAATCGTAACTAAGTAATTTATAACATATATAAAAAATCTTACATGATTTCTCTACCTTCAAGGATTTTCTTTACCAGTTAAGTAAAATGACTAATAAAGAAGAATTATAAAACTAAAATTTGTTAAAATATTATTTGAAAATTAAAAAATTATGTAAAACTATAATAAAGAATTAAAATTAATTGGTATTTCCATATATAAAAGGATTCCAATTTATAATTATATAAATGAATTTTTTAAATCCATCCTACGCTAAAAATTCATCCTACATTAAAAAAGTTTTTCTTTTCATAAAAATATAATTTTACTTTTTAAAAGTAATCCACAAAATTCAAGGTAATTTAATTTAATTTTTTGTATTTGTAGTAAATAAATTAAATACTCATTAGTAAAATAATTATAATTAATAATTTCAATTTGGGTTATGGTATAGTAAAATATATTTAACAAAATGAACCAATTTCAAATATGATAGTCAGGTAATTCACAAATTACTTTTTCTTGGAAAATTAACACAATTAAAATAGTTAATTAAATATTTCAGCAAAAAATTATTTTAATAAAAAAAATATTTAAATATAATTTAATTAAAATTTATATAAATGAGAAAATACTAATTATACTTTTTCTGTTATGGAAAGTTAAATATGCCAATAACCCGAGGGTATTGCGAATATGATGTAAATAATAATATAAATTTTCAACTACTTACATTCCGTTTTTAAAAGGATTAGCAACTAAAATACAATATCATATTTAATTTCAAATATGTATACAAAAAATCATCTAACGAATTACACCTTTAAGGCTACTGTCGAGAAATTTATGTGTAATTAATTAGTAAATTTATCTATTATCTAATCAAAAAGATTAAAATACTTTGTAGTACATTATTTAAATATTTGTTCCATGTCAAATGATTATCAATTAAATTTTTATATAAAATATTAACAATCTAATAAATCTAGACAAATTATTTCCATTATTCATTTATATTTGCTAACTGTCGCTGTTAAAATTATTTTTAAAGATTTTATTTTAAAAGATAATTATGAGTGTCAGTAGCTAAAATTAATCATAAATTTATTCATTCTAATAAGTAAATTACATAATATTCTGTAATTCTAATCTAACCAGATGGTGACTAATAATAAATCTGACATTGAAATTCTTAAATAATAAAATATGATTTTAGGAAAACATGTTTTTTTCTTCTTAGCTTAAAAAATATTATCTAATAATATTCAAGTTTCTATTTTTGATTTACAAAATATACAAAAATTATTATAACACAAGCAAAAAAGCATCACATAAATCTGAAATTTTCAATTTCTAAATATAAAATTTTCGAAATCAAGCAAATAAAAATATGCTTAGAAAACACCGGCATCAATAATAATTTTTTAATGGTGGTATCCGTGAATTCTGAATTTGGAAATGATCTTTTGCAATTTGCAAAATAATATTTTTGTTTTGATGGAATTTGTGTGGTGATGCTATTCAATCGTTTATGATCATTATTTGCAGATAAATTATATATTTTTATTTGAAATCTAAAAAAAAATTAAATAGTTAGTTTGTAAATAGAAGAACTTTAACAGAATTTTGGTATACTTCTTACTCGTACATATTAAACATCACCAAAATTTCTATTTTCTGTTTAGACATAAACTATTTTATATTATTGAAGTGACTTAGCAAATATTTTATATATAATTATTTAATTTTCAAAAGGTGAGTTCACTATTTAAATAAATTTACATATTAATTTCTTGGAAATAAAACTTTTTATAGCTTAGAGCTGAGACACTATTTCCAACAGAAAAAAAATTAACTTACAAAACTATACAAGATTTTTATTTGATTAAAATTTTAAAAGGTGAGTTCACTTAAATCTTAATTACTATTTTTAAATTCTTTGGAAGACAATTTTTTTTTTTAATTTAAGAGAATAAAATATAGGAGTTTTAATTTTAGCTAATTTTCTGTTAATTTATTATAGGGTTAGGGTATATGGTATACAAAGAAAACACAACCCAAAGAGCGAAAGTCATAAAAATGAAATAAAATGATGAGATTTTTAACTTCTCTATAGCATTGTCTATCCTTAGTTATAATTATTATCTAAATTCATATTATTATTCTGTTAGCATATCATCGCTTATGGTATTTAAACAAAATTATAAATTAGCGACTTTTTAATATTAAACAGACGTCATGTCATAAATACCGTACAATAAAATCTAATAATATATATATATTTTTTTCTAAACAAAATTGCGGTCATTGAGCTGCTATCGTGTTTTTAAGCGTTTTTCTTTGTTTATGCTCCGAAATTTTGAAAAGCATTGACCAACCAAAACACAAAAAACATACTTGAAACTTTGCGTTTTTTTTTTATTCTTTTAACTTTAAATACAAAATAATTTGTGTAATTATTTGTTGGGTTGTTGTTTTTTTAATATCTGCCGACAAAAACATGTAATTCCAAGCTATTAAAGTTTTAAATTCTTATAAATATAAACTTGGCGTTATGAAAAAAAAGCTCATTAAGTAATTTTTTAATAATTTTTGAAAGTTTTTAGTGTTTATATTTAACAGTATTAATGGAATTTTAAACTATTTTTTTTTTTTTAGATAATTCATATTTTTCGAATGGCGCTAGTGGATTTTTAATATATCGCGCTATAGTGGTTCTATAATGACGCAAATGGTAAATGTTATTGTAAACGTGATCTAATTATTTGGACAATATTCCAGATATAGATTTAATAATACATAAATTGAAAGATTTGCAGAATCCTTCTTACGTCATTATAATTAAGAAAATCTTAGTTATACATGGAAATAGAGAATTTTGGTATATGAAAAATGATTTAGTGCCAAAATATATTACCAAAGATTAGCAATTAGATTACGAAGTTTACCTTCATTTAAAGAAATAAAAATATAATCCGAAGATATTCAATTTGGATAGTGACTATGACTAGTGACAGAAAACGAAGAAAGAAAACCAAGAGGTTCTCAACAGAAAACTCAACAATGTAAAAAATTATCAGAGGTGAATATATCATCTACCACCAGCTTATTATGATTATTTTATATATGTTTATAATTCCTTTTTATCATCATCTATCAAATAAATTAATTGCAAAATACTATTTTATGTTGGATATTCTTGGTAAATAAAAACATATTCAAAATGTTCACAAAAACTTTATTCGAGAAAATGAAAAAATTTAATTAAGTTTTCAAAAATAATCAAAATATTTAAATTTTATAATAAATTTTCTAATGATTAATTTAAAATGTCGCGCCAAACGACAAACAAACAAAAAACAAACTAAACTGCACTACTATTAATTCTTTTATTTTATGACGGAAAATTGTGTCTGAAGCGAGAAAATTTATATTTTTAGATTCTTAAAATTTAAATAAATTATAATATTATACCTCTAAATTAAACATATAGAGATAATTTTTCAAAAAAAAAAATTAATGTTGTTCATTGGTATTATAAGAAAACCGAAAAAAATTTAGCGCAAGGCGCCAAACTAAGATTTATTTTCATTGCCCAATAATTTTTGGTTTAGTTTTTAGTTTTATATATGTTAAAATTTCACATTATTTCTAATATTTGTAATTCAAAATTTAAAAAGTATTTTGAATATTACGAAAAAAAATTTAACTATTTTTACAAAATATAAAATAATTTTTTTGAAATTGAAGGAATATTAAATAAGTAATAGGAGAATCGTAACCATCAGCAATTATTGCTGAAAATTTGGTGTAACATAATTTGCTTAATAATTTTCTAAAAATCATATTTAATATTTAGTTAGTATATGATTCAAAATAACATAAACTAAATATTGAAGAATAAGTGAATTTGAATTTTAAAGTTACACGATTAAAATTTAAAAAAAAAAGAAAATGTTTTAAATACGAAAACAGTTAAAATATACACAAAAAATCATAGTATATAATCTAATCAAAATGCTTTAAATTTATTTATTTATTTAATTCAGCATAACTGATTTAATTGCAAAGACTTTTATATTAAAATGTTTAATGTACCACTAAAGAACTGGAGTGAGAAATTCTTTATATACAAATTCATTGAAATTGTAAATTTTCAAATGTGCAAAAAAAATTTCTCAACCATGAGAAGTTTTATATTATAAATTTGACTCGGTTCAGTGTGCGAGTTTCTATCAACTAGCTAGTATTCAAATTCAAATTTATAGTGAAATTAAATTTCTTAATTATTAAATTGATATTTCTATTTCAATTCTCAAGTTTTGATCAAGAAATCTTTAAATTGCAATATTAATAAATCCAATTTCAAAAAAAAAAAACTAATAAAATTTAATCAGTTTAACTAAGAAGTTTCAATTTTCCAAAAAAATTTCCTTTCAAATATTTATTTCAATTATTTGAAATTTTCACTATTTTTATTACACAATAAATTTTCAATGCATCAAAAATAAGAAAACACTATTTTTAGTTTCGATTTAATCTCGTTCAGAGTATACGCGCGCGGCGCTGCATAAACTTAATATTTTCTTTATGCTCCACGATTTAAAAAAAAAAATTTAAAATTGAAAATAGACAAATTTTATGGGTGACACTAAACGGAATTTCGGTATGTTTATAAAAATATATTTTTTTTCTTTCTTAGGTTTTCGTTTTTTTTTTTTTTCAAAAATAGAATTTTTAAATATATCCGAAATTCCGACCATCAAAAATTGAAAATAAGATATAAAGATAAATAGAGAAGAGTTCCTACACGCTTTAATTTCTTTTAACTAGAAAATTACATTGCAGAAAATTGAAATTTTTATATACAAGAAAAACATTTTTAATGTTTAATTTTCTATCGAAAGATTTTGAGATAATTTTGTAGCTAACATAATATTTACATTTCTGAATGATCAGAGTGCCAATAAATTTGGCAAATTATTGAAATTATAATATGTCCAATTTCTGACATTATTTTTTTCAACGAAAAATGTAAATTTAATAATGATTTTTGATATTAAATATTTGAATCATTAGTTTACGATTGAATTTTAGCATTTCAAAGCATTATACATAATCAAAGATGTGACATAAATGTTCTAATTTAATTAGATTTTTAAACTGCATTTCATTACTATCTATTTTTGAAGGTTGTTTTTCTTATTTTAAATGAAAATTTTGAAAGCTATACATAAAAAATTTTATTTTTCATAATTTTTCTTCTTATCAAATCATAAATTTAATAATTCAGGTGTGGCCAGTTAACTCAACCTCCAGCAATAAATTTGTTCCAAGAGGAAAATAAAAATAGCCTAAATAATAATAATAAAATATATAAGTAATATAAAAATATGTTCCACCGGTGAAATGTGTTTTTAATCATGTAATAAACTAGGTAACATAATCAAAATAATCGATTATAGTATCAATTTTTCACAAAAAATTAAGCTTAGATGAAAAAATCTTTAAACTTATGTTTTATAATACTATTTGTAACTTATCCACCCACCTACAACTTTCTATATATATCCGAGCTATATCAAATACGAGTACATATATGAAAGTTTATTGGTTTGGGCATTTAATTTTATATATTTAGAAAATTAATGTAAAATCGCACGTCTCTAAGCATAAAATTTTGTAAATATAAAATTTGAATTAGAATATAAAATTGTAATTTCCAGAGATGATCCATGATGGCCTCCAGGTTCTTTATGTTTTCGGAATTATTAATAATATAAAATAAAAATAGTATAAGAAAAACTTTATTTCAATATTCTTTTTTTTATGCATTCTTTAACAGGAAAAATGCAAAGCGATCAGAGTTTGTTCCGCCTTGTGTAACATCATAACAACCAAAGGTCATAACACAAAACAGTGAACACAAAAACAATAATATGATGAAAGATTGCAAAAGATTATTCCTCCAGAAGCTAAAATTATTTTCTTGTTAAAAATTAATATTCTAATGAATAATAGATAAAGAAATAAATATTTCTGGTTATTTTCTTTCACTATTTTACATGATATAATTTAGTTAGTAGCTCATGCCTCACGTAAATTATAAAGTTATTAAAGAATCTTCCAATTTCCTTCCAGTTTTTGCTATCATCTATAAATTCTAATTTTACATTATTCCTTTTTTTTTATTCTTCTTAGAGGCTTACCAACTATAGAACCGATTATACGAAGCATCGATTGGGGCCTAGCCTAGTGTTCAACACTATTTCTTGTTTTGTAAATTAAAATTTCACAATATGAAATTTTATTTAAATAAAATTTAAGTATTTCTGATTTTGAGTAATATTTTTTTACTAAACTTTACTTTAAAGGATTTTAACTAATTTTACGTTACTGGATGTTGGTATCAATAGTTTTTGAAATCATTATAAAAATAAGTCATGTAGTTAAATGTTTATTAAATTGTCAACAAAAAAATTTATTAAATTCTACATAAAAGCTTTTCCTGTATACAGAAGTAAACTTTTGGCTATTTTAGTTATAATAATTTTAACATACACAAAAAAGTTTTGATTTACGATATTTGAGAAACTGCAATTTTCGAGAATTAATTTAGGGAAATTGTTTTGGGGAAATGTTCCGGTCCCCAAACGTTTTTTATTTTAATTTAAATCTTTTGACAATATGTGCACATATTGTTAATATTACTTTCACTTATTTCTTGGTCATTTTGGTTAGATAAACTTTTGAAATGTTTCGAATTCTTAAAATATTTTTCTATGTATAATTTTATTTAATTTTTTACGAAAAGTTTTATGTAATAAATTTTGGGTTGATATCAAATATTTAGGCAAAATAAAAAAAGTGTTTGAGTTTTCGCAGACAGAATAACTTTTCTTTTTCTTCTTTTAATTATTTTAACAAGAAAATAGATTTTTCTATAAAGAAAGAGACTCGCATGTCATTATTTAATCTGAAAAATAGTCTAATAAATCTTTTTAATTGTAAATCTAAGAAAAAAATTAAATTATCTTTACTATAATTTTTTAAATTTAAATAAAAATCATTTTAATTTTTTTTAACATTTTTATAAAAATGTTAAAAATTTTGGCTTACATATCTATTAAAATTTTACTATTTACATAAATATTATTTAACCTTTAGTAAAATTAATTAAATGCAAATATATTTTAACTGATGATTGGCCGTCAAATTTTAAATATGCTTGTAAAATATATAATATTTAATTAATAAATTATTAATTGAGTATAAATTTAATTTATTCAAACAAACATCGCAATTTTCTAATACGCGAAAATTTTTTGATAAAAAAATTTAATTTTTTAAAATGATTTCATAAAAAATTTGCAACCTTGAAATAATGAGCGAAAACTAAAATTTTTTTTCTTCTTATAATTAAACGAATTTCTAAATTTTTAATTATGTTTATATTCAATTTTTAATTATGCATGTTTTGTCTGTTTACAGGTTTTTTTTTCAAACTGTTTAGTATTTAAATAGAAATTTTCGAGGTTCATTGGAATAAATTAATTTTGAAAAATAATATATCCAACTTTATGTATTTACATAGTTTCAACAAAAATGTATTTTAGTTTAAATTAGATATAGAATGATTAAAGATTTTGGGATGATATTTCAAATTTTGATATAGCAAATTTTTGTGTAACTAATTTGATCTTATTTGCATCAAAAATGTGTACAGTCATCCGCGTTTCGGTGCAGACGATTTTGGAGGTCCAAAGACTATTTAATTAATCTGAAAATAAATGAATCTGACTTAAGTTGGTGAGTATAAATCGATCAGTTTTTTAGAGGTTCTTTCAGATATAAGAAAAATTGAGTATAAAAATATCAAAATGCTAAAAATAAAGTTAACCCCTTGCCATTTTTTTTGTCATAAAACATAGTATTCTCCAATTTAGGTGTCTATGGACAGGAAATTTTATTAATAACAAAATTATGTAAACAGAATTGAAAAATCTTAAAATTTGCCCAAGTTATAGCAAGAAAAACCATGGATCAATTTTGTTTTTGTTTTCACAAGGACTCTTTTACATGTTGCTTAAAAATATAGAAATCTTTGTCCGATATTTATGTTCTATATACGAAATTAAAGATTGAAGTCTCTATTTTCAGAATCTACCTTAAAAACTGAGCACATATTAGCAAAAACAATTTGCTAATATTTGCCACTACTTAATTTTCAAATTTTTATATTAAATGCCCAGACAATTTTAATATAATCCCAGCATTTTTACAAATATTTTTCTCACGTACTAATTAATTTATGAACATCCCTCCTCCATTGGAGCAATAACACCACCATTACAGTGCAAATTAATATATACATAAATGTTACGAAAATTCCATAACTTAGAGCTTTGATAGCTATGCTAATGTGGTTAAATAAATAAACACATTATTAAAAATATAAAATTTTGAAGAAAAAATAAACAATTTATATTACGTTACTGAAAACCTTAACTTATTTATGTAAATTTGATGTAATATTTTAGTATGGGGCTTTTTAACCACTCACCAATAAAAATAACACACAAATACCTGGGGTTTTTATATTCAATTTTTTTTATATTCATTTAATCAAATAAATAAAAAAAAAATAATTATTACACAATTTTCTTTTAAAAAAAACATTTCTTTGATTTAACTTTTCATCTTGTTATCCAAAGTAAAATGACTAATTAACTTGCAGATAAAAAGCTTAACCAAAACAAGATCTAAATCCTAAAAAAAAAATAAACTTTATAAATACATTTAATTAATGATGTGATGGCTCCCCCCAAAAATAGTTATACATATATTTATGGTAATGTTTTGTCTTTTAACTTTTGAATGACCTCTAAGCTTTTTAAGCGTTATAAATCTTATATATAAAAAACCGCATGAAATTAATTTTTGTTATTTAGTTGTTGTTGACTCTGTAAGCGATGTGTCAAATGGTAATTCATTTTGGTGGGTGTGAAAAGTTGAAAAGAAAAATTACATTTCATGGCTAAATATAGTAAAAAATTTGTATATTTTATATAAGTTTATTAGGGAATTGGACATAAAAAAATGTTAAAACTTTATAACTAAGTATACAAATTTTTAATCACTGGTGTGCCAAGCATTTAGGGAGCTTAACAATGGGTCAGGTGTGTTGCATAAATCTATTTTATGATGATATTCCAAAACAAATTTTGTTCATTTTTCAAAATTAATTTGTAAATTTTATAGTTTTTCAGCATTCATTGATAAATTGATTTAATCATTTCTGATGCAATAAATTTATAAAATTTATTGTTAATAATAGATCTATGATCAGCAATACTCTTTTTTAAATTATACTAAAAATCTATACCCAACAGATTTGATCAATATTAGCACAAAACAAACTAACCCAAATATGGGCAACAGCATTTTTAACATTTACTTAGATATACTAAATATCATTTGGACAGCGAATATAGAAATCTACACTTATGACCGTCTTAAGTTTAAGTTTCGTTTATAAATTCGGGCCTTAGTCCCATAATTTTGCGTGAAGTATCAGATCTAAAATTCTTAATTCTAATTCTTAATAAAAACATTTAAAAAAAAATTCTTCAGTTTCGCAGAAATAAAAAAATTTTGTTATAAAAATTAAATTCTTATCACTCTGAATGAATCAATGAATCAATTAAAATCTTATCTTTTTTTCTTAAACGAAATGAGATTCTCTGAAATGAAATAAAAAAACTCAAAGTTGGTCTGAAAGAGTTTCCCCCCATTTTATTGCTTCTACGCGGTCTGATAATTATCTTATACATAGATGAATTGTTGTGAACCAAGCAACTTAGAACCTATTAAAGTACACCTGGCAAATTCTATAAGACAAAAATCTTTTTTTTTTTTTGCTTATTTTGGAAATGATTACAAAAATGAAACGCCTACAAAATTCTCTAGCAAGCCATAAAAGCGGCTTCTTATACAAAAAAATGATTATACAAAACAAAAATTTGAAAAAAACAGGTAAAAAAAAAATTGAATAGGAAAAATAGTGGTGAGATGATTAATGTTCTTTTGGTAAGGTAAAATAATTCTTTTATAAAATTTGGGATAAATATTTTTTGTTGTTAAACCATTTAACGAGAATTTATATATTCATAGTTTTAAGTTCTTTAAGGCATTTAAATGTAATAATGTATTTTAGAACTAACAAATTTTGGGGTAAAAAATATGTCTGAAGTTGTGGAGAAGAATGAATTGACTTGTTTATTTCAAACAGTCCAATTGTATGACTAACCCAGTAACTAGGTTCCAATAATGTATGGTTCACTTATGTATATTACATAGTATATTACCATAGCTTCAAAATTAAATAAATTGTTAAGAAAATTATCAAATTAAAAGCTTTTCTCCATAATTTAGCACAATGTGGGAATGGAAAAACAATTATATTTAGTTCAAGTGAAAAAAATAGTTCATAAATATTGAAAATGTAGACTAAAAACTGTATGATTTATTAAATAAAATAATTATTTTTGGAGATAATCATTGTTTATTAACCTCTTTTTGCTTAGAGTTCAGATTCATTAATTATTAATTATTCCAAAATCCAAACTCCAATCAATTTTCCTTCGATCATTAATCAAAGATCAGTTACAATTTACTAAATTTAATTATAAACTTTTTAAAATAAATTTCAAAATGTCAAACTAATAAATTAAAATTTACATTAAATTATTACCGAAGAATTTATTTAACACTCAAATATATTAAAAGTCTATAAATTAAATCCAATTTCACGGTAACAAAATATTTATTGAAAGGTCCACGATAATCTAACCTTGAAGTCTTGAAAGAAACATAACTAAAACATAGCCTCAAAATAGAATTAAAATATAGATTTAACTTTTTTTACTAAACTTATTTCAAATTAGAATTAATTAATCATCCTTTACCAAACTAATTACTTATAAAGATTTTTTAAGATTTCAGTTTAACTAAACAAAAAAAAAATTAAATTAACCACCAAAACAAAATTTTCTTACAGTGAAGTCATTTATGTTTTTCTCAAAAAAACAAAAAATCAATCAAGGTAAAATACGATTTTTATGTTGCGAAAAATTTTTTTTTTTACCTGACTCCGAAATTCGAAGTGCTAAATACTGTAAACACATAAAAGGTAATGCCAAAAAAAAAATGTGAACACGAAGAGAATTTTTGATATATAATAAAAGAATTTACCTAAAACTAGCATAACTTTTTTTTTTCCTATATAACATAACATAATTATGTTTTGTATAAATTTTGTTGTGTATATTTTTTATCTGTTTATAAGGAATTTTAGGCCACAATATGTTTTCAGTATTGTTTTTCTTTATTATTATTATTAACATAACATATGGTTTGGTTTTTAAAACATTTTATGCTTCAAAAAGTATTTAAAAAAAAAAAACAATGTCAGATTTTTATGAGTTTAACCAAAAAAGAAGATCGTTTTTGTTTTCTATAAATGTTGATGCTCAAAATTTCATATGAAATTGTAAAGTTGACGACCTTCTAAATTTTGTTCTTTGTGTTCACATTTTAGTTGGCAACATGTGACAACATAGAAATTTTTTTTTTAGATAGAAATCATATTAAAAAATTAAGCATTTTTATATGATTTTAAATGATGGAATTTTTTTATAATTGTATAATTAAAATATAAAAACCAAAATTTAAATTGGTTTTTAAAGGAATTTTTAAGAAATCATATTTTAATTATGACAACAAAAAAGTCAAAACATGATTTTAAATTTCATATATTTATTTGATTTGTGGATTAAAATTATAATTATTAGTTTTTTTTTGTTAATTAATTAATATATTCAACATTTTTGTAAAACTGTTAATTTTTCAGTTAATTTTTTTGTACATTTGTACAGTTTTATCGATTTTTCTAATCGAATGACAAAATGTCGCAAGAAGAAGAAATTATGAAAAAAATATTAAACCAAATTTTGAAAAAAATGAAAATTGGTAAGAAATTATAAAAATAAATGTAAATATAATTAAGTTCTTAAATATAAGCTATCAGTTAAGATATTTTATTAGTTTAAATAGACAAAAAATGCAATCTTATCTTATAAAAATGTCGAAATTATCAAAAAATTAGCATTACTTACCCAAACGTAATAAATGATAAAGGAATTAAAAGTTTTGAAAAATAATTTAGAGCTGAAATAATCGTCTCCTTTTCCAAAATATATTTCCGCAAAAAAAAAAATACAAAAATGCCGAACTTTATAAGGTCAAAATTCCATAAAAATAATAAATTTACATAAAATTGAATAAATTATTATCTATAAATCATTTTTTAAAATGCAAAATGCATTTCAAATTCAAACTTAAATGCATTATTCAAATATTGAAAATTGATTATTAAAATATTTAATTAACTGTTGAATCATTTTTATTTAACTGCATAATATTATAAATCAATTTAATTGCTTATACAAAATTTATAATATTTTATTATAATTTAAATTAGTAAAATAAATAAAAACACAAAACAAGATTAATGTAAACTTATTTTGAAATGATGTAACAAAAATTTCAAAATTTACTTTTTTAATACAAAAACTATAATTAATCTTAAGAGAAAGCTTTACTATATTTACTTTAAAACAAAGTTAAATATATTTAAATTTTTTTGTTACTTTAATTTTGTTTTTTTCATTATAAATTTACGATAACAAGTTGAGAACACGTTTTTAAATCTATAAATATTTAATTAAGTTTCTTATATAAATATTATACAGACTTTTTTCTTATAGACATTTTTTACGTATACCAGGAACGATGACATTATTTTATGCACAGAATTTATATAAAAAAAAATATAAATAAACAAAATTATGAAAAAAAATTAAAAAAAAAAAATTGTTTATATATTTATTTAGTATACAGACAAATTTTCTGCTTTTAATTAACACATTTTTGTTCTACTCATCTAACCAATGGAAAAATGCCACATTACTGAATTACTGTACAATAGTTTCATAATTATGAGCTATTTTTTGTTACAAATATGTACAAAAAAAAATTTCACTGATATTTAAAATAGCAAGAAAAAATTATGAAAATTAATTGGTATACAAAATTTTGATAGGATATGCAAAAAATTATCAAGCAAAAATTTGACAAGAAAAAAAGGAGAATATGATAAACAGCTCAATGTCTAATAAAATTCATATAAATTCTATCTAACCTAAGGTTTACTTAATATTTTTTAAAGATTTTAGATAAATCTTTAGTCCTTTTAAGTTTGGTACTGTAGAAATTAGAAATGAAAATTAGTATGGCATTTAAGCTGTGGAAATAATATTATTTACCTTTTACACTTTTCTTTTTAGATGTGGAACACAAATTCCTAAAAATCATGTTTAATTTTATCCCTTTTTCAGTTCACTTTTCCATCATACGTTCAATATTTTCTTTTAACATTTCTCTAGAAAATTTTCCCAACTCAACCGAAGGAAATTTTTATTTTGAAACCTAACATTTTCTTTTGTATATATATATGAGAAAAATGTAAAAAGAAAATTATTGAACATGAAAAAGTCCAGTTTACAGGATATTTACAAACACACAAATAAAAAATATCAAAGCATTTATTGTTTTTTTATTATACAAAAAAAAAAAACATCATTTTTTGATTGACAAAACCGAAATAATAAAAAAATTGTTTATTTTTTTTTATCTATAAAATTAATTAAATTATCGTGTTTAGCACAACAAAAAAATTTAAATTTGTTCTAAAAATCGATTAGAAAAAAACAAGAAACTTTTTGATTTAAGGAAATTTTTATATTGTTGTGAAAAAAAAACGTCCTTTTGAAGAAAGAAAAAAAACAAAACAAAAAGGACACGCAATTATGTTTAGTAAACAATTTAAAAGAAAAAATCAAATAAAATTAAAAAATTGTGATTATAAAATTTTACGTGAACGTATACAAAAAAATTATAATAAATTAAAAGAAAAAGATTTATATAATTTAATACCAAATAAATCAAATGTAAGTATATTAGTGGTAACAACATTTAATGGTATTACAACACAAATATATTTGATTAATAAAAAACCAATGTTTTTTGAATATGGTAAACAATTAATACCAACAATATATACATTATGGATAATACCAAATTTATTACCATATTTAACAACATATACTGTAATATTACCAAGTTTAACATTAGGTAGAGATTTATTAATATCAGATATTATACGTAATAATAATAATAATAATAATAATGATAATCATGATGATGATATACTTTTATATGGTAATTATAAAAAAGGTTCTATAATTGCTATTAATTTAACAACAAATAAAATTGCAATTGGTATTGGACGTTTATTATATTCAAGTACAAAATTATATAAATTAAATATTTATGGACCATGTGTAAAATTATTAAATGTATTTGGTGATTATTTATGGAATATTGAACCAATTAGATTACATTATATATTAAATTATCAACTAAATGATTATAATGTTGGTGATAATAGTAATAATAATAATAGTATAATATCAACAATATCATCAATATCGAAAACTAATAATAATAATAAAGGTATTATAGAAATTTTTAAAAAATCTAATAATAATAATAATAATATTGAATTTATGACAAATATATTATATGAAACATTTTTATTAACATTAAAAACATATGGTAAATTATTTAGTTTACCATTATTAACAAATATATTTTATCGTTTGTATATAATACCAAATTCAAAATATAATATTAATATTAAAAAAACAAAATATAAAAAAATAACAATATTTTTTAATGAAATGGTTAAAAGGAAATTTATAACATTACAAAAGGAAATTAAAGGATATGATAAAATTATATCAATTAATACACAACATCCAGAATTAATAAAATTGAAAATAAATGATAATGATAATACAAGTGAAGATGATTTTAATTTAATATAAATAATATAATATAATAATATTGATAAATAACCTATAAATAAAAAAAAATATAAATATATTTATGATTTTTATGAATATTATTATACATAATAATCGAAAAAAAAAAAAGGAAATCATCACACCAAAAAGTTGCCAAAATTTACATAGTATATAAATCAAAGAAAATAATTTAGAATTAAAATGAAGATGAAAATGAAAATGAAATTAAATTGATTTACAAGCTTTTTATTGCTCAACAAAATTTTAAAGGATAATTTTCAATGATGGACAAAATTAAATGTGTTTCTAATAAAATCAAAATTATATTTATATATAACATAAATTGTGAAATTAAATGATTTTAATGTTTGTAATATAAGAGAAAAAAAACTAAGTATTTAGAGTTGAATTATTATATTTTGTGTTATTGAAGGATAGAAAGGATCTTTCGTGTGACATTACTGTAAGCTTCAAGACTTCTGAAATATTTTGTCATACAGATTTGATCGACATGTTGGATTTAGTGAAATTAAAGTATTTTACCCCCTTTGGACCATCGGATTATGATTGAGTTATTCAATTCATTAGTAGCCCATAATTACTCCCTTGCTTTCGAATTACACTTTCTTAAATTACGAATATTGATTTGGATTAAAAATCAAGGAATTATAGTTGAAGATCAAAGTCTAAAACTATCGTCAATATTTTATTTAAATTCATGAATTCTTTACTGATATGAGATTTGACTGTCTCTGACTCTGATTTACTTAATTTTACTAACTTTGCTTTTTATATTTCTAAAGAACTTTTCTACAAGACAAAAATTATTGCTCTTATATTTGTATTTAAATCAACTCTAATTAAAAAAAATATCATTAAATTATTCAATAAATTAAAATGTGATAAGAAAATGTAAATTAAAAAAATATTTTTATAAAATAGTTCAAAGGAAACAAAAAATATTTATTATTATTTAAATGAATTTTTAATTGATTTCCAATTGATAAAATTAATTTAAAAAAAAAAATATAAAAATAAGAACATAAACCATAAAAAAAAATTACTCTTATCTTTTCCAGCAACTGGAAAATTTTAGCTTTGTATACATGTTTAGGCTCACTTAAGTATAATGCAAATAAAAGTAAAATATTAAAAAAAAAAAAATCAAATATTTTAAAAAACATTTCAACCTTGAGATAATAAATAAATGAATAATATTATTTTTTATGACTTGAAAGATAGTAAAAGTCACTTTTAAGTTATATTTTAGTTTACGACTGAGAGAAATTATTTTTATTTATATTATATTTTGAATGAAGGTCAGAATGAAACAAAACCAAACAAAAAAAATATTGGTTTTATTGATTTTTAAATTGTCATGATTTCAAATTTAAATTATATTGATTATTTTTTTTACGACAGATCATTAAAATCTAAATTGTTGAAATTAAATATATAAGTAATGTTATATTATATAATTTCACAAAACTAATAAACACAATGGTTTAATCAGGCTTAACACGATCAGTAATAATTATTGTCAAATCGACACTATTATAAATATATGTATAAGTATAATTTGAAGGTTATTTGGTAATGGTAATGCGATAATTCAAGTATGTAATGACATTTAGGATTCTATTCCTCACACTAAATAAATACTAAAAATGATTTTAGTGAAGGAAAATGCACCAAAAAAGGCGAGGAAAACTATAAATAATAAATGATGACTGATGAAAATATGTATACTTAATTACAAAGTAAAAAAACTATACTGAACTTATTATAATTCAATTCTTACTGATTAGAACTGATCTCATTTTAGGTATAAGTAACTGTAGCAGTAATTTATTATCTAACACTCCAATTAGTTTTAAATATAAATTTAACATTTAATTTCTAATTTTCAATTTTAATGCATAGAAAGTAAAGATTATATATTTTAAATTTATGGATCATTAATTTTGAGTAAAAGATTATTGAACTTATGATCAGTTTATGATATTTAAATTGGTGTAGTTATCTTATAATATAATTACCTACACTGATATTTTCAAATTTTCTAACGACAAATAAATAAGAAAGAAATATTACTCTGATAGTTTAGTTTATTTGATTTGTAAATATTACAAATAAAATTTGAAGAATTTGCATGCATTAATTAACAATTTGCAATATATCCGAAATTTTAATTTAATCAATTGATTAAATTAAAATTTCGGATATCATATAACTTGAAAATAACAAATTCCTATATTTGAAAAGTTGACAAATTTTCGTAAAAATATTTCTAGAACACCAGAACTTTTTAACATTTTCCCATTATTCTTTATTATATTAATAATTCTAAATTTCAACTTTAAATACTTAATAATCAAATTTACCATTTAAAAACCCTGAAATTTTTAATTTATATCCTTAATTGGTTAGACAACAAAAAAAAAATGTAATATTTAAAAATATTTTGAAAAAAAAAACTCTTTACATTACATTTATAAAAAAATAATTATTATATGTTTGGTTTATTTCCGCTTAAAATTTTATAAAATATTCAACCAAAACAAAATCTTTATAACACTTAGAAAACACTTTAAACCACAAATAAACCAATTGCTAATAGAAAGAATCACTTGTTTTCTTCACTTCCATGCGATGATGTAAGAAAATAACCAACAACAAAAAATTCCCATAAATATAAACAATTAAATTTTTCTAAAAACAAAAAATAATAACTACAAAAATGACCCAAAAAAATGAAAAAAGAATAAATAATTTACCCGCCATTTTATTATTGCCCCTTTTCATCAGTTAAAAATTTTCCCATTAATTCAAAACAAGAAATAAATTAACGATTATTATTTCATTTTGTTTCTTTTATTTTTTGTGAAATTAAAAATTAATTTTTTTTGTTGAATTTATAAATTTTTTAATGGCAACAGAAAAGTCCGAAACGTTTTTAACTATGCAGTAGTTTCATATTTATGGCATTTGTTCCCATTACAGCTAATTATATATATAAAATAAGGATCCTCAGCCTAGCTAGGACATATACATAAATCCAACAAATATGTACATTAATTCAAATTTAATTTAGATCCATAAAATTTACTGAAAATACTGAAAATTTTAAGTACGATAGATAACCCGACAGACAACACGACAGACAAATATTCTTTCTGTCACATTATTCCAACAATATGAAAAACTTTATGAAATGAACAGTATATTATAAGATTTCTGTTCGGAACTGTGTCAAACTATAAAATATTTCCAAAAGGTTGTATAGAATTATGTTTTTTTTTTATGTAATTCTCTCATGTTTTTTACACAATCTTTTTTTTATTATTCGATGACACAATACCAACACGAAACAAAAAACCAGTAGGAATTTAAGATAATTTTTGTATCTTACCACTGGGTGTTAAGGGACGATTTTCTGCACTGATGGTAATAAATGTGTGTTTTGTGATTGATCTTTAGCAGCAACAAAAACTTCTCAGAATTGTATTTTGCTAAGAATTTCTGTTGTTGCTGTTGAAAATTTAATATTTCTCAGTCATAGAAACTAAAGTAATGATTATTTATACAAAAAAAAATGTTGTTTATAATTTTCAAAAAAATTGCGAAAATAAAATTCTTTAACAAAAAATGTTTCTACACGATATTAGAGGTGATTTTAAAAATTTTTATGAAGTGCCAAAAAAATATAATTATTTGTAAATGATGACTAACAAAAAATTAGGATATCGTTAAACATCACATTATCAAGTGGTGAAAAGATTCAATAGTAAAATTTTTGTATAGATAGAAAATTAACGAAATAGTATACCAGAGAACATTACTTTATTAGTGTAAATGGAAATTTGTCAGACTCAGACATGATTAGAGGAAAAATGATGAAAAATGAAAGAAAAATCTGAGATACATTTTTACATAAATAACGAATCGAGATTCATGACAAATTTATATGAAAATTACTTTTCAGAGCACAACATAAAATAAAAGTATGCTGTAATTTTAAACAGGCCTTTTACAAAGAATTCTAATCTGTAATATGGTTTACAATATTTTTATATCAAAATCAAAACGAAAGCGTCTCAGGATGATTTCACATAAAACAGTATTTCAGCGTGAGATCCAGAATTTTCGTATAATCAACATAAACATAATTATTTACTAAGTAAATAATAACAAAAAAAAATTGTTCGTTAATTTAAACAAATTTTGATTATCAAAAAAAAAATGTAAATAAATTTTATAAAATGAATTTCCCAATAAGATTCGTAAATTGAAAATATGTAATGTGCGTTTTGTGATATTGAATTTATAATTAAATTTTTGATTAGGTTTAATTTTCAAAATGAAATTTAAAGAAAAATACATATATATTTTTTTGGTAGTCAGTTTTTCAGTATACAGCAGAAAACCGAAAATGTCACTCATTTATTATAAATTGCAATCAGTGTGTGTATGTATACTGCATGGAAAATTTGGAAAAACTAGGTCACTATAATAATTATTGAAAATTCTAGAACTGAAAATGACAACAACACAAAAAATCTGTGCCAAATCGATTAGAAAATTTAAAAAAATTTTAACACAATTTTATATACACTTTTCTAATTAATTCTGAAAAATTGTTGTTATATTAAATTATTTTAATTTCTCATTTAATTTTAACTTTTCACTGAACTAATTTTCTCATTCATAAAATTTATAATTTTAAATAATTAAACTTACCTAAATTGCAAGAATTTCCTTAATTTTTCTAACTCAAATTATAATAAATTAATTTCCAATTATTATTTTTTTTTTTGTTTTTAGTTAATTTTTTATTAAAACCAATTTTTGTCATCCAAATAAATTCTTTTTCCCTTTTTTGTAAATCACGAAAAACACAAAAAGAATCACCAATTTTGTTTGAAATTAATTTTAATCACAAAAAAAAATTTTCAATTAAATTAATGAAAATAATGAAAACGAAATTTTTTTGATAATTTTCAAGCAATAAACAAAAATTATTGTAAATTTTTAACTACCATCAGGTAAATAACTACAAAAATCGAAATTATAATTATAAATTAAATCTCGTTTCTATTAGATGAGACCAAGCAGCAGGAAAATTATTCAATCCAACACTTCACTACAGGAAAATAATGTTAACGAAAAATACTAAAGAGAATCTTTTTTTTTTATTATGATTTCTGTTGTTGTTGGTTGTTGGTGTTATTGTGTTACCAATTCCATGAATTTTATTACACTTCCTTGTTTAGGTACAGAGGAAAAATTCATTTCTTCAAAACATAAAATTTATTTTTCTACTTTTTTTTAAAAAATATTGAAATTAAATTTTCGTTAAATTTTTAAAAAAATAAAAGAAAAAGTTTTTTTTAGCACAAAATTAATTTTTTTTACCACATAAAAAATATATTTTTGGTCAAGGACTTTTTATTTATATAAATTTTTCATAATTTTTTTTTTTTTGCATTTCCAATTTTCCGCGACGTGAAAATTTTTGGCAAGTAAAAAAATATATATATGTAAATTTTTCTTTCCTTTAAATTAAATCTACATACACAAAATATTTAATAAATTTAAAATTTTTTTGAATAATTCAAAAATTAAAGTAAAAAAATTTTTTAATACATAATAACAAAAAAAATATAAAAATGATTAATTAAATACGCGTTACAGGTAAAATAAAAATGAACGCACACAGACGATTGGTTCAAAGGTTCTCGTAAAACTAAAATCTTTATTGAACGAAAATCAAGAAAATTGGTATAAGAAAATTATTACGGTGCGCTGTGCGCATGAGTTTGAGTTGTTTAACAACTTTTTTTTGTTGTTGATCATAATAGATTGCATTGGTGGCCTGGTCTGGTATACAACAAAAGCAAAATTTATTATTATATACAAAAAAAAAGAGAGAGATTTATGTTTGTGTTTAAATTGGGGAGTATATGATGATTAATTTGATGATGGATACAGAAATGGGGAGAAATAAATTAATTAAAACAACTCAATCTCTTTTATTAAAAATTCTCTTTTAATTATAATTTGTAATTGTAGTGGTAATTAATCAAAGAAAACCGGTTCAGCACTTAGTTTCATAAACTTGTGATATTTTAAAATACCGGTATATAAATTTTGATAATAGAGAAAATAATTCAAAATTTTTTTCAAAGATCACCAGATCGTTTCGCCAGATCATTCAAACATTTGTCACCATTAACGTCACCCAAAACCTAGAAGCAACATTTCGGACAAATTCAAATTTATAAGTATAGTTTCTGACGTTCTTAGTTTGGTATATTTACCATAAATATTTCCATTTATTATTATTACTTACATCAACATATTTTTCTTTACGAAAGACGAGCATGATATTGTGACACTTTCGAATAGAAAAACACCTGAAAAAAAATCACTTTTAATAAAAATCCTCCATATCCAGGCTTGCCTAAATTCCCACTTTTTATACTGAAGCCTTACCTAGCTAAACCTGGAACTTAATCATCATCCGCCATCATTTTTTTTAAAGAAATATTCGTTAAAGAGAATCTAATAAGTTTTTTTTGATTTCTTTGACTTCTCTTTAATAAAAATTTGAACGATGATTTTTTAGCACCTCAATGGATTTAGTTAAGGTGTAAAGGTATCCAATTCTGGTTGAGTTTCAATTCCTCTCTTAAGATACAATTTGTTTTTCTCCTGGAGGTGAATAAATATATAACTTGTTTTTATTGTTATTAAATTCTATATTTATTTGTATTTCACCGTTTTCGTTGCTATACGAATATAGAAAAGGCATTAACCATTTCATGTGCACAGGTAAACAGTAATCATTCAACCATATAGAAATTTATTTTGAACAAAAGTTCACAGACAAAAGGTAAATACTCGTATATCTGAATAGAGAATAATTTATATTTGTATGTGTGAATAAATTTCGCATTTTTTTTTTTTGAAAAATAAATATAGTGACGTCACTGGTATTAAATTGGAAAACATTCTATAAAAATTTTATAAATTCTCGATAGTATATTTATGTTTTGTTACCCATTCTCAATGTGATCATATTTAGGTAAATACATTTCCAAAATTTAAAAAAATCTAATAAATTTTCATTATACACGAATACAAATGACTATAATGTTTAGAGCACAGATCTCAGATCTCAGTAGAATAAATGGAAGATACTATTTCGGAATGTTGTATGATGTTCAAATGACTATCGAGAAATGAATGAAATTTGCATAATCAATTAACATAATGAAATCTTAATAAGTAAATTAACAAATTAATGGATTTACGTGTGTACCTTTACAGATCCTGGAAACTATGTCTTCAACTCTATTAACATGGTTAAATTTGAAATATTTTAATGAATTTCTTTTTCAGAAAATTTTTATTTGTTCAATCAAAAATTCAAATTTATTTATGGTAAAAAAAGTTAAATGAATTTTTCTTTTGATTTATAGCCAATAATTTTTCAAATTTCCTGTAACCTGTTTAAATTTCGTAATTGATTTTCTGAAACGATCTTGTTTAATTCTCGTATTGCACAATTAATTTGCTTACAACGCAGTCATGCATCATAAAAGCTCGAAATTTGTATATGAGCTTCTGCATGATTTGACTACAATATCTGAGTATTTACATAAAGATTGAAAATACCCCAAAAAAAAAAATTATCTTTAAAATGATTTACATTTATAGCATAACAAAATTTTACTAACATTTTTATTTTAACAATGTTTTTTTCTACTGATGATGGATTTCGTGAATGTAAAATATAAAAATAAAAAAATAATAACAAGTTTTCACTTTCAGTTTTAATGACTGAGCAAAAAAAAAAAAATTTCATATGAAATTATTCCATGTAAATTTGTAAATGATAAAAAATTTAAAGTATTAAATTAATTTTTATACATATTATTTGCCTACCTATGAGGCAAGGTAAATTGTTTATATATGTAAGTATTGAGGGAAAAATTGAACCAGAAGAATTAAATATTTTTGACAATCCTGTAGTGTAAAACTAAACAATTTTTACGATATTTGTAAGAAATTTACACTTTATACTAACTATATAAATTGCTTCATCTTATTTTAATGAGCTTAGACCAATTGCGGTAGGGTACATAAAATACTTCAATATATTGAAAATATAAATTTCCCTTGCACCACAAATTGTGTAGCAAAACTAATAGTAAATTACCTTATATCTCGGAAATATTTGAAGTACATAATTGAATTTTCTGAAACTGACAATAATTTCCATAATATCAAAGATCCGGACTTTCATTATTTATTTTTAATATTTATGTTTGTAGAATTTAGTTATCATTATAAATTCCTATAAACAATCTTCATTTAAATAACATAATAATAATAACGAGTATATTTAGCTTTCTGCGTGCACATCAGTTTATTTCCATTTAGTTCACTTTCGTGCAGAAATATATTTCTCTATCTAATTACAAGTATGATAAATGAATGCTGTAATTTTAGAGTAGAGAAAGTTTTCTTTTAAATTTTGACAATGAAATTTTTACATAAATGATCTTTATTGCATTATTAAATTAAATGCATAATTTTCACTTATTTAATAACATTTTATATAGTTTTTAACATCTTAATTTAATTTTGCATTTCTTATTAAGAAAAGAACGATAGAAATAGTTGAATATAATTTTTAAATAAGTCGAAATTTTGGAAAAGTTGTCATAACATTTGAATAATAGCAAATAAATTATGAATTTTACTAACCAGGAATTCCTATTTTATTTTATTTTAATTAGTAAAATTTTATAAAAATAAAAGATTTTAAAAGATAAAAACTTAATCAATCAATTTAAAATGCAACCACAAATTTCCTACATTAAATAAAGTAAAAAAAAAAGTAGATCAAGTCACAGTTTCTACTTTATGCCATTATACTAGTATATTAACATTAATCAACCACATTTCAAATAATTTCATATTCATATACAAATATGCTGCACATAGTTTAATAGGAAAATTAATAAAACTAGAACAATTATAATAAAATTTGAAGACAAATTGCACATCTCTGTAATATGTTTGCATACATATGTATATGCTGTAATCCTAATTTATTTATTGGTAAATTGAAGCAATTTCTTTGTTTTCTAATGTTTTTTCCTGTACAAAAACCACAATTACTCATATTACACATATGGAGAAAGCGATTCATTTTGAAATTTACCTATAGTAAGTAATTAAAATAGTACAGTAATAATGTAGTTCATAATTTAAAAAACTTCTATCTTTCACTGTAATAAAAGTTCGAATCATTTAAATAATTTTTAGATAATGATATATAACTAAAACTATTGTCAACCCACAAATTCTAATTTTAATTTAAGTATCCTATGCACCTATGTAAACTATAAGAAAAATTGGCAAAATAAAATGTATGATGTACTTTTACTATATCTACCAGTAAATATTTAAAAAAAATTCAATATTAAATATTTCTTAAACTAAACACCAACACCTTTAGTTTTAAATAGAAATTTTTGTGATGATTTAGCTAAGTGGTTTAAATTAAATATTATGATAATCAATTCGCCCACATTCTGGTCAGAACTAATTTGATTCATATATTTTAAATTAGCATTTACTCGTAAATATAGAAAATTTAATTTTTTCACCATCCACTAAAAATATCTTATCGCTATTGCAAAGAATTGCTGGTCAATGACAAGTAATATGCTTAAAATATAAATATTTCAAATGTTAACATTCTTAAATTAATTCAATTTAACAATAATTGATTCATAAACAAGTATTTCGGTTGACTTTTAAGGATTGATAACGTTCTTAACAGTTCTGTCGTTTAGTATAGAGATTAATTAAAACTTGAATCTTAATCATATGAAAAAGAAAGGACATGAATCATTTCATTATAATAATTAAAAAGCTCATAATAAAGTCTTGAATTTAGATCATTTAAAGTAAATGTCAAATATTTTACAATCTCCACACGCCATTATTATTATTGCATAATTTTATGAATTCTCTAATTTATTATATCATTTTAACGATTGACAGACCACCATAATATAAATGAGCATTTTGTATTATTTGTCATCATAATTCTGTTTTAGAGGTGATCAAAATAAAAATTGTTAATTTATTATGAGACACAAAAAAAAATGAACATTTCTATATGCCAAGCACAAAACAAATCAACATTTCAACTATACAATAAAAATTTTTTTAGTTTATTTGGGAAATTCCCACACAAAAAATTTAAAAATGCCAAACAGCAGAAGATACAACATAAAACCAAAGAAACAAATACAAAAGTAAAATATGTATTACAATTTCGGAAGCATAAATTTCTGCTAAATAAAAATCTTAATAACAAAATTTTTTAACAAAAAAAAAATCGATTTGCATTAAAAATTCATTTTAATTTAAAAGATTTTGTTAAATAAAAAAAATTCACATCATAAAAATTATCCAAATTTCAAAATAAGGAAGTGAAGAAATCTTGTGAAGTTGATTTCAAATTTATTGATATTGTTTTTGATCATATTGGCATCAGGCTTGATCCACAAATGAAGTTTTTTTATACAAATATGTAAATTAGTTGCCATATTTAGTGGTGATTCAAAATATGTAAAAAAAAAATATATTGGTTATTTAGTTATTACACTTTTGATAGTTTGGTTCTGTTTATACCAATTAAACGAAATTAATATATTTTGAATTTTTAATCAAATTTCTAAATAATAAATTTTGATTAATATTTTTGCAGTTAATAATTTATAGATTAAATACATAATTTAATTTACAGATATATTTTACAATAAATTATTATTCTTATACCACTCAAATAAATTTTGTTATAATATTAATTTTTCACACCAATTTATGAATAATTTTCATAGACATCATAACATTTCCGCTTTATATTTTAAATATAATAATCATTTAATCCCGAAACAATATGAAAATCTTAGATAAATGACTATTTATGCGCCGCCAACACTAAACTTTTGATTAATTCATAAAATATAAATTTTTGAATCAGGTCACAATTATATCAATATTTTTTCAATATTATTATTATCATAGATTAAATTATTTATTGGTCTCTGATTTTCAATGAATTTTTCCTTTCAAAATGTAGTGAAATTTTTCTTTGTAGTGAAATGGAACTTAAATTTTTTAAATTTACGATTAGAAATTTAATGAGTCGCCTTTAAAATATATAAAAAAAAGCAATTGAACCTTATACTTATCATCAAAAAATTTGTAAAATTATATTTTCGAGTGCAATTGATGGTAATAGACATCGTTATGAACTATATTTTCCAAATAATTTATATTTTATATTTAAAATTGTCTAATAATTTAGAAATTTAGAGAAAATTTATTTGGTAATGATAGGTTTAAAAATGTTAACCATATAGTAAATTATTGTCAATTATAATAAGCTGGGCAATATCAATGCTTTTCTTAGCTGATGGGAAAATATATATAATCAAAATTAATATGCATATAATAGAAAATTTTAGTTTAGATAGCCAGTAATTGCATCACTATGTAATTTTATATATGAATTGCGAAGCCAAAGGCTTATAAAATTCAAATGTCGACGACTATGAAAATTAGCAGTGATAACTACAAATTCTGTTCAAACCTTTTAAAGATAGATGTAACCAAAGTTTAAATACAAAATTCGTAATAATAAAAATGTGTCTTATTAAATGACAAATTGTAAGTCAGAATTTTATCTAAATCGGAAAATTTTTTATGTGTATTTTTCTTATTTATAATCATAATTATTTATTTTTTTTAATTATTTATTTCCTGTATATTAACACTTTCACTTTGAGTTTATGAAAATCTTATGGGGGAAGATAAATAAATAATCCATCAAATGAATCAAAACTATATAGTCTAAATTTTTTTTTTCACAATAATTTACATACAATATACAATTGATCTGGAATTATTTTATTTACCTTTTTTTTTTGTCCTACTCGGAACTAAAACATTCATAAAAAAGAAAAACAATAAGATTTAATTTCATATGAAAATCATAAAAAAAAATTTTAATTAATTTTTTAAATTTCAAATAATTTCAACATCAACGTTGATAATTTTTTTTATGTTAATAAATTTATAAACTTTATTACCGCAGTAATAGAATATTTAATTAATTATAGTTAAAATATTAACTCGGCAAATATTTCATTTATTTATATATTTATTTAATTTCTAAATTTTAGTCTGCACACTTTTTTTTTTGTCGTTGCAAATAAATTTATGTAAAATAATTGTGCAAAAAAGAAGAAACCACAATTTTGTAATTTTTCATTAGTTTTTCCATTGAACGCGAAAATTTCAATGATCCAACTAAATGCAAAAACCGTCAAATAAAATAAATCAAATTAAATATAATTTTTATTATTAATATTTTGATGTTTTATGATGTAAGTCAGAAATGTTGAAATGTTAAATAAATATTAAATCATAGAATGGAAATTTTTAATAAAAAAATTGGAAAAGGAAAAGTTAATAAAATCATTGATTTGCGGGTAGAGGTAATCGGAAGTGGAAACGATATACGATATAAATCTTTCAATTAAATCAAAACAAATTATATATTAAAAATATAATTCATGGTAAAATGATGAAAATCTTTTACCCCATCCATTTATGTAATTTTCAATTATTGTTTAATTTAAATTAATTCTCGTTAAATTACTGGGATAGCATTAAGTACCAATATTAAATTGAACAATGTGGCAAAAATGCTTATTTAGGTGGAAAATAAAAAAATAAGAAAATTCTTATTATAGTTTATTTATACGTTCAAAGAAAATTAAAATATCACGTACAAGAAACGTTATAATCATCCAGACTTTTAAAAGGATTAACATGAATAATGCAAAATAAGTAGAGTGGTCTTTTATAAACAACAGAGGGATCACTAACCCTTTAATGACACCAATTATGTATAAGCATTATTAAGTACATATATATAAGAAGTGTTAGGTTATAGGATATAGAATCATAAAAACGAAAGAGGAAATTTTATGCTTGTTTGCCGACGAACATCATAAACTCTACATAACGTTCAAGAGTAGGCATAATTTCATTATTAAATTGTTAAATGATTTAATTTTTCATATAAAAATATATTTTTTAATATTACACGTACAAGATGTTCTGTGCTTATAAAATAAACTTAAATGACAAAAATGTTGAATCTATCAAAAATTCTGTTTTTAATTTTTAACATCCGATAAATAACGAATTAAGTTAAATTAAAATTCATATCATTTTCTGGTCGTTTAAGCTTCTAGGTCAAATACCTGGCCTTTCTTGCATTACCCTCTATAAGTTATAGGCAGTTTGAATTGCATTATTTTTTCTTCCTATTATATTGCCTAGTGGCAAAGATAAGATCATATAACAAAATTTTCTTATAAACCAATTTTGTTTATGGTGAGATTTAACACTGGAAAATGTCCCGAGTAAGTAGAACCAATAAAAGCCAAATAGTTTAAAGCTTTTTAATTAATTTATCAGCAATGTGAATGTCATTTATCTCTCTTAATTCCTTTTTTTTTTTCAATTATATATGCAAAGTTTTCATTTCTTAAGATCAAAATTTTACGAACTAGGAGCGAGTCAAAATAATTTACTTTAACTTTCACACTCTTTTAACAAAAGGTTATTTGGTTATATTTCATTAAATCTGTAAAGTGAAATTTTGTCTTATGATTAGGAGAAAACTTGTTTTTAATTGTAATTAAATTATTTAATCAATTTAATTAAAAAAAATTTTAATTTTATTTTTAATTTATTGTCCAACAAAATAAAAATAATTTTATTTAACAATAAATTATCAGATAAAAAATTTTCGATTAGTAAAAAAATTTTTATAAAATAAAAATTTTTAGAAGTGGTTATTTCCTTTTTCATAATTTGATGTCCAAATTATAATTTTTTTTATTAACTAAAAATAGCAAGTTTTTGTTTCTCAGAAATTTATTATAAATATTATGAAAATAAATTAATAATAAATATTTATTTATTTTATCTAATAATTTGGTTTTTGCGTAAAAAAATTTACATATCAAATTGATTAAGGTGGAAATATTTTAAGACAAAATCAAAATATATAAATACATAGAATGATATAAAAAATTGCTTAACTCTCCATATAACACCTGTTTTTTTAAGTAAAATATTATTAGTAATAATGTAATTGCAATACAATAAGCATAATGTTATAAAGTGAAATTCCATGAAAATTTTAAATCAATTATATTATGTATAAGAAAATTGTATATATATAAAATTTTGATCAGCAATAAACATAAGAGTAATATTATCCAGCATTCAACAAAGCAGGTTAAATAATGTTTAAAATATTTGCAATTCGTATTTAAGTTATTCTATAAGCGTTTAATAAAAGTGAAAATTGAAAATTTACTTAAATCTTTTATATATACTTTTTATTTTTTTTTTTTTTTCGAATTGTTGTGAAAGAGCATAAATTTTTAAATTTGATTTTAATTCTTCCGCATATTCGATACACGTCCATGAATATTTTAAATATATATATATGATATTGTACGATCTTATGACATTGTCAAATATCGCATAATAATATACTAATTTGAAAAACAAAATCTCAACTGTATAGTAACATAAAGAAAAATTATCTGAAATCTTTTATTTTTCTGGCTGATGAATAGTTAGTGCATAATTTATATAAATCTTGACTTAATGAGAAGTTCATTAGTTTACCTTACAAGCTTTTTTTTAAAGTTATTAAAAGTAAGTTATATTATCATTATAACATTATAAGTAACATTGATAATTCTGATAAACTTGACAGAGTAAATGATCTTATAATGATCAATCGGAAAATTGGTCTTGTGATTTGGCCTGAGTAAAATCCTATGGCCTTCTCCCGTATTATATATAAATGTAACTTATCCATAAAGCCAATTAGCTCTTTTGGATAAATATTTTTTCGTTTATTTTTGCAACTTATATTGTGACTTTTTTAGTTGAAGCTGATTTAATTTACAGACTTCATTTCATATGAAACGAAGATATAAAGTATTTTCACCGAAATCATTTACCGGTCAATAACGACAAATAAATAAAAATTATGTCTACTCTACAGTAGATATTATTTGTTAGTTCTAAGTATAAACCATATCATTAAATTGATAATAATAACTGATGGAATATCAGTCGTTTTAAAATCAAATTTCCAAAGCTGCAATGTTGCTAAAAATAACTAAATTACAATCGGTAAGGAATTTATTTGAAAAATATACATAAATTCCAATTTAGTTATCTTTCTGCAATCATTTTATTCTCTCTTTTTATTTCCTTAATATTTATATTATTATATTTTCCAGACTATGCAGAGATCCGTAAGATATCAAAAATAATTGAATTTTTATATTTTCTTATATTTGAATTTTTGTAATTGCAAGGTCAACCATGAATTGATTTAATATATTTGTTAACTAATTCTAGTTTATATCATCTGAAATTAACATTGACAATTGGTATTCGTTTAATTTTAATATAGTTATAGTACATCAAAACTTTAGTTATTATAAGTTGGTCAAAAATAATGTTAAAATATATAGAATGGCAAAAAATTTCAATTGAAAGTGGGTGTAAAGTAATAAATCGAACATTGGTCAACATAATATAGTAATAAATTTTAATTATACCAGTTATATATTTTATAAATAAAGATTGTTAAATAAAATTATGTACAGCCAGCCAGTGGTGGCGTATGTTCTGCAGAATATCATAAGATTCTAATTCATTTTGATGAATCTTATATTGCGGCCACAATCTATTCTTCTAATACTCATACATGAACGGTCGCACCACCGATCAAAATTTGTTTTTGTTTTTATAAAACGAAATTTTGTCCTATAAATACCACCAAGGTATAGTACTAAATATGCTATCTAGGCCCTTCATTTTATTATATTCATTTTATGTCAAATAAATAAATGTCTCAAGAATAAATTGAGGTCATGATCTCTTTAGATTTATTATTTTAGTTTTTTTTGTAATTTAATTTTTATGGGCTTTGCGGTTAGCAGAAAAAGCGAAAACCTTATTTTAAATTATATACTATACTAGTATATAACACTATATTAGTTTTTTTTCTCTAAATAATGAAATTCTAGATAAAAAATAATATCAGATTACTTTGTGTAATACTTTAAGAATTTTATTATAAATGTTTTAGGTTTATAACTTTAAAAAATTTACCTATAGAGGTTAACATTATTTTATGTTAGTCTAAAAAAAATATCAGAAATATAAATAATTTAATTATAAATATTTATTTACATGAAAAAAAACTATTAAATTGTCATCTTATAAAGAAGAAAATTCACAAATTAAATAAGAAAATAGTTCACAATTAAATAAGAAAATATTGAGTGACATAAAAAGAAGGAAATTTATTTCACTATTTCATTTTCTTATTTGAGTATATAATGAACGATAATTGAAGGGCACCAAAGTCATTTCATTAAATAGTGTCGAATGCGTACATTATAGAAGTTCATCTCTCGCATATTTCCAGCTAATGGTCCAAACAATCTTATTGTACAGTCTTTTAAATTATATTTTAATTAACGTATATTAATGTCAACTGAAATTTCGAAGGTCAATCTTTCAAAATTACAATTATTGTTTTTTTTTTTTTTGGTTGCATAATTACGGATGACTTAAAACAAATTAAATGTAATAATAATTGTCTTGTCGTTTTATAGTGATCAAAACCAAGGTTATTATTATGAACACGAAAATTTAAAAAAAATACAAGAAATTATAAATATTGAAGCTAAATTATTTATAGATAATAAAAAAAAGTCCTACTTGAATATTAAAACTATACATAAAAATGTTAATTCCGCTAATTTAAGCTTATCTTACTTTAATGCTTTTATAATAAAAAAAAAAATTAATGGAATTTCACTAAAACTATTTACTATCCGGGATGTCGCTAAATTCATAATTATTTTTGAGACATAAATAGTAAAAAAAAAAATTAAGAAATAAATCAAATACGAGTATTCAATACAAAATTATTTAAATCTATAATTTAATAAATTCTCCTTCAAAATAGGAAACATTTTAAATGGCGCCAAATTATTTAATAAAATTAAAATTTTAACTATTCATATAAATAATTTAAAGAAAACTACATCCGTGATTATTTTTATTTAAATTCAATTGCATTAAACATTTATTTACAGAGTATGTCAGATTTATGTCAATTAAACTTTTTACACCATTTTATTAAAATAATGTTTAATGTATTTTACCTATAATTTTTATTTTTATCAAACTATAATAAAAACTTTTTGACATCAGATAAATAATAATTATATTTTAATGCGTAAAATTTTAATGTCGATAGAAAGTTTATATGTTTATTTGATTCAAGTGAAACGTTTTAAATATCATAATTAATGTCAATTTCAAATATTTAAATTTATTATAAATTTTATTATTCGAGTAATTGATTTTTTTTTTATGAATATTTAAAATATTAAGCTTTTTTATGAACCATTTTTTTAATCCAATAAGAAATAATGTTACAAAAGTTATAGACAAATTATTTACCAAAATTTGGAATTTATTTATGCATTGAGATGTTTCTCTGACAATCATTATATGACATATATGTATATATAAAATGTAGATTTAAAGGAAAATTAAGAATGATTTAATTTGAGCTAATATACATAGTTAGTTATACATCAAATTAATAATAGCAGTAGACTATTAACTGCTTCCAAGTTTCGAGTTTATCCAATTAGAACATCGACATTATATAAGTGAATTTGGTGTCTATGGACGGGGAATTTTAATTATAATAAGAATATCCACCAAAACTAATTCCAAATCTTTCAATTTGCCCAAGTTATATCTAATAATTTACTATATAATTAATATACAGTACCTACATTCATTGTGGTATAGATAGAAAATAAATAAGAAAATATTATGTTTACACATTAAATATTATATTATATTGGTTACGTAATCAATTTGAATATATGTAAATTTATAAATGGTCATTAGTTCATTACCAAATTAATTTTCATTTAAAACCAATCTAACATAATCCAGTATTAATCAGAAAAATATATATTATTTTATACATTGTTTCAATGTGTAGTTAAATTTTAAACAAAATACTATAGTATCTGTTTAAATTATTGCTAGAAACTAATTATACAACTAAAACCCAGCCTTAAGATCACGACCTTACTACAATTTCTAGAATAAAATAAATTAGTTAACATTGCATTACCTCTAATTTTAAATAATATACTAAACTATCTCTATAGTTGCAATAATTTGTTTTATAAAATTGGTAAACTTATTTATTAAAGTAAAAATTTTTTGGGCGGTGGTTCTTCTAAAATTGTGCATTGGGATAAAACTTCATTTTAATGATATATTTAGTATAATATAATATTTTCTAACTGACACCATTACTGATCGACACTAACTGAGTTCATTCACACCCTAAAAAAATTATATTCTAAATGAACTTTATAACAATTTTGTCAGATTGTATAAAATATACAAATTGTTTACAGTCAAGTCGAAATATTATTATTTTAATTTTGTTATTAAACATTAAAGAAAATGAATTAATTTAGTAAATAGATTGAACCAGAGGCATATAATGGACCAATTCATGATCTTTGAGAATAATGAAATCTTATTTGGAATTAGAAATAAAGTAACAATAATCGATTATAAATTTTACCTAAAAGAATAAATCATAAATCTTTTATTGGAGAATATACTCCTAATTTATAATTCTAAACCGATATTAGAGCATATACATGTATCCTACATTATTGCTGGGCTAAACACGCACAATATAAATATACTGTATGAAAAGTAATAAATGAAATGATGCGTATACTTTTTAAACTTGGATTTTCTTTCAACAATTTCATAGATTTCTTTCTGTAAGTAATTATCTTTTTTTAGAAATTCAATATAAATATACTATGTATATTAAATTTCAAATATAATTTAATGTTGGTTCATTATTTTCTTTGGATACTGGATAGAAAATTGTAATTTTTCATGAATATATTTTTTTTTTTTTCAAAATCAGAGCGTAACTTTTGGTATACCAAGATTAGTTTTATTATTTTTGTTGTGGTATTAAATTAATTCACCAAAAATATTCTATATAATATGTTTTATAAAACAAAAAAAAAAAAGTCAAATCAAATGAAAATGTATAATTAATCATAATAAAATTCCATCTGATCAACATTCCATAACGGACAGAAATTTGATTTTTCATTGATAAATAAAAAAAGTAATAGTAAAGTAAAAAAAGAAAAATTATTGAATTAACAAGTACAAATATTTTAAAGCTAGTTTTTTTTATAGAGTTACAACGAATATGTATGATTTGTCATATCGTCTGTCGGTTATAAATTTCATTTGAATTATTTATGTGGCCAATGAAGTAAATTTCCAGAATTATTGGAATGTATTTTTCTTTTGAAAAGCTTTTTATGAAAAATTATGTCCTGTATATTAAAAAAATATTGGTGAATGTCGATGTTTAACGCCAAAAAAATTTAAATATGTAATTTAATTATATACACAGTAAGAACTACCATACGTTTATAATTATATATTTTCATAAATATCAATTTTGTTTAAATGGTTGATAAAGAAATAATATATTATATATACTACTTACATAAAAATATGTACTATATGCATAATCTATTCTATACGTATGAGTTGAGTTTGAATACGAAGTTATTTAATATTTTCATGTAATATCCGTTCAAATATGTAATATCAATAATTAATTAATAATTTGATTAATAAAATATCTGTAATTTTCTGTTTAATTAAAATTATACATTTCGAATTTAATTTAATGATTTGAAATTACTTTCATTCAACTGAATTATTCTGGTTGCCTATGGTCAGCTGCTGGCTATCAGAGGGAAAGAAAAAACATAAATTCAATTGAAATATTTATTAATAGCAATATGTAATTTAATCACTTCCATATTACTATGTAAGTATTATTAATTCAATAAATTTAAGTAAATATAATTGGGTTATATTATTACTTATAAAGAATTAATAAACACAACAATCAATACTTAAAAATATTGATAATATAAATTCCATAGATATAAAAAAATTTGAACAGCAGATAAAAAAAAATTCTTATCAATTTTGATAGCTTTAATTAATTACATGTTAGATTGGCGAATTTACATAAATATATTTACTTTATCTACGTTTTATAAAATTATGAAAATAATACAATTAAGTTTTAATGATAAAGTTTGGAAAAACTTTCGATTATTTTTTTGAAAAATGTAGCATCAAAATATTATTCTATTAAATTGTAAAATATAAATAACTCTACAATGAAATTAAAGGCAACATGTACATAAAAAGTTTGTCTAACAAGTTTGTGATTGATTTTATTACTTATTTTATTGTAATTATTTTATTAGTAAAACTTGCTGTCTTGTAAAATTTAATTATTGAATAAAATAACCTCTCATTTACTTGTAATTTTTTTTTCAAATTAAATAACATATGATACTGTAATATTATAATTATAAAATCATTTTTAACCATTATTAGTTGATACTTTTTCGCACTCCAAAAACTTATTAAATCATTGCAATATTTCTTTCACAAAATTATTAAATCAATTCAATATTAATTGTCATAAATTAATTAGCCGGAAACATAATTTTTTTTGGACCAAATATTTATAACCATAGACAGAAATAAAACGAATATGAAAAAAAATAATAATAATTGTACTAAGAGTAATCAAACGAATATGGATGGTAGATTATGTTATTATGGAATTATTCCAATATTATGGAATTCCTCAAAAATAAAAGTCGTTTTATAGTAATATTAAAAACATATAATAATTTCATCGAAAAAATTATAATATAGAAAACTTTCATCATAATGAATATATTATTATCATTATTATTATCATAGAATTGAGTACCTATTATTATCAATGAACTTGCATTGAAATAATGATATTATTTAAAAAAAAAAATTGTATCACAAAATTTTT
This sequence comes from Empis stercorea, assembly GCA_949752835.1. Taxonomy (NCBI): domain Eukaryota; kingdom Metazoa; phylum Arthropoda; class Insecta; order Diptera; family Empididae; genus Empis; species Empis stercorea. The sequence goes on from OX457086.1 coordinate 1,491,455, forward strand.
CATTTGCGTGCACAAATGAACGAAAAATTATATACTATTTAATATTATAGAAAACGCAAAAATAAATTAAATATTATTGTAAAATCGTGCAATGCTATAAAATATATATTTGAAGATGTAAATTTTGTTTTTTTTTTAATATATATTTTATATGCAATATATAATTAATGATATGAGAGAAAGTTTTTATCGAATTTTTTTGTTTTTAAAATGTAAATTTTATTGACAAGTAATTTTCAATTATTTATATTATAAATATTAAGTGTGTACGTATGATCTCATATTATAATTTATAGAAATAAAAAAATAATAATAATAATATGCTTATACATTTTCAACTACATTTATGAAAATTTTCAACTATAATCAATATTTTTGTTTTGTATAATCATTATAATTATTTCGAAAATAAAACTTTGAGAGAATTGTAATTTTAAATTTTCGTGGGCAGTTTACCGAAGATAACAGATGGAATAACTTAAAAATTATGGTATTTCTTTAATCCTTTATTTAAAGCTTTAAATCTCAGTCGATTTTAATTTGAAAATATCTCACTTTCATCCTTCCTTTCAAATCAGACTTGACATACAAATATTAGCACTAATTACAAAATTTCTCTGTTATATAGGAAATATCTATAATATTTTCTATGTAGTACAGAGAAGGTTAAACCTTTTTTTTTTTTAAAAAAAATAAATATCATAATTTTATAGTATAATTAAAGTCATATTAACTGATAATATAAGAAAATATATTAATAGTCTTATATTCTCTCACGTTTCTATCAAATTTTTGGAAATATATAATCAATGTTCAAACATAGAATTTTTGTTAACAACTTTCTTAACAAACAACAAAATATTTCACATGCCTAAAATCAAAAACAAAACATGCTACATAACTCTTATTAATGATACTTTAATAGTATCATGATATATAGAAACAGGTTCTATAATTTAGTTAAAAAACATTGTTTTGTGTACCAACAAAAATCGACTACCAAGCCTTATTTTTAAATAATTTCCTACTTTGAAATATAAGATTAAATTTTTAAATATAAAAAAAAAAGAAAATAGCCTGTTAACTCTACATAAAACAGAAGCTACCAAAAACTATAGAAACAATTTCAAATTATAATATCGTGTTTTATTTATTAATAACAAATTTTTTTTGGTAAGCAAATCAATTTAATATTTTTTTATTAGATCATTTTTAAAGTGTTAATTAAACAAAAAAAAAACCAAATAAATTAATTTATCATATATAACATATGAATTACTAAATTGTTTGTTTAATAACAATTTAATCATTAATCATAATTATTACTGTTATATAGCCAAATATATTTAAAAACAAAAAATTTGTTGTCACATATAATAATAAAAATTTAATTTTACAAATAAAGTAATCAAAATATAAACTATATACAAAATTCTCTGATATTCAATTAAACATTTGAATAGATTGAAAAATATTTTATAGATAAAAATTTAAATTAATAAAATTGTAATATTTTTAAGAAACATAGAAATGTTCTTTAATATAAATTGTTGACCTTGTAGATCAATTTCATACTATATTATAATAATTATTTCTTTTTCTCTTTTATTAAATTGATTTTGTTATTTCGACAAAATAGTTTGTATTTATTAGGTAACGAAAGCAGAGAATGTTTATAAATTTAGAAAATTTCATAATTAAAATTATATACCAATAAGTAATGAAAAACAAATCCAGCATAGTTTTCGAATACAATTTATGGACGTGCAAAAGTTGTATATTAGAAATAGAGTGTGTTCTTTTCTAAATACAATAAAATTCCATTAATTCATGGAACTTTGTTGAAAATTATAAAACTTTATAAAGGAAAATAACCGAAACGATGTTGCAAATTTCAATATTTTTGTATTACTTCTGATGATTCACTTGTTTTATATGCCACTTTCTGGTATAAAAAAAATCACCACGATTTTTTACGGAAATTATACATAAATATAGAATTTGAATCAGAAAATTCATCTGAAAACAAAAATATATATTTTTATAATCAATAGTTTCTGAAAATAATTGGTTAACTGAGGCGCGGATAAAAAGACTGTCTCTAAAACAACATGATCTATCTAATAATACGTTATGAATATTAGTGGTTCTGTCTACTTTATTTACTTTTTCGTAGTTAATTTTAAGTTTGTTCATAGTCAATTAAAAATTTAATTACATTTAAATCAATTTAGTTGTTGAAATTGAAAAATAATTTATGTATAAGAATTAAGAATATTTTATTCAAATTAAAAAGGGAAAATTTTTAAAGTAAATTAAATTGTTTGAAGCAATCTTTAATTAATAGAATTTCAAAAATTGTAAAAAAAATTATTTTAAAATTTTTATTAGGGTAAAAAACTCGAGACAATAATAAAACAATTTCAGGGAACTATAAAATCAAAAAATTTGAATTGCATACCTTTAGGCACTAATAATATTTTATAACATTTTATGAATTTACGAGTAAAGAATAATGTCAAATGGCATCTATTTTCTACGATTATATTCATAATAAACACATAAAGAATATTTTATTAATTTTTTTATTTTTCAATATTTTTCATTTTTTCGTTTTTTTTCCTTAATTTCAAAAAAAAAATTCAAAAAATTTGTTTTTTTTTTTTCATTTTTTCTTTTTTTTTTTTAATTTAAATTTTATTATACAGGCTGTCCATTTAACGCACTTAGATTTGGACATTTATCTAATTTATCGCCTTCAATTTGAAAATCCTTGGGTACTCGTCGCCAATTCTGTGCATCGAAATAATAAAATGTCCCATGCTCTTTTGTACCATTTTTTTCAATATGCGTTATGCCAGGAATTCTTGTTATCCATACTTTTTCTTCTATGTGATACCTCCATTCCCGACTATGCCTAAAAATAGTAATATTTATATATAAGTATAATCAGAAAATTATATATTTATAAAAGACTTACAGTTCTGCGGCTGCCATTAATTGCATCACATCACCAACATTTGTATAAAACAAAAAGAATAACAAATCATCTTTATATTTTTTTAATGCCAGGCTTGACAATTTATCTCGTATTGATACGTTAATCAAGTATTCGGGCGGCACATTATATTCTATATCCTGGGCTCTATAATTGGTATATTATATTTGAATTAACATTTTTCTAATTTTGTGTTTTTAAACAAAATTATTATTATTATACCTGCATGGATGATCTGAAAATGGTCCAGCAAATGTAGGATGAAGATTTTCTTGAGAATTTAAATTTAATCCTAATCCAGTTAAATCTTGTCCCATAGCTAATGTAACTAAATTCGGATCAGATTCAGCCGCACGAATAAATGTTAATAAACCAACCATACCAAATTGATTGTTAACCATACTTGCTGGTATATTCGTCACTTTTCCTATAAATTAAATTTAAATTATTATGAAAAGAAATTAATGCTAAATATTATAATTATACCATCAGGAGATGTTTGTACCCCTCTTTTTATTGATTTTTCACTACTCGCACTAATATCATTTTGATGTTCAATACTACCGCCAAGTCCTGTACCACCAATACCACCACTACCTCCACCTATTAATGATGGATTCTTTTCTGAACTATTTTCCATCATATTATTATCTGATAAACCATTTCCACCAACAATACTACCCGTCACCGTTGTTGTACCATCCGTTATTTGAGTACCAGGTAACGCTGGGAAATCTTCACTTGACATTTGAAATTCTGATTGTTCGGATGTTGGTTGTTTCACCATACCAACTGGAAATATATTTAAAACATAATAAAATAATTAAATAAATAATATACTAAATATTTATTAATAATTTATATGTAATTAATTTATTTTTTTTTAATTATGCCGTAATTCTTAATGAAACATGTTACACAAATAATTAATATATATTTTAGTAAATTATAGAAAATAAAAAGCTTTACTAATTACACAAATTTATATATGTATACAAATATTAAAAGATTATATAAAATAATTAACGAATTAATTACACAAAAACAAATAAAAAGAAATTAATTAAATAATTTGATAGTAAATTTATATTTCAAATATTTAAATTTTGAAAAAAAAAAATCATAATTTATGTTTTCTTCGATTCAAATATTTATCTAAATACATTTTTTAATTAAAAATAAATACAATTATAATTAATATTTTAGAAAAATGAAGAAATGTCCGTCTGAATAAGAAAAATTCAACAAATAGCTGAAGTAATTTTGGATATAATTTCAAACTGCAATAATTAACATGTAAGAATGTTTAAATTTCCATTATAATTTAATTATATAGATGCTTCAATAAATAATTTAGTTGAAATTTATGTCACCAACTCCCTATTAAGTATCAATAAAAAGAACTCTTTGATTTTATTAAGCTTTTATAATTTTTTCAATACCGAATTTAATTAACAATTCCAAATTCCAATAAAGTTTTAACTAATGCATTTACAATCATCTTCCTTCTTTTTTTTTAATTTAAAAGTAATTTGTGAATGTTATACAACTTGGTAGGATGATACTAATTATTTATTATAAAAAGATTTCTGTATTAATACAAGATTTTAAAATTAAATTGAAAATGTTATGTATTTTTTTGAAGTACGAGTATAATTAGCAAAACTGGTATGAAGGATCTTTATTAAATGAATTCTAAATATGAACGAAATATTTTGTAAGAAACTAATTTTTAAAAAACATTATAAAAATAAAGTTTTATTTTCTTAACTTTAATTTTAATGTGAACGATTATGAATTTTATTTATAATGCTATAAAATTTAAATCAGTTTTTGTTAAACAATATATTTATCGTTCAAAAAAATATATATTTACTGAATATTAACTTTCTTTACATAATTATTGCCATAACGTTCTGGAAGATTTTTAATAATGTTCAGATACATTTACGACACCCCCCTGATTAAAACCTACAAAATTTAATTTACAATATTAATTAAGTGTAATTTATTTATAATAGATAATAATAAAAGATTTCGAAATTAAATTTTAAATAGACGATTAGAATTAATATCTATGTTTAAAATATTATGTATTGCTTTTTTTTTATTATTGTTGCAAAATTTATGATTTTAAATATACAAATTTAAAAGAATAGAAAACAAACTACTAATTAAATGAAGAACTAAATTAAATATACAAATACAAAACCACCAAAAACAAAATAATAATTAGTTACAATATAAAATTAATAAAATTTAAGACATAAAACAATAAAAACAAAACAAAAATAGTAACAGATTATTTAAAAGTGATAAAAAAAATTTGATTTTTAATAATTTTAATTGTGTATTTTAGTTTTGAATTTTTAAAATTATATGAATATATTTTATTTCTTTTAATTTTGTTTAAAAATAATTTGCTGAATTTGAAAAACTCACAAGAGGTTAAGAAATTACCATAAGGTTTGCTTCCGGGTGGTTGAAGCGGATTTGTTTGTGGCAGTGATTGATCATTTTGACCACGCGCATTTGTTAATGACGGAAATTCTGATAAATCTAGCAACGGTGGTGTTGCAGTATCACCAGCATTTCCGCTAAATACAGAATGAAAATTATTGAGAGCATTACCGCCACCGCCAGATCCATAACCACGAGATGATTGCATAAATGAGCCCATATTTGACTAAAAAATAAATAAATTCAAAATTATATATTTATTTTAACACAAAAAAAAATCATTTGCCTACCATTGGCCCACCACTTAAACCTTGCATTGTTCTACGATCTGGAAAATGACGTTGTCCAAATAAATTTGCCCGTCCTCCACCAGTTGTTAATGGTGGTCCACCACCAATACCAACACCACCACCAACTGATAATTGATTGTTACGGTTTGGTGATAATTGAGGTGGTTGAGATTGGCCATAATTTCCTCCACCACCCGTAAAGCAATTAATCAAATCTCCTAATTTTAAATAATAATAATTAATTATTATTAAATCTAATTTAAAAATATATATATTATTTACTAATTTCACCTGGAAATATTCCTGATGTTGGTGTAACATGTCCTGACACAGAACTACCACCAAAACCTGTACTTCGACCAGCCAGTGAAGCACTTGCTATACTTCTAGGCGGTTGTTGGAAGTTTAAATTCGCCATAACCTGTAATATTAAAAATTATAAAATATTAAATTACAATATTTTAGAAACTGTTGCAATTGGAAATAAATATTTTAAACAATGTGCAAATAAATTATCTTAAATATTCTGTTAATCAAATAATTTCATGTAGTTTATAAAGTTTCAAATAAAGCAATACATGCATTTATTTTTAATGTTTCAAATTTAAATTCTAAACACACAGAAAACTATAAGATCATTCAGATCGCCTCCAAGTTGATAAGGAGTTATTTTAAATGTAAAAAATTATTTTGCCAACAAAATTTTTTATTGCAAAAATTAATGTACAGTAAAATTAATGAATTTATTTAAAAATTAGGAGCTTAATAAAAGAATTTGAAGAACAAAAAAAAGAATGAGTTTTGCTCACACATATATTGTTATATATTTTACTGGGAATTTTTATTAAAAAGAACTGATCAGAATATCAATTTCTTGGTATTATTATAATGTAAAACATTTTATATAACTATATATAAGAATATTTGAAAGAAATTTGTACAAAACGAATACCTATTAATTTTCGCAACAATTCATAATAATTTTTAAAATTTCTGTTGATTGTGAAATTAGAGTATAGTGCACTAAACATTATTAGTGGTATACAATATTTCATTATCCCCAAATGTGATAACATTCCGGTTAAGGGATTATCATAATTTCGATGATTACTATTATTCCTTGTAAATTTGTTGTAGTATATTATTAGTATTTAAGCCAAGTATAAATAACAATGTTTATAAATTTTCATGTTTTATGTGAACATGAAAATTTAATTACAATTTTTAATCAGTGTGAAAAGTGAAGTAGATATTCCATATTCATTAAAAATGTTTTCCGGGCACATTTATTACAGTTATTAAAATAAAATAGTTAACAGTATATACTGTCAAAAGTTCACATATGAAAATTGAATTAATTGCAAAAAATTATTAATTTTATTAATCTGAAAAAAAAAAATAGATTTCAAATGAAATTATGTTGATATTATAAGTATTTAATTCAACACTGTTTGAAAGAAAACAATGTAACATGTTGCTTATAGTTATCAAAACTACTTTTTTTGTTCAAAATTCAATAATATAGGTAATAGGTATATAAATTTACTAATATATATTTCAGTTTTTATAGTAGTACTTATATCTGATTATTTACAAATTGATTGGCAGTTTATACTCAGTGTACACAATCTACTGAAAAATTATTAAATAAATTATTAAATAAATTTGAAATATTTTTTTGTAAAATGAATTTAATTTAAAACTATTTAACTACTAATATTTTTTATGTTCTTTTTGATTTATTTACCTATCTGAAATGTTTATTGTGGAGTGTTGTATGAAAAGCATTCAATCTAAAATGGGCAAATACAGCCGCATTTAACATTCCAAACACAAAGATTTTTTAGATCTTTTTCTTGTCTTCTTGTTTTCTTAGATGGTTGACAAGTTTTTTTTTTCCCTTAGTATTTCAAAAAAAAAAAACCCTTGGCTCCTGATAGATTTTGAATTGGAAATTCTTTACAGTTTTAGTTATTATTTTTCCTTATATAAAACAAGTTCACGCGGTTTTTTTTTACAATGTTGTGCAGGTTGGAACTTTTTTTTATAAATCCAAAATATGATGTATAATTCCGTTAGAAAATCCCCAGCACAAGAGAAACACAATATTATTAATTGATCTTAAATAAAATATTCTTGATTTTTATATTTTGATTTTATATAGAAATGTTTTGTAGTCAAAAGGGAAAAAAATGAAATGACAAGAAAAAATATTATTGTATTCTATGCGCACATTAATTTCAAGTTAAAACACTTTGATTTTTCTCTATTTGTATATATAATTTTTTTTAATATTGTGAACACACACAGAAGAAGAAGAAATTTTTTTTTATAAATTAATAAAAAATTATAAATTTTTTTCTTGATTTTTTTTAATTGTATTGGGAAGCAGAATTGATGAAAATTGCAATGCTTCTTTGTTCCTTCCAACCAAATAATTTTTGTTATTTAAATTATTTATTTTTTTTATCAAAAAATCACATCAATTTTAAATTACTTTTTTTGCTATTTAATAATTAAGATTTTAAATGATGATATTTTTATTAAATTTTTTTTTTATTTCTTTGTAATCAAATTTCACCTAACAAAAAATTTTTTTTGTCTCTTTTTTTTTTTGGTTTGGAAACTTTGCTATAAATTCGTTGGTTTGGCAACTCTTAAATTTCAGTGCTGCTAAATATGAAAAAGGGATTTTTTTAATTTTTGTTAAATGTAGAAGGGAATTATTTATTATGAGACAAAAAGAAATCATTAAGATATTGAGGTGACAGTTTTTACAAATTTATATGACTTAATTTTGAATACACTATTTATTTTTTTCGGATAGTCCACTAATCAAATTTTTTTTATATGAAAATATCCCAAAATATTAAATTTTCTCAACCCTGGAAATTCATTTTTTTGCTGTTTGGTACTTTAGAGAAAACACAGATGGCACCAAGGTATGCATACCAATAGTACCATTTACACGATCAAATAAAATCAATATTTTATTTGAATGACTCATCCATCAAATAAATTTGAACGTGTAAATGGTCCATCCAATATCCTATCAAATAAAATCTCAAATCAAAATATATTTTGTTTATTTCAAATAAATTTGTCAAATATGACGGCACGTCAAATAGATTTGATCGTGTAAATGCTTTTCGATTTTATTTGACAAATATATCATTCTATTTTAGAATTCCGAACAGTCAACATGTGCGATTTCAGATAAATAAACAAAGAATTTATACGGGAGTTTATAATTATATTTAAACAATATGAGTAAAATTGTATTTTGACAGATTTTTCATCAAATAAAATTTTGATTTTATTTGATAGTGTAAATGCAAAATGTTTGACAGCTTCATTTGACAGGTTTTGTCATCAAATAAAATTTTGATTTTATTTGATCGTGTAAATGGTACTAATTTGTCTGTTTGCAGTTTGAAGCTAACTTCATAGCCTTAGTGTTGCCAGGAATGTTTAGTACGAAATCATAGATAATCGAATGATGAATTATATTATTTTTTAAAAGTATAATTGCTACCGAAATATTTTAATAATTTATGATTTTGATTAGTTTTATCCATTAAATTATACTAATATTTTTAAACATAGTGTTTCCATTTGTATATAATTCGTTTCTTTTATAATTTACTAGGTCACCCTATATCATTCACAAGACATGGATATGAAAGATAAAGACTGAATTACGAATGAGATATCATTTGTATAAGAGGAATTATATTTATCTGATAGATTATTTTATTGGTCAATTAAATTAGACAACTGATATTATTCAGAATTGAAAGAAGAAAAACCTACTAATTGGAAAAATATATATAATAGTACATTTTTTCCTAAAATTAGTACAAATGAAAAATATCAAATACGGCAGCACTTTGTTACATCACTAAAATTTTCATTCAATAAAAATTTAGTGGAGCAATCGTACGAGTACGACGGGAAGTTTATAAAAGATTCTTCCTACATTTATCCGTAAGTACCTTTGAAAAAAGTGGAAAAATTTATAGAATATAATTCTATAATAGTTTTATGTATAACAATTCACAATTAAATTGTTTTTCTAAAGGAGGAGCAACTTCGAAATAGACAAATATTCCCAGTTATTTCCAACTGAAGTACCTTTACCTTTTTCTTTTTGTCGTGGGGAAGTAACTAAAAAAAATCTGTAAAATGGCTTTAAGCGATGCAGACGTTCAAAAACAGGTAAGTTCAAATCTTAAAATCTTTAAATATTATATTAAAACTTTCGAGAATTAATCTGCAAGTGAAATATTTAATAAAAATTGTGAATGTGAAATGATAATTTTAACTCTCCCAATTTGACAACCTCGTCTTGGTCATAAGATAAATTTCGTGTCATGTGAGCAAAAAAAAAGAATGAGCAAAGAAGAATATAAAAAGGATTATGGAAAGAAAAATGATTGATTAATTAGGAATAATATATTTAAATATGAAGTATTTTAGATTCCATTAATTTTTAAGTATAATAAAATGGTAATTTCAAGAAAAAATACGTATATATAAATATAAAGTAATTATGATTTGGGGTCACATGACTGACAGCTGAGAAAATACAGGGTGAAGCATTTAGGTTATATCTTTATCTAATGAATTTTAAAATTCAATATTGTGATTTCGTTTAAAAAATTTGATATTTCCAACCAAATTTATTAATTCCTGTTCTGATTGATCAACTTTACAAATTTCCTTCGTCTACACTACATAACTACTGAGCCTCAGTTTCGGTCGTATATATATTTAATTAAGAGTTGTAGATGATTTTCCAAACTAACATTCGTATGTTGATAATATATTACATTATAATGTTGTATCGAGAATTTAATAACAAAATCCCATCTTGTCTTTAGATTAAGCATATGATGGCTTTCATTGAGCAAGAAGCCAATGAAAAAGCTGAAGAAATTGATGCAAAAGCCGAAGAAGAATTTAATATTGAAAAAGGACGTTTAGTTCAACAACAACGTCTTAAAATAATGGAATACTATGAGAAAAAAGAAAAACAAGTTGAACTCCAAAAGAAAATTCAATCATCGAATATGTTGAATCAAGCCCGTTTGAAGGTATTTTACTTTTATTATTATCATCCTTTGTCCTTATTTTTTTCTTAAAGGTATTAAAAGTACGTGAAGATAGTGTACGTAATGTATTAGAAGATGCACGTCGCCGTTTAGGTGAAGTAACTAAAAATCCAAATGCTTATCGTGAAGTTTTAAAAAAATTAATTGTACAAGCATTATATCAAACAATGGAAGTCAATATTTTATTACGTTGTCGTGAAGTTGATCAAAATATAATTGAATCGACATTGCAGGATGCTATTGATGAGTACCAGGATAATACTAACAAAGAATGTATTATAACAATTGATACTGAAAATTTTTTGTCAGCAGATACATGTGGTGGAGTTGAGATAATTGCTTTAAATGGTCGTATTAAGGTAATTATTTTAATTTATATTTCTACACACATTACATTTAAAAGGAAAAAAATCATGAATTAAAATTTTCAATTTGTTGTTAAGCCTGCGACCAAAAAAGTTAAATTATATCTGGTATACTAGATTTTGTTATACTCTACACTACATGTTTGGTATAACAATTTTATTTTGAGTAAGAAGGATCACAATTTCCATTAGTCTACACATGAAGGTGATAATATTATATAAATGCCTTTGCCGTTGCTTTTACTATGGTATATTGCAATTAACCCTTTTTTAAATTATATCCATTCAATAGATTATAAGTTTCTATTTAAATTTAAAATTTCAATATTTTTCTTTTTCGTTATTTATGAAAAAAAATCAAACTTGCGATCATAGTTAAATTTACGAAAAAGTTATTTTCTTTAGTTTAGTGTATGTTTAAAAAAAATAAAACTCCGGCTGTAAGAAGCAGCTTAGTTTTATAAAGAGTACTTGTGTTCCAAATTTGTGGAAAAAATCGAGATCTTGCGGATTTTTGTCTATGGACATAAAAAAATATTTTACAATTTCCACGAAACCTATAGATAGGCTAAAAACGAAAAAAATGTTTCCTGAGATGTAGCCAATTGCAAAAATCCGATAATTACAGCTCCAGTTACCATTCACAGCTAAAAACCTCATCCTCGGGCCTCTTAACACTTATCTTAAGATATATGTAGATAAGTATGCGGATATAAAAATTTCAATATTATATCTATTCAGTATTCTGGAATCAAATTTTCAACATTACTCTGGCCATGCAATACTATTTACAACTGTTTAACATAATTTTTTATATGTAAATATATGTTTTAAAATAAATGAATTATTCAACTTTTTTAGGTTCCAAATACATTGGAATCAAGATTGGAAATGATTTCACAACAATTGGTACCAGAAATTCGTAATGCATTGTTCGGTCGTAATCCAAATCGTAAATTCACTGATTAAATTTTCTTAATAAAAAAAAACAATATTTTACTTTTCTTTTACAATTGATTTTAAAGGTAAAAATAATAAAAATTATTATATAAAAAATAAAAATATCTATACAATATGTTATAATTATAAATATATACATATAAATAATTTAAAAAATAACACAGTTAATTAACACACAAATTTAAATTAGTTTTGTTTAAAATATATATAAAAGTAAACATAAATATAAAATTAAATTTTTATTATGATAAAAAAATATTTAAAAAAAATTTTGTGTTCCGAAAAAAAGAAATTTAATTCAAAAATATAACAAAAATTATTAAAAAGTTGAATGAAAAAATACTAAAAAAAAAAATTTCAAATCAAAAACATTCCTGGAATTCGACTCTGCAAATATTTTATGTAAATTTTGCGTAAATTGATTTTTGTTTTCTTAGAATTTTTGTTGTCTAATTTTAAGTTAATTAAAACCAGTTGATTTTAATTTTTATTTTTCTTTCTACGAACTCAGGCATGTTTCCTTAATATTTTTTTTTTGTATTAGTCTCCTAATTTACTAACTTAATTAAATTCCGTCATTATTTTATTTGTGTTAATCCATCCATTATGTTATAATTTATAAAACATTTTCCTTGCAATGTAATCTCTTTTTTTCTATTATTCTTCTTTGAAGTAGTTAACAGCATCTCATTTTTAGTTCACCGAAATTTTTTCTATAATATTTCAAATAGCATAAAATTTCGCTGCACTTTAAATGTTTAACGAAAAAAGAAGAAGAAGAAAAATTGAATTTATATTAAAATTAGAAAATGTCCAATTCAAAATTTATAATTCATTTGAAACAGGAATTCAATAAATATTTAAAACGATTAAGAAAAAACAATAACAATAATGTGTGATTTTATTGGAAATTAAATTATTTTATAATTATAATTTTTTTTTTGTTAAAATGGTCGGCTTTTAAAATATTATCTTTAACCAAGTGTGGTGGTAAAAAAAAAAAAAAAATATTACATTTGAAATGTACAATTAAATAATAACAAAAATTTCAAACTCTTTTTGATAATCGTAATTTATAAATATTTATTGAAAATTCCAAATTATTAACATAAAAAATTTTGTCAATAAAATTTCTTGTACGGAGGAGACTGTAAAATAAAAAAAGATAAATTATATAAATTTTGTTTTTTTTTTTTGAAAATTATAATTCTAACTAATAAAATATTAAATTTTCAATCTTCAATTTAAAAAGGTGTATTAATTATATATATACATATAAATATAGATATTTAATTGTAAAAAGAGAAAAATAATTAAATTAAAGTTTAAGATTCAGTATTTTACTGTTACAAAAAAAAAATTAAATAAAGATCAACACAAAAAGAAAAATAATCTTTTTTTATTATTCTTATGATTTTTTCAATTTTTGTATAATTAGCAAACTTAAAAAATCTTTTTAATTATTTGTATTATTTTTGTTTTTATTTTGGAAATTTGTCAACAGGTTTTTTTATCTTATAAGAACTTAAGTACGTATTATATTTCTTAAAAACTAATTAAATTTCTTATTGGAATCTTGTTTTTTTCTAAAAAAATCTCTTTTTATATTAGTTTACTAATTTAATTTACATTTTCTTCTATCAAACCACAAAAAATTCTTGGAAAAATTACGAAAATCTATAAATATCTTTCTTAAAAATATAAAATTTCTATTATAATAAAATATTATTGACTATGTATGAATATTTTATATATAATCCGCTCGTGTTCTAATTGTATTAATTGATATAAATATATTGTTGCATAAATAAAGTGTTAATCGTTGTTATTGTATACAAAAAAAAAAACAATTTGTAATGTTAATAAGTTTCTATAAATAAATTAAAACTTTTTTCTTGTGTTGAAATATTAAAATTATAATTTCTCAGAATTTGGAAATCATCTAAAGCTAAATTAGCCATGGTGTACTGTATTTTCATTTAGGTTTCATATAAATAAATTAATTTAAAAAAATATATACATAAAATGTACATAATGTATAGATGTGAATAAATAATAAAAGTATTATGAACTTAAATAGTATAAATTTTCTCTAATTTTCCTTTTAAAAAACGAAATTACAATCCAATATATTTCTAAGCATTTCATAGTTTCAATTTATATAACACCTAAAAATATGCAAAAAAAAATCGTTGCAAGAAAAATATAATAATTAAGCATTTTGATTAATTATCTGAGTGAGTAAATGATTTTGAATTATTTATTAATACATTTAACAGAAATATATAAAATGTTTTCTCAATATAATTGTCACTATTTTATAGTTTTTTCGATAGTTTGGATGAAACGTTCAAAAATACCTAGAAGATATAATTTAATAAAAGATTTCCGCATGATTTATTCAAATACTGAATACAAACCTTTTTGAATTAAATTTTAACTCATTCTTTTATAAATAAGAAAAATATTTAATTTTTTTTTTAACTTAATTTATTATTTCTTTTCACTATTTAAATTTCATTTTTAATATTTAATTTATATAATTTTATATAACATTACCAATATAATAAAAACATCAAATTATACAATTGAAATTATATTCTTGGTATATTAGAAAAATTTAATTGTTTAATTATAAAATATTATGCAACATTTTTATTTAAAAAAATTTATATTCAATTTTAATTTTGTCTTTTAAAAAAAAACTTACTAGCGTTAAATACTTTAATTATTGAAATTCTATTTAAAAAAAACAGAATTTAAAACTTTTTTTCAATTGTTTTTCGTTTGGGAAAATATCCATAAACAGATATTTATATAAATTTGAGTATAAATTGTCAAAATTTTAATTATATAAAGTCCAAATTATAAAGGTGTCTGTAAATTTTAAGATTAATCCATAATTAATCATAATTCTTGCTTCACATAATTTTAATGCGGAACTTTAAGCCAAAATATGACAAAACCTGACTTTACTATCAAAAAAATATTAAATTAAAATATTTTTGTATAACATTTAGTCAAAATTTCAGAAAGTATTAACTATTAGTGATGATTATATAATTGAAATTAAAAGGATATTTAATTTCCAATGAATGTCGTAATAAATTTGAAAATGATTAATGCATTTTTCATATAAATGGCGCATGAGTGTCATATTATTATCATAAGGACTTGCATTTAATATATATAAATATATTGTAAGCTTAGATTTAAATTAAACCGAAAGTTATAATATTATAAATTCTTGAAAATAAAATTGAATTTAACAGAACTGGAAACACAAAAACTTTGAATTGAAACTTTTATTCATAAAACATAAATGCATTTTTCTTTATTTTTAATTGTATAATGTTTTTTTTTGTTGACTATTATGAATATTTTTTTTATTAAATTTCTTTATTTATTTAATATTTTCTTAATAATTATTTTCACATTTTATTAATTCTTATTAAGAAAAAGTTTTTACTTTTATTTATTCCTTATTTTCATTTATATTTCACTTAAATTATTTAATAATATATATTCTATATTCTTGTTAATTATATTTATATATATATATATATATATATTGTTTAAATTTAATAAAAATAAAAAATTAATTAATAGGATTTAAAACTAATATTTACAAAAATAAAATATAGATTTTTTTTTAAGAAAACTTTAAAAAATTTATATAAAAAACAGATATTATCATTTTGAGCTCGATTTAATTTAGCATTTTACATACTGGACACTATCACTGTCCTCTTACTGTCAACTGTAACAATCGCAATATAGCCAAAGATTTTCAATGTAAAAGGTTCGGACAGAGAAGACTATAGAAAAGTAACTTAATAGAGGTTAGTCTATGTCACACGAAATTAAATTACTATCCGAAATATGAAGCGAATGCAAAAGTTAACTATCCATAGACACTACTACTAAATAAGATGTTGGAAACCAAGGATAGGGATAGTGTGACAATGTGTAAATGGCAGATAAATAGATTTAGTCTTTTATGCTTAATTTTTTTCTTCTAAATTATTTGTAAATTGTTTTTGGAGAATTTTCTTTTTGTTTTTGTTGTGGCTGGTATTACCACCCACCATCATCCAAAAATATAAATATTGAGACCAAAAATGTTTTTGAATTATGGAATTTAAATTGTTTTTCTTCCTGGTGTATTTACATTTTTGCTTTTCTTTTTTTTAAAAAAAAATAATGAATTTGAAATTTTGTTGTTTCTTTTTTTGGGATGTGTTTAAATTTTTTGTCGAATTAAAATCGTCATAGATCTGGAAAAAAATATCAAAATTCAAATTCAAATGAACATTTGGAATATAAAAAATCTCTTCTTACTCATGGTTTCTTGTTGAATTTCAACTTTATAACTAGGATTATCATAAGCAGCATCACTTTTTCGTGGTGGTGTAATTGATGCTGTTTGATGACCACGTCTTCTTGTTAATATTAATAATAATATTAATGTAGACATAACTGCTAATGCTGCTACTACAGCAACAACTACAAGTGGACCATAATAATCACCAACTGGTTGACTTTCACCAGCAGTCAAAAGTTTACCTTTTAATAAAAATAATAAATATAAATTTAATTAATAGTTAATTAAAATGTTATCAAAAATAGAAATTTTTTTTTACCTGTTTTACCAACTGTTCCTGCTGGACCACCAGGTTTTGTTAAGAAATCAACAACATTACTTTTTTTAATATTTCCATTACTTAAATACATTTCTAACCATAAACGATAACGTGTACCCGGTTTTAAATCCATTATTAATGTACCAGTTGTTGAATCACGTTTAGCAACTTTAAATACACTTGAATCTTCTTTACCAGTACCACTTTGATAAATAATACGATATATATTTACGTATTTATCTTCTGGATATGGTACACCATTCCATGTTACTTCAACACTCATTGATTTCACTTTTGTTACATTTACATTTACATCAAAACCAAATTCATCTAATTTACGTGGTGTCATTACTTCAATCATATCACCAACACGTAATTCAGCACCATGTCCTGGATATGGTATATAATATAAACCAATTTCATATGATGTATCTGGTTGTAAATTTTCTATTATATAATTTGTTAATGTTCTATGTATTAATGGTGTTGCATCATATATCATACCAGAACGTTCTTTATAACGTAATTGTATACCATCAACATATTCTAATTCTGTATCAGATAATTTACGCCAATTTAAATGCATATATGTTGAATTTGTTTCACTTACTTTTAATTCTGGATCATTAATATTTTTAAAGATATCTTCAAAATCGGGACGATAATCGGTTGGATTTGTTGGTTGTGGTGGTGGTGTTATTAAACGTTCAGCTGGTGTACGTACATCATATATTTTACTAGATGGTTGTGTATTTAAATCTCGTAAAAATAAACTAATTTTAATACGATATAATGAATTTGGTTCTAAACCAGATAATTCAAATTCTAATTGTGATGTTGCAATTAAATCTTCTGGTGGTGCAAATATTTGTGATTCCCATGTTGTTGTATCATTATTTTGTTCTTTTGTATAACGTAATTCAACACGACCATGTAAATTAACATAAACTTGTGGTACAGTAAATACAACACGTACTGTACGTGGATCAATTGCTTCTAAATTTAATACTTGTAAATTTGGTTGTAAATTATTATCAATAAACGGTGAACCACCTGCAATAATAAGATAATTGAAAAACAAATGATTAAATTAGTTACAAAATTAATGGTAAATGGTTGAAAAAAAAATCTAAATGATATGGAAATACTTTATTAATTATTATTTTTTGGAAAGAATTTCAATAAAATTGCTTAATTAATATTTATATAATCAAATTAATAAGGATATTTCCATTTCGGTAATAACTTTTTTCTTTTATTTAATTTAATATTGAAGAAAGTCAACACCACCCCTAAAAGACATTCATCACCCATGCATATTAAAAAAAAATTCTATTTATAATTTTGGAAAGGAAAACCGAATCCCAAAAAAAAAAAAGAAAATAAGAAAATAGAAAACTTAAAATGTTAGGATTTTTTTTTTTTAATGAATAATTGTGACAAAAAACCTGTTTCTGTTGGTCTTTCATTAATAACTCCTTGTCGATGATCATTTGAAATTCCTCTTATTCCATCTCCTTGTCCAACACCACCTCCTCCTAAACCACTTAACGGATGTATACTAAAACTATTAAATGGTAAATTTTGTTCACCATTATTATCTGGACCACTAATTGGTATATGAACAATATGCGCACCACCAGGTCCAATATTTTGATCATTTGGTTGTAAATGTTGTAATATATGTTCAATACGTAAATGTGGTGGTAAATTTTGTAAACCACCAATATTATTATTACTTCCACCACCATTTTGTCCTAATATATTATATAATTCAGATTGACTTGGTTTACCAGATGATGGTCCAATAATACCATTTTGTTCACGTTGACCACCATTAACACCATCATATGGATGATGATAATGATCATATTGACTTTTAACTGTATTCGGATTATAATAACCTAAACCACCAGATTGTAATGATGGATTATTATTTTGTTCATTATAATTATATTGATTGTTTGGATTTGTAATTGGTATAAATGATTGTTCATATTTAACTTCATTGACATTTGATGATGGTAATGATGATATACCATGATTATTATTATTATGATCTTTAATTAGTTTTTTTATTGGTTTCTCATTTTGTTGTTGATGTTGTTTTGGTGGTTTGCCATCGTGTGTTGGGAAAAATGGACCAACTGAATTTGTATCACTTCCATTATCGTCAGATGATGATGATGTTGATGATGAAGGCTTTTTAATGATTGGCAGTATGTCTTTATGTCCTAGATTATGAGTAATAGTTTGTTTGGTTTTTGTTTTTATGGTGATAAAAGAATATTTTTTTTATGATTTATGATGATAAGTAAAAAAAGAAAAAAAGGAATAATAAAGGATAGTAATTTTTAATGTAAATTTTTTGTGGATTTATTATTTTATTTGCTTGCTTAAGTAAATCCATGCAATTTTCTCTCACTCGTATAGATTAATGCTAGCTGTGAAATTTATATTGATTTGATTGAAATCGGCTAAAAAAATTTAGCTTCAATCTAAACGAAATCAATAAAGAAATGTTTTGGAAAAATATTTCCATTTTTTTTAAATAAATTTTTATTAAAATTTGTGGAAAGCAAATAATTTGCTTCAAGCTGAAGCTTTTAGGTGCATAATTTAATAAATATTATTTTTTATCTCAAGCGATTTTGCAATCTTTAAATTTAAGATTAAATTTATATTTTGTATAGCAAGTTTTTGTAGCCTTTGATTATACTTTTACATTGTCGACATTTTTTTACTTGACATTTTCGACATTTAGCTATTTTTCTGTTTCTCGAAAGAATATGTCAGCAATGTAAAAGTGTTCTAAATATGAATTTTATTAAATGATATTTAATTAAATGATTTTCTTCATCTATGTAAAACATGCTACATATAAAATATATTTATGATATAAGAATAAATGTGAAAAAGGCTATAAATCAACCAAATTTAATTATTTGTGATTAAATTTTTGCATGAGTTTTACAAAACCAAAATTTTTGTTATACAATTTTCCTAATTTCTTACGTTTTCCTAATATTTTTTTTTTCCATCATTTTCCAAACACAAAATAAAAAATAGAAGATTTTCTTACCAGTTTCATTTTCAATATCCTCTGAATTAATACATGTCCAATGTTTACAACAATCATCATTTGGTATTGGTAATAAACGTACATCCTTTGGATGACATGGTAAATGTGCTGGTGGTGATGCTGTAACTGGTGCACATGCTGGTCTACATTCAACTTTACCAGCTTCACAATAACAATGCTTATCACATCCTGCGGAAAAATAATAATTTTTATTAAATGTTATTTCGAATTTCTTACCATCAGTCAAAAGTATATATACCTGTAAAATTTGATGGTATATCAGACCAATTATCAAACATATGTCCCATAAATTCACATGTACCATTATCAACACATGTCATACGTTCGGGACAACATTTTGGTGCAATTGCTTTAAATGGTTCAGTTTCCCATTTTAAACAATTTGGATCTAATACATCTAAACCAAAATTAGTTGGACATTCTAATTTAGCACAATGTACACCTTCTGGTGTACAAATACATAATTCCTCACAACCAACATGAAATTGTTCACCAAATTTATATGTTGATTTATTATGTTCACATGTTAATGTTGTCATATTTACACTTGATATATTTTCATTTATTATATCATGATTATTTGTATTATTATTATCATTTGTTAATATTGATTGTTCATCATCATCTAATGTTACATCACATAATTCAATTTTACAACATACATCTTTTGGATCTTTAACTAATACACATTTTTCTTGTCTAGTATGATTATTTTGTGGACAACGTGTACTACAATTCATACCATTTGTTTCACAATAACATATTTCCTCACAACCAATTTCCAAACGTTCACGTGGCTTATACATAATACCATTAAATAAACAACCAACTGTTGATGGTAATGTTGTTATAATTAGTTGTGGTGGCATTACAGTTGTTATTGATGGTACATCAGTTGAATCTAAATATATATATATATATATAATAAGTAATTTCATCCAATTTATAACAAATGTTAATTAGTATTTATTTACCTTTAATTGTATTTGTAATATTCTCAGATGAAGATGTTAATGTTGAATTTTTCATTGTATTATTATCAGTACAAACCACTACAGCACAGCATTCATCTTCTGTTGTAAATTTCTCATAACATTCTGTATCATTTAAGGTGCGACCTCGTTTAACAAATACACCACTACAACGTGGTTCACAAATCCATTCACCATTATTACAAATACACATCTCATCACAGTCACGATGCATTGTTTCATCATTCTATATTATAATATTGTAAATATATAAGAAGAATATTTTATATTATGTTAATTGAATTATTTACATTTTAAATATAAGTAAAGAAAAATTAAGGCTTTTTAGCAAAACATTATTTATTGTTCAAATTTTGAACCTGATAACTTTAACTACATTTATAAATTTTATTCAAGATTTCAAACTAAATCCAGTTAAATTTAATTTTTATTTGCAGTTTATTAACAAAAAAACCTAATTAATATGCCATGCAATACAAAATTTCTATATCATGAAAGTATCAAATTTCTTCCTTAAAATTTGATTTAAAAAAATGATTATTTAAATCTTTCAATTATGAAGCAATTGAATAAACGAAAAAAACAAAAAATGATGCAAAATTACTATAGAAGATAAATTTATTGCTATTTGGCCTAATTTTTCTATAATAATAAAATCTAAATTCAAAAACAGACTCAAAGACTTCAATTTTGTGAAAAATTGCGGTTTTCTTTATGGGAAATTGAAATATCTTTCAAAATTGAGATTCTTAGTTGTTTCTTTATGTTATTTTTCCACTCTTCATTTAATGTTATTTTTGCATAATTAATAGATGTTTTTTATCTTCTTTTTATTTATTTTTTCCTGTGTCTGTATAACGTCAATCTTCAAGATCTTTTTCCCATCTTTTGAAATATTAGAATGTATAAAATGTTTTTTTTTTGTATTTTGCCCTTTCAGTAAAAAAAGAACCATGAAGAGATCATCTCTACGAAATAAAAAAATTATTACATTATGTTCGAAATATTTATGATTGATAGTAGGGGAGATT
Source organism: Empis stercorea (assembly GCA_949752835.1). Classification (NCBI taxonomy): domain Eukaryota; kingdom Metazoa; phylum Arthropoda; class Insecta; order Diptera; family Empididae; genus Empis; species Empis stercorea. Next base: position 1,513,411 of record OX457086.1, read on the forward strand.
TGTTTAACTTTTTACTTTATCGAGGCCAAGGTCTTATCGGCCAGAATATATAAGAAAATATTTATATTTCGGTCATCATTTAATAGTTTGATGATCCATTACCGTTTCAATCGATCGAATTATCTTAAAGATGTCAGAAATCTGAATAAATAATTAGAATTTTATTCGAATAGAGTAAATCTTTGTTTATTTTGGATTAAGTGAACCAATTCTTCATTCGAATCATTAGTGAACATTACCCACTCTTCTAATTTTACTATTGAAGTATTTTACTATAAATAGTCTTTCGCTTCCCGGAATCAATGGTGAAAAGATAATTAAGTATATTGAAGGGAAAATAGCATCTTTCTTTTTAACCATATTCTTTTACCTTTACCCTACAAAATATTCAACAGACAATAATGATGATGACGAATGAAGTTATTATAATGATATGCCTTCTCTATATAACTGCGTTTTATAAAGATTTTCTAGAACTTTTTAACATTATTTTTTTTTTTTAAATTTATGATTTTTATGTTCGTTACTTGAAAGTCATATACATATGTACATAAAATCATAGATATACCATGAAATAAACTTTAGTTTTTACCTGGATATTCTTAGATTCTTCGTATACACAAATATCTCTGTTCATCCATCATGAAATTATTTGCCTGGGTATATAACATGAATGCTCATTATGTCATGATCTTTTCTATAATTTCTTTTTGAATTTTCTACATGGGAAGGTAAATTAATGTATTTTTGAGAAAATTTTTCGTAATTAAAATATTTGTATAATTGCAAGTTTGGGAACTCTGCAACACACAAGCTAATTTGTCTGGTATACACCAACTATGTATATAGTGGTTAATTTATGTTGCAGTTTGTATTTATAAAATCAATTTTATGTTAGAAATTTTTTCTGATTTTATACATGCCTAATAAAGTTTATAAAATTCATAAGCTAAATAAAAACTTCTATGTGAAGCTTATGGAAAAATACTGATGATGTTGATGGGTTAAGTTTGGTATGTTATGCTTATTTTTATGTTGTTTATATACCAGAAAAAAAAATTAAAGATAACCGGTTTCCATAAATATAAAAAATAGAATGAAAAGAGGACTAGAAAAAATAATATTTATTGTGGTAATATATTTATGGTTGGTTGATGAGTCAATAGTAAAAATATGTTATTGAACATTATACAAATTCTTTTTAATGATGGAAATCATAAAAAAAAATTCTTTCAAATTTACGAATATAAACGAGTTTCTTTGGTAAAATCGAAAAAAAAAAAACAATTTTAATATAATATGCAAAAAAAAAAATTAAAATTATCACAATTATGAAAATCAAAATTTATCGCAATTTCTAACGTTCAATATTTAAATCCTCATAAATACTATAGCGAAGGTTTAGATTTCTGATTTAAGGAAGGGCATAGTCAATTAATATTAACGATTACTGGACCAACAAAACTATAAATGTTCAAATATGTAAATGTAGACATGTCGGAGCTATTAAATGATGATAAGAAGAAGGATTTAAGCTCTGTACATGCTTAAAAAGTTTACTTATTTTGTATTTCTTTTCTTACTGCTCATCCCAAATAACTCTCTTTGGCTCCTCTACTCTAATTCTAAAGTGAAATTTCACTAGATTCATCAATTCATCTTACATTTGGAAATTTGTTTCCTTTTTTTAAAGACTTTAAACAAATTTAAATTCCAGGATCTATTAATTTCAATTGGATTTAATTAAAAATTTAAATGTTGATATAGCTTTCACTAAAGTTTATAAATATTCACCAAAATTCTCGTTACACATAAATCAAATTTCCGCTTGAAAAATATCCGAAAATATAATCTTTTTAAATAACCGAAATTGGTAAATGTTAAAATTATACATTACTAAATACATAATTACATAAAAATGTAATTTATTACATAAATTTAACTTAAATAATATATTAAAAAATCCAATTTACTTAATAAAATATTATATTACTTTCAAAATATACAAAAAAATACGCATCAATGATTAAATTTTAAATATGTATACAATTTGGTTAAATCAAAAACTTTCTATCCACTTATAAACAACTACCAAGAGCACTAAATGCAAGTGAAATTTATGTCAATATACTTTGGAAGTCTTTTTTTTTTTTTTGAAACTATTTAATAATAAAATAATATAAATTAAATATTGTAAAATTAATTTTCAATCCTACTACAAGCATAATCTAAAATCTGCTGATAAAATGGAAAAAACCACTTTCTTCTGGTATATATAAAGTAAAAAAAAAATAGTGATAAATGGAATTCCAAATACAAAACACAAAAATATTATTATGTAAAAAAATTGATAGTTAAAATCATTTACTTATATTTGCACCTTTTAAAAGCCTACGTTAAATAAAATGGTAGCATCAGTAAATCAAAATGCACTTGTCACCGTAACAAATACCATCATTTTTTTCAGCTACTAAATTGTTTGTCATAAATTATAGATAGTGTAGAAGCTCTCTACCCATATAACATTTATAACAAATTAACTTGTCATTTGAAATTTTAAACACATTTTATATTATCGAAAAATCTTTTTGCAAAAAAAAAAAAATAAATAAATAAAAAGTGAATGGCGTTAAATATTTTATAAAATGAATAAAATATCTGTTAAACGAAAAAAAATTTATATCTTTTTTTCTATTTTTATTTGTTAATTTCGTTGCATATTTTAAAATTTATGTAAATAAAAATTTATTCATTTTAAAGGCAAAAAAAAAATTACTATAAAAAAGTTCATAGAAATCAATAAAAATTTTAAAATATTGGAAAAATTCGTTGTTAACTAACCACACAGAAAAATTATGAAGGTCATTTTTGTAAAAGTTTAATTTTAAATACAATAGAAACCCCATTTTTCAAAATTTGTATTTGATTTTTATAAATTTGTACAAAATTTTAATTGACTATATTTAATTTTCATTATTTTATTATAGTTTTTTGACATCAAACTATAAAAATATTTAAATGATTATAATTGTGAAGTTCAGTTCTCTATAAAACTGTAAAAACTTAAAAGTGATTCATGAAACAAGCTAATTACTATTTTTTCCCAGCTAATTACTATTTCTAATTGTGCAACAGTAGTGTTTCTCAGATTACCCAGTGTGTTTCTCAGTAGGTAGTTTCTTAACACTAAAAATACAAATTGTGGCAAGTTAAAGGGGTAAATATATTGAGGCTAAAAATAATCTTGTTTATTTGATGTAATCTGACCATCGTCTTAATTTTTACAATAAGAAATTTAAAATAGTTCTTGTATATTTTCTAAAATTAAACCATATCGTCTCGACGATTAATTTAACTCTCAGTTTAAATCATTTTAATTGAAGTTTACTAATACGATAGCAGCTTTTATTGTAAAATGGAAATTGTAATTGTTGCAATTTATTTAATTATGCAAATTATTAGAAAGAGAAATATCTGTAATTTTATTAGATTCAGAAACTATGAAAAATATGTGTGCGTTTAAAATCAAGGTTAATTAATAAATTGTAATTTCTTAAATAAATAAATATAAATTATTATTTTAATTCAATTGAATAAATTTTGAGATCATTTTTTTTTAATATTGTAGAAATTAATTTAATAATTTTCAATTACACATTAATTTATTTTCAGTAAATTTTCATTGGACAAATTAATAAAAATAATATACTATTATTTTTGTTTAAATTAAAATCTGTTCGATAATTATTATCTATAATAGAAATACTATAAATATTTTTTCTATATATTACAGCATAAAGCAAAACTAATTTCAAAAACCTAATAATAATAAAAAAAAATCACTGCTTCAGTTCAAATACAAAGACTTCAAATTTAATTGAAAATGTTTGAACTTAAGTTTAATTATATTTTTTACTATTTTTATAGTAAGTACACAAAGCCACATATTTTATATTTTCGAACCTGAATGAAATCATTAAAAACTTCTTTTTTTTCTGAACCTAAATGAACCAAAACTGCGAAATCACTGACTCGTGATTGTTAAAAATATATACGAAAATACTAAATTTCTATACCAATAAATTTAATGGAGTCTTTTTCAACAATTTTAATGTAATAAATTGTAGTAGTAAAATTGAGTATAATTGTATAGTAAAATTGTAATATTTGGATAATTTAACAGCTGACGTATAAAATTTTTTGGGTAATAATGACAAAAAAAAACTAGGAAAAATCTATGAATCATTAAATAAATTTAATTTGAAATGATAAAATTTCAGAGTTACTATACTTCAGGATTAATTTATATCCAATATTTACATAGTTTTGAAAATTTCATATACACATAAATGTATAAATAATATTTTTGTAGAAAACTTTCGCATTTTTATCATTCGCTTTTAAATAATATTTTCCGGAATTTTTTATGATATGCTTGAAATGTTTCGTCCAAAAATTATATTTTATTTAAAAATTAATAAATATATTCTTTTTAATCAAAATTAATTCGAAAATATTATGTAAAATATTATGACGTAATTACATTTTGAAAAATATTTCATTTTTCGTGAAATTAAATCACAAAATTTTTAATAATTCTTTCAGGTTTTGAATGTTAAAAATTTAGTACTTTGGTATGTCACTCTTTGCAGACCTTTTTTCAAGTTTTTTTCCTATAACTTGGGCAAATTAAAAGATAGTTGGAATCGGTTTGGATATTCCTATTATAATTAAAATTTCCCATCGATAGACACCAATTTCACCTACATCGGAGAAACCCCTTGCCTTTTTTTTGCGTAAAACATCGACATTCTCCAATACGTAGGTGAATTTGGTGTCTCTGTACAGGGAATTATAATTCTAATAAAAATATGCAAACCAATTCCAAATATCTTTTAATTTGCCAAAGTTATAGCAAAAATTTAACGTAACAGAGAATTATAATTTTGTTTTTTTGCTGTTTAAAAATTAAAAATGCTTTTAAACTTCTCCCTTAAGCATAAAAAATTAGTTTAAAACTTTCAAAAAAAACAAAAATTAAATTTAAACAATTTAATAATCATTAATGAATGAAAACTATCAGAGATTTTCTTTAATAATCTTTCATTTTTGTCTTTTATTTGTACATATCATTTTACACAAATCATTTTTATACCTTAGGCTTTTAACAGAAAAAATGAGGTTTTTGTCTTCTGAATTTTTAATTTTCTTCTGAATTTTTACCACTAAAAGTTAAATATCAAAATTTCCAACCTTTTAAATGATTGATAGTATATTATCGCTGTTTTGACATATAAAGTAAAAGTCATGAACTAAATACCAAAGATTCGTGAAAGATTAAATAGAAATTAAATATAGTAAATAATAACTAATAATTTTGATATAGAAAGTAGCAACGATTAACATTAGAAAATAATTAAATATAGAAAAACAATGTTTTTTTTTTATTAATAATAATTTAATTATCATGTTTTCATGATGATTTTTAATTTCGTGAAATTCATGAAGATATGATTAGAGTTATTATCTATATATATATTATATGAAAAATGGATAAATTGGTTAAGATTATAAATCATTTAATATTCATCCTTATTTTCATTGAATCAATGTATATAAAATATGTACACCCACTTTAAGATACAATTAAAAATCATAACTGGAGAATTATAACAGCAACTCAGACATAAAATTTCTAGTTCTCCTATATATAGTTTTATTGGGTGTTCGTGTTCGCCCACATTATCATTTGAGCTGAAATATTATCTAATTCCTTATATAATTTCATTAAATTTGTGCTACTCAATCTATAATTATTTAGTCTAAATGCGTTTATTAATTAGATAAATAGTTTGATTCATTGTCAACCAAGAAAGAATCAAAATGTATTTGTTGTTGAAAAATAACTAAATAAAAAATAGTAAATATTTTTGTTATTAGTATAATTTATGATCGTTTTATAACCTCTTTTAAAGCTTAAATTTTATTGCAAATTTTGATAAGACATATAAAAATGTCTCAACAATATTTTGTAGGTGGCTTTATTACATAAATTAAATATTTTCTATATAAATTTATTTTCAATATTTTAAATCCCCACTCCGTTGATTTTAATATTGGTTACTTAATACATAAATAAACAAAACAAAAATCATATTAACCTCTTTTTTAATCAAAACATTTTATTTATTTTCGAGATAGTTCAAGGCTTAAAACCAGTTTGTATCAATATCCAACGAAAGCAATTTCTATTCTAGTTTTATAATATGCTAAAAAAATATAAAAATACTGAAAGCGAAAAAAATTCTACACTACTTAAATAAATTTTTGAATAATATAAAAACTGGATTAAAAATTTTGACATTTTAACATAATTTACTTACTATAAAAATGTTGTGTTTATTGCTATATTTTAACAACATAATAAATATGTAAAATAATTTTTTTTTTTTCAAATTAGAAATCAGGCATAAAATGGTACCAATGATATGTTGCTGGGTCAAATTTATTATTTAAAAAAATAAATTTAGACACAAATATGTATAATAATAGAGGATTAACATTTGAATAATTGTGATTAATATTCAAGGTTAGTATTAGTATATTTTTTAATAAATATGCCAATAAAGTGAACTACTGTCTAGTAGTTCAATATGGTTGTTTAATATTGTTAAATTCTTTTATAAAATTATCAAATTTCCAACATTTTATATAATCAAATATCAATTTAATATCCTTAATCCAATTGATTTGTATACAAAATTTCAAAAAATTCAATTTACAAAATATTAAAAAAATATTATAATATACCAAATTGATTTTAATTCAAAAAAAATTACAGAAATGCATGGACTAATTTCTTAAACACGATATTCGTGCTAAATAAATAATTCAAAAATTGTAAAATGCAATACAAAAAACAAACTATGAGAAATCTACTGAAAACATTTTTTCAAAAATATTTTCTACTTTTTAGAAATTTATGGAAAATCTAAAATACATTTTCTTTTATTTCAAACACAATATTTTTCTTACAGAGAAAATATCACAAATTTCAAAATTTTTTTTAATCGGATTAACAAAAGTTTCGATTAGTTGCATCGAAGGAAATTGAATTCCATTAAATTGATATTTTTTTTAATTAACAATACTTCAAACAAACACAAAAAATTACAATTTTGAAATGATAATCAATTTTATTTTATTTTATTTACCACCAAAAAGTAATTAAAAATTATTTTTAATTATTGTCAAAATGATCACGAATATTTCCAAGGTGTTACCACCAAAACTGTTTATATAGAAAGTACTATTAAGTACTTGAAATAGTTTTTTTGTGGGGGTATAGGATTGTTACAAACAGTTTTAGATAATGAAATACTGTATATAAAGTCTCAACTTTAACTCTTAATTTCATAAATAAAAATGATTCATTAAAAATATGATTTAAAAAAAAAAACAAAAAAACTTTTCTGGTGTCGTCATATGGAAGTCATTATACCTTTTATGTCATTGTTGAATTTTTTTAATTATTTTTTTCTGTTTTTTTTTTGAATTTTTAGTATCCGGTGACCGGTAATGCTGTTGATGATGACAATGTTGATCATCATCAACATTTATTAATAATACCCGAAGCTGTTTAACGACATTACTCCACGTTTTATTCAAAATTTATTAAGCATTTCCTTTTTTCGAACAAAAAAAAAAGAGTTTTTCATTAAACTTACGTGATCAGAATTGTAGAAAAAATATTGTTGAGTTTGATTCTATAAAAATTTAAATACCACACAAAATTCATATATAGGTAGTATAGGTAGTACATACATTAAAAAAGTGCTATGTGTGTTTTTAATGTCGAATTATTTTTTTTATAAAATATCAACATATTTTTTTGATAAATGAAAGAGCACCTGTCGGACTGTAGACAATTATAATATTTATACGAAATATATAGGAGGATAAAGGATATATTTATTTAAAAACAGGTACTGGTGGCATTAATATTTTCATAGAATTATGTTACTAATAATTTTAGTTGAATTGAAAAATTAAAAATATTGAATTTAATATTATAAGATTTATCATTTTGGGTCAAGAAGAAACATTAAGAATAACAAAATAATGCTGACACTCTGCTGACACTCACTCTAATTACATAAATGACAAATATACAAATATTTATATTTTATGTATGTTTATTTATCGCTAGCTCGAAAAAAAATAGTTAATTAAACTAATCAGCCAGCAGCCACACATAATTTCAGAATTAAAACATGCTTTTTCTTTCCATATATTTTTATTTATATGTACAGATGTTTTAACATTAAATTTTGTTTGTGGACCCAAATATAGAAAAAAACAATATTAATGTAAAGATATTGTGTTACGTATATTAAATACGTTAATTGGAATTATGAATCTATAAATAACACAATTAAAAATATCAATTTAAGTTAAGGTGTCCTTAATCTGTCGCGATTTATCAGAAACCATAAGCAAATTGACGAAAAATTCTCTTGAGTTTGTTGGCAACCTTTATAAATATAAGAAAAAAAAACTTACCATATAAGTTGTTCCATTTTCCATACATGTTTTTCCTATTAATCCAGATGGATTTGTTTCAACTAATCCACTGCCAACTGTTTCTTTACTAATAATCTTTTCAATTTGATTATTATTTGTTTCATTCAGCATCAGCATAGAATTATTATTATTCATTTCTTTTGTAATTGTTTCATTATTCATTTTATCCATTTCATTTATATTTTTCATTACTGACATATCATCATCTTCATCATCCATACTAATATCACTAATATCTCTCATTGGTTTAGTTATATGTTGTTTTTGATTCATTTCTATTATATCAAAATGACTATTACGTTCAGTTGTAACAAAATTTAAATGTGGATGATATGGATCTTCATCATCTGCTGCAATTGGATCAATATCAGTTGAACGACCTTCAGCACTTAAATATGATTGATTACTATTATTATTATTATTAACTGATTCATTATTTAACATTTCCTTTGTAGGTGACATAATTTCAGTTAAATTTAATGCACGTCCTTTACTTTCTGTTTGTAATTGTTGTTGTGATTCTGTTGAACTTGGAATTTGAAATGATAATAATTCACTTGTATTTTCTAATGATATTAATCCAGTTAAATTTTCTGATGATGTATTTTCAGAACTTGCTGACAAAGTATATTCAGATGGTGATATTCTTTCATGTGCAATTATAACAGAATCATCTGTTGCTGTGGATGTTGGTGATGATGTTGTTATTCGTTTGTTTGATTCTGTTGATGATGTTATTATGGGTTCCTTTGATTCTGTTGATGATGATGTTATTCGTTCCTTTGATTCTGTTGATGATGTTATTATGGGTTCGTTTGATTCTGTTGATGATGGAATTGTTGTTTTTAAATTATCATTTGATGTTGATGTTGATGATGGAATTGTTGTTTTTAAATTTTCATCATTTGTATCTATTATTTCGGTTGACATACTTTGATTTGATTCAGTTGAATTAATATCTTTATCATTAAATATATGAATCATTTCATTTAAATCAGATGATCCTATGAATTTATAATTGTTTGATGGTGTTACAGAATCATCTGCAATATTTGTTGTCATATCTAATAACAAATCATTACTTGTTTGATTATCCATTATAATTGGTTTAATAGTTGTAATATTAATTTTATTTTCATTAATTTCAGTTTTATTATTATTTTCAGTTGATTTATTATTTATTTCATTTGGGAAAAAATTTTGAAATTTTGATAAATCTGGTAATTTATCAGTACTATTTGTATCTGTATCTTCTTTTGTGCTAATTGAGCTTGATGATGATGGTTCTTGATATGTTTTTTTTGACAGTGGAATTACTGCTAAATGTTTTTCGTCTTCATTTTTTGATGATACTGAATCTGTAAAAATATAAAATGAAAATTATTTATAATTTTTTGGAAATTATATCATTTCGATTGATAGAATATAATAATGATTATAATTTTATGTTTACGAATAGTAAAAAACTTGTTTATTACAATTAAGAGTGCGGAATATGCATCAAAAGTAAAAATAATCAGCAAAAAAATTTTTAATTAATTTCCTAACTACTCGCACTATAAAAATATTGTTATTTTTTGGTTAAATAAACAAATGAAATATTTTCAATTAATTTGCAATATTTTTTAATTTTATTTATTACTTTTATTACTACATTACAAAAACCTTGAAATTCTATATATATATATATTTTTTGCTGAAAATTGAAATACAATATCTTAATTAATAATATTGTTAATTTTTTTCCAAACATTTCAAATTTCTTACTTCCCTATTACATATATGCATAATATTTTGTTCCGCGATATATTTTTATTTTTATACACTATTTTATGAATTTAGGAAGTACATTTTTTATATACTTAAAGTTAAGAATATAAAGCTCTAACAAAATCATGAGCATAAGACCAAATTGTGCAAATGCATGCATGAAGCGCGAATTATAAAAAATTGATTTTGTATAAAATACAAATAATTAATTAATTTTAAAAATTAAATATAAATACTTATAGTCCTAAATAATTGATAATTTTATTTTACTCATAAAATAAATCCATTAATAATATTTTCATTCATTTACTTTATAATTAACGAATAACAATATAAAATTATAACTATGCTGATCCATTAATTTCTGGTTAATTATCATAAACAAAACATAAATTACACTATAAACATATTTACATCTATTTAAATAATAATAATGAAAAACATTATTGTTATTTCAATTTTATTAAATCATAAAAATTTAAATTACCATTAAAAATGCAGAAAATATAAAAAAAAAAATTCACATAATTATGATTAGCATAAAATAATATTTGACAAATAAATACAGAAATCATAAAAAATTAAAAATTCTATTTTTAAAAATCATTTTAAATTTAATTTTACATGATTATAGAAAATCATAATTAATCGTAATCAATTTTATCTAACAAGTAATTTTCTATACCACAAATAAAATTACTCTTGTTAGTTAAAATTTGTTAATTTTTGTATCTATTTAGTTCAGGGTTAAAGATTAAAAAGTTATTTGTTGTCAACAGCAAATTACCAATAATAAATTTTTGCTCTTAATTACAAAATAGACGTTAATTAAATTACTGAGTCATTATTGACATATATGTAGTCAATGGAATGTAGTTAGTTGACTGTACAACTTCAAAACTGATATATAAAGTGAAAGTTTTCTGTCTCAGTTAAATGAAAGTTTAATATTTAAAACTTATATCGACAGGATTTGTTTTTTTTTTTTGTTTTTGGTTAATTTTATTAAATTTCATAATAATAAGCAACTTATTTTCAAAAGAATTAATTTGGATCTTATATTTAATTTGTCATCACCATACTATATATTGAATTAATTCGAATCAGTTTTAGGTGAAAGTAAAAAATATATATAATGATTTTGTAAATGAATAATTAGTAACAATATGTTGGCTATGTTAACCACTAATTAATTACCAACTCTGTTAATTTCTATTTGGTGTCAATTGTCAATTAACTAATGATAATATGGTCAGTGTCAATTTTTTTTAATTATATATAAATTATACTGAAATTTATGTTATTTTGAAATTTATGCAAAATTATAAAATAAAAATAAAATTTAATGTTTATGGAAAATATTTATGTTAAATTATTAAAATATTTTTGTGATTTAATTAAAATTAAAATTATATTAATGAAAAAAATTCAGTTGAAGTAAAATAATTAAAATTGAATCAGATTAAATATTTATAAATGAAATTTTTTTTAACCCATATAATACTCGTTAGTCAGGTTTGCCACATGCCTAAAGTTGGTTACAAAAAGGTTAGTTACTAGAAGGAATATATTTCACTGGTCTTAAAGAAATTTCTATATATATTTATAGAGATATGTTCAAATTTGAGGAAATTACAATTTGAAAAAGGTATACTAAGCCACAGTCCGATCATCAGAAATTGAGATAAGTCCATTGCTAAACACCCACTACTATTATACATCACACAATTCTGTTCAAAAACAAAAATTATATTATCTTTTTAATCACTTCAATTTGCAATGACAAATCTTTTTTATATCAAGAAAACGAAAGAAAAAGTAAATAAAAAATTCATTAAACTTTGCCAAAAGCATTGCTTAAAAACATGTTTAATATTAAAAATTTCATTATAATTCACTAATATCATTTTATCACCTTCTAATCAAATCCGTAAGCTATAATATCCAAAATTGTGACTCACAATAAAAACATTATCTATAATAAAAAATCAGAGCCGGTTAAAAGTTTTTGCTAAATATTTTGTGTAATTTAATTTTTTGGAAAACAAAAAGAAACTTTTACCCAAAAACCAAGTCAAAAAAACCTATAAACTTTTTAACGATTTGTGTCGGCGGCGTTTTTTCTAAAAAAAAAGTCATTTTAGATTATGTTGAACGGTTGAACCTACTCCTAAATAATTCATAATTTTTTTTCTTAATAATTTTTCAATGTATTTTTGCAGGCCAGGGACAAATTTTTTTTCAAAAATAAATAAAAAAAAGAGTGGAATGGTGGTAAAATTAAATCCAAATTAAAATTATTTTAGGTGTGTTATTAAATTTTTAATTGAATGTTATTTTTGTTTTTCCAAAGGAATTTATGAATTTTTAAAATTTATTCAAATTAAAATGTTTTCGAATTAAAACTAGACTGAAATTAACACAAAAAAATTGAATTATTCAGTGAATCATAAAAATGAAGGGCAAAATAAATAATAAATATTTAGTTTAATTATTAGAGAAAGAAATATTAATAGAATTTGAATTAGTTTTAAAATAATTTTTAATTTGAAATGATAAGCAAAATGTCAACAATAAAATTTATGATTATTACGAAATGTTTATAAGGAAAAAAATTAATTAAATTAAATAGTAAAGCATATATTAACATTAATTCTAATCTTAAGATGAAATTTCAGGTAAATTTAAACATAATTTCTACAGAAATGTGCAATACATTCCTGACTTTATGAAATTTGTAGAGTTTAATATTTGGAATTTTTTTTTATAACGACAATATAATTTATGATAATCTCAAAATTAGAAACTTTTAATAATTTTTATTACCACAATTTTGTAATTTCTTAAAACGTAACCAGCACCAAAAACAAAACAAAAAAAACGTTTTTCAGGTGTGGTAATTTTAATTAATTCTTAATAAAGTTTAAAGTTTCTCTTTATGGAAATGTTGTTTCTTTCATTCAGATTTATATTATTTTTTAGCCATATTTTTTTAGGCTTTTTTATTATTGAAAATAAAATTATTATAGAAATGTTAATAAATCAAAATTTATGTTAATTAAAATGTTTATTTGATTTTTGACATTTAAAAGTTTCATTTAAATTTTAAATATCATTATACATATTGGAAAATAATTTCTTGAAAATAAATTAAATATATAAAAATAATGAAATTTAGTCCAAGATCAATTTTAATTTCGAATTTCGTATTAGAGAAATATTTGATATCATGTCGCAAAAAAATTATTATTTAATAATTTTTGAAACTATAACTAATCCATCATTTCCAATTAAATAACAAAATTTGATTTTAATCATAAGTTTAAAAAAAATATATTATTATTTCAATTCAAATTATTTTGCTGCATGTAAGTAGATAAAAGTAAAATAATCATTAACATAGTTAGAAAAATTTCTTATAGAAATTCATAAGAAACAATAATTTTAAATTAAGTTAACTTTTTAAGGTAATTTTTTTTTAGGTATTATAAAAAACTTCATTCTATCAATACTCCTCTATACACTCTTGATGTAGGTAGATATAATCCCATAACAAGTTTTATTAGATATTTTCCATACCAAAAATAAGAAAATTTCAAATTATTAAAAGTTATTTCAAAAATTGAATGCACGTGTTTCTTTATCGAGGAATATAACCAATTTTAAATTTATAAAAATGTGAAAATTATGCAAAATAAAAGGAAAATATTCAGTTAACTATCCAGAAATATTCGTAATTTAATTGGAATAAATTTTGTATTCAAACAAAAAAAAAATCATTAAATTATCTAATTGAACTAACTACAATGACACCTTAAAAAATATTAACCTGAAAATATTTGAAATATTCAACAACAAATAATAATAATAAATAAAATAATTTAATAGAGTTAATTAAACTGTCTTAATTACGTTCAAAAACGAATCACCTTTGCCATAAATATATCGAAAAAATTTATTAAGAAATATTTTTCTCTATAAAAAAAATTTAGTTTAGGATAAGATTTCAAAATGTTGATAGCTTTTATATGTCTTTAAAGTCTATAATAATAAAAATTTCAATTAATTGTGTTCACAATAAAATGGTTAAAATTTCATGAGTGCATGTAAACCATACACCTTCAAAAACCACGCATATTTTCAGCTAGAAAATTATTATTTTTACCTTCAACGATTAAAGTTTTTTTTCAAAAAAAATAGTTCAAATTTTGAAAAGCTTAAACTCTATTCAAAACAAAGAAGTTTCAATGCTGCTTGAAAATTTAGAAAAGATCATAATAAAAATTTAAATAGTAATATAAAAGAAAAATGAATAATTTATAGAAAACTTATTTAAATTTGAACATTTTTCAACCAAAAGTTAAGCTTTCCGGTTCATCTGAGACTTTTTGTAATGTCTGAAATATTTTCTTAGATTTCACTGATCAATATTTTATTAAACATCAAACAAAACAAATGATAAATTTTTAAAATTTTATACAATAAATTTTAGGTGTAATACAACACCTTAGATTTTCATTTAATTACATAATGGTATTGTATATCTATCTACTGATTAATAATGGTTTATAAATCATAAATTTCTTACATTTAAATATTTTAATTTCTGTGATACTATAGATTTTAATTTCTGTGATACTATAGACATAAAATTACTATTTTTTCTATAAATTGAACCACTTTCACAAGGACTGGTCAAACTTACTTTTATATAATTATCTAAAATAATATCGTTTTTCTAAACAAGCTTGGATTTTAAAAAAATATAAATAATCTCAATTGCCTCAAAACAAAAAAAAAAATAACCCAATTAATATTTTTTTCTTACTTGTTATACGCGATCTTACATAATTTTACAGTTTAAATTACGTCATTACGTCAATTTGGGTTTGAAAAAATCAAATAAGAAATAAAAAATTTAATTGGATTTAATTTATTATTATGATTTTTTTTTTTATTTTTAATATTACCTACTTGTCAATTTTCAGTTATTTCTAATATAGACCCACCTTAGTTTTACTGTACATTATACTATATATAAAAATATCTTAACCCCTTGAGTTAAATTTTTGATGACGAATCATTTTGTTGTTAGTTGTTATTATTTTGTGCACCAAAAAAAAATTATATTTTTCGATGACATATTATAAGAAAAAATTAATAATTTCGAAATAATTTCAGTTAATTTCTATAAACAAAAATTGATTAAGACAAATTAGAAATTGATTTAATTAAATGGGTTAAATAATATAATTATATTATTATGTTAATGAACTGAAGATTGTGAGTAAATTAATTAATAATTTATTTATTTATTTGATTGTGCAATAAAAGAAATCTGTTAAATTAAAATTTGCTATCAATTTCAAAACTAAAATAGGCGAATCCAAAATGATGATTAATTATTTCATTATAAATGTATTATGGTTTAATTAATATCCAATAAATTATTATCAATTTACTTTTAATTAAAAATTGAATTTAAACGGATATACACTACCATATATAAAAATAATTGAATATAAAAACGTTCATGGATAATTAAAATATTTAGTATAAATTTGATATTTCAAAATATCAAGTTAGTCGCTTAACACTTTTGTTTTTCTTTTTCTTCAGTATATGTGAAATGAATCATCAAAAAATTACAAATTTTTATTGGGATTATTATTATTTTTGATTAGAAATTTATTATTTTTACATAATAAAAATTAATTTAAAAAAAATATATAAGTTCACATAACTGATTAATAACATTATATAAATAAACAAGATCCAGAAAAAAATTATACCTCATACATTTTCTATTTATAATGAAATTTCATCAGAGAAAAAAATTAATTAAAAAATAATTTACTTAGTCAATTTATTGTAATTAATAAATAAAGAATAAAACATGACAACCAAAAATTTAATTTTCTCATAGATATTATTACCTTATATAATTTTTTTTCCTCTTCTGGTAATAGTATCTTTCCCCTTGTTTGTGGTGGATTATTTATTAAGACAAAAAAAAGGTAGGTTAGGTTGGTATAAGATTCCAATCAAAATTTCTTATGTATTTTAACTATAAAAGTAAAATGAATTTCAGGTTCCAAATGCAGATATAACAGACAAATTTTTTTGTTAACAATATTCAAACAATATTCAAAACATAGAAAATTATCTTAAAATTATGGCTTTTTGCATTTTTTTTTGTATTTACCCTTTTTTAAACTATAATTTGAAAAATTACTGAACTGAATCATCTAAAATTTTGTGTATTAAAAATTTCCATATTTTCTTAAATAAAAAATTTCAAGTTAATAAAAAAATTAGATTCAAATTTACAATTATTTGACTGAAATTTTCTGGGAATAATTTAAATTTTTCATAAATTTTATTCAGATTTAATAATTTCTCCTATTAATTTTTTTTTTTTTGACAAATTAAATTTTTTATAATTAGAGAAATTTATCATTTATTAAATTTTGATTAGAAATTTTTATATAATTTATTTAAAATAAAAATGACTATTAATCAGAAAAGAAAATTTAAATATTACTTTCGATTTTTTTTGTTGTAATGAATATACGTGAAGAAAAATTATGCGGTTTCTTGTTTATAAAAGAAAATTGTTTGAACTTTTTTAAATCACCAACAATAAATAATTAATTTTTAATCTTTTGTTGATTATAATATAAAATCATGAAATGATTAAATTTTGAACAAATAATCTAAATGATTATTTTCAAAAGTTTTAATCCAAATTGTTTGTAAACAAATTTTTGTGATTTAATTTGAATTTATTATTAATATTGTTCAGAAATTTTTTGCTTATTAAACTTTATGCTATATAATTAAATTCATTAAAATAGCCAAATATAATAAAAATCATTAGAAATTAAATAACACTACTAGATATTAATTAATGTCAGACAAATGTCACCACAAAAACTTTTTCAATTAATTTTTTTTTTATAAAAAAAAATACTTTCTCTTCGCGTAAAATGGTAAATAGATAAAAAACACACACACATTTTCAGGGGATCATATTAACCAAATATGTTAATATTTAATGAAAACAAGTATATAAGATATTGTTGATTTTTTTTCCAAAAATCAAAAATGATTGAGTGCAATTTATAAATATTGAGAGTTTTTTGTGTGTAAGTCCAAAACGAAAAACTTGTTACAAAAAAAAACTTTCGAAAAAATAAAATTTCCGTAAAAATAAAAATATAAATTTAAAATTTCTATTTTATAAATTAATTATTGAAATTAAATTAAATTTTATTTTATTATTTTTATTGAAAAAAGATTGGAGATTTCATTAATATTTCCAATTATATTTTAACCGTGAAGTCGTGTGACATTTGACTAGTATTTAATTTATTTATTACATCTACGATGAGTAATTAATATATTTACTGAAAAGGTTGAAATAAATTCCTTAAATTAATTAAATTTAAATTACATTTTCTTGATTTTGATTGATTTTCCCAGAAATATATTTGGTATATTCTACTAATTATTTTCCTTCTATCTTTGTCACATCATTTCAAGGATATTAATTAAACTTAAGTACTTATATTTGAATCGAAACTGTTACTCCGATAAGTCAACATAACACTCAAAATTATATCATTAATGTCAATTTATATCTTTCTAATTTGTCTTAAGAAATTATGGTAAATTTTGTAATAATATAAATTTAAAAATATTTTTACCTTTTAATAAAATCTCTCTTTTAATGTTCATTTCCTCTGAACTTGTAAGATTACTATTTTTCATTGTATCACCAATTATTGGTACAAAACTGTCCATATCCGTTGTTGTATCAATAATTTCTGTCGTTATATCAATCATTTCTGTTGATTTTGAATCATCAATAATTTTTTCTGTTGTTAAATTTAATTCTTGACATTTTATTAATCCAATTGTGATAAAGAATAATCCAAATAAAATAATTATTGATCGATTTTTCACTTTATTATACATTTTGATTTTCTATTTATTTTCCTTAATTAAATTTTTTTTTATAAAATTATTTTCTTTTTTTATTTTTCGAAATTTAAAAAAAGAAACACTTAAAAAATTTTTTAATATTTTTTTAGCAATTTTTTTTAATCATTCTTTCCGGCACATTCTCGCATCTAAAAACAAAATTACAAGAAAAAAATTTACTTTTTTTATTATTTAAAATATTTGACACTACTTTTTTTTTAATTAAATTTTCACTATAAAATTTTCAATTTAGCATCTACCAAAAAAAAAAAACGAAATTATAAGAAAAATTCGAATTGGAAAAATTTATTTCTTCTCAGTTTTTTTTTTCCAACAAATATTTTTTAAATTTTTAAATTTTTTTTTTTATTATATTCCTTTTTTGGTAAATATTCGTGATGTCGAATAAATCACTACCACCGATCGACCGCACACCAAAGTGAATTCTATAAAACCAAAAAAAAAAATATATTCGCGACTACAATAAAAACAAAAACCGTCGCGGCTAACTGAAGAATGGCGCGAGTTATAAAAAATTTTTATGCAAAAAACTGGTTTCAATTGAATGAACAAAAACACTCGCAATCCAAAATGAAAAAAAGGTAAATTATTTTATTTAATTTTTACTAAAAAAAAAAAACAAAAATTTTATGAAACTTTTTCGACATACAAAAAAAAAGCTATGAACGTGTAGGTTGGGTGATATTTTTCTACACTGTGTGCGCAAAGAAACTTTGATTTACTAAAAAGCTAAAAAAAAAACTAAAATTAATAAAAAATTAACACACAGAAAAATAAATTGAATTAATTTTTAAAATTTATGGAAAAATTTCATAAAGTTTTTATGCGCACACTTTTTACAATTATATATAACTTTAATTAAAACCAAAAATTAATTAATTAATTTTCAAAAAATTTCTAAAATATTCTTTTAAAATTCAAAAAACAAATCCAATTTTTTTGAATTAATTTTTCATTTAAAATTTCGAAATTATCCTTTGCCTTTTTTTTTCGTTGTGCTTTTCAAATGAAAATGAAAACTAATATAATTTAAATTAAAATATATATATATACACATACAACACACTAATTTATCCTTAAACAGGAACAAATAAAAAATAAAACAATTATTCACCGTCTTTTCAAACCAACAAACAAACGAAAAAAATCAAAATAAAGTTCGTGTCTTAACAGATACAGGTAAGAAGTTACACTGAAAGTGATTGTAAAAAATTCTCTTTTTCAAACTAAAGTAAAGTAAAAACCAAAACGAAATAAAAAAAATAATCTCAAGCCCCCGGTTTTTAGCTGCGCTTGTCTGCTGACTAGCAATACTGCTAAGTGTACAAATAAGAAAACAAGTTTTTTAATAAGAAAAAATAGAAATAAGTAACAGAGCAACAACAACAAAATTTATACTATCAAAATCTTAAAAAGCAAAAGCCGGCCACGTAAACAAGTTAAATATATAGCAAATTAATGGGTTTGTAATAAATAAATTACATTTTAAAGGTGACTTTTGTTTCTTTAGTAAGATTCATAAAATATTTAAAAAAAAATCTTCTTTTAAAAATACAAAATAACTCAAACATAAAATTTGAGTCATAATTTTGAATTATGTAGAATTGTTATAGGAGGGTAATTTTAATTTTACTTTTTTTTTCTTTAGATAATTCATAATTTTTTCTAAACCAAATTAAATTACACTCGGGGGGAAAAAAATATGGGAAAATACAGATACAATTATTTTACTAAGTAAGTTTTATATTAACCCTTTAGAGGTACAAACATATTAGTACACTCAAAATTGATGAAACACGATTAATTGAATTAATTTGTGTACATTTACCTCATAAGAGTGGGTTAATGGTATAATGATGGTTATATTATATTGATGATGGTTTATTATATACAAAATTCTATTCCTGGGTCTGATTGTCCTCCTTAATTTAAGTGAGTAGGAAAATCTGCTGTATAACTATAAAATTTGAGACAACTTCTTATATTTTGGAGTTCACATTAATAAGTAATCCAAAAATTGGAAATTAAAGCTTGAAATAAGCTTAGGCTAAACAACTGCTGTGAACTGTTGCATTATGGAAACAAAAATTAGTTATTAACCTTTAAAGCTTTCAATAATAAAACTAAATAATTTAGTTGTAAATTTTATAGTGTTGAAATTATGTAATTCAATTTATGAGTAATAATAATAATAATAATAAATCAAAAACAAAAATCTGTTTTATTTTTTAACAGAATTCATATTTATAAATATTATTATACAAAAAAAAAACTTAATAATAATTGAAAATAAATAGGAAATTATTGAACAAAATTCCAGTTGTGTGTAGATAGCTTCAAACAAAAAAAATAGTTAATAAATATTTCTTTGCATTTAAAACATATTTTCTAAATACAGCAAAAAAAAAATAACAAATTGTTTTAAATAGATTTATCTAAATTATTTTACACAGTGTAAAAAAAAACACAAAAATTGATTACCTGGCATAATAAAAGAAATTATTTAAGAAAAAAAAAACTCAAGTTTGTGACTTAACATTTTCATTTCTTTTGATATTTTTCTTTTATATGAAATCAACTTTTGAATGATATTCTCAAATAAATAAACAGTAAACTCGAAATATAGTAAAAATCTTCTATAAATTAAAAATTAATCTGTAAATTAAACATAATTTGACACATTGGTGTAATATACTAAGAAATATTATTTAAAAAGGAAATTGGACTTTATATAATATTCAAAAGTTATGATTTCTAAGATTTTACTGTATATAGCAGTGCATATTATTTTTTATAGCTGAGTAAATCGTTATATGTCTGTCACGTTTGTACATATAAAATATAATATTATATTTTTCAAAAATTATAAAAACTCTTAAGTTAATTTAAAGGGCAAAAACCCCGGTTTTTTTTTGAAAATTGTACAAATTTTGATTGATAATTTTTGTCTCTTTTGAAAAATCTTTTTCAATTTGTTTACTTTCTCAAAATTTGTTTTTTTTTTATGTTATTTTAAAAACATTTTTAAAATTTTCATCCAAAAAAAATATTAATAAAGAAATATTAAATAAAATTAATTGTATTTCAATACAAAAATTTTTGTCCTCCTCCCAGACAATTTCTAACGAATTTCAGTTCTTTTTCACATTAGTAACAAAAAATATTTTTATTTTACCTGTGTGATTCTTGTTGGCTAAGAGAGTATCAAAAATAAAATAACTTGGATCATTCTTTTTTTTTAAACTGAAATTCTAGATTAATTATTATTATTATTTATCATACTTCTTCTTTTTCGAAGAAGAAGAAACTCCGAAATGACATCATCATTTAAGAGATTTGTAAATTAAAAGTATCTTTTCCGAAATGATGATTAGAACATTCATTCAAAAGATTGTTTTTTAATGATTTTACGGAAATGCCCAACATTCTAAAATGACATACAATATTAAATTAAACTTAACTACTTTAATAATTCAATGATCTTTTAACAAAAATTCTTTGGAAAAGTTTTTATTGTCATTTGATTTTTTTTTTATGTTCTAGTCTTTTTAATGTGAGAATTTAATGGAATTTAATTACCGAAAAGCCAACAGAAAATCACTTCTTTCGCACGTTTCTAAATTTACTTAAATAGCTGAATTTATTTTTTTTTAAATAGTAAAAATTTAATTTGAATGTTTATTATTTTTTTTCTGGTATGTGATCGTATTTTTACACTTTTAAAGGTCAAAAATTTAAAGGTGATATTTTGAAGGTAAATATTACATACATATATAAAAACTTTTTTTTAGTGTTGATTTTTCAAAAGTTCAATATTGATGTCACAAATTTTACAGAATTAAATGTTAAATTTAGTATTCTTCTATTTATTTAAATTTTCTTAGTAAATTTGCTGCTATATTTAATTCAGTTTTCTTGTTATATTAAATTTTTTTTTTGTATGGACACTAAAAACCGAAAAAAAAAAAACACTTTTAAATTATTTGAAATATTTCTGCACAAAATCTTCATTCTGTGAAATATTTAATTTTGTAATTTATTTTAAAATGTAATACGTAAAATGATTAAAAGTTTCGAAAAAAATTTAATATCATTAAAATTAATTAATTAATATTTTTTCATGACCTTAACTATTATTGAATGTAAATATATTGATTTATTGGTTATGGATTTCAAACAGATATTTTAAATATCGTAGATTTTAATCAAAAAATTTAAACAAGTTTCTTCATCATTTAATTATATGTTTAAAGAGCATCGCAATTACGTAAATTTAAGTAAATTTTTTTCATAATATTTTATTTATTAGATTTTTAATATCTGTTAATCTTAATCATAATTTTAATTATTTTCTTCTGTTTTCATGATTTTTAATTTATGTATATCAATATCGGAAAGTGCACAGTTGATATATGAAATATTCAAATTAAATTGTCATAAATTCTTATAGTCATTAATAACAAATTGTTATTATTTTTTAATTCCAATTACAGATTTTCGTCATAAATCAAATTAAATAATTACATTAAAAATAAAAAAAAAATCTGTTTTAGCAACGAAAGCATTTTTGTAGGTCACCAGAGTAAAATGTGGAGATCATATTTCATGGCATAATTTTTTTGCTGTTGTATTAACAAGTATATACGAAAAAAATGAAAATATTTACATATTTTTTGTTTTTTTGAAAAACAAACTTTTAAATTTGTGTAAAATTAATAAATAAATAAAAAAATTGAAATTAAATTAATTTCAGTTTTTTGTAGAATTCCATTAAAAAAATCGTCTTACTACTAGTAGATTATTAATTTTATTTAAATATGCATTTAATTATAAACTTGAATAAATTTCTACTGAAATAAGAAATTAATGGTTAATTACAAAATTACTTGAATATTTTAATTAGTCACATAAACAAATTTAATTAAATTTACATTTAATTTATTTACTTTACAAAATTATTATCACCGATTATGAAATGTTTAAAAGAAATTCTAATTACGACAAAAATATAATTTTCATAATCGAAAGTTTTCAAAAATAAAAAAAATGCGGTTAATTATAAATTACTCAGTTTTATGCTGTTGTGATTACAAGTTATTTTTAAATTATTGTAATTATGTGTTACAAAAAAATATCGTAAAATACAAAAACCATAAAATATTTTTAAAATAATTTTCAAATTGACTACCAAAAAATTAACTTACAGGAATAGATTTCAAATAACAAATAGAAGACGTCATTCTTAATTACTGGAATTTGAATTAAATGGAAGTCAGTATATTTGGAATTATTTGAAGAAGATTTTTATAATTTCTATAAATGTTACTTCCTAATATATTATAAGCATTTATTATCCAAAATCTCTTAATGCTTACAAATCAAAAGAGAAGAATATTTCCCTAAAGAATTTTTTGGTAATTTACTTTCATTTTCATTTTATATACCATCTCCCATTTCCCATCTACATTTACATTTCTTAAATAGTTAAATTATTTATAATTTTATTAGAAAATTTATTGGCTAGAAAAGACTTAATTTATTTCTTTATTTTTATATAATTGAAATTGTGGATAGAGAAAAAAAATCATAATTTTAATTACTAAGCCGACTTTTATAATAATATTTCATTTATTCAAGGTTAAAATTATTAATTATTCTCAATAAAAAAATTATTATTATTATTATAAAATATTCAGGTATGAATTTATTTAAAATATTAAAAAAAAATCATTATCACAGCAAAAACCAAAAGAAGTTTATTTTTTTTTGCTAATGAAAAATTAATTATATTTTTCTAAATATCTTTTAATGAATCCCAGTATGAAAATCTTATAATTTTATCGATCTTATAATTTTATCGATTGATGATTAATAAATTATTAAAACTGGTAATAAATTTATAATTACTTTCTTTATTATCACAAGAAATATTTCTTATTATTGAATCAAAATTATTGTAGAAAATTTTATGATTACAGTGTAATAAAAGTAATAAAGAATATTAACTAATTTATATATTTAAATTATTCTTATTCCCCACTTGATTTAATAATAATTAATTCAAAATGATATAACTATCAAACTTACGTAAAATTATTTACATATATTTACTCTAACAAGCAACACGATTGAAATTTCTAAATTTATCAAATTTGTATAAAATATTTCAACATAAAAAAAAATTATATATTTATTTAAAAAATATTTTTAATAAATATTTAATATGAAAGTAAATCAAGTGTAAATACTCAAATTACTGTATTTAATTAAGTCACATTGTTTTGTTATTTGTAGTTTTATGAGAAACCAAACTGAAAATAACCGATATTTAAGTTATGTAAAGTCAAATATGTTGTTATATATCATAAAAAATATTATTACTTGTTTATAAAGATTAATAAATATATGTAAGTAAATTTACTTACAAGGATGAGGTTTGATTTAAGGTACACTTTTTCTTAATTAGATTTAAATAGTTTTACAAGTTTCTTTGAAATATTGAGTCTAACAAATTCGCCGAATATTTAAAAGGACTACAAAAACCTGATGTCACTAATAATTAACAGATATTAAGTAGGTATATCAGAAAAAATAATGGAATAGAACAGTATATGTGCCATCTTAGTTTTCCACTTGGCTGAATGAAATTTAGCTATACAACAGTTAGTTACCTTCTGAAATCTCAAGGAATAAAGAAATTATATGGTTAAAAATATATCAAAAATACTAATTACCCAAGCCCATAATGATTCACAAACCAAATGATTTCTAAATATGAGTGTAAACTTTCTATGTATACACGACTTTATGGCCATTCCCCTCTAAGCTATACTCGCGAAAAGTCAAATTAAAATTAAAAAGGTTGAAAATTCTATTATAATCGAATAAAAAAATGAATTGTGGTCTTTCGTTACGCAATTATCGTTTTTATTAATTCCTTTTTCTGAAAATCTAAAAACTATCGAATACTTTAACACAAATTTCTATTTCTATTTAAGTATAATTTTAAGAGGAAAAAAAATAGAATTTATGTTTAAATGAGTTTGATGAACTGATTGGGCTTAATTCTCTTGTTATGGTGGTTTAATGGGAAATCATTTCTATTGTATAGTTGTAATATAATTTACAACACTTTATCTCATTGAATCCAATATGCATTCAGCTGTAACAATAGTGGAAATAGCTGCTGCTTTTATATTTTCTTCAAATCTCATTACCACAAATCGTTTTTGAAATTTTCTATTATTCTTTTTTGGATTTATGTGATTTTACAACAAAATTTTAGATATGAAATAGATTTTAAAAAGTAGATAAATATGATTGGATGGAGAGTAAATTGGAGTCCGTATAAAAGTTTTATTTTTTGAAATGTTAAAAGATTGTAGATTTTTGGAATAATGTTGTGGGGTAATCCAAAAAAATGGGTTCTTCTAGAGTTTCTCGCTAGACCGGAATGCACGCATCTTGTCTGTAGGTTATAGATTTCCGAAGGTATAAATAAGATGTCACCACAATCCGTATCTCTTCTATACAAATTGTATAATCAACATTTGAAAACACTTATTTATATAACAAGTATACGAATATAAGTGTAGCTACATTGTAACTAACGTCTGTAGGGAGACATAATTATTATTTAATATATTTTTATTTTATCTTATATACTTTTAGTTTTTCCTTTTTTGTTGCGGTTTTTTTCTTCACTTATTGAAATTTGGAATTAAACGCGTCGCGAATACTTTATTCCTCTCCTAAAATATGCAAACTATATGGTATACGTATATTATTATAATTTAGCAAAAAAAAAAACCACAATGTTTGTCATTGAAATATACACAACAAAAAATTAACCGTCTACACAAAAATTAAATATGCACTCAACAAACACAAATTGTTTGGTAGTTTTTAAAATTACTATAAAAGAAATTTATTCAATTTACACTGTTAAAAAATATAATGTATAACAATTATTAATTTAAATTTATGACTTGGAAATTTGTCATCAATTCAACATAAAAATGTATGCATTCTTAAATATTTTCAATTAAATTGTGAATGCTTTGCGCTACCCAGTACCAAATGACACTACATTTCTGCATAAATAAAGAATTCTTAAATTTAATTACACATATTTTTGTCAGTGTTCTCTATATCTTTCGGTATTTTACATAAAATATATTTCCAAAAGCATAAAATAATAATGTTAGTAAATACAAATTCATGCAGCAGACCTTCGTTTTGTTTTTGCCTTTTTTGGTTTAGGTAAATTTGAAATATTTTTGTGGGTGAATAATAATATAGGATCAGCGCAGCACATATATTTCTTTTCTTTATATTTCTTGCATATTTTCTGACTTAACAGGTTTTTTCTCTCCGTTCCATTAAAAATATTTATTTAATAAATATAAAATAAAAAACACTACAGAACACAAAAAAAATGTTTGTGTTTTTATTAGCAAATAAGACCAAAAAAACCCCTCGAGTCCACTAACATTTTCTTGGTATATACAAATTAATTATGCTTAAACATTCGTATAAGAAGTTACACCAGAATTTTGATTCATAACAAAAAAAAAAAGAAGTCATTGATGAGATCATTTAAATAGTAAATTCCCTCATACCAAACAAGCTCAGGTATTTTTTTTATGACGCATGTGAATAACGTTTTTTTTATAGAAATTTTTCTGTTTACCTAAATTGAATTTGATGAATATTTGAAAAAACCTTGAATTCTGTTAAAATTTCTGCAATATTTACACAAATTTCAGATATTAGCCAGAAATATAAATCAAAAACTGTTTTAAAATTTTGTCTTACAATTTATTTATTTATTTATTTTATTTTCATTTATAATATTACAATTAGGCACTTTAGCCCATAAATTGTTCAAGTTAATAATAATTAGAGTAGCTTATAAAATAATAAACAAAATAAAATTTATCTTAAACTAATAATATAAATCAATAATAATCATTAATTAACTATAATTTCAATTTACACCGGTCTTTACATTACAATGTCACATTCCAATTTAAACTTTATTTCGAAGAAGAACAATTTGAACGACACACAAGACAACATTTTCAAAATTGAAATTTGAAACAAGACCAAATGGAAAAGTACTAATTTGATCTGAATATTGCTACGAAATATCATAATTGAAATTTTATTGGTATATAATTGACAATTCATATAATTTTCGTTAATTTAAAATTAACTTTTTAATTTGTTAAATATTCACAG
This sequence comes from Empis stercorea, assembly GCA_949752835.1. Classification (NCBI taxonomy): domain Eukaryota; kingdom Metazoa; phylum Arthropoda; class Insecta; order Diptera; family Empididae; genus Empis; species Empis stercorea. The sequence continues at coordinate 1,541,014 of OX457086.1, forward strand.
AAATAAATATTGTTACTATATAAATTATTTTTACTTTCGTTGTCATTTGGATTTTGTAATTCCCAATATTTGATTCATCAATTTAATTTTAGATAACTTCAAATAAAAAAATTTAAATGACTAATAAGATATATTATCGTTACGTTGAAAAAATTGCTAATGAAATGGATTGCTAAACATAATATAAGATTATTTAAATAGCTACCACACATCGTCAAGTGAATTTTAAATATATAAACTATTTGAATTGTTTTAATTCTTTCCATGATTTCTTCTTAATGTGTTTTTTGTCTTTGTGGGTTTTTCGTTATAGTCCATTAAATATTATGCTCCCACATTTATTTAAATTTAAATGATACTAATAATAATATATACGGAGTCGAGTATATTATATAAATTTATAGATCGTAATTTTTTGTTATATTATTTTGAAATACTTTCGATGAAATGATAATTATGCATATAGTACATATTTTTATGTAACAATTAAATAGTAATATATTATTTATTTACATTTAAACAAAATTGATATTTATGAAAATATATAATTATAAACGTATAGTAGTTCTTACTGTGTATATAATTACATATTCAAATAAATTTGGTCGTTGCCATTTTGGCGTTAAACATCGACATTCACCAATATTTGTATAGGTAAATTTGGTGTCTATCGACGGGGAATTTTATTAATAACAAAATTATGCAAACAGAATTGAAAAATCTTTTAATTTACTTTGCACAATTTCGAGACTTCGAGACATATACATACCACTATGTATAGTAATACTGAAAAGAATATTTTCGATTATTAATAATATTCATTACGTCGACTATAGTAAATCATATTGCGCCGAAAATTATTTTCCATTTAATGAAATATTTAATAATTTATAAAAATATAAACAAGAAACTTTCTTATATTATATTAAAAAAAATTAAAAATTTCTAGATTAAATATTTGCATTTACAAATATTAAAACTTTCATTTTTATATATTTATAATTATTAAAATATAATTATACAATTTCAACTTTTAAACATAATTAGTATATAAATCAATTATAAAATTTCTAATTTTGTTTTATTATTTTACTAAATATTTAATATTAATATTTTTTTATTTAGCCATTTATGATATCATAGGTAATTAAATTCAAATTAAAAACAAAAATGAAATCTAGTTAAATTCATCAACTATAAATTAATTTCTCATAATTATAATTATAGTTAACGCCATATACAAATTGATGGACACACAATTACCCAAAAGAAGAAAAAAATATATTTAAATATTCTTAATTACAATTTTCTAAAAACGAACATTTTTTAATTTTAATTTCTTTTGGTATATTAAAATATTTTCAAAATTTCATTCATAAAAAAATAAATAATTATACAAATCGAAAGTAAAGTGTAATAATAATTGTAAATATAAAGTTCAGTCCATTTCAGTGTAAAATGTATAGAAAAGTTCATATAAAATATCTGTGATATTTTTTGTTATATTATAAAATTGAGACACATAATTTTTCCATGAAAGGGAAAGTTCACAGAATAATTTTTATTATATACAATTAAATTGTAATGTTTTTTATATGTTGCATTTTTATGTTATCGCCGTTTATGTTACAAGTCTGTCATCTGGTTCAACAACAACAACAGCAACAACAACAAAATAACACTCTTTTTATAACAAGTTTTTCTGAATTGGATTATATTTCTTTCAATTTTCAAATAATAATTTTTTAATCTGATTTTTGTTACTATCGAAATGGTAAGAATTTTATTTATGATTGGAATTTGTGTCGCTTTAGTCCCAGTTGATCCAATTAAATAATGTTAAAGGTGCGCATAATATTTTACTTTACTATTTTGTGACAAGTTTTATCAAACAAATATCTTTTTTTTTTCTATAAATCTCATTTGATTGAATAACCAGATTTTACAAAAAAAAATTATTTATACAATAATGTAAATAGACAATCATACTTTGTTTATTAATAAGATAAATATATACATACTTTAATTTCACCTGTTATATATTCAAAGATTTTCTGTTCAGCATTTAAAAATGATATTATTTTGTAGTGTAAATGTTTACTATACAAATGCTGCTAATGAAATTCCAAATGTGTTATATGCCAAATCTTAATTGACATCAAGTTATATTGTTTATATTCTAAACAATATATAATATATTTGTTGAAATAATGTCGATATCATCGTATAATAGTTCAAATACATTTTGATTGTGACTATAGACTCATTTCAAAATTTGATAAAACAATTATACCTTGTTTATTTAAAAAAACCTTATGAAATAAGGACTAATCAACTGAACACCAACTGTGGCAAAAAATCATCAGTTTACAGGTGTAATGAGTAACTAAATTTAAACGATATTGCTTCAAATAATATTTTATCTAACTTCTATATATTTCAAATATAAAACTTCCTGATTAGTATCATTGGTATAATTTGAATCAAAAAGTTTTAACTTTAAAATATTTTTTATTTGTTGTGCAATTAAAACCATTTTACTTAAATATATTACAATTAAAGATATTTAAGGAAACACTATAATGTTACGATACATAAATATAAATTTATTCAAGTGGTCACTATAGAAAAAAATTATATCAGTGAAATGAATATATATGCTTTTTATGTTTGTTATAATTTTTATTTATATTTAATTTTAATATTAATATGGATTTTATATTTTGAAATAGTAAAATAAAAACTTTTATTTGAGTTTAGTAGAAAGTAGTTTACAAAAAAAAAAATGAAAACCACAGCAACACATAAATATAAATGTTATAAGGAAATTGTAAAACCAGATATTAATATTATCATTATATGTAATTTTATGTATATATATTTATATAAATATTTATAGTGATTCAATAATATATATATGACAATCACTTTCGCATAACAAAATGTGGAGAAAGGTTTCTTATACATTTATTTATCATCTAACTATAAAATCATATTTTTCTGTAGCTTTTTCTTTAAATATTGTTACATATGATGGTCAAAATAATAGAAACAAAATACCATACCAATTTTTTTCTATTTTTAATTATGAATTAATGTAGGAGACCATACACAAAAAATTAAATGTTATGTTTTTTTATGGTATCAAATTTATAGAAGCGTAAAGGCGGAAATTTAGTTTAAAAATATTAATTTGAAAATAATTTTATTATTATTATTTTTAGAAACATATTCAAAATAAATATTTTTATGTTACTCGAATATATAGACGGAAAGTTTGTGGTAAAGGTTCATTACCATTTTACAAAACCAACAAAAAAAAAAAACAAAATATGAGTAGGTGTTTTGTTTTTAAATATAATTTTCTAAATTAAATAATGTGATAATTATTTTTATTTTTAGATAATTTGTTTTTTTTTTTTTTGTTATTTTCGGAGTTTTCATTCATGCTCAAATAAATTGACTGAGCATATAATTAAAATTATTTTTAGAAAAAAAAAATTGGATATACATATATAGAAAAATGAGAGGTAATCCAGTTCAAATTTTTTTTAGCAAAACAATCTGTAATCAAAATTATATTTTAGAATTAAATTATTATTAAGTTTATACATTTTTAATTCTAATTCAAAAATCGATTAGGAAATTTATTACTCAATTTGAATCACTTTCGTCCACAGTGATGGTTTCTAAACATAAAGTACTATGGCTTTTATATATTTATTTTTGTGCCTGGTGCAATGTTGTAGCATAAAGTAAAGAAATTTGAATAAAATTTAATATAAATATAATTTGAATACTAAATCTACACAAAAAAAAAAGTGGATTCTTATATAATTAATAATCCAACTTGTAATTTAATTATATTAAAATATATATTTAATTATTCTTCCATTTTAGCTATTTTCTTCTTTCTATTAACTTATTATAAAATATAATATTTCAAACAACGCTCAGAATGTTAAAAATTTATTAAATAACATTTTTTTATTAAAAAACAAAAAAAAGCTGTTTACCTTCTGTATATTTTTTTTTTAAACTTGAATAGAAATACAGATACTTTAAAAATCTCTTTACAATCAAAGATAATTTTAATTAACTAGTTTTTTTTTCTTATAGATATATAAATAAAAATTAAACAACCACATTTAACCCATATATCCATATATAATTATATAATTTCCAGGTTCTTAAAGATAATATAAGTTTTTTGTTCGAAACGGTTTTTATTTTTTTTTTTCATCTTGATTAATAAAAAATAAAAGTTGACAATATTTTTTTTCTTACATTTATGTTATAATGTTATAAATATATAGATAGATAGATTTCGAATAAGAAACTGTAATTTTGTTGTTGTTTATCTTATAGCGATGACATGGTATAAATTCCATAGCATCGATACGGCAAGTGGTTATTTATAAAATTTTATATTTTATTAAATTATTTTAGTTACCAAATTGATGTAAAAAATTGGAAAATAATCTGAGTTATATTAGAGAAAATATTGGTATATCCACCCCCCCTGCGTTTGGTATTCATAAGTTATATCAAACAACCGAAATACTTCAGATTGCAATTTTGCCTACGTTCCTTAATATTTAATCGTATGAATTTGACATATTCGAAAAAAAATAAAACAAAAAACTTAAGAACGAAACTTATTTTTCTGTTCATTAATTTTGAATCATTATATGAATTTGACAGCTAAAAAATTAGGTTTTTGGGAAAAAGATTGAAAAATAAGTGTAATATATTTAATAATTAGCAATATTAACCTTCATATTGGACCCCTTAACTGCGTTAAAACATTACGAGTTTTTTTTTTTTCCATAAAAAAAATAAATAGGTATATGTACGTACTACGAGTATATAAAAAAGTTTCTTTCTTCCATAATTTTTAATCGACAAAAAAAAACACACATCTTCGTATTTGTATGTCAAGATGACCGGTTTCGACCTTAATTAACATTTTTATTAAACAAAAAAAAAATAAGATTGCATTTTAATATATATTTTCTTGTATATTAACCAGTTTTCATTTTTCTTAATTTATTTTTTTTTTATCTATACCATTTCTCTTATAATCATTCATAACAGATGATTTCACTCTTTTACAAAAAAATTTATTTTATATTTTATATTTTTATTTACGTATTTTTTATATTTTAAAATAATAATTTTTTAAAATTTTATTTTTACAAATTTTTTGATCAAATGAAAGAAATCAAAGAAGTTCCTGGTTTTTTTGCAAAAAATTTATTATTTAAAGTAATTTTGATTAAGCTTGAAGTATTTATTATATATTTAATAAACTTTTAAATTATTTTGGACATGCCTTTTTAACTAAAGTCGAAAAAATACAGTCAGCGATTTTATGTGCAAATTCTTTTGAAATTTTAGTAGTTTGAAAATAAGTAAGGATATGAATCACCCAGATAAAACAGAAATAAACCTAGACATATTTGATTAATAGTATTTATATAGTATAATAATTTATTAATATATAGAAATTCGGAACGTTGATACAATTATTTATTGATGTTTTCCTAAAGAAATCCAAGATAGAAAAATGAATAAAACGATGCTTCAGATGTACAAAAATTATGAAAGATTTAGTACATATATATATAATAACAATTTGCCCAAACACTAATTAAGTAAAATAAAAAAATTAATAAATTAATATTTGGCCATGACGGAAATGAAAATATATTGGATATATACAAATACTAAATTGATCTGATTTTATTTTATTAATCAATTTCCGGATTAGTGATTGTTGATCAACAAACACCATAAATTAATTTTCGCTAATCACAATAGTCATAAAACTAAACGCAATAATTTCATAATTAATTTTAAAGAAATTAAATTTTAATAAAAAGCTAAAAGGTAAATCGTATTCAATAAAAGCAATAAATGTTCAAAAATGAAAAAAAAGATTGATTACGCTTATGACAAAACATTTTAATATAATTATTCTATTTGAATACCGGACATCCGGTCTATAATAGAAAAATTCTAATATTAAAATGTTGATTAATGTTCATTTTATTATATAAATCTTTTCGAAATTATTCAAAATTTTTAGAAATTTTTCAAATTTTCTATTTTTATTCTTAAAAAAAAATTTTTTTTAGATCATGTTTAATGAAATAAATCTTAATAATTAGATCTTTTCATTCTCCCCTTTTAAAAAGTAAAATAATTTCACCATTTTTAATGATTTCAAATCGCAGAGTACCTTAGATATTTTAACTATGTGTATATAATAGCTTTTTTCTTGAAAGAATGAAACTTCTTTTATATTATCAATCTTTCACTTTAAAATAACGAATTGATTAAATCTTTTCCAAAAAAAATATATATATATATATAGGAAATTTTCTTCAAATCATTGCCGTGTAATCAAAAAGAAATATAGGTACATAATATAAAGAAGTATAAACCTATTTAACCATTTTTCTTATATTTACTCTGAAAAAGATTTGACGAATGAATAACCTAAAACCTATTTGTAATAAAAATTTCTTTAAAAAAAATATCAGATCCATGAAATTCCAAAAAAAAAAATAGTTCTCTTTTATGGTCAATTTTAGAAATGGAAAATTTGTTATATAAAGATTTATATTTCTTGTGATTATATGCTATAGAAGAGAGACTCGCACATTATTTAAACATAAGAATATTTTGTGTGTTTTTTTTATGTAAAAAGAAATATAATAGTTTCAACACTGCAAAAGTAATAATAATATATAGAAGTATAAATAATAGTGAAGAGGTCAACCAACTTATATATCAAGTTACTTAGAAATTCAAGAGCAAAACTAGCAAATTGCTTCCACTTTATGCTTTCGGTTTATTATTATTATTATTATGTACTATGAATATAAGATTGTAAAATGGCATACAATATAAATAGTATTCTCAAATTTTATTTTTAAAAAGCATAATTTCTTTCAAATTTGTGATATAATCGTGGTTTGTGATTGTACATTGTTTTATCTTTATGATAGTATATACTACATAATGTACTCTTTTATTAGCGTCATAGACAGAGTGATTTAAATCACTGATAGATTATGGATATTGTTTTTTCTAGGGAATCTGATCAGTTCAAAATTTATTAATAAAACTATTTTAAGCCCTAATACAATTTAATGCAGTTTTAAGATTAATAATAGTATTTTCCTAACACTATCCACCAATAGTGGGCATTAATAATAGAAGTATTTTTAATAATAGTATTTAGACTATAGTTAATTTCAAATTTTGCCTAAATTGTTATTTAAAAATTAGCTAAATCAAAGTTTTTCTTTATAAATTTCAATTTAAATGAATTGTAAGTTAGTATACACATTATTACATTAGGCTGTATACACCACATAACTATTATATAAATAACTTATATTATTCTTTTTAAAAAAATGTGTTTTGTTGATCTCAAATTATATTAAAATTTATTTAATTAAAACCACAAATTTCATCATAAATTTTTTATACTTTTTTTTATAAATTACTCCTTCTATTTATATCAAAAAGTGTAAGTGTTAAATGAAATTTATAAGCAAAACACCAAGCAGTTAAAAGTATATAATAAATTTCTATGCATATAAAACCTGTAACATAAATAAGATTAAAAATACCTATCGTATACTAAAAAATATTTAAAACTCGTTCTTTACTAAGAGTAATAAAAGAATCAACTTTTTTTTTGTATATGCTCCAATGAATTTTCTTCCTGAATTATATTTAAAGTAAATTTCTGTATTATAATTATATTTAATAGTTAATATTTTTGTTACTTAACTGTACAGTACAATATAATTTTACTTTAGCAGAGTCTAGACAACACAGCACAAAAGTCGACAATATTTTTATTATTATCAAAAGCTTTTGGATTAGATAACTTGATTAACATGTAATCTGGAATACTACTACTGAGTCATTTTTAATTTTTTCCAAGTGTAGTCAAAAGTTGTAAATAAAATGAATTAAGATAAGAATATGTAATTTGTTCATAGCTGCAATTCTGCAATAGAATGAAAAAATGTATACAATACACATTTTCTTAATTATAATTAAAAGCTTTCAAAATAACTGCATGGAAATTCAGTTTAATAAAGTATATAATTAAACATATTTGGTGACATATTATAATATTTTAATGAAATTTATGAAAACTTGTTAATGACTATAAAAAGCTAAATTATGCACCCAAAGTAAATTTGTTAAAAAAAAAATGCTTCTATAATTTAAAAATATAATTGAAATAAAGTTATATTACCTTATTGTACAATATTTTTGAACTCTGGCACAAAGAATATGTTTTAGACTAGATAAAAGTAATTTTTTAAAATTTATATTTGATAAGTTCTTTGTTTTTTATATAATACTATTAGAATGTCTATGATGTTTAGGTAAATCATTGGTAGGCAAGCCTAGGCCAACATCATATACTGGCATATCGAAGAAATTTATACTATGTATATGAATTTAGGTATTTTAATTTAAAATTATATTCAAAGTTATATTTTGAAAGTACAAAAAATCTTTGTAAATAAATTTTTTCAACAATTTAATAATTTAAAATGATAAATTTAAACTTATTTTGAAAAAACCATTAACATAAAGGAGCCATATACTACTTTATAGCATACAAAATATATGTGACATTCCCAAACCAAATCAAGTATGTAATGGAAACTAGTTTAACCCATTCACTTTTGATTTGATATATACATATAATTTTTAGAAAACAAAATTGCATAAATGATATCATTTATTCAATTTAACTAAGTAATCAATCAATTTTTCATATATAATATTAAATCTAAATTTATTATATTTACAATAATTTAATACAATTAATTCATATTAAATTATTTTGATCACAATTTTTTATGTCTTTAAATTATAAAAAAAAACTAGTTGATTATATTTACAACAATTTTGAATGGGTGCAGTATTATTAAGTAAACAGTAAAATGCTAGTTTATTCAATATCAAAAAAGTTGTAATTATAAATATAAATTATAATTTATCTAGAAAATTTAATTTATATTATATTTTTATATTGAACAAAATTTAAGGGATCCCATTTGTTTTTAACCTTTAATACGATGGAAATTAATTTGTTTCCTACCTAAAGAACTCAATTAATATTATATAATTATTATGTTTTCATTAAAAATAATTTTATTGATTATAACTCTTTACTGATTAATACTTTTTTTTTTAATATAAAAGAACACAAATAATCATATTTTATAAGCTTATTTTTTTTTTAATTAAAATAACCTTCCATTTTATTGTCCTGGACCAGATAAAGATTTTTCCATAAACTTCTTCTTTGAAAAACATAGCCACCATTTACTTGGTTTACCATCTGGAGTTGAAAATACTTTTTCACATACACGATTACCAGTTTCATGTCTTAATTGTAATAAATATTGTCTCATTAAATCTAATATCGTAAAAAATATAATACCGTATTAGTATTTAAAAAACTGAAAATTTTTTATAGTATATATTTTCTTATTATACCTGTTTCATTTTGTGAAGTTGGTTTTGCATATACAGAATTTAATGGAAAACCATTTTCACCTGGTATATCAAATTTTGATATTGCCAAGCTATACATTTCTTGCATACCTTGATTTTTATTAGCACAACGTTGTAATTTTTTAAGACATTCAGTTATATACAATGTTATATAAATTAATACTCTATCAACTTCAGACTGAAAATAAGGAGAAATAATTTAAATTTGTTTTGTGAATAAATAAAAATTAATATAATATCATATATCATTACTTTAATCTCATATGTTCGGAAAAAAACATTTGCTTTAAAATAGTACAGTGACTCATCTATGATATCGTTATCAATGTTAGTAGTTGGGGCTGGTCCACGGTATTGTGTTCTTAATGGCAAAATTGCTAAATTACCAATAGATTGTGAATAATCTTTCAATTGAGAATGATATGCCTAAAATAAATATTTAATAAAGAAATGATTAGAAATGTTATAATCGACACACCCTCCTAAGGAGTATAAAAGTTTATCAAAAATTTATACTTACTGGCATCTTATATTAAGTAAAATGGTAGCAAATGTTGTTCGTAAATAATTATTTTCCTGAATCACAGAATTTATATTACTTTACTTAATATTTTAGTTTATTATTTGCACTTTAATATTAACAACAAATTAATCCGAATATCGTAAAATCGTACACTTAACTGACATGGACATCGGTAGGCATGTCACATAACAAGCTGACAACTTTACACGAAAAAAATCACCAATCATCAGCTGATCAGCTCCGGTCCGGCTGTCATGTTTGTAAACATGCGGTGTTCTTTGCAGAATTGGATAGCATTATTGTTTATATTATTTAGTTTAGAATTTAGATCTTTGATTTGATTTCATCCAAATGAACAAGTGGACAAGAAATTCTTATTATATCCAGAAAAAATGAGATACGCTCAAATAATAATAGGTCCAGCTGGTAGTGGAAAGGTAAATTAATATTAATTTTTTATATCAATAATATAAGTAATATAAATCATCTATAGTCGACATACTGTACATATATGCAAAGGCATGCCTTTGATTCGAAACGTCGTATAGAAGTTGTCAATTTAGATCCAGCTGCTGAGCACTTTGATTATCAACCATTGATTGATATACGTGATTTAATTCAATTAGATGATGCTATGGATGATGAAGAATTACATTATGGGCCAAATGGTGGTTTAGTATTTTGTTTAGAATTTCTAATTGAAAATCAAAATTGGCTTAAAGAACAATTATGTGGTGGATCAGATGAAGATAATGAAGGTAAATTTAAAATTAATAACTAATTAAAAATTTCAAAATTATTTTTATTTTTATATGAAAATTTAATTTTAGGTGAACCAGATGATGATTATATTATATTTGATATGCCTGGACAAATTGAATTATTTACACATTTATCAATGGGCCGGAAATTAGTTGAATTATTACAATCATGGAATTTTCGTTTATGTACAGTATTTTTAATTGATTCACAATTTATGATTGATGGTGCTAAGTTTTTATCTGGTACAATGGCTGCATTAAGTGTTATGGTTAATTTAGAAATGCCACATGTAAATGTATTAACAAAAATGGATTTATTAAGTAAAACAAATCGTGGACAATTAGATAAATATTTAGAACCAGATCCACAAGCATTATTAGGTGAAATAACAAAAGAATCAGCATGGGGTCGAAAACATAGAAAATTGTCAGAAGCAATTGGATATTTAATTGAAGATTTTAGGTACATATATATATTTAAAATATAAATAATAATTATATAAAATCTAATAATTTTCTTATTATTCCATAGTTTGGTTCGATTTATTCCATTAAATATTGAAAATGAAGAAAGTATGCAAGATTTATTATTACAAATTGATAATGTTATACAATATGGTGAAGATTGTGATGTTAAAGTAAGAGATTTTGATGAATTAGAAGAAAATAATGATGATAATAATGTAGATTCATCTTTTGTTTAATTAAAAAAAATAAATAAAATAAAAAAACAATTTCTGTTTGAATTTAATTTATTTTAATATCTCTTAACAGCATTCTAAATATCTATTATAAAAGTCAATAAGATTAAGTATATAGCTTTTTCTCTATCAATTCATTTGTTATTTTGATCGCATATTTTAATTATTTAATAATACTTAATTATGATCAGATCACTTTTTTTTTATTCTTTAAATTATTTATTTTATTTATTTATAAAATTTGATATTCTGTTAAATAAAATTGTATGGAAGATTGTGTATCAACATTAATCTAATCGGCTCTTATAATAGTATTAATTTTCAATTAATATTAATCTAGTATTTCTAATATACATATATTTACAACAAAATTAAATATTAATAATAGAGGTAATTATTTTTTAGTTTGTTTCGCAAATATTTTACTATTAAACTCAATTTCATTATAAAGATAAAAATATATTGAAGTTATTTGTTTAAAAAAAAAATAGAAGGAAGAAAAAAAAAATAAACAACAAAAACCCTTATTATATTACTAAATTAAATTTTCGAATCATCTGTTGATGATGTTGATGTTGAGTTGTTGCCTGGTGTTGTTGTAGTACTAGTTTCTGGTTTACTTTCTAATGAAAATGGTGGTATACGACAATCAAATGTATGACCATCTTCACGTTCCATACGGAAAGTACCCCACATATGACCACTTGGTGCTTGTAAACTAACATGACTACTATATTGAAAAGCTGGTAAACGTGAGCTTAAAACTGGTTCTTGACCAACAACACCACGACCTCGAACTGTTTCTAATGTACCAGATAATGAAAATATACGCCAATGTCTTTCACGTAATTGAACACTTAGTTCACCTAAATTTTCTAAACGAATACAATATCGCCACTGTATAAAAAAAGTTATATGTAATTAAAATAAATATTGAAATAATATTGTTTGAAAATTTACCCAATATACTGTTGAAGCTGGTGATTCACGACAACCCATATAAAATGGTATTACAGTTACACGTATTCCTAAAAAAAATTTCAAATTATTTAAAATTCCTTTTTTTAAGAAATTAAACTTTTTACCTTCAGTCGTTTCTTTATGGACATCTGATAATTCTAGCCATGGATGATTCTTTTTTTGCCATGCTTTTAATGTATCATGAGCCTCAAATGGTGGTATTTTTTTAATATCATATGTTAAAAATTTATCAAATAATTCATGATGCAATGGATTACGTTCGCCCGATGAATATGGCATTATATCCTCATGTGCTACATAATCTAAACCAGGTATTGCATATAAACTACGATTTGAATCTTGATTACTTAAAAATGTTACAGCTTCAGTTTGGGCCCGCTTTAAAAATATAATTTATATTAATAAATTATTAAATATATTTATTTCAAAATTAAATTAAAATAATACATACAATATATGGACAATCTCTTGTATCAATTAAAACCTGATAAAATGTATTCACTTTTCCTTTGCTTTCTTTTGAATCATTATCATTTTTATCAGATTTTTTATCTGGTGCAATTTTACTTTGTAAATTTGGTAAATCGCGGTCAAAAACTCTTGCTAGCCATGGAAATAGTATAACACCACGATAACCAAATACACGATGTAAAAATAATTGACCTGTTCCATATTTTCCCTCAATTTTGGGAGATTCTAATTTACCAACTTCAGCTAATCTAAAAAATAACAAACACAAAGTAAATTATTTTTAGTATTTTCATTTAAAAAATCCATTACGAATTGGAAAAATTAAAATATAAGAATATTTTAATATTTATTTTTAAGAAATATTTCAAATTACAGACCTTGTTAATTTTGTCGATTCTATTGAAAACCGTCGTCGAACAATTATATTCAAATAAAATGGTTTTATTAAATTAGATATATTTTTATGGATCCCCATTACATTAATTATTTCAGGAAAAACTAACAGGCAATTTAAAATTATTATTTTATCAAAATATTTAATAACAATTTGACATTTTTGCAAATATGTTATGTCAGTTGTTATGACATCTATTGCGGAGGAGCCTAGATATTTTCCAAAATCCTTTATGAAAAATTTGAGGTGTTTTTCTAATATGACAATGACAAATAAATGACGTGTGGTGACTTATAAACACACCTATTAGCTGAGTTTTTTCAATCGGTTTAAAAAAATGATATGGATCATATATTGGGTTTAATAAATTTTCATAGAAATTTCAAAAGATGTCGATAGGTGAGACCCGGTTTATGGTTTTCATATTTTTTAATTTATTTGGGCACGTTAAATTTCTCTTATTGATACATAATAATATTTTTTAAAAAGGCCAATAACATCTTAGCAACATCGATTTTAAATTTATTTCATGTTTTTACAGTATATTAAAAAAAAATTACAAAAACAATTTTTTAAAAAATTAAAAAATTGTTTTCTGTTTTAGTTTGTACCGCCATCTGTTTGTAAATTTCCATACTAAAATATGTCCAGATCTAATTCTGGTGACCCAGATATAGTTGGCTAATTTTGTATATAGTTGTTTTCTTATTAGTAAAAAATATATTTTATAAAACGAAATCAAAATTGGCATTTCTAAAAAAAGGTAGTAGAAATACTTCAATAACATAAAATAAGACCTGGATCTGTATACCTTTTACTGTCGAAATTTTCAAACAGATGGCGGTACAATAATGTTAGATTGAATCTCGGATATATTTTTAGTATGGAAATTTTCAAACAGATGGCAGTGAAAAAAAATATTGGATTGAATCTTTGATATTTCTAATATGGAAATTTAGTAACAGATGGCGGTATAATGATGTTAGAATGAATCGTGGATATATACCAATTTCTTTTCAGACACACTTTCTTACACTTTCTACACCTTTTTTAAATCGGCGCCTAGAAAAAGTGTACACTTTTCTACACCCTCAAATTTGAAGGTGTAGAAAGTGGAGATGTAATTAATTTTTTTTTTTAACTTTTTTAGGTGGAAATATATACTATTCGTCAATTAAATAATGTTTTAATCACAAATAATGAAAAAAGTATAAAAATTTAAAATTATAAAGAATTTTGTCAGGGTGTAATAAAAGTATGTTTTTTTCATACCTTAAGGCCGGCGCAGAATTGGGGCTTTAATCGATAGCGTTAACTTTAACTTTTATATTTTGTATTTTGCCAAGTTTTTGCTTCCCAAAAAATTGATTTTTCACCAATATTAAAATAGTCTGCGCTGGCGTTTTTCGCCTAGCGTTAACTGCTGGTATTGTGTTCGCTTACATTGATTTCCATATGTTGAAACTTTTTTAAGTGAACGCTATCGATTAAAGCCCCAATTCTGCGCCGGCCTTTACACTTTCCTACACCACAGATTTTTGATTCCCACCATGGTGTGGTGTAGAAAAAAAATTTCTGAAAAGAAATTGGTATTAGTATGCTATGCATAGTTAGAAACAGATGGCGTAGCAATGATTATGGAGTGAGACTTGGATAGATCTTAGTGAGGAAATTTAGTAACAGATGGTGGTACTGCATATTTAATGGCAGCATCATTAATTAAATTACATAATATGGTGAAATTATTTTCTGATGGGCAAGTAAATAAATTCTTGTTGGGGAAGATCATCCATCATCAGTGCACTGCATTCACCCTTCATACCACCTTTAAAAAATTGTCAGTTTAACTTTTGTGTGGTTTGATTTACGGGACTTTCTCTTTATACATATTTCAAAAACGGTGGAGAACTTTAAATTCCGTAAAATAAAATCTCCAAAAATGTGTTTCTTTTAATTAAAATTTTATATTCAATTATAATCAACTGTAAATAGTTTAATTTAATTTAATAAATGAAAATACAACCCATAAAAATTAGTTTTATAACTGTAATTAATTACAAGGGCAACTATTTTTACAACAGCTGATGGAAACGTCAACTGATACCACAGTTAATTTGAAGTTTCGAAATCGGAAACAACAAATACAACTACTAGGAGAAAGCAATGTCACTGGCACTGGCAGTAGTAAATACATTCACAATCACAATTCAGTCGACATCAGTGACCTCGTCGTAAGCTTTGTTCTTATCTTATCAATTTAAAATTTCTTTTTTTAATGTTCTTTTAATTTATGCAAAATAATAACAAAACTGACCGACCGCAAATATTTAAAAAGTGATAATAAATTTTTTATAATTGAATTTTATTTAGAGTAAAACTGGTTTATGTTGTGAATCACCGCCAACAGCATTAAAATTAGAAAAAAATCTATACGAGTTGCAAAAATCTTTTGTATTATTACATGAGAAAGGAAATGCTAGCAAAGAAATGAATAATTCTAATTTGAAATTGTGTAGTAGGAATACATCCTGCGGCAAATCTTTATTGGAAATTACAATTCGTATAATACTTTTTATTATTTTTATGTAAGTACATATATAAAAATTTGTATAATAATATTTTTTTCTGAACCCCCTTAATTGGACACGTTTCATAAAGATGAATTTCAATGACGTCAAATGTTACCAAACCATATGGCAAAATAGTTTTATTTATATGTATCTACTAGATTTAATTTATATTATATATACATAATTTTTTCTATATTATATTTAGACAATTAGAACGTTTCCCAGCATTTCGACGTAATATACAACCGGAAGAATTGTGGTTATATAAAAATCCACCAACAAGTGATTATGTACCAGCTGCATATTTAATGCCAGCATCATTTATTGTACCATTTACAATAATATTAATTAATTATTTAATAACACATGATCGTTATGATTTTACACAGGGAAATAATGCTGTAACATTAGCATTAGCATTAAATGGTGTATTAACAAGTTTAATTAAAATTACTGTTGGTCGACCACGTCCAGATTATTTTTATCGTTGTTTTCCAGGTGGTAATAATTCTAATATACAAATGAATTGTTTGGGTAATCCAGCTGTTGTAAATGAGGGTCGTAAAAGTTTTCCAAGCGGACATTCATCATGTAATTATTATAAATAAATATTTTTTTTTTCTTTTAAACTAATTTTTAATTATTTATTTTGTAGTTGCTTTTGCTGGTTTTGGTTTTGTGTTTCTATATTTAGCAGCAAAATTACATATATTTAATGATCGTGGTCGTGGTCAATCATGGCGTTTATGTATTTCATTATTACCACTTATAATAGCATTATTGGTAGCAGTGAGTCGTACATGTGATTATCATCATCATTGGGAAGATGTTACTATAGGATCTATATTGGGTATGACAGTAACATATATGTGTTATAGACAGTATTATCCATCAATATTATCAAATAATCCACAAAAACCATATCAAATACGTTCAGTTTTAAATTCAAATAATAATGGTAAAAATTTTGTACCTATAATATCAAATAATGCCGCAATTACAGAAACAAATAGTCAAAATTTAAATGGTGAACAGAATCCATTATTAGATGAAGATGAAGAAAGAGATACAAAGTGGATTTAATTAATTCTTTTAAAATAAATTTTATTTTGTTATTTTAAAATAATTAATTGTATTTTTAGATTAAGAAGATTATTGAAATGTTGTATTATGTGGAAAGTATTTCCAAAGATAAGAAAATTAATGAAGAAATTTATTTTTATAATATCAAATTTATTCGTTAGCATTCCATTAAATTTAAATAAAAGAAAAAATAATGAATTCGGTTTTAATCTAGAAATATAGTTTAAATATATATTTAAAATTCAGTTGTATAAATATTAACTATATAATACTTTTTCGGAAATATAAATGTTTTTAAAGTATTTTTTTTATTTGCATTAATAAAAATATTGTAAACATTTTTTTAAATAAGAAATTTAAATATTTTTTGTTAATATTTTAATAAACTTTTATATTTCCGTAATTTATCATAAATATTATTTTTTTTTGTGTGTGGTGCTTAAACTTAAATATTTAAATATTTTAAAATTAAATATGATATTTTTTATAATTGTCTGTATTTTATTATTTATTATATTTTTATTAGTCAAATTGTAACTTAATTAAAATTATAAATAAAATAAAATCATGCTTCATTGATAGTATTTTTCAAAAGAAAAACTTTAACGATATTTATTTTTTTTAGAAATTTGAACTCATACATAAAGAATTAACTTCAGATGAGTGTATGTTCTTGAATATCTTGATGGAAATTTTAAAATGCGTAAAGAAACAATCAGATAATCACTGTGTGATTGTCGGTAATAAGGAAAACGTATTCCATTAATTCCTTTGTTTTGAGAATTTCGAAATTAATCTAATCAGCAATTTCAGAAAAAGAACTTTATCAGGGATTTGTTAATTATGAATATAGATAAAATTATTTAGATATTATAAAAAAAATTTTTATCTATCATAATGTAAATTATTATTATAATATGTAAATTATTTGTCAGTTCAAGTGCAAAAAGAAATTCTATAATTTATCTTGATAAGCAATTTTTATTTATATAAAAAATTTGCACTGTAAAAATATTGAGAATTTCATTTCCAGTATGTTTTCAATGTCTACCCTTCTTCTTCTTATTTTGGCCGCCCTTTCTATGGTGCTGACGAGGACCTGGCGTTGGTTCTTGATAAACTGGAGTAGCTGGTGAATTTTTACCCAAATTTTGGGTTTTTGACATATCACTGTGAAATATAAGAAATATTTTTTTTTGTTTTGACTAAATTTTACTATATAGTTAATTATTTACTATTGATCCGCTGCTCCTGATTGCATTCCTTGAGATCCTTTAATAACATCTTTTGTTCTACGATCACGTTTACGACGAAAACCAGTTCGTTCATATTTAGGTAACCATCTTTCTGGATCCGGTGTCACATCAGGATTATAATTTTTCGGTAATTTTCCTTTACGTTTCCTTTTAGTTTTCCTTTTCTTTGCTAGCTCACTGCCACCTGGAGTACCAGGCGATTGATCACCTTTAGTTGTAACCGTTTTTTTAACAGCTTTCGTTGACATCATCCAATTGGCTGCTTCTAATGCATCAATTTCTGAAACAGTTGTTAATGTTTCTAAAGCTGGCAATTTTTTACTAGCCTCCAGAGCTTTTTTCGGATTAAATTGTGCATATGCAATAACCAATTGAGCTAAAACTTTCATATCTTGTGGATTCGTTTTAAGTAATTCTTCTAACGAACTAGCAGCTGTTTCAGCAGCGCCACCACGTAAATGAAAATCAGCTGCTTGACGCCACATATCTGATAAATTTCCACTACTAACCTATAGTTGAGAAAAATACAATAATTTTATTATCATTTTGTTATAAAACATGAAAATTATTATACCTTGTTTTTCTTATACCAATCTACGGCAGATTTTAAAACATCTGATGCTGCTTTTTTATTATCCAAACCAAGATATAAAGTAACCAAGGCCGATACAATTCCAGCTTTATATTTATCTTCACCCAAAGATGAAAAAACATCAACGGCACCTTTCTTATTGCCCTAAAAATTAAATTTCAATTAATTTTGATAATTAACAATCGTATTACATTTTACATACACTTAATAAAAGCAATTGAACAATAGCAAACTTAGATGCTAATCCTTTTTCAGGATTAAATTTAGCAAATTTTTCAAGTGATTCAATTGCTTCTTTATATTTTTTATCTTTAGCCAATTGACTGCATTTAATTGAAATTGCTTCAAATTCAACATCTGGATAAGTTTGAGCAAGTTTATTACAAAATTGAATACACTGTTCACTTGAATTTGTAAACAAAGATAATAAACAATTGTTTACAGCAATTGCCTTCTTTTGGCGGACAGTTAATTTATGTTCACATGCATCTGACATAGCTGAACGCATTTTTTTCTTAGAATCAAACATATTTTGATCTTTATTAATAACAACTGAATTATTACTGGCAACAGCAATTAAAGCTGGATCTTTTGGTTTATTTTTTAAACATTCTGCATAAATTGTAGCAGCTTCTTTAATTTTTCCTTGCATTTGCATACAATATGCCAATTGAACACGAATTACTGAAATTTCATCTTGAATTTCTTCTTCGGTGGCACCATCTTCTTCTAATGTTTCACGGCAAATCTTCTCACTAGCCCGTAATTTTTTCTCAGCCTCTAAATATTTATTACGATTTGATTGAGCACATGAACTATTAAAACACATTTCATATGTATCTTCTGGTAAATTTAGAATTTCCTTATTTGGATTTTCAATTGCTAAATTTGCAGCAACAGCACTTAAATTCGTTTTACGTTCATCTTCATATTCATCTTGACTATTTTTTATAATTTCTTTATATGAATCAAAGCATTCTTGAAAACGTTCCAAACGATATAATACCTGGGTACGTAATTCTTTTAAATTTGGTGGTAGAGGATTTTCATCACTCGAATCAATTGTTTTTAATGCTTTTTCGGGTAAATTTAACCGATACTCACAATAAGCACGTTCAAATAATAAATTATTTAATTTATTTTTTTCAATAAATTGATAAGCTTCAGTAAATTTAGAAATTTGAATTAGACAAATTACTTTACAATGAAGTGCTTTTTCATCATCAGATGCCACACCAAGAACTAAAAATAAAATTATTATTTTTTGATAGGTTAAATTTTGGGTCCACCTTGTATATTAGATACTCACTTCGATTTACTGCCTTTAATGCCTTTTCATATTCGCCGTTTTGACCAAATTTATGGACATCAGCATAAGCTGTTTTAATAACAGCTATTCTGCTCTGTTCCTTCGACATTTTCCAAATACTTATTTTAATTAATTTTTAAATCCACTTAAAAAATTAGATATATTCGATTATTTTTTGACAACCGAAGAAAGAATGGCATATGACAACTCATCAAAAAAATGTTGAAAATACCCTCTACACGGTATGATCTACCCTTTGAACTTAACATAACAAATAGAGATAAGAGATTTAATTGTAAATGTGTCAGCGCGACAACTTTTGCCTTGTGAATAGAATTCTACGTTCAACAGTTTCTTTCGAAACTTTTCCCTATTTCCTTTTTATCTCACAAGATAAAAGTAATTTTAAAAGTAACTAAAAATGTTGTTGTCTGTAAGAAAATGATGAGAGAAAATTGTTGAAAGAAAATGAAGTTGAAAATGTACATTTATAGTTCAACTTGTGTCCGTTGGCTTTCAAACAATAAATTTGTTCCAAGCCATGTAAATCGTAATCAAAAGGTGAAAAATTACATATATGTAATCAAATCTTAGCCTTCTGTAATAAATTGAACCAATCAAATACTTTTATTATACTTTATACAACTCAAGTACAATTTTAGCATAATCTAGCCCCTTCACAGTTTCAAGAAAGTCTGCACTATTTTATGAAAGTCATATTTTTTTTTATATATGTCAAAATATTTTAAGGAATAGCACAAAAAAGTTCGGTCTTTAAAACGTAATTCTCTTTATTCTTTTAATATTTCTTGCATCAAAATAAATTAATTATTTTATTTAGAATTTATGTTGAAAATATGAAATTACAGTTAATATGTTGTGTAATATTGCTAACGTTTATAAATTTGAGTGGTAATTATAATAGAATTAAAACTACTGCAAAAGAAAATTATCATATATAAATATAATATCCACCCAATTGTTTTTCACAATACACTTTCTAATTAGTTATTTTTAAAAGTATAAATAATTAAAATTTTTAATATCTGTTATTATTATTTAGTAAAAGCATTTCAATTAAAACTCGAACGTTATGGACCATTAGTATTTGGATTTGATATAAATTTTACAGCAACTCTTTTACTTGATGATGGCTCAATAGCACCAGCAACTGAAGATTATTTTTACATATGGACTGATAATGTTGGCAATGACGCCTTCGTAAGTATATCATAAATAAATGAAAAATAATCATATATTCTTTTATGCTATATTAGAAATCAGAATATAATAATGAATATTTAAATAATAGGTATAAAATTTATACAAATTTACATAAAATTGTCACGTATAATTTCATTTTTAATTTTTAAAGTCTATATAAAAAGATATACTTTATTTTATCATTAATTAAACAAATTATAAATATTTATTTTTATAAACGAAAATAACATACCTATATAGTTATAACAATTGTTTTATAATTTAAATATAAATAACTCATTTTGCTTAGTATACCAAATATTTTTGCAATTTGTAAGAAAAAAACAATTTACATATTTTATTAATGCTTAAATATTTTTTACAACTTATATTCGAATGAATCAGAAAGTTAATCTTTTTAAATGGAATTTCCCCCGATAAAGAAATAGGAACAAAAAATTATGTTTTGTAGTAGAAAAAAGTAATGTATATTTCAAATAATTACAACATAAATGAATCCCTCGTCTCGGAAAAGAAAATATACAAAAAAAAAAACCGGCGTGAGCGGGCGAACTTTTTAAATGCACTTTCATTAAGTACTTTCTCTTTGAATAGTAATAATAATAATACATAAATGATTTTATAAAAATATATGAATCTTCACTATAATTACACTATAATTTTGATTTAATTATTTTCATGTCTAAAAGTAATCACGAAAATTATATAAATTATACCTATTACAATTTATTAAATAAAACAGTTTTTTAGTTTTATTTCGTATATAAATTTTAGCAAAAATATAGATAACAGTTCCAGGTTTATATAATATAGCAATTTTTTTTAACTGCAATATACATATACTTAAAAATAATGATAAATTTTTTTATATAAAATTATAGGAAACCTCAAAAATACCATATACAAATTGGACAATAAATTATAAAAAAGCATATCTAAATGATTATGAGGTAAAATTAGTAACTGAAAAGAGAGGTGCTTTTTTACCAATACGATATCAAATTGCTGTAGCAACAATACAATTTCGTATATCGGATTCACTGAGTGGTGAATTGATATTAGTACAAAATGGTACAAAAAGTCAAAATGAATATGTATCAACATTAGTACCAGTTAATCATACGATTGAATTAGATAAATTTGAATATGATTATTTAACAAATCAAACAACATATATTAGAACATATTGGTTTCAAAATTGTACATATGTTGGTCAAACAAATGGTCTAACGTATATTAATTTATATGGTCATGAAAATGAAGTATATGATATTGAAGCTTTAGTAATCGGTTCATTTGATATATTACCACAACCAACTAGTACTACAACGACAACCACTACCACAACAACTACTACTACTACTACAACAACAACAACTACTACTACTACTACTACTACACCAAAACCAACAACGACTTCAACAAAACCAACAACTCCAAAAACAACTAGTGCAACTACAACAATTGTTCCACCAAAACCAAAAGATGAATTAATAAGATCTAAAAGAGATTTAATATCAGATAAAAATGATAGTAAAATAAATAATATAGGTATAAATATTTAATAATTTAATTTTCTAATATATAACCATTAAGTTTTTGTTTCCTTTTGAAGATAATAAAATGCTAGTAGAAATTTCACCAAATGGAACAGATTTTGAAATTATTAATCCAGCTGTAACACAATTAATACCAACAAGTCCATCATTAATTATACCTAGTTATATTAATGAACCATTTGTTTGTTTCAATAAATCAATGATTGTACCAGATCCAAAAAAGTTATATGGATATTATTCAAAAAAAATTATTTCTAAAAGTATGTATTTATATATATAAAAATATGAATTAAAATTTTTATTATAAAATCAAATTTTTAAAAACAGTTCCAGTTTCAAATGTTACAATTTCTGGTAAAAATTGGCTTCAACATGGTGAGCTATTAAATATAAAATTATCATGTAAAGGTTCAGGTCCATTTAAATATTGTATTCAAATATTTTCGGGTAAATATTTTTATAATTATTTTAATTTATAAATTATAATATGAACGTATATATATATTTTTAGGTCCATACAATGTAACTGGTAATGAAACTTGTTTAGAATGGTTAAATTTAGATAAATGTGAAGTACCATTTCAACATTTATTTTCTGGTCCTCCAACTGTTACTGTAATTTATATTGTAAAAAATCCAATTGCAAAAATTGTAAATCAAGTGACAGTTAATTTTTATGAAGGTAAAAGTGAAATTGAAAAATTACGTTATATGAATTCAGTTTTTTTTCTCTTTAGCTAAAAAACAATCGCAATTATCTGTAATTGTGGTACCAGTTTCATTTAGTGTAGTTGCTGTTATATTAGTTGTATTTGGTTTTGCATATTATATACAAAATAGAGAAAGGTATTATATAAAAAATAATAAAATTAATTAATCATTATTCTACAAAATTTTTAAATTTCTTTTCTTTTTAAGATTCTCTGTTGAAGTAGCTGATTTTAATTTTGGTGATACACAATCTGTTGATATGGAATATAAAACATTCCGTCAAAGATTATTTGATAGTGTTAGAGAAACTTTACGATGGCCACGACGTAATTCAGCTGATCCATCAGCAGGAACAAGTGATGAAAGTAATTTAAGATATGGTCCAATGTCATAAAATGGTTTTTTTACATACATATATATATATTTATAGTTTTCATTTTTTTCTTCTTCGTTATTTATTTATATATATTATATATATTGATTTATTATTTTCTTTAAAAAATGATAAAACTAAAATCTAAAATTGTTCAAATTATTCTTTGATATTTTCTAGATTACAAGGTTTTTCTTTTATATAAACAATTATTGTAATTATTTTTAATTAAAAAAAAGTTATAGGGTATATAAACAAACCTTTAAAAACAAAACCAATTATTTTTAAGTCAAAATTTTTTGTTGTTAAAATTTCTTAATTTCCATTTAAAAAAATTCATTAAGAAAAATAGTAATCAATTTTTTTTTAAATAATTAATTTTGTTATTGTACATTATTTTTTTTATGGAATTTTAATTACTTACTAAATAGTATTATACAGCAAAAAAAAAATATAAATTTATAAAAAAAAATATTTAGTTTGATTAAAAAAAAAGTAAGAATTTCCCTCCAAAATTGTGTATTAAAAAAAAATTATTTTCAATATTTAAAATCACTGAAAATTTAGCTATATTTCTATTTGGTTAGCTTTAAACTTATATTTTTCGTTCAAATGACAACATAATAATATATTTTTTTATATTAAAAATGACTAAAATTATAAATATATATTTTTCTCTAAACTATAATAAAATAAATTATAAATAGATCATTTTTATTTTGGCTAAATTTTTTTATAAGACTAAACATTTATTATTATTTTTTGGAAATTATTTTTGTGATATTAATGAAAAAAAATTAAATAAAATAAAAATAATCTCATAAAAAAATTATATACTTACAAAAAGAAACAACAAAGTTTTTATGGTTTTTGGCTTTGTGCGCTTTTAGCAAACCTTTTTTAATTAAGTTGCAAAATAAAATTATTAAAAAAAAAATTATAAAAAAAATTTTGATAATTAAAAAATAAATTTAAAATAATCAAAAAAAAAAAAACAATTTTTAGGTGTAATAAATTTAAAAAAAAAAATTTTTACAAACCAGTAAAATGTTATAATATGAGAAAAATAGATAAAATTATAAAACAGATGCTCACATTCAATTATATATTTCAAAAATATACATTAATAAAAATTTAAAATATTATTAGATATTAAATAAAATAATTATAAAAATTATGTAATGTGTAAAAAAAAAATATAGTTTATCAAATTTAAATCATACAAATTAAAAAATAGTTGATTTTAAAACCTTATTTTTTTTACATACAATTTTATTATTTTTATTTTGATAAATAGAAATAGTCATCCTGTAATAATACAAATTATATTACAGGATATTGTGTACAGCTGTTAACAATTAAAACGAATAATGTAAATTTCGTATAAGGTAAATCCGATTCCTATCAATCTTTTACGCGGTATTAAATATCGAATAAATTTTTACGGATTGGAATTTCTTATTGTGTAAACCCCAGAGTAAAAATAAAAATTTACTTAATTCTTTATTAAATATACATTCATTCTATACTAAATTATGTTTCTTATAATTTTTTTAAATAAATTTTCTTCCATACAATTCAAAATTCTTTAATACAATTATGTTACTTGTCTTTGAATTTCTCTATATAATCTATATGGTGAAAGACTCAATCAATCTATAAAAAATATATTTAGCACATTAAATATATATAGTACATATAAACTTTCAATCAAAATAACATCACATATATTTTACTTATATATAATTTATTAACAAATATTTTTCACTATTTACAATTTTGGTTCATTTTTAATTTTAGATTGCATCATTAATTATCAATAATTTAAAATTTCCTAATCACAAAAATTTAATTTAATCAAAATTATTATAATGTTAATGTGGGATTTATATTTTATAGTTAAGTGATTTTAAAAATGCGTTGTCCTTGTTATTGCCTGATCATCATCATCAAAATCCCTATCATATTTAAAACCTTTATTTTCTATTCCGTTCTTTTCTTTATCTAAATTTACATTTTTATTAAATGACTTTCCTTTAACATTTTTAATTTTTATTGGTTGTTCAAGTAAACCAATTGGTAATGGTATTGAATTATCTGGTAATTTTTTATTACGTTCTATAATTTCTAATAAATCCATAGGAGATAATTTCTTATTTTTCAAAAAGAATTCTTCACATTCCTTTAAAAATAATAAAAAAAATAATTTAATGGAATTTAATAATATATTCGTAGTTTAATATATTTCACACTTACTGCTAATGTTTTTCCTTCAGTTTCTGGTAATATAAAATATAATATAAATGTACCAAAAAAGGCTACAGATGAATAAAACCAAAATGTACCAGGTAATGTCATTGTAGCTAACATTTGTAAAAAAAATTTATTTGCTAGGAAGCCTAATATATAACCACAACCGCCAGCAAAACCTGTAGCATTACCCCGTACAGTAGCTGGGAATACTTCACCAATTAGCATCCATGGTATTAAACGTAAACCTAAATGGGCAAAAAATGCAGCACCTAATAATAATAATAATGGTAACCATGCTAATTTATTTATTTTCTGTTTTGGTATTGGTATTAAAATTTGATTTGTTGGATCATCATCATTATTATTATCTGATATTGGTTGTACTTTAAGATATATTTCAGAATTATTTAATTCAAGTGGTTCCAATACTGTTGTTGATATTCCAGTAGAATTCTCATCATTATTTGAATAAAATTTTGTCATATTTATATCATCATAATCAGATGAATCAAATTCATTATCAGTATTATTATTAGTTGAATTTTCATACAATATTTGTAATTGACGTATTTTACGATTTGAATCATTTAAATTCATATCAAAAAAATGTTCTGAAAATTCTATATCTTCAGTACTATTATTTTCATCAAAATCGGTTGTTGTATTATTTAATAATTCTCCTTCCAATAATAATTTCTTTTCATCTTCGAAAATTTTTGTAATATTATCAATTGTTAATATACTATCTTTTGGTACTAATGCAGATGCATTTGATACAACATTACTTATTGCAAAACCAGGCACAATATTTAGGTAGTAAGCATATGTTGCAGTACCTAATAGAAATAAATTATATCTAATATGAAAAATAATCTTAATTTTACTAGTTATTATAAAAACATACCGAAAAAACAAAGTCCAACTCCAATTGCTGAAAAAAATACCAATGGACGTTTACCAGTAAAATGAATTAATGCAATACATAATATTGTTGCTATTAATTCTGATAATCCTAATAAAATAGTTGCATGATATTTATTTATAGGAGCTTTTAATGTATGAAATATCTAAATAAATTATATAAAAACAAATTCTATAAAAAAATTTAAAATCCTTATAAGATATTATAAATTATTATTAATACTTACTTGTACAGCATATGTTTGTAATACTGTTTTACCAGAAAAATGACCAATAAAAAATGTTAATAATATTAAACCAAATGGACTTAAAAATGATCGCTTCTTAAATAATGATATTTTTTTAAAACATTTCTTTAATTTATTATTATCATTATATAATAATGATTCTTCTTCTTCTTCTTTAGCTGGTTTAACAATTAATTGATCATATAATTGATTAAATTCTTTTTCTACCATATATTCTGGTACCCAACCTCTTAACCATTGTAATGATTTTATTGCATCGCTATAACGATTTTGCCGGATTAACCATGTTGGACTTTCTGGTACAAAAAATAATGCTAACATTGATATTACTGGAAATATTGTACTAACAGCAGCAATTGTTCGCCAATCTAATATTGAACCAAGTATAAATTGTATGAATACACCAGAAATAACTGCTGTTGAACCTGTTGCTGTTAATAAACCACGATATATTGGTTGTGTTATTTCAGAAACATATGTTAACACCTTAAATTCAAATAACATATAATTAATTAATATTTCAGTTAAAAATGATTTAATATAGAATTTTGTTTACTGGTGCTTCCATTAAACCACCACTTAATCCAGATAAAAATAATGCTGCATATAAATAATCAATACCAGTAGCAAAATGAAATAATAACCATGATATTATTATTGGTATATTTACAATCTAAAAAAATAAATAAGTAATTATATGATATTAAATAATTTGATTTGTAATTATTATTACCTGCATAGCACGAATTTTACCTATTGGTTGTGTAAATGAACCAGAAAATATACATCCTAACGGTACACAAATTAAATTTATTGAACCTTTAAAGGAGAAAATATATCAGAAATATGTATTAATATTTTAATTCTACAAAAACAAAACTTACTAAACCAAGAAATTTGATCTCTATTAAGTACAATATCGCTAGGCTCACGTCCTTCGCCACCTTGAATAGAGGGTATTACAATAGTTGGATAACCTAAAGTCATACCATATACTGGAAATATATATAGAAAATTTATAATAGTTTGTTGCATGATCAGACTGAAATTACAAATTATTATCAATTTATTAAATAATTGTAATAAATTGTTACTTAAACACCAACATATTGTTTGTATTTATATATATTAATAGAAATTATTTAATATTAATTAATTTTTATCAATTAAAAAAATATTTTCAACACAATTAAATTATACAATTTTACAAATTCTAATAACTTCCCGTTTTTATCATAATTAAAATTTAATGATTTTTTTATTATGATGAATGTAAATAATTTATTAATGAAAAAAAGGATATGGTTTTAATTAATCATTTAAAAATCATAAAGCATAACATTTTTTTCATTTATAATTATTATTATTGTTTAATTATTAGATTTATTTCCTTTCTTATAGAGTTTATTTTTAAAAATAAAAATCCTAACGAAACATTAGTTTAATTAAAACATTTCAAAGTACGAAATGGGTTAATTAAATTTAAACTCGGTCTTTATTAAATTTAATAGAATTTTGTGTAAACACGTTTAAGAATTTTATTAGAAAATTTTTGTATTTACGAAAAAAAAAGTAATAAATTATCCAAATTAAATATAATAAATTACCAAAAATTGATATGACAAAATTAGTTCTGTTCTATTTAAGAAAGCTATTCGTATAAAGTATTTGGTATATGGTTAATTCTATATATTTATTCTGGCGATTCAACCAGATATAAATTGTTTAGTTTTGTCACAAATTTTGTCACATATGTTTAATTATTAAATTTAATTACAAATATTATATAATATTGTTAAACAATATTTATCCAATTGATTATTTTTTTTTTAGATATTTTCATCTATATATTATTTTATACAAAGATTATTTTATTTGCACTTTACTCAGAAGTACCAATAGAAAATTATATAATATAATATTATTTCGATCGTATAAAATTTAAAAAAAAAACAAAAATAATTATTAAAAATTATATACAATGTCAGATCCTATCAAACCCCTTTATATGTGAATTAATTTTCGTTTTGTAATTGAGAGTAACAATACCTGAACTTGAATAACCAGTAATTATTTAATTGAAAAATCTAAATATAATTATTTATTATATCCCATAGAAATATATATACAACATCAATTGAAATATCACCAGATTGTAATTGCTGGAAATTTAAATTGAATTTTGATAGATATCAACAAAAAATTTATAATTAACAATCAAATTGTCTATCTTCCTTCGTAATTATATTTTTTACATTTAATTTTTTTTTGTTATTTTCGTAAATAAGTAACATATATATAAATACAAATAATGAAACGTTAAATTCAAGTAAAAATTGATCCCAAAATCAAAAAATTATTTTTTTTTACTATACCACAAAGTGTGTTGTTGTTATATAGATCTACTATAAACTTACCAAAAAGTAAAATATTTTTAACACTAACAGCTAAAAATTGTGGAAATGCTCTACGAAATTTTCCAATTTCAATTTGTTGTTCATTGTTTATACCGGAAGTTTGTATTGTAGTATTATATTTCCGATCATGTGGAAATCTGTATAAAAAAAAACAAAAATATAATTTTAAATATTATTATTGATGTAATTTTGTTAATATACACCAATTTATTAAAAACATTTAATCTTTAATTAATTTCAATAAAACTCTATTTTGTTGTTATAAAAGTATTACTTTATATTAATAAAGATTTGTTTACAATTTTCTATTAAAGATTTTTCTACAATTTTCGAATAATAATTTATTTTATTTAAATTTTTATTGCATAATTTATTTAAAAATAATTTATACTTGAAGGTTAATGACAATTATTAAAATTTTATTTTACTCCCCCTTATCTATTTAACCAAAATTAGTCGTATTAATTTAAATTAGAATTTAATTTACATTTTTAATTCCAAATAATATTGGATTATGTTTTTGAAATGTCATCAAATCAACTTATAATAATTAATCTCTTTTAAATTACAAATATTTATTACTAATTTATTTATAAAAAGTATGTAAGTTTGCAATCATTAAAATTTGTTGTCTTTAGAACAGATTTTGTTTGGTGCATATTACATATACATTACATACATATATTCTTTGAGAATCGTATGCAAGATTAATAATTTCTTTATACAATATGAATCATTGCACATATTTATATAAACTATCAATGAAAAATATTTTTTAAATATTGAAATATAGGTACATTATAAAATAAATATTTTTAGTATTACTTTACTGCTCTAATTAATATTAGTGTTAAAATAATTTCCACACGATTAGCCATTAATGCTATTGCTGTATTAAAATTAAATTCTATGTAACTTTTGATATAATGAACTTAAAGAACTTCTGATATAATATAGATCCATGAATATCCTAGAATAACGTTTTCCATTCAATTTTATTAAATTCATAAGTATATAATACTATAAGTATAAGTACTAACCCATTCTCATCTATAGATGTTATTTTATTCAAATCCTTTTCCATATTTTAATCTAATTATGAATCTAATTGATAAAACACTACTTTCTTTTTCTATTTATGAAATTTTATTATACTTATATTAATCGAATCATATATGAAATTTTAAATTTATATCATAATACGATCACAAAATTAAAAATAATAATTGAGCACATGTTAGATAAATGTTTGATTATTTAATAATAAATTAATTCACAGAAAATTTTTTTTTTCTTCTAATATTATAAAATAATTAATATTTGTTTTAACATAATTTTTTTTAAGAAATTGTTTTTATTAATATTAACAAATGTAAAATTTAATTAAGTATAAAACAGAAATAATTAATTAATTCACTTATTTAACTTTTTTTACACTTCGTTAAGATTAAAAGCGTTAAAAAAAACTTAATTATAAAAAAAAATTAACTGATAATTTACTATAAATTTTAAATTTATAAAAATTCAATTGACCGCACCTGAGTATATCTCAATACATTATGAATACCAAAAGTTTGTAAAAACAGATTTTACTTTACTAATGTATTGTTAAATTAATTTTGTACTGGCTGATATACATATATACATACACTAACTATAATTATTATTTAGGTATATATATATAAAATTGTTTATTTAAAAGCATTTAAATTTTTGTCGTCATTAGATTGTAAGGTGTCATCAATATATTATAATTCAAAACAGAAAAAAAAATTATACCAAACTTTGCGATGTTTGTATATTTTTTAAATAACTTCTTAACATAAGCTTAAAATGTTATATTGTATATTTTAAAAATTGGAAATTTTACCTGATCGTTTTTCTATATAAATAAAAAGTTTTTATTTATATAATTATGTATATTCGAAATTCTTAAAGAATTTTGTAAAAAATATATTTAAATTTTTTTTTAACTGATTGATCTCTCAGTTGTTGTTCAAGTAATTCCTAATATTTTGGAGATGTCAACCAAGATTTATAATAAGGAATTTTTAAATAAATATGAAGATAATATCACATTTCAGACTATTCATCTAAAGTTATTAATCCGTGCTCTGTTTAACTATTCGTTGTCATACTGGTTTCGATATTGGCTTCAAATTTTAGATATTTTTCAAAAACTACTTATATAGTGATGATTAGTGGTGGATAGTAGGGAAAAAATTTTATTGGCGTTCAAGAAAAATCGCATTAGCCTGTATCTCTTTCTAAAATATATCAATTAGGAATAAACTTTCATTACAAGACTATCACCCTAATTAATTTCATATTTTTACAATGAATTTTCGAATTGAACAAATTTTGTTTTGCGGGAAAGTTATAGTACGAAAGTATTTACATACTTTATAATAAAATTTAAATAAAAAATCAATATAGATTAGTAAATAATATCTAATTAATTGTACTATTCTAATTAGTATTAAAATTAAATGGAATGTAAATTTTTTTATATGATTATTGTTTAATTATTGTATAATAATTCTCATGGCCTTGACAATTTAACACAATAAAATTGGAATTTAATGTGTACTCGTATGTTGTATCAATATGTGCCATCAAAAATATTACTTATGTAACTAAATTTATGATATTTTAAATTTAAATATAATTTTTAATTTTATGAAATTAATTTCATAAAAGCATAAGAAATATGTTTATTATGTGGTACGCATAATATAGAATTTTGAATTATGTAAATAAAATTTAGTATACTTATTCTGAGAAAGGATAAATTTAATTATCCTAAGAACCGATGAGAACATAAATGTATATACTGGAATAAAATAAATACAAATAATTATTTAATAATTTTTTTTGCTTATAAAATTAAATATATTAGAAAATAAATTACAGAATGGTTTTATTAATTTATCGAAATTTGATAAGAAACAATTTCGCCACAATTTTAACTTTTCATATTATAATAATATCAATAATGGCACAGATTTTTATTTATATATTTTTTGCTCCCATATTTTGTTTACAATAAAATTATTATATAATATAATAAGTATGTTTTTTTAGTGATCATGATCACACATATTTGAATTTTGTAATATTTTTTAATAAAGAAATTTATTTAGCCCGTCATATGTTTTTGTAATAATTATAATTGGCAAATTATTATTTTATTGGACTAAAAAACTAATATCAGATTTGTACAATCATAAAATCTTCATTTTAAATCTTACGTGTCAACAGTCTCTCTTGCGTTTTGTCGATTTTTCTGAAAATGTCTCTCCATTTATTTTATTTCTTGAAAAACATTAATAATTGAAAAAAAAAGTTTAAATTGTATCGTATTAAATTTATAATTCGCAAAACTAATTCAATTTAACTCGCGATAAGATTAGATCGTTTTT
Organism: Empis stercorea; assembly: GCA_949752835.1. NCBI lineage: Eukaryota > Metazoa > Arthropoda > Insecta > Diptera > Empididae > Empis > Empis stercorea. The sequence continues at coordinate 1,574,347 of OX457086.1, forward strand.
TTTTAAATCAAACTAACTTATTAGCCATCATCGCAAAATACTAACTGAAAATTTTAATTTACTAGATACTAAAGGTAGCTAAAAAAAAATCTCCAAACTTAATTAGAGTATATTATATATTTGCTTGATTTGCTAATTTAATATGTCAATATTATTAAGGTGATTTTTATTATAAAATTTCAGAAAATTAATGCGTTCATAAAAGCTATTGTTATAAAGTGTAACATTGTCCCCAGTATAGATAAAAGTTAGAATATTATATGGTAATTATATTTTAGCTTTTTTATATATATATGTTAATATAATAGACAAAGAATTATGTGTTCTTTTGAATGATATAGATATTATATATTTTAAATAATTTATTTTAACTATATATATAGAAAAAATTTACATTATTTTCGCCTTATTTTTATTTTTGTAATAATTTGTTTTACTAGAATTTAAAATATTGGTTATATATCTTATATTTTCTATATATTTTTGGATTTTATATTTTCTGTTAAAAAATTAAATACCATATATAGGCGGTAAAACAGGATAAAATGTAAAAATAATTCAATTGGTACATGTCTGACCAGAGACCTATTAAATAAAGTGAAACTATAATAAATCTTCAGTAATGCGGGTATTGATAATATAATATTGTATGCATAAATAAAATCTCTATAGAAAATTATGTAAGAATTTGAATAATTTAATAAGAGTTGAAAAATTACATAACAATTATGCGGGCGCCCGCCCCCTACATTTCTAATCTTTACATGATTTCATTGACCCAAAAACTTAAATTCAAGATCTTGTTTTCGACATAATATAAAAAAAGGATATTAATTTGGATAAAATCAATTTATACTTCTATAAAATATTAACACAAAATGCTATGATATTTTTTAACATTTAATTGTTGATTCGTCATAATATTTATTAAATTTCTTCCATTGATATCGTTTTTTTGGATCCTTTTTACTATTCTCAGGTGCTAAATTTGGCATTAGACCTGCTTTTTGTGCCATTGTAACAAGTGTAGAAATTTTACGTTGTTGTCGATTACAAAGTTTTGTTACTCGTTTTGGTAGCATACAACCATCTGATCGTACATATTGACTAAGTATTAATACATCTGTATGTTTCAGATCTAATCCTAAAGTACATTCTGGACAAAATTTGTCTTGTTTTACTTCTGGAAGTAATTTTTCTGATATTGGTGATGCAACATAAATGCCTTTTATTATTTTTGCATTATTTTCTTCATAAATTTGAACTATACAAAAAAAAATATGTATAAATAAAAATATAGATATTAATTTTATTAATTGATTTACTTTGTTTCAGTCGCTGACTTGGTGTTGTGTAAATTTGTTTTACATTACAAAATTGTATTTTTTTAATGAAATATCTTGAAATATTAAACATTTTTATTTAATAATTACTAACCAAAATAAAAATTATTTTAACAAATGTCATAACAATATAAATTTAACCGGAAGATTGATAACAGCTGATACTGTAGTTGGCTTTATTCTATATCTACACTGTAGCTGATACTGTATAAAGAAGACAGTGGAGGAATATAGCGGCACTTAATGTTTAAGATTTTCAAATATAGATGGCGTGGAGGAGAATTTAAAAAAAAATGAATATTGAATTTCAATTTATCGGAAATTGTTAAACGAAACGATAAATAAAATAATGTTTTTATAAAGAAATTGCATAATTTTGCCATTAAAAACAAAAATATTCAGACATTTAGTATTTTATTTAAGTTGTACTAAATAGTACATTTTTCGCTTAATTGGCAACATTGTTCTTTGTGGCTATCGAATCCGAATGTCGATATGGCAGCACTGGAGTAAACAATAGTTGTCATTGTCATTTTTATATTTGTTTTGTCTAATAATAGTCACGCAGAATTATTTTTATCCACAAATTAATTATAATTATTTATTATATGTAAAATAGTGTAAAATAAATTAAAATGTTACAAAACAAATTAACGTAAGCCAAAAACATAGTATTCATCCTGGATTTACAAAAGTAATGAATTTAGATTTTACACTAACCCGGCGCTTACTATTAATTGTTTTTGTTTTGCTGCTCATATATTTATATAAAAATATTTTTTAATAACAAAATAAAAATATAAAAGTGGAAAATAATAATATTAAAATGACGAGCTCGACTAATCGCAGAGTTTCATATTTCTATAATGCAGATGTAGGTAATTTTCATTATGGTCCAGGACATCCAATGAAACCACATCGTTTATCTGTGACACATAGTTTAGTTATGAATTATGGTCTCCACAAAAAAATGAAAATTTATCGTCCATATAAGTAAATATAACCAACAAAAATTATTAATATAATAAAATGCATTATATATTAATTACAATTAACATTTCATTTCATTTTTAGAGCTAGTGCTCATGATATGCTGCGATTTCACAGTGAAGAATATATTGAATTTTTACAACAAGTGACACCACAAAATATTCAATGCAATTGTAAATATTTAAAATAATGTTTATATTTAAAAACATTTAATTAATTCTTATTTATTTATTTTAGCTGTTGGTTATACAAAATATTTATCACATTTTAGTGTTGGTGAAGATTGTCCAGTATTTGATGGACTCTTTGATTTTTGTTCAATGTATACTGGTGCATCTTTGGAAGGTGCACAAAAATTAAATCAAAATCATAGTGATATATGTATAAATTGGTCAGGTGGTTTACATCATGCTAAAAAATTTGAAGCATCTGGTTTTTGTTATGTAAATGATATTGTAATTGGTATTTTAGAGTTACTAAAATATCATCCACGTGTTTTATATATAGACATTGATGTACATCATGGTGATGGTGTACAAGAAGCATTTTATTTGACTGATCGTGTTATGACAGTGTCATTTCATAAATATGGTAATTGGTTTTTCCCTGGTACAGGTGATATGTATGAAATTGGTGCTGAATCTGGTAGATATTATAGTGTAAATGTACCTTTAAAAGAAGGTATTGATGATCAAAGTTATTTTCAAGTATTTAAACCAATTATATCATCTGTAATGGAATTTTATCGACCAACAGCAATTGTTTTACAATGTGGTGCTGATTCATTAGCTGGTGATCGTTTAGGTTGTTTTTCATTAAGTACTAAAGGACATGGTGATTGTGTTAAATTTGTTAAAGATTTAAATGTACCAGTGTTGGTTGTTGGTGGTGGTGGTTATACATTACGTAATGTAGCACGTTGTTGGACGTATGAAACATCATTGTTAGTGGATGAATCAATATCAAATGAACTACCAATGACAGAATATGTTGAGTTTTTTGCACCAGATTTTACATTACATCCAGAAATTAAAGGTGCTGATAATGCAAATACTAAACAATATTTGGAGTTAATTGTTAAACATGTTTATGAAAATTTAAAAATGTGTCAACATGCACCTAGTGTACAAATGTTTAATATACCACCAGATGCATTAGCACCAGAAGAGGAAAGACGAAAAGATGAATCTGATCCAGATGTTAGAATAAGTCAGTCAGATGAAGATAGAATGGTGGAACCAAAAAATGAGTTTTTTGATAGTGAACAAGATAATGATAAAAATGACAATGATAGTTAGGGAATAAAGTTAATTTTTTTTAAATTAATAAAACAAATGTAATTTTAAAAATGTATAGTTTTAAATTATAAGAATTTATAAGAACATATTTTTTTGCTTTTTATTCAACGAGTAATTGAAGTGCGTCACTGCTGTAGATAATATAGTGCGGCCCGATTTGTTGGACATGTAGTGTTCTGACACTACATTACCGCATATACATTTTCAAATTAGCAATATTAGCAGTCAAAGAAAATTATCAAAACAAACACATGTCAAACGTATATGTCAATGTCAGTAATGCATGTTGATTGAATTGAAGATTGGAGATAGTTGTGATCCATTGAGAAACATTTTGAACACAAGATTTAGAAAGTAATGAATTCTATCAGATTATCTCGTTTAATTTTAACAAGTCTAAATAATTTTTCGGCACCTCATAGTATTTGTAAGTAGAATATTAATCTTTCCCCTAATAATGTTTAATAGATTTACTATTGCAAATTTTAGCCGGTCAAATTCGACATGTAAAACGATGGGTCGGTCCAACCTTACGAGAATTGAAATGTCGTAGAGAAAAGCAAGAAGCTCCAATTTCTACACCTCGTAATACATTTATCGAATGGAATCATAATTCGGAAGTTTTTGCATTTGGCAAACGTCTACATGAAGAATTTGATTTAAAATTATTACACACAGCTTTCGTTCATAAATCATATATCACCCAAGAAGAATTACGCCAACAACAATTAGGTATTGAAAATCCACAACTTAATATTGAAGATAATCGAAAATTAATTGAAATTGGTGAAAAAATAATATCTGATTATGTACAATCATATTTAATGTATTCATTACCAAAATGTCCACAAATTGGTATAGTAACAATATTTAATTGGTTAATATCTGAAGAACAATTGGCAAATATTTCTAGTCATTTGGGTACAAAAGATATAATTTTATGTGAAGGTAGTTCCCCAGATAATTTAACATTAAGAGATACATTTGTAGCTGTTGTTGGTGCATTAGCTGAATCATCTGGTGATGAACAAGCATATAAGTTTATTCGAGATTTTGTTTGTACACAATTAAATCAAAAAGATTTAACTGAAATATGGGAAATTGATAATCCTTTAAAAGTACTTCAAGAATATTGTAAGAAAAAATCATTAGGTGAACCGGAACCAAGACTTATTGGTGAAGTTGGAAAAAATACTGTATTGGCTGCATATAATGTAGGCATTTATACTAATAAGAAAATGATAGGAAAAGGTATTTTTTGATTAGTTAATTTTATTATTTATTTAATTTTATTATTTTTTATTTTATTAAAAATCTAATTAATTTTTGTTTTTTTTTTTAAAGGGTTTGGTGAGTCTATTAAAATCGCAATAGACACAGCGGCTTTAGATGCTCTTCGAACATTTTTTGGTATTCGAGAAAATATGAGACCATTTGATTTTGAAATTGAATTGGAAAAAGTAAATATTAGTAAAGAAACAAAACAACAATCATTAAAATAATTATAATATATATATTTAAAAATAATTAAAATTATAAAAGTCTTTAGAATATTTTTTTCATACATATATATAGTTAAAAAACAAAACAAATTTTTATTTTCTATAATTTTTAATACTTCATATTTTCTGAGTCCATAATTAATATACCATCTTTGTCTTTTAATCTGACTCGTCCATTTGAATAACGGGTTTCTTGACTACCATCAGGATAAACTATTTTCACTGTACCATCTGGATATTCACGACGTTTATGAATTTTTGTATGTATTTCTTTTTGACCATTTGGTAATGATAAAATCTTATCACCACTTTTTAATTGTATTAAATTAGTACCATCTGAATAACGCCATTCTTCAGCTTTATTTTCATCTGTTGGATTTGATATTCGTATTGAACCATTTGGAAAATGTACTTCTATTGTACCATCTTTATAACGATGTTCAGTTTGTCCATTTGGAAATTCTAAAATTTCTAAACCATCTAAATATGTTGTATGCCATGTATTTGTTTCAGCATAATAATATTTTACAGTACCCTCAGATATATTTGTTTCTTTAATATCTTTATTAAAATATAACATTCGAATTTGCATACCATCTGAAGAAATTTTTTTTAAATTACCATTTGGATACCATATATCCTTGCTACCATCTGAATTTTGTATCTCACGTTTAAAATTCATTGTACAACTTTTATTTATTGTTTGATTATTTGTTAAATTTTCATTATTAATATTTTCGGATGACTTTTTTAATTTATCTACTAAATTTTTATTATATGATTTTCGTGGTTTACGACGATAATTAGAATTTTCTTCTTCATCTTCACTAGATGTACCAAGATCAATTTCTTCTTCATCATCAGTTATAACATTTGATTTTAATTTACATTTATATTGTTGAAGTTGTTTTTTATGGGAAATAACTTTTGCAGTAACTGGTTTTAAATTTCGATTTTGAATTTCTGTAACAAGTGGTGGCTAAAATAATTAAATTAATTAATTAATTAATATACATTTATTGTTAATCAAAAAAAATTACTTCAACTGGCTTTGGAGCTAATTTAGCTATAGTTTTATTTATCTCTTGTAACATTTTATTATTATTTTGTCGATTTAATTGAGCATTTTCACTTTCTAATTTTTTATTTTCTTTTTTTAAATGTTCAATTTCATAACTTAAATCTTTTACTTCTTTCTCCAAGTTACGTATTTGGGCACGTAACCTGCCCTGTGCTGAAATATGTTTAGTTTCCTTTGTTTTGCACTCTTTTTGTAAATTCTCTACTTGTTCTCTTAATTTAACAATTTCATCACGTTCTTTTCGATTTGGATTTCGTTGATCTTTAATTAATTTATCTAGTTTCTTTTTTTCATCTTCAATTTTCATTCGTTCATCATGTAAATAAATTTCTAATTTAATTTTCTCATCATTTATTTTTTCTTCCATATCTAAACGTTCTTGTTGTAATGATATTTTTTCTAATTCATGTTCTTGTTTAAATTTAATCAATTCGGAATTATGTTTTTTAAATGCAGTTATTTCAATTTCTAAATCTGTTAGACGTTTTTTTAACAATTCAGATTTCTCAGTTATAGAATTCATCTGCTGTCCATCAATATTTTCAACATGTTGAGATATAGTATTATTTAAAGTTGAATCTGAAATGGTTGTATCATTTCCATTATATAGATTTGCTTTAAAACGTTCAAATTCTGATTTATCATTTGATGTTTCAGTATTTGTGTTCATTTGATATGTTTCAATTGATTCAACAGTCTCAGTTTCTGATAAACATTCATTTATTTGGATTTCCTCATTGAAACGAACATGTTGATTATTATGATTATTTTCATTTTTTTCATCATCACTTTCACTATTTTCATCTGAACTAGATGTAATTTCATTTTCAGATTCGTCAGCTTCATCGGGTATTATTTGAGCATTAATATCACATGGAAATGGTGAAATTTTAGATTTCTTAATATTTTCCATACCAGCCTTATCAGATGCAGCAGCTTCTGTTTCTTTAACTAATTGCATTGCTTTTTCTTGTATCCATTTTCGAATATTACTAGCATTTAATGAAAAATTACCTTGTTGTGCTTTTTGCTCCAGTAACTCAAATATACTTAAATTATCCGAATCATCTTCTAATTTTGAATCAATTAATGATGTTGATGCTGAAGATGATTCAAAACGAAATTCTTTTACTGATACTGGTTCAAGATTATTTGGATCTAGAACTTTTGCCCAAGAGATTGGATGATTTTTGTCAAATGAATTTTTCGAATCATTAGATGGATTGTTATTTGATGAATTCTTATCTATACTATTTGTGTTCGTAAGTTCATTTGAAATGTCTACTTTTACATTATTACTCGTATTTAATTTTAATTTCATTTTTGGAATAAAAATTGGTGTGAGTGACTTTACTGCAGGAGTTTTAGATTTTATTACCTTGTCAATTTCAGATTTTTCAATTGTTTTACTTTTTTTCTCACAATATTTTTTATGTGCACTTGCATATTTATATTTTGGTAAATTGTTTAAACGAAAAACATTAGGATCGATTTTAAATCGACTTTTTAAACCTTCACCACGTTTTAAAAATGGTTTTTTCTCAACTTTAATGTTTTCTTCATCTTCATTATTAGTTTGGTCATAGTTAAGAATGCGACCCGCACAATTATTTCCATTTCTAGTATTCTGATTTAATTCTTCTGATTGTTCAATAAAAGATTCTTCGTCATTAAATTCGTTTTCTTCAATAATTCTGCTAAATTCATTCAATTTAGTATTGTGAACATTGTTGGTATTGTTGGCTGGTGAATTTGAAGGTGGTAATGCTGATAATCCTAAAAGTTTATACATTTGTTGTTGTTCTAGGCCAAGTTGTTCTCGCTGGATATTTTGGCGATCGAATAAAAGTTTTTTTTGTTCTTCTTGCCATAATCGTAATTTTTCTAATCGTTTAATTATATTTTCTGATGAGTTTTCATTCATTGTTTCTATTTATATTTATTATTCTTAACATATTTATAATTAATAAAAAAATCTTTTGTTTTGTTTACCCGCCTTTTCAAAATAAATTTGACAGTTGAATTTAATGACAAGCAGTACCATCTATGTTTTAAGAATTTAAAGTCAATGGGAATGGAATAGTCATAGAGAGGAATGAAATACAAGTATAAACTTAGATATGGTGTGGATATTAGAAATTATGAATTATAGCACGAAACGATAAGAGGACACAATATTAAGGACTCAAACCTATTAAAACTTACCGAATGAGACTCGAACCAACTATGAGATTCGAACCAAAAAAAATTATTGTTTCCAAAGCAGAACCTTAGATGGCGGTAGATGAAAGCTCTTTGTTACACCTAAAAGTATGCTTGAAAATATTGTTTTTAATGACTTGTGTTTCCAAAGCGTAACCTTAGATGGCGGTAGATGAAAACTCTTTGTTACGCCTAAAAGTATGTCTGAAAATATTGTATATTTTAAAAATTTGAAAAAATGACTAAGTAGTTTTAGTTTTTGCAATATGTAATTGTAAGCAATAAAGAAATCTGGACTTATTTTTATAAAATCCGGCTTTCTTAAGTCCAGCGCAAATATATCAATTAAAAAAAAGAAATTTTAAAAAATATGCCGTTGTTAGGCAGATATCGCGTTTACAATAGACAGACAGAAAAATGCAAAAATTGTATTTTTAAAATCAAAATTAAAATACTTAAATTTAAGTTCTTTTAAAAAAACTCGACGCTTAAGATCAGCTCAAGCGTTTAATATATTTTATTAAAAAAATTTAGAATCAAAAATCATTACGCTGATATATTAAATAAAAAGCATACATATTGCTACGCCTAGAAGTATGCCTGAAAATGTAATTTATATATTATAAAAATTTGAAAAAATGACAAAACATAAACTCAAGTTAGGCAAAAACTTATAAATTTTGCATATTCTCCCTCAATAATAAAACAAATTTTATAAAATTAATTAGTTAATTATTCATTTAAACATAAATTTAATATAATTTATTTATTACCCGTTATTTAATTAATTGATAAAGAAAAAACCAGAGGACACAAAAATGTATACGAATATTTAGTAAGGAATTGTCAACTGTCATATCTTTATATTGTTTTGGTTATTTTTGGCGCGAAAATTTTTAATACAAATGATAACTCAAACGACATTTTCCAATACAATGACAATTTAAATGACATTTTGATATAATTAGTACATGGAATCATGAGTTCTTAATTAACTTAATTAAAATCGTGGTTAATTCTCGCAGTTTAAATAAGTTTTGTAGATGTAAATAGTAAATTAATCAGTTTGGAACATAAATTTATTAACATAATTAAGAAAATTTGTTTGTTATTGTGGTGATTTTTCGTATTTTTAATTTCTTATAATTGTGTAACTATAATTAAATTTTATATGTACTTTGAATGCTTGGAACAGCAAATGTTGAGAAATAATGAACCGATGCAATTAACTCCCAAAACACGTCGCAGGTCAGTGTAAATTTTCATTAATTTTTATTAACATAATTTAGTTAATTTATTATTATTATAATTTTTAGTATTTTTACGATTATTTTTTATTGAAAATTAAAAATTCTCTTTAGATTATTAAATTCGCAATGTTCCACTATTTGCTTTACATCAAAATTAAACTCAAAACTTTCCCATATTTCATTTTTCAACATCATACATTTCCCACAGTAAATCTGTTAGGTATAGTGATGTAAACTTTGCGCCAATCATTAAGGATATAATATATACTTACGATTTCGTTCAAAATACTTGTCTTAGGTATTAGCCATTAGTATTCAAAGTTCATATTAGAAATTTGGCTTGTTGTCCTAATCCTAAAAAATGATCTTATTTGAACGCACTTTGCAGTTTTGACGGATTTTGCATAAAATGCTAATCATCATTATTATATATGATTACACCAAACAGTTCGAAAATTTTAACATGGCATGGTAAATATTTGTTGTTTGTTAATTTATTAGCTGTACCACTAACAAATTATTTACTTGAGTATAACTTGATTTTGATCTAATTCAAATATTTTGATTATTCAAGTTTTTCCATTTTTTTATTTTTTATTTATTGAATGTAAAGTCAGTAGGTGTTTAAGAAATTAAATATCTCAAGGTGACAACGATGAAATTGGTGTAAGAATCCAAATTAATTATTTATTATACAGGAAATGTGTATATGATATGTATTATAGAAATGATTATCGATTGGGCAATGATATTGACAAACTCGATTCTAATAATGTTAAAGGTTTTTGTTTTTGATGGTAATTATATTCAGGGAAACATAAACTGTCGTTAATATTATTGTATGAATTGAAATAGTAAAATATATATGATTTAAATATATTTTGTATTTTTGAATAAATTACAATGACGAGATGAGAATTCATATAAAGATGCTATACCTCATGGTATATGTTATGTGACAAGTAGCTAAATGCTTATAGTTCTGATCCTTCAATAAATTTTCCCTAATTTTTTCTTTTCCTTTTTATATTAACTAAAAAGTATATTTAGACTTAAATTCTTTCCTATAGGATTCAATAATTTAGCCTACAAGGCAATCGTCCTAATTTCTGACTTGGTCAACCAACTTATTTGATAAAAGGTTGTCAACCTGTCAGACAGAGTAAAATTTAATAAAATACAAAACAGCAAAGAGCTGAATAAATGGAAAAGAAAACTTCCCCACCACCAAATCAAGATTTGTATATGTACATGCCTTATTAATCATGGATGACCACAAAGACGATATTATACAAAGATATCATACACAATAAAAAATCATATAATGAAAATTCAATCGCAAATATCTCAGTAACAGGTTCAGGTACATAGCTAACAACACCATGGTATGCTATTTAAAAATACTTGTTTTTTTCTTATACTCATTTGTAGCCAATCTTTGATCATTCTTTCTTTTAGTTGCTTATGCAATCATATTGAATTTTTATTTTTTCCAAATCTGTTTTCATTTTTATTTTCTGTGTAATAACTATTTTTATTTTGATGCTGGATGATATGATATAGCATATAGGTTTCATCATAATCATCCAGTCTTTGTTTTTTTTTTTTGGGATTTTACAGAGGATTTTCGAACGGTTAAAGTTGTGTTTGTTATATATTAATGTTTTGTGTATATATATGATTCTTCTAGATTTTTGTCTTCCGTTTTTGGATATTATACACTCTTAACTCTTCTGCGGATAATATGAAAAGTTAGCATATAAAATGTTAATGTGATTTTGAGTAAAACCAATAATGAAACTGGTCTGTAAAAAAATAATATTTTAAACACTGTTATAATTTGCTAAAATATATATAAAAAAAACGGAGAAGATTTTTAAAGAATTGATTTTATTTTTGTTGATTTCCTGATTGGCAATTTACTTTTATAAAAAAAAATACAAATGAGTTAAATTTTATTTTCCTTTATATATTTATTGAGGAAAAAATATTACTTTAGCTAAGAATTGCATATAGTAGCATAGTTATGAAAAAAAGGAAAAATTTAATAATATTTGTGGAATGCGGAATGATTAAGACCACAATATTTAATGAACTTTGATAATATACATATTATTTTTTTTAAATTTTGAACATTCTTTTGTGGGATATCATTATAGTCAAAATATTTATTCGTAATTATTTTAGTCAAAATTTTTGAATGGTTTATGTAAATTTTTTAATAAATTTAATATTAATAAAATTAGTCTCATTTAAAGCTAGAAAATTTAATTATTTATGAGAATTATTTAATAATTTTAATTTACATAGTTCTAATAATTTACTTAATTTAGTTTAGCTATCTAACCGATCTGTACTTTTACCATTTACCAAACTAATTTACTTCTTTAAATATATTTATATGGTCAAAATTAAAAACTAATTATAAATTAGTTACTCAAATATTTTCCGCTAAAAAAAATAATTTTTGGTGTTTTACGAAAAATGAACTGGAAAAAATTCACTATATAAATAACAACACAAGATCAAAAGAATTTTTTTTTTGTATAAATTTATTTAAAAAAACCAAATGTCCTACATTCCAAAATAGCTTTCGCCGTTGTTGTCGTATTTTTTATTTTGATTTGAAGTTTTCTTCCGCCTTTTTTTTTTTTTTTGTTGTATGCAATTTAAAAGAGTTTTGTACACCTTTTTGTACACTTGTAACGTAAAAAAGTTTGTTTCTTTTTCGATTGCTCGGACGTGAGAAAATGTATTTTTTTCTATACAAAGTGAATAATGAATTGGTTTTTAGAGACGTTACATATATGAGCTAAATTTTTGCTTCAATAATATTGAAGGAGAATCAAATGACTTGGGCGTAACAAATTTTTTTTAAAAAAAATATAGAATTCGATAATTTGATGGTGTAGTAGAGTAGATAGATATGATATTTTTTTTTATGATAGTATCATACTAAATAAAGATTTTTATGAATTTAATTATAATTAGCAACAGTTTGCCATATCAGAAATTTTATTAATAATTTAAAAATTGCTATTTGAAAATTTATAATTCAAGTTAATAAAAAAAAACTTTTATAAAAATATGGTAAGGAGAATATATAAAAGTGATAATTAAAGGTGATGCAATATAAATTAACAAATTTTAAAATATGGAATTTATCAAATAAAGTCTTAGCAATTGAAATTTTCAAAAAAAATGTTTTACTTATTTTCTGTCAATAATGAATTGAAAATGGAAAACGTGTGTAATTTTTCATATTAATATCACTTATTTTATATTACTGGCAACGAACTTTTAGTCTAGTATGCTAAGTTGTTTAAAGTTTTATAAATATTGCATTAATAAAAATAATAATTTTGTAGCAATTAAATAATTTCTTTAAAAAAAGCTAAATTATTGAGGCTATTTGCTGGCAGATAAAACCGGACCGGACTATTATATCCATTAGCTTATATAGTCTTTAAAGTAATTAATAGTTTCGCCTCTTTGTACATAAACTTTATTAAAAGTTCGAATTTCATATATAAATAATTTGTATAAGTTTGAATTATGCAAGAATATATCACGCAACACGCAACTTGTATAATTGTTGCAGTAATTAGGCAGTTGAGCTAATGATCTCATATTTTACCTTTATTTAATACACTCTGGGGTAAATTTTGGTTTAGAAACTATATATTTCAAAAACTTGGTATACTATTAGTAAATTGTTGAGTGTAACACTACTAAATGTTAAGTCATACTAGTAACAGATAATTAATTTATATATTATAGCCTTCTCAATATATTAATTACAGTAATTTCCTTATTGAAATATTACACTGAAATATTTGAATTATTTTTTCGTTCGTTTACCATTTAAATAAAATCAATTATACAAATAATTAATAAAATTTATTTTTTTTGACAAGAGTTAAGATATTTTTTAAATTTATATTAAAACCAAAAATTTATTTAACTGAAAAAAATTTCAGGTTTTCTTTTATATTTATGAAATCATTTCTGTTGATTTTTATTTTGTAAAAAAATTATATATTGTTAGTTTCTTTTTTGTTTCGCGAAAATAAACAGGCACAAGTAGGTAGTTAATTCCATTTCCAGCACCTACTTTGCAAATAAGAAAAAAAACTACTTTTTTTTTACCATTACCATTGATTTCTTTGGTACTGTGCCCATAGTACATAAAATGTTAAAATTGGCATTGCTTTTGGCTGCAAAGAAAATTTTATAAAATAATAAATTTAATGAGAAAAAAAAATAGGAGTAATAATTTTTTCTTGCGTAACATTTTATTAAATTGGTTTTGGTGGTTTGAATATTGATTTGACCAACTACTTACAACCAAAATACTATCAGTTCGCTTAACCATAATATCAAAACGGTTTAGTACTTTTTTTTTTGTAATTGTTGTAAAAGAAAAATATGAATTGGCCAGATAAAATCTTATTTAGAATTAGGACGAAATTTCAATTAAAGAGAAATTTATTTCATTAATTTCAAATATTAAGAATAATTTTAATATTTAAGATTATTGTTCTGTTACGTTAATAGATGATTTCTAATTTAGATATAATAATTTTCTCTTGATTTGGTATAAAAACTTGTGAAACATTTAAATATAGTTTTGAAGTTTTCAGACAAAATTATGCGATTTAATAAATTTTAAAAATATTCTAATTTATTTTTAACCCAATTTTTTAAACTAATAATTTATTAATTTTACATGACTTTACAACTTACTTTAATGTCAGTTCGGCACAAACTCCAAGTTTCATTTAAAATAGTATGAAAATTTTTATTTCTTATGGTTTCTTGTTGGCATTTTTTAAGGTGTGTTCCATTTTGTATAGAATTTTTATTACTAGAAATTTTTGTATAGTTTCATTATTTATGCGTAAATATTATTGTTTTTTTCGATCTTTTAAAAGTGAATGCAATTTTCAGAGTAGGCGCGAAAACGCATTTGTGGTGGATTACTATTTCTGGTGCATTTAAAATACTAATATAAAATGGTGCCTATAACTTAAGTATATAGTTCGAAAAAATAATCTGGTTTCTTGAAATTCAACAATTTAAAGGACTGTGAATGAAAATGAAAGCCTTCAAAGACTAATTATGACATGGCACGAAACAGATTCCTGAAATGGCACCAAACAGATTCCTGAAGCTGAAGATGACAAAGATTGAATTTCATTTCAATCGGATAATTCCCAAAATGTAATTAAATAAAAACAAATTTATAATTTTTTATCTAAAATAATTTTTTTTTTTTAATTTAAAAATCTAATTTTCTCTATACAAACTAATATGGACATAAAAATAAAAAAAAATAATATTTCTGATTTATCTAAATTTTATTTATGAATTTTTTTGCTGAATTTCTTGTCTTAAAATGTTAAAATTTAAAATTTTCTGTTGTTGTTTATTTAAAATTTATTAAATTAATTAATTTTTTTTTTTAATTAAAAACAAAATTCTAATAAGGCACATATAGATTGTTTTTATTTATTATAAAAATTTATAATTTTAAATTTAATTTATTATTAACTATAAATTTTTATATATTTTTTATTATTATTATTTATTAATTATATATTTTATAAATATTATTTTGATAATATTAATTATTTGATTTGTTTTTTTTGAACAAGATATAACAAATATTTTTTATAATTTTAATTCTATTTTATAATTCATTTTATTTACACTTTTTTTATTATTTAAATTTAAAATTATATATAAAAGTAAACTGAATTAATTAATTAATTAAAAATATTTATAATTTTGATATTTAATTAATTCATAAATATGTATGTTTTTTTTTTTTGAAAATGTAATAGAAAATTGATGATCATTTTTTAAGATTCTAAAGTTATAAGATCATTGAAGGTTCTTACAACGATTAGCTCTATATTAGAATTCAGTATACTAAGTAGTGAAACCTAAACCCATAGTCGATTCTATATGAAAAGTAAATTTAATTCTCCGGTAGAAATAATTTACCAACTGGATCAGCAAAAATGTTCCAGTGTTTAACAGGAGCTTCCGGCGGATATTCCAAGTATGTATGATATAATTGTATATCTTCAAACTTGTAGTACATTAAGTTCGCTATTTTATAACTTTCTGTTAAAATTCGACAAAAAGAAAATTTCAATTTTCATTATTTGTTGAACCAATACTCAAATTCAATTTAACTTAATCTATGGTTCAATATTAAATATAAGTATGTAATTACAATTCTCATAATGGTTTAAAAATTTATTTGTTTCCAGATTAGAAAGTAAAATTTGTTGAGTATATTTTTAAAATCTGATTTATATAAAATTTTTGGACAAGACTTAATTTTTGTAAGTAATTAAATATGTATATAAATTTTTTTTCTAAATTGTGTAAAATGTTTATACAAATAATTTTTATGTCATTTTTTATTAAAATAGTTTTCTTTTTCCTTTTTGTTGTCTGACAATGACAATGACATTGAGTATTTTCTATGAAAAAATAAACATTTTTCTTTTTATAAATTACATATTTTATTTTTCTTAATTACTACATAATTTTTGTTCATTCTCAGTTTTTTTCGTGTTTTTTAAACAGTTAACCAAAAGAAATTAACATTAAATACAATATAAAAAAATTAAATGGTTCATAAGTTAATTACCTTATTTATTTTTCATATTTTATTTATACTATCTTTTTGAATCAAAGATTTTCTCCTTTGACATATACAAAAAAAAATAGTTATCAAAATAATGTAATCGAAAAAAGAAAGAAAATATAATTATTTAAATATTTATAAAGCAAAAATTATTTATGTAAAAAAAAAAAATATTATTAACAAAAATTGGTAAACGACTTTTTTTTTAATAATAACAAAACAAAGAAAACTTACAAAAAATATCTATTTATCTTCTTGGTTTACCAAAACTACCATTTTGTCCATAAATAGCTTCACCTCTACTACCACCACCACCACCACCATTCATTTGACCACCACCACCACCACTATTACCATTTGGTATTCTTCGATGTATCGTTGGTGTATCATCATTTAATTCTAAACCAGCAACCATTTGTGCAATTTCACGTTCTTTTTTCATATCTGGTGGATTAAATTGTAGACTAGCTAATGAACCATGTGATCGACTACGATGCTCAGCTCTAATTGAATAACTAAATGCTCGTTCATTTAAATGTCCTTTACGACGATATATACCAGTGCCACCTGGTGATTCAGCACCAGAATTACCAGAATCATCTAAACCATTACCAGCTGATTGGGCTAATTTACGATTACTCATTGCTAATGGTCGTGGTTCACCTAACATTGATTGTGAACCATGATGATGTTGTTGTTGCATTGGTGGTCCTTGATGATATGCATATAATGGTGGTACAATTGGCATACCAACTGGTATACCACCACCATTTAATTTTTCCTTTTTCTTTTTTTTTGTTGATGTATTTTTTGATGGTTGTAATGTTGCATATTGTTGTTGTAACATTACTGGTAATTGATGATGATGCATTTGCATAGCAGCTATTGGTGGCATCATATGTGGATGGACTGGTGGTCCATGATGATGATGATGAGGATGATGTTGTGGATGATGATGTTGTGGATGATGATGATTAGGTGGACCACCATTTGGATAACCACGATGACTAAATGTATGATATTGTCGAGATGATATTTGTGGTGATGGTTGACCAGATATATGTCCATAAATCATACTACCACCACTGCCACCACCACCACCGCCACCATTATGCATTTGATATTGATGATGTTGCATACCGGAACGTTGTAAACTATTACCATGTACTGGTTTTGGTCGTATTAATGTACCAGATAAACTTTGACTACCACCTGAATTTTTCTGATATGATTTTTTATCCTTTTTCAATTTCTGAGTTTCTTCTTTGAATGGTGGCGGTGGTACTGGTATTGGTGCACTTATTTGTCTCGCTCTAGCTGGTCTACCTAATGTTGATGTATTACCAGAAAATACTTCATATGGACTTTCCGTAGCAATACCATCTAAATGATCTTGTGAACCATTCCATACTTTATGATTTTCATCACCATTATATATTGAACCTTCGCCATCATCAACTACATCTAAATCAGCACTACTAGCATAAACTGAAAAAAATAAAAAAAATAAATAAATGTTAATCTATTAATTGTATAGATTTGAAATTTAATTTCGTGTTTTTGCTATTTAAATGCTAATAAATTTAAAGAACTTTTGAAGTTCAAAATCAGACAGAATTTTAATGCGCATCAAGAATTTTTATTTGTTATTTAAAAGTTTGTTTATTGTCCAATAATGAAGATGATCTAATCAAAATATTTTCTCGTTAGTCTGATAAATAATATATTAATAAAATAAATAAAAAACCAGATATTTTGATGTAGTCATTGATAAAATATTTAGTATCATGTAATTGACTAAAGAATTAATTATTCACAAAAAAAAAATGATTTCAAGGTTTCAGTAGAAAAATAAGGATGTAAATTTAATAATTAAGAAATTTTCCACACCTTAAATTAAAACAAAGTGTCATTAAATTAAATATTATATTTATGTATTTACATAAGAGAACAAAAATTAATGATCCCAAAACTTGAAGAATATGGAATATTAAAATCTTATAGCAGAGATTGATATACGATCATCAAATTCGTATTTAATTATATACGGCTTTGCTATAAAACTGTTGTACGAAAATAAGAACAAATGATTAATTAGCTTAAAGTTAGAATTAGACTTGAAGTATTTCGCAAAAATAATATCCATGGCAAGTAAAATATTTATATACACTTTTAAGAAGAAATATTTGCCACAGCTAGTGAATCCTAAGCATCAGTAAATTAATCGAGAACTAAGCATCAGTAAATTAATCGATCTGATTTGTTTTGGAACATAAATCATTATATGACAATATTCCGTAGCTAAAAAATCTCAACTATGATCAGATCAAACTTTGGTGGAAAAGAGATTCTCTTAAGACTCGGAAATTATATAATTCCATACCCTCAGAAATTGGTATACAAGGATATTATTTCTTCTTATCTTACATACCCATCCCAATTTTTAATTATTTTGAATTGCGATTCTTTATTACAAAATTGTGACAACATTACAAAAAAAATTAGTCTAAAAATTACTGAAAACGAATTGAAATTATAGCTTAAATAGACTATACTATATGATTGTCTCGTTAACAAGTTAAGTAACAGGAAGAAATTTAGTTAAAATAATTATTATTATTCAGTAAAGATAAAAAGATTTATGTAAAAAATAAATACTGTTAAAAAAATGAACCGTAAAGGCGAATAAACTGTTTTGGAAGTTGTTGTCAATCATGTCACTTATAAAAATTACACAAGAAAAAAAAAATTTTATGAGCCATGAACTGTTTTCAAGGTGAATTAAATTTTTAGGTTATTTAGGTCACAATATTTATTTTTTTTTCGCTTTTCTCTTTGACTTTTCATCCAAAATACAATCAGTAATTGTAATCAGCAGAAGCGATATATAATTTCAGTAATGAACTGACAAATCCACCAAATAATATAGAAACACTTAAGCAAGAAACTTGAAATTTTACTGATCTGAAAAATTTGACTACTGAAATTATGAATTAAATTTATATCACTTATGCTACAAGCCATTTCTTTGTTATCTAATCAAATTTTAAATTTGGTTTAATTAATAATTAAAGAATGCCGGATATAATTAATTGTACAAATATTTCAAAAACAAGATCGTTTCCAGGTAAAAACTCTTCTATTTTGATTAAGGCTATTTTTTTCATTAATTGACAAGTTTGGCACTTTAATTGGCTAATTATAAAAATATATTTAATTTCTTGCTAAACCATTAAAAAAAAAATTAATATTGATATTATAAGGTCGGAAACTATTATAACTTCACGAATATAGTTTCAATCGAAAAGTAACCGGAAATGATGACTTAAAGTTTTTAGCACATCTTTTTAAGTACATATAGATAAATATTTTTAATAATTTATTAGGTGTGATGATTTTATGACTTAAATGAAAATACAATAGAAAGATTAATTAGGAAGTTAAGTGTTTGTGGTATGATTGGATGAACAGATTACACACTGTCCTAGAAATATCAAACCGGACGACAGTAATTTAATAATATTCTACGATTAATTTTTCAATTATTTCGAATATGTTTAAAATTTAATAAAATCTCTGGATAATAAATAAAATAATTCAATAGCTTTTTAGAAAAATACTAAAAAAAAAAATATGTAATTATTTATATACCAAATTAGTGTTAAATTTACTACTCGTAATGGAAACGTTTAAAATAAATGAAATAAGAAGGAAAAATTACCAAATGCGATAAGTATGTCGATAAGTATGGAACTAAAATCCATGTAGATTGAATTATTTTAAATTAGATTTATAGAAAACATCAAATATTTCAAATATAACATTTAATTACCATATTTACTATCTAGAGAGACTAATTGCCTAATAATCTCTTTGAAATTAACATTATATATTTGTACATTACAAATTCACAATAATATTTCTGTAATTCTTTTAATAGGTGAAAATGTAAATGAACTTTTTATGAATTCATTAATAATACAACAATGTTTAAGATATTAAATACTTTTCAAGTGGGAATGAGATTCAATGCAATATAATACGCCACTATTTAAATTACAATCATTTTTGTTTCGATTTAAATTTATGTTATTTTTAATTATAAAGTAATTCTCGACCAAAGTGCCTACATGCATTTCCATTATGTTGATAATTTCTATCTTTGCTGTAACTCCCCTAATTTTAAGAGGAGGAATTTGAATTTTTGTATAGGTGTCAATTATATAGATATATATTTATTGTTGCTATTGTAGTCATTTCAGAAAAAAATAAACTTTTCCAGATTATTTATTAAACTACAACATAATTGAAAATTAGTAATTATTGAAATCAATAAATAATAAATTACAATTTAGTTGTCTATGCTTTTATATATTAATATATACTCTAAGTTGATTATGATTGATGACTTTTAAAAAAATTATAATCTTAAAAATAAATTCCCCTTTAAAACAATTAAAATCAAATTTTTCACACTTATACATTTTAATTTTTTATTTTGATAGCATCTGCAAAAAAAAAATTTTCTATTAAAAATAAAAATTATGCAAATATAAATTTAATATTTCAAATTGAGTTAACATAAATTGAAAAAAAAAAATGCTTAGAAAAACATAAATCATAAATAAAAAAATATTATTGTTGTAATACATTAATAATATAAAACGTGAACTTTGATTTTTTAGCGAACAAAATTATAAAAAAATTGCATCATTGACTGACATATCAGTTCATTTTTTTATTATTATTATTTTGATTTTGATTTCGTCAATTTTTCTGTCGATTTTGAAATTTTTGTATTTTTGTTTTTGTTTGAAAATTTCATAAAAATTCAAACAAAGATGAGAAAGTCAAAAATATGTTAAATTGTGTTTTGTGATGGATTTTAAAGGTGAAATGTTAATTTTATTAATTCAGAAAATATTATTTTTTTGGGTTTTTCATATATTTATTTATACGATACAAAAAAAATTTCGTTTATTTAAATTCATAAAAGACAATTTTGTGTTGTCGAAGTGAAAGTTTGATTTGTGTACACAGAAGATTTTATGTGGAAAAATAATCAATGAAATATATTTCGGAAATAAATTTTGAAAATATTCCCAAATGGAAATTTCTTTAATCGTTTTGTTTGTGATTGGAAATTTTGATCATAATGAAGATTGTTCGAATGGTTTAACTTTGAGGGTATTTAAAGAGTAAATGAAAGAGTTACATAAGTAAAAAAATGAATACTTAAAATTGTAATTGGTTGCTTTATTCAAATCATTAATGAAATTTATTAATAAAATTTAGAATATTTCAATGCGTGTAAGTAGAAAGTCACTTAATTATATTTTAGTTGAAAGTAAATCGTTGAAAGTGATTGTTAATAGATAAAGTAAACATCAAGCTATGATAGAAATGTAAATTAATTTGTTAAATATTGAAATCATGAAGACCATTCAAGTAAAGCTTCAATTTGAAACTTTTTGATCATAAGATCAGAAACTCTTAAAAGGAGAAAATTTTTATGTTATATTAACATTAAAAATGCCAATGCTTCAAACATTTAAAGTATAAACTCTTCATTTCTTTATATGATAATATTCTCAAATCCAAATTCTTCCATAATTAAAATTGCCAACATTCTAATTAACAATGATTATACTTTTAACCGCACTTTTACCCTTGTCTAATTTATAAAAAAATCTAATCCTGATTTTCCCCTGTTTCTTGTTTCTTAACGATGTCACGCAAACAATTCACATATATATTTAAAAATGGTAGTCACCCTGTTTCAATCTTAAAAGCTTTAACAAAAAAATCTTGTGATATAAATTAATAATAATAATAAAAAAAATCTTTGAGATTTTTTCAAAAATATCACGTGAGAATTTTTTCAATTTTATTTTATTTATTTATTTAATAAAGCTAAAATTCGCAAACATACAAAATAATAGGAGTAATAATTTTCTATTGTCTGTTAAAAATGAAATATGAAAATTTCTTAACATAATTTTTTTCTTCCATGTCTGCTAGTAATAAATAATATTTTTCTCACAATGCCACAACAGTTAAGAGTTGAAGTTGGAAAATTGCAAAAAAATAAGAATTAAATAGTGAAGTGAAAAGTCACGTGTAACCAACCACAAAGAAAAGTAATCATTATGATAACCTTTCGTCAATGACAGCGTAATTGCACCATATTCATACCAACAATAAATCATACATTACTACGAGTATATATGACCTAAATCCGGAAGTTGAAAATAAATTAAATTACATAATCATAAAAGATGATGAATTATATTAGAAAATATTGCAGGCATTTTCTTTTTAATTGAAACGAAAATCTTCAGGGAAAAATATTTTATTATGATAAAGGTAGATTGGTAGACCGGTAGAGATTTTAGTTGTCGACATTCATAATTTTCATCAAAGAAGAATACTAAATTTTGGTGCAGAATGTAGTAAATTGGTTAATTCTATAGATGCAGGATTCATCTAAAATACATTTTATATAATATTAAGACAAAAACCAAATTAATCCGGAAAATGATCTTATTTGTAACAATATTCCTTTATTTTCAGTCATAAACTACTGTAATATTTCTTATTTGTAATTTGGGTAAATATATCAGGAATAATACCCATTCTAGCTTACTAAATTTACTATAATATTTATAGTATACATAAATTTTTACAATGTCGATAATTATTACCAACATAACTTCCTATTATTTATATTACAAAAATCAAAACCAAAAAAAAATAAATAAATCTAAAATCTCAAAATTGTGTTCAAATTAAGTCATAGTTTTTCTCTTGTTAACTTGCGAAAATTTTTTTTACAAAGCTGGTTTACTGACTTGAATTTTTCAATTTTCTTTCTATTTATATTTTTTATGTTGAATTATTTAGAAAATAACTGGTTTCTTATGATTATTTTGTTTGTGCTTTCAAATCCACATCTCGAATAATAAAACCTAGGAAAGAGGTTTGTTAATTTGGTGGTGGTATTAGGGGAATTATTATGACACAAATAACTGCATAACTTCAAATATAATATTAAAATGAGATTATAATAATATAGCAAAAATAATTTTTGAATGGAATGCTATTGAAATCGATTTGATATGAAAGACTGGTTGATTCGCAAAATAATGTTGGTTATTTAAAAGACATTAAGAATATTAGTCGCAATTTATAATTCCGTTTATAGGATTATGATCATGAGATTAGATTATAAAATAAAATATATTTTAGGTATATATACTAATTAATCTTTGGTGTCTACTTAAATTAACCAAATTTGATTGATGATATATTTTGTGAACTGTCATCAGTGATCGTTGGTTAAAAGTTAAAAATTTAACAAATTTCTAAGAATTAATTTTAATGGATCTCATAGCTTTGAGAAAATTTTGGGTATCAACATATATTTAGTAACCTTTACCTAACGATATCTAAATTGGCCAAAATAGGAGTGGTAAACATAAAATATTTTAAATTCTTTAAGCTTAAGAATTTTTTCGTTTTATAGCTTATGCACAGATAACACACAAACAATTCTTTTGCATGCAATTCCATTGTGATGACTGGGAAAGTCATAATAGCATTTTGGTATAGTATAAAAGGTTTTTTGTATTCATGTATAGCATGTTTTATCTGTCTACGAAAATATTTCTCGGTTCGTGCAGAAAAACAATGAGGCGCAAAAATCTTTTTTAAAAATTTTTCAGGTTTCAACATATTTTCAATTCAGTTGCATTTTTTTTTTCGTTGTTATTTGGAAAGTATTTTGCAAAGTAAAACTATATTTTTTTTTTGGTATAAAAAAATGTTGAATACAATATTATTAGTCATGGTTAAATAGTTTAGACTCGTCAGTTTTTCAAATAATAATAATAAAAAATAAATTATTGATGGTCAAATCCGGTTTTGTAATAAAAGAGCTTTTATACATACATTATATATGAGTAATTAATGAATTAGTTGAGGAGGTTTACAAATTGCCTACCTTTTAAATACTGTTCATTGAACTAATCAAATTTCAACTAAAACTTTGAAGTAGGTATATATTGAATTAATGAGCGTTTTAATATAAATCAAATTGAGAAAGATATTAAGTGGGATTTTAATGTCTTAAAAAATATGTTAAAAAAATTAACTATATTTGCAATTTATGTTTCCTATTTCAAGTGTAAGACAATCAAATTTTATGATTATAAGCATATATAATTGTAAAATTTCCACTTCATTATTTTGCATATAAGATACAACTTAATTTAATTTAATTTTTTCTAATTTTTATGAACAATTCGAAATAAATATAATTAAATTATTGCGAAAAATTACTCTAAAATTGAATGCAAATTGATTCGACTATTAAGTCGAATAATTTTATAATTATTATTTTTAAATGAGAATTAATCCCTTAATTCAACAATTTAACTTTAAATTGATTATAATTATTTGTCATTCGTCTTTTACATGAATTAAAATGACGCAGCCTAAAATCAACAAAGATAAATTAATGTTTTTTTCTCTCAAAATCATATCTAACCGACCATTTCATTGATTTATGTTGTTTACTCTTCAAAATAAATTATTTTCTGGACTATAATAATTAAGAATTTTCAGATTAATTCGTTGAATAAAGAATTTGTAATTGATTATTTAAATAGCCTTGATGATAACGATAAAAAATATGTAATTTCATTATTTAAATATCGCAAATAATGATGACATATAAATATGTAAATTATAATTAAAGAAATTGCAAAGCAAATTTTACTATAACTAAATTATAATTATGAGGAATTTCACTACCATGTTATCTCCTTTGTTTTTATCAAATTAATTTAAAAATTTCATAATTATACTATATTTACACATGCAGTTGAATAATTTGAATTTCCCTATTGGAATTTATTGTTTTTCTTTTATAAATTAAAAATTTATCATGTAGGAGTTACATAAATAAAATTTTAATGTTGTTAATTTTCATGCACGCATGATTTTCTGTAAATAAAAAAAATAACAAATTTCATTTTTAAAACTACTTTACCCTAAACCAAAAAAAAATTACATGATGAGAAAACACATTTTTTGAAATAATTGGCAATGAACTTGAATCATTATATATTTAAATGAATGAGTTTTTAGAATTAAATTTTTAAAGAGTTAACATGTTAATTATAAAAAGAAGAAAACTTGAGAAAAATCTTGAAAAGATTTTGGCTGTAATTAAATTAACTTTAAATAGATTAATTTCGAACAGAAAATTTCCTGTATAATATAAAAAATTATGAATGCTGTCACTGTTAATCAATATCTATTAAAACCAAACTTTCTTGAAAATGTCACAAATATTATCTTAATGTTATTATTCGTAAAGTTTTCTATTTTAACCAAACAAGGCTTTACAATATTGTTATGCGTTTACATACATTTAATAATGAATTAATTAAAATTTTAAATTCTTATTAATAAAATCTCCATAAATGTGAACTTACATAATTAATTTTCAATACTTTTACATTATTAGCGAATTTAATTATCTCATTTAAAATTCGAATTATAATTTAAAGAGCAATAAATAAAAATATTATTTTTAAAATTGTAAGGACGGAAATAAAAATGTAATTGCATAATATGTGCATAATTATGATTTTTGTGATAGTGAAAAATTACAAGAAATTGTAAAAAAATAAATGACTTTTAAATGATAGTCAAATTTGTAAATATAAAATTAAGTCAATTTTTTCTATGCAAATATTTTTTATAATATATTTGTATAATTTTTCCATTTTCAAAATTCAATAAAATAGAAATATAATATAACTAAAATTAATATAAGTCATTTGTAGGCGCGACAATCATTATTAGCGACTCTGGGTATCGAAAAATTAATCATCTTAAGTTATAAGTGCTGAAATTAGTTAATGTTGGACAGAAAGAAACTTAATCTCACCTATAAATAACTTGAATTAGCTACTATGTATAATGTAGTGAAACTCAATAAACTGTTGACAAATATTTGCAAAAACTAAATTTGGCAATAATTAAATTAATAAATTGGCAAAACTTTTTCAACATATTTAATAATCAATCAAAAATATATCAAAATTTCACTTAATTGTTTACTAAATCATTAATAATTATTAAATTTTTATTTATTGACAGTTTTGTCTAGACATTTTATTCCGTCGATCAGTAGCAGGAGAAATTTAATGGTCATATAGTCTATGATGGAAATGTTTTGACATAAATATGTACAATAATATTTTATGTTGATGATTTTCTCGTATATAGGTGCCATAAATAAATAGTCAATATTATTTTAATATTTAATTATTCATTTGTTTATTAATTGAATATTTGGTTAATAATTTTTATGGTAATTTATATTTAAGTATTTGGAGACAAATAATTTTAATAGTTTTCTAATTTTTTCAATGTTATTATTGATTACAGATAAATGTAGGTGTAAATTAGGTTAACGCGCTCTCCACGGACTGTAAAACCAAGGAATTTTATATCAATTCTTAATCTCTGAACTTTGTTTGAGCCCAACAAATCAATTCAGGTGACTTAAACAATTTGTACAAATCAAAAAATCGTTTGAAAAATTACGTAATCAAACAATAAATTCCAAAAAAAAATATTTTTTACTAATTATAATTAATTATATTGAGTGTATAAGTAAAAATTAAATATTAATAATTATAATTTTTAATAACAATAATCAATAATTTAATTTCAAGTTTTTATACAAACAAAATTTTTAATCAAACAAGGTAATTAACTTTAACGATTACCTTTAATTAAATTTTTATAATTATACCGTCAAGACACAGAAAAATAAATAATGATTTAATTAAAAACTGAAATGAAAAAAACAAACCCACCCTAAGAGTTTCAAAATCCATGTATATAGGCAATTTTCCTTTGATACCAATTAAGGTTTCTATGGTCATTACAACTTGAATTTTTAATATTTATAATTTTTAAATTTATTAATTAATAAATATAATAAATTAAATTTTATGTAAAAAAATAAATAAAAAATAAATAAATAACCATAAAAGTAATAAACCGCATTCCAAAAATTAACAAATGTTGGTAATATTAAAATATATATATATATAAAGTAACAAAATCATAAAAATTTCTTGTTTACCTTCAAAGAAAATATTTTCATTATAATAGTTTTGATCAGTTTAGATAGTGTTGTTGTCAGTCCAACGTACTTACACAACATGGACACAACACCGCACAAACGTTTAGTGTCACCAAAACAAAAATATAGTATATTAAGTAAAAAATTTTGTCGTTATATTTTGAACAGGTATTCTGTTTTTCTTTTTATAAAACAGAAATTATTTTTGTATAAACAGAAACCTAAGCGAGAAACTTTCCAAGCAAATATTTATTCATTTGCCCCAGATTAGGCTTTAATAATTTTTTTGTTTAAACTTCCTTGAACGTGGTGAATATTATTTACCTACTATATTACACTATCGGTAATATTACGTTATAATAATATTTAAATATTTTCAAATTTAAGTATTAATGTAAAAGTAATTGGTAAAAGAATAATAATTTCGTAGTCTCAACGAAATTATTAATCGTAAAAGTCATGATCGAAGTAATATAATAATTTTATGAAAATTATATGTCATAATTTTTTACAAGAATGCTAATTGCTATATGCAAATTAATTATTTATATAATGTACAAAATAATAAAAATGATAACTCAACATATATTTTTTTATTGTATGTTAATTATGGAAGAAAAAATTTTATGTCCATGCAAACGAAATTATTTAAAGTTTGCATATGCAAATCGATTATCAAATTTGAAATATCATCGATACGAATTTTTTTTTTATAAAATTTTAATTTACAATGTTTCAAATTATTGCAAAATATAATTGAGTAATAAATAAAATTATAAATTTTATATCAATTCTTAAATTGTAAATCGGAAACTTTTCAAAATTGTAATTTTTTTTTAAAGATTTTCATCACGAATTATTAAAAAAATAAGTTTAAATAAAATTTTAGTTTATTAAAAATAATTAATTTTCATCTGTAATCAAATTAAATATATCTTATTGATTGATAAATTTCAGGTTAATTTAATTACACAAAGAAATATGTTAATTCATACAAAAATTGAGCAATACAGAAAATGAATTTGAAAAAAAAAAATGTGATCTATAATTTATTTCCAATTACACATTGATCTAATAATTTTAAGAAAAAAATTTATTCTAGTTTTCACTTACTGAAATTTAATATTAAATGACTTTGATTCAGAATGTTTCAGCCTAATGAAATTAATCTAATATATTTATTATATCATATTGCAAAATTGCAAAAAAATTATTTATAGATTTATTCACTAGAAAAATTTATTAGCTTTCAAATTTATAATCTTACAAGTTGCGGGAGATTTGTTAAAGTTGAATTATAATTCAGTATAGGGCGGGGGGAACTTTCTAAAAAAAACTTTTTATTAGCGTTAAAGAAAAAACAAATTCTATAAATCATAAATTCTTTTCGGCTTATTTTCCAGTTTCATCAAATTATAAATAAAAGAAACCAATAAATTAATGTAAAAATTGGAACTTTCTAAAATCTCGCTTATTATTTATTAAGAAATCTGACATTAAGATAATTTTTTCTTATGGGTGATTAGTAAATAAAGAATGAATTAAAGTTTTTTTGATAAAATAAAGTGTAATACATAAGATTTCTTAATGATTTATGGTTGAATTTAGATTGTTTTATCGCCACAGTATTTGCCATATTAATTGGTTTATTGCATTAATGGAAATAGTGTAACTAATTATATTAATATAATTGTAGATTTATTTGATATTTTAAGAGTAATTTCAGTATAGAAGACAACCTTGTTAGACTTATGAGCCTCAATTTATTTAAATATTACTAATATAATCGTGAAATTCATTTTGTATATCAATCAGAAATATGTTTAATGCACAAAAATTAAATTAAACCAATTAAAGATATATGAAACAATGGAAAATTGATAAAATTCCAACTAAAACCGTGCCTAAATCCGATTAAAATGAGAGTAACACCATTTTTTGTTCGAAAACAATTTTTATTATAAAAATACTTACAATTTTTAACTGATGTATATCCTTCAGCTGCACTACTACCATTACTACCACCACCACCACCTCCATTACCATTCATCATTGAATGACCATTTGAATGACGTCCCAAACTATTTAATGTTGTTGTACTACCAGCCCTAGAACGCCAACCATTATTACCAGCACTTGTATTTGTTAAATCACCATTTGATTTACTAATTACACCTGAATTACTACCACCACCACCACCTAATGTTCCATAAACACTACTACCACCAATTGTACTTGGTGCTGGACCATTTTCTAATTGTCTAGCATATGAATTATCAGCATATGCATGAAAACAACATCTGACTAGTGCATTTGCAGCTGCTTCACGTTTACATATAAATACATGACATTCTAATACTTTAATACCAGTTGTACGTCTTAATATTGCTGCAAATATTGGTGGATGTTGAGCTTTTGGCATACGTGCAAATGGTGAATCTAATGGTAAAAATTTTGGTTCTGGTGGATTTGTACTACCACGTTCTGGTATTAATACTTGACGTACAGCAGCACAATAATGTAATGATTCAATTGGAAAAAATCTAGTTACTTGTTTACGATTTTCATCAACATTTTCTAATAATATACCATTTGACCATACACTTAACCATGAATCAATACCTTTTGCACCTAATCCACCTTCAGATGGATATAAGCTACGTAATGGTTCTTGTATACCTTGTAAACCATCTTTACTTTGTCGTGGTACAGCACTACCTAAATATAATACACGACAACGACAAATTGGTGTTGAATCTGACATATTTTTTTGTTTTATTAATAGATTATTTTTTTTTTAAATTAAACTTATATTATT
The DNA here is from genome assembly GCA_949752835.1 of Empis stercorea. Taxonomy (NCBI): domain Eukaryota; kingdom Metazoa; phylum Arthropoda; class Insecta; order Diptera; family Empididae; genus Empis; species Empis stercorea. Next base: position 1,604,662 of record OX457086.1, read on the forward strand.
TTTAATAATTTTTATGAATTTATCCTTGAATTTCTGTTTACATAAAACATAAAATTTTGTTTGATCACTTCTTATTTTTTTCTCTATTTTTTTAACTAATTTGCATTTCGTTTCAATAATTTTTTTTTTTTCAAATTCAATAAATTTTAGGAATCAATAATAAAAAAAACTGTTTTTTAATATACAAATATAAAAAAAATGATCACTTTAACATAACACAACATAAAATTTTTAACACAAGTGAAATCACAAAAATATTAATCCTTTTTTGTGTATTGGAGATGAATTTTTGTATTGATTAACAACAATAATGATATTGATGATAATTTTCTATTATTTATTATTACATTGATGATGGACATTCCGATCACGTTTTACATATATAGAAAATATCTTTACCATAAAAAATAAAAACTATCTTCTTCTTTTTTTATGATTTTTTATGCTCTTTTTTCTAAGTAAAAAATTTTTTTTTTTATTTTTTTCCTTTTCTTTTATAAATATTAAACACAAACACAAAGAATTTTACTAGTTGTTAAATATGTGGTGGTTAGAATATTATATAAATTTGATCTGTAAGAACAAGGTAAAAGCTTATAAAAATTCAGAAAAGATTGTTGTTTTTTTTTTTTTTTTGTTATTATGAGATACACACAAACACAAGGACAATTTATTAAATATCAAATTTATAAATTTTTCTTAATATTCTTAGCAGCGATTGAAAAAAAATTTAAAAATTTTGTTTAATGAAATAAAAATATGTTGGAAAAAAAAACAGGTAAAATTAAAGACAGGTTGGAAGGAAGGTAAAAAATTATTATTAAAATATAAAACTATAAAATTCTTGATATTTTGTATTTTATCACTCAAAATAATAGAATTATGTTTCTTATTTTTTTGTTTGTAGTAGTAAAAATGTTAAAAAATTAAAGACAAGATAAAAAATTATTTAAAAAAAAAAAAAAAAAAATATGGCGGAAACAAATTAAATATTTTTCTTATTACACGAAAATTTTGAAAATCTCACTTATTTTATTTTTATGATTTAATATATTTTTCACTTTTTGAATTAAATTAAATTTTTTTTTTCCCAAAATTATTTTCTTTAATTATCCAAAAAGCATTAAAAATTTATGTAATTAATTCCTTTTTTTTTTTTGAGTTATAACAAATTTTTGTTTTTTCCACGTATATACATAAAATTTTGTTGAAACTATTTTCCAAGAATGAAAAATTCAATTATTGTTTTGGAATTTTTGTTGAAATTGTTTTTTAAAATTAAATTTTCTTTATTTCAAATTATTTTATGGAAATTAATTCACTCTCCAAAAATTATTTACTTTTATTGTTTTTTTGGATACCGTCGTAATTAAAATCCACGGCGATTATTTTGCATTTAATAGAAAATATACAATTCGCCCCGATATCTTAACACGGCACAGGTAAACTGAGTAATAGTCGATTAAACAGCGACGTGGTATTTTTCTGCTGTCGTTAAATGTAAAAAAAAATATATGTATATAATAATTTACAAATACATTCATAATTTCTTATTCTACAGGTTTTTACCTTAACTTTTTAACGAGGTGACTTGCGATCACACTAATACACCAATTGAATAAGTATACATTTTCTTCTTAATATATGTTTAAGGTCTAGTTTCTTGGTGGTTTAATCAAGCCTGATTATTTTATTGAGAAGTTTGTGTTAGTAAATTCGTTAAGGGTTAAGGAAACATAAATAAAGTTAAGGAAAATTACTTTATTTATTATCTCTAAAAATTATAGTTTCATGACTTTAACTAAGGACCTAATTTATTTCATACTTTGCAGCATAAATTTGTTTATAGCAAATGCCTTCGAATTATTTCAAAAAAATCATTTTTCCCTCATTTTTCCAGTAACAAAAATATTAGCAAAATCTTATTTTACTCTATGGCTCACCGATTCAATCAATAACTGCACATACGGCTTTGATATTCTTCAGGAGACATGAATAGAATATTAAAAATGTAGCATATTTCTTCGACAAGCTTATACATACATTTATGAAAGATTAAATTGGAATGGTGTGCATAAGATTTACCTGGTGGAAGTACAACAAACACAGTGAAATGTTTAGATAGATTTATGTATACGATTTTAATAAGGGAGAGAAAACATTTAAAAAAAAAAGTTAAATTGAATGAATGTATTGGAATTTCATATCCAGAGAGAAATACAGACATGAGAGGAAAATAATAGTATTGGATAGCAGCAGGTACCCAATAAGTTTCCATGAAAACTAATTTGAAATTAATTATAATTCAAATTTTAATTAATATAATTATTTCTTCAAAAATGTGGGAACAAATGGAGACTTTTCTTAATTGATATTTTAGAAATTATATCAAAAAATTACTAATACACTTTATTTCATTTAAAAGAGATTGTAATTTATTTGCAATTTTATTTCATGGGAAATTAAATCCAAAAAAAATTATTTATTTTCTACATTAATATTTTTCCTGCCACCAACCATAAATGAGCATAGCACAGATATTTTTCTCATTTTATTTGTTTAACCCAAACTAATTTCATATAAAAAAAAGTTTTCACATTGAAAGTATTTTTAAAAGACAAACTTTCAAAAGATATGTGCAAAAAAAATAAAGCTTTTTGCTAATATTCTCCAACTCAAACTGAAATATTTTCAATTCTATAATTTTTATTCCCTCAAAATTGAATTTTAATTAAACGAAATTCAATTCAAGGATTTTTTCTTTTTCTTTAAAAATCAAAAGACTTCAATGCACAGTTAGACAAAACAAGTGAGTAACTTGATTTTAAAAATTTTGACATTATTTCACGTCCAATAATAAATCAATAATATTTTTCTAAATTCATTCAAAATTGACTATGATTTTTTTTATGTTATTTTTATGTTGAATATACTTAACATTAGATTTTTTTTGTTGTTGTATTTAAATTCTCATAGCAATAACTAACACATAAATTTTTTTTTTATTTCTTATTATATTATTTTTCAATAAAATCAAAATATCAGAAAGAAACCAACAACAAATTTTATGGGCTATACACACCTTAGTTGAAAAAGATATGTGGCAATTCTTGTGTCAGGTATATTAGCATAAAAATAATGAAATTTTATTCCTTAACGATAGGCAACAACAATAATAATTATACTAAAAAAAAATTATTAAGAAAAAATGTTCATTATAATTGCACTTGTGACACCATTAATATATATTTTTTTTTGAATAACTAAACTATTTAGTAAAGGTAGTAAATTGGCCTTTGAGCATTTTGCTAATTTAATTAGGACATAAAAATTCATAAATTCTTAAAATGTTTGTTTTTTTTTTTCATTTATATTTGGATTGTAGCGAATTTTCTAGTCAAATTGTTTAGTGCTATAAGATATATTTGTTGATTTTTGACTTTTTTGACTAATATTGCTCTCTATTTGAGATTTGAGTATTAGTTGAGGTTTGAAAAGAACAAAAAAACTAGCTTGTCATAATCTATAAAGAAGAATTGAAAAAAAAAATGGGGGAAGAATTGATCATTAAATTTTTAGTAAATATATCAAATAATTTTGTAGAAGAAAATATGATTAAGTAACCAAATTACAATAGTTAACAACTGAAAATTAATAGTCTAAATACTTCATTTCGTTCACTTCATATTATTTACATTAGTTGTCAGATTTTTAATAGTATTCGAGTTTAGTATCTAATTTTACTACAACTTTAATTAAATTTTAATCATTTAAATACCTGATCATAAAATGAAAGCCCCCTCACGCTTTTGTCTTACAACTATAATCAAAACTAGTTTTTTTTTTTTGAATTTTATAAATAATAGTTTTATGCCTATAATACTATTTCACTATCTATAAATAAATTAATTAATTATTAAATTAGTTTTCTATATAAAATTTATCAACTCTGGTTTTTTATCAAAAACAACAAATCTTTTTTTAATAGATTGTCACGACGCCCCAAAAATATTCAACTATGTATTTTTTTTTTCAATAATTTGCTTGGCTATTTAGTAAATAAGAGGAAAATATTTTGAAAATTAATTTTCAATGTGTTTTTCATCTTATATAAAAGTAAATCGAATACTTTGATGTTTTTTCAAAATACAAAAGTAAATGTATATTTTTTATGAAACATTTTATAACCTAAACCATATAAAGTGTAAATTTGTAACGGCACAATATAAAGCTTAGCGCATATATTTTTTTTTTGTCAATGAATATTTATGTTTTGGTTTTGATATAGTAAAGATATTTTTTTGGTTGTTGTTCATAGCATAATTTAAATGAAAAGGTGTGTACAGATATAGATGCAAAATGGCATATAAGTTTGAATATTTTTATAAATATTGATTATATTGAAAGTTATTAATTCAAGAAAAATATAGTAGGCAAAAATTTATGACATCCAAATGACAGATTTCAACAATATAGTTTCCATAGTTAATTATTGTCTCCATTTGAATTATTCCTCTAATATGTGAATCTTATAGGGCCCACGTACACGATACAACATGTTGATCAACTTGGTTGAGTTGATGGTGAATCGTGTGTGGGGCAGTTGATAAACTTATTTTCAAGTAAACCATCAAAGCATCAACCAAATTGATAAACATGTTGATTAACATATTGTATCGTGTATGGGCCCTTTTACACCTGAACAGAGTCGTTGGATTTTCTCCAAAAAATCTGGAATACAATTATAATATCTTAATTGTTTTAAGGTTATATATAATTACCTTAATTTTACCTTAATTTTATATATTTTCGAATCATAAGTTTTTTATAATAAATTTTCAAACTAAATTCTAAGTAACTGTAAATCCTAGAATTATAGATTTAAATCGGAAACTATAAAAAAAAATAAACCACAACATAAAATCATATATACATAAGCATTTAACTATTATATTTTCTGTATAGTAAAAATTTATGTTTAAGTACAAAAAAATAAAAAAAAAAAATTGTGCCAACAAAATTTTTTTTTGTACAGGTGAATTTGATGAATGTTACCTACCTAAAAAATAAAAATAAAATAATTTGTTACTATAATTTTCTTCTATAATCATACAAAAATCATTTATTTTCTTTATAAACATTCAATGGTCAGTTATGTTGTTTATTTATGAAAATCTTTTATCCATACATAAAAATGTTATCGGAATTTATTTGTGTAGTGGTGAATCTATCAGGTTTTTTATTCCACATTCCAATCGAAGATTTTGTTGTTTCACTCAAAATATCAGAAGAAAAAAATTCCATAAAGCCAATATCGAAAATTATTTCTGTTTCGTTTTTTTTTTTTTTTTTTGATTTTATGATTTGGAAATTTTTTATGTTGTGTAAATTCATATTTATGTTTTTTGTGTATTATTTTATTGCTTCTTTGGTATTTCAAAAAATATGGTGTGTGTTTTTTTTTCTTCTATTTCAAATTAATTTTTTTGATTGAAAATAACGAAAGAAGGAGAATTTTATGTTAAGAAAAACAAAAAAATGTTAATATTAGGCACACAGGGAGAGCCTAAAAAAACTAGATATTTTTTTTTAATATCGTAGACAAATCATTTTTTTCTTATTATTAATTTTTTTGCAAAACTTGTTTTTTTTTTATTTTTTGCTATTTTACATAAATCTATTAGATAAAAATATTATGTTGTATGTAGAGATATTTTTTATATTACTGTAAAATGTGGTTATATATACTATTGTATTTGAATTGTGCTGTTACACAGGTGATTTATCAATTATATCTTATGGTATTTTTAAAGAGAAGAAGAGAAGAAGAACAAAATTTAAGATCTAAAATTAAAATAAGATTATTCAATGAAGAATTTCTGTTTTTGTTGTTGTTTTTGTGGAAGTGTCCGTCCGGATGTTATGTCAAAATATAGTTTGGTTGTGGTACTTAGTAATTTCAACAACATAGAATAATAATGATGCTTAAGCTTCTAAGGAATTTAAAATGATATGGAAATTAATTCTTTTGATTGCGAATTATTACAACAACTAACACATTAAACATTATTGACATTTTGCTTAAATATTTCATAGCAAATTTTATTTTTACTTCATTCTGAAATCTCACAAAATTTTTGAAATTGCCAATTTGAAAAATCTAACAAAGTGACACATTTCCAAGTGAATCGGCATTTTACCAAAGTGTTATTGAAAAATCTTCTTCTGATTCAAACCAAAGCATCTTCTGATATTTTACATTTTTTCAATAAAATTATCAATTACAATTATACAAACCTTAAAATATAATTCAAAAATTCTTCTAAATTAATTAATCATTTCCATCTAATTTTTGGTATAATCATTTTCATAAACAAATCAATCAAGAATTTAAAAAGATTTATCTTATTCGTTAATCTTTTCATTTAAACTCTTTATTACATAATTTCTGTATTTCTAATTAATTTTTTAAATTAGTATTTAAACAAACAAATCAAATTAAGTTATCTAATCAAATATAGATTTAATTTATAATATTTGATCTGACTACATGGCATGGACCCCCTTCTATATAATTGTTCAATAAATCATCAAATCATTCAAATCTAATTTTATTGACACTGAATTGAATTTGTTGTTTTTTTTCTTGCTGGTTTCGGTTATAAACATAATTTATTTACACACTATAAAAGTTTAACACTTTTTCAAAACAAACAAAAAACTTGTTAACTCGTTGTAATTTTCTCAATCAAATAAAAAAAAAGGAAATTAAATTTATAAAAGCTTTTTGAATATTCGAAATGGAAATTGGTTATAAAACAATAATTGGGCCAAAGTTGTCTGAGGCAAATCATCGTTCTACAAATACACAATAAAATTTTGATACCAACAAATAAGAAATTATGTTTGTGTAAATTTTTTGACTGATTATGCTACTGTTTTTTTTTCTTTTCATTATTTTGGACCAATCGATTTTTGGGTATAACAATTTCTTTTTTTATATTGGTGAAAGTTTATGATGTTTGCTTTTTTGATTATAAAAAAAAAAATGTATACCAAAAAAAAATTTAACAACAAGAAATATTTAAGAAAAATCTCATTTTTTTCATCTTATAAATTTTTTTTTTTTATTGAACTTAAATAGAAAAAAGTCTTTGAAAATACACTTGCGATTTATAATTACACATTTTGGTACACAGGAAATAAAAAATTTAAACAGACTTTTATTATAATTATTTAGTTTATAAATTGATAATATAAAATTTTTAATAAGTATATTAAATCAGATTATAGTTAGACTGTTCATTAGTTGACGGAGTAAATTTCATGAATTTTAAATTTAATTTACAGTAATATATATATATAAATATCCTGGAAATATTTTTTATTTTCCATATTTATGTTGAGATACATAACATAGATATTCATATACGAAAACTGTAATAATAACTTATATGATAAGTTCTAAACCAAGAAATTGCGATAGATGATTTTTTAACATTTATATTAGAATATCAAAAGACTTAAATTTTTGTCAATTGGCCAGCAAATCAATAGACAAGCTTATAGAACAAAGATATAAGCTTTTGAAATTTGAATAATTATTTTGAATTAATTTTTTTTTATTGTTAGAAAAAGTTGCTGGCCTATTGAAAAAAAATTGAAGTCTTTTGATATTTTAACATTTTACTAAAAAAAAAAGAGAGATTCAAATATTAGAGACACAAACCATTATTGTCTTCACTTAGTAAACGGACAATTCACGTTTTATAGATCAATTATATTGTGAATTGTTGATTGACTAAGTGAAGACACTACTAAATTCTGTCTTTACTAAAAAGGTGATCAATTCACAATAAGTATTTTAAAAATTTTAAAGCTTTTGGATAAAAGAAATGCGTTTGAAATTTGAATAACTATTTTGAACTTAATTTTGTATTCGAAAAAGTTTCTGGCCTATTGACAAAATTGAAGTCTTTTGATATTTTAATATTTTACTAAATTTCACAAATATTAAACACACAAACTATTAGTTTTTTAAAAATGGTGTTCTGAAATCGATAATAATTTTTAAATTAACACAAAATTTGATGAAGTAAATTTATTAGGATTAGAGATAAATTATTTAAGAAGGAATTAATTTTTAGAATTGAAATTTATTACATTTATAAAAGAAATTAAAAAAATATAGAAATGTGACTTTAAAATGCTTGTAACTAATTTTTCAAGTAAAAACCTACAATTCATTAATCAAAATAAAATAAAAGCCTACCTACATTAGAAATATATAATAAATTCTTGAAACAAATCTCACATTCTACAAAGTGTTCAACTTTTTATGGTAATTTTACCATTTCATTTTTTGTTTGTTGCTTTTTGCATTTCTCTTAACAAATTTAACCTAAATTCTAATTATGCGTGAATAGTAAACAAAACACTGAAAAATAATGTGCATTATAATCTAATAATAAAACTTAAGTGTCATTTTACCCTTTTATTTTGGTATATGCAGAATGAAAGAAGTAAGAGGTAACCTTCTTAGTTTTGAATTATTGTCATCGTACTATGTGGCAGATGAAATTGCATTTCAAATTATTTTCTTATATGATATTTTTCAGACAGACAAGTAACAATAAATTGTTTACTTTTAAATAATCATAATGTGTTTAAGAAAAAAGGTAATTTAACCTACTGAGGAGACACTGATTCAAATGAAAAACTATTGTTTTCTCATGAATTAAAAAAAAAAAATTATATATTTTCCCAGATTAAGAAACAATTTTTTATATATAAAAATAATTTCTTTTTATGTGCATTAAAATGTTTTGAACTTGATTCAATAATTGATGCATTTAATGGTGTTGATTTTTTAAAAATTTAAATAAGTATACAAAATCTATGGATAAATGTATTAAAATAAAAATTCTGATTACTTCAATTAAGGTAAAAAAATATATTATGATGAAACTAGAAATTAAAATCTTAATAATTTTAGTATATAAAACATAAATGACAGATAATTTTTACTATATTTTTAACCAACATGAAAAAGGGATTCTTGTGAAAATAAAATCAAAATTTATTCTTCGTTTTTTTGCTATAACTTGGGTAAATTAAAAGATTTTTCAATTCTGTTTGCATAATTTTGTTATCAATAAAATTCCCCGTCGATAGACACCAAATTGGTGAATGTTTTACGCCAACCGACATTCTCCAATATAGGAGTTTGGTGTCCAATATAGGAGTTTGGTGTGAATTTCATTTATAACAAAATTATGCCCCTTTACACCTTTGCATTTTTTTTCGGAAAATATGACAATAAATTAAATTACATATACTGAAAATGAATTATAAAATTATAAAATGTGCTCTAACATTTATTAAATACATACGTAATTTTATATCAAAAGCTTAACATTTTTAATTAAGTATTTTCTCATAATAAACTGAAATATGTATCAAAAAAAAATTTATAAATTACGAAAAATTCGTATTTTAAATCTCAATCGAAACAAATTTTTAACAATTATTAACAATTGTCTTGTAAATTTTTAATTATATATTAATTAACAAATAATTAATAATGTTAGTAAATAATTTTATTAAATTTAAACAAAACCAAAGTTTCAAACAAAAAATACTTTAATTAACTTCGAAAAACTTTTACAAAAATTTCATATTGTTAAAAATATTAACAATTGGATCATGTAAGCATAAAAATAGTTTAGTTTAGTGTATTAAATTATTTGTAATAAAGTGAATACTACAACTGACTACGAAAAATCTCATTAAATTAGATTTAAGTTTTAATTTAAAACTGCAAATCCAAAATTGCTTAAATAAATCATTGCATAATACAAATTTGTTGACTGATGAAAGCTAACTAAATAGAAGAAATTAGTCATATTTTCGAAATAATATTATGTTTTCAGGTAAATAGCATCATGCTATAAATTCTATTACATAATTCTCAGATAAAGTTATATATTAAAAATATTGGTTCGCAATTTAAATTAAAAAATTTATCAATTACTTCAATAGAATAAATAGAATAATCACTAAACTTATAAAGTTTCGTGGAACCTACAAATACTTCAATTTATTCTTCAATTCAAATTGAAGAAATCGAATCTTCAATTTAATGGAATCTTCAACATTTACAAAATTTAAAAATTTCTCCACCAAAAGTTGTTGATTTTTAAAATTTAATTTATTTTAAATTGAGTCATAAATTAAGTAGGAATATATAATTAACCTCAAAGCTAATATTATATATCGAAAAATGTTGAGAATATTTTGTCTAATAAATGTGATAAAATCGTTTATAAGAAATGTTTAACATAATAAGGAAATATCAATAAAATTTGTTTATTAAATAACAAGTTTGTTTATTTTTTTTTATAGTGTAAAATTAAGACATAACTCGTAGAGTTAGGAAATTGCATAAAATTTTAGTATAAATCATTAATAAATTATAAGTTTGAATATTGTCGAAAAGAAATTTTAAATAAAATATTAATTTCAAGGATAAAAAAAAATATGTACTTTAAATTTAATTTTCAATTTGGATTACAACTTCATTAATTTAATTAACCTTAGATAAATTTGTATCTGAGAAATATAGGTCAGTATTTAACACAATTATCGTATAACAATTAATATATAATTAACTAAATTTAATTACATGTTCAGCTTAATAAATTAATTAATGAATTATATAATTCAAATTCAGCAATAAATTAGGTTATAAAATTCATTCATTAAAATTTGAACCAAGAAAAATCATTTATATTAAGTTTATTATTGAATAAATTTTACGATATTGAAATTTAAATTGAATTCCAAAAAAGAAAAATTTCGCAGTTTGAATTTTAAATATATTTTTTTTATTTTTAATCTAATTTAAAATCAAATATATTTTATTTATTTTTCACAATTTTTAATGTAATATTACGGATATCTAAATTTATATAAAAAATGTTGTTAAAATGTTATTTGATTGTTTATTAGTTTTTCCGTAAAATATATAAAAAAGAAAATACGGAATTAAATTTTTTTTGTGATTGAAATCAGTTATAAATAGTGAAAAAATTGTAACTTTTTGTTTGATATAAAAGCAACAATTTTTACTTACTGGATACTCTTTTATTGGCATAGAATCAATTTCTGTGTAGTTAAATTAAAAGTAGATCAAGATAGATGAATAATGTTGAAATTGTATAAAATATATATATGTACATATTTTATTTGATGATTGCTAACTAGGCTAAAAAGTACTAAGATATCGCGCGGTTTCTCTTTTTTTTATTAAACTATTCAATTAGTATTAGTAATTGTGAAGTCGAGACTAATAAAACTGACTCAAAATTTGTGTCAAATTTTAAATTACATATTACATAATAATTTCTGAGAGGAACTTAGAGAATGTCTATTAAGCATCAGGGATATTTTCAAATTTTCAATAAGGACCACCGTAAATGTAAAATTGAACTTCCAATTGCTACCCACCATTTTTAGACTAATAAATTTGCAACTTTGTTATTAATTGCACCAAAGAATTTAATCCCTTATAATAATTATTGACGAAATGAATTATAATTATCATTTATTGAATTAAATTTTCATATTCCTTTCCTTCCTTTATAAACTTTACTATTATACCAAAAATTATATAAATTTCTACTATCACAAAATGAAAATTATTACATAATTTTTACTTTAAATTGGCTTATAAAAACTACTAAAATCATATGTCAATCATAAATACATAATTTAAAAAACCCTCCTGGCAAATAAACGAATAGAAATTGGTATAAAACCAAAAACTAATTTACAAAAATATATTAAACTAACTTTAACACCTTAAAAAAAACATCAAAAGAAAATTATTAATTAATCTTTATTTTTTTTTATTAAATTTTAATTTAAGTATAAAATCAAATAAAATATTTTTAAAAATAATTGCTACCTGTATAAAATACAAATAATATATTTAAATAACACTGAAATCGTGTAAATTATTTCATACCTACACGTAATAAACATAGTAGACACGATGAAGTAAAAACAAAATTACATAATTTTTCAATTTTGTTACTTGTTTACCATACATTTATTTTTGTTTGTTATAATAGTAAAATAGTTTTTTTTTTAATATATTTACTGCAAGAGTGTAACACCCAATTTAGCATATCATAATTTCTTTTTTTTTTACCGAACTTTATTAGATCGCCAAACTGAAATAAAATCCATATGAAAAGATTAAAAGAAGATTATCTATTCTGCGGTTTTCATCAAAGTTTAATCATCACATATATAGCATAGCATAGGTGGAAATTCTATAATTTCCTTTTCAAGATAAAATAGCATTTACATATATGTAGTAGAAAATGAAATTTAACTGTTTCTCTAGATTGCTATTTAAATATTATATATAAAAATTGAAAATGATGAAATAAAATTTAAGTTTTCTCCTTTAACACTTTAGAACTTGCTGCAGTTATAGTGCACGCACCTTTTTGAATAGATTATTTTTTTTGAGAATTTTTTGTATAGACATAGAAGAAATTTCATTAGTTTGTCGGTTGGTTTAGGTGAAACATGTTAAAATTTCCTTTCCTTGTGGTTTGATGACTTGAGAAATTTATTGGAAATAAGAATCTTAAATTTAATTACCCAGATTATTCCTAAAGTGCGATCAGATTTAAAGACAAGACAAGTTCTTGTTGACGTAGAAACATATAATAATCTCATAAGTTTTTACAAAATTGTAATTCAAATATAATTTATTGCCCTTTTTTGCGAAGATGGGGAAAAACAAGCAAATTTTTTGCTATAATTAACAAATTTACAATCTTATTTTCCACAAACTCTTAATTTTCTATATAAATTTTAAATTTATTTTATTTATAGTGTAAATTTTGTACAATTTTTTTTATCTTTAATAGTGTTAGAAGTTAGAAGCTGCACAAAAAAGTATCTAAATATTTATACAAAATTTATTTCACAGCTTATTGATAAAAATCAGTTATAGAGTTTAGCGCATATGTGGATGAAGATAGAATTAGATTAGAATATATACCTTACATATATGTGATGCAAATATATAATATGCATTTTCATTTAATATTTTAATAATATTAAATGGTAAAAAATTTATGATTATACTAAAACTGTTATTATGCCCATAGCAAATAAAAATGTAAACGTTATGTAATCAATTCTTTAATATATTGAGGCGAGAAATAAAATATGTAACAGTTTTTATTTTTATATATATACCCAAGAAAGAAAAATCATTTCCCAGGAAGTAAATTGAAAGTATATAATCGTAAAAATATCTTTCCTTGAATCATATAAGAGTTAAAAATTGGTTGCTTTAATATATTTTATATATATGTAATTAATATATTCAAGAATTTTAAGTTTTAGGCTAAATTTAATATTACTAAAGTCTTGCATTTAAATTGCTTGATTAATTTGACTTCAAAAAAAAAATTGTATAACTATAATAAAGTATTTTAGTTTGTTTCAAAAGAATATCAATAAATAAGAAACTTTCATTTTGAGAGTTTGAAAGAAATTATTGAAGTTTCCTATGACAATTTCATTTTTGACCAAGAATTTTTTTTATGTATTTTTTTTTTGTTTAAATTTTATTAAGAAAGATCATTTCCTGCAGAATGGCTTCCCACTGATTCTACCGATCGTCCAATAAAATCCAATCATATCTATAATGAAAATATTGTGGTCGTTATATACAATAATTTGAATCACACACTAACCCGCACCTTTAACAGTTTTATATCCTAAGTTAAAATTTAGGCGTATCATGGTATATTTACATAATAGAATATTTACGAAAACTATAACATAAATTTACTTTGATATTTACGTTTAAATTTATCCTTAAACACGCACAAATATTTAACGTTAAGATCTGAATTTTAGATAAACAAAACATTCTTATTTTAAAGCAGATGGGTTGGAATATTAATAGTGAAAAGTCGCGGTACTTTGTTCAGCAGCTGGGGTACAAAATATTCCTACATACAATCATTAAAAAAATGTACTTCGTACTTTGTATATTTTTAAAGACTATATTTTAGATTCATATATATGAATTTTACTATAGAATATTTTGTACTCATCAGAAAAAAAATTGGTAACATAATAAGATTTTTCATAAAGTTTTTTATTAACAAGTTTTTAATAATAATAATTAAATTAAAATGTCGTTAATTTTATTCTATAAAACACGATAAGATAATTCATTTTTTTTATATAATTACATTAAAATTTAAATGTTGATAATTATTTAATAATTTGTTATTAAAATTATTATATAAAGTGTTTAAAATGCTGTGATAATTTATAAAATGATCTTTAACCAAATAATTTTTTTTTACCCCAGGTTATAGTTCACTAACCAAGAAGGTCAATCCATTAAATAACATAATTTGAATTTTATCAAAAAAAATTTATTAAATTTTTTTAGCTTGTTTGTTTAATAATTTTTTAAAGAAGGTCAATGTTAAAATAATGTTGACTTGCTTGACAATAATAGTAAAATATTATTTATGATTTTGTATACATAAATTTAATTAGAAAAACGTGGGCAGAAAAATGTAAGCAAAAATAAATCTATTAATATATTTTTTGGACTATGAAATTTTTGTAGGATTACAAAATTTTGAATAGCTTATTATACGGTATTATATATTATGAGAGGCTCTATATCTGGATCTACAGGAGTACAGGATGGAACCAGGATGGAAATGCTCCAATTGGCATACCACATTCAGCTTATACCAACAGAGAGCATTACAAACATTCGATAATCTACTCCAATATAGTACTCTAGTAGACAAAAAAAAAATATATTTTCAAATATTTAAATGCCAATCACTAAAAATTTATATATATATATTTAAATTATTTATCTGGTATTTTTTTTATTTTTTAATTGCCAAGTTTTGTAAAAAATGAAAACTTTTTTTTATTTATAGATAAATGTTCTCGTAATATGATAATATTCATTTAGTATTTAATTTCAACTGTTTAAGAGACTAAATAAAAAACAAAAAGTGACAACCAAAGAAGAACTAGAACAAGTCATAAGATAATAATTTAAATTTTATATACAGAAGGTATAACATATATTGTAGAAACGATTTAATTTAAATCTTTAATTTCTGCTATAAGTGTAGCATAAAAAAAGGGCTTTTTGCATAAAATGAAACCACAATTTACAATTTTTTTTTTCGGTAACATTAAAAAACTATTTAAACGAAAATTCTTATCCGTAAAAAGTTTAAAATTACAAAAAAAAAATTGAAATAAAAATAATTTTGTCGGTTAGTTTTAGTAATTTAATTTTTTTTTATCACGCATACTGTCTGAACGTTTATCATTTTGAGAAATTTATAGTGTTGTGTCCTTTTCTGTATACGAATGAAATTGAAAAAGATTCTAGACAAAAATTGTAAATAAATCCAACAATTTTTTGTTTGTTTGTTTTTGTTACTTATGCAAAAAAAAAATAAGATAAATTAATTGCAATTAAATGATGTGTTATACTTAATATTTAATTCCCTTTTAGTAATATAATTCCTTTTTGCTGTTGTTGTTGTCTTACAAAGAATTTAATTTAAATATTTCTTGATTTGCAAATTTATATAAATTCATTTTTTTTGAGTAAATAATTATTTTGGTTTATTTTATTTTGATTGGGTGGCAGTGATGGGAAAAAGATTTTTTTGGTATCATAGATTATTGCAATTGGTAAAATATATTTCAACTTTATTACTAAAATTTAAACTATTTTTGAAAATTTTAAGATGGAATAATTTCTGTTAAACAATTTATCCATCTCAGCGTAATAGTAGTCAGTCTGGTCAATAATATAGTTCTTACCCAACTCTAAGCTATGTGAATAATGATTTTCATGCTAAAAGGAATAGTAAGTAGTATACTATTCTGTGATTGTCTGATGAAAATTCCTTTTAATACATTTTTGAATGGCGGACTTGTTTTTTTTTTAAAAAAACTTTACAATTTTATTTATTAGTGAATTTAATTGTCACTATTTTTAATTTAATGAAATATATTTTTACATTTTTAACCACACCATAAAATTATTTGCAATTAAGTGAAAAACAAAAATTGATAAATTTATCGTTTTTATTGCAAATTATATGATGAAGATAAATTGATAAAATATTTGTAGATCTAAAATATAATTTTTAAATCAAAATTACCATAATTTTTGGACATTATCTTAATTTTAAAGTCTAATTAATATTAGGTTTTGCTGAAATTTCCCATTATTATTATTATACGTTCGTTATAAAATTAAAATATAGTAAAATTTAAAATTTTTGCTCAGCTTATAATTAAATGTGACCACAAACTTTTTTTAAAAAATTATTATATCCACTCTGTTTTTTCAAATTATTACTTTACCTTTCATTTGTAATCTTATTAATCAAGTACAAAAAAAGTAAGTAAATTAATATATATATGTAATTTCAAAATTGCGAAATCAAAAAAATATTTAAATCGATAAAAAAAAGGAAAAGTAAATTTCTTAGCGTAATTTTATAATGTAAATTAATATACCAAAAAGAGTTCAATTACATTTATTTAATTATATTCAATTTTATAATAAATATTTTATACGTAATTTAAAATATAATGTGTAATAAGTATATAATAAAGATAGTATATTTATTTATAACTTTGATACAATTACTAAATTTTCGATATTAAATTGTGTAAGATACCAGAGATTTATTTTACTTTCATACTTTTGTGTATAGGAAATTCCACGAAAAATTACCGAAAAATTTCAAATATTCAAAAAAAGTCAAAGTTAATTATATAGTTATTGTAATATTTTTTAGGATATTACTTAAGGTAGACTTTTGTCTGTCAGCCTGTTGGAATTTTTAACAAATTAATTGATTTTATTTGAATAATATTTAATTATAGAAAAAATAATTTTATAATTACCAGTGATATAAGAACGTGAACACAGGAAAACTAATTATAATAAAAAAATTTCATTAAATACTATATTTTTCCTAAATCTCTTGTGTCAAATCTTATCAATATAAATCCAATGTTGACCATCTCTCTTTAAATATCAATTTGTTTACAATTTCCTACAATATTTTTATTTAATATATTTTTTTTTACCATAATATTTAAAAAATTAACATATCATCGAAATTTATTAAATAAATTGACAATATTTCTTGTCAATAACAAAATTAATAATTATTTAAATATCAATTATTATTCATTTTCTAAATACATTTTATAAAAACAATATTAATTTATTTGCAAAACTTTCCATTCCTCAAGAAACTTTCTAAAAAAAAAAAACCAAAATAAATTTCAAACCAAAAAAAAAAAATAGTACAGGAAAAATCATAAACATTTACAAACCACGACAACAACTCATCTTCCCCACATGATGATGAGTGTTTATTTTTCTTTAAATCTTCATAATTTCAATTATTTTATGTACAATCCAAAACGAAAAATTAATTTTACTCTTAGGTACATTATCGCGTCAGTGAAATGGTCCAGCATAAAAAAAAATCTATAAAACAACAAAATATTTAAAGAGTTTTTTTTTTTCAATTTACAAAAATAAAATAATAGTACATTTATTTATACATAAATACCTATTTACTTTCCCTTTAGTTAGCTATATGTATGTGAAGATGATGATGGCACCAAGCTGAGTAAAGAACGATTTAACATTAAAAATTATTTATATCAACAAAAATCTTTGTAGGCGTTCAAAATTTGGCCGCAAGCAACAAAATATTATAATAGAAAATTTCAATGTTTGACCTCAAGGAGCATTTCTTAAAAAAAAAATTTAATGAAAAATAAAATTTGTAGAGTTAGAGATTTAATGAAAAATAAAAACATTAATGGATTTGTAAATAGTCAGGAAGTTTAGTTAAAAATGTGGGTGTGTATTTCAGGAGCTCTTCATGTCGGAAGTGTATAAACAAAGTATAAATGTTCCACCATATCGTAGAGAGTACATTACGGCGAAAATATTTACTTAGCAATCATAACATTAAATTATATGAAAAAAAAAGATATTTAATTAAAAGTTTAATATGTTTTTACTCCTTACTAAATTTTTCAATTTAGATTTGAAATTAAAATTTTATGTTGTTTGTAAGTTAAATAACTGAAATAGAGGTTTTTTATGTAATGCGAAGCTAAAAGGCTTAATATGCCGAACATAAATTAATATTTTGACATTTAATCTTCTATGTCCATATATCATTTTTCTGATATCCTTTTGGTTATTTCATTTAGAATTTAATTCCTGATTATTATATTAAAAACTTGTTATAGTTAGTAGCAAAGAATATATAATTTAACAACCTAAATGGTCATTCTGGCCATTACCAACTTGTATACTATCTTATATTACAGCTATAATTATATACTATGTTATTTAACTAATAATATTTTAATACTAATTGTAATTAAATAACTTGACCAAATTAATTAGATTGAAGAAATTGAATTATTATTTTTGCAAAGATTTATAATGAAATTGAATTCCCAACCAATTCTGTAATCGTAGTCTAATCTAATATTAATTAGTTTCTGTATACTTTTATGATTTAATTTGACCTTTTTTTTTATTTACTATACACTAAATATACTTAAATTACCTAACTTGTTAATAATTAATAAAAAATCCGACAAGTACATAATAATAAGAACATATTTTTAAGTTAAATTTTTATGATACTGTTTACTCATTTACTTGCGTATATTTACAATACTAATAACTGAATTTTTCTAATAAATTTTGCATACATAAAAATAAAGTATTTAATTATAATTTTCTTATATCAAACAACAAAATTTCCAAACTCTTAATAAAATAATTTTAATTATATCAATAAATAAATTTATTTTATTATCCTAAAAATATATTTTAGATAATAAATTTTCTTTCTTGTAAAAATTCTATAATTTTAAATTAAAATTTATGATTTTATTTATATAAAGAAGCAAACAGAACAGAAAAAAAATTGCGATTATGCTCCCATGATGTTAATTATACTAATAAATTTTATGACAATCATCAGCTAACTTCTAACTAAAAAAAATGCTTCTGATAAATGTAAAACCAACATGAAAATTCTTAACTAATTCTATAAAATATATTCCAACAATTTCATTATTGATGTTTTATTTTTTAAATTTATGATTTACTCAATCAACAAAAACAAAAAACCTGCAAAATATTTGCACAACATTAGAATATTTTTGTGTGTAAATAGTTTCATTTTTTTGTTTATTAAAATTTCTTAATGTGAAAATCTTTTAAAAATTCCAAATTATTTTATTTTTCAGTTTTCCACATTTTGAAATAAAAAAATAACTTGTTGACCATTTTTAAAAGAATTTTCCTTTATGTTTAGGCACATATTTGTCCTGTGTATACAAACAATCTATATACTATGTTGGTTGGAGAGGCAAATTTAACGATTATTTAAAATATACACAAGGAAAATGAAAATGAAAATAATTGATGTTGAAATTATCTACCAGAATGAAGAAACCATTAGAATTTATTATGCCTCCTATGATCAAAATGATAGAAGAGAATTTAATGTCTTTCTTTCATTTTTTTTTTTTTGCTGTTGCATTTTAGAATTATACCAGTGATTTTTATGAAGACCTCACAACTGAACTAATGTCGGATGCCTTTTTGAAAAAAGATTATTTAAAAAAAAACCAACAAAGTCTTTTTTTTTATGCAAGTACATAAACATAAAATAACTTTAAAAGATGATAAAAAATACTTTTACAATGAATTAAAAGTTAATTTAGATATAAAAAGAAAATTATGGTAAATAATTTAATATTATTAATCTTGTATTTATTATATAATTGGGAAAATATCTTTTTTGTTGTGTTAGGAAAATCTGAAATTTTAAGCAAAGAAATTCAGAAATTTATTTTAAATGAAAATTAGAATCAAATGAAAATTGAAATTTTCTTAGTTTGATTAAGAGTTAGAAATGAAATTAATTAAATATTTCAACGTCGAATTAAAATTAATTGCTTAATATGAATTTTTGCGGTCAATTATTAAATTAATTTTCAAAAAAAAGATGCATTTTCTCCAGCGACGAATAGTATTTTTAAGAATTACTTAACTTAATTTAAATTGATTAATATTTCAATTTTTCAATTTGATCATGGCTTCAACCAAATTGACTAATAATTATGGTAGTTACTAAGGAAGTTACACTGAATTTCTGCAAACAAATAATTAATATTTATATTAGTTACATTATACCTTTTAGGTTTTAAATATCTTTTAGGTTTTTTTTCTATTATACAATATTTTTTCTTACTATTTTCGATCATGACTTAAAATTAAGTCTGTAGTAATATATAATATCAATAAAATGTTCAAAAGTCGATTTTCTAAAATGTTAAACATTAGGAAAACATATGTTTGATATATAAAGTTGTTTTTACCATTAAATTTCAAATTTCAAACCAAAAAACATATAATAAATTCTTTGTACATAAAAAAACTTGTGTAAAGTAAAATGTTTCTAACAAAAATGCTTGTATATTTTTTTCTATGTAATATTACAAAAACATGTTGTAATATTTCAACCGATTTTGGTAAATTGATAAAATAATAATTTCCACATATACATATTTACAATCAATATATATGTTGTACATAAAGTAAAATTAATTTTCAGAAAATTGAAAAATTTTGTTTCTTATAACGTTTTTACGATGGTATCATAAATGATGGGAAGAAAAATATTTTATGTTTTTTTCGTCGTCCAGGTGAGATTCATTTTGTACAAAAATCAATAATAAATAAGAAAATTAGTGAAAAATATCAAATCAATTAAATATAAAAATTAAATTTGTTCATATAATTGTCAATTTTTATTTGTTTTGTGGTGTTGATTGGGAAAAAATCGTGTGAAAATTTATTTATAAATAAATAAAGTATTTTTTTTACATACAAAATTGAGGTTGAATTAAAAATAATTGCAATTATGGATTATATTGGAATTTTCTTTATTATACAAATGTAATTTATAAATATTTGATGAAGAAGAAATATACATTTAAAAACAAATTATAAATTCATCGTTAAATTCGTAATTGCGAGAGTATATTGGTAGATATGTGAAAAGATAACTAATACTTTCTGTGATTTTTTAGTCATAATTCGAGCATATTGAACAAAATTTTATAAATTATCATTAAAATTAGTTCTCAAAGCTACAACGATGACTTACAGTGACACAAAATTATACATTGTCTATTTTTAAGTAAAAATTGGTACCAGTAATTGTACATTTCACTCATTTTTCGACTCAGAAAGATGTTGAAATTATTTGAAAAAGATCTACACTATCTTTTTAATGGCAAATAAGAAATTTAACCAATTTTTTTTTTTGTAAAATTCTTGTAAAATGGCATCCCTACTAGCCCAGCAATGAATTTTTCTTAAAGACATTAGAACATTAAAAAAAATTTATATATTAATTACTTTTTTATTATCAAATCTAACAAATATGAAAAGTCAATCTTCCTTCCTTTATTACTTAAATTTTCACTTTTTAAATATATTTAAAAAAAAAACAAGAAATCTTCCTAATATTCTTTTTACATTCTTTAGATTTTCTTTGATTTAAACTGTAACAACCGGTAAAATTAAATTAACTATACAATTACCAAATAAATATTATATGTACATCCAACATCCAACCAAAAAACAACTTTTCTTTTCCTTATTTATCTTTTCTTCAGAAAAAAAAACAAAATTTTAGTCTTGCTTTCTCCAACATTTTTATTTTTATCTAAAAAAATTGTGGAAAAAAAAATTAATATCATTTAAAAAAGATATATTTCTCTTTTATGCGAATTTACACGCAAATGACAAAAAAAATACATTAATCATGACCTTAGATGTTGCTTTTCCAAATTGATGAAGATTTTCTTCCTATGATAAAATGAGAATCAATGACGTTGTGGTTATAGTAAAATATTGAAGAAGAAGAAGACCAAACCAATAAATAAGCAATCGTTCGTATAGGCTATGAGAAAATCAATTTGATTTAGAGAAATTTACACTTTTTTTAACCAATAATCTTTTTCCTTAACCTTCTTTCTTATTTTGATATTAAATCTACGATAGGCTTTTGGCCTTAACAAATTGACGGAAATTACTTTAACTATGAGATGCAATTTGGACAAGTTTGAATTTTCTTCAGACAGATTGATAATGAAATAAGGAAGCGGTAGGAGTATAAACCAAGGAATTTCATTAATATAACCGAAAAAAAACTAAAATATTTGCCCATGCCCTTTTGGTTTATTAAATGTGTCTCCGCGAAAAAAAAGATTATGTGAAAATTCCAACTATCTTGGATGGATTTTATAATAATAGCGGCCTGAGAAATTACGTTAGCTAGATTGAAGTCCAGACCTTGCTAACTTTACGTTTACGTTAATGTCAAGATTGATTTGAAAAAATAAGATGAAAATAAGTTAAAATGAAATTTTCATAAATCCAGTTTTTTTTCTAGTTTCTGAATCAGAAAAGATGTTAGCAAAAATATTGTATTTTTTTTCTAAATAACCAGACAGTCAGTCTTCTTTCAATAGGTTAAATTATATAAATATTTATAATATTAATTTATAGCAATGAATTAAAATAAATATCATCATAAATGAGTGCAAAAAAAAACATTTTGCAACTTCGAATTTCCCATTAAATTAAATTTTACAGTCAACCATCAATGAGACATAATTTTTTGGTGGTTATTTTGATCAAGGAAAATAATTTTATTTATTATTGATGATTAAATGATTTGATGGACTCGTAAATATAAAGGATATACCCTAAAAAATTCAGAGATTAATTTTATGGTTATCAAATTTACTTCCTATGACCACAGTCTGAGAAAAATGATAAAGTAATCTTCACAATTTATGTAACCATCTAAAAAAAATAACATAATCTTCTATATATCATTAAAAGTTCCTATAAAATTCTATTTACTGTCTTTTATGTCAAAATTGTGTTTCAATCCACCTGCTGCACCTGTTGTAATTTTTAACTTCATTTAATAATAATTTTTCTCTATATATATACTTCTTTATTTTTGTTGTTGTGTTTTTCAGTTTTTCACAGTTTTTGTCGTGTGCTTTCTTCTCTATTTAATGATGGGAGGTTTTTAAAGTAAATAAATTTTCTTATTTTTCATTTCCTTTAAAAGAGATGCTTTCTTTTCACAGAGCCCATACAAAAACATAAAAGTAGAAAGTGTCTGGCAAGTCAATATTGTTTATAGATAAAACTAGACGTAATGAAAAAAATATATGTTTATGCAAGTTTTCAAGTAATAAATAAATGTAAAAAATAAAAATAAAATAAAATTTGTAGCCATCATAAAGGAATAAATTAAAATTTTCTTTAGATTTGATTTTTTCTGATTTTTTTCGGAAAACGTATCGTCGTTAAGGGAACGAAGAAAAATAATAAAGAAAATTGCGAATTAATTTCTTGAGAAAATTTTCTTTAGAAAGAAGAAAGTTTTTTTTTTTGTAATATTATTTTATTGTCGAAGTTGGCAGATAGAAAAATAACAGTGTAGAGAAAATTTTTTAATTTTTATATCTGAAGAAAAAAAGGTAAATTTAATATAGATTTAATTATTCTTTGACTAATTAATTAAATGTTGTTGCATACTTACTAAATCTAACATTACCCACTTATTGTCCAATACCTCTACTGTCTTCAATGTAATATTCACTGTTGTCAGCAAAAAATTTGTCAGAAGTAAATTTTCGATTAATTTGTACAACGAAGTGCTAATGAAGCTATGTTAATGACAAGGATAGTTCCAAAATATAAAGAATAAATTAGAAAAAATCGATATAAAATGTAACAAAAAGTACTGTACAAATAATGACCAACCAGAATAATTTATATTTCTATGACAATGAACATAAATTACAAAAAAATCAACCTTGGCCTAACCTAACTAAAATTAATATTTAAAAAAGATCAAGTAAAATTTTTAATTAAATAATTCTATTAAAGCCCTTAAAACACGAAAACCTAAAAACTACATTTTTTTTAATTTGTTATTATTAAAAACTAATTTTATTAAAAGAAATTTACATATTAACATTAGGAAAATTTTAACTTTTAACCTAATTATGCTTTACATTATTATATAATCAAAAATTATCAATTTAATTGTTAAAATTTTATCATCCATAGTTACATGAAATTTTTATGTCTATAGTAATGTAATTTGATGACTACTATTATTAAAATCAATTGCGACATATTTCAAAAGCTCGCATCAATTTTACGAAATCAAAAACAAACACAAAAAATTTATTAAGAAAAATTTCTGGTTTGATATTCGTCAGTTGCTTCTTTACAATTTTTATTTATGGATTTTGGGTTTGGTTTAATATTGAATAATTATCTGCAAATTTGAATAATTTATAGTTAATTTTATTCACAAATGGATAGTAACAGTTTATACTTTCATAATAAAAAATTTAAATATTTATGTATATTTGATGCTATATGCTGATTTTTTTTTATGGATATGACAACACAAAATTTTTTTTTTATGAATATTTGATTCAAGGTCGAAATATACAATAATCGACTAAATTAGATTTATTTTTTACAACGATTTCAGAATAAAATTGTAAATATAAATTTTTTTGTTATTTAAAAGAAATATTGATATTTGTGTGATAGAATTTTCCAAAAAAATTTCGATGATTCTTCTATAATTAAATAATTAGTAATTAAAGTTAAAATTTTATTTAAATTGAGATTTTAGATTTTAGATTTTTGTGAAAACTTAATTTCATTTTTACAGACAAATTAATTTTATATTCAAATATATAATTATATACCAAATTATATATTTCATATAAAATTTCATAACGATTATCTACACTATCAAGAAATTCATAGTACATTTATATACAAACACATTAAAATATAAAATTTATGATTCAGGAAAAACTTTCAAAAATACAAAAAATCTCTTCTATAATTTATTATCATCAATTACAAAAAAATATATATTTACTATATAATATGATACAGCATGTAATAAATTTATTGAATTTTATTAAATTGTTTTCTATTTTTTTAATATTTTAAATAATAAATTTTTTAGTTAATTTTTCTGAAAAATATTTCAATCAATAATAATATTAAAAATTGTATGTATATACCAAAATCTCAAAGAATATCGATTAAAATTTACCTTTCACAAATAAAAATATTCTAATTTTTGTCTAGTACAAGCATAATTATGCTCATAACATAATTAATATAATCATTATTTGAATACTAATAAAAAATTTTGTATTTTATTATTTCCAACTTTTACCAACTTACCTCAATATGTCAAATATCCTTCTTACATCTTCAAAATCACATCATCTGAAAAAGTTTAAAGAAAAAAAGTGTTTTTACGATTATGATAGTGAAGCATAAAACATATCAGCACACAAAAAAAAAAAATAATAAGAAGAAGAAGTGATTATTTCTTTTAAATGATTAATGAGATAATTTCTTGTATTATGACAGCTTTAATAAAATATAAAATTTATAATGTTTTAGAAGTTATAAATTTAATATTTAACTATATTTCTAGAAAATAAAATTTAATGTGTTCACAAGTAAATTATTATTATATATTTCATATCACTATATAAGTTTTCATTTCTTTTATATACATAAAAAAATTTTCTTTTATTACTCTCTCAGAATATGATCATTTTTCCATTTTAAAATAACAATTTTAGAAAATTACATTATAATATCTTTTAAGTTCTTAATTAGTTTATATATATTTATATATATGTATATTATAATTTTAATTACTTTCCATTTAATTAAATATATTAAATCATTTATAGCTACATATAAAAAATAATTAACAGATCACTCATATGGCACAAAATATCATTAAACCTAAGCGCGAAACTCGGAAATAGAAAAAAAAAATAAAGTAATAATTTTCATGAAAAACTGTTATTTATTACATAAAAAAAAGTAACTAATTTACTATATTTTCATTATCATTACTTGTAATTAGGAAAATTCTTTTCATAAATTTGAAAGTAAAAA
Source organism: Empis stercorea (assembly GCA_949752835.1). Lineage (NCBI taxonomy): Eukaryota > Metazoa > Arthropoda > Insecta > Diptera > Empididae > Empis > Empis stercorea. The sequence goes on from OX457086.1 coordinate 1,630,877, forward strand.
AAAAAACAGATTTTTATGTTCTTTCTTTTATGGTTTTTCGTGTATTATGATTTTTTACACCCAAGGATTTGGAAAATAATGAAAATAAAAATTAGTTTCCAAATATATATAAAAGAAAATAAATTATTTTTTCAAAAGTAAGAAATCTAAATCTATTGGAGTAATCTAAGATATTGGAGTAGATTTATTTAAATAACTTAAATTTATGAGCTTATATTTAGTAAGATTTGCTTTTATAAATTACCAAATTAGGTGGAAATCTAAATTCAAAGATGTTTTCTCCGATAATATTATATAATCTATAATTTAAAACTACATAATGTCAAAATGTCAAAATATAGACTATTATATGTTGTTGATGAATTGCATTTGTACTTTCTTTAGTTTTGCGACATAAACCTTCGAAGGACAACATTTAATCAAACAAAAACAAAATATTTAAACTATATAATTGAAGGCTGAGCATCTTTGGAATATTAAAATGCAGATTTCAAATTCTTTTTACATAAAAAATTGTGCCAGTTATATATCATACACGATACACGAACATTATAATTATTATATACATGTATCTCTTCTTGAATAATCTAAATGACAAATTATGATTTTAATATTAGGCTGTAAATCAAAATAAATATAAAACACGGTTACGCCAACCTTGCCCAGCTTTAAATTTTTCGTTTCTTCGATACATTTTTATATAATTGTCACAAAAATTTGAAAATAATAAATTTACAATAATTAAAAATTTTGCTTTTTTAGTTCAATAATTTATTTTATTTTTTTCTTGATTATATTATGTAAAATATGAAATGCATTTAAATTATTATGTTAATATCTTAATTAAGGTTTATCGGTTTTTTTTTTTTGTATAATATTTAAAATTACTAAAATATTTTGTAATAATTTGTTAAAATAAATATTCAGTGAATTATGACATAATTTAGTTTTTATTAATACAAAATGAAATGCCTATTTTTCTCTGTTCCTTATTTGAATTTCTTGTTATTACACATTTATGGATAATTTTTTGTGGTCGATTTTTTGTATTTATAATAATTAGTAAATTTTCTGGTGTAATGTAAATTAAAAAAGGATGTGACACACAAAAAAAAACAGATACCAAATTTAAATAATATACAAAAATTGTGTAAATATTTTCTCTCCTTCAGATAAAACCACATTATTTTCTCAATGACTATTTGTAACAAGTGTTAAAATAAAAACGCACACCTTGTTTTTTTTTTTTAAGCTTAAGAAATTTCTTAATTTTATTTACTATAATAATTTAAATATATTATAGCATCACTTAAATAAATGATTACTAAAAACATTTACTTTTGCTTTATGTGATGTTAATTAATGTTCGTCAAATATTATACCAAAAATTTCTCAATCACTTTAGTAATACAAATTTAATTTATTTACAAATACTTTGTTTTACAAATGTGGATATTTTCATTGAAAATAATTTTTTATGTTTGTTTAATTAATAAATTCTTTTTTAAGGTTTTATGAATAAAATATCGAAAGTGTTTACTAATTTTACTTAAATTATGTTTTTAAATAAAAGTATAATGAATATCATAATTGTAAATTTGTAATTAAAAGTATTAATTAAAGTCAGACTGTTAGAGAGACATAGAAATTAAATTTTGGGTATTTACTTAGAATGAAATAGTATCAAAATATATAAATATTTAAGTAAGTAAATATAAATATTTACTTACTTATAGATTAATCTTATAGTACAAAATATCATTATACTTAAGCGCGAAACTCGAAAATAAATAAATAAAATAATTTTCATATTGTCAGCAACAATTTTCATAGTAAAATGACAATTGGGTAATTGAAATATAACAAATATTAAAATAATTTAACTTTTTTGTTATTCTATAAATGTGACTACAAAATTTCCTTCTCTTACTAAATTATAATAATTAATTATGCATACAAAATTGAAAAGTTTGTGATTAATTTATATTTGAAACATAAATTGTTCATAAGTCAGAATAATCGCCATATACCATAAATTACATATCTCCATAAAAAGATATATTTATAATTTTAATTGTTTACAAAAAATTATTCAATAAACAAAATAATCTTATATAAATTTCTTGAAATATATTCAAAAGAAAGTAATGTTTTAGTACATATTACTAAATATTTCAATTGTAAATAAAATTATTATATATTTAAGTTAATAATTCAATTTTGACAGGTAATTTTTTATATATTATTTTTAAAATTATGATATAACTAAAGACTTTTGTCCAATATTGAATATGCATCATTTATTTTTGATAAATTTAACTCAATTTAAACACTTTCATTATCATTTTATTAAAAGTAAATAATTTTTATGTAATTTCAAAATCAAATTTAATTAAACTCAATTATAATCTAATGATACAGAAAATAATTAAGTTATTAAAATTTTTTAGTAATTGATTAATTAAATAATTTATTTTTTCTTTAATAATTTCTAAATTGGAAAAAGTTAAATATATAAAATTATAATTTATATATAATTAATAGCGAAAATTAATTTATCTTCAACATAATTTTTTTATTTAATCTGGTAACACTTTTTAAAAACTAACATGAAAATTTCATTCAAGAAAATTTATTCACATAAAATCATCAATTTTTTTATTGTTTATTATTTTAATCATAAAAATAATAAACAATTGCAATGAGAAAGAAATTATTTAGCGATCATTGATCGAAGTTAAAAAAAATAATAATAACGCGCTTACATTGAAAGAAAGGTAAGTAAAGTATAAAAGAAAAATCTTCTTTTCTATTACGGATTCACATAGTTTTCCATCCATATAGATAGATATATATGTAAATATACTATAAAACTATCAACCCCAGCGCAACAACATAATTGTAATTGCATCTATATATACTCGGTAGAAAATCAAATGAATTCTCTCTTTAACACTCTCTAAAAATGACTGCCAGCTTATTAGCTCTGCTACCATAGACGTTTTCACTTATTTTTTCCCAGCATCGCACCGGTTTTTTTTTATTATTATTTTTCATTTCCTCTTTAAAACTTTCTTCTTATATATACAAAATATGCGGCGAGTGCAACATTATAAAAATATATAATTCACCTTATTTTGTGTCTTTCCCTCTGCCATGAAAATTTCATACCCCCCTTAACACTATTATATAGGTGGTCTCCACACGCCGACTTTGAATAACGCATAGATTAGATAGTACGGCACGCACATGCTGCCACTTAAATTATAAGCTGGCTGCTCTCTCTCAAGTTTATTTGAATTTTTATTCTCAGAAAAAAAAATTAAAGAAGAAACCTTTAACTTTATGTTCACCACAGTGTAACAGGTGAATTTATTTATCATTCAGGTTTTATATTTTTACTTATATGTTTTATTCGCCAATCGTCAGTCTAATTTAACCGGTCGTCTTGAAACTATCTAAAAAAATTCGATGCTCGCGCTAATTTAAATGTTTTTAATTAAAAAAAAAAAATAGAAAAAAAAAAAAATTATCGTAAATTTAAATTTATGCTTTCTTTGAAAGTATTTTTTATGATTCTAATAAATTTTTCAGTTATTAAAAAAAAATTATGTTGAAAAAATAATCGAAAGTTTTACGACATCTTTTTTTGTATAAATGTTTACTAATTAGAGAAGAATTCGAAAACTTATTAAATATTTTTTGATTGAAAAACTGTGAAAAGTGATCATAAAATTTATATGAAAAATCACATTTAATATTTATGTAAAAAAAATAATTAAATTAAAAATAAAAAATAAATCAAAAGGAATCGCAGTGAAAATGAAGTGTAACTGAAATATTCAAAAATTACTCTATATTAAATGAGATTATTTGAAATATAAATTGTGAAAAACCTTATAAAAAAGGAAAAAAAGTTAAAAAAAAAAAAAAATTTAAATTAAAAAACTATCATAAAAAAAATTATTAAATAATTTTTTTAATAATTTGAAATTATATTATGGATTCAAAAATTGAACAACAACATACAAAACCAATTTTAAGTCCAACACGTTCCCTTGACGAAGGTTTCGAAAGTGATCCAGATCGTTTATCAACAGATTCATCTGATCAATTAATTATAACAAATTTACCATCATCAAATTTATCATCAACTGGTTCAATAACATCACAAACAACAGCATTATCATCAGCATCATCAACATCATCATTAGAACCAACATTTGATATATTACAACGTACAGATCGTGATGGTGTACAACATACACAAATAACAAGACGAAATCAATTCGAATCATCATCAACACCAATAAATAATCAACAAAATTTAAATAATAATAATAGTAATAATAATAATAATAATAGTGGACCAGCTAGTATTATTTGTTTACAAGGTGAATTAGATACAGAATTATCTAGAAATAATCAAAAATTATTAAAATCATCACATAATATTGATGGTAATAATAAATTAACAATACCACGTGCTGGACCATCTGTAAAACCAACAATTAAAAAATTATTTAATAATAATAATAATAGTAATACAAGCTCATTAAGTAGTAATACTGGTATAAAACATCAATATTATTATCAAAAACATCATAATCGTCAATTACCAATATCTGTAGCTGCATTTAAATCTGGACAATCATCATTATCTGGTTATTCATCATTATTACATCATAATAATCGTGAATATCGTCGTTTAAAAATGAGAGCACCATCTCCACCAAATCAACAACAACAACAAATTGGATTAATACAAAATGGATCAGTAGCTAAATCAATTATAAATTCAAATCAAAATAATAATAATAATTTTACAAATATGATAAATTCAACAAGTAGTCGATCACATTCTGTAGATGCAATTAGACATCGTGATCGTGATAAATCAATATTAAATCAAGATTATCATAATAATCATCATCCATTAACATTAAGAGCAAATAATAATTCTGGTCCTTCAATTATTACATCAACAAATAATAATAATAATAATGAAAAATATCCATTAATAATTGGTAGTAGTAGTAATAATAATAATAATAATAATAGTTCTAGTAATTCTACACCAATTGTTATTAATAATTTAATAGATATTAAAAATAATCGTTTAATGGCATCAACAAATAGTTTATATACATTTTATCCAGCTGAAGGTAATTTAAAAATATGGACGACACATAATGGTGGACTATCATATAAATCAAGTCGAAATTCAAGACAATCACTTCAGGCACCAGTTTGTTGGACACAATCAATTCCAAGGCAATCTAGGCGGTATGTTTTATTATTAAATTAATTTTTTTTTATTTATATTATTATGATATCTGGTTGAACAGGAATTTTTCTACAGTTATGAAAATTTTTTTTAGTGTTTCTCATATTTTTATTTAAGTATATTATAAAAATGAAAAGAAAAGCATTATTTTATGTTATGTTTCAAAACTGAAAATCCAGTCTTTTTAAACGAAAATAAATTGAGGGAATTATGAAAGCATAACTTTTAAATATTTTCGCAGTTCTTCATTTTATTGTCTTTTAAATTAAATATTTGCTTGCCGGTTTTGTTATTTCTTAAAATAATAAACTATAATTTTTTATTTTGTAGACGGACATTTTTTTATCAAAATTGAATCCTTGTGAATATTCTGTATCGGATTTTTAATGTTCCTTTATAAGTAAATTTAAAAAAAAATTATGTAGAAATATCATATTTTTAAGTATTGCGCTACACCTGATTCCTTTGAAACTTGTTTAAAATCATCAGTTCTTGTAAATAATTTGTTTAAACAAATTTCTGCTCATATTATTTAACTGTTTGCCATCACAAAATTAATAAATTTTATTTTTAAATATCATTTTATAACTGAAATATTGCGCAATCATTTTCGAATTGAAATGTTTAGTGGTTCTCGTCTTATAACCTTACGGGTAAGTTTCACCTCAATAAAGTATAGAAAGCTTCTATAGATTTAAATATAAATTTGATATTATTTTGTAGCTTTTTTAGTGGTTTATAAGATATTATATTTTTCTGTAGATGCGCGATAATTTAAAAACTAACTACGATCTATTTTATATTTATATAGTTGTTGTCATATTTCCAAGAAATGCAGTATTTTGTTTTTAAATTTTGCTATTTAATTATGCGCAGTAGAAATTATCTGCGACTTTTCAAACTTTTATTTAATCTTCCTAGTATATGTATATAGTTTACCAATCCTTACCAATAATATTTCATGATAAAAATTAATCTAAAATATTTCACAATCAAAATAATGGGTAAAATTACCATCTATGTAGGTAGAAGTAATTATATTAAAAAATTTATTAAAACTTTGTTGAATCTATGTATAATCATAGATACAATTACACAAGTAATTGTCTCTATGGTATAATTGAAAGCATTATCAAAAAATTGGAGTTATGCATATCCTGCTAAAGTTTTCAGACGTTTTAATTGTATAACATAAATTTTAAGTTTAGTTGTTACACTACTAGACTAGGCACTGCTCCTATTTGATTTCTCCCTTCTCAAATATATTTTGTAATAATAAATTTAATCGTTTTTAATTTATACTTATAATATTTAAAGTGTTACTTGCAATAAATTATAAAATTTTCTAATCTGTAATCACTTAATAGTTTTCGCTAAATAAATCTTACGACATTTTTTCAATCTTAAAACTTGTATTTAAAAAACTTGATCTAAAAAAAGTATTTCTTTATTATCTAAACTTTTATTAATTTATAAACTTATTTTTTTTTTTTCAATTTATTAAAATAAAAACGATTCAATTTTTCTATCTAACTTTCAATATTTCATATTTATTTTATGGTGGTATGTTTATGATTTTAATAATTTATGCCCTGAAAAATACTAAAAAAAAATTAATAATAACAAAAATTTCTAATAGTAAAAAAAGTTGATTTTATATAATCAAATCATGAATTTTTAAATTTATGATGTACACGATTTTATTTTTTTCACTTTTTAAGTACAATCAATTTCTGTAATTTATTAAATATTACAACAGCAAAAAAGAAAAAAAAAAATTAAATTTAAATAAATTCAAAAATTGTTCATCCAAAATTGGTTACCAAAGACAAGAGAAGAAAAAAAAAACCTTAGGGAAGATGAGACATAAAAACAATAATAAAATTTTCGTAGATAAATTGAAATCATAACGAAATTTCGAAAAAAAAACAAAAAATTGACCTAAAGATTGCTTTCAGCTAATAAAAAGTAAGAGTACTCTTCTTCTTTTTTTTCGTTTTGGTTATAGATAACATTGGTAAATTAGAGATAATACCAAAAATAGAATTCGTACAATTGAAGAAATATGGTTTGTAAAGTTAAAATTTTTGAACTATATAAAGATAACTTTCAAAGAAAACTTTATTAAATTAAATTAAAAAAATTGAAACTTCTTTTTTAATTTGAAAATTTATTTTTGCGGTTTATTGCCACAATAAATATAAAATAAATTAATTTTTTTGAAAGTTATTTGAAAACTCAATAAATCAAATTTACCAATATAATATTTTTCAGAGCTTTTACTCCAAATAATGTTCAGTGCAAAGTCTAATTTCAAATTTTCGTCAAATGCTTAAAAACTCTATATCCGAAATAAAGTTAATATATTAATGAATTATTTGCAGATTAACTTAATTAATTAATTAAATGTTATTCTGGAAAAATAAATGTACAAGAAACTATTTTATAAATTTGATAGTTTTTTTTATTAAAAAATATTATTAAAAGAATTTTAACACCTAAAAATAATTTCAGAAAACTTTTTGAAAACAAAAAAAAAATCAAGTTTCTGACTTAACACTTTTGTTTATTGTTGTATAGATTTATAGAATATTAATGATTTTTTTTGAGCGAAATTGAAAGTTTGAAATCTTTTGAATATCCTCTCCAAATTTGTATAATTTTTGCTAAAAAATAAAAATTTGAATGTTAAATAATGTTTTAAATGCTGGGAAAATTGAAATTATCTGAAAAATATAGAAAGAGATTTTTGAAAAAGAAATTTTATTTGTTTTCTTGTCAAAAAATTGATAAATGAACATCCTATGACAAAATCTTTGAATCATATATATCTAATTTCTTTTCTACAATGTCTCTTGTCCGTATTTTTTAAAATTGAAAATACAATATGTCAAAATAGTATGGTGTAATTTAATTGTTCAACTCTTTATATTTATAAATTGTATAAGTATGTGAAATTAAATACCGGTATTCATATTCAAAGTTGACTAAATTTACAATGACGTCAATTAATTCGGTCACAGAATGAATATGGTGTCGATGCATCACATACCAAAATTGAGTAAGGTAAATTTAATGTGCAGATTAATTTTTAATTTACGATTTTAATATTGTGGTGAAAAATTCCATAACTGGCTTAATGCTCTCTGTGGTAAAGAAAAATAATAATCTAACTTGATTAATATTTAAATCATATTTTGAACAGAATATATTAAAAATAAATTTTAAATTTAATTTTTAAAGAAAGTTTAATTTAATACTTAAATCGTACAATTTGAAGAAAAAACTATCTAATTAGGTAAAATATTATGTCACAGTATTTTGAAAAAAATTTGCTACTTTAGAAACAATTCGAATTTAATTTGAAAACTGACTCAGAACGAAAACAATTTTTATATTGACATTATGGACAATTATGTCACAAAACCATATTGACAAAACGACTATAAAAAATTTTAGATTTCTGAAAACAACTCAAAAACTGTGAATATTCCAATGTTTCCATTATAAATATGTGTTATAATGTTGAAATTGCATAACACTTTCTCTATTATATTCGAAATTAAAATTTACTATTTTACAAATTAATTTGTTAATTACTACCTGTAATAAAATTGTATATGATTTCGCGTTAAATAAAAACATATAATTTTTGATTTGTGTCTACTTTTATCTGTTAAATCATAATTCGCAGTTATGAAAAAAAATTATGTTGTTGTCTGAAGTGATTTTTATGATATTTTTTATTATAAAATTTCTTGTTATTAAAATGGTTTCATTTATCTATGATTAATCATTATAAAAAAGACAACAATTTTGATGTAAAAATTGTAACTATGATAATATATCCTTAAACATTATCTGGTTATTTAACAATTATAAACATTTTAATAGCATATTTTCATGAAAATTTCATAAATTATTCATATCAAATTATACTGTGGTCCAATTCGCCCATTAGTCTAGATATTTTATTTAATAAATATGTAGTAATAAATAATTTAAATTGTGAATAGCCAATATTTTTTTTTTGTCAATTACTATAGGAAAAATACTTTTAACGTATAATAAACTTAAATAAAATCTTTAAACAATTTCCTACAAAAAAACATATATTTCTACAGCAACATAATAATTGGATTAAAGTTCATGATTTTATACATCAAAATATTTCTTGGACTGACAGCAAAAATGTTATTTTGTATACAAAAACAATTTAATTTCTTATATAAATTCGTTTAAAATATATTAACAAGTGATAATTTTAAATGAAAGGGAATAAAATACAAAAATGTTAAGCGACAAACTCGATTTTAACATTAACATTTTTAGTATTTTTTTTTCATACATATCGATCACAAACTTATTTAAATGTTTAGAAACTTTTAGCACTAGTAATTAAAGTAAGTAAACTTTATCATAAAACTGAAATCATAATTATGAAGAAGTTTTATTGGTTACTCACAGTAATAAAAATTATTACAATAATATATATAATAATAAAATTATACTTTAAAACAAAATTTTAATACAATTTTTTTTGTGAAATAAAATTCCTTAAAAATTTGCAATTATAATACGTCTATAACCCATAACATGAAATTAACTTATTAGTATGAATTATGATGTATATATTTAAAAAATTATATTTCAAAAGCAATGAAATTAAGTAGCAATTAGTCAGCTTGCATGCAAAATTAACTTGTTTTGTTCAATTTAATAAATGTTGCATAACTTCTTATATTTTAGCTTATTTTTTTGCACTTTATAATTATTTAGGTTTTAATATATGTATTTAAAAAAATTAAATTTATTTAAAATATTTTTATTTTGTTTTAGAAATTTGTAATAAAATTTATCGAAGCATCAAAAAAATTTATAATTACAAAATATCGATATACTTAGTATTATTATTTGGTATATATTTAATATTCAGTTGGTAAATAAAAATGTAATAGAAATATTGAAAGAGAAATTTAATACTAATTAATCTAGAAAATTAAATATTTGTAGTTAATAACTATATAAAAGTGAACTATAAATACTAGATTTATAATTAATTTTACTTTCTTGTGACACCCGGTGCTACAAAACATAAATTATTAATACAAGTATCGATTTCAGATTTTATCTGTATAAATTGTTGCTAGCACAAAATATCATTTATATTAGGCTTATAAATAATTCCTAGAGGTAGAGAATTTTTCAAACATATTTAAATCCCAAACTCGACATAATCAAGACAACAATTTATTATAAAGTTCAAAACTCTAATTTCATGAATTTTAAATTAGATTTTTAAACATTAAGAACTATAAAAATTTTGGATTTTCTAAAAGAATAATAATTTTTTCTCTATTTCTACTTAACAGCAAAATTCTTAAATTCTTCCTTTTGTAATTAATTATCTTCACAATATATTATGAGTTTCCTGTTGTTCATTAGGAAATAATAAAATTATAAATTTAAAAATTCTAACTTTAAACATTTATTATTACCAACAAAAGACATAAATATAATTAATTATTCTAGTATTCTTCTTTCCATACATAATTTTTTTTTTTTTTTTGAAGAAAAAGACCCAAAAAAAACCAACATTTTTACTTTTAAAACCAAATAATGAATAAAATTTCACGCTTATTTCCTTCCCTTATTATATTTTTATCTACGAAAAGAATCAAAAAATCATAATTAAATTATAAAAAAAAAAAATTATATAATTCTTTCATATTATGTAACAAATAAATTCTAAATTCTCAAATGTTGGATATGCGTGAGAATAGAATATATAGAAAAGCGAAAATGCTTTAATATAAATTAATAAAAGTTTAAATTCCTAGAAACAACAACCACAAGAAATTTTATGATTCTTACTTAAATTATGCAAATCGTTGTTGATTTTAATTTAATATTTTTTCTTGTTTTTTATAATCTAATTTGATGTTTTATTATGTTAACAATAAATATTTAACAATAATAAGTTAATTTTCATTAAATAAATTTCTTAACAACAGAAAATTATTATGGAAAATTCTAGAATGAAATAAACAGAAATGTTAAGCGACGAACTCGATTTTTAAGTTTTTATATAGATTTTATAATATGATAAGTTTCTAGAAGGCATTTATTATATATTTTATATTAAATAATGAAATTTTGACCCTGACAATTATTAGTAAAGGATAAGTTGTTAACTAGAAAATTTTTAATTAATTTGCTGTCTCTACTAGGACGCTGATTAGACTAACTAAAATAAAATAATTTAAATAATTAAACTTGACATACATGTCATATTAGGAATTATCTATAATTTACCAATAAATTTAATCAAAAAAAAAAACAAATTCATTACATAATTTTAACCCTATTTAAGATAATTAATTTTTTTTTACAACATTTATTAATTTATTATAAAAATATTATTACTCAATTTATTTGCAAACAATCAATTTTAGTTTTTTTCTGCTATATATTTATTTTTGTTTTTTATATTTTAAACTAAAAATTAATATTTTTTTTGTGTTATCAATAAAATATAATCAAAAAGATGAAAAATAATAATTATATGCTAAGAGTATATTTGGTTTAAATTTAATTTAATATTTTTTTTTTGGAAATATTATTAATAACATATAAAAATTTATGAAATATCATGTATAACATTAATTTTTATTTATATATTATTAATTTTTTTCAACAAAATATGTACATAACAAATTATGTTTTTTATTTCATTTATGGAATATATTTGCATAATGAATAACAGCAACAAAATATTTTGTTAAAAAATTTTAAAGTCCCCCAAAAAAATAATAATAGTTTTACATTTTATTAAACCATAAAAAATAACGAAATCTTATGCATCTATTTTAGGCTGAATTTATCAAAAAAGTTATATACCTTTAAGAGGTCAACGCAACCAAAATTAGTCAGTACATTATATAGTTTTGTTGCCGGTATATCGCAATATGATGATTATCTGTATATGGTGACCGAAAAAAAAATACAAATAGACCGAAATTAAACTTAATATTGTGTTGCATGTAATCGAATTTTACTATAAAAAAAAGAAGACATACTTTTCAACTTAGTATAGATTATTTAGTTCACGTTTGAGTTAATATGTAAATTATATTACCCAAAAAATTTAGTTACTTCATACAGCTTTTTTTTTTGACAATTATATGACTAACTAGTTTTGAAAGGCATATAATGTGGTAAGTTGACAAATTATTCAAGTGTGGAAGCTTGTGTAATATATCATTTAGGAATATTAATTCAAAACATCAAAAAAGAAGAAGCATATGTTAATTACTATAAAGATATTTATTAAATTGTTATACTAATCGTATTTCTGCCACATCAAATTTAAAATTAATCAAATTATTTTCATGAAAATATTACAATTTATTTAATAAAACTTTTATAGTTCGTTAGAATTTTTATATCAAATTCCAAAATAAAATAATATACATAACATTTTAATGGTTAACTATCGAAATTTCATAATAATATAATAATTTTTGTAACGATATTTTCTCATACAATTCTCCAATTAAACTTTAATAAATTTTAACAAAATTTTAAAACTATTTTTATTAATTTTTTATGATATATTATATAGAAATTATTTATTATATGTACATAAAAATTTTATGTTTTGTATCGGTCAATTGTAAATAAATAATAATAATAATTATAAGTTGTTTACATAAAAAAGAAATATTTTTATTATTATTATTTTCAAATAAAAAAAAATTGCAATCAATCAAAAATTATTTAACTCTTTTATGAAAGGTTTTTTGTATAAAAATTAATGAAAAATTACACAAATTATATAAGATAAATAAAATTTTATATATAATTTGTTATTTGTAAAATAAATATTCAATCTTTGTAAATATATTTATGTAATTACATAACATTTGAACTCTTTTAATAAATATAATCAATAAAAATTAAATAATTTTAAGTACATATATTATTTTCTTTTTGCTCATATTAATTTTAAATTTGATTTTAATGAATTGAATATAATTTGATTAATATTAGAATTTAATCTATTGGGACTAAGATATTATTATTTCTGATTAGATTCAATTTAATTTAATTAAATTAAAACGAAATTCGCAACGTCATAGAAATGAACATTTAACAGAAAGTGAGAGTAAGGTCGACAATTTTCCATTATAAATCTTACAATATTTATACTGGTATTATATGCTTACACTAATTAGAGTGTATCGAAATTGATGTTATTTAATTTTTATTTACATAATCATTATAATTTATCTTAATTTAGTTGGTACAATAATAACAGATCGTATTTACTTCAATGATAACACGAAAATGTTAAGCGACGAACTCGATTTTAATTTGTTATACGAAGTTGGAGTTTATTTTGAATGTAAATTTGATCTTTTAAAAGAAATACTTATTTCAGTTAAATTTTCATAAATATAATGTTGTCTGCTTTGTTAAAACTTTGTAAAATTTAAAACTTTATACGAGATTTAATTTAGCAAAAAAAAAATAAGAAAATTTAATTAACAATTTACATTAAACTATAATTATTTTCTTTGCAAACAGGATTTTGTATTACCTCTATTACAAAAATTACATAAATTAAATCATATATATTATTAGATTTGAAAATTTATTCATTTAACTTTCACCTTCATTTGAAACTACAGACGGCAACAATTAAAGTCACCTACCCAGTTTACATTGACTTCTCTATATATATATATATAGAAAAATATGACTTCCTTCCTATTTTTCTATATTAATATTATTTATAGTTAGTTCCAAAGCTTTCATAGTTAATATTGCAAAATAAGAAAATAAGTAAAATCTATTTATGAATATTGAATTATGCCAACAACAGTGAAATAAAACTGCAATAAACCAATTTACTATGTAATATTAAAATAGAAAAACTTATGTACATTTCCATAAATATCAATGCTAATATACATAGTAGATATTACCATAATAAAATTGAAAAAAAAATAATGTTTTTTGATCTCAGTAAAAGCCATATACAATTATTAATATTTACATCATTCACTTGTAGTTTATATTAGAAATCTGGTTAATTTATAGAGTCTTACCGATGAGATATTAATTTCCTTCTCGCACTATTTACAAAAAATGAAGGTAAAAGTATCTATAGAATCTTGATATTAAACATCATGACGGAGACATAAGAAGGTTGTAATTTAACATAAATAAAATTAAAATTGAATTATTGAAAATTTTGCTAGAAATTGTTTAATAAATTAATAAATTCACATGCGAATAGTATTCGGCGAATTGATTATAATATTTAAAACAAATTCGATGACTAACTTACCTTTTAATTATGATTTTCGATATTGATTCAAAAAAATTTAATAATAATTAACTAAAATAATCGTTTCTAAGGATCTTTAATTCATTTAATGTTTCTTTTACCCATCAATTTTTTAAGTAAATGACAATGTTTTCATAATTTGATACATTTTGGTAGATGCTGAGTGAGTGCTGTGTTATTTATTAACAAAAATGTCGCCCTTCTTAATTATTTATTTGATTTATTAATAAAATTATTATGAAAAAAGTCTGCACAAAGTATGTCGGATTTGTATACTGAGTAATTCTATCTTTTCAAAAATTCTCAAGACTGTAACCTGAAAAAATATATATAGATACTATATAATATAAACTAATCTTAAAAACTATAGAAAATTAGTTCATGTTCCGCTAACCATAAACATAAAGGAAATCTGATTACTTAGATTTACTTCTTTCGAATTGCATTAAAATTTAAAGACAATTTTCTCTACATACAATAATGTATCTCTCTCTCCATCCTCCACCACTCGACACAATCACAAAAGATTTTTCTTTTGTACAAAATAAAACAACAAGAAAATTGAATATGTTAATATGTGCATTAATTTTGGACGCGGCACAATGCATCTAAAAAATATATTTTTTGCGGAAGTTATAATAATTTCAAATGTTCATCAACAAGTAAAAAAAAACGATAGTAATATCTTTTATATATATAAAAAAAACGTAAATCTTCATCATGGTAACTAATTTTTATGAAATGAAAATACAAATAATTCTTCGTTGTTGTTATTATTTTCTTGAATTTTCTTCTTCCTCATTATTAAATATCATATATATGTATAAATGTGGAAACAAAAAAAAAACCTGATGGGCATACATGGAA
The DNA here is from genome assembly GCA_949752835.1 of Empis stercorea. Lineage (NCBI taxonomy): Eukaryota > Metazoa > Arthropoda > Insecta > Diptera > Empididae > Empis > Empis stercorea. The sequence goes on from OX457086.1 coordinate 1,646,386, forward strand.
TTTTCATGAAAATCCTTTATGGTAGCCAATTTAATATTTTTGCTTTTGGTTTGTTTGTTAAATTTTAGAGCTCTAAGGAAATTGTAAGACAAAAAAAATCTGTCCATTTTAATAATGATCATCATTATTTTCATATTTTCAAAGAGTGGAAATTGTTTTACTTTGAAATGCAGAAAAATATTATGCCTTTAATTGATCACGTCTAATGTTATATAAGATTTGAAGCTTAGACTATTTTTCTAATTTTTTTTTACATAAATATTGATAAACTGGATTTATTTAGATTAATATTAGCTTTAATTGATCACGTCGTCTGTATGGAAAATAAAGTAGTAAATTAAATTTTCATGTCGATGATAGGCACATCAATTGTGTAATAAATAATTTTTGTAAATATAAGCAATTATTTTGAATTTTTCATAATTGTAGATCGTTAAGAGATTTTTTTCAACTAACATTTTTATTGATGAATTGGATAACTTCTGTGTGATTAATAATTTTAGTAAATTTTTGTTGTTAATTATTTAATAAGAAATAATTACAATAAACAAAATTGATTTTTTTATTATTTATATTTTAGAACATTTTATTGGAGTCATTAATGTACTTCGTAAAGGGAAACTATTTTAAATTTGTGGTGGGACTGGGAAAATTATACATTCAATAGTTTAGAAAAATGTAATTTTACTATAAAAGTTGTATAATTGAATTAATGATTGTTAAAGCAGAATTTCTGTCTGTAGAAAGAACAAGTCTCCGAATCTATTATTGTAGTGCCAGAACGGAAATAACATTTTTCTCTGCTTTTTTTGATTTCCCACATATACGATTATACTCTCACTTTGCTCTTCTACTACTTATCTGTAAATTGCTTTAATTTTAACAAAGATTTATTGTCAAATATTTCTATTTTCTAATTATGACACAGTTTTTTTTAATCATTCAAATAAGTAAAATAATATCATTTCTAAATTCTATAGTCAACCTCAATTAGCTTTATACTTTTTGCACACACACATTATACAATTATAGTTAATTTAGACACAATATGCTTTCTATTGCTACTAAATTCAAAATTTATCATCCCAAAAAAAAAAACTAAAAAAAACTTCACAGTTATCATACACCTGATCGCTCCATTACCTGTTCAAAAAAATATACATAATAATTATTAACCGCTAAAAAAATCTTTGTTAACTGTCTTATCCATATAATATTCTTTCATATTAAAATATAACATAAATTAATTGTCACCACAATAGCTTCAAAATATATAAATAAATGAAAATATTATGTAATCGTATAAGAATTTATTATTAAGTTTCATTTATTTATAATCTCTTCTTCATAGGTAAATAAATAATAAGAAATGATTTTGTTTTGATAGTTTTATTTTCTTCTTCTATTCTATTCGCAAGATACACCGCATTAGAACAATGATGCCAATTATAATGATTCTATGTTTTAAGTTTTATATATACTTACTTTTCATTTATCTGTTAGGCAATTTTATTATGAAAAATAATATAAAGAGCAATAAAGAAATGTTATAATTTAATAATATATTTATTTTTATTTTATTTTTTTTTGCTGTTGCCAAAACCGATTTAACAATTCAAAATGATGTCTTTATAAAAGTCGGAAATGAAAATTTTCATGTGGTTATAATCGAAAGGAGATAAAGATCTTATGCTACAAAAATAAAAAAAAATCTTTTTTAATTCAGTTAACGCTTTTAGCTGAATGAAAGAAAAATTCTTTTTTTAACATTAGAATAGAATTTTTATTTATATATTACAGTTTATAGTTAATTGGTATAGAAAAGATTTATATATGAAATATAATAGAGAATAACTATTTTTTAAAGATATTGCAGAAGATCTAATTTAGGATAAGATTTATTAGAATATTTCTTAATTTTTGGATAAAATACATAAAATGTTGTCACTTATTTACAATAATTATTCGGTAAAGATTTTCGAGACTCGAGAATTATTGAATAACTTTCATTTAGTCTATAATTAAATTGATAAAATATTATCTGTGTGGATGAAAGAAATATATCGAAATTGAAAATATTTTTAAAATGCAAAACAATTATCGTCGTTAAATCATTTAAAACTGATTATCCTGTAGTGATAGTACACTCTGATAGTAGTTCAGACTCAGCTCTAAATGCTACTATACTCATTGATGAGTTGAAATATTAATAATCATGTAAATCTAAAGACGAATTTCAAACGATATTCTTTTTCGTAGCAATTTATTTTCAAAGAAATTGACTAGCAATTGAAAGGCATTCTTATATATATTTATTAAACGTTCCTTACCTCCAAAGAAATTTATGGTTCTAAAACAATAGCCAAATATTAGATTTTACGATGGACTCTTCGAGGTAGGCGTAAAAATCACAATCGCGCCTATCCATTGAAAAGACGTTGATAACAATTTAATATTTAAAAAAACAATAATGTTTTAAAATTATGATGGAGTCAGAAAAAAGTGAGAAATTCTTGTTTAAATGGACTTTTCTAATGAAATTATATAAATTTATTTGTATTGTTATCAATTGCTCTATGTTCTTTTAGGTTATCTATCCATAAAACTAGTATTTTATTATGTATTTTTACAGTGATAATGGCAACATAAAAATCATTATTATCTTAAACTGTTATATTATAATAGAAAAAATAAAATAAATTTCTTATTATTATTTTTTTTTTTTGATTTTCTTTAATGTATCGATAAATATCTAGAACCGGAAGGCCTTCAACATTTTGTGTTACCTGCACAGTAAATTGTTTTTTCCGTACATATCTCTCTACATTGTATATAAAGGTACGAGGGTTGTAACTATAGTCGGTTCTACTTTAGAGAGAATTTCGTCACTTGAGTCCAAATTGTTCAAGTTTCGACAATTTAAGAATGATTGTAATGCATTGACTCTATGTTACTGCAATTTAGTACTAAAGCTCTTCTTTATATTATTTCAATTTCGATACCAAAGGAAAATATTAATGTTTTAGTTCAATGTTAGGGCATCACAAACGATCGGCTATAAGATTTCACAGTATTTAAAAATGATTACGATTAAAAATACTAAATTTCTAATTCAGTAAATTTCTTACCAGAAGTTTAAGTCTTCTTACTTTTGACTGTATTAACTATGAATAATCTCCCAACTATGAAACAAATTATAAAAACTTTCTAGAAATTATTTGAAAAAACCTTGTCTTTCACAAAAAATTATATTTAATGTCCATAGAAGGCTAGTACATCTTATCCTACACACTTAAATATTTTTTACTGAAGAATTTAATGTTCTGAACGCCTTCGCGGACAACTTTTAGAAATTATATAAAATATCTTTTTTTTTTTAGAAACAAAACAAACAAAAATAAAAAAAACCTGTATAAGATTTTTTTTCTTCTTTATTTTATTTGTTTTAAAGATGGCCTTTTAATATATTTTATGAACAAGACATGAAATTATGTACTTTTACAGATCACGAAACTGGCACAGTTTTTTTTAGTAAAAATTATATATTTCGTTTATTTTTTGTTTATGCCAAACACTTGTTAAATAAAATAACATCGGAGGTTGTTAAATTTTTTTAATAAACAATTTACAACAACAACAACAAAACCGTGGAAGTGTTAAACAAAATTTTTTTTAAAGGAATTCCAGTTTAAATAATTTTGTTAAAGTTTTTCACTGTTTCACATTATTTCATTATAGGGAATATCTATGATTAATAGGAATGCATTAACCACTAACTGTATTATTTATATGTTTGTAGTGATAATCTTGCACAAAAAATTACAAAACTACATGAAATAATTAAACATACCTATTTTTTTTTTAATAATGTAATCAGTAATAAAGAATAATATGTGGAATTTGAATTTTCCAAGTAAATAGTAAATAAGTTTCAGCAATATTATATAAATAGAATGATATATTTTTACTATATATTTTACATTCTAAATTTCAAATTTCACAGGAAAAGGGACAGAAATTTATAATCTTTTAGCAAAATAGACCAAAATTTACAATTTTATAGCAAAATATACTAAATTTTATAGAAAATTCAATGAAAATGCAATTTATAGCCTAAAAATTTAGAGCAAAACTTTTAAATTTATAAAATTCATTAGATAATTACAAAACAAAATTATATCTAAATTTAATAATGAATTGTCCGATAATTGTACCAGGCAAACGCCACTATACTCCGCCATCATTTATTCATAGATTAATCATCTGACAAAATATAATATATCCAATCAAAATTATATTTAATTATTATTATTATTAAATAAATTATATTTTAATCCAAAAATAATTTATGAAAATACAAAATTACTAAAAATTTAAAATTATAATTAGCCATCCATCCACTTATATATTTTTCTAAGACCCTGTTACCAAATATATATATTTAATTAAAAATGAATTTTACGATAAACCTTCAAAATATTATAAATCGAAATTAAACAATTTTCTTATTAATAGCATTGAAATTTTAAACACGCAATAATAATTTTTAATCTAAAAACTAGTGCACTTCTAAATATAATGCTATACACTTGCCATTTAATATTATAAACTCTTTTAAAATTTAAAGATTAATCTAAAAACATTATTTTATTTATATACCAAAAAAACTAAACAATTTTTCTTCTTTATTTTTTTGATCTTAGTAAATAAATAAATTTGTTAATAAATAGATTTTTTTTTATATTGGAGTTTGTTATAAATATTATAGAAAAACCACACACGTGCATTTAATTTTTTTGTCCATTTTTCAAGAGCACACGAACTTTTGTGTAAAAATGCATACTTGCATGTTTTAAAAAAATTAGAAATAGAAGAAGAAATAAAACAATCAACAAACAGAAAAAGAAAAGAAATGAAAATTAAAACAAAAAAGTTAAGACACGAACCTGATTTTAAACGAAATGATTAGCTAAAAAATTTAATGCAAAATATATATGTTAAAGAGTCCGTTAGATTTTACATACATATAAGTTCGCGATATTATCGATGATTAAAATAGTGTTAATTAGAAAATATTTTTATTTATTAAAGTTTTTTTTTTTTTTCAAATTATTAGTTCATAAAAAATTGTTGGTGTTACTGATAAGCGAATTTATAATGATATTTTTATAAAGGAACAATATTAAATTTGTAAAATAGAAGTTTTGATTATATAACAACAGTTAATTCAGATTTAAAGAAGAATAGATCTGCGAAATTAATTTTGAAGAATTAACATTATTTAAGCCTTAAACATATTGATCAGTACACTGATGCTATACTTGGTTACTAAAAAAATTAGTTTTAACCAAAAATATTATAATTATTTAAATTACTATTTATGTATCAAGTTTTTTTGCTATAACTTGGGCAAATTAAAAGATTTTTCAATTCTGCTTCCATGGTTTTGTTATAAATTCCCCGTCGATAGACACCAAATTCACCTACATCGGTGAATGTCGATGTTTTAGGCAAAAAAATGGCAAGGGGAAGGGGTTAACCTTGTTGTTTTTTTTTGCAGAATTGAAAAATCTTTTAATTTGCCCAAGTTATAGGAAAAAAACCAAGAATCAATTTTCTTTTTATTTTCCCAAGAATCCCTTTTTTTCTTGTTGCTTAAAAATATAGAAATCTTTGTCCGATATTTATGTACTATATACATAAATAGTTCTTCCTATTTCATATTAGTTAATTGTCATATTATTAATTTTGGAACCAATATATTGAAATATATTTTACTCGACAAACACTTTAATAAATCTTAATCTACCAATTTTCTCGTTAACTATTTTCCATGGTCTTCCACAATATTTTTTTATCATTAAATATTTTTCCAATTACGATTTTTTTACGCAATTGAACAAAATAAAACAATTGCCGCAAATTATATAAAATTTCTCTTTCTATAAAGTTCAATAAACTTCACCTCTTACTATTTATGTATAAAACTAAAATTCCACCCTTCGAAAAATAAAAAGATTATATACATTTTTTTGCATTATCATTCTTTAAATACTGAAACTAATTAAACTCCTTTCTCAAAATATCAAATATCATTAATTTTATTTTCATATTAAAATTCAATAATATATTTCTTTCTTTTTTTTTAAACAGTGTTTCTTTTAATTGAAACAACATTATTTTGTGTAATAACCTTAATACAAATACGAAAAAGGCTTCTTAACTTTTATTATTCGCAAATAATGAAAAAAAAAACCCGACAATGATACACAAATGACGGGCTATTGCTCCTCCAGCAATCTGGCGGTCGCATCGATCGGTATTTAAAAAAACAAAATATAATTACATAGCATATGTTACAACAACAACAAAACTACAACAAAATGAAATATTTTAAGTAAATTATTCAATATGGAATTGCTATAACAAAAAAATCCACCTTTCTCAATTGAATTTCCACGAGTGATATTTAAATACTCGTAGTATTATATTATATATAAAAACGATTGCAGAAAAATCCATTGATATCACTCTGGTGATCTGTGGTGCGGTACACTGACAATATTGAAGGAGAAAGTATTATTATAACCAAAAAAAAATATTCTACTACAGCATCTGAACCAGTAAACGCGAGGGGGAAAAAAAATTGTAATGAAACCAATTGGTAAAACGAATGCGGCAATTCTGTCGATCAATTTGCAATCACGTATACTTTTTTTGTTTTTACTTTAAGCTTGAGAGAAGAAATTGCAAATAAAGAAAAAAAGTTTTCTTTCTGATTAAAAGAGAAAAAAATAAATCGTAATTTTAAAATCATTGAATTTTACAAGTGGTAAAAATATACACTGTTAAAAATTTTCAGCTATACTGTAAAAATTCCAAAGTCTTTTATATTGTAAAGTCATAAAGGATTTATTGTAATACAAAATCTTAGTTTCGTTTAATTGTTAATTGTCCACTAAGTAAAAGTTTATTAGAAAAAACCAAACAAACAAAAATGTTAAGACACGAACCCGATTTTATATGAAATTATTTATATTACTGAATTATTGCAGCAGTTTGGTTTGATTTATCAATAGTTCGATTCCTTGGTCGTTTTCAGCAGATTAAGGGTTTATTTACTCCAATAAATTTGATGCTGTGCTACATTATCAGGATATTATATACCCCTACTAGTAATAATGTTATTTATCGAATTAGTAAAGGATTTTTAATAACTTTCTTAAATTAAAGTATAATTGAAATCTTGAAAATTATTTTACGATATGCAAATCTTGTGTTAACAGTTTAACAAGAAACAAACTAAAGAAAATCTAATTATACATTAATCTTTTATACATAGTCAAAACAGTATTTTATATATATTTTCATGTACATTTTGATTGAGTTCATTAACTCGAAACTGACCGTGCTTTGTGTGCTTTCATATTAACAGATTTTTCAAGCAAAATGTAAAAAAAACGTCTAATAAAGTTTTATCTATAAAAAAAACAACACAAATTACCAATTTTTCTTTAATAATTTTTCTACTATTTCTTTTTTCTGCCGCAAAAAAACCAGATCAGAAAAATCTCTTCAAAAAACATTAAAAGAAAATCATTTATTTCTATATTAGAAAATTGTAAAAAAAAAATTTTCAAATGATTAAAATTTATACAAAAGATTTTGACCGATTCAGAAGAAAGGTAGAAAGAAAAAAAATTACCACGGAAATCAATCTACAATATTTTTACCAACAATTCACCATCAGCAGAAAAAAAAAATGATTAAGAAGTAAAAAATGTTTGAATTATTCTTTATATTATTTCAATTTTTTTTTTTTTTTTCGTTTTTATTATTTTATTATGAATTTCAATTTTCCTTTACTGTCGGATTCATAAAAATGAAAATGTCGATAGACAGGTAAAACTTTTTGCGAACTCATTAAAAAGTACTTTCGCTGATTTGAAATTTATGTTTTTGGTAGATTTTTTTTTTTGTTGATTTAACTTCTTTTTTGAGTCATATATACTTTTGGACACAGCATGTTCTATACACTAACTTTTTGAAGTGCTTTTATGTATGGTAACTGGGAAAAAAAAATGTTATTCGTTGTAATGCCATAAAAAGAGATTTTTTTATGAATTTATTACAAAATCTGTGATTTTGCTGCTTTAAATTTTGTCTTTGCTAAGGAAAAAAAAAATTCATTCACGAATTGCATTTTTTGTTCTTCTTATAAATTAATATGGAAAAGGATTAAAAAGATATTTAGAAAACAAAAAATTTATATATTTTAATTGAAAGATTATTTAATTGAAATTAAAAGTTATTTTTTATGGTAAAAGGAAATGGGTTCAAAGTGACATAATTACAAATATTTGTGAAGGGACATAAAAAAGAAAAGTTGAAAAAAATAATTGATTTCAAGATCGTTATATATTTATATATGTTGGGAATTATTACCTTATTACTGTATATACTATATATATAATATGAAATAATTTCCCTTATGAATTATAATGTAAGTTTATGTTTCATAGAGTTTTCAAAATTATCAGTCATCCCATTCATCCAAACAACCCAAACTTCCACTATAAAATATAGTATATAATTTTGAAGAAGAAAAAAATAATTTTGGATAACAAAATTACATATCGAAATTTTTTGCCACCACAATAGTCATTAAAATATTTAATAATAATTGAAAAATTTCATTTTTCAATTTCAAATAGACTTTCATTTGCTATCAAATTAATATCAATTTATTTAATAATAATTTAATTCTCAAAACTTCTAATACTCCAATTTTGTTGACAACACTTTTTACACTACATATTATAGTTAATTAACCAATTAAAGATCGTTAACCTTTTTTAACCTCGTGTTATAATAAAATATATTTATATAAATGTTAAATAAATAAAAATTTACCAAAAAAAAAAAAATAAACTGAATTTATTTAAGAATTAAACAAAATTTTATATATAAAAAAAATGACCTTCAGTAATCACATTTTAGTACACTATGTTAATATTTATATATACATACTATGTAAATATGTATTAAAATCAAGTCTTCAAGTTGAACAAGAAATTTTATATATATACATATATTAATTATATGATAAAAGTATACATATATGTATATAGTAATAATATTTTCAATGACATGTAAATGACCGGCAGGAATGGAACACAACCGATAATCGACACTATAGGAACAATATATATATATATATATACCGTGCCGACTGACAATAATGGGACACATTAATTATATGAGTGTGTAGTCAATTTAGTATATATGAGACAGACATTGGAAACCAATAATGTCAGACAATAATTATACGAATGTGTAGTCAAACAGACAAAGTTACAAAACCAAAAAATTTTTTTTTTGTATATCATTAAATGATAATTATAATATTGAATCCTATAATTTTCTGATTGCAGAACGAATCAGTCCATTATTCAGTATAATAACTAATTTTATTTAAACCATTTGGCTAGTTAACTTAGCCACTAAATATACTTAAATTTAATAGAAAATATTTTAATCAAAAAAATATAGTTCAAGATCACAAAAAACAACCTAAAAGTGATGATTAGTAAAGAGATTTAAATCTATACACTTTAACGATTAGCCAATTGATATTTACTGACAACCTAATTACATTGTCAATTATTTTTTTACCAACCCTGATTGTGAGGAATTTTTTGATATATAAAATTGGATAAATAAAAATATTTAGTATAAAAAAAAATTAAATTACAGTTCATATTTGACACAATGTTGCTTTTATTGTTATAAATTAGTATATTCGCCAGTCAGAGTGTATTATGAAACTTGTTGGCAATGAACTTCTTATAATACAAAATTCGAAAATAACAATTTTTGCTTATGATTACAAATTTTATATATATTTTATAATTTGTAACTTTTGCGTAAAGAATTATAAAGACATCAATAAATTTTTATTTAGTTTTTTTTTTTTGGTTTACACAGAAAGAAAAGATATTTGTTTATCATTTAAAAAAATTAAAATTACTTCAGGCTTGTGTTAAAATATTTAAAAGATATATTTATATTTAACATATAACTAGCAGTTAAGTCTAGCAGTTATAAAATTTCAGAGATTAACATTGAAATAATGAAAAATAAATAAATGCGCCTGGACAAATAAAATGATTAGTAACCAAAAAAGATATTAATTAATTTAATTAAAAAAAAATTTGGTTCATTGTGTGGATTTGATGATCGTTTAGATAAATGATGCTAGCGTAGAAATGAAAACTTTTGGATAAACTATAAAGAGTATTGCTTGAATTACACTCATTTGACTTACTGCTAATTTCGGTTTAATAGTTCTATGAATATTGTGTCTCGAATTATCTCGAGCCCTGGGCATGTCGTAATAATTATCCCCAAATATCTGGTAAACACAAATTTGGATACTATTATATTTTACACTATACAATTCCTCCCCAATACATCAGTAATTCTGGGTTTAATACAAATAAAAAAAAATGTTACCGAATCAAATTAATTAATTCGCCTCATAATTTCAGTTAGTTAACAATTTTAATTACAGTCCAAAATTAATTCCGCTTTTGTTTCGTCAAAAACTAAATCATTTTTCTAAGGTCTCCATAAATTTCATAATTTGAAATATTTCAAAGAAAATTAATTAATATGAACAATAGGCGCGATAATCAAGGATGTTTTATAATTTTAATACTTTTACTACAGATTTTCCCATAAAAAAACAAAATTTCCTGATTTTAGTGTGAACAATAAACAAACAACTTCAACATTAAAACAATAAATAAAATTTATATTTAAATGAAAAATCAAGTTTTTTATTTGATCCAAAAATTAAAATTAGATTAAAAACTTGAAAAATTCCCCAAAAAAACAAAAAACGTTATTTAATTAAAATATTTTATATATTAAAACAAAAAGTATTTAAATTATTATCTAAAAAAAATCTAAAATTCAATGATCACAACATTAAAATTATAACATGAAATTAATTAACCATTTATTCAAACTGAAAATTTATAATCAAAAAGAAAAAAATAAATTATAGGAAATAATCACAGAGAGAGAAACCATTTATGTTTTACAGCATAGAATGGATTACTACATAATTATTATATTTTTTTAAACCATTTCTCTTTGAACCAAAGAATGCAAGAAAATCTCCTTTTTTGTATACATAAAAGATGTTTTTAAATTGCCAAAGGTTAATATGCCCCCCACCACCAATCTAGATATTATCTCTAATTATTATTATATTTATTTGAGCCATTTTGAATTTTGAATCTTAGTTTATTTATTTATTTTTTTTAAATTGCATTTTCGTTATTTGAAACCTGCACAAAAAAATTCTTCTCTTCTAAAAATGCACATTACACTGTTTGTCTCTTGACCACCATCCACCATGGCACAAATTCATCTTATAAGCAACTTTTCTATTTATATTTATCCATAATAGAAAAAAATAGTAACAAATATAAAATTACATAATATAAAAATGCGCTTAACACTATCGTGGTATGAAAAATTTATAGAGCACATAGTTTTAAAATTGTGATTTTAATTTAACATTTGGTGCAACAATGTAACAATATCATTTTACCATTTTTATTTTGTAGTTTGTGCAATTCTTTATAAATAAACTACAATAAAAAAAAGCATAATTTTAGAAACATTTAAATTGTTTCAATTAATTTCCTATAATTATGATTTTTTATACAAAATCATAAATTTATATTATATAATATATTGTGTAAAATTATGATTTTTTAAACTACCCTCGAAGATGATAGAATCTCGACTGAAACAAGCATAAATTTTCATTCCTGAATAAATCATAGGAGAGTTAAACATTTTGATTATTTATTTTCAAATATTTCTACCATAATATAATATCCATTATGTTCAACATCATTTATCTAGATTGAGTTTCAATTCAAGACCATCTGACGAAATTATTTTTAATTTTAGACCACCAAAATGGCAAAAGCAAAACTATACCAAAATAAAATTTATCATTTATATACAAAAATATTTGTTGCTTCATTAATTCTACCATAAATTATGTATAATGCTTTTTAATTAAATTAAATATATATCTATTACTAAACATCATAATTATTATATGTAATTAAAATCATATAAAGTCCAATTTAATAAGTGACCTGACTAGTTTCTTTATTATAATATTTTACTTGAAGTTGTTAATTAATTTCACTGTAGGGGACTATAAAAAAATCAAGATTGTTACCAAGCTAAACGCCTTTCAAAAATATTCTAATTAAAATTATTATACTTAATTACTAATTTTTTTACTTAGTGAAGTGAGTAATTTATATAAAGTTGCTAATTTTTTAACTTTTTTCTATATATGTATTCGCTAAAAGCATTTTATTATACTCTAAATTTAGATGTAAAAGTATAAAATTATTGGACATTCAAAAAATGCTGACTTTTAATCATTTTCACCTGATGAAATGTAGGTCAAATATATCTTTTATTTTTCTCTTCATATTTTTTGTATTTTGGTATGCATTTAACACAGCATATTTTTCAAAACATAAAAAATAATAATATGCTATTTTCTCTTGAAATGAAATTATGATAATATGGTACCGGCATTGATAGCGGTCAATATGTCTAACTGTGTGCAAATTAATAAAAAAAAAATTTTAAGGTGACATTACATGGATGAAAGATATTTTGGATAAATAATGTGAAATGAATCATTTTAGAATTGTACATTTTTTCAATGTTCTGTAGTGGAATCACATAAATTGATTTGTGACCTCTCACATCTTACAATTTTGCATAGAAATTTCTATGCGAAATATGATTCCACTACAGATTGACGATAAGTTCAAAACAACTAAAATCCTCAAAACGACACAAAGTGCAATTTAAGTTCAAAGTAAAGGGAATTAAAAAATATAATGCACTTCCTCCTACCACATTGGCATTAATATTGATTAAATTCCGTCTAACATCACCATTATACCATATAAATGAAAGAGAAAATTCTGTGAAGTCAATATATATAATTCTTCTTCAAAACTAAAAAGAATCGCATATCATTTTTATTGACATTTTTGATCGATAAAATTTATAAACACTTAAAATTTATATACAAAAAGTTCACCTTAAATAAAATATGAAAATCAAAACAGAAATAAAATGAAAGAGAAATTTATTTATATTTATAAATATTTTCTTGCCGATGAAATTGATTCTCATTTTTATCTGATAAAAAGAAATCATAAAATTTATAAAATTTCATAAATATTTGTTTAATGTTTTATCTTTTTCATTGTAACCACCAAGATGACCACCAAAAATCTCGTATACCAAAAAAACAGATTACCTATATAGAAAATGGAAACAACTTTCGGTTAACCAGAATATTATTTTTTTTTGTCTTGTAATAAAATAAATTTTTTTACAATTTTTGTGCCCCAAAATGAGTAAAAAAAAGGCAATGAACTTTTTACTATCATGAATTTTATTTTAACATCTACTTTTTTTTTATGTTAAATCAATCAAAATTTTTCTATTTTCAAGAAAAAAATATGTGATAATGTTGAAAGATGATTTTTTTTTTGGGGAATTTCTATACAAATTCCGAAAAAAGACGCTTAATCATCGTGTATACACTGTTAAAAAATGATGTGTGCATTAGAGAAATAAAAAATATATGCTATTTATAACTATTTTTATGTTTTTGGTAACATAAACTAAAAATAAAATTGAAAGTATTTAAATTTGTAAAGAAAATTTTAATGAGAGCGCGGTATTTACTCAAGGAATTCTAATAATAGAAGCGATGGCTTTGCCAGAGTCTAGTCTAGTATGTGTACTATATAATTAATAGTTTCTCCACCACAAAGTTAATTTTTTAATCTATCCATAAAAGTAGGCCCTTAATTGCAACAAAATGTTTAAATAAATTCTGAGATGTAAAGCTGGTCGCATATTGGATTGATGAGCTAAAGGATACAAGAAAGTTTTCCTATGTAAGAAATATAATTTTCATTTCAATCAAAATATTTTTGAAGATTAAATTTTTCTTTTCCTAATATATCCAACCAAAAAATTTTAATCTATTCAACATTAATGCTCCAGCATAAAAAATTATTTTTATTTTGTCTATGCGTGAGTGAATATCAAATGAAGATTCCATTTTTTTTCCAGTGAATGGATAAAAATGGTATTAAGGGTCATCATAATTTTATAAAAATTTTCATTTTCATCTTAAATTATATTCTCCTGCTGATTGTGTTATTTTAGAATGGAAATTATAAGAAATTTTTGATTATTGGAAACTTTTTCACTTAAACAAGAAATGGTATATTTTTTTTTTGATGTGATAAATTATTAAATTGTTCGTGATCTTTGAACATTTTTTTGTATTTCTATATGCTCTCTGTGTGGTGGTTGGTTAGAGTAACCATAAAGTAATTTATGGAAATTTTTTTTTATTTCTTTCTTGATTTAATGATGATCATTAAATGTATTATTGGAAAAATTAATAGATTTAAAAAGTGTTTATTAAATATATTAAGGTAAGAAAAATATTCATTTTTATGATGTGAAAATTATCTTGGATGCATTTTATATTGTTATTAAAGGGCAATCATGCTGAGAATATAATTTGTGAATTTTTGGTTAATGTTATTTTAAAAGTTCGACAGTAAAATTGAAATTTATATTTTCTAAATCGGAAAAATATTTTGTAATTGAAAATAATATTATTTATGATAATAAAAAATTATGTTTAGAAAGTTTTTTTGTTAGGAATTTGATACCAAAAATATTGTGTTTGATTTTTTATGGTAGTAAAATAATATTTAAAAGGATTAGGAAGTCACAGTTAGGTAGGTGACTTGTAATTTAACGCTTGAACTTTAAACTTCTTAAACTTATCGTATGAAAAAGTAATTATAATATTCAATAACGATCATATTTATATTGTCCCTAAATTAAGTATCAAAATCATTTAGTAGTATTCAAATATATTTGATATTATATCCAACAATCACAAATTCTCGACTTTTCATAAATTTAGTTAACAATTTCTTATCACATTTAAGCTTTACTTGAATCATTGGCATTATTTAAATTCATTAATCTAAATATTGTCTCATTTACCTAATTTTATACAAAACTATAAAGACTATTTTCTTTTTTGGCTACCTTAAATTTTAATGACTAATTTCTTGGTTTCGGAAAATGTTTTAACAAAAAAATTCCATAATTGTCCAAAAACAAAATAACCTAATTTCCCATTAAGTATTTTTAAAATATACAAAATTTTAAAATCTCTAAACAGAATTTTAAATTACTTTTAAATCATTCGACAGTCCCCTAAACAAAATTAAGCAAAACAATTTGTTCTACTCTGTAAAAAAAATGAATTTTTTCTTGACAATTGTAAGCTTATCATAATTTTTCACATCATTGAAATAGTAACCAAGACGTTTTTTTTTGTCGTATTCATCTTTTCAAAGACACGTTTTAGAGAAAGTATTAAAAAGTGCCGAAAAAAAGCCGGGAAAACATAAAATTTGTCAACGGTCTAATAAACTTTGAATGGAAATATAATGAAAAAAAAAATTAATGATTATGGTTGGTGTTTTTTTTTTGCTTCTCGTAAATGAAAATGAAATTGACCATTACACAATTCCAAAAAGAAAATGACAATTTTAACCACAAGTATAGTAATTATGAAAAGTATTGTGAACAGGGTCGTTAAGTGACAATGTAAATAGCTGAGGCACCCATCTAAATTTTAACAATCTTGTAATTTCAAACTTTATATTGATTTCCAGAAGACCTATTTCCCCGACCATAAATAGGCGAGAAATTTATGACAATTTAATCATATTCGGTTTCAACATAAAACATTTATATACCAGTAAATTTAAATTGTGTTAAGACCAACTAAATTACATTAAAATTCGAAAAATTTGGTAAAATTTTTATTCAGTTACTGAGGCCAACACTGGAAATCAAAATAATTTAAATTATTTCATAGCATAATAATTATATTTAGAAGAATTATTTATTTTATTTGTAAAAGAAATTATAAATATTTATAAGTATATAATTTTAAATTTCCGGAATACATTTTTAGTCATCATTTAGTAAAAGGTGACATTTTTTTTTCTAGTTTAAAAATTTAGGTTGAACAAAATTTCATAGATATTTTTAATTGTAATTTAAAAAGAAATTTATCTTAAAGAGTCATTTAACGTGGTTAATAGAAAAAGGAAATTACAATTATATTTTGTAAAAGCAAAGACAAAAATTATATTATAAATTAGTTAAGACAGTAGATTTAAAAGAGATCATTTACAGTATTAATAAAACGATATTAATCACTATCTAAATTTAGTTCTTAAAATTTAAATATTTAATTCTTGTACAAAATATTAAAAATTCAATTCTTAAAGTACCTAAAATTAGCTTAATCATTAGAAAGAAATATTTACTAATATTAATTTTGTCTACTGCAACATTCTGCTCCCATCAAACTTACTTTTATTCCACAAATTATTCCACAAAATTAAAGTTATAGTATTTTAGTCTGGCAAATAACTATAAATACGAGTAATTGAAATTTTAAGATATAGATTATTTTTTACCCAAATTGGTACTATTACGACATAGTGAAAATTTATGATTTAAAATGAATCTTCTAAATTTCAAATTGATTATTTTCAAATTGATCACGATCAAAATTAAATGAATCAAAATTTTAGCAGAGTTGAAAGATCATAATTAGCGAATCCAAAAGTTTAATGGTAAATTCCTTGCACGATGAATATATTTCATAAATGATTGATCACAAATTCTTTTTTTGGTATCGATAATTATGCAATATTATTTGAATAATCATACACAAAACAAAAATTTCGATGATGTGATCACCAAAATAAAATCTTCTTTCTTAAAGTAAAACTTTGATTCATTCAATTGTTAATCGTGTTCGAAATATAATATTATTTTAAATTTTTCGAAGTAAATCAAACAAATTTATCATCTTGAACAGTAATCTGCTCTAGTATTTAGCTAATTTTACTCTAAATCTTTCATTTATCTTTATTTAATATAATTTCAAAATTAAACTTTCATTTTATATTTCTAAAAACTAAAAAAAACTATACAATTTACTATTCCAAAAAAATGTTTTCTTCTCTTTAAAGCTTATAATAATTTTCGTCATCTTCGAAAACATTTTTTATTCTAAAACCAAAAAAATTTCTTTTACATCTAATTTCTATTTAAATATATTATTTTAATATTCAACAGACAAAAAATAATCAAAATTTAAAGTAGGTTATTTCCCTATTTATTAATAATATTAATAAAATATATAAATAAATTTTATAGATAATAAAATGATTATGAAAAGGTTAACAAAATTCTACTTAGACTCTTCATAATATGTAATCAAATATTCAAAATGCATTTCACCTAGTTTTTACATCACTGACTTGTGTGTTGTGAGCCAAATAAAATGAAATTCTTTAAAATATAAGAAAACGGTGCTAATAACTAACTAAAAAAAATATAGAAATTTTTTTGTTATGAATGAAATTGCAGCAATGTCAAGTTTAAAAGAAGAAAAAAAAACAGCATAAAAATTTCCAATTTAATGGATTTTCTTTTAAAATAAAATTTATATGAAAAACTGAGAGATAAAAAGTAATTGGTTTTTTTTTTCTACTTCTATACTGCGCCAAACCCTGTGTACAGTTTTACTATATATTTTTTCTACACTAAAGACAAGCCCTAATTTGCAAATGGTATAATTTTCTTACAAATATATAAAATTTCTTTTCTATATACTATTTTTGTTTTATCAGTTTTTCGTCGCAAAAATTAAATATTTTTAGATTGACATTAAAAATTTTACCATGACTAGAAAAGATTTAGGTTAACTAACACAAAATGCTACAAAAAAATATATATATTTTTTTATAGTCAAATAATATAAATTTAAAATCAGATAATTTTACTATTTTTTGTTATTCAAAAAACACAAAAATTAAGAATTCATTTAAAATAAAAAGATATTTATTTTTTGTTTTAAAAGTTAATAATATAAAAAATTTATATAAACAAAAAAAAAAACGAAGTGGAGAAACATTAAATTAAAATTTGAGACCGTATCAAAAAAGCGTTTTATGTTTTTTTAATTCTTCTTTCTTTGACGGTTTTTATTTATTATAATATTGAAATTATATGTACATATATATTTGATTTATAAATGGAAAATATCCATATAAAATTTAGTGGAATTTTTTTCCAGAAATTTAAATAGGAGAACTCACTGTTCATTAGTAGGAATAATTTTAAATCTATTTAAAATTAAATCTAATATATTTGTTTTAGTTTAGTATATCATTGCATAGCATATTTCTAAAATATTGTCAACTATATTAAGAGAATATTAGAAAATTCCAATTTTAAACTAAATATTGAAGTTATTCTTGATCATATTTAACATAAAAATTAACCTTCAAATAGTTAAATTTAGTTTAAACCTTTAAATTTATTTGAATAAAATTATAAAAAGTTCGTGCCTTAAATTTTTTGTATGTGTGGTACTGTAGAATATCAGAGGAGATAATCAAATTTTGTATTTATTGAATTTAGAATTTTTTTTTTTTGAAAAACTGTCACAACCAGTTATTAACTACAATCATAATTGGCAATACTAATTTCAAAATTAAAAACTTATTTAAAATCGTCGTAATAAAAAATGGATTATATAATTGATATTATGATATTTTCAATGTCTAAAATGTTATCTTTATCAAATCTATACACAAATCTTGATATCTGATATCAATTTCATATCAATTTAATTAAATATTAATTAATATCTTTTATTGTGGTTAAATTAAAATAACAATTTCTTTGTAAAAGTCAACATTACAGAAACAAAATATAATTAAAAAGATAAATTAATATTTATTGAGAAATCTTTTGTGGTTTTTTTATGTATACATATATATATTTATATATTTATATTTCAAAAGATTATGTTTATTAAACGTCATTTATTTACTATTCCGATAAAAAATTAAAATTATTATATATTTTCTTTCACATTTACCAATACCAAAGCAATAGTTTTCACAATTTTTGTTGTTGTTGCTGTAAATTGGTAAGTCACGATAAGCACGCGCGTGCCTTCTTTACTTTGAATGGTATATAAAACTAATATTTCATTTTTTATGATAAATAAATATAAAAATTATTTTGTTAATATAAATCAAACATTAAATAAAAAAATTAAGAAAAAGTTTTTGAAATTTTTGTTGAAATTTTCTTTTGCTGATGATCGTTGAGGGAATGAAATATAAATTAACACTTTTTTTTTAAATCAGGGCAAATAAATAATCACGAACATTTATATTTTTCAAAAAAAAATAAATTTAATTTAATAAAAATGTAATTGAGAGAGAGCATAACGAAAATTCAGTGTTATGATGGAGATCAATAATTCGGTTTTTGATATGCTATTAAAAAAAAGTTTAAGGATATTTCAATTGTTCAAATAATGTTTTGCAAATAATCCCCACAACCGAAAAAATATATCAGGTTCCTATAATAATTTTTGTTGTCATTAAAAACTACCCTCCTACGCGTGTAAACAACTTACCAACAATGAAACATTGATTTGTTTCAGACATTATCATATTATTTTCGATTCAATTTTATAATATATCACGGCTATTTAAATTATATTCGTCTGTAGCATACAAAAAATATTAATTTAACAAAAATTATATAAAAAAAGAAGCTAAAAATATATTTTTTTAACCGGTTTGCTTATTTCGTAACTTAATTAAATATTCTACTTCTAATACCACAAATAAATTCTTCTTTTTTAGTTTCTACGTTCTTAAATAATCTTCTTCACTTTGTTTTTTTAACATTTAAATAAAGTGTTGAAAAATATGTTTTATTTTTAATTTCTGTCTCTAGATATAAAAAAATATCTATAGAAAGTATGTATATGAAATTCCGCGCATTTATCAAATTAATGGAAGAATTTCTAATAAAATCCAAGGCTATACATTAATAATTTAATTTAACTAAATTATGTATAAGAATTTGTCATTTCAATTTTACATAATAATTAATTATTTTTCTAAATCAAAATTTTATGGACAAGGAGAATAATTTCATGGTGGATTTTAATTTTATTTCCTCTATATTACAATTATGTTAAATATGCTAATTTTTATAGTGATAATATTTTTATCTTTACTTTATATCAAAATATTATTATAATAATTATTTAAAATAAAATTCTTCCTTTTTCCCACCTCCACATTTCAACAATTTTATGATAATCACTGTTGTTCATTATATGTAAAATATATAAGATAAAATATTTATTAATATAAATTTGTTTAATTTCAAATTCTCTCCATTTTATTAACAAAAAAAAAAGCATTTATGCCATAAATCTTTTTTTTTGCAAACAAAAAATTAATATAAATATTTTCCTAATCAATAAATTAAGAGAATTTTTGGTTTTTGTGAACTAATCTAACAAGTTTTTATTTATGAACTAATCTTTTTTAAGTTGTTTAGAGGCAGCTAAGGTCAAAAATTTACGTAAAAAACAAAATTTCTACATATCACAAAAGAATTATCTCGTTTCATATAATATCCGGAATATTTTTGGGGAAAAAAGTTTAAGTAAATTCCGAACAACGATTTTTATTTATTATAGTTTTACAATAAATTTATTAAATTTGATTTAGAGAAAAGAAATAATATATATTTATACTCTTAAATGCCAGGAAAAGTAAAATAATTAAAATGAAATCAACCGCCAAATGGTTTGATCTCATTTTATGATTTATATAATTTAAAAGTTCGTGCCTTAAGTATTTTGTTTTGTACTCTGAAGAGAAAATTAAATTTATATTAATTGAATTAAATAGCATATTTAATATCTTCTATCACTGTCTTTAAATAGTTAATATTGGTAACTAAAATATTATATTAGTTAGCTATTAGATGGTCAAAGTAAAATCCTTACAAAAAATTTTTAAATAATAATTAAATTTACTAATATAATTTATAGGTAATTTAATTATTTTAAAAAATATGAAAATTTTCCCTACTCAAGGTCTCCGCATTTAATATTTTCAAGAAGAATTTTATCTATACATGATTTAATATTTATCTCGATTTTTTTTTTGATTAATCATTTCATTATATCAATTTTAATTTAACATTATATTTCTAAATTTCCAATCTCGAATATTATTGAGTAATTTTTCTATCAATTTAAAATCTTTTCTATCATATTTTTTTTTTTTGATATTGAAACATTTTTGATACCATAAAAAAACCTTCGGAATAAATAAATTGTGCTATGATAAGCACTTTTATTTATAAAATTATTATTTAAGTATTCAATAATCACTTAAATATTACATTTATTTACTACATATTAAGTATATACCAAAAAAATTCATTATGCACTTACTGTCATTAATACAAAAAAATTTCTTGTAAATTATTTAGAAATAATTTGATGAAATCAATAAATATGAAATTACAGCACATCTTTAAGGTAGCATAAATTAGTGATAAATAATAATTATATATTATAAAATTAAATATTAATTTTAATATGTAAACATATAAATTATTTTTTAAGGTTATTGTAATTAAATCTTTGATTTGCACAACAAAAAAATCATATTTTAAATATGATAATCAAAATTTTATGACCTTTTAATATATAAATAATCATATTTTAAATATTAGTAGCTGACAAAAAAGAATCACTTTTCAATTTTAAATCAAATATCATTAAATTCGTTATAGAGAATTAAATCTATAAAAAAAATTTCCCAAATAGTTAAATTATTTGTAATTGAATTAAACTTTTGCATAATTCAAAAATTCCATAAAAGAAAAACGGAAGTAGCATATATGTTTAGATATTATTTGAAGATAGAAAATATAATATTCCCAAAAAAATTTATAAGCTTCAAAAATGTTAACCTCCAACCATGAATGAAATATAAATTTTAATTAAAGTGAGATTTTAAATAATTATTATTCTTAAAATTTAATATTTTAATGATTTAATTGAATAAAATTCATGGGAAAATGTAATAATTATTAGATTTTAAAATTGAAATTTAATTGAATTACTAAATATTGTATACATAAATATTTAAATTATTCTACATATTCAAAGTTTAATAATTTATAATTTGGTCTTTTTATTTCACAGTTATATAAATCCTGCAACCCAACATTATCCTACCAATACTACACAACAACAACAACAACAGCAGCCTGTTTATCGATTACATAATATACCAGCTTCATCATCCAACAATAACACCAATAACAACAGCACCAGCAGCAGTAATGGTTTTTCACAGAAACTTCGTGAATTGGCAGCATCAGCTGGTCTAATGTCATTAAAACCACGTCAACCATTAAAGCCAGTTATTAAGACACGTGGTTCACCTGGTCCAGAATATCCAAAAAAAGTTACATTTAGTGCATTCGCCACAGTTCAAGTGGTCTAACGAAATTAAAAAAAAAAATTGAATTGGGGAGAATAAAATTTCCTAACACTATAAATGATTTTCTGTTTTTCTAATTTTGGAAAAGAGTTTTTGAAAAATCATTTTTTTTTATTACGAAATTCAAAATTATATCTTTTTTAATTTTTTTGCGATTGTAAAACGAAATAAAAAAAAATTAATCATAAAAAGAAAAAGAATCTTTAAAAAATTATACAATTTTTTTTTAATCATTTATTTAGTCATTTGCTTTTAAATTGTTTTTTTTTGTCCTGCAAATAATCATAATTTAATTTTAAATTTTAATATTTTGTTTATATTAGTTTTTTAATTAATTTTATATTTTATCTAATTAAAAAAAAAACATTGTTGAATTATATAAATTTTGTAAATAAAATTTAGGTAATAAAAAATTTGTACATAAATAAATTAAAAATAATATTGTCGTCATCATTTCTTTAATTATTATAATCAGAAAATTATAAAAATTCGTAAATGCCATTCGTGCTAATAATTCAAAAAATTATTAATTTTATTTGTTTTGTAAATATTTATAAAAAAAAAAATTGAATATTATATGTTAAAATTAATAATCAAAAAATGTGTAAATTTATAAAATAAAAAAATCCTTCAAAATTAATATAAAAAATAATAATAATTATATATACATTGGGTTGAAAATTGTTGTTGAATTTGTTATTTATTTAACTTTTTATTTGAAATTTCTTTTTCAGTTAGTAACAAATCTTTCTACTGTGCCAATCAGTAGAATTGTCTGCTTATTATTATGCTTTCAATATAGATCACAGGACACATCATAATCTGTTAACAAAGCACTGTTACCAAAACAATTTACCGAAGTGCTGTTAACAAGAAAATTGAAGACTAGTCAGCTAGCAAATTGAAATTTTATATCACACAATTATCACATTTTTCCAATGAATTTTTTAAAGTCAAATAAATAAAGTCGGAAAGCAAATTTAACTAACAGATGATAGTAATTGGTATTTTGATACTAAGTGATAGTGTGCATAAATAAAAATCGGGCAAAGGTTAATCTCAATTTAATTTCAGTATGTAACAATTTGAAATTGTGTTAAACACATTTGGACAAAAACTTCTATTCACAAAGGAAAAATATAATTAAATTATAAATCATCTATTAATACTCCATTGATATACTTAAGTATTCATTTAAGCTCTAAAACTACTGAGACTTTATATATATCTGCTTCTGTAATGAAATAAATACCAAAAATGTGAAAGCTTTATCATGTTGAGATATATTTTTTTTTATAAAATCATAATAATATAATTATTTAATTTATGTGTTCATTTCTTAACTACACAAAATTCAATGAATAATAGTATATTTAAACTGAAAATTAGTTAACATATATAATCACAACAGACATAGAATCTGTGTATACATATACTAAGATTAAACTTAGATTTTGTATTAACATTCATATTTTTATGAAGAAACTAAAATAGTAGTGAAAGTGTTACAAGTATTTAACCATAACATTCATTATTTTATTTAAGTCTTTTATGGATATTGCAAATTTCAGATTTTTACACATAAATTTATAAAAGTAAAAGGTCAGATCATCGTCACTTGTTAAATTTTGTCAACACATTTATGGTAGTAATCAAAATTGCATAATCATGAAAAATTATAATCAAAAATTTTAAATTCATAGTTAAACTAAATTTATGGTGTTATTAAAATCATAATTTAAAAAAGTATATTAAAAATTTAAATTAAATTAAAAATAGTAAAAAAAAAAATTATGATAAATTTAATATTTCAAATAAAAATCTAAGTAAATAAAAGATTTTTACAAAAACATACAAAAATATTGAAAATGATAAGTTAACCGAAATTAACAAACATATAAAAATTAAATTATATCCATTAAATAAAAAAACAAATTACTTGAGGCGAAAAATCTGCTTTCAAACAAGTTAAAAAACGACATAAAAAGTAAAGTTTTTAATTTCAATGATAAAAACCATTTCACTTTTTAAAAAAATCTTCATTACAAATAAACTGGTAAAAAAAAATATAATTAAATTTAAGAAAAAAAAATGATTAAAGACGCACATTCTCTTATAATACCAAAATCTTATTGACCAACCAAACCGGCTCAAATTAAACTATTTGTATTAAATACGATCTTTAGTCATGATGGCGGCATATTGTGTGTGGCATCACACGCACTTTTTTCTAAATAATCACAAATTATAAGTAAAAAATAATGTCAGCAGTTATAATAAAAATGACCAATGGTCAACTATACCTAACATCATCAATTTTACATCTTTTGGATGATAAATATCAGATAAAATAAAAAAAATTTGATTTTGATAAATCATTGGTCATTTTATTATATTAAGAAGAACTAATTAACAAAAAATATTTTAATTTGTACTCGTATTCAATTGTTAATAATTTAGTATAAACTGATGGTAATACTTAGATAATTTTGATGGTAATGCTTAGTAAAAATAGTAGGCAACATGATTAAATTGTGCTTTAGACCGCACTTTTAGATATTCATTGGTTTTTATTACCACCAAAAATTTATTACCATATATACTACAGCATTTCTAATTTAATTTCAAATAGGTCACAACTTTAAAAGTGAATTAATAAATTAAACAAAATTTTAATTGTCTGTCATACAATTCCGAGCTATTAAATACCAATTTATCATTATGTGATGCATATATAAGAAATTTATTTAATGAATCATGCACTCATTTGTGGCACCATTTGAGGACTCATGCCGATTAAAGTAGTTTTTGATTATGATACTTTATTAAAACTAATACTTTAATTAATCAGTCATAATTCATTTATTTTAAAAAATTATAATTTCACACTCTATAAAATGAGTTAATAATTAAATTCCTAAAATCATAAATATTTAATTTAAATAGTAAATTTATTTATCTATACATAATACCAAATCCATGCAGTACAATAATTATCATAAATTTAGTCTTTTTAACTAATTTTTTTCAAACATAATTGTCATTGGTTTAATAATTTTAGATATCCACGAAAAAATTGTTATTTTATTGAATTGCACTAGTCAATAAAAGCAATTATTAATATCAATATTATCTTGAATGAAAAATTTTTGCTGCTGTGCTCTGTCTAAAATAAAAATTAAGTTCAATTACACACGAATAAGTAAAAAATATATAATCATTCAAGAGAACCTCCTGCTAACTTTTCAACTACTGTGTTTTATTATTTAATAAATCCTTAAATATAGAGACTGAGTTTCTTTAAAATTTTAGACTTTATATAGAAAATGATTAATAACCATAATAATTTTTAATCACTCTCTATATCTAATAAATTGGAATTCATTTATAAAAAATAATAAAATTATAGACTTCAAGAAAATCTAGTATACTATTTTGTTTTTTTTTTTGTGATCAAATTTTTTAAACTACTACCCAGATAGTTTATTTTTAATAAGTCATTACCTGTTTTTGGTGCTATATAGATATATACTTAATATATAAATTATTATTTTTATAAGAAAAAGTGAGATTCTTCATTTTATCAAAAAAAAAACCAGAAAATTTCCAATCATATATGGAAAGTGAAGTTTTGTGTATATAAGTAAAAAATATTATAAATTTTAATTAGGCCAAATCAAAATCAGGTGCTTGCTATATATGTGATCTCAGAAAAATTAAAAAATAAGATGAATAAAAAAAATTAATATTATTTTTATTATTGATATTATTTATTTACTTTAAAAATTTAATAGATTTTTTAGCAAAACTACAAAGATTTTACAGTCTTTCTTTCAAATATTAAATTTGAAATTAAAGTATATCAAATAAAAATAACTATTAATTTATATTTCATAAATTTAATGTAATCATTAAAACATATTTTATTGCAACATCTATAAAAAAAATATACAAACTATAAAAATAGTTTAAATTTCCTGTATATAAAAATATTTGTTAATAACAAATCTTTTTTCCTCTATATATGTAATTTTTTTTAATATATTCAAATCTATTTTAAACATTAATTTAAATTTATTTTAGGTGCTAAAAGAAATTTTTTTTAATTAATAATAATAAAACAAAAATGGGGTCAGCTATTTCGATTTTGATACATTCGAGGAGTGATAGTTTTTACCTATCTTTGCCTTCGTATATATTTATTATATTACATTATTATTAATTTCGAGTATGAAATCAATTATTTTATAATTTAATTCATTGATTACAATAAATTAATTTTTGGGTATTAATTAACCATTTAGAAAATTTATCCATCATTATAATTTTTGTTATGTAGAAAATATGAGAATAGTAAATATTCAGAAATTTGCTGGAATTTTTAAACTTTAAAAAGACCATTAATATTTATAGAAAAAAATCTATGTACAATATATCGAAAATTATTTAAGGAATTTAAAGTATTTTATATACAATATAAAAAAATTTCAACACAAAAAGTTAATTCTTGTGATAACTATGATTTATTATTTTTTTCTCGTAATTATAAATTATAAAGAATTTACCTTTAAGTTTTCTTATTTGAATCTTTAATAGTTTATGTTTGAAACTTCAAATTAATTTTAATGAAAATAAATAATATTACTTTATACTTTATAATATTCATTCAATTTAATAGTAATGTACAAGACATTATCAAGTCTCCACCTAAAGAAATATTTAAAAATTTCAAAGATAGAAAATAAAATATCTACATATACAAAAATTTATATATATTTTTATTATTCTAAAATAAAATAATTAACAAACTAAAATATTATTTCCCAAGATCTTCTGAATAGTAATTAAAATTCTATATATAAGAAAGAATGTTTTGTATACAAAACTATATTATGAAAATCGTTCACATAGTATATATAAATTAGCAAATATTTTTATGGATATAATGTGAATATTTTATAAAGAAATAGGATAAAAATAAATAATTAGTAAATTAAAAATAACTTTTTAAAATTCCATTAAATTAAATTCACCATCGTATATAGATAAAACTGTTTGATTTTTAATTATCAATTCCCTTTTACAATAAATTTATATATAGTATCTATGAAAGGAAAAGTTTGTATTAAATCATTCTTTATCCTAGAAATTCTTTCCAGTATTTCAACAACAAAAACAATTCCCATATTATTATTATTATTTTTGCAAAAGTATTTAAGAATAATGTTGGATAAAAATATATAGTAGAGAGAATACCAAAATGAAGAATTTAACTATGAAGACAATTACTCGATAAATTTTTTATTTATAGTTAATATAATAAGCCGGCGTTTTAGTTTTGATTATTTCATAATTAACCAATTGACCTAAATTTACAGGAGAATAAATTTAAGTATATATAATATATATTTTATTACAATAATATATATTTTTAACTTTATGAAAAATATATACATAAATATATTAAATTAATTACTAATATATATAATAATTTAGGGTCAATATAATTTACATAGATCTAATTTATAGATATGCCGAATTAACACAAACGATTTAATTTTATTATTATAATTAATTATATACAATAAAATGTGTGAATGAAAATAACACTGATATGAAAATGTTATGAAAATGTAAATTTTTAAATTATTATTTACCCTATTTTTTTTATATAAATTAAAAATCGTGAAGATTCATTAGTTCAAATAAAAAAAAAATAATAAAAAAAAAAACGAAAGTATTAAGACACGAACTTTTTTTGTATTTGGTTCATAAATTGACATTTTCTTGATTTCAAATAATTTTTTTTTTAATTTTATTTAATAAAACTATAAAAAATGATTAATTTTTTCAAGTGTACTATAAGATAAATGAAATAGAATAAATAATTTTTTAATATACAAATATTATGTTGTTTTTCATATATATAATTTCTTGTTTACCGATAAACATATGGACTTTGATTTAATACTAATTATAAATTTATAAAATCAATATTGATCCATAGACTCGCATAATAAGAAATTTCCTAATAAAATATGTTATTTCATAATTTAAGTAAATATTTTGTACAAATTATTTTATTTCCTTAGAAAATTTAAATAGTTTAAATTTATAGTTCATTTATCTTGTATTTACTTAAATCAAATTATACTTTATTTGTGCTATATTTATTGATTTCATTAGATTTCGGAATAATTTATTAAATTTCCAAATAAAAACTGTAACAAAAACAAAACAAAAAAATTAATAAATATATAAATATGTAATTAAGTAACAATCTGTAATATGTAATTGTAATATGCAATTTAATTGCAATTCATGGAATTTCATGGAATCATGTGAATCCTTAAGGCATATAGTAACGCATTATTTGGAAATTTACTTTTCATTTAATAAAAGATAATGCATTGAAATTATGAATATTTGCTTCGCGAGGAAAATTGTGAATAATACTGAACAATTGCACTTTGATCTAAAGTTAATTACATGATACAATTTTATATATGGTACAAAATGTTTATATATAAAATTCTCATACTTTCTCTTTCGCAATTTTAATCTAAAAAAACAACAATATAACATAGAAAACTAATAAATGGCATATAAATAATATATATTATTTCTCTTTTGTTTTGGCACCTTCGAGCTAGAGTAATAAATTTAATATTTCTTATTGAATTCATGATCATAAAAAATTATTGCTCGGTTAAGAATAGTTTATAGATTTCGTATTCTTGTTGTTAATTAATAACAATCATTCTTTATTATTTAATTTTAATAAGAACATTAACCAAACTGAAAAAAAAATTGAAAAGATTATTTTTAATTGCTAAATTAGATGTAAGGAATTCTTTAAAAATTAACTTTGCACATGACTGTACAAATTTAAGAAGTTAATTTTAATTAAAGTAAAGGATGTTGAAAGGTAAAGGTTGTTTAGTATATTATTATTATTATTATAACTGCCCAAATAACGACTAATTATATTGTTAATTGTCTATTTTATTATTCGATTAACAAAAAAAATCTATAAAATTTCAAAATATTTCGGCGCCAAAATTCAGAAATTTGAGCTTATTATGTTTGTAGCGTTTTCATCGAACTCATTATAAAAAAATATTTATGTTTTTGTATATATAAATAAAAAGGAATGACCAAAGTATTATTTATTAATTAAAGTCACAAAAGTTACAATGCTGCCGGTTTAATAATAATTACAATTTACAGGGTGTGGAATATTTATTATATATTATTCATCAATATTTTAATAAATTCAAAATAATTGATTTTTCGATTTTGTATATTGCGTTTCTTAAGTAAAATTAACTTTTGATTATTTGTTATTGTTACATAGATGATAAAAGTTAACTTGTTTCTATTGTGGTTTCCTGGTTAAAACTATTTTAAAGTTATAACAATATTATTATTTATGAACTATGCCTAATGTCCAGTTCAGTATACATTATTATATTTATATATATATAATATTATATTAAATTAATGATAATTGGATTTTTCGATGATTTTTAATGTATATTTATTGCAATTTTTTTTTTCATTAAATTATTATAAAAATTGAAATACTTTCACTTTTTTACTCTTAAATCTTATTATTTTATAAAAAATATTTAAAGTAAATTATTTATACTATATGAAATTATTGACAAGAAATATTTATAACCATATTTTAAAATATGTAGTAATAATAATAATAATTTTAGTAAGAAAATAATAAGGAAAAAAATAGTTTCTATCAAAGCTATATAGAGGTAGGGTTAAATAACTTTACCTATTTCATTAAAAAAAGGAAATCGAGTTATGATACTAGAAAGTGTAATTGTTTTATTTCTTTGCTGATAATAATATCTAAAAGTTATTTATAAATTAACTTGTAGTAGGATGGTCAATTCAATTAATTAATTGATTAATTCAAATTTACATGTTTTCTTCTGTTGGCTAGCATCGTAATTTTTGAACAAAGCCTGGACCTACCAAATCGATTCAGAAATATAAAGTTTTTTAGTTTAAATATATTTAAGAATTGATAAGAATTAAATATACCGCAAATTCCTTCTTGTTTCACAGATGCACATAATATTTATATCATTCTTTTCTTTTTGTGCAAATTAAATGTAGAAATTCTTTTAAAATCATGTTCCTATTTTTTTTTTAAATATAAACCACAAATGTTAATTTCCAAAATTTCATAACATTTCTTTTGATCATATAATATTTTCCTGGGATATCAAAATTAAATATGTCCTAGTTAAATATATATATAATTAATTTTAAATTTATATTTTCAGTTCTTTATAATTTTTATATATATATTTTCTTTATGTTACTAATTTGATTTTTAATTCAAATTATAATACCATATGACAAAAAAATTTTAATCTACATCCGACTAAAATATGATCAATTATGTATAATGATGTATTTGAAAATTATCACATTTTTCATAAGTGGATAAAAATGATAAAAAAATAAAAAAACATTTGTATATATGTTGATATAAACATTTTCTAAACAGAAAAAATTGTTGAAATATCTAAATGGATTTTTAATTACGTACTTGCTAAAAAATATTTATTATAAATTTTCTATAAATTTTTTTTTTTTATTTAAATATTTTTTTAAATGTGAAGATTAGAGCAAATAAATTATTTTTCATTTAAGAGTTTAATTTAATTTTCATCAGATTTTGTATCTTGTCTTCTAGTGGAACATTAAATAGAAAAAAAATATAATTTTTGTAGGTATAATTTTTATATATAAACTGAAATTCCGAAATCAATGGAAAAATATTCAAATTATAAAAATTATATTAGCAATAATAAGAAAATAAAGGTTTAGTAATACAATTTAGTTTATGAAATAGACTTACTTATATCAACAGAATAATAAAGTTTGGTGATAACATTGACTATATCGATCATGAGGAATCTGTAAAACAATGAAACAAATTTAGAGCGAAATAATCAATATAAATCTGTACCGAACTTATGAGTAACTTCGGCTAACAAATTGAACTACAGATTGAGATTGAATTTATATCAAAAAGTATTATAATATCCTCTTAGACATGAACGTGTTAAATGAAAACAAATAAACTTTAACTTCATTGAAGAAAAATGAAAATGTTGTTTAATTATTTAAGTCTTATCAAAATATATACTTTTAGGTACTATTTACAAATAGGGAAAGTTAAATATTTTTCCGTTAATTAAGGCTGCCTCTATGCCTACAATATAACAAAAACAAAATAGGGAACTTTCTCACATTTTTATGAATTGCATATTTCTTTCACTCTGTAATTCTTTTTTGTTTGCATAATCATTTGGAATATTGTAAAATTTCTTTCTTATTTAGATTTTTTTTACACATTATATGCATTTTATATAGTTTGTAATGAATATAATAATAATGCCACTTTGTAAACCCATGCTACTGCATAATTTTATTTTTATAATAGGTGAAAAAAGTATATTAAATATTAATAATTTTCACTATTGTTTGCACATACTTAACAAAAGCTTTAAGACTTATCATAATTTTTCCATGACTTAAGAAAAATAATAATCTTTTTTAAATATAATAATAAGAAAATATTCAGGTTTATTAGTTTTTATTTCATTTTTGTGATGTTAATGAAATGCTACTTTGAAGGGCATAATATAATTTCAAAAAATTATCTTAACTATCATCATCTCGAGCTCATTTAGTAATTGTGTTGTTTCAACAATGTCCTATAGTATAATATTTTTCTATTAATGATAAAAGTAAGTATGGGTTGAGTATGGCAATGCTTTTTACAATCTATTCGTATACTATACCAAAATGTAGGTATATTTTAATAACCAATTCAATATTCAAATCAGTATACGTGTCTATGCGACACTTGTAGTACATACCCAATAAATAACATTAATATAAATATAGTATTTTTCTATTAATGATAGGACCTATACACAGGATATACAAAAACTAATGGTTGAATTTAAAATATTTGCACTTACTACAATTCGTTTCTTTGAGAACAAAAATTTGTTATGAAACTGATTCAATATGAATTTGGTTGTTAATGGAATTTAATTTAAATTATTTATTTAAAAATGAAATTGCAAAACAAACAAATTAATCTAATTAAATTTAACTAACAGAAAAAAAATTCTCTTACAAAATAATAATCATTAATTTAGATTGACATGAAATTATAAAGATATAAATTTATGTTGTAGCTTTGTAGTAAATACAAAATTTTCTATACAAATAATACCAAAATTGGTAATTCTTTCAAAATAATTGATTTATAAAGAGTTAAAAGTATAGAAACTAGTGAAAATTTGTTTTGGTTTGTTCAACTAAAATGAATTTTATCCATATTTAATGTGTATACGCAAAGAATTTCATATTTAAAGTTTCAATGCCGCCGCATTAATTAAATTTGTGTGTATAAGAAAAATCAAAGTAATTGAAATTATATCAAAGGAAAATCAATTGGAATCTTCTATTTAAACTAAAAAAAAAGAATGTTTTGTGTAAAATTAAAAGTAACTAAAGAAGGTTTTACTAACCAAATATGTTTATTAGTTTCGAAACTCTTTTGTAATGAAATAGAGATAATAATTTAAGACTGTGTTACCGAAAGGAATATTTTTTTTTTTTCAAATAATTATGGTTGGCGTCAATTTTTTTTTTCTGTCTTCCAAGTTTAAATATTTTTTTATAAATTTTAATAAGAAAATATATCAAAGTGTAATCCCAAAAATGGTGACAAACTGTGACAGGTTATTTTAATTTAACGATCTATGAAAAGATTTACGAAACAATAAATTTTACGAAAACATTTTTTAATCATTGCGAATAAATATATAAAAAAAATTAGTTAAACATTTCATTGAGAAATTTAACATGTCAATATAGGATTTTACAAAATCAAAATTTTTAGTATAAAATATATAAATATAATTTTTTTTTTCATAAATTTATCAAAATATAAATTTTAGTCCAATTCCTCAAAACGCCTCTCATCATCAAGTACACGATTTGCTTCTTCAAAAATATCTGGTATTGGTGCATCATCTGTTTTAGCAATAATTCGATATATTTCAGCTGCTTTTAAACATTGCGAAGCTAATTCTTTTGCTTTAATACGAGTTTCATCTGGTAATTTTGATAATCCCATCAATAATTCTAATACATCAGTATCCATAATTTTTCTGGCAGTTTCTTCACCAGAATTAATCATATTTAATATAATAACAAGACCACGATGTTGTACTTCAGGACTTGGATTTGCAATTAATGTATGTAAAATATCTAACCATCTTGTTGTATCAAAAACTTTTGCACAACATATTGTGCTAACAGATGTTAATATAGCTAATGCACCAGATGCTGCTTTAGCTGTTTCTTCATCTTCATCTTCACATAAAAGTGCTAAAAATTTAACACGATCTGTTTCACCTTCATGCAATTTAACAACATACTCTGACATACATAAATTACAAATGCATTGACAAGCTGCTCTAATTAAATATTGATGATCTTCCATTAAGAAACATTCAATTTTAGAAAAACCTTGTTCAGTCAGTATACGTTTACGAACAGTTTCACTCATTTGTGCTAAATTACAAAGTGCCATTAATGCTTCAAAATTCTCCAATGCTGTACAATCTGGATGTAAATTATTTAATAACGGTCTTATAACTTCTAAATTACGTTGACCAGAAAAAGCAACTTCAGGATTTATTGTTATACCAATTCTAGATAATGCTTGTGCAGCATGTCTTTTACCCTTTTCAGTACCTTCTAATGCAAGTGGTAATAAACATTTAACACCACCATCTTGTACAACTTTACCACGTAATTCTGGTAAACTGCATAATGCATTAAAAACACGACTTATTAATTCACGTGAATTATGACTATCAGTTTTGCCAAGCATTACCAAAGCTGTTGTAATACCTTCATTACATAAAGTTGTTATGCGTTTATTAATAAAATCTGGATCATCTAATTCATGTTCTTCGGGTATATGTTGTTTTGCAAATTTAGCCAATTCAATCATTTCGGGTACCATTTCTTGTTTTTCATATGCATTACAAACATTAACAAATGTCGTTACAATACCATAAATAACAGATTGATCATTTGTTTTCGATAATTCAATTAGAGCCCGAATCGCTAACGGATCATCACATAATTTTTCTTTAACTTCTGCATCTAATGTTAAATAAGCTAAACCATCAGCTGCCCATTTACGTATATCTTTATCATGACCAGGTTTTATTAAAAATTTACGACATGCTTCAGCTAATTTTTTTGTAGCACCATCAGCAAATGGGCGTATTGATGCATCCATACCACCATAACTGCCTAATTTACAGAGTCCAACTAAAGCACGTACTTTAATTCCATCGTCTTGTGAACGATACAATTGTTTCAATATATCAACTCCAGTTCCCATTAATGTTTTTGCTTTATCTTTTTTTGACGCTGCCGCAACTATACATTCACAAGCGACCTTCTGCTGTAGTATATCATCTGTTGTTGCCATAGCCAAAATCATTTGAATTATACCTAAAATAATACAAGTTTTTAATTAAATTTATACATTTTACTTAAAAAAATATTGTTTTTACCATCTTTAGCAATAATTGTGTTGCCCACATCTAATGGTCCCAATAATAATGCAGTTATTGCTACAGTTGCACGTACTTTTGACTCTAAATCTGGTGTTAAAAGTTTATCATTAATCCATTCATCAATTTGTTCAGCAAATTTGGCTCTCAATTCATCATAGTACATATTTTCATAAATTCTAGATAAACAACATGATGCAATTGAACGTGAAGATGGTGTTATATCCATAGCACTTTCATATTTGTATTCTTCTAATTCAGAGCATACTTCTATTAATCGTGTCAAACCACGTACATCAATTAATTTTTCAGCCCAATTTAATGCTGTATGATGAACATTTCTTGTTATCAATTCTATAACAGCATCACGTGCTAAACCTGATATTAAACGATCCGTAACTGTATAAACAAGGCACGTTAATAGTGAATCAATTTCTTTAGTATATTTATCAATGATTTCTTTATTCGGTTTACTATCCAATTTAATATCCATGCCAGAAAACGTATTTAAAATTGTTTGCAAACAAGCTTGTGCAGCTTGAACACGATCTGTTGATTTACTATCTAATACTTGTAAAAACCATGGAACACCTAATTCTCTAAGTACAGCTTTAGTTCTATCAACATTTTTATTACAAATTTCACCAATTGTTCGTATCGCATTTAAATAAATTTCTTCATCTTTTTCAATTTTTGTCATTTTTGCTATTTTCATAATAACATCTTCTTTATACATAATATCAGCTCCAATATTTTCCCTAGCTAATACCAATAAATTATTCATACCAGTTCTACGTTTATCAATTGGATTAGCAAAATCAAATACTAAATCAAACATTTGTTTAACTTTTGTTGAAGTTTTTGAATTTTTTTCAGCCCGTTGTTGTACAATAGTATGTAAACGTTCCATTGTTGGTTGAATTGCTTTATTACTTGGGTCACCATTCCATAATTCAATTGCATCACGATATGCTTCTTCGTATTTTTCAAGTCCTTCGTATGCTTGCGAACGTCGAAATAATGCTTTTGGATCTTTTGGCATTATTTCCAATGACTTAGTACAATCGGTTAATGCATTTTCATAATCATTTAATTTTAAATAAGCTGCTGCTCGATTTTTATAAAAAACTGATAATTCTTTATGGTCAGAATTTGAATTTTGGATAGCTTTGGTATATAATTCAATAGATTTTTCCCATGATCCATTTTTGAATGCCTCATTTCCTTCCTCTTTATAAATTGTTGCTTGATCATTTAACGTAGCCATTATTATAAAGGAATTTTTCTGATAATATAATTAAGAATATTAAAAATTTGAGTGATTAAGAATATTAAAAATTTGATGATTTTCTTACCTTTTTTATGTTGAGAAAATGTGGAAAATGATTTTATTTCTGCGAGAAAAAAAAATTATATATCTACCGCGTGCTTATAAATGCTGATAAGTTGCAATTACGAGAAATTTCTAAAACCCAATAATATATTTTCTATAGTGTAGAAATTTTCGATCTATTTTTAACTCTCAAAACAAAATATGTTCCCAATTTTCATTTAGAATTTCCCGAAGAGATGGGATAAATAAAAATAATAATAAATAAACATAATGACTTATGATGACACAATCACACACACTCCAATGTGTGTTAGAAACTGTCAAACAATTCGATAATGAAAAATGTAAACAAAAATCAAATATTCGAATACTTTTAGTGCCGTAAAAGGTGGTCCACCTAAAAATAATCAGCCGCATTGAAAAGGTTTTTGAATCTAGGAATTTTTTTTAGTATTTTTTTCAGTTATATTTCCTAGTTTACCTAGTTTCCTTCTTTTGCCGCATTTTCAGACCAAATTATTCTCGTACTAATTATAATTTCTGTGGATTTTCATAAAAATTATATCACACCCTGTATATTTACTTTTTCGAAATTCGACAGTTTCGAAATTGATCAGCTGATTCTCGAAATTGATCAGCTGTTTTGACGACGCACGACGGTTGTCAATTCACTGCACGTGTTTACAAATGTTTACAATTTAAATGGATTTGAAAAGTTAAAGTAAAAGAAAATATTCTAATTGAAAATATAATTGTAAATATTAATATATAACGTTCATCATGGCTAGACGACCAGAACATATAGCACCACCAGAAATCGTATGAAAATAATATTAATTTTATTAGAATAAATAATTTTTTTTTCTAATCATAGTATTACAATGAGGAAGAGGCAAAGAAATATTCTAACAAGTAAACTAACAAATAATTTAAAAAAATTAAAATATATAATTATTTTTTTAGTACTCGTGTAATAGAAATCCAAATTGAAATGTCTGAACGTGCTGTAGAATTATTAGCACTACCAGAAGAAGAATCTTGTCTTATACTTGATATTGGTTGTGGGTCGGGTTTATCTGGTGGCGTTCTTGAAGATCTAGATCATATATGGATTGGTGTTGATATTGCTAAAGCAATGTTGGATATAGCTAGGGAACGTGAAGTTGAAGGTGATTTGGTTTTAGGTGATATGGGTCAAGGAATGCCATTTAAAGCGGGTACATTTGATGGTGCTGTATCAATTTCAGCTTTACAATGGCTTTGTAATGCTGACAAAAGTTCTCACAATCCTCAAAAACGTTTATACAAATTCTTTAGTACATTATTTTCATGTCTTACAAGATCTGCCCGTGCTGTATTTCAATTTTATCCAGAAAATGCTGAACAAATTGAATTGGTTACATCACAAGCAATGAAAGCTGGTTTTTATGGTGGTTTAGTGGTTGACTATCCAAATTCAGCAAAAGCAAAAAAATATTTTTTGGTGTTGATGACAGGCGGTGCTGTTCCAATGCCTGAAGCATTAGGTAAAAAAATGGGTTATTTTTTCAATTATATTTATTAATAATACTATTTAAGGTGAAACTGCTGAAGATAGACGAATTGCTTATACGAAAAAACGTGAAATGTGTAAAGCTGCACGTGGTAAACCTTTGAAAAAATCCCGTGAATGGATCTTACAGAAAAAAGAACGTAGAAGACGACAAGGACGTGATACTAGACCTGATACAAAATACACTGGCAGAAAAAGAACTGAAAGATTTTAAATTTATAATGAAAAATTTAAATAAATTATATTGTAAAATAAAATTAAGCCATTTATTGGATATTATCATTATAGAAATAATGTTTAAAATTAGATTTTCTAAATTAACTAAAACTTTTTTTACATTTTTAATTTCAGTTAAAATTTTTATGCGAATTTTACATTAACAAATATTTTATTTAGTAATGAAATCCGTGATTAATGACAAATTCGCTATAATTTTTAATTGTTAATTAAATTTAATCCAAGAAAATAAAGTAAATTTAATCTAGAAAATCTATTTATAAATATAAATACAAATAAATTTTTCTATATAATTCTCCTAATTATTTTATTTATTTAAAAGTTAACTTTCTTTTTTAGTTGTATCTTTCTTTACCTTATTGTTATCTAAACCAGAATCTTGCATTGCACTCATTATAAATAATGCAATGCATAAAATAATACCAAATAATAAAATTTCATTTTGTATACCAAATTTAATTGATTGTTTTTTCAATTCTGCTGTTTCATATCGTTTTTTTGCTGCTTTTTTACGTTCAAATGAAGCACCATAATGTGCCCTTGACCATTCATCAAAATTATAAATTGGTTGACGGCCAGATGAATGTGGTACTTCAGATTTTTGCATTCGTGCTTTATAGAATTTTGTTTGTGGATCATCTTCTTCCTCTTCATTTTCTACATTTTGCTGAGCATATTGTCTGCCAGCCGTATGTATTATTCCTACAACAAAAAAAAACATTTGTAATATATTTACGAATTAAATTTGATTGCTTACCTTTATCATATAATCGACGTAATCGAAAATTACCAAGTACCTCATATGCTGCTGTAATATCACGAAATTTCTTAGCAGCCCTTTCACAACCTTCATTTTTATCCGGATGATAAATCATTGATAATTTATAATATGCCGCTTTAATATCGGTTTGTGTTGCATTCCTTGTTATACCAAGGCTATCATAAAAATTACTTAATTGACTTGATGTTGTTATAGTTCGTGAAAAATTTATTTCGTTTATTAAATCATTATAAAATTTCATCCAACGGCTACCACCATTACTGCTACTACTTCCATTTAATAGAAAATTTCGATAAATTATATACCATTTCGGATTAAACATTAGCCAGATAATAATTGTTTGTTTTATACAAAAACTAATTACAAATCTGTTAATGAAATATTTTTAAAAATACTATTAATTTACAAAAATATATTTATATACTGATATATTGTTATGTCATTTTATTTTGATAAATTTTCTATTATGAAGCGCACGATGACGCGTGATCGGAATTTTTTTTTATCGGGAATGTCAATGCCAAAATAAAGGAAAAAAATCTAAAAACATATGATTTCGATTTTTTTCGAACAAGTTTCTAGTATTTTCGAATTTAAATCCAATGTCAATTTGACATTCCAATTTAGAATTTGTGGAAAACTATAAAAAAAGGTGTCACTGTGGAATATTTAATAATTTAAATCGTAATTTTATACCTAATGATTTAATACAGAAAAAAAAAAATAATTCGAAATATTATGGCAATGATACTCAGAAGAATAATACCAAGTATAGCTGAGAAGTGATTATATTTATAATAATTTAATATTTTCTTAATCAAATTTTAAATCTTTTGTTTTAGACGAATTCTTTTATGTTATTTATCTAATGAATCTACCAAAGTTGAATCTACGAAAACAACATCTACAAATTTATCAGTTTCATTGAGTGATACATGTGTAAAACGATTACATGATATTTGTGGAGATGATTCATTTTTACGGATTACTGTTGAAGGTGGTGGTTGTTCTGGTTTTCAATATAAATTTGATTTAGATAATAAAATGAATGATGATGATATTAGTTTTGGTAAAGATAAAGCAAAAGTTGTTATCGATAATGTATCATTAGAATATTGTGCTGGTTCAACAATTGATTATCATACAGAATTAATACGATCTGGTTTTCGTATTGTTGGTAATCCAAAAGCTGAAGCTGGATGTTCTTGTGGTGCATCATTTGCAATTAAATTAGATTAAAATTTAGAATTTTATTTATATAGTTGAAGAATTTTTATAAATTTAAATATAAATTGATTTATAAAATAAGAAATTGATAAATATAGAAGAAATTATTTAATTTAAATTTTCTTTGTGTTTTGTTTTATATAATATTTTATTTAATAATAATAAAAAGACATAAAAATTGTTTTCTGTTTGTTTTTAACTTAACTTTATATAATATGTTTTTTTATATATATTTTGTAGTATTTTTTTTACATTGAGAAAGTATTTTATAGAGGATATATTTTTTTTTAAATATATTTTTTAATTTATATTTTAGAGAACTCAAACTTCTTTTAAAAAAAATTATTGATTAATAATTATAATATAATTTTGTATATTTTTTTTTACAAATTTTACTTAAATAATTTTTGTTGTGGATCTAAAATTGATGGTTATTATGTCTTCATAGATCCACAATTTTAGAATAATATGCAAATTTTATACAATAATAGTTTTTGTATTACAAACATTTTCTATTGTAAGAATTTTGCATTTAAATTTATTACTTATTTTTATACTTCTTTGTTATTTCTAACGAGATGAAGCTAATTGTTCACTCAGACTTATTACTTGTTCTGTTAAAACACTAATTTGTTCTTCGTAATTTATTCGAGTTGTTGCCTTAAATTTTGAAAAAGAAAAAATAAGAAAAAACAAATAGTAATATAATTTTTGAAACTTACCAAATCCTCATCTAATGTTCTAATATCCATTTTTGAATCTTTAATTTCAATATCTTTGCAATTTAATTCTTTCATTAAATTATCTAAACTAGTTTGTAAATTTTCACATTCTGTTGCATATGAATTTAAACGAGATTCGGCCATACATTTATCTCTTAATAATTCTTCAAATTTTTTACTAAAATTTTGATATAATAACTGTTCTTTAGTTGTTTCTATACATCGTTCATTAGTTCTAACAAAAATAAAAATTGAAAATTCAAATCAAATTATTATTTATATAATCTTACATATTCTTATCAGTTGATGTACCAGCAACTGTATTATTTAATTGTTGTTTTTGTTGTGATCCATTTCTAAATTTATTATTATTATTACTATTATTAGTGTTTATATTATGATTATCAAATTTTGATAAATCAGTAATTTTTAATATTTCAAATTGTGTACGCCAATGAAATACTTCTTTTTCTAAAAATGCAATACGATCTTCATTTGTTGTTGTATTCATTGCATGAATTGGTGTTGTACTATCACTACCAGATGCACTAAGAGCATCTTCACTTCCAATCTAAGATAAAAGAAAAGTAATATTTATATAAAAATTTATTTGACATTTATTACAATTAAAAATAATTACAATGCTTGCAGCTTCAACTAATTTAGTTTCTAATTCTGAATTACGAATATGTAATGCATCTAAATCTTTACGTAAACGTTTTTCAACATCACCACTTTCTGTATTATGTTTTTCAATTTGTTTTTCCAAATTTTTAATACGTTCAGTAAATAATTGTAATTCATGTTCTTTGTCATCAATTAATGATGTTAACATTGCATTTTCCATAATTTTCTTTTGCAATTCTTCAAATATTATTGGATCTGTTGTTGAATTTATAGATATATCACCATTACCACCAGATTGATTATTAATATTTTTATTATTTAATTTATTATTATTAAATTTTTGTGATTTATTTGATGATTTTTTTAATTCTTTTTCAAAATCATCTTGTAATGATGCAACACGATGTTCTAATTGTTTATTTCGAAAACCTAAACTATCAACTTCTTGTTCAGAACGTCGTAACTAAAAAAATTATTAATAATAATAATTATGTATTAATTTAATTTACTTTTTTTTCTAAAACTCTTACAGCTGTTTCTTTTTGTCTTAAATTATCTCGCAATGTTGAAGATTTTGTTTGTTCTTCGATTACAGCTTTTTTTAAAACACTCGCTTGTGCTCTTAACTACAAAAACAATAAATAATTTCTTTTATATGGACGATATCTTTTTTGATAATATATTGTAAAAGTTAAAAATAAAATAGGATAGGCATTTATTATAGGGGCGGAAACAAAATAATAGAAGAAATTATAAATTTAATAAAATGAATTAATTTATTTATAATACCTTTGAGTATTCTGTAGCTAATTTTTGATATTTCGATTCCAAATTATTTCCATCCATAATTAAATGATTTTTATTCAACTATAGAGAGTTTAATTATCGGCTTTATAGAATTTTTCTTTATTGCTTTTCCCTGTTGTTAAGAGCTAAATTTAGCCAATCTATTTTTTTTGTTAATTCTAGTGCTATGTACACAATAAACATTTAAATATCTTTAAAACATTTTCGTTGTGCAAATGAAATATAAACAATTTTTGAAATTATTTAAATATTAAGTACACAATGAAA
The DNA here is from genome assembly GCA_949752835.1 of Empis stercorea. Lineage (NCBI taxonomy): Eukaryota > Metazoa > Arthropoda > Insecta > Diptera > Empididae > Empis > Empis stercorea. Next base: position 1,689,187 of record OX457086.1, read on the forward strand.
AAACAGAAAAATATAAAACAGAAGAAATCATATTTGTTGGATTGGATTTGGATATGATTTTCTTTTTGTATTTGTTGACATGACAATAGAAAATTTTTATTTTTCGAAATTGCATTAAATTTTTCGAAATTTCATATTTTGAATCCCAGTAAAAAAAATATGATGATAAATAGGCAAAAAATGGTACAGGAATCGATATCCGTTATCTAAACAAATCGATTATCAAACTGAACGATACAAAACGTATTATCGTATATAAATATAAAGTACGTATCTGTGGAATATTTAGTCTGTTCAAAAAAATACTTTAACGATGAGATGAAATAAAACGGAAATTGAAGGAAACTAGTATGTAATTTGAATACATGGTAAATTTTTGATATTTATTTTAAAACATGGACTTCTTTGCCATGCCGCACCGTTCTTTTTTTGCATTTTGGCCATTTTTGGTATCGGTCATTTTTTGGACTTCCTTGCCATGCCGCGTCGTTCTTTTTTGGAATTTTTGGCCATTTTTGGCATCGGTCATTTTTTGAACTTCTTTGCCATGCCGCATCGTTCTTTTTTTACATTTATCGCCATTTTTGGCATCGGTCATTTGTTGGACTTATTTGACAGCCGCATCATTCTTTTTTTGCATTTTTGGCCATTTTTGGCATAGGTCATTTATTGGACTTCTTTGCCATGCCGCTTCGTTCTTTTTTTGCATTTTTGGCCATTTTTGGCATCGATAATTTGTTGCACTTCTTTACTCTTTTTTTGCATTTTTTGCCATTTTTGGCATCGGTCATTTGTTGGACTTATTTGACAGCCGCATCGTTCTTTTTTTGCATTTTTGGCCATTTTTGGCATAGGTCATTTATTGGACTTCTTTGCCATGCCGCTTCGTTCTTTTTTTGTATTTTTGGCCATTTTTGGCATCGGTCATTTGTTGCACTTCTTTGCTCTTTTTTTGCATTTTTGGCATCGGTAATTTGCTGGACTCCTTTGCCATGTCGCATCGTTCTTTTTTTTTGCATTTTTGGAATCGGTCATTTGTGGACTTCTTTGCCATGCCGCATCGTCCTTTTTTTGCATTTTTGAACATTTTTTGCCATTTTTGGCATCGGTCATTTTTTGGACTTCTTTGCCATGATGCCACATCGTTCTTTTTTTGCATTTTTGGCCATTTTTGGCAACGGTCATTTTTTGGACTTCTTTGCCATACCGCATTGTTCTTTTTTTGCATTTCTGGCATCGGCCATTTTTGGACTTCTTTGCAATGCACAGCATCGTTCTTTTTTGCATTTTTGGCCATTATTGGCCATTTTTGGACTTCTTTGCCATGTCGCATCGTTCTTTTTTTGCATTTTTGGCATCGGTCATTTTTTGGACTTCTTTGCCATGATGCCGCATCGTTCTTTTTTTGCATTTTTGGCCATTTTTGGCTTCTTTGCCATGATGCCGCATCGTTCTTTTTTTGCATTTTTGGCCATTTTTGGCAAAAAAAATATGATGATAAATAGGCAAAAATTTAGCTATCTTTTAGCTAAATTTAGCTAAAAATTTAGCTAAAATTTAGCTATCAAAAATTTAGCTATCTAAAGATAGCTAAATTGCATTTAAGAATACAATATTCACGATATTAAATTATAATTATTTTGAACCCATGAATGATGAATTACAATTAAACTTGGGCGGTTTTGAAAGTTAGAGATGAATTAATGTCACCATATACCTAAAAAAAGCCCCCCCATCAATAAATCTATATCAATTTATCAATCCAATCTGTTTCCTAAAATTAAAATTCAATAAAAAAAATTTTGATAATTTTACTTCTTCAATAACATTTATTTTTTATTTATTGAAAATAAAATATGTTTTGCTTTTTATATTTAAATATATATATAGCTTTGTTTTTAATAATATTATTTTTATTTTTTATTTTTATTATAATCTTATTTAATATTTTAATATTACATAAAAAAAATAACATATATAACTGTTTTTCTTTATTTCAAAATAACATTTTCATTTATTATTTTAAAATTTATTTTTTATTTTAATATTTTTTAAAGAAGAAAATTAATTATTTTTATTCAATTTTTTGTTTTAAATTTGAAATATCTAAAATTTTATTTGTAAAATGGTTCTTCATGTTTTGTATTTTATATATTTTCTAAATGATTCAATAAATTTTAAAATTTTTTTTTTTGCAAAAATAAATAAATTTGATAATGAAATAATTTTCAAATAAATAAAAATTATTTAAAGAAAAAATAATTTTATTATTGTAACCGCTTTACTTTTTAAATTCACATTTTAATTTATTAATAATTTCCTAAAAGCTTTTTAATTATGAAAAAATTGTATATATTCTTTTAATATTAAAATACATTTTATTTTTTAAATTTCAAATTTTTTTTTGTATATATAAGTTGTATATACTTATACTGAATTGGAAACTATAAAATTTATAAATATGTTAAAAAAAAATTTCTCTACAATTTTATTGTCTCTACAAAACTTATAATTTTAGTTTTATAGTTTCGCAAATTAAAATTTTTCATGCATTCGTAAAAAAAACGTGAACTTTTAATTAAATATTATACAGTAAACCACTGATTTCATAGTTCTAGCCTAGCATTATAAGTAAATTTCAAATTTTTACCTTACAAAATTATGACAATGGTCCATTCTATTCAGACTTTCATGTTTCATGTTTCATTTTTCATTAAATTTATTGTAATTAATAATTCTTCGGTAAATAAAAAGCTCTCTAATAATTTGAATTCATTTAATCAATGGATTTACTGTATTATAAGTTAATTAAAAATTAAAAAAAAATCATAAACTTAAATAACAAATAAAAGAATTAGTTGGCTAATTTTAACGAGTCGAATTCAATGTTCTTCTTGTACACATATATTAAAATTGTTATGAGAAAACACTATTTATCTCTTTCTCCATTTCTGACAAAACCAAGACAAATAGGACTCATTAAAATTGGACTTAAATTTAACATAAATAGAAAATTATACAAACTTGAAAGGAGCTACAATAAATTATTTAGTTTTTCATATTAATTTCAATTCATTTTTTATACAATTTTAAACATTTAAAGCATAGTAGATATTATAGTAAAGATGAATAATTGCAATTAGATATAAAGATGAAAATGGGTGGTTTTTATTTGAATGTTTCTTAGTTTTTTGTATTTATATTTTTCAAATTGTTAAATGAGTTTTTATTTGTTGATTTGTGTATAAGTTTTTTTTTTAATTTCTATTATAATATGTAAATTTAATTACAAATATATATGTATATAATGTATTTTAATGTATAATTTTTATATAGTTTATTTTTGTAATTTTTTTTCTTGTATTTTTATTTATAAAAAATATAATAATGCAAAAAATTGGCTATTCATCATTTTGTTATCAAATTTATTTGTCAGATAATTTTTGAATTTCTGTATTATTTCTTTGCTAGCCTAAACTAAATAAGATTTGTATTTTGGGGAGCTATTGATGATGTAACTTTAAAGTTGGTTTTTCAATTGAATATATAAAGTTGTATATGAGAAATGAACACAAATAAAATTTTAATTTTTAAAAATTTAAATGGACTGTTAAATAAAATAAATGAACTTAATTATAAATTTTCCTAAAATTTTATTTCTGATCATTTTATACCAACAACTATATACTGCCATTGTATATTAGTATAGCTCATATTTTAACATCATCTTTTCAACCAAAAAAAAATTATTAAATGTATCTAAAAAACTTCTTATTTTTAATATAATTTCTCTTTGATATTTACACAACACATAATTCCAGAGTTTTATTTAAAATGTCTATAATTTCTTTTTGCCACAGAAAATTTATTTATTTATTTTTTGTTGTCTTCACGTAATTTAATTTTTCAAATTGTTTAAGCGATTACAAGTTTTATACGCTAAATATTATATTATATATTTTTTATAATTGTATATAAAATTTGTTAATTTGTAATTTTTTTATATACTTTATTAAATTAAAAAAAAATAATGTAGAAATTTTTTTTGTTTATTTATGTATTTTATTTTTTAAGTCTTATGTTTTATTTGTTGTTGATTTTTGAAAGAAAATAATATGTATTTTTTTTATGTTTTTGAAAATACTGTGTATGTTTTTTAGTAAAAAAAGTATTAAAAATTAGTTTTAAATAAAAATTAAAATTTTGATATGTAAAACCGATAAAAAACAATTCAAATAATTTTATTTAAAAATACAAATAGACAATAATTTTTAATTAATAAGTTTTTTATCATTAAAAGGAATAATAACATAATTATTAATAATAAAAATGATGAATTATTAATGTAATTAATTAATTAGGAAGATCTAAGTTTTAAAAAAAATTAATTCAAACAAATTTATTGAACGTTTTTATCAAATTTCGAATAAAATTATTTTTTTTTAAATTCAAAGACTAGAAAATCGGAACTAGCAAATTATTTATTTAAAAATAGTATTAATACAATTTCAATTTCAATAGTGGCTTAATTTACATTATATAAGTCATGTATTTAACCAAACAATTGTCAATAGATTTTTATATAACTACTAATAATTAATAATTATAAATATGAATAAGATAATTAAGTAATGTTGTTATTGGGAAATTCAAACAAATATATTTTTTTTAAAGAAAAAAGGAATGTAAATATTCTATAAATATTAAAATTTAGACAAGTTAAATTTTTGGAATAAATTTATAATTTATTTAAGAAAATATTTATGAAAATATAAAATAAAACTTTTTTATTATTAAAATTTGGGAAATTGTATAAGTAATTTAGTGAAAAGTTGACTGAAATTTAGGGAATTTCAATTATTAAATTAAATTAATATTTGTCTAAAATTAACAGTATTTTGTATTAGTAGAATATGATTTAAAAAATTGTAATAGTAAGATAATTCAACCAAAGCAAAGCTAAAAAATCTATAGATTTTATGAAACCATTTTATACCAACAACTACCGATTTAACCTCACATTAAAATATGGATATAGTATATTTAAAAAAAATTGATAAATTTACATTTGTATATTATTATTTAATTGAAATTGATAGTGCAACATTAATAAATCATATATAAAGAAAATTATTAATAAAATATGGAAAAATGCACAAACAACGAATAAGGATGTTTGCAAATGAGCTGGTCTATCACAACCCGGCAAACCATGAATATTATTAATAAAATTAAATAAGCAATTTATAGGATAAGATCACCTTCTTAGGCGCTAGTCACCCAAATCAATAAAATTTAGATTATCAACAAAATGATACAAATTTTACTTTGATAGTATTCTTATCAACAACACAATTGTACATAATTTTTTGTTGTTGATACCAAAATTGGATGGATAACTTTGTATAGTCTTTTTTTGTTAAAGTAAAGAAATATAGAAAAATTAAAATTAGATATTGAATATCAAATTTACAAACAAAAAGAAAACATTTAATTTTTTTTTTTAAATATATTTTTAATAATAAAAACCTCTGAGAGTAAAGTTTTAGGAATAATGTTTGTTTTTTTTAGTGTTTTTACAAAAAAAAAATTATTGTAATTTTTTATAATTATTTTATATATATAGTATAATATGAATCAACATAACATACAAATTTCAAATTGAATTATTTTTATATAATTAAATTGTAGTTTATTTATTTTTTTTTATTTTTTTTATAATATTTTTTAAATTTCAATGTTCGTACTTTATTATTTTATCTACTTTTTTAGTTTAATATAATTTCTTCTCCCTAAATAAGCGCCAATATTTATTATTAATTAATAATAATATTTAATTTTATTTTTTTTTAAATGTTTCAATTTCTAAATTATTTTTAAAATTTTACAAATTTAGTTTTTTTTGTTTTATCAATTTTTATAACAACAGCCTTTTTCCTTCTGGTTTTTCTTTTAAAAAATGTTTTTTTTTTTATTATTTTTAGAAATTTCTAGTTTTATATTTTCTTTTAAAAAATTTATTATGTTTTCATTTTGAAATTCTACAAAAAAAAGATTAATCAATTTATATTACTACAAATTTGTTTACAGTCAAAAATTTTTTACCAAAAAAAAGAAAAGTTCTATTTTGTATTTAATTAATTTTGTGTGTCTGATAAAATGGCACCTGTGCTATTTTCAGATATATTTTAAATTTATTAAATCCCTTTCTCTGTTATAGTAAATCTAAATTTTACTCTTTTTTTTTTAATAAAAAAATAATATATAATGGAAAATTTCCATGTTTTCTAATATTGATTCCGTTTTCCATTAAAATTGCCATTTTTAATTTGAGCTTTTTTGTTCTTCTTTTAATTTATAGTTAATTTTTTTTTTCTCATTTGTTTTTTGTATATTTTTAATATAATGTATTTTTAATATAAAGTTTTTATATTTTTTTTGTTTTATAAATTTAATTCTAGCAATTATTAACGTCGGGTGGTGTTTTTAAATATTCATCGGCACGTTTATGTTCAATAAGTGCACGAACGGTACCAGTATCAGCAGGTAAATCAGATTTTCGTCGAATTAATGGTTTATCTTTGTTACGTTCATTGCGTACCTTGAAAAAATAAACAAGAATTAATAAAAATAATTAATTTTATAACATAAAAAAAACTTACAAATATATCACCAACTTCTCGTGATTCCTGTTCTAATTTATCATATGTTAAATTTAAATCACAATTATCAGGAATTTGATCAAAATCAATTTGACTACTTGAAATACTTAAACTTTCCATTTGGCCAATCATTTTTGGCCATTCTGGATTATTTTTAGCCAAACATTCAACTTGTGCCCATAATTCTTCACGTTGTGTTAATTTTTCACGTTCTCTATTAAATATATATATATATTAATTAAATTAAAAATTGAATTTGAATTTAAAAACAAAAATATTTTTTAATATTTACGTTTGTTTTTCTTGCCGATAACTTTTATTGCATTCATCAAATAATTTTTGATTCATTTCCATAAATAATTTAAGTGCATTATAAATTAGGCCATGTATTGTTTTATTCCAATGTGTTTTTGAATTACGATATAATGATGGAAACATTATTGGTAATATTATTTGTGAATTATCAGCTATTAATGACATTATATATTCATTATTCCAATAATATAATGCACGTTCAGCAACTTGAAAATGTGGACTTGAAACACATTTTGATATTTGTCGAAATAATGGTTCCATAACTTTTTGAAATTCAGCTGGTTCAATTACATCTAATAATTCTTCAAGTTCATTTAAAAACATTACTTCTTTTGGACTATGTGTTTTTGGCCAAAATTTTAATAAACTTCTATAAAAAAAATGACACAAATAAAAAGACTAATTAATTAATAATTGATTTTAATTATTTGAATTTATATATACCTAATAACTGGTTCTGATAAACTTGGATCTTTTTCCAAAAATTGTACAACACAATATGTTAATTGTGGATGATAAACAGATAAACTTTTTGCCTTATGTAATGGCAATAAAACTTTTAATAAAAATTGTTTATGTTCTTCTTTTAATGGTAGCGCAAAACCATTTATAATACTACCCAATATTTCTAATAATTCAGCAATTCCATTGTGATGTTCAGTTTCATATATAAATCTGAAATTAATAGTAAAAATTTATTAATATTTCAAAAATTTATAAAATATTTAAATTTACTTATAAAAGACATTATTAATTTGTTTCCTTATAAATGCCCGTAAACCTAAAAATTTTCCATAAATTCTATGCAGTACTGTTTTCAAAAAATCACGTTCTCTTGGATCTTCTGAATCAAATAAATCCAATAATTGTAATACAAATTGATGATCAATAAAACGTTTTGCAATATTTGGTTGAAAATCTGGTGATTCTAAGAAACGTAAAAATAATTCATATACAAATTGTAGATGTGGCCATGATGCTTCTAATGTTGGTTCATCTTCTTCTGGATCAAATTCAGCACCATTTGGATTTGATGACGGTGGTAATGTACGAAAAAGATTTACCGCAAACTATAAATATAAAAATTAATAAAAAAAACGATATTAATTTATGATATTATTTTAATTATAGCATACCATATTAATGGCTTCTGGGTAAATTTGTTCTGTAATTACACCATTTTGATTACTCAAATATTCAACCATTTCATGTAAAGCAGCACGTTTAACTTCCTTCCATTTTAGGTCGCTTAATGGCTCCGAAAAATCGAATAACGTACAACATTGTCGTAATTTTTGTACTAATAATTCTTCACGTTCATTTGCTGGCGTATCTAGATAATTTAAATAAATTATATTATTATTTGTGATGAATTTGTTTAGGAAAGTTAAATTAACGACGTATAACATTGAACATTCAGCAAAGAAATTATATATAGAAAAATACATTTATATTTAAATATAATGCAAATGTTTTTTTGGGTGTAAATTTCAAAATTGTGTAATCCCAAATTGTGTTATTGTTTGCTACTTATATAAAAAGTAAATTAAACATTTGATTTACTATAATATCCTACCCAAAATCATGGATTCGAATTCAATTGTCAGCTGAATTAAAATAATTTAAGGCAATTTTTTATTATTGAATTATTGAATATATTAATTATTGAATATATTGAATAATATTGCATATATTATTCAAAAAATAATAAAATCGATAATATAATTAAATGTTTTATATAATTTTCTGATTCATTAGAAATTTGTTTATTAACAAAATCGAGATAAATTATTTATATATATAATTATAAATTTTTCAAGATCTTTTTAAAACAATTTTGACCTCAAGACTTAAATTTCGAAATTTTGCTTTTGTTTAAATTTTTGAAATTAAGCCAAAAATTATATCTAATTAAAAAAAAACCAACAATTATTTGTGGTGTTGTAAATTTGTGCAATCTTAAATATAAGTAATTAAAATTATTATGTATGCTATTTAAATGTTATATTTCACATGGTTATAAGTATACATAAAAAATAATGTAAACAAATATTTATTTGGATTCTTCACTAAATCGTCCTACAAATTTAAAAATTCTATTTACATATATTTTTAATTAATGGATTTCTTTCCAGCATTCAAGAATTATTTTTTGTTCAGTTACAACAAAAAATCGAAAAAAATTCAAATTTAATTTAATATATTTAAGTTGTGTCATAGAATTATGCAAAAAAAAATATAATTTAATAAAAGATTTATTGATTTTTACCATACAAAAAGAATAGACAAAAAAATATCATTAGCTACTTTTATCTTATCATAATTATCACGAGAATATTTCAAAAAATATAACATAAATTTTAATAGATAAATTTTACAAATATAACATACTTTACTTTATAAACGTTAAAAGTATAAGTACAATATTTTTTAAAGTTGAAACTCGAACGCGCACAACAAACAATAATTAAATTGTGAACAGTAAAATAGTTTCCGATTTATTTTTAAATTTCATCATGAAAGTGACACAGCCAAATATTCTGTTCATATCCAAGTTTAGTACAGATTTCAAGTCCAGAAATATTTGTGTCTACCACCTACCTATAGATCAGCTGAATCGCTGACAAATTTTTTCCATTTCGATTTATAATAAAACCTCATAATAACCACATACCCAATATCACAGGATAGTCAGCATTTGGTAAATGAACTCAACCACTAATTTGATTATAATTGGATTAATTTAAAATGGAAACTAAGGATTTGGTATAGAAATTTAGTATATAATAAGTATTTAAAATGTATAATATAAAATTTTACACGGTTATTTGTGTTTAGATATACTATTACTATCTTGATTTGATAAATATTTTTACTGCAAAAAAAAAAGGTGACGAATTCTAAACATTTTTATAATAATAATAAATTAATATTTTTATAAATAATTCACCGAGAGATTATTTTGTTTATTTTAGCCAATATATTATTATTTATTAATAATTTTTTGCGTTATCAAACTTGTGGGTTTTAATATATATTAAGAATAATACAACTTTTGACTAAATTACTTAAAAAATCAATTTAATTTATTTGACAAATGCCTGAAAATTTAATTAAATATTAATTAGAATATTTAATTGAATTGAATTTTAGATTACAAGATTTTACTATAAATTTTGAATCTAATTTGAACATTATGATTTATGAAGGTCAGATTAAAGATGGGCCAGATAATGATATAAATATAATGAATTCTCTAATGTAAAATTAGAATCGTTTCTAAAATTTTATCTAAAAATTTTATTAATAGAATTATCTTCACTTCTGTTTAGTTTAACTATGTTAACTATTACAAATACAACACAACAACAACCAAAAGAAATATTTGTTTATGATAAAAAAATAATATTAATGTTCAAATATAAAAAATTCTTAAATTATAAAATAAAGTTTATTTAAAAAATAAAAATAACTAAATAAACAAGTTTTAGCTAATGAATAATTTTAACACTTTTATAATTAGAATATTAATAATAATAAATAAAAATTATAATTATTAAACGATTTTTATTTAAATTTGTAAAAATTAAATTCTTTTTTTTTTTTTTTTCAAAATAATATTTAAGTTAGATTTACACTATTTCGGACTTTTTTAGCTCATTTAAAGTAGTTAAACTTTTCAAAGCTCTGTGTTTACTATTTGTCGACTTCTGGGATGTATCAGCCTTTGGGACATATAATGTCCTGCCAGATAATCAAATCTATTACGTGTTTTCTGTGCAAATTTTAATTAAACTGTGCAAAATATATACAAATTATTTCTTGTAAGCTAAATACAGTACCTAGTGTAAATCCGACTTTATATATTTCTGTAGTAAGAAAAAAATAGGAAAAATAAAATGTGATTTATCTAATTATTTATTTAAATACATAAAAAACAACGGAGACAAACTTATAATTTAAATTAAGAATCTAGCAAACAAAATATAATTTAACGACAACTTTAATAATTGTTCAAACTGAGTGACACACTTAAAAATCTTTTTTTTTTATATGAATTTAAACATTAAACTTAAAATTTTATTTATATGTTTCTTCTTATTTTTATAAATTTTAACTTTTATAAATATTTACAAATATATTGCCAAAAAAAAAATAAATTCATTAAATTTAATTTTGAAAATAATTTGAATTGTTGCCAAAGAAATGAAAATTGTGTTTATAGTAAAAAGAGTCTTGACTGTGTATTTATAATTCCGTTTTATTTATAATTTCGTTTTCTTTTTTGCAAAAATAATAAAATTATTGACACAAATTTTTCGTTTTTCAACAATCAAAATATAGTAAATATTAAAAATTAAAATAGTAAATATTTAAAATTATATTCACATGTTTTATTTTTGGATAAAAAAAAATATGGCAACCGAGAATAAATATTTTTTAATACTCCTATAATATATTTTTAAAAATATTTCAAATATTTTTATATATAAATATTTTTAATAAAATTCTTGTTATTTATATATTTAATCATAAATTAATTATAAGATTAAATTTATGCTATGAAATATGTCATGAGATCATAAGGAAGTATTAAGTAGTATTATATTATGTTTTAGTAAATTTTTAGTCTGAATTTAAAATTCGAATAGAAGGTATACGATTTTAAAAAAAAAATAGTTTTTGCTGTTTAAGCTTTTAAAATGTTAGTGACCTAATGTTAAGAAAATATATATTATAATAAATTTCTTCTAATACATTTAATACTTATATATAATAAATTAATTTCCTAATCTAATATTCCATATAAAATGAAAACTTCCATAAAACATAAAATGTTTCTACAAATTATTTACAAAGAAATTGAAAATATTGGAAAATAATAAAAACCAATAATTAACAAAATATCATCAGTATAAAATCGAAAAGGTTTTATAAATATACCACAATTCTAATTTTAGAAAATTCACTACAGATTTTCGTTTTCACTCTTCTAGAATTTTCCCAAAATAAAATCAATAATTTAACAGGCCAAATTATATTATGTATAGAAATAAAATCATATTAAAAACAAAATAATTATTTATATAAAATTGCATATAATAATTTTACAAAGCTAATTTCCAAAATTCATTCTAAAAAATTTTTTTAAAAACATATCAAGAGAGAAAAACTAATAAAAAAAAAACTTTTATTCTAAATTAAAATATTAAAAATTTGAATTTTAAAATATGGAAACCTCTTAAAAGTGGTAATGATATTGCAGCAATTGTTGCCGATGGTGAATGAAATACATTACGATCTCTTGCACGACCCGGACTACCGGAAAGTTGTTGTAATAATTGTGGTGATAATGATGTTTCACCACTTTTCATTAATCCATCTGTTCCACCACCAACATTATTTAATCCATTTTGTACTAATGTATTTACTTCATTTCCACTGCTACTATTACCGCCATTATTACCTCCAGTCAGATGATTTTTATTGTCGTTTGATATGTTTAAATTGATCTTAAATTTTTTTTTATATTTTTATGAGATATTTTTAATGATTATGATATAAAATTTAATTGTTAAGAATTTAAAATTAAAATTAAATTTATAGTTTAATTTCATAATTATAAAATGCATTGTATAAAAATAATAAAAATTTAATTTAAAATTAAAATTGTAATTTCAATAAATTTAATTTCGAAAACAACATTTTAATTATAATATGAATTATTTGAATATAATGAAAAGATGATAGTCATAAGGCTATAAAAATGGTCGGAAAATTTCCAATAAATTAAGGAAATAAATTAAATTGAAAGTAATTGTGCCTCAATAAAATATTAGGCCTTTGCTTAATCAGCAGGACTTGCTTTATCAGAAATTTGTAGTCTATGGTTGTCCATAGCAGAAGGAGGGGACTTATAATACTAGAAAGTCATCCTGATAATTAAAAATTTCTAAATACAATGTCAATAAATTCATTTTCATTTTGTGCAAAATAATTTTAAGGATTTTAAAATTATTGTTTTCCAAATCAAAATTATCAATACAAAATAAATAAATTATAATTTAAATTAAAGCTAATTTATTAAACTTAAAATAAAAACGGCTTCTACATTTGTTGTTTTATTTTTATTTTTTTAAAATTAAATGTGAAATGAAATAATGAATTTCTAACCTTATTATTACTATCATTAGATGACTGATCCTGTTGTTGTTGTTGGCTTTGTAATGAAGGCATATTTATAAAACTACCTGTTGAATATGATGTATTTAAAAATGTAAATTTTCTATCAATTGTTGAATCAGCAGCTAAATCCAAACCACTATGAAATGATGGTGATTTTGGTATACGTAATATAGATGTTTTAATAAATGATGATTGTTGTTCGGTTTGTTGTTGATCTTGTTGTTGCTGTTGTTGCTGACCGGCTAAATTGCCGGAATTATATAGCATATCACTATGGACCATGTCATTAGTCCATAAACAGTTAACATTATTATAACATTTGTGTTGTTTTATTCTTTTTATATTTAAATTAATTATTTATTATAATTTTCTTTACACTTTTTTTTTTTAATTTTTTCTTTAATTTAATTTGTTTATGTTTTATATAATATTCAAATATTTAAATATAAGTATAGTAATATTATTTAAAATTATTTATATGTTAATTTCATTTAAATTTATATTTTTTTAGTATAATTTTAAAAATATTTAAATGTTTATTTTTTTATGATATGGTTTATGATATTAATTTCAGTAAATATAGTTTTATTTATTTAATTCACACGCACTATAATTTTAAGAAATTAATTATTAATTATATATTAAGTACTATTATATATTTTGAATTGGATCGTTTTTTTTTTGGGAAAGCTAAAATTATATTTTAAATGCGTGAACACATGACTAATTAAATGAAAATTATAAATATACGAACCATAAATCAAATAATTTGGCTACAATTTGAATAATTTAAAAAAATATATAAATGTGAATTTTGCTAGTATACTCGAATAATAATAATAACGTACATAAATTAAAATATAACATAAAAGATGTAAATGTAAAATGATATTTAATAGTAAAATAAATTAAAGAAATATTGTCATTGTTGGTATACGTTGAGTTTGATGAAATGGAAGAATGATATTTTTTCTGAATACGAAATAACTAAGTATTACAATTTTTGACATATATATAAAACTACTTATAGGTCTAATAAAGTACGTATGACATTTTCACGATCAAATTAATAATTTTTTTAAATAAAATTTTAGCAACATTTTAATTCAAAAAATAATTCACACTACCAAAAAGTTCAGAAATTTAAATTTATGGATGGATTTTGATGAGAGGAACTATTTAAAGATTTTCACACTTAGGTCAACTTAGCTCCCAATTATTTGCTATCATAAAAAATTCATTTGAATTGAAATACATTTTTCGATTTACATATTATTTACATATAAACATTTTAGTTTTATATATTTTCATTATATAGTGTCCCAAATTCAGATTCAAATGAAATTAGAACTAGTACAAAATTAACATAAATAACAAAAATTTTAGCAATTAGGAAACATTTTCACTTGAAAACCATTTCAAAACCAAAATTATCTTATAATTTTTGTAAGTTTTTGGTAATTTATTTATAATTTCTTCATTTTCAATGTATTATAATTATAGTAAATATACTATATAACCCAAAAACGATGTAAAATTGTATATAGGTAATACTTATACAGTTGCTCACAAAAGTATCCGGCCACTTCTTTTATTCAGTAGAATTAATCTTAGACGTTAAGTTTTAAATATCAGAAAACAAATAATTATTATTTTTTAACATTATTTAGTCTTTTAATTTATAATCCAATCATAGAAATATCAAAATTCAATATACTTCAGAAAAAATCGACAACCAAACAATTAAGTACATAATTCGGAAATGCAATTTTTCTCGAATGACGCACTATTTGGAAACTATTTGGTAACTAAACTTACTTTGGGGAAGTCCCCCGTATGCATGCACACTTAGTGCCCGACTTTAGTGACAATTGTTTTAGAGTTCGCACAGCTATGTAAGTTTTTCTGATAATTAATTCATTTTTCTAATATGTTTTTCTAGTATTATAAAGTGCATTAGTAAAGGCTTTTTATAGCCAATATTAAAAAAAATACTTAATTGAAAATGAAGTGAAAAACATTAAATATTTTGAACCAAGTAGGGTGGCCGGATACTTTTGTGAGCAACTGTATGTAAATTATTGTATATATATATATAGTTAAATATTCATCAATATTAAAGTAATATTATATCCTTGCCTTCACAATAATATTCTTATTGACCTTGTCAAAATATTTAATTGTCGTGTCATGAAACACGTTATTTAAATAAAAATTTAGTATATTTGAATAACGTGCTTCAGAATATCCAGAATATATAATTTTAATGTAAATAAAATATTAAATTTCTAAAATATTTATATATATATAAAATTGATATAATATTTTCAAATTATTGATTAAATGCTGACCGTCATCAAAATATTGAATTGATAATCCATAAAATGTAAGTAGCATTCGACAAACTTATATAAAATTAATGTTTGTCAATAATTCATTTTTGTAATAAAGAAAAGATATTAATAAAATTTTCGACAGTTAAACAAATTTTCAAAAATTAACAAATAAAATTTTTATAAATTTATTCAAAATTTTCCTTCTTTATAATGAAAATTTGACAATTTGAAAGTTAATTAACTTCCATAGTTTTTTTAGGATGATTTTAAGGAGAATTAAAATTTTATAATTTATTTATTTTTTGTTAAAGCAAAAATAATTAAATTATTTAATGGCAAAGGATTAAACCTTGTTTTTTTTTTGGCGTATAACATCGATATTCTCCAATATAAGGGAAATTGGTGTCTATGGACAAGGAAATTTCTGGTGATAACTTTTAGTATATCATATTTCAAGTATTATTAGTAAATATACAAATGGTATTTTGATTAATTTTTTCTCAAATAACACTTAAAACATGACCCATGAAATTATTGATTTAAATTATCATATATCCATCACTTTGAATTGTGTGTTTGTTTCTGTTTACGTTTATTTATTTTTTTCGACAAGCTCTGTTTAATTTTTCGATTTCTTAATGCATTTTTTTCAAATCTAATTAACTTTTGAATAGAAATAGCTGAAAGATATTTTAAACTTTCTACATTTCACTGAAAAAAATAAATAAATAAAATAATAAAATATGAAAGTATATAATTCCAAAGAGTATTTACGATTACGAGTATATCTTTAGTGGTCATTTAATTTAAAAATCATTTATACATTTCGATATATTATATATACAATGTAATTAATTAGTTATTAATAATTTAATTATTTAACAGAGATAAAAGTTTTATAATGAACTTAAAGTTTAAAAATTTTATGATTTACAAAAATAATGCCAAGAATATTATTTTAATATTTGAAATTCGGCAGAATAATAATTATATGGTATGTGTAAAGTGAATTAAGACTTATAATTAAATGTTATAACTTAAAATGAAAATATTACGAGTTCATGAAATTACATTCAAATTTTATTTTTATATATATTTATAGTTATAAGTTTTCGTTATTTGTAGTAAATATTTAATTAAAATTAATTAAAGATCAATTTCTTAATTATCATTTTTATGTGACTAACAATTAAAATACATTGAAACTATTTTCAAAACAGGATGAATTTGTGGTGATATTTTATGTTTTATATAAGTTTTAATGAAATCGTTATTTATTATTAAGGTCCCAAAAAAAAATTAGTAACATATTTATTTAATAAATTAAGAAAATTTAAATATAAAAAATAGTATTTTGTATAAAATATTATTGCGCAGACTATTCTCTATTTTTTTTACCAATTAATAAACATACTTAAAGCATTTTTTAGAATGTTACTAAAATGATTAAAAGATAGAGCTTAGTTTCTGAATGTTCAAAGAATGTGCAGACCTTTGGCCACGTATTGCACCTAATGCTAGTTCTATTGCATAAATAAGAAATATTTTAATAAAATATGACAGTTTTGAAAATGAAATTTAATTTGCAGTAAAATGATAAGAAAACTCTCTTATCTATATAGCTTTTAATTAACATAAAAATCATCGAGCTGTTGTGTCATTAGGAGAATTAAAAATTAAAATGCCTAAGTATTAAGTTTATAATAGAAAGTAAAAGTTCTACAATATATACATTCGCTACCCTAGAATAACCTTGTACACTTATATAGATAAAATATAATTAATTAACAAAATTCTCCAAAATTATCTAAAAAAAGTTTTCTTTAACAATTATTCGAATGTTTCACCCCCTAAAAAATGGAATTCTCAAAAATATTTTGTTTAAGTAAACAAATTAAGATTAACGAAGTATTACCTAAGACAAAAAACTATGAAAATATTGTACATACATAATTACATTATAATTACATAAATGTATGTTTCTAATATACCTACTATATGAAAAAGGTTCATATTTTATATTTTTCATTTCATTATATTTTTGTTTGTTTAGCATAAAAAAAATATTTTCTTATCTTTTCCGTTGACATTCAAGTGTTTAAGATAAAAAAAATTGGAGAAAATAATATGCTTATATAAGGTTCTGTACATTTTTAGCTAGCCAACAGGTTACAAGGTGAATTATTATTATGTACATATTTCCTACTATTCTGTCTCGATTTCCACTAATTCTTTATTATTGTTATTTAATATGTGATTATGATTACCGAAAATAGATTTGTATCCAAACAAATCTTGATTGTGTACCTTTTTAGTTGCTTACTTAGAGAAATTCAATGTAAAAATCATGGAGAAGAAAGAAAATCGATATTATACTTAAATACAATAATTGATCGAATTTTAAGGTGGACAAAAAGAATCTCATTAATTAATGTTTTTCTTCAATTATATTGTTTACAAAAAAATTTTTCCCAGATTTTCTTAATATATAATTTCTCTTTTATTCAATTTTAAGCCGAATATAATTAAGGGCTTTTTTAGATTCATTAAAATTGCCAAGCAACGAAATTTCATTCTTCAGAAATTTAATGAAAAGAGATTGTATTGTAACTAAATACCATCTACTATAGAGTGGACTACATTATTAGTTTTATGATCTAAGTATCTTTTTTTTTATATAAATAGCATAAATAAAATTTATTGATATTTTCGAAAATCTACTTAATATTTTCATATTTCAAATAACAAATATTTTTTATAAGATAACTAATATATTTTTTTATAATATTTTTCTGAGAAATCTAACTTTTTCATCTACAAAAGAAAATATTACAAATAATAATAATAAGATATGCATTTATTGTATAGAAGGAAAATAAGTTATAAATGTTAACTAAAATTTTATGGTTGTTAAAATATTATAAAAAGAAACATCCTTTTTGCTAAAAATAGATTTAATTTTTGCATTAAAATTATATAAAAATTCAAAGATATAGAAATATTTTCTGTTCGAAACTAAATTTAGATTATAATTTAAAGTTAATGTACAGAGACATCCTCATTAAAAATGTTAATTCACAATTTATAGTATATTAATTAATTAAATATTCTAACCAGAGTAAACTTAAAATGTAGGTAAAGAAATTACTATTTCCAGCAAAATTTTAGTTTATCCAAATATTTGACTACGTAAAAATTAATAAATCATAATTTTCTGTAATTTATTCAGTGTGTAATTTATAATTTATAACATTTAAAACTGATTTTTGACAGTATCTTGTAATCTTGTAGATCCAGGACAAAGAAAATTATGGAAAAAAAAACAAATTTTGTTTAGTTAATTTTCCAGACATTTTTTGTAATTGATTATAGAATTTCTTTTAATCAAATTTTTACTACTGGAATTTAATAGCTAAAATAAAATAAATTTTTCTCCTGAATAAAATAATAAAGTAAAATAAAAGTTTTTAATTAATTTTTTACAAAACAACAAACAAACAAAAAAAAACAAAAAAAAACTTAAGTACTTATATAAAAGTATCAGCGACGACATCCATTTTTTCCCATTTTTGTTAATAAAATTTCTACATTATACAGATATAAGAGGGTTTGTAGGTGGATAGAACTTCAGGAAAATATAATATACAACAAACTTGAAACGTGAGTTTCACAAAGAAACATATTTTACTTTTAATAATTTCATTCAAAAAAAAGAAGAGAAAAAGAAAAATTGATTTTTTTTTTCATTCAACAGTTTGACATCATGTCAACATCAGTAATTGACATGCATTTATGTCTATATATGAGTATACAAACACATATTTCTTTTAAATTAAATTTTAAGCTAAATTCTAGAATTATTATTTATAGTCCTAAAAATATATTTTATGTGTTGGTTTGAAATTTAATTATATTTTCAAGGCCAGGAGGAAATATACCGGTATAATATGATTTTTAAAATTTCTGATACTTAAAAAATAATATTCACTTCCGGTTTCCGGTCACCAATTATTATCAATTTAATAGACAATCTTATGGTGGTAGTCCAAGCGAAAATTAACCTGTGTGTGGTATATATATCGGATGGACAGACAAAATGAAAATGAAAAAGCACGTAAATTTAATATAAAAAAAAATGATATGGAAAAATGTTTATGGACAGAAAAAAATATATTAAGTTCTAATTCCATCGAATAATAATATAGTATAATAATTGCTAAATGGATTAGAATAAATTTTCATATCATAAAAATAGATTTTTTTTTCTATTTAAATTTTCTTACTTTAAATTTTATTTTTTTAAACCTTTCTTTTTTTTTTTAATTTAATTAAATTTATTTTTATTATTAATTATAATTTTTTTCTTTTATTATATTAAAATTTTTCTTATGTACAATTTTAGAATTTTCCCGACAAAAACTTTTCTTTTAATAAATTTTATTATTCGCGCACGGCTTTATTAAATTTTTGATATAAAGAAAATTAAAGTTTTTTTTAAACACGTTTTCTTAAATTTTATTTTATATTTAATTAATTTCAATTTATATATAATTAAAATTTATTTAATATAACAAATTCTGAATAAATAATAAATAAATACTTAAAACTACAACAACAAAAAAAGAAAAATTGTTTTTCATGAAAATATTTCTATTGGCGAATGTGACTAGCAACAGTAATTTTACCAAACTGGGCGATGTTTGAAAAAATATGTTTCATCAAGTAAAGGAGATTTTTTTTATTGTATATATGTATATATAGAATTTTATTGGAGGGTTGGTTTGGGGGTTGATGAGGAAAAATCAATAAATTAAGCAAAAAAAAAAAAAATAAACTTACAATGAAACCATCGTGTATACCTATACCTACTATAAAATTGTATGATGTATTTGTGTTATAGGAAATTCAAAAAGTTTTCCTTTATACACAACAAGTAAAAGTCAAAAGCTACCACTACTTTTGTATAATATTTTCATTATTGTATATATACAAGGGACAAAAACAACCCCTAAAACATTTCCGTTTAACATATACACAAGTGAAAATGGCAATAAAACCCAGTTAACAAAAATGAAGAAAAAGTGTCATTGTTGATGTATATTTTGAAATGGAAGGAATTTTAGTAAATTATGGAGTTAAAGGAAATGCTAGATGAGGAAGTACTTATCAGATGTCGCAAAGTATTCTTTAAATTGAATCTTAACTTCAATTTGTTCTCGTTTCTTACAATTTTTGTTACATCACTGAAACATTATTAAAATAAAATAAATTATTAACAGAATATTTCTACTACAGAAATTGTGTTACAATTAAGTCATACGACAACTCTGTCTGAACACTACTTAAGTATACCAAATGTGAAAAAAATATGATATATAGAATATAGTTACTATAAATAGACGTCGCCGCAAACGAACATCATTGTTGGTAGTTTGAGATTCAAGTGTAGGCAGTATATTTTTCAATTAATAAAAAAAAAAGAATGGAAGAAAGAAATCAAACGATGTTATATACAGAATAAATTTTTATTGAGGATGGCAAAGGCTACACTACACAATATAATGATAAAAAAAAAAGCTTATTTGCCATATATATAAAAGGATTATTCTTGGAAATGTAATTTGTTGTGTTCATATATAAAATGTTATACATTATACTTTTAAAACATATTTTTTTTCAAAGACACTTTTAAAACTTTTCTAGTGTAAACAATGTAAACCATTTCTGAAAGTACATAGTTACAATGTTGTTTGCAAACGACCTGTGTTAAATACAATAAAATTGAGAATAATTATTTTTTATATTCAAATGAATGAAATAAAATTTTCATTTTCATGAATGTTGTACAATACTTCAATTAATGTTATTTTGATTTTTATGAAACAAAATATTTCAGATAGTTTTACAGACAGTATAAATGTATCATTAAAAAGTTTATCAATTGCTGAAAGGAAAGCAGATTCGGTTAATATTAGCAAGAAAAGTACGTGGCCTATTGAACTTTTGCAAATACATATTAACTTATACTGGTAAAATTAATATTGACTTTTCTATTATAAAACAATTTTCTTGCATTACATTTTCCATTTTACTTGCACTAAATTTTTTTATACTAAATTCTACTATATACTTTTTAAGCATAAACTAAAAACGTATTTTAAAAACTAAATATAATTAATAAATTTCATGATAATCACCGACATTACTTAACAAAATTGAATAAAAATCGTTTCACCCAAGAATTTTAAAAGTTAACAGCTGTGTGAGGTAAAAAACAATAGTTCAACATATAACAGTCAATTACCAGTTGGTCAACAGTTAAATAACAGTTGGATAACAGAACTTAACAGGTGGGTAACAGTTGATAATAAGTTATATGATTGGGAAAATGATTATTTCATTGCTTACAACACAAAGTTTTCATTGTGTGTACTAAAAATTTTAAAACTAAATTAGTACCGAAACATTTCAACAAATGCACTAAACGCACATAACAATTTACAAGAAAATATATATAAATAAGTAAATAATAAAAGTGCTTTTTATAAATAATTTCAAAAATTAAAGAATCAAACATAAATTTTCTATAAATGAACATAAAAATTTCTTGTTTGTTTTCTGTGTATACAATGATTTTTCTGTGTGTTATATATATATTTAAAAAATAATCAAAATTATCATAATGTTTAGTTATACATAAGAATGTAGAAGACAACGTAAGATATAGAGATAGTAGATGTCACTTTATAATTATTGCATTTAGACTTTATAATTAGTTTTCCATTTTAATATATTGTTTACTTACCGTTTAACTGAGCCAATGCAATTAATTCACGATTTTTTGATATATTAAAACGTGAACTATTTTGACGTTTATCCTTTTTAGTTAGTTGACCTGATAAATTTAATCCTTTGGCAATTGATGTTGGTGGTGGTGCATCACGTGGCGGTGTAGTTTTTGTATCCTTATTGACCTATAAATAAATATAATGTTAAATATTTTTTTTTCAGCAAAATTATATGTACATAAAAAACATAATTTGTATAAATTTAATGCTCTATAAAAATAGTTATAAATATTAAAAATCCTGGTTGTTGTTGTTGTGGTGTAAGATTGCAGCATAACGATGAAATTTAAAGCATAGAAAATTTGTCGTTAGTAAAAAAAATAATAAGAGTCAAGTATAATAAGTTTTTTTAAATCAAAATTGTCAAGGTGATATTGATTCAGGTTGTTGAACCATACTATTTCTATTTTTAATATTAATCTTGCAGTTTTTATAAGATTTCAAGAGAATGAATTAAGGTACACATATATAAAAAAGGAGCTTTTATTTATTAAGCATACATCATTCATAAGTATATAAATTGTCATCGAAATATGTGATCCAAAAATCCTTTAACCCAAACTCTTGAATTTTTTTTTTGAAAAAACTAAACGACAAATTACTTATACTTTACTATTTTTCTACAAAAGCCAAAAATAAATAAAATATTAAATATATTAAGTATATTAAAAATTTACTTTATTTTAATTAGGAAATTTATTTTTAGAAATGTGATTTAATATCAGGATTAAGTAAATAAAATTATTGAAAACTTAGGAAAGAACTACAAAAAAAACATTCATAATTTTAATATCAAAATATTGTGATCAACTAATCATTTTTCTCTAATTTAATATACCGTACTTAAGACTTTAATTATGTAAAATAGAATTAAGAGTATAGTTTAATTTCGTGTTGGTATTTTCATAAATATTAAATATACTTATTTGAAAAATAGTCAAATTTCATAATGTAAGTAAAAACAAAATTTACTTAATTAATCAATGATTAATTAATTTTATACATCCAATTAAATATATAAAACGATAAAAACTACGATTTAAATGCTTAATAATTATTTGAACATAAAAGTGTCGACAAGCTAACCATAATGAACATATTACAAAAATATCAAATTAACAAATATAATTTAAATGTACGAATTTTTCTTACACAACAATATTTTTTTTACATATATTCAAATTTCTACCAAAATAACAACATTACAGTAAAATAAAAAAAGTTTCAAAAAGTTTCAAAAAAATTACTAAATTTATATAAAATTTATCTATTTGCTTATAAAGTATGTGATAATTTAGTATTTATAATACTCAAACTTATTTTTCATCAATTACATTAAAAGCAAATTTTAAATTTGTATTTTTATTATAAGGTTAATTGGGGTTTAATTGAATGTGAACAAATGTTTTTTTTGCAAATAATCACAATATCGTAATTATATATAAATTACATAACTACAGAAGTATAACAGATCAAATGTATTTTATATAATAATTCAATAAAAACTTTCTTAAGTTAAAATCAAGAACGTAATTCAATTTAATTTAAAGCTAATTTTAAAATGTAAATGTTCAATTTGAAAATTTCTAAAATGTAAATGTTCAATTTGAAAATTTCTTGATAAATTTCCCTTTCAAGATTTTTTAGAATTTATAATTATGAATCGTGCCATTTACAATGGTCTTGCATTAGTAAGTACATAGTATACAAACATGTTATTAAAAGTTTCCCAAATTTAATTTGCCAAAAATATATTCTATAAGTATAATTAAGTATATAGCAATTAAATGTTTATTTTTACTTTATGTAAACAGAATTCTTTTGTTTAAAGAAAAAAATGGAGAAAAATAATTTTATATATTTTTTTAGCAAACTTAAATTTAAGCACTGTTTCTATCCTGAAAGTGCGATGTTTAGAATTTTAAGCTTATAAAAATTCTTATACATGTACATATATTACGAAAATTGATGTCAAAACTTGACCAAAATAAAATTTAATAATTAACATAAAACCGGACGTCAAAATTTGACTAAATTAACGTACATTAATTTAACTTGATCAATATATTAAATTGATATCAAATCAATTAATTTATAGCTGATATATTTATTTTATTATTTCGTATTAATATTAAATAATAACAACGATTTTTTATCGTTTATGAAATTTATTTTCAGTTCACCAAACGCGATGGAATAGACTAAAAGTAATTCATGTGTTACGAAAATATATAGTATAAGTACATACACTATAATTTAGGATCATTAAGTATATGTAACAACTGAAATTATTCTATTAAAATCATCAAATTTATACAAATTTATTTAAATTTACAATACATGGCATTAAAACTTAATGAATTTTTTGATCTTGAGAACATGAATTACAAGTTTATTATATTTTGAATTAAATAAACAAATTTTAATATTATTATTTTTTGGAAATCTCCAAAAAAAAAAATTGAATTATTGAAAATAAAATAAAATGAAAAGAAATTTATATTATTTTCTTGTTTACAAAATATTGAAAATTTTTTTTACTCAGATTCAATGCGTAATTTTATTTTATCACAGATGGAATTAGTATAAATTATATTTCACTGATTAATTTTCAAAGAAAGTAA
Source organism: Empis stercorea (assembly GCA_949752835.1). Lineage (NCBI taxonomy): Eukaryota > Metazoa > Arthropoda > Insecta > Diptera > Empididae > Empis > Empis stercorea. The sequence continues at coordinate 1,714,158 of OX457086.1, forward strand.
TGATAACTATTAAATAAATGAACATTATACATATATATTATTAATCCAATTTTGTTAAATTTATGCAATTAACCATCAATAATTATTATGACTCGTAATGCAATAATTGAGGAAATTATCGGTCAGAATAATTGATTGAACTTTCAGTTATAAATACAATAATGGTGTGAATGGTTAATCAATTATTTTAAATAATCTTACTTATTAATTAAAAACCATTTATAAATGTTGTGTATAATTCAAGCAAGTAATAAATATATATAACAAATATTAAGTAATTAAATATATATTTTACAATTTTTTTTATTAGTAAGATGGCATAAAAAATGTTCTAAACAAGTAGAAGATTTCGGAAATTGTATTAAATTTTAAACAAAAAAAAGGTGGTTATTAGTATAACTTGTAGTAGAAAAACCGGCAAATCTGGTTGGAAAGAACTTGATAAACGAAACTTTTTTTTTAATTTTATATTTTTAAAATATCTTATTCTACGGTTTTAAATAAAAGAAATTTATAATTATAAACTAGAGATTTAAATTTTAGACTAATCAAATATTAAGTATATAAAATTTATATATATATATATACTTATCTTTTAAGTAATAGAAATAAATTTGAGAATTGAATATAAGTATACTTATTTATATTTAATAAGTAGCTTAAAATTTATCAAAAATCTATTTAAAATGTAATATTCAGTATTCAGTTCAGTGTACAGGAATATGAAGTATTTGAGTGTTAAGTATTACTATTGATTATACTACTAATTTACTACTAATTAAATATTTATATTTCCCCATAAACTAGTTTAGATTTAATATTATGTAGGTGATTATTAAGTCCATTTAAAATAATGAATATTGTATATTTGAAGAATTTGAAGATGCATTACACAATTGTATCGAAAATGTATTTAACTACTTACTTATTAATTATTTATAAAGTTAAAATATCAAATTGAATACGAATTATTTATATTACTTATATATATAGATATAATTTGTTTAACCTAAGTTACTACATTCCTGAATTTATCATAGTATACTTTTGTATGTATATTTGCATTTTATATTTTCAACTTGGAATAATATATTAACTCTTCATATATATAATTATGTAAATGAATAATTTCAATATTCAATTAATATTCATTTGCGTATAACACATAAAAAATATTAATTATTATTTTTTTCATTATAGGTATATAGGTACTTGTAAATGATATTACGCATTCTTAACATTCAAATGAGTAAAGTTACGGGCAAAAAGTATAATTTTATCAATTTATATTTTGAGTAGGTACTTACTTAACTCTAAAAATTATTCTACATGAAATATGAAATATAAAATTATAAAATCTCGATGAAATATAAAATCTCGATAGTTGATCATATCGAATCGATGTATACATATATATATATATATATATATATATATATATATATATATATATATAATCGCATTAATTAGTTAAATAGTCAGTAAATTATAATTAGTTTTATTTATATCTGTTTGAAATTATCTATACTGGATATAATTCCAATTTATTCTATATAACACCCCTCTCATTATAATTCTAAATTATTTACATATATCTAAGTTAAGTAATAAATTTTTATAAACTGTAAGTAGGTATACTTATAACTTATTGAATGAAAAAAACGAATCGTTCCTAAGTACTTATAACGAAGAAAAATGAAAGATTTAAATTAAATTTTTAATAATTTACAATTTACTTGTATATCTGTTCATTTAATAACTAACTTATTTTTGGATTCTATAATAAATATTGAACAGGTTCAATGCCATTTTAATTGGAGTTAATTAAATTGTCATAAAGTTAATATAATTTGAAGTAAAAAAAATTTATTTCTAGAGATTAAAGTTGATAAAAAGCCAGCGTGTGGTATATTTTTTTTTCGTTTTGATAAAAATGTATATTATTTTTAGAATTTTTATAGACAATTTTATAAAAAAATAACCTAACCGAGTTGGTTTCTTCTTTCTAATGTTAACCTAAATTATAAAAAATGTTGATGTTTACATTGATATTGTTATATTTAAATTATTAATATAATATATGTACTACCTATACATATACTTAATTGTGCAACCAAAATTCACATTTATTGTACTCCTTTCATTAACTAATTTTTTTTGATAAAAAGGTGGATATTATTTTACATTATTTAAGTATATATATAAATTACTTTATGCTAAAAAATAAATTTTCATGCAAATGCATTAAATACTTATACAAAATTTTCATGCAAATTTATATTTTAAACATATAAATTTTTTCTTTAAATTTATACTTTATTTTTATTATTTATTTCCTTTTTTAATATAAAATAAGAATAATAATCAGCCAATAAATTTAAAACTATAAAATTAAATATTATATTCAAAACAATATAAAATTATTTGATTTATGTATCTTTCAAACTTTCTAAGTATAAGTATACACTGTTAAAATTTTAATTTAAATAATATGTTTATAAGTATTAAGTATAATTGTAGATTTTATTGTAAATTCTAGATTTCTACCAAAACATATTATAATTATAGGCACATGTGAATGTTTGAAAATTTTGTTGTTAGGCATAAAATAAATTATAATTCATGTTAATAATCATGACACTTTATGTTTTGGACATCATAATATAAGTTCAATTATTTTATTTATAAAACAAAGTTTCCGTTTGGTCTATAATGATAAACAAGGAATATATCAATGATTTTTCCAATAAAATTGAACACTGTAATGTGTTTTAGTTTCGTTGTATTTGAATACCTATAAATTTAATCAGCCCTTAAAGTTTAATTATCATTGAATAAGTCGATTTTGAACTACACTAACAATATTTAAATATATCTACAATAATTTGACCATTTGAGACTTTTAATAAAGAAAAAGGTCAATTGTAAATAAATCTAATATTGTCTTAAATGTCAAAACAATAAATTAGCCTAAAAAATTTAATTAGTTAGCGCACAGCAATTAATTTATAATTAAGATCTGTTACCTAATTAAATTAGGTAAAACTCCAATTACATGGAAAAAATGTTAGAAATAAGCCGAATATATTAGGCCCGATATTGGTAAGATAAGAAATAACATTGTTAATATATATTACTCAATATATATATTGTCAAAATTATAAGCTTTTCTAAATCCCCATGACATTTTGATAGAAATCCATTTACAATATAAAATAAAGAAATTTACCTTATACAAAAGAAAAACTAGGAAAAACTTACCTCTTTATTTGGATCGCTTACTCCATTGTGCTGTGGATTATCCATAATTTTAAATTTTTTGTATGTGTTTGATCTTGTATGTGTGTTTATAAATTAAAATACTGTGTATTTAAGAAAAAAAAACCAAAGTAAATAAATTTTATATAAAATCAAAAAAAAAAAAATAATTAAAAAGAATTAAGAACAAAAATTAAAAACACATTGAAAATTTTACACTAAAAAAAAATTTCTTTTTTTAAATAATATTAATTAAACATTTATATAACGATCATAATAGTCCATTCCAACACAACAGCAAATCAATTTTTTTTATATGTATAAATAATTTAATTATTTTACTATAAATATATATAAATAATTATTATTATAATTTATTTTTTTGACACACTTGCTTGTAAAAAAATTCAACAGAAAAAAAAAATTTTTGACAGCAGGAAATAAGAAAATAACAAGAGATTTTTTTTATTTTTGAGGTTATGAAATATTTTGACAACCCATAATTTTTACTTTTGTTGATTTTTTTTTCTATTCAAATATTTATATTTTACGTTAATAATAAATTTAGTTTAAAAAGATTTGTTGCATTTTTTACAAATGAATTAAAAAAAAAAACAAAAAAATGTATGACAAAATAAAAACGGAAAAAATATATTTCTTTTATTTTTCACACCAACACAGGAAAAAAAAGTTTATAGCAAGAGCGCTGACATGGCAGCTGACGGACGAGTTAAGACAAGAAAAAAAATTATTTATTTTTATTTATTTATTCCCCCCAAAACAGTTTTTATAATATAAAAAATTATGTTCTCCATTTAAAATATGTTTAATAAATTTTATGTCCTTTTTTTATCACAAAATTTTAAAATTTAAAGAAAAATTTAAATTTAATAATCGAGAATTTTTTTAAATTATTTTTTTTTTTTTGTTTTCGAATAGGCACACACTGTAAAAACACTGTAAAGAAGAAAAATTTAAATACGCGAAAATAATGGTGGAGAAAATTTTATATTTAAAAAAGAAAATTTTTTTATTTTTTTTGACCTAGCTATAAAAAAAAAAGAAATTTTTATATTATTATTTATCTATGAACTCTTTTTTATACGCACCGCTAATAAATTTAAAAATTTATTAAATGTTTCTTTACTTCGATTTAAATTTGGAAACATAAATAATTTTTGTTGTCTCTTTTATTAAAAACAACTTAAATATATATTTTTTTTCGTTTTCTTATTATTTTTTTTATATTGAAGAACACCTTATGCAATTTTTTTTCTACTACTACTATTTATAATAGATGACAAAAAAAAAGAAATTCTTATAAGATGGATGTGGGATTTTGATTAAAAAAAAATTAATCCTCTTTAAGTATACCACAATTAAGTTCGTAAATTCACTTTATAATAAAAACTTTTTTTTTTTTTAATATTATTTACTTTTTTTTTGAAATTGTAAATTAAAAAAAAAACTATTTTATTATTTTAAAATTATTTTCCAATGAATTAGGAAAAAAAATATAGGAAAAAAAACACACGCTGGTAGAAAAGGCGCCAATACAACTGATTGAAAGAATATTTTTTGTATGGAAAATGGAATGGATTTCTAATTTCCATTCCACCTCATATGAAATTCCACCAAATGAAAAATGATTTAGGCGCCTAATCATTTTGTGTTTTATATGTGGATGACGTCACGACACAAATACTACGTTTCGATATGCTGGATTGAACTCGAGTTCAATTATTGTGGCTGGGATTGAATTGAATGCGAAAATACTTGATTGTACTGCAATGTTTAACTCCTATTCTCCCCATTTCTTTAATCGTTTACCGTAAATCTAGTATAATAAATATAAGATATAACCAATAAACAAAATCAATGTCTTATCAGCTATTGAACTTCGGCTAGCATCAAATAGCGGCGTTGTATTCTATGCATTATTCTAATCTCTAATGCAATAGGTGCAGGTGCAGTGCGGAACCACTAAATGTCAACTCAACAGCTGATTTGTTTTATATTTTTAAAACATAAATAAATATTTTTTTTCTTTGTCTGTTGAATGTTTTCGCATCCGTTTTAATATTTTTTTTCGTTTATTATCAATAAATAACATTAAATAAAAAGTTGATTAATCAATATGCACAGAAATTTAATTCATTGAGAAATAATGGATCAAGTGAATAACTACTTATTAATTGAATCTCCAAAAAATGTCGAATTTTACGAGGTAAGAAAAATGATTTCTTGTTAGGTATATATAATTATTAATATTATATTTTAGAAATTATTGGCGAATGAAGATATACACAATGCAATTAATCCAACAAATGATGAATTTAAAGAGCAATTATTGGATAAAATAATTGAAAATCCTTATCCAGCTTTACAAATTATAAATAGCGTTGCAAAAAATTCAAAAACATTTAATAAAGTCATATATTCCGCCTACAATGAGCTAATTCAAAAAGATTTACAAAATGCCGAAAATCTATTAAAATTATTAAATTTTTTAACAAATTTTGATGATTCATCATTTCCTCAAGAAGTTCTTGATAATATCTTACAATCAATTTATCAAAATAGAACATATTTTGGTAATAAAATATATTTATGTTTTTTAGGTCGAATGGACTTTACACTTTTACAAAATTATTTACATATTATAAAAAACAATGAAAAATTTCCAAATCAAAAATATATTCTCGAAAAAATATTAACAGATAAGGAGCATTGTATCATTAGTGCAATAAAACAAAATGTAAATGTATTGGCAATGATAAATGATACAGCATTAAGTAATAATTTGATTATTTTAAAACAAATTGTTGAATTTGAAAATAATGAAAATGAATCCATACAAAATATAAAATTTATATTAGATGCAATTAAAGATTATAATCAATTGTCGGATACTTTAAAATTATTTTATTATGATTTATATCGAATGCAAAGCATAATAGAAATATTTAAAAAATCGAAAATAAATTGTAATGAAATCAAGCTGAAACAATTAATGATAAAAAATGGAATATTAAATATTTTTTGTGTAAATAAAGAAATGAGAACAGCATTGAACTATGATGATATGAAAAAATTATTAGAAATAGATAATGAATTTTTAGTAAAGTTAAATAATGATGATATCAATTTACGAAATTATAATTTAGAAATATTTTCATATTTTTTTATACTTAAAATAATTTTTGAAATTATTACAAATAATATACCAATATCAAATTATGATAATAAAATTACAAAATTAAAAATTATTATTCGTCAATTAAAGGATATTGAAAAGTTATGTAATTTATTTGAAGATATTTTTAAATTAATATTTTTACGATGGGAATATTTATCAGATAATAAAAGTAATATTGGTATAAATAAAAATATTGGTGGTGAATCAAAAAAAATATCATCTGGTACAGATTTAGATACTGTAATACCTACAAATAATCAACAAAGAAATGGTTTTATTTGTACGGCAGTTATATTGAAAATAATTTTACAATTTCTAAAGAATTTTATAGCAAAACGTTTTCATAGTGAAGAATATAAAAATTCAAATGAAGATATTAAATTAAAATTTACAAAATATTCTGAATATATAAATGATGGTCTTTGGAAATTATCATTATTACAAAAATGTTCAATCAACAAAAGTACTATAATTGATATAAATATCGAAGAAATATTACCAATTATTACATTACATGTGAATAAATTTGAAAAATCGAGTAGTGATGATGAAGATATGATGGAAAGAAATTATTCCAGTTTAAGGAGAAAAGCCAAAAATCGTAAACGTTTAAGTTTATGTGGAAATACATCAAGCCAAGTCAAAATATTGAATGAAAATAAAAAAGAAGATCGTAGTGTGATTAGTAAAATATTAGGACCACCCGAAAGTATGGGAATATTAGCACTAGGGGCTGAAAAGTTCAATGATGTCAAATACATAATTCAGGTTAGCTTTATTTTTAAACAATTTTATAATTTTTAGAATAACTTTGATAATTTTTATCAATCATTTGCAAGTTAATAAAGATATAATATTCTATATTTTTTTTTTGTTTTTTAGACATATAATTTACAGAACTCTCAGTTAGAAAAGGAATTAATTTATATTGAAAGCTTACAATACCAAAGGAAACGTCTTCAATCTATTTACGAAGAATATAAACAACAAGAAGAACAAACCACTGAAACTCAATCAGTTGTTAATCGTATAAAAAAAGTGGCTGCAATTGGTTTTGAAGTATCAAAAATTATAAATATTATAGAGAATTTTGTTCAGGTACATCAAATTGAACAAACTGACGAAATAAGAAATCTTTTAGAGAAATATTCAAAAAATAATAATTATCAATATTTACAACAATATATTGGTAATCAAACTCAAATAATTGGTATAATTGATTTAATATTAAATTTAAATTTTAATTATGAAATTTGCTGTAATATAATGAATATTATAAAAAGGGTATGTGATCAGAAAGATATTAATTTGTATAAAGGAATTGGTTGTATAACACTTTTTATGAATATCAGTGAATGTCTCAGAATTCTTAAAAATCATAAAATTAATATTGGTATTCAACAACTTTTAAGTGAAACTACATATTCTCTTCGACCATCTACTCTTACCAAGCAATTGGAAAAAGAGGATGCATTCTATATACTCCTTGATAAGAGTAAGACTGAAATTACCAATTTTGAGCATTTCAGATCATTATCAAAATATTTCGATTTATTTAATTCAAAAGAAAATTATTATTTACGATTTTTTAACTATATGAAAAACTTATCAAAACTTATAAAATTACATAATAAAAACTCTGAATATAATTTAAATGATATGATGAAAATTGATCCGAAAATTTTAATATGTGATTTAATATTTAATAATAATATGACACCAATGGAAATTGAGAATATTGTAATTTCATTGAATTTAAATTTAATGCATGTCATTGCAATATATCTTTGTCCAGAAATATCGCCATCATTTAAAAATATTAAATATCATATGGATGATAATGAGAAAACAATTGGAAATTTTCAAATTTATAATTATATATCATCACAAAATCCATTACTTAGTTATTTATTACAAAAAATTAATAGCATTGGGCCAACAATACAAAATAAAGAAATTTCACAAATGACTATGAATGAAGAATGTATGGAAAGATTTTTAAATCAGGAAGAAATTATTATTTTATCTAAAATTTATAATGATAATAAATATATTGCAGGTTTAATTTCTGATAATATCGATTTAAATAAATTAGAAAATTTACCAAATGATGAAAATAAATTATTGATATATAATTATTTAAGACAGCGAAATAGTCCAATATTATACCAAAAAGAAGATGAATTAATAACAAATTTAATTATGGAACATTCCAAATTTATTTATTTAATTGAAAAAATAAATGATATATCAACAAAATCAAAAATATTATGTGATAATATTTATAAAATAAAAAACTCATATATTGCCGAAGATTTAATTGAAAGTATATTATTAGATAAAAATATTAATAATGTTGATTTGAATTTAATTATCAAATTAAAAATATTATTAAATAATATAAAAATATATTCAAAAATTACTCAAAATTTAAATGTAAACAATTGGAATGAAGCATATGATCTTAGTATAAAATCACCAAATATAATTGTGGATAAATTATTAATATCAAAACAGTATGAATTACTATTTAAATGGTCAGAAATTATCCCATATACATCACTATTACAATATTCAAAAATATTTTTGGAATTAATATTATATACATTAATTGCAATTGAAGATCAATCATATGAATTTTTATTAAAATTTATTGAAAAATATCCTATCAATGAGGTTATAGAATATTATGATATCAATAAAGAAAAATTCCATAATCTTCCATTACTTAATTACATAATTAAGTATTTATCAACAAATTCAAATGATAATTCATTTGAAAATTACGAAATATCAGTTAAAATATTTGAATGTATGTCAATGGATGAACAAAATCTAAATTGGAATTTGTTAAGTAAACCATTATTATTAATTGAATTATGTATAATGAATTCAAAATTTCAACTTCTTGAAAAAATATTAACAAATATAAAACCATTATTGGATAAGCAGAAAATATGTCAGTTTTGTACTGATAAACATGCTGGAAATATTTTTGATATTTATACACCAAAACAATCAAATCAATTAACACTTTTGGGCAAATCAAAAGATTCCCAACATACAACAAATATTGAATTTATTTTATTGAATTTTAATTTATACCAAAAAGATCATGCAATCACTATTGATTGCATTGATTTATTATTACGAATATATTCAACTAAAGCATTAGATTATCAAATTAATGAAAATTATTCATCTTCGGAGAGAGTATCATCTCAGTCGAATGATATGGTTAGTTTAGATTCACTATGTGAAGCATTTATAATGCCAAAAGTGGCCCCAACAAAATTGGAATGGGTACGTGATGAAGATGCATTGCATTGTATGTGCTGTCGAAGATCTGTATTTACTATGCTTATAAGACGACATCATTGTCGACGATGTGGACGTGTTGTATGTTTTGCATGTTCTACAAATCGTATGAAAATTACAGAATTATATGAAGATGTTTTAGTACGTGTTTGTACAGATTGTTTTAAATACAATCAAAATTTAGAAAATCGAAATGCAGTTACTACAAAATCTAAAACTGATAAAAATTTAGATACAAAAAATTCAAGTTCAATAATTTGTGATGATTATAAATGGCAATTAAGTGGAAATTTAACCCATGATAAATTGTTGCGAGAAGAATTTTGTTATGAACATGCACCAAGTGTTGCATTATGCCTTTCAATACTTACATTTCATACAAATAATTTAAAATGTATTAATTTATTGTTATATCATTGTCGTAAATTAGAAAAATTACTTATTCCAAATCCAGAAGTTGACTTTTCACTTGTTGCTAAAATGATGAATAGTTTAGCATTTGCTGCCAAGGTAATTAAGAAAGTATACTTAAAAAATTATATTTATTTATTTAATTTCTAGGTTCGTGGTGGACCAATCGAAGAATGCGATACTATTCGAACTCATTCTGATATTATAAAATCAATTGTAGAAAATGGCTGTGAATCTTTATTACCTGCAGAGCCATTAAATAATAATAGCTTAAGAAAATTAGGTGATTCTTTAGTTTTAGTTGAAAAATGGCAATTAGCATTGGAAGTATTTTTAAAATGTGGTTTTCCTACAACTGGTGTATTAGCTGCACATGGTTTATCATGTTTAAGAGCTGGATGTTTTGAAACAGGTATTTTTATATTCACTGTTGTATTCATATTTTTTAAAATTGTATATTAAATTTATTCATTTTAATAGCACGAGAAAAATTTTCACATTGTATGCCAGCATTATGTTCAAAAGTAGATGGTTCAAAAATATTGAAATATATTACTAGTGAATATGATATTGATATGAATCGTGAAATAAATATACCAATTATAAAACGTCCAAATCGTAGTCCACCATTACTTGATGAAATTGTTAAAATTATTGAAACAAGTTCAAATATTTTACATCAACCAGAAACTATAAGACGTGCTAGTTTAATACGTACTTCAAATACTTCATTAGCATCGACAAAATCAAAACGATCTACCAAACAAAACATTCCAATTAATGAACCAGCCCTAAATATATTACAAACCTTAGAAAATTTAAAAAATATATCACGGGGAATTTATAGTGATGAAAATTTTACAATTATAGATAATAAGAAATTTATTTTAAGACAATCAAGAATATTTGAAGAATGTCTTTATTATATACTCTTATATGGTTCACATGCTGATGTTATAAATTTTCTAATTCGGAATAAGGAAATTGTATGTGCATTAAAATATTATAATTTACAAAAAATTTCTGATTCAGATATTTTCATACAAACTATTTATTTAAAATTTTTAAAAAATGGTAATGTAGAAACACTTATTAAACATATGCTCGAAATTGATGAACGTTTATTAATTTGGAAAGATATTATAATTAGTATTTGTCGTTATTTAGAAAATAAACAACTTTTAAATAGTTTATATCAATTACAAATTTTATTAAAAGATCCAGTACGGGCTAGTATGACATGTGTTAAATTTTATTCAATGAACTGTACTACATTTTATGAATTACAAAATAATTCATTTCATTTGAAAAATGCCCATAAACATTTACAATCCGAATTGGAATTATGTCAATGGGAAAATATAAATATAAATAAAAAACGTCAAAGTCCAATGGAATCATCAACATTTCTGATGCAAATGGATGCAAAAACCTTAAATACACATATCAATACAATTTTAAAACAATTAGAAGTGACGAAATTTTTAGCAAAAACTGAAACAACTGCTATTCGTGAAGATAAAATTACACCAGATAAAATATTAAAACAGGTAAAACAAAAATTAAATTAAATGTTTATGAGCTCAAACTTAAAAAAAAAAACTTATAATTTATAGATCAGATTAGATGGAACCAATATACCAACATTGTTTGATTCAATTCATGACAAAATACAACTTTGTATTCTTGTTTTGATTTGTGGTAAAAATATTGAAGAAGGTTTTGGTTTGGTATTTCGGTAGGTTTGACAAATAAAATATAATTTAATTTACAGAATTACTTTAATATATAACCATTAAAATTTTACAGATTAATTCAAGATTATAAATTACCAGCAATTAAAGTTTATGGTGCTACAGCAAAATATTTAACACTTAACAATCGAATTAATGAAGTTGATAAATTAATTGAATGTATAGTGAGTAATAATGGGAATAGTTTAAATAAAATAAAAAATAATAAAGATACTGATGAAATACTATCAATTGCAATACATTCAGCTATAAATATTCATGAAACTGATATGAAAACAATATTAGATCAATTAATAAAACGTATTAATAATATTGAAATACAAATATCTTGTCATATTTATATTGGTCAGTTAAAATCAGCTTATTTATTAGCAATTCAGCATAATCGATTAAATGATGTTCGTAGAATTTTACGACAAGCCGAAATAACAAATCAATTACACATCAAAAAATTATGCGAAAAAAAATTAAATATTAATAGAAAATAATTTTTATATAAATTTGTTAAAATTTTCAATTTTTTAATAGCATATTCTAATTGCTATTAATATATATATATATACTAATACATATTTTTAAAATTTACTAGTTATATTTTTCTTTTTATAATTATTTTATATTATTATATTATTGTTATTATTATTATTCCCTTTTAGTATGTATTGTGATGTTTATAATAATTTTTTATAAGTAATTAAAGTAATAAAAAAAAACATATATACATTAAATAAATATTGTTAAATTAAAAATTATTATATATAATAAAAAATTTTTTTAAATTTTTACTTACTGATATTTTAATTAGATATAATTCTGCCTCATAATTCAAGATTGGTATCTAAAGACTACACACCTATTAGTATTCTGACTGAATATAAAAAAAATAATTAAAATAAAATAATTGATTTATTTTTTAAAGTCTTAATATTTTTTTTACACATTATCTATATAATCAACACGAAACGGATTTCATCTCATTTTAATTTCTAAAAAATCTATTATCACAATATTTTGATTAATATAATTATGAAATAAAAAAAAAATGGGACAAAATAATAGCATCAAACAAAGAAACTTTTTATAGTAAACATTTAAACTTTTCAGGGCACAATAATTACTTTAAATATATTTTAAGATAAAAATTAGTTTTTTTTTTATTTTTTCGTTGACTATATTAATATTAATTAAACTATTTTTAAATTTTTTCTACTAATCCACGTGATTTCGCAGCAAAATCATTTATATAATTCTGTAATAATCTTTTATTTACTTTTTCCCTATATAAAAATAAAATTATTAATAGAAATTCAAAAAAAAATTAAATTAAAAAATATAATACCGTATTATTTGAGACATAAATTTTGATTTTTCACTTTGATCAATAATTTGTGTTGGAAAATTTGGTGTTTCTAATATTTTTAACCATGTTACTAATTCAGCTGGATATTTTTTATTAATTGATAGAAATATATCGGCAAATTTTTCAACTTGTGCACGTGGAGAATAACAACCAATACAAAGTATTGATGTTCGAATAATATCTTCACCTTTATTTAATATTGTTTGTGTCATATTTGGATATTGCCTAGATTGCATTATAAAATGTGATATAAATTGTATACCATTTTTAATTGGACCATTTTCTGGTAATGTTATTGCTTTTAATGAATAAAAAATTAATTTATTTAAATCTATATTTTCATTAGCAATAGCAATTGGTAATTTTTTTAATATTTGTGTATTTGCTGAGTAGAATGTTTCAATTGTATCAGATAAATTTGAAAAATCACAATCTGGAGTTTGCTATAAAAATAAATAAAAGTAGGTAATAATAATGAAAATTAAAGATATTCACCTCAAAAAGTCTAAATGTATATAAAATTAATTCTACTAATAATTGTTGCATTAATGGTTTACAAGTCTCATCTTTGTAAAATAATATTATTGCCTAAAAAATAAATAGAATTAAATTATTTTCATTTAAAAGAAAATGTAAATTTATATAATACAGTTTTTGAAATTTCCAAAGCTGGTGGACAACATTTACTTTGAAATATTGATATAATAAAACAGCACATATCTTGTAGCATTGGTTTAAAATCATTTTGCAAATTTTTTAAAGCTTGAATTAAAGCATTACATGCCATCTGTAATATTATTAATATTATAATTTAGTAAAACTTTTAAATTAATTTAAAATTAGTACGTCAACAACATCATTCTCATGAATCCAAATACTAGCAATTTGTCGAAACATTGGCATTGTTTTTTGCATTACTAATAAAACTGGTTGTGTATTCTGTAAATCTTCAATTTGTTGATCATCATCAACATCAGTATTCAATGATGAAAATAATGTTGATATCATATTTAAACGAAATAATGTACGAATTTTTGATGAAGGATTTTTCTATAAAAAAAAAAATTCTAACTTTTAATTAATACTTAAAAATAAATCAACTTACCACACCACTTTGACAAATTAATTGTAATTCCTCAAAACATGGACTAACAATTATATCCAAATATGTTGGAATTTTCTCAATATCTAACATACTCATTAGTTTGCCTATACTAAACATTAATCGAACGCTATCTGAATTTTTTAATCGACCAGTTGTTAATGATGCTTGACATGCATCTAATAATGGTTCTGCAAATGGTTTCATTTGTACCTGACAATCACGGCATAAATCTTTAAGACCTAATGTTGCTTGTGATGACATTGATGAATTTAATCCTTTAACAAGTAATTCAATTGCGGATCCAATATATACTGGATTTTCCAAAAACCATAAACAATATGAACCAACTGCTTCTAATGCACTACCTAATAATTTATCACTAATTTTTTCATATGGTATACCAACTAAAATACTCATTAATTTTGGTATATGAATTTTTTCAGAACCATCAACATGTTCAGCAACAGAATGAAATGAAAATATACATGCTTCTAATTTGGTCCATAACATTGGATTATTTTGAATTTCAATAATAGCTTCATCAAGTACCGATGATAAAATTTCAAGAATATAATTATGGAGAACGTCATAGCAATATAACTAAAATTAGATATTTAAATTTCCTCGTTATCCTAGATGAAATTTATTTAATAAATATTATTTACCAGAGTATCAGAAATATCTTGTCGATAACAACGAAAACTCTCTAAATCATCAGGACACCATCGATCAATTGCATTTTCATCTGGTTGTTGTGCTTTTCGTACTAATATTTTTGTTAAATGTGCATACAATGGTTTAATATATTCCCAATATAACATTTTATCTTGTGTATTTGGCATTGAAAATACTTCATCCTGTAACATAAACCAAAAACCCATAGCTAAGCTACTACATGATTCTTCAACTGGATAAATTCCTGGTTTATCTGTACATTGTAAAATTTCATTAACTAAACGCCTATATAAATCTGCATGATCTGTATCAGTTGTTGTAATACCAGTTAATAATAATTGTGAATGACGTTCAATTGCTGATATAAATAATGTATATATATTAACAACAATATCTTCATTATTATTATTTTCTTTCCATTCTGATTTTGTAATACTAGTTAATGAATCCAAAAACATTTTTATTAATATAAATGCTGTTTTTGGAAAATTATGACAATCTGGTTGTATTATGATGCTAATTAATGTTTTTATACATGTTTCAGCTAAATCATTTTCATCAGCTGACATACAACCATCAATATCAACATCATGTATACATTGCCAATATGATTTATTTATTATTTTTAATAATATATCAGTAATTTTTATACAATTATCTATTGGATAACCAAGATTTCTTTAAAAAAAAATAGAAAGAAATAGAAAATTTAAAAAAGAAAAATGAAATATGTATAAATAAATAATACTTTATCCATGTTCCAGAACACTTAATAGCTCTACTCAAATTACTAAAAATTTCTTCAGTCCATTCACGATCAATTTGCATTTCTAAATATGATTCAATTGTTTGCATTACAATTGGTGTTTTTTTCGATATTTCACAACGGAGTGTTGCACGTTTTACAGATGTATATATAGCATTTGCCTATATATATATGGAAATATAAAAATAAAATTATTTTACAATTAAATTATAAAATATTTTACCTCTTCTGGAATACCCTGTAAAACTTCGAGCATTATCCATAGTTGCATATCAGATGTAACATTTGTAATTTGTTGATTTTTAAATGTATTAATTACATCTTCAATTGCTGTCGGCCAATCACCCAACATATGAACTATAAATGCACTTAACTATATATTTTTAAATAAAAAAAAAAAATTATATAACAATTTCCGAATTATGAGTTGGTTTTTTTTTAATTTTATCATACCGCTATACAAAGTCGATTCAGAACAATTTTAGGTCCATTTGCAAATGTAATTATACTTTCTAATAATTTGTGTTTTAATTCTTCACGATTTTCTGGTGGTACTTCTGGCCAAGATTTCATTAATTTTGAATGTAGTGTTATTGCTCCAAAAAATTGTACTTCTTGACTCTGTTATTAAATTATACAAAAATCCTTTATGGTATTAGAACCTCATGTGTATATGAATAAATTTACCTTTCCTGGTCGCATTAATTCCCATGAAAATGACCATGCCTGTGGGCTAGTTTGAGCTTTTGTTAACCATTCATGCGTTACAGCTTGTTCCTGTGATGTGGACTTATAGAAGACAATAACAGCTTCTTCCAATCGTTTTATATCGATTTGATCCATTTTTCCCAACAAAAAAAATTTTCAAATATTTTTTCTTTAAATCATGCAAATTTTCTTTTAACTTTGTAAACAATATTTTAAAGATATTTATTTAATTATTTTGTATTGAATTGGCAAACATGAACAATTGGATACTTTCTTATAAGAAAAAGAAATTAAATTAATTTCAATTTTTTACTATATATTAAATACTTAAAACTTAAAAGCCGAATGAAATTTATAAGCTGTGCTGTAGTAGAATTGTCAATGTCAAAATGACATTTCTGCATTTGTCCCCAGAAAACAAAAAGTGATATCCGCTAAAAACTATTCGTAAACTATGTGAAAAGTAAAATATACGCCATACATATATATAGCGTGGGATTGAAGTCGGATTGAAGTGGGATTTTATTGAAATGGGATTATCGTTTAGTAAAAAAAATACAAAGTCAATCGTTTCCATGTACCTGGGATTGAGTTGGGATTAACAGTTTTGATAAAATTATATCTACTATATTTTTAATTATTCTTTCCTTCTATATTACCTTGTTTCCATGACGAGCTAGCATGCATGGAAACAGGGGTTGAGTTGGAATGGAACGAATAATTGATGGTTCCATTTCAACCCCATTTCAACTCAACCCAACTCAACTCTGTACATGGAAACTAGGTATATGTTTCATGTTTCACACTTCCATACACATTATACACATGTAAGTAATGTAATGAAACATTTCAATCCAATCCGACTAGTTTCCGACTAACTCAACTCAATCCCAACTCAATCGTTTTGCTTTCAGGGTCGAAATGTTGGAAAGTTGTATAGGGCACTACTGATTTATATAAGGGTGCTAAATATAAATGGCTTAAATTTTACATAGAAATTTTAATTATCAGTAATAAACTTTTAGTCCTTGAGTTGAGCTGCGCACACAGTATATATATTAAAATTAAAATTAAAATTTTCTTAAAATTTTGTAGTGGAACTTGAACTAATTAGTGAATCAGTTAATTTCTAAGTATAGTGGAATTTATCAGAGTCATTCTCGTAGCTTCAATTCAACAAGTTAATGGCTCAATTTACGTCTTCAAAATAAAATTTATAAAAACAATATTTTTTACTTCAGATTTGGAATAATGTCACTGAATGGGAGTACAGAAAGAATACCTCTGTCATGTAGAGAGCAGTTATCATCATTTATTTCAGCTCACTGGAAAGGGATTACTGTGTTCTTGACACCAATAATTTTTCTGCCCGTGTTGTTGGTTAATAATATACTTGTAAGCTACTAAAGATTTTGTTGTATAGCATACTTATTTTAAGTATTATTTTATATAAAAGGCGTATAGATGTATGTATATAATGTTAATAATGGCTATATACTGGGTAACAGAGGCTTTACCTTTACCGGTGACATCAATGATTCCAATAATTGCATTTCCCTTAGCAGGAATAATGAGCTCAGAACAAACCTGCAGACTTTACTTCAAAGATACTTTAGTAATGTTCTTAGGTGGAATTATGATTGCTTTAGCAATTGAATACTGTAATTTGCATAAACGTCTTGCTCTGCGTGTTATTCAAATAGTAGGATGCAGTCCACGAAGATTACATTTCGGATTGGTAATAGTGACGATGTTTCTATCAATGTGGATAAATAATGCAGCTTGTACAGCAATGATGTGCCCAATTATTCAAGCAGTTTTAGAAGAATTACAAGCTCAAGGATTATGCCGAATGTATAAGGATGAAATTAAAGACGAAAGTGGAAAAGCAGAGACTTCGGAGGAGCCACCAAGTCCTTCTAAAATAACTATTTGTTTTTATATGGGAACAGCATATGCCGCTTCAATGGGAGGCTGTGGTACGCTAATTGGAACTGCTACTAATTTGACATTTAAGGGCATTTATGAAAGCCGATTCCCTAATTCAACAGATAATTTAGATTTTCCTACATTTATGTTTTATTCAGTACCATCAATGATAGTTTACACGATTTTGATGTACTTATACTTACAATGGCTTTATATGGGCTTGTGGAGACCAAAAAGTAAAGAAGCACAAGATTGTAATATTGGAAAAAATGGAGAAGAAGTTGCAAAAAGAGTAATCGATGAAAGATATAAAGAATTGGGACCAATTTCTTGTCACGAAATTAGTGTTCTTATCCTCTTTATAACTATGATAGTTTTGTACTTTACTAGGAAACCGGGAATATTTCTTGGATGGGGTAATTGGTTAAATTCAAAAGAAATTAAAAATTCAACTCCAACTATGTTAATAGTAGTATTATGTTTTGTATTGCCTGTTAACTGGGTATTTTTCCGATTTTGTTCAAACAAATATACGAAACAACGACCTACAAATAGTTTATTGTCATGGAAATTTATACAACAGAAAGTTCCTTGGGGTCTCATATTTTTATTGGGTGGAGGATTTGCTCTGGCCGAAGCCAGTAGTGTTAGTGGAATGGCTAGCTTAATTGGAAATGCTTTAAGTGGTCTAAAAAATTTGCCATCACCACTAATTTTGCTAATAGTTATAATCGTTGCCGAAATGTTAACAGAGTTCAGCTCTAATGTGGCAATATGTAATATAATACTTCCAGTTTTGGCTGAGATGTCAGTTGCTATTGAAATTCATCCATTATATTTAATTTTACCAGCTGGTTTAGCATGCAGCATGGCTTTTCTATTACCTGTTAGTACTCCTCCAAATGCACTTGTAGCAGGATATGCTAATATAAAGACAAAGGATATGGTGTTGGCTGGAATTGGTCCTACCTTTTTGAGTATAATTGTTTTATTTTTGTTTTGTCAAACATGGGGCCTAGTTATATATCCTGATTTAACAAGTTTTCCTGCTTGGGCAGTTTTAAATTCTACAAATATGACAAACCACAAATAATATTTTGGTGTTATTTTTTTAAATATATTTTTTTATATTAATAAAAATTAGTTGAAAATAATATAGCAATATAGCAATAAAATGTATAAAATAGCTTATAAAAAAATGTTAGAAATACAATTTTTTTATGTATAAAAAGAAATAATTATTGTTAATTACTTGTTTATATGAATCAATATTTATATTAGATTACTACAAAATCAAACTGCATGTTTAGACAACGATTTCTAAATTTGATAAAAGGTTTGCTTCATTCTTTTGGAGGTCCACCTATTGATTGATAGTGAAACTAAATGTGAAATTGAGTTAATGCACAATTGCAACACGAAAATTTATCGTAAACTATACACTTTCTAACAACCCCTCTATCTATATTCGTATGCAGTTACGTACGACGACGTTACGAGTATGTTCTATGAATTAAGAATGACTATACATTTACGATATTGTCACAAAATATCGTATTTGTAAAATATTGTAAAAATAATTCAAAAATAGATTTTGTGCTATAATATTTCAAAATGTTCATTTATTTCCAGGAAAATCATGTTTATAATAAATAATTGCATAGATGCAAATAAATATTTAATTGTTCTATATATATAAAATTATTTCGGTCTTATACAAATTGAAAATTAAAGCACCTTTTATAAATAAATAATGCCAATAATGCCAAAGATTCATAAGTTGTTCAATTCATTCGACAAGATATAGTGTAGTAAATTCGAAAAATATGTATATATATTACATTTTTGTTAATCATTTCTTTGCTCTTGATATTGTTGCCCTAACAGACCAGTAGCAATTTTTTCAATATCATCCAAACTTAATTGTTTTATTCTTTTATCAAAATCATTCATAAATTCTGTAGTTAGTTTTTCAGATTGCTGTTCTGTATAATATTTTCGAAAACACCTAAACATAACATCTTTTAATGGATCTGGTTTTTTAACAACTAATGTTAATTTTGTACCATCCTTAATTGTGGGATATGAACTAATTGTATTCTCATCTATTAATGATCTACCCATAATTACAATTTTCTGATAAACTACTGGTATTTTTAATATTTTTTCAATTTGTTGTTTAACTTCTAAAATGGTTGTGTCTGGTGATACCTATAAATAGGAATTAGAATAAATATGTTTTGCTACGTTTTTCTTATTTAATTATATTAATTACCGATATACTACACTCTTCTCCCTTCAAAACTTTAATTGTTATATTCATTTTATTATATTGCTTATTAAAAATATTTTGGTAATTTCTGCTACAGCTTATTTTTAAAAGAAAAGCAAATGTCAAAAAATGTAAAAAAAATTTGCTAAGGGTAGAAACAGAATGAAGAAAGAAAATATGTTTATAGTGAATTCACAATTATCGTATCCGACCAAGCGGTCAAGCAATTGCAAAGCCAACATTGAAACGGGATCTTCTCAATGCTAAATATGCTCAATTTTACAATAAAAAATCATACAAATTCTGAAAACATATTTCACATTTCAATCTTTAATTTCATACATATACCATAAATATCAGACAAAAATGTCTACATTATATATGGTCACAAAAAGCGGTTATAGAATCATTAAGTTATGTTTATGCCTCCTACAATACGAATACTATAGGCACCGTCAGAATTAAAACGCGCTGGTGCTGATAAATTTTCAATAATTGAAAGTTGTTCCACATTCTGTTTTCATTTTCAATAACAAAAGTTTGCATTTTCAATAGGGTAGAATAAAATATGCCAAAATCTCTGTGACTTTGACATTTTTATTTGGCACAAAAGACAAAGTGTCAAAAATTTCTTAAATTTTAATTTTTGTGTGTACACTGGAAGTGGAAGGGTGGAAAAACAAAGACTTTTCTTTTTCTATAAAAGAAACAAAATGTACAATTAATTTATTTTTATTTTATAACAATTTTAAATACAAATAATCTATTAAATTAACCATATAAAAATTAAAACAAATTATTACAAATGACGAACCATAGAAGTTATTACGGAATAGATTCACAAATGCATCCAAGAATATCACAAAATTTTACTTACGTTTCATCATGTGTAAAATATATGATATTTCTATTAAATTTCATATTTTGGATATTTGGTGGATTATTAATGGGCATTGGAACATATGCATTTATGGATAAATGGCAAGCAACTGGTTGGGTACGTTTGGAAACGTTCTATGATGTAATATTGAATATTTCATTAGTAATGGTAATTGCTGGTGGTCTTGTATTTATTGTAAGTTTTGCTGGTTGTTTAGGTGCACTACGTGAAAATACTTGTCTACTTAAATTTTATTCAATGTGTTTGCTGTTATTCTTTTTACTTGAAATGGCAATAGCTGTAATGGGTTTTGTTTTTCCACAAAATATGCATACATTTTTGGAGGATTCATTTACAGATAAAATTATTCATACATATCGCGATGATCCAGATTTACAAAATTTAATTGATTTTGCCCAGCAAGAATTTAAATGCTGTGGTTTAAGTAATGCAGGTTATCAAGATTGGGGTGAGTAATAATATAATGTCATTATATTTGTTCATTGAAAACTTTATAATATTAGATTTAAAATTAATAATTAAATATAAAAGTAATATACATAATTTCTTTTATATATTTAAATTTAACTTAGTTTTAGATTTATGATTTATAATGTAAACTCAATTTAAAGTGGAGTCTTGATAATTTTTAATAATATTAATTAATAAAAAAATTTTACAGGTAAAAATGAGTATTTCAATTGTTCGTCACCAAGTGTTGAAAAATGTGGT
The DNA here is from genome assembly GCA_949752835.1 of Empis stercorea. NCBI lineage: Eukaryota > Metazoa > Arthropoda > Insecta > Diptera > Empididae > Empis > Empis stercorea. Next base: position 1,736,525 of record OX457086.1, read on the forward strand.
GTGCCATATTCGTGCTGTATAAATGCAACTGATATTAGTAGCGGTTTAGTAAATATAATGTGTGGTTATAGTGTACAACAACAATCTGTTGCTGCTGCAAGTAAACGAATCTGGACATCTGGATGTATTGAAATCGTACGTGTTTGGGCTGAAAGAAATTTATATGCAATAGCTGGTATTGCTTTAGGTATTGCATTAATTCAATTATTTGTTATTTATTTGGCTAAAACACTTGAAGGACAAATTGAATTACAAAAATCTAGATGGACATCGTGAGCTTACGGTTGGGATGGTGGAGCAAAACTTTGAATTATAACATTACAAAAATAAATAATTAACAGACGAAAAATAAACAATAAATTAATACTATATAATCAAAATATATATAATATTTCATATTAACCAAAATATATAATCTCAATACAATATTATTCTGCAAAAAATGCCCCCATCCCAATCGATGTATTTCTAGAAAAAAAAATTGATTAAATATTTCGATTTAAACAAGTACTGATTTATAAATTTTTAATAAACGAGTTTTATTAATAAAAAAAAACTGCAATGTATTGTATTTAAAATCAAGATTATATTCTAATAATTTTTCTTATTATTGTATTTTCTATCTAATTGTAAACAAACCGCGCAAAAGACAAGTTCATTTTAATTTTTAAAAAAATTATAAAATTTTAATATCTATTATAATTTTTATTTGTTTAAATTTACAAACACAATATAAATCTCAATTTTTTTATTTTGTATACTTTTAATAATGACTAAAAAAAATATTCTCCAATTTCATTTTTATGAATATTATATTATATAGAATAAAGTTACCGTGTTCTCTAGTTTATATTTTTAATATAAGTAGCATGTCTATAACTATAAATATTATTATACTATAGTAAATAGTTTTTGTATTTGTTTATATATAAAATTTTAATAAAATAAAAATTATCAAGAATTTATTTAATTAAAAATAAATGTGTGAAAAAATAAAAATCGTTTACTTTATTAAATATTCAGTTTTTCTTTACCATATTTTAAAGTTTCGTCATAAAGCAAAAATTATGTTTCGAAAATTTTGTGATTCAATGTTTATACAAAATTTAACAACTTTTTTCTTGAAAAATGTAGCGGAAATTGGAATTAGTTATAAAAAAAAATAATAGCAAATTTATACGCATAATTGTTTTTTTAATTTATTAAAATCTTTGGGGGATATTATTCTTAAAACAAACCAAATAAATTAAAAAGATTAGTATTATTATTGTATATTATATTTACAATATTTTTTTAATATAAAATTTTAATTAAACGAACAATTTTATAAATTAAAAAAATTTTTTTTTTTTACGATTTATTATAAATATTTTGTTTTAATTTTAATGCGATATATTTTTATTTATTAATCATTCGAATCTTATCTTTAATAATATTTCGTAATTCATTAACAACTTTAACATGATTCTCTTTAAATACTTCAATTATGTCGCTTAATAAAACTTTTTCTGTTTTTGGATTTAGTGACATACCATTCATACATTCAGATAGATTTTGTGGTATTTGTGGTGCCTTCCATAAATCTAAACAAAAAAAAACAAAAACAATATAAATATTTTAATTTTTTTTTAGATAAATTAGAATATTATATTAATGAAATTTGTACTTACTAATTGTTTCTCCACAATTTTGAAGATTTTTCTTTAAGCTACGCATTAATTGGACAATTATATGTAAACGTTCTTTATCATTTAATTTTGTTTTCGAATCATCAATAGAATTCTGTATCATTTCTTGAGATTTACTGTCTTTTCTCTTATTCTTTTTCGTTTGAACACTTTGTGAAATTTGAGAATATTTCTCATGGCATATCGACAAAACAAATGCATATAATGCAAAAATCTGTAACAAATAAATGTATTTAAATATTTTATTTATATTTATAAATAAAAAAATTATTACCTCAATTGCACCAAAAACTATTTCATTTGTTTCTTTATTTATCCAAATATTATCAATAGTTTTATTATAATCATTTATTGCCCTCACACATATATCATTGATATTATTTACAATTTCATTTAAATCCACTATAATTTTATCATTTGATTTGCCATTATATAAATCAATTATAAATTCTGCTAAACAATTGAAAAAATTTGCATATGGTATTTCTAGCATTAAATGTAAACGAGATGGTAATAAATTGACTAGAAATTTACGTGAAAATTTTTCATATTTGATTAATTTAATTTGTTGAAATAAATCGTTCCATTTATCTTTTAATAAAATAACAGTTCCTAATTCTTTAACACCAATAGAATTTTCCTCATTCTGTGTTTTATCACGAAAATGTAATAAATCAACAAAAGATGCAATTAATCGTAATAATAATGTTCTAACTTTTAATGCTTGAATATCTTGACTAAAACTGTCTTTTATTTCAGCTGTTTTATCAATTAAATGTATTGGATCCCAACGAACTATTACAGAAAAATCACGATTATCAGCTAATTCATGCCAATTAATACGATCTTCTTCTGATTTAATACTCATTAATTTAAATGCATTTAAATTATGTGATGTTGTTCCTGATATACAAATTAATTCTAATAATAATTCTTCAGCTGATATTGCAGCATAATGTAAACTATTTGATAAACGATCGCGAAAATCCATAAATTCTTCTAATTTTGAAAATGATCCAAATTTATATGACATTGCAATATATTCTAAACGTTCTTTATAACTGTTTGTAAAGAATTTTAGTGTAAGATCATAAAGATTTTTACGTATTCCAATTAATCCATAATTCGCTAATAATGAACAATGTAAATAACCCATTGAATCTAATTGAATATGTTTTATATCTAATGAATCATACATTATTTGGGCTCCAACAGCACAACCAAAAAAATGATATATTTTTAAACATAATAATTTTACATGGAAATTACTTGGGCTATTTTTAAGCACATACTGTAATAAACATAATGCTTCCAGTAAATGCTGTGATTTATTTTCCAATACTGAAACATCATACATAACATTTGCTAAAAATAATTTAAATTTTTAATATTATTGATAAATTGGATTTTATTTTTATATTAATTTACCTGCCAATAGTGCATAAGGATCTGATGGTCCCATATCTGTTGGTAATAAATTTTTACCAAAAGAATTTAAACCATTTTCATAATGTAATCGTAATGCTGTATAAAATGCTAGTAAATGATCTGATTTCATATTCAAAGATGTACCACAAATACGTGATATTTGTAATGCACAAATATGTTTTTGCAATTGTTCCTTCTAAATAAATAAATAAAAAGATCTATATTATAAAATAGAAGATACGAAATCTTACAGTTTGTGGTAAATTCGTTGATGTAACTTCTGATTCTTTTAATAGTTTTCCAGCTAAATCTAATCGATTTGATTCACTTATTGAATTTAAAAATAATGTTATATCATGGGTACAACATGATTTATCACCAAATAATTTATAATATTCAGTTATCAAATCAATAAAATTACCAAGAATATCATTAGTATTCAAATTACTTTCACGCATTCTTTTATGTAGTTCTAATCTAGCCAAATAAGGACCACGTACTTTTTTACCATCTGATTCGATTAACTTTAAAAAAATGTAAAATATAAGCATTAATTTTCTTCAAATATCATCATTATAAGTTTACTAACTTGGCATAAAAATTCATGACAATTTTCTAAAATATTAGAATTATCAATTTCGTGTGTGGTATTCGTTTTATGTAGTTGAAAAACACTTGTTAAATAATCTTGATAATAATCCCAACGATCGTGACTGAAAATAAAATATATATTAATTACAATTTAATTTACCTAAATATACAGAATTTGATTTTATACTCTTCTTTTAATAATTCTTTTAGAAATATATTTAATTGAAGCCATTTTTCAGTAATTTTTAATAAATTTATTTTTAAAGAAACTGGTGCACCAGGATAATGTTTTTGACAAACTGGACCATCAAGAAATTGTAATGCTTCTTCATATTTTTGTTCTGCTTCCAAAATTTGTAAATATAATTGAATTTCTTGTTCTCCGTCAATTTTATTTTCGTTAATCATTTTATCAACCATTTTTTGAGATAAAGCTAAATATAATTTTCTTTTCTCTGGATTAGAGCTTTCTGGTCCACGTATTCCCTATGTATAATTAGATACTAAAATATATTAGTAAAATATATGAAATAAATTTTCCTACTTGTAGAACAACACTCATAACTGCCCAATAATAATATGGATTTTTTGGTGCTGCTTTATAAAGTTGCAAAGCAGCAGCTTGCTGAGCTTTATAATTATCCAAACGAACATATGATATAAAAAGATGTGCTAGAATTTCTTCATTTCCTGGAAATTGCTTGGCTGCATGATTATAAAGTTCACAAATTTTTTCCACTAAAGAAAAACACAAAAATATAGTTATTGTATTTTCATTAGTTATTATAAAACTTTACATTGTTCCATTTCTTTGTAGCAAAATGATAATACTTGTAGAGTAGCATCATCAGCGGTTTTATCTAATGAAATTGTATTAAGAATATTATTACTTTCATCTTCTTTACCAAGCCGAAAAAGTGCTAATGCTTTTAGGCCATAAGCACACGTTAAAGTTGGGTTTTTCTTTAATAATTTTTCAACTTCTTGTAGGGCTTTTTTATTATTACCAACTTCCAAAGAGTCTGGGAAAAAAATTATATGAGAAGTGATAATGCCGATAAATAAATTATATATATATGAATTAATTTTAACAAAAATTTCACAAATTTTAGAAGAAAACTGAAAGAGTATTTATTTAAATAATTATTAAATAGATGTACCGTAAATTGGACGCAATCTTCTTTCGAAAACAGAAGCTTCTTGCACGTGCTGCGCCATGTCTGTCCTGTTTTTTTTATATTTATGAAAATGAAAAATATGAAAAATAAAATATATGTATAGATTTGACTTTGACATTTGTCAAATTTATAAATTTTTTAATGCAATCCCCAGTAGCCAGAAACACTGACGATATTTCATTTCGTTGATTTTTCATCACATTTTTGATGAATTTGTGACCTTGTAATATATAGAAATAAAAATTAATTATTAATTATTTCTGAGTGGCGTTACGAGTATCCGTAATACAGTAGCTGAGTTTTCTTATTCCTACTCTGTACTATAAGAGTAGAGTATCTGTATGGTTGTTGTTGTAGCTTACTCTACATAATTATCCGGTACAATATGTAGAGTACAGGGAAATTAATGGGAAATTATTAAATTTTAATATGGCAACTATAAATTTGACAAGAAGATACTTCATCTCGTATATTTCTTTGACTATATGGACTGCTAGTAATCAACTTCATTGCTGTAGCTATGACCGACTATGCGCATACCACCAGAGATGGCGAAAAAAAGAACTAACTATTCGGAATTGCCTTTGGCGACGCTCGCCTTTTTGACCGCCAATAAAACAACTAAATCATTTATGAGAATTCCATAGATTTTACTTGAGAATTCTACTGGATTTAATTCAGAATTCCATAACTTTAGTTCTTTTATTGGCCATCTCTGGTGCTATGCGCTACCAGTCATAATAGTATTTTTTTCTTTGACAGCAAAGGAAATTATAAGCGATATATTATATAGTCAAAGGTATATTTGAATATTGCACATTTGATTTTTAAAAAATATCAACAAAGTGGGCGAATTTTTTCAATCAATTCTAAATTATATTTTCCCTTTGCTCTACATCGATTTTTTTATTCCTTTTATATCGAGTAGTACAGAGTAGGAATAAAAAAACTCAGCTAGTAATAATATTTGTTGAAATTTCGGACAATCACTCCTAATTCGAAATTTTCGGATGTGAGATAGTCCGGTCCGGACCGAACCATTCTTAAGCCCGATACTGCAGGGATCATAAATTTTCAAGAGGAAAATTAATTTTTGCAGCAATTTAAATTTTTCGCAGGGCTTAAAAAAATAATAAGAAATGACATTTGACAGCTGATAAATATTTTTTTCATTACATTAATAAAGTATATTTAATTTAAAACTTAATTCCCATTTAAGCGGGATAAAAATAATAAAATTTAATTATTTTGCTATAGCTAAAAAAGGTAATTAATTCTTTATAATATAAACATCATTTTGGTAAATGTTAATAATAAATATGGAAATTTATCAAATTCAGATGCAATTATATTTCTAATAATAAATTGGCGTTTATTGCGAAATATTTAAAGAATTAAAAAAAAAAAGATCTAGCTATATGTGGTGTAATATTTTTTTTCCAAAAATAATTTTGACCACAACATAAATTTAATTTTTAAATATATTTTCATATATATTATATATAATATATTTAACTTTTTCCTTTTTTGCAGTTAAATTAGACCTTATGAAGAAAAATTACTGAGAAAAAGATTATAAATTAAGCGGGAAACGCATGATATTTTCAATATTATTATTAAGCATATTATGCGTTCAGCATATTTATATATATTGTCGAATTTAACTGAAGCACTGGAGCAAATAATATATGTTTTGCTGGTATACTTATTAGTATGCCTAAGCATATATAAAATATTATTTTCAACACGTCCAAATCCATTTTCAATCAGACTAGTTAATAATGTTAAATTTCCACAACATAAACGAGTATTGGTAATTATATCACATCCAGATGATGAATGTATGTTTTTTGGTCCAACAATTCTAACTTTAACACGACGTAATAAATGTGAAACATATATTTTATGTTTATCTAAAGGTTCTTTTGAAATATTTTAATAAATTAAAATTAAAATAATATTCAATTATAGGAAATTTTGAAAGAAAAGGAAGTGTCAGAAGAAAAGAATTATGGGATTCATGTCGTATTTTGGGTATACCAGAATCAAATATAACATTAATAAATGCAACATATTTACCAGATGATCCAAATGTTGAATGGAAAGTTGAAACAACAGCTAAAATTATATTAAATGCTGTTGAAAGTTTAGAAATTGATGGTATTGTAACATTTGATCGAGATGGAATTAGTCAACATCCAAATCATTGTGCTGTATATTATGCAACTGCCTCACTTTGTTTAGCTAATCTTTTACCAAAAGGTATACAATTAATTTATTTTTTAACATAATGTAATTTACTTAAGGAATATTATATTTAATATATTTTTCGTAGATTGTAAAATATATACATTGGATTCTATTAATATTTTAAGAAAATATATTTCAGTTGTTGATTTAGTTTGTACATTTATTATGTCAACTAATTGGTAAGAAAAAAATTAATATAATTTATTTATTATAAATTGAATTTTTTTTACAGGTGTATTTTAAATTGGAATGACGCCACAATTGTCCGAAATGCAATGACAATGCATAAATCACAAATGAAATGGTTTAGATGGCTTTATATTTATTTTTCTCGTTATATGTTTATAAATTCATTAAGTCAAATTAATTTATCAGATGTTGAGCTTGAAATGCAAATTAAAGATAATGCTATTTAAAGAATAAAAGAAATTATTTAATGAAATTAATTCTAAAATACCAAAATGAATAACAAATATTATAATTAACTATTTATGTCAGTAATTTTTTTTAATGAGAAACTTTCACTTAAAATATTTTGTTTAGTTTAATTTTTTGTGTTGATTCTGATTTATAATTTTAAAATTGTATTAAAAACAATTTTTATTTAAATAAAATTGAAAAATACTCTTTAATTATGTTACATAGAATTTTTATATTGTTACGTGTATCCTACAAATATAATTACCAGGAACTAAAATTACCAAATCCTGGATTCTCTTTTCGTTTCTTAACCACAGTACTACCTGCATCAACATTTTCATTTTTTGTAACATTTTTTAATTCATTTATATTTAAATATTTTCCAACTCCTTCACGAAATATTTTTAATGGTTGGGCCTGTCTTTTCCGTTTATTTATTTCCTCAGTTTCTCGTATTTTTTTTGCAATTTCCTCTTCTCTTTCAGCTGCTAATTGTTCTTCGGCTTCTTGAAATGGATCTACAAATACTTGAGCTTTTAGGATAATAATATTTGCAATAGGACAATCCTTGTTATCCACTTCAATTTTTTCCATTTCATTCAATGTATCCATACCACCAACAAGTTTACCAAAAATAGTATGTTTTCCATCAAGATATTTACAAGAACGATATGTTATAAAACTAAAAAAATATACTGAATTATTTAAAAGAATATTATAACATATTTAAATTATACATACAATTGTGAAGAATTTGTATTAGGACCAGAATTTGCCATTGATAAAATACCACGACCAGTATGTGATAAATTTGGTCGGAACTCATCCTCAAATTTTTTATTCCAGATCGATGTGCCACCACTTCCCGTTGCTGTAGGATCACCCCCTTGAATCTAATTAAATAAAGCAAAAATTGTATATTGTACCGGTTTATATTATCCTATTCAATATTTTTTTAAATTTACCATAAAATTTCTAATAGATCGATGAAATTTTGTATTGTCATAATAACCATTAGCACAATGTTTTATAAAATTTTCACAAGCTTTTGGAACAGTATCACAATATAATTCAAAATTCAATGGTCCAAAATTGGTATTAATTCGAATATATCCCTTTTTCTTAACACGTTCATATTTTATTAAATCTTCATCAATAATAGCAGCTTCATGATTTGATATTGGTATCATAGCAGTTGATGTAAAACTAGCTGCTACAGCGCCAGTAGAATAATGTGCAGAATTAAATTTATCAGCTATGGATTTTTTTTTTTCTATTTTTTCTTCAGGCTCTTGGTAATCTCTTTTTAATTGCGCCAATGTTTCTTTTGTTTCCATATTCATTGATTTAATTTTCATTTTTGGATCATTTTTTTCTAATATTTCCTCTTCACTTAATACACGTAATTTTTTTCTAATATGATAAAATTTTGATATATCAAATTTTTCTATATGTTTTGGATCCTGTATAACAATAATATCTTTACGTTGAAATGGTGTATCATCAATTAAATCTTTCCAATTTTTAGTTTTAATATTTAATTGTTCAACAGCTTCCCATGAAAAACAATTACCAGTTGTAGCTATTAATACAATATGTGAATTTTTTGTAAATGGTTTAAATAATGCTGGACAATGATATTCATCTTCATTATTTTTATACAATTTCATTTTTATTAATGATTTAGCATCTAATTGTTTACCAGTAATTGGATTTATTTGATGAAATGTTTTTAAAAAGTTTATAATAGCATTTAATTCAAAACAATTTCCATCACGATCACAATACGGTATATCAAATGGTACCATTGTTAAACAACAATGATCAAATGGTAATCTTTTAAATTTTATATGTTCATTTTCCATAGATTCGACCTTTTTTCCACCATATAATTCTGTCCATTCTGTGTATGTTAAATACAATTTATCCTTTTGATGTTGTCGTTTTCCCATTTTTAATTAGTTTCTTTTGCACTTTTATGTTAAAGAATTAAAATTATTTTTTGATTTCTGTATAAAGAATGTAAATGCGACGAACTTCCCAGCCTTCAACCGATGCTAGCTGTCACTGTCACTGTGACTGTTTGATAGGTTAGCCAATAGCCAATCTGCTCTGCTTCTGCTAGTTTACGGTTTTTGCTAATTTCACTTTATTAGTTTTTAGTCGTCTTTCACTTCTTAGCCGGCTGCTTTTCATTTGTCAGTCGACTTTGTTCTCCAAAAGGAATATAATCAAACTCATGAAAACGTTGAGAAAGTTGAAAAGATGTAACGCCTACACAGATACTAGACTTTTGACTGAGTAGAACAATTGCACGTAGTCTAAAGTCATTTGAAAAACGTTTTCACCCAGAAAAGGTATTTTCGGCAAAGACGGTTCGAGATAGTAACTTTTTTCGAAAAAGCAGGGATGAAAGCTAAAGCTAAACCTAGAGCTGATGAACTCAATCTCAATATTGCATGTATACCTTGTTTCCATGTACCGAGTTGAGTTGGGATTGAGTTGAAATGGATTGGAAACGAAACGATCAATTATTTGTCTCATTTCAACCCCATTTCAACTCAATCTCTGCACACAAATCCGGATTGAACTCGAGTTGATTCCGCCATGTAAACTGCATATAGGTGATTCTCGATCTGGCCTCTACTCTACTCGAGTGTAATACCTACATCAACAACGCACTAAACTATTACCTTGTTTCCATGACGAGTTCAACTCGAGTTGAACTCGAGTTAGCGTGCATGGAAACAGGGGTTGAGTTGAGTTGAGTTGGAATGGAACGAATAATTGATGGTTCCATTTCAACCCCATTTCAACTCAACCCAACTCAACTCTGTACATGGAAACTAGGTATATAAGCCGCAAATAGAATAGTTTGCAGATTTCACTTTTGTTAAAAAATAATGTTTAGATTGTAGCGCCATCACTGCATAGTTTTTAGAATTAAAATATACAATACATAAATCAAATTGTATATTGTATTGTGAAAAAGTCAGTTCGATCGACGGAGCATTATTTTTTGTCGTGTCGAACTTCTTGCTTTTTTTAGAAAATATAACATTATTATTAAATCCGGTGAATTGAAAAAAGAAAATAGTTAAAATATAATTAATTAAAGTGATTAACATTTGTTTTTATTAAGAAAAAAATAGTAAATAATGTTAATAAAAGAATTGTAAGTAAGACTATTTTTTTTAATATATATTTTTCATGGATGAAAATGTGGAAAACTCGATTGATATGTGTGCGTTTTTTTATTGAAAGGGATAAATTCGCCAATAAATGCAATTTTTTTTATTAATTCTTAATACATTGCCAATGACAGTGGTTTATATGAGCGTGTGTGTTTGGTCATAGAGTGGTGAAAATCGATTTTCATATTACAAAAACATACATATCTGTCAAATTTTCAGATGATATGTAAATTCAATTTCCATTCAAAAAAAATTCAAAATTTCAATATTCATTTTGAATAAAAATCTTCTCTTTGTAAAAATCAAATAACCTAAATATTATAATAATTGAGTAATGATTTTAATAAAACATTATCACTGCGGTTATTTTATACAATTAATGTCGTCATAAGGTGTTTTTAATATGATGACGAATATAGTAAAAAATCATATTTCTATAAGCTATAACATGTAATTTCAATAAGAAAAAAACCTATATTTAATATAAGATTTTAATAGGTTAATAAGCAGAAATGCTGAAAATTCAATAAATATATTTATGAATTAAACGCCCCATTATTTAAAAAACAATCCTTAATTATAATTTATTAATAATGCATTTTTCTATTATTGAATGGCACGAAAATTATTAATTATTATCTTATCTTTTATCAAAAATTTCCTTAATAATTTATATTTGTTTAATTGGTTAAATTGTGTGTTTTTTTCTGTTAATTAAATAAGGAAAAATGTTCACAGATTTTTGGTCTACACGTTGGCAAAATATTATTTTTATACATTGAAAGTCCAAGGCCATAAAACTCACATTTTTATTAACTATAATAAGTAGGAATATAGTTTTTTTGTGTTACATTTTCTTTCTTTCTGCTTTTAATTCAAAGTCATACTAATAATGAACTATATTTTTTTTTATAATTTGATATTTGCATCTATATTATTTTAATTGAATCACTATAAAAAACGTGTATATATATAGTTCAATTTTAATTAATAACCCCTTTAAAATTTATCTCTTGTTAAGTAACACAATGTAAAATGTAACTAGTAGCATTATTAATAAAACTAATGTAGTAAAACATTAGCGATTTTGGTTTAATTTAAAATATTAGGTTTATTATTTTTGTAAAATCATGTAATATTCATATTTTCAAACATGTTTATAGATTTTTTGTTGTTTCTGTATTTCGGTTTTCAAATCAAAATACAATATTTTTTTAATTATATAATTTTACATATTTTATATAATTTTACATATATATAATGTATACCTGCATATGTATGTAAAACAATCATTGAACTTTTCTCATCTTGCTTGGCAACCTTTGTACATAAATTAATCCTATAACCATAAAGAGTATAATAACTATAATTTCAAATAATTTTTATTACAATTAATTAAAAATATTATATATAAATTAATAATTATTTTTTATTCTTAAATATTATAGTCGAGTAACTCTCCCGCTTACAGTAGAGGAGGTATGATAAATTAATATATTCTAATTATATATACATATAATATAATTTTTCTATATATATAATATTTTTAGTATCAAGTAGCACAGCTTTTTTCTGTTGCAGAAGCATCAAAAAATGAGACTGGAGGTGGAGAGGGTATTGAAGTTTTAAAAAATGAACCATTTACCAATTATCCATTATTAGGTAATTTCAATGAAATATGTACATTAGGTTTTATTGTAAATATTATTATCACCTAATGTTAATTTAAATATCCATATACCTATATTGTTGAATATTTATCATACAAAAATTATAAAAAATTACAGTATAACCAAATAATGCAATGATTCATAGTCCAAATATAAACTAATTACTATAGTATGGTTATAGTATTAATAATATTTTATAAAATTATAATTAAAGCATATAGATTATAAATTAAATGAAATTTCAAAATTTACTTTATAATATTTTCATATTTTGTAATTAAATTGAATTTATTAAGGAGGAAAGTATAATGCTGGACAATATACATATAAAATATATCATTTGGCATCTAAAGTACCAGCATTTATAAGACTGTTGGCGCCTAAAGGTTCATTAGAAATTCATGAAGAAGCTTGGAATGCTTATCCATATTGCCGGACTGTTATAACCGTAAGAATATTTTATTAGTTTTTTTTTTTTAATTTAATAATATTATATTCTTTATATAAAATTGTATTCATACGGATATTTACTTTTTATTTAACATGATTTTTTCTTTATTTAAAAAATGAAAAAAAATATAATACAAATTTAATATAGAATCCAAAATATATGAAATCAAATTTTAAAATAATTGTTGAATCCTTGCATTTAAATGGATTATCAAATAAAGAAAATGTAAGTAAAAAATAACAAAATTATTAATCATACTTTTTTTTCTATTTGCTTCATTTCATGCCTCATTAATGTATTCTTCTAATTAATAATAAATTGGTGGATGGTATCAAATTCATTATTATTGTACAAAAATATATATGTAAATAAATGTGTTATTGGTAAAATTACTATTGTAATAAAAAAAAAAGAATCCTGGTTACATGAAAGAAAATTTTGTTATTTGTATTGAATCTCTTCATTTAGGTGATGCAGGAGATCAAAACAATGTAAGTGTTTTGTTTAATGTAGAAATTGTAATATAATAATTTTGGTTTATTTTTGTTCTGTATATAAAATTTGTTGGCTTTTTTTTAATCTATTTAACACACAAAAAAAGCATTAATTAATATTTTGTCTTATGATATTATTATTTTCTTTTCTTTTTTTTATTATATTTAAGTTTTATATCACTAAACATATTTTTTGTTTTTTCGCTCTCTTTTTTTTCCTTTTTAAAATAATAAAGGTACATCAACTTCCGCCAGAAAAATTGAAACAACGAGAAGTAATTAATATTGATATTGCAAATGATCCTATCCAGCAAGCTGATTATAAAGAAACTGAAGATCCAACATTGTAAATAATATTTAATCAAATATATTGTTTGTAATTATAAAAAAAACCTTAATAATATTTTTTTCTTATTATTGTAGATTCAAATCTAAAAAAACTAGTCGGGGTCCATTAATTGGTAATGATTGGAAACTTAAAGTAAATCCAGTTATGACATGCTATAAGCTTGTAACATGTGAATTTAAATGGTTTGGTTTACAAACCAGAATAGAAAATTTTATTCAAAAATCCGAAAGAAGATTATTTACAACATTTCATCGGTAAATAAAAAAATATATTTTTGCTTTAAACAAAAAAAAAAACATTCAGTTTTTAAAAAAAAACGACTATATTAAATTTTAAATTTTCAGACAAGTATTTTGTTGGATGGATGGATGGTATGGTCTAACAATGGATGATATTCGTGCTATTGAAGATAAAACCAAAGAAGAATTAGATCAACAACGTAGAGTTGGTGAAGTTCGAGGTATGCGTGCAGAGTCAGATTAAAATCAAACAAATTAAAATATAACAAACAAATAAAGAAAGAAAACCCAGAACTTCAAAATTGAATTACATTAAATATTTAAAAAAAAATTAACAGATAAAATAATTCAAATTCTATTTAATTAGTAAAATTAATACGAGTATAAACAAAAAAAAAATTAATAATGCAGGAAATGAAAAGTACACTAAAATTAAAATAATTACATATATAATTATATAAAAAAAAGTAATTCAATTTTTGTTCCACTTAAATAAATTAATATATATATATAAAAAACATTATTCAATAAAAATCTTAAGATTTGCTTAAAAAAAATGTTATATTTATTATAAAAAAAGAAATAAAATTAATTAAAGATATATTTTAAATTTAAATGAGATAACATTTAGTTACACACACGCGTTATAAAACTTATTTTAGGCAGAAAATAAAAGGCGGAAAAAATGTAGTTTAAAAAAAAATGCAAGTAATAATAAAAACTAACTAAATTTCTGTTAAAAAATAATTATAAATATTATATTCTTGTCAAAGAGTGAATTTTTTTAACAAAATATATAAAAAACCATGAGAAATAGAAAATTTTTACTTATATAAAATTTAATTTGTAAAACTGTTAATTGTATTTCAAAAATATAATATTTTAGTTTATAAGTATAATTAAAGTGGATTTGATTATAAGCTTATTACGTTTTAATTTTTTTTTTTCCTTGATATCTAACATCTGGAATTGTGTGGTTTTTTTTCTATTTAATTATAATTAATAACTTGGATTTTTGTTTTAGTTCTTTATATATATATAATGTATTATGTATTTTCCCTACATTTTTTTTGTTACTATAATTAAATAGATAAAATAAATCTTGTACAATTTAAAGCTTAGAATTAAAAACGAAAAAAAAAAAAATAATAATTTTGAAACAAAAAAAGTGGATGAATTTAAAAAATATATTTTTTTGCTATTTCATTTTCTAATAAAAAAAACTAACGAAAGTTTATGTATGTATAAAAATTAATGTAGAAACACACCATTTAGAAAAAAATTAAGTAATATTTAAAAGAATAATAAAAAAAAAACAGTTATTTTAAATTCAATTACCAATATTTTTAAATATTTATTATATAATTTTTATTTTATAAAAATTTAATTGACAAAATTGATTAATTTTTTGTTTTTTTTTTAAATGCAATAATAATTTCTAATTATATGTATGTAAATTGAAAATCTATCCTTTTTAAATATACAAATTAAAGCCATAATTATTGCAATCAGATATATATATATAAAAAAAAAGTTTAACGCACATTTCCCCATACAAATTAAAATTTGTATTCCATAGTTTTATAGTTATACAAAATTTGAAAAATATTTTTAAACTATATATATGGAAGAAAAGAAACCCACAATAATTTATAAATTGTATGTGTAAAAAAACCAAAATTAAAATTAGATAAATTTAAACTAATAATTAAACGAAAGTAATTAAAAATGTAACGGGCCAGTTTAGTAGCTCATTTTAAAAAAAAAAATATTATTATATTTAAATGTACAATGATGATATATAAAAATAATTAAAATAGTAAATCTACTTAATCTAGTTAAAATTATAAAAAAAAATGGAAACGAAAGGCATGGATAAAAATATTTTCATTATTAACAAAATTATGTTCTTGTTCGTAAGTGTAAATTAAATTTCTGAAAAATAAAAAAAAATTAAAGAAATGACTTAAAAAAATTATTTTCCCAAGATCTCCTTTTTTTCATGTTGCTTAAAAATATAGAAATTTTTGTCTGATATTTATGTTCTATATATGAAATCCTAATCTTTTGTATCTTAAAAATTGACCACATTAGGATTAGAGAATCTATAAGGTATGGCTTCTTATTTGCAGACTTTTTCTCAAATTTGCTATAACTTGGACAAATTAAAAGATATTTTGAATTGGTTTGGATAATTTTATTACAATTAAAATTCCTAGTCCATAGATACCAAATTTACCTATTGGAGGAGGTCGATGTGACAATGGGTTAACCTTGTTTTTTTTGTGTAAAATATCGACATTCTTCAATAAAGGAGAATTTGGTGTCTATCGACGGGTAATTTTATTAATAACAAAATTATGCAAACCTGAATTCAAAAATCTTTTAATTTGCCCAAGTTATAGCAAAGGCAACAACGAAACGACCAACCCATGGAAATGGAATAAGAAAATAACAAAAAAAATTACAACAAAAAATAACAAATGACATTTAATATAAAATAAATGTTTCAGATCGCAAAATATAGATGGCCCTATATAGACCAAATATATGATTTATGTCTTAACTATATTTTAGTTCGAACTTTTCGTATGGCCATTTATCAAAAAAGAAAAAATCTTTAGTTCCTGAAAATATGCAATTTTGAAATTTTGGTAGTGAAATATGCTGTTGGATTTTTTTTTTGTTTACTCCTAATAATAATCCGGTCCGGACTCAGGAGTACATATATGAAAAAGTTCAGGAGTATACAGGAACAAAATTTTTGCCTAAATGAAACAGAGTAGGGCTGAAATGCACTTAAGGGCATTTTGGATTTAAAAAAAAAAAAAACGCCAAATACGGCCCCCAGGGGGGGCTAAAGTTTGTATGAAACTTTTTTTTTGTGGGGGGGGGGAGGGGCCTCGAGTGGGGTAACAAAGGAAAGCCCTGGAGTTATGGAGTAAGTCTGTATAAAAAAAAAATTAACTTTTTATAAAGGGAGGGCCTAGGCCCCAAAAGAAAAAATTGGGTCCTTGAGCCCCCTCTGTCTTATGGGGTCGACATGCACCTCAAAAGTTGCGCCCAACTCTGCCCATTACAACATGCCCAAACTTAAGGCTGTACGACCTACCGTTCAGCCAGGGTGGGTCGGCCAGTGGGACTACTTTGGCCTTTTATATGAAATTTTGAAATTTTCATATGAAATTTTGGTTTCAAAGATTAGACTGTTGGATGCCCCTTCCTCCCATCAGAGCCCCAAATTTGCAGGGCACCACATATTGGACCAAATAAGGTTAAGTCCCAAATCTGAGCCAAATCGGTTGAGCCGTTTAAAAGTTGAGTTGGAGACCCCACGAGAAACCACTGAATCTTCTTGACCCTCGTTTCCCTTCCTCCCATCAGAAAGGCCCCAAATTTGCAGGGCACCACATATTGGACCAAATAAGGTTAAGTCCCAAATCTGAGCCAGATATTGAAGGGATATTGTTAGAGGCAATCTAATATCCCGTATTTAAAAAATACCGAAAAAATCCCGCATTAAAAAAAGGACCACGCAAAAAGTAGGTCAAAGTAGGTCAAAAGTAGGTCAAAAGTAGGTATATGAAAAAGTTCAGGAGTATACAGGAACAAAATTTTTGCCTAAATGAAACAGAGTAGTACTACTAACGTTTTACTCCGTGTAAATACTGCTCGTCGAACCGAACATTAAAACGTCAAATATACAAACTGAAATTCCATGATACAAATATATTTGTATCATGCTGAAATTCTCAGATCAATAAATTAATTCTGAATTCTGACCTAAAAATCGAAAATTAAAAGCAGCTTATATTCAAAGATCGATCTGATCTGACCTGAGCTTAAATTTTATAAACACACATTAGTATAAGAAACATCTTCCTGATCTTAGCATAAATAAGAAACACAAAAACCTTAAAATAAAATGAGTGCAAGGAAGAAAAAATTTCATAAATTTCAAAATGTTAAATCAAAACATAATAGAGAAAGAAATTTAGCAGAAAATGTTGCTGATTTATCATTACAAGATATAAAAGAATCTTCATCAGATTCGGACGAATGTGATAATAATCTTGGTCATGCACCAAATTTTACTGTAGCTATGTGGGATTTAAATCATTGTGATCCAAAAAAATGTTCAGGTAAAAAATTATCACGTTTAGGATTGATGAATAATTTACGATTAGGTCAACGTTTTCCAGGTAAAAAAAAAAATTTCTGATAATTTTTTCTTTAAAAATAATTTCTTATTTTCAGGCGTAGTTCTGACACCAGTTGGTGTTAATTGTATTAGTCCAACAGATAAATCTATTATTGAATCAAATGGTTTAGCAGTAGTTGATTGTTCTTGGGCTAAATTAGATGAAACACCATTTCAAAGAATGCGAAGTCATTATCCCAGATTATTACCATTTTTAGTAGCTGCAAATCCAATTAATTATGGTAAACCATGTCAATTAAGTTGTGTTGAAGCAATTGCTGCTGCATTATATATAACTGGTTTAAAAGAGGAAGCTAAATGGTATATGAGTAAATTTTCATGGGGTCATGCCTTTATTGAATTAAATCAAATATTATTGGATCGGTATTCAGAATGTACAGATAGTGCTGGAATTCTTCAAGTACAAAATAAATATATTCAAGAAGCACAAGAAGAAAGATTGAATAAGAAATCAACCATAGAATGGCCAACATCATCTTCGTCAAGCTGTGAATCTGACGACGACGAAGGGAAAATAACTGAACCTGAACAAAATAAAAAGAAAACATAGTGAATTATTTTTACAACTATATTATATATTATTACATCAAGATTATTTAATTATTCATAATAGTTTTTTTTAATAATGTATTACAGTACATTGAAACAATTGAAAGGTAAAATAAAATAAAACTTAAACAAAGCAAAGATAAAAGACACAAATAATTCGAAATTACATTTATTTGCCCCTCGACTGAATTATTGTGCTTTTCGATGATATTCTGGACTGGAATTAACAAAACTTGTCATACTAAAATATGTACCACTGTGCTTAACGAGAAACTTTAAAAAATCATTCAAATGTCCCAATAAAGTTTGTACAGCTTTTTCATCTAATGCTGTAAATGCTAACATTGAGCCCAATTTAACAAACAATCTTAACAAATGAAAACCACCGTATAATTTCGACATTGGTGTATCTGAATGTAATTGTAAGATTTCAGAATATTGTGGCCTTTCAAATTTATATAGTAACTGTGATCCAAGCATAACATTAAAATATTCAATCAGTCCATTAGCCACATCATTTATGGCAATTTCTTTGGTTGGATTTGTCGTTTTTGATGTCTTTTTAAAAGCAACATAACTATCTACAATATCTTGTACTGTAGTTTTAGCTGGTATTTCAATTAATTTATGTTGACGGGTTATTGCATCCCAATCATCAACTAAACATGGCTTTAATTCATCTGGGATTTTTATTTTTATTTCTATTTTTGTTAAAAACTGTTCTTCAGTTTCAACCGAATTTAGCTCAAATTTTCCTCTTTTCTTCCTAACAATTCAATTCAATTAGTTTAAAATTTTGTACATATAGTTTTTTTGTTTAAAAAAAAAATTACTCACTTTGGACCTTCATCCTTATCTTTTTCCTTTTCTTTACTATCAGTTGTAGAAATTGTTGTCGGATTAACTGAAGGTTTTATTGGACGACCTCGAGATGTTGACGCACCTGATGGTGTAGATGTAATAATTGTATCCTTATTAACTTCTTTAGTTGGTGTAGAAGCCCTTGAATCACTATCTTTATTACCATCTTTAACACCATCTTTTTTACCTTTTGGTGTAGCTAAGAAATACAAAATAGATTTATTTCTATATATTGTATAAATTCTCAATTTAAAAATATATTTATTTTCTTACATTTTTTATTCTTTGAAGCCAATGATGAATGTAGTTTTGAGACTTCTTTTTGCCTTTGTACATTCGCTTCATTGAATTTTAATACACGATTTTCTGGTACCCATTCATCCCAACTAAAAAATATAAAATGTTTTGTATTTTGACTTTACATATATGTATATAAATTTTTTTATAAATATACTTTTTATTCCATCCAGCATAATGGATATAATATTTAATTTGCTTGTCCTTTGTAACAGCGCTTTTTAGAGCCTTTGCTTCATATATAAGGGGTCCATGAAAGCAAAGTACTTTTTCACCTGTAAAACATCAATATTTAAAATTATTAAAAAAAAAACATTATACAAAATTAATTTATAAATTTTATTATTATTTACCTTCTGTAAATTTAAATTTTGGTGTCATTTGAGGATTTATTTTGGCGGCTTTCTAATATTCTCTATGGTGTGTGGTGTGGTAAACAATTTTTTTTATATTTTATTTTAGAAATTTTCTGACAGCCCAATTTATTGAGAAAAAAGTTACAAGTGGCAAGACTTATACAAAAAAATATGAATCAGGGTTGGTATATATTTAAGAAATTTGGAGGCTAAATAACTCTCCAAAAGAAATATCTTTTATCGGTACTACAAAAATTCGATTCAATTATAATATTAATCATAATTTATAATTAATAACAAAATTAATGTTAAATTTGAGCAAATATAAAATAATTATATTATCAAAACTCGTAAAGTTCAATTATCATCATATTTCGTAAGGATTAGTACTTAAAGTTTTTTGTATATCGAAATGGGATGCGTTCAGATTTTCAACAAAGTATGTCAGCGTTCGTGTTTTATTTTAGCATTTCTATTAATTATATCAGGTAACATCAGATGGCGCAGTGAAATGCTTTATTACGCGTTACGCCATTTTGAAAAACAAGCTTTCAAACAAGGTTTGTACATTAAATTTCGTGGTGTTTATTTTTCATTCTAATTTAAAAAAGAAATTCTCTTAAAAAAGTTTCGGTAAAAAGATCGTTTCTTTTTTTTAATTAAAATACAATAAGAAAATTAAACATTTTGACATTTACATTAAAGATAAACAATTATAATAAGAATAATAACCAAAATAGTTTGGTTTTAATTAACATATTAATTTTTTTTGCTATTTATATATAACATTCAGAATCATTAAAAAAAATTGTGCATCTTTTTCCACAGTGACCAATATATAAGAAGAATTTCGCTATAAAGTAGACACGTCTTTCCCATCTAGAAGAAGAATTGGGAATAAAAATGGGTGAAATAAAATCGGTCAAAGTTGACAATTGGGGAGTATTTTTCTTACAAAAACTCCAAAATTTCTTTAATAAAACCGATTATTGTGATTTAACATTACAATTTAATGATAATTCCCAATTAAAAGTACATAAATTGGTATTAAGTGCATGTACAGATTATTTTAATGTATTAGAACAAACATGTGAAATGATTGATGATATATTAATAATGCCAAATGAATTGCAAGCTGATTTAGTTGTACCAATTGTTAATTTTATGTATACTGGTACATTAGAATTTGAATTAAAAATGTATGGTAAATTATTGAAAACAGCTAGAGATATGAATATGACAGTATTGTTAAAATTACTTGAAGCCCATAGACGTACAATGGAAGGTGGTACTAAACAAGTTGTAAGATATATAAAACAAAAATATTAAAAAAAAAAATATAATAATTATTTTGTTTTAGGTGAGAAATACAAAAACGTCACCGCGGCAAACATATTTAAATGCTGGTATTAAACCAACTGCATCTGTACCAGCAATTATTGAAACATCATCTGGTGGTGGTAATACATTACAAACTAAACGACGTATTTTATCAACCAGAATTGAACCGTATCGCAAATTACAAATAAAACCAACAACATATTCAGATGCAAATACAATTTTGACAACAAAATATACAAACACAAAAATAACTCCTGTTAAAGGTCCATCACGTTTTGAATTTGAAGGTGAAAATAATTTACAAGATACATTTGAATCATCCTTTGATCCAATATCATATGAAAGTAAACCATTAAAAGAAGAAATTATTGATGATGATGATAATTTAAATATAAAACAAGAATCAACAACATCATCACAATTTGAACAACTACGACGTACTGGTTATAATAATAATAAACGTCCGGCACAATCAATTTTACAATCACCACCAGCTAAAAAACCAAATATTCAAGATGTTAAAGAATATGCTGAACAACAAAGAATGCGTAAACAAATTGCTGAAGAATATGGTGAAGAATTTGAGGATACATTAGATGATGAATTTCATAATGCTGATGATGATGAAGAATATATACCGCATCAAGTAACCAGTAAAACAATACAAAAAACATCTATAACAAAACAAAAAACTCAACAACAAAATGAAAATAAAAAAAAAAGTAATGCTGGTAGCGTTACTATAAAACAAGAAGAAAACCCAAGAATTGTTGTTAAAGATTCAACATCATCTAATGTTGACCATGCTAAAATTATTAGTGAGGTATTAAGAAAATATCCGCATTTGATTAAAAATAATAAGAATATTAAATTAAAAATAATGCCAAATGCAAGTGGTAATGGTGGTCCACAAAGAGTTGTTATTAAAAAAGAATCAGATACAAATATATCACCGATACCAACAACATCAAAAACAGCAATAGCTACTATACAAGAACAAAAAATATTAAAGGTTTCTACTCCACAAAAAATATCAATACCTCAAGTACAAACATCAGTTTCTACAGTTTCTCAATCATCACAACCAAGAAGAATTGATAGTAAAACAATGAAAGCATTGATTGCTTTGGGTGCTGAAAATACCACTGGTAAATTTCTTTTATTATTAATTCTTAATATAATATTTTAGCTTCATTATTAATTACTATTATTATTTGAATATTCGAAGGACCCTGGCTTTGTTTGCGTTGTGGTGTAAATGGTCGCCCCATAAGTATTCCATCTTATCGTGGTTTTCGGCGTCATTTAATTAACGCACATAAAGAAACAATTGATCCCCGTTTATGTGAACATTGTGGATGGCGTTCAACCTCTCATAAAGAATTATTATTTCATATGCAAATGGAACATCAAATTAAATGTAATATAAATTTCCCAAAATGTGAACATTGCGGTTTAGTTGTATTAGATTTGACTACTTTAGATGATCATATTGATGAATATCATCAAGAAAATAAAGAACAAAATCAACAATGTATTTATTGTAATAAAACATTCTCAACTGAATTATTGTTGTATAATCATATGAAAGCACAACATAAAGAACGTGCTAGAGATGATGGTGTTATTGATTTTTCTGATGACGAGCATACAGCTGGTGAATTTGGTGATGATGATGATATTGATAATAATAATTATGAACAAATATCAAGTCAAAAACCATCATCATCATCAAAAATTCAAATTTTATCAGATATAAATTTACCTAAATGCATTTCTTTAACTAAAACATCAACAGATTTATCTGCAATAACTTTACCAACCATTGTTACAACTGATACAACAACTTTAACTAATGTTGATTATATTACAACATCTGCTGATATAGAGACAGCAGATACAGGTCCCAAATTTGTAAATGCTGAAGGTAATGTAATGGAATTAACACCAGCACAACGTGATGAAATTATATCACAATTAGAACAGAGTGGTGATGGTGTTGTAATGGTACTAAATGATGAATCATTTGGGACTGATCAAAAGCTTACAGATATTGGCGAATCATCAACTTCAACTGGAAAGATTCAAGCAATTACATCACAGCAATTTGGTGATAATAATATGCTTATTGTATATGATGAACAGCAACCAACAACAAGTAGCGAGAAAAAGAAAGACAAAATAATAGAGGAAAGTAATGAGAAGACATTAAGTAAAGAGGTGGAAGAAGATGATGGTGATGACGATCACATGGAATGGAAAAATGATGTTTCACAGGAAGAACCAGAAAAAGAAACACTCGATGAATTACAAACAGACGATAATATAGAACAAAAAAATAAGGTTTTTTTAAACAATAATTTTTAATTTTTAAATAATTGATTTTTTTTTTTGCTTATTTTGTAGGAAACTAAGGAAAATTCAAATGTTCAAAAACAAGATAAAGATTCTTCTGATTTAGACATGAAACTAAAATTACTTACTGGAGATTGGACCGATGATGAAGATGAAGAATGCCAAGATGCAATAGATGAAAATGAAAAAGAGCATAAAAAAGACAAATCAGACAATGATAAGATTTTAAATATACTCGAGAAAAATAATGATTCTTGTGATGTAACTGGTGAAAATTTGAAAGTTGAAATTACAGAAAAAGATAAGGATGATGAAACTGAAAGAATTAAAGATGAAGAACATAGAGATGATGGAGAAAACCATAACGTTTCTGAAAAAAGCGACTATACAGAACAAAATCAAACAGAAAAAGATAATCAAAAAGTTACAGAAGATAAAAAAAATATTGACAAAGAAGAAAATATTGAGGATTATGATAAAGACGAAGAAGTACTATTTAGTACAGAAATATCTTGTGCAATGGAAGAAAAAAAAGAAGAAAATCTAGAGAATTCAAACACATCTGAGAATATCGATGATACAGAAAAGGATACAAAAGAGAACATAGAGTTAAATGAAAGTATTGATAAGAAAGAAGATATCGAGCAAATTACTGAAGAAATAAATAATGCAAAAGAAAACGAGAATGCAACGAATGAGGAGGTTGATGGAGTTTCTATTGATGAGGAGGGAGAAGCTGACAATCATAATAGTCCCAGAGAAGATAAAAAACAAATTGAATTAATTTCTAATACGGAAAATATAGAAAAAAATGATGATGGGGAAATTGTAAGTAAATCCGAAAATAAGATTGAAAAAGAAGAAGTGAAAACAATATCAGAAATCAAGGATGATATTACACAAACAAAAACAAAAGAAGAAATTAAAAGTCTAATTAGTGAATGGGGTGAGGATGATGACGACCTCTAAAAATATATAATATATAAAAAAATAGAATATGTTTCAATAGTTTATAAGATGGTAAATCAAAATATAAAATTTAATATTGTGTTTATTAGTGCAGCAAGAATTAAATTTGTAATTTTATTTTGTCGTCAAGACAAATTGTAATTGTTTTAATATTAAACATTTATAAATATATTTAAAAAAAAATGTATTTGAATTTTAATTTTAGTAATTCAGAGGAGGTCTATTTTATTTTATATACCTATACACTATACTACATAATAACTAATAACATATAGGTGGTATACTTTGAAATTAATTGATTTATTAGAAACAAATTGGAAATGGAACCCCTGCTGGCGAATAGATTTTATAATTCTAATTGGAAAGTATATTAACACCAAATATTTCGCTACAAAAATGCTATTGGAAAACATTATTTTATATGATTGCCATTAAAGGCGGCGATGCCAGCCAAATTTGTCGTTCTGCGTGTATAATTAAATGTAAAATTTATTAAAAATTATTATAAAATATTTTTATTTAAAAATTATATTTAAATTAATATAGTAAATAAATAAATAATGTCTATAAAAATACAATTTGAAATTGGCCATACGGCCATGTTAAAGAGTAAAAAAACTATTGATAATTTCACACATGATTGGGAATTGTATGTTAGGGGTATTGATAAAGCCGATATAAGTGCATTTATTGATAAAATTGTTTTTAATTTGCATGAATCTTTTCCCAAACCGAAAAGAAGTAAGTTGTACTCTAAAAAATAAAATAAAAATTAAAAATCATTTTAATAACTACGAAAATTTATAATATATTAATTTTCATCTTTTTTTTTGTATGTCAACAGCTGTCAAAGAACCACCATATATACTTAAAGAATCTGGGTACGCAGGTTTTATAATACCAATTGATATATATTTTAAGAATCGTCATATGCAAAAATTTAATTATGATTTAGAATTACAACAAAATGGTCCACCAGTACATAAAAGTGAAATTAAAAAATATATATTTGAAAATCCGTCTGATGATTTTCGCCAAAAGTTATTAAAAGGTGGTGGTATATATATAAACAATGATGAAAAAAATCGTGATTCATCTGATGAATATAAACAATTATTAAGTAAACCAAAATTTAGTAATGCTGATAGTTCATCATTAACTAATAAAAAACATAAAATTAGACAAGATAAAAATAAAGAACCAACATTTGCAAATTTATTTGGTACACCCATACAGAAGCAACCGTTGCCACCATCTTCAACAACAACAGCAAATATAAATAATTCTGGAATTATTATTGGTGGTAGCGGAAGTAATAGCAATAGTAATAGTAAAGTATCACCTGATCCAAAATCAAAATCTAGTCCAATTGTAGGTTCAGGTATATCTTTATCTGGTAATTTAACATCAAATAAATCAAATAGTAGTAGTAGTGGTAAAATAGATAAAGGATATAATACTGGACAAATTACTTCATCAAATTTATTACAACAATCATCTTCATCTATTGGTGGCAACAGTAATAAAGATAAATATGAAAAATCTGATAGAAAAGATAAACAAAGTAAACATAATAGTCCGCACAAGGATAAAAATAGTAGCAGTAGTAGTAATAATAAGAAAGATGATAAACATGATCGTCGAAATGATCGTAAAAAAGATAAATCACATTCCAAAGAACGTGATCGTAGTCGAGAAAAAAATTCAAAACAACAACGTCCACCAAGTCCACAAATTAAACAACAGCAACAACAACAGCGAACTGCAAGTCCTTTATTACCAAGAAAATCAAGTCCATTACGTAATCCAAATAAAGATGATGGTCATAGTAATAAATCTAAAAGCAGTAGTAGCGGAAATGTTGTTAGTATTGATATCGATAATAGAAAATCTGAAAGTAAAAAATCGAAAAAGGATAAAAAATCTCATGACAAAGAGAAAGTACGTGATCGACGAGATAAAGAAAGAAGTAGCAATAGCACAAATGATATACAAAAAAATAAAGATTCTCATCATACTACTACAAAATTAACAAATCCATCATCTAATATCCGAATTGATAATACAAGTGTTAGTATATCAACACCAATTAACAATGATAACAATAAATTAGATTATAATAAATCCAAGGAATCTGGATCATTAATAAAAAATCAATCATTAAAAAAATCAGATAGTAGTAATAAATTTCCAACAGATAGTTATCAACAGCCATCAACAAATATTAATGCAGAAAAAAAGAGTTCAGATAATTTGGATAAAGATGAAAAACGCCATAAGCATAAGAAAAAAGATAAAAGTAAAGATAAAGAGAAATCATCTAAATTAAATAAAGATGATACTGCAATAAAGAAAAATAAAGAAGTGGATAATTTAAATACTACTAGTAGTAAAAATCAAAAATACTCAAATAATAATATACAAATACAAGGTAATGATACAGTACCAAATATTACAAATACAATAAATAATAATAACAATAATAATGTTCCATTACCCCAACCACCTGAACCAGAATTAAGTGAATCAGAAAGTATAGTTAATTCGGATATGGAAGTACAACAAACAACAGAAACAATAATAAAACAAAAAATAACCAATCATTCCGATAGCTCAACTAACAGTTATAAAGATATAGTTCAACCATCTCGTTTAAAAACTCTACAATCACAACAATTATCAGGTCGTATTACACCAACATCAACCACAATAATATCTACATCAAATATTAATAATAATAATAACAATAATAATAATAAAAAGGATCGTAAATCAAAAGAAAGTAAAAAAAATGATAAAGAAGATAAAAAACGTAAAAGAAAAAGTCGTGAAGAATCTGATTTAATAATAGCAGCTAAAAAACCAAATTCACCAATTGCTACCTCAAGTAATTCATCATCAGCAGATCAACAAACTTCAATACCAAAATATTTGAAGAAGACTGATACTAAAAGCGGTGCTGGTAGTGGAAATGATTCTACTAGTGGTATATATTCATCATCAACACAACAACAGGATTCATTTCGTACCCCAACTAATAATATATCAACATCATCACATAATAATAATTTAAATTCGAATAATAATAATTTTCATAATCGTAGTGGTACAATTGGATCAACTATAGATTATATGTCTGAATTAAGGGAATTACAAAAGAAAATAATGACATTACAGGATAGTACTGAATTACAACAAGTTGTTGAAATGATTGCAGCAACTGGACGGTATGAAGTAACAAGTAAAACATTTGATTTTGATCTGTGCGCCTTAGATCGTAATACTGTACAGAGATTACAAGATTTTTTTGCAGCTACCTCAGTATCATGACATAATAATTTATTATATACAAGATAAAAGAATTTTTGAATATATTTAAAAAAAATAAAAAATTTAATTAAATACAATAATATTTGAATAAATATTATATTGAAATAATAATAAAAAAAATATTAAATGAAATTGAATAACTCATAAACAACACAACTTTAAGCATCCATTATGTTTATTACATTTATAAATTATATTGGAATTTTGTCGTCATCGTTGTCGTCGCTGTTAATTATTTTTATAGGCAAGTAGATATGATATTCTTTTTATTTCAAATATATTTAAAATTTAATATATTGGTTCAAATCGAATATCTCTTAATGTCTCCATATTATTTATTAAAATTCAATAAAATTTAAAAAGTACATTAAAGAACAACAAAGAATAATAATAATTTTATTATAATTGAAAATGAATTTTCTAAGAAAATTGCTATCTGAAAACTGATTTTATATATATATATTCGTAATTTATAATTTAAAATAATTAATATAATAAATATTACTAGTTTTTTTTTAAATATATATATTCAAAATTTTGTAATTGCACTTGAATTATTATTTTAATTAATTAACTAGTACTAGTGTAATAATTTTTAAAGATTTTTCAACTTATTTTTGAAAATTTGTTTAACATTATTTTCTTTATTTAGAAATAAATGCAAAATAAATACAGTATACAAAAATAAATTCATTGTCTTTAGTATTTCAGTATTAAATTTCTATTTTAAATTATTATTATTATTAGTTCTTCATAATTTGAAAATCTACGATAAAATACGTATAAATACAGTACATGGACCTTTTTTTTTGGAATTCTGCTCTTACACCGATTTTGGTAACTAATTCGATTTTATAACTTATTGGGATAAAAATGGTTTAAGTCGCGTCCACTCCACATATATGCGAACGAATAAATAAAAAGTTCGTGCGTTCGGTGTAGAAGCGAATGTTTGGCCTCCCTAACCGTGCATTCTATGATAAAAATTGTTGAATATTTACTAAATTATTATTAGGTACTTCATGAAATCTTATATAAATTCTTCACAATAAATATTCGGTCCGGTCCGGACATTGGCTGTGTAACATCGAAAATTGCAGCGAACGAACGGCAACGAATTCTCTTTGATTTTCAGATCGGGTACACCATACCGAATTCTGTTCGTTCGTTCGATATATGTGCTACCATACCAAATCGGTAATAAATTAGTTGTTTTATTGGCCAACATTTCATTTTGAGCGTCACTTGATCGTCGATACCATAGCCGTCCATAGCTGTGAAGTTTGTTACTAGCAGTCTATTTATATATTTGTCAAAAATAAACGCCAAAAAGTGGTTGCAAAAATTATATTTTGTTTATTTTAATAATTTAAAATAAAATTTTAGTAAACAAAATTATAAATTATCAAAAATGTCCGATTCTGTAAATGAACGTTGTGATTTTGTCGAAGATACTGATTGTAATTTATTACTAAGACGAAATTTTTTTTCTGAAGTTACTG
This sequence comes from Empis stercorea, assembly GCA_949752835.1. Classification (NCBI taxonomy): domain Eukaryota; kingdom Metazoa; phylum Arthropoda; class Insecta; order Diptera; family Empididae; genus Empis; species Empis stercorea. The sequence continues at coordinate 1,766,259 of OX457086.1, forward strand.
AAATGTTAAAAATGCATCAAATTACTAATACCAACAATGCTATTATATTAAATAGGAAAATGCAAAATATGTTGAGGGAATTACAAAGAATTATACAAGGAATGTTAGATAAATGTAGAGAAAAGTATATAGAAAATGAAGAATATTTAAAAAATTTTGTTAGCATAAGTCAGCAACGAAAAGAAAAACATTTTAAATCATATTCATCTTGTGGTATACCATATTTTAAAATTAATGCAAATTATTCAGCACCTCCAAATAACGATTATCTGTATCGGCGTGATGTACAAAAAGAACTGTTTCCCACTGATATTATTTTAAAAAGAAATATGAGCTGGACACTTAATGATAAAATCAATATTATCAAAGGTGTTAAAGAACAGGTAAATATATTAATTAGAGCATGGGTAAAATAATCAAATAATAATTGATTTCAATTTAAGGCTATTTCATATTTAAAAGATGGTAATAATGCAGTAGCACTATCCTCAAGAAATACCCGTAATCTTAAGGAACGAACTCATGAAAAAAACGAAGAAATAAATTCATTATTATTAGTAAATTTATTGAAGAAAACAAATGAAAATTTCATAATAAATTGGTATCGCATATCAAGTGAAAATTTGAAATACCGTCATTCAGAAACATCATGTGAAGCTATGTGGAAAATGTACTTATGTCCAGAATTAAATCGATCGAAATGGTCAACTGAAGAAACTATTAAATTAGAAAATATAGTCCGAGAATATAATTTTAGAAATTGGTCTGGTATAGCAAATAGAATTGGTGATCGTTCAGAGTATCAATGTTATGTACATTATATAACAGTAATATTTGAAAAATTACGCGTAGAAAATAGAAAATGGACAACAGAAGATGATAATTTATTAATTGAAGCTGTTGAAAAATCACGTATGGGTAATTTAATACGTTGGAATATTGTGCAACAATATTTTCCAAATCGTAATAAAAAACAATTAAATACACGTTATAATTATAGTTTAGATCCAAAAATAACGAAAGGTAATTTTACAAAAGAGGAAGATTGTGTTATTTTAGCTGCTGTACAACAATATGGAGAAAAATTTTCAACAATGCCAATAGCATTATTTCCTGGTCGTAGTATTGTACAAATACGTAATCGTTATAAAAATACATTAAAATATATTAATAAACATCAAGTATGGACACCAGATGATGATGAAAAATTAATAAATTTTGTGAAAGAAAATGGTAATACAGAATGGCGTAAATTATCAGATGAATTTGGTTATCATTCACGAACAAGTTGTCGACAAAGATATGCAACAATAATAAAATTTTTGAAAAAAAATCCAAATGGAACTATAAATGATATACCACGTAAATTAAAACATATTAAAAGTGATATTACTATTGATAATTGGCATATAAAAATTAATGATTTAGAAGAATCAGAACAAAATAAAGTAAAATATCCAAAAAATTATGTATCAACATTACGTAGTCTTCAATTAAAATATTATAATTTTTTTAAATATTCTTATGATTATAAATTTGATAAAAAGCCATTTATCTTATATAATCCATTATTTAATATAAATTTTTTAACAAATTTGTTGCAATTAAATATAAATGAAAATTTACTAAGTCAATTACAAACATTTTCAACTCATGATTATAATTTATTAAAAATGTTATTGAAATTAAGAGAAAATGATAAGAATATTAAAGAATGTAATATTAATATTAAATTGCCACCAAATTGGTCAACACTTTTAGGATTTCGTGGTATTTGCATACAGTGTGCTGCTACATCAACAACAAAATCAGATATGATTGTATTTGATAGTATTAAAAAAGAATCTGAAACATTTGAAATAGCTAAAGAAAAATTTAAAAAAAGATTTAATTCAATATTTTATAATACAATACTTTTAAGTCGACTTAATCCAAATATATTAAATATACGCGAGAAGTATTGTAAAAATATGGATTTAGGTTTAAAAGAAATGCAAGATAATTTTTATATTGAAAAGGATATTGATAATAATGAAGTAGAAAATAATAAAGTTTTAAAGTGTGATGTACAAAAAGTTAATAAAAATAACAAAAGACATAAAGTTTATAAAGACTGCAGAACTGTAAAGAAAATAAAAATCGAAGAGAAATGAAATTCAGATAAGAATATAATGTTGTTTCAATATGAAATATTAAATAATATACCAAAATTTGATTGTCTTGCCAGTTAATATGAAAATTCAAAGCAATTCATCGTATTCTTTTATTAATTCACTGCAATTAAGTAAAACATCTAATTTGATATTAACAATTATATTTATATTTTTCCATTGAACATTGATACCAATTTAATTTTCTAGCGATATAAATGATCAGCTTGTAAATTTGATGCTATTTCTGATTCCCATTTATCGCCATTACATAATAGTTTTTCCTTATTATATAAAAGTTCTTCATGAGTTTCTGTAGAAAATTCAAAATTAGGACCTTCAACAATTGCATCAACTGGACATGCTTCCTATATATTAATTAAAATTAAATATTATAAAATATTTATAAATATATATATATTAATTACTTGACAAAATCCACAATAAATACATTTAGTCATATCAATATCATAACGTGTTGTTCTTCGGCTACCATCTGAACGTTCTTCAGCTTCAATTGTAATGGCTTGAGCTGGACAAATTGCTTCACATAATTTACATGCAATACAACGTTCTTCACCGCTTGGATAACGTCTTAATGCATGTTCACCGCGAAATCTTGGACTTAAAGGTCCTTTTTCGAATGGATAATTAATTGTTGCGGGTTCTTGAAAAATATGTGCTAATGTTACACCAAATCCACGAAATAATTCTGTCCAAAACATTGTTTGAGCTGCTCGATCAGTCATATCTTTGAATTCCATGCTAGGTTGCTTGTTGTTTACATAAACATAACCTTTTTCAACTTCAACCCAATCTAAATGTTTTGTTGGATCAGTCTGCGCTGAAAATGCTCGTATAGTTGGCTGCAAGATCCTTTGAGCTAAAATATATATTACGGATAGTTAATTTATAAATATATGATTATTGATTACAAGAATCTGATGACATAAGAAGTCATAACCTATTTTTTTTTTTTTTTGCCATAATTTATTAATACTAAAATAATTGAAGAATAGATTTTCTTAAAAGTTTTATATACTTACTGTTTTTAGCAACATTGAAAAGCCTCACAGTCGACATTTTTATCTAATTGATGTGTAAACTTCTCGAAAACCAAATTAATTCGATGGAAAATTGTATTTTTGAATAAACAGCTGATAATTTTGACACTTTGTTGTCAGTCTAAAATCCAAAAGTGTTACCAAATAAGAGTTTTTTTGTAGAATATATGGAACCTTGAATTTTTCTGTATGTTCCAATTTAGAGGTATGGATATGGAGTATAGAGCAGAGCAATGATATTTATTTATCATATAAGAATTGTGGCTATATGTTTAAAATATAGTGAAATTTGTTGAAAAACTGTAGAAATGTTATTTCAAACGATAACCTTAAATCAAATGTTTGTAAAATTTATAACTAATTTCATTATTAAATCTAATTTAAAGTAAACAAGATTATAAAACGTAAATGTATCGTTTCCTTTGTTAAATTTAACAATTATTTTGCCGCTAAATTGTTTGACGGGTGTGTTGTTATAATGTTTTTTTCTTATCTTTCTTTTTGTCGCGTAGGCCACGAATTTGCAAAGAAACTTTAATTTTTTTTTGTAATATTATTAATTTTCATTGAAAATGTTTAATATTTGTGTATAAATTTGGTTGAACAAGTGTGTATATTTTTCATTTTTTTAAAAGTCCATAACAAAAATGGATAATTTACAAGTAAATGAGGATCTTTTCTCAAAGGTCAAATACTTTGTAAGCGGGAGTCTTGATGCTAATGTAAGTATTAATAATTTATATTATATATTATATTTTGTTTAATCTCCCGCATAAAATAATGTAAATTTAGGTTAAATAAAATGTGACTCTTGATGCCTTGTGTAGAATATATGTAAATATTTTAAATTCTTTAACTTAATACTTGAGATTTACCTGAAAAAATTGTCATACATTTCTCTTCAATTTCTAATAAGTAACCTGTTACAAGTGTAATGGATTATATTAGGTTTTGAATTAAGTGAAAAAAAATATCAACATAAAAATTAAATCTTTAAAATAAAATCTACTTATATTTAAATAACTTTATTTCAAAATAATTTCAATTACAGCTTGAAGATCTCTTGAAACGAGGTGGAGCTCAAAGTCGTTCTTACATATCAGAACTTGTCACTCATTTTATATGTGCTAAATCATTTGACGAGGATACAATGACAATGGCAACTGATTTATATGGTGTTAAACCCGTAACGGAACGTTGGATATTGGAAACTGTACGTTTAGGCCGTTTAGCAAATCCAAAAAGTTATAATCCATTTACAAATAATTTATTTCAAAATGTTATCGCTACTATTATAAATGTTAGTAGTGATGATAAAAAGAAACTCTATTCAATGATAACTTTTTTTGGAGGAACTGTACAAAGAAATTTATCATCACAAGTTACACATTTAATAGCTGGTATTGGTACTGGCAATGTATATGATAAATCAATTGCTTTATCTAAAACATCGTCCTTAAATATTGTAACACCAGATTGGGTAATTGATTCGATACTACAGAAAAGATTAATTAATCCATCTGATATTTATCATCCACGATTATTAAAAGTTGATTCAGCTAAATTTATTAGAATTACTACTGCAGCACCTAGAGAAACTTCATATTCATCCAATAATAATAATCTTACAAATATAATTGGATTTGATGATGGAAATCAACAAAATAACACTATTAATGATAAAAAAACAAATATTGCCGTACCAAGTACATCAGTTATTTCATTTTCTCAACATAGTATTACTACTAAACCTGTACAAACTGTGGCTTCAACTTCTAATATAAATAATCAAATGATTAAAAATGTAACATCAAATCAAACGATTTTGACTCAAGTACTATCATCCGTACAACAACCTAATTTACAACAGCAATCACAACCTACTGATACCACAACTGTCGCAGCTGTGAAACCACAACACCCACAAATTACTGCTCAAATAATTCGTACAGTACCAAATAGTGGGCAAAATACTGGCATTGTGATTACAACTTTGTCCCAGGCAACCCAATCTGGTAATCAACAGCTTCCTCAGGCTCAGAAAGTGGTTTTTGTAAGGCCAAAAACTATTGGTCAACAGCAAATTGTAGGAACAACAGCGAATTCAACAGCTGGTGGTCAGCAACAGCATATAATTTTACAAAAATATGTCCAACCTTCAAACCAACAACAGCAACAGCAAATGTTACAAAATGCGAATGTTCAACAATCGCAGCAACAGCAAAATATGACTATGCAACAACAAAATTTTAATTTACTGCAACAGCAAAATATTAATGTTCAACAAGTTAATATTCAGAAACAAAACTTTAATATTCAACAACAACAACAAACACCATTACAAAATCAAAATCCAGCTAATCAATTTCAACAACAATTGCAACAGCAAATACAAAATAATCAACAACAGCCTTTACAGCAAATGGTTCAACAAACTCAACCAGTACAAAGCCAACAGCAAACAGGAATTGTAAACGTACAGTTGCAACAGAGAAATTTAAAGAGTCCTTCTTTAACACATCATGTAAATTCGCAGCAACAACAGCAAATACAACAAAGTTTGCATTTACAGAAACAACAAGTCCATCAGCAACAACTTCAAATTCAACAGCAGCAACGTCTGCAAAATTCAGTACAAGTAACATCACAATCACCACAAGTTTCATCTCAATCTCCACAAACATCTCAAATACCCAATTCGCCATTAATACCCCCAGCATCTCCACAACTACCTGCTCCTTCCCAGCAACTTCCACCTCCATCACCGCAATTACCTCCGCCATCTCCACAACATCCACCACCGTCACCGCAACTGCCTCCACCGTCACCGCAACTGCCCCCACCATCACCACAGCTTCCACCACCATCGCCCCAACCACCTACAACACCACAACATCAAATCGTGCCTCAACAACAACAATCTCCACAACATCAAACAATAGCATCAATATCACCCCAACCACAATCTGTAACATCATCACCGATTCAACAACAGCCGCAACAACAACAGCCATCAATTGCTGCTCAAATTCAACATAATCTTCGGCAACAGCATCATATTCAACAACAGCAATTAGTATTGCAACAGAATAGTCAGAAAATGTCACCACAACAACAGCAACAAATTCAATCCCATATAAATCGTCAGCAACAACATTTAATACAACAACATCAGCAATTGCAACAAATCCAACAGCAGCAACAACAACAGCAAATGCAAAATCAACAGTTACAACAAAATCCACGATTACAACAAAATCAGAGTCCACGTTTGCAACATAATCAAAGTCCACGGTTGCATCAAAATCAAAGTCCAATGTTAAATAATTCTACCCCATCACCGCAATCTCATATGGGTGGACCTCAATCATCACAGTCACCATTATTGCAGACACCACAACAGCAAATACAGCATCAACCCCAACCAATACCATCTCCTCAAATGACACCACCACCACCTCCATCACCACAACAATCACCAATGTCTGTCCAACAACAATTAAGACAACAAATTCAACAAGGGCGACAACAGCAACAAATTCAAATACGGCAAGGTGGAACACAGATAATAAATCAAAGTGGAGGATCTCCTCAAACAATACAGCAGCAAATTTTAACATTAAATCAGCAACAACAAAAAATGCAACAATTACAACAACAGCAATCGCCTTTACAAAATCAACAGCCACAACACCAAATAATATCAAAACAAATACTTTTAACAAAACCAATTGATCCGACGGATCCTGTACAAGTGGCACAGGTAATTTATAGTGTAAACTAAAATTTAAAATCAAAATTTGTTACGAATGTTTTTTTTAAAGGTCCTTAGTCGAACAACACCAAGTCCCAGTCAACAGCAACTTGATCAAAATTTAATTATACGTCAACAAATGACCCAGCAAATTAAAAATCATCAGCAACAACAACAATCACCCCATAAATCACCTCAACAGCAACAGCAGATAATAATTAGTCAAGGTGGGAATCAAATTATAACCCAACGACACGTTATAAATACATCAACAACTCAGGGTCAACAAATAATTCAAAGTCACATGCTAAATATTCAACAACAAAAACAACAACAACAGCAACAACATATATTACAGTTGCAACAGCAACAAAATCAAATTCAGCAAAAGACAGCAGCCGGCCAACAGTTTCAATTTGTGGATAATGCTCAAACAGGAGGGAGTTCTACTATTGCACCTCAACAAGTTAGAATAATTCATCAAGGTGGACAACAAATTATTACTCAACAAATACCACAAGGTCAATTGTTGCAGCAACAAAGGCAACAACAACAAATTGTGGGTGGTACTCAACAAATAATTACTCAACAACAACAGCAAAAAATTGTGCAACAACAAGCTCAACAATCTACTCAACAGGCATCACAACAACAGCAACCGACACAATTGCAACAAACAAATGCTGGCTCACAAACAATTAATAAACCATTTCAAACAAAATTACTTATAAGTCAGCAACAATTTAATCAACTCAGTCCACAGCAACAACAACAAATTCTACAAAATCAACAAAATCAAAATATCATATTTATTAATCAATCAAATCAACAGCAGCAGATACAACAACAAACTCAAAATGTTCAAATTCAGCCTCAACAAATTATTAATATATCTGGTCAAATACAAGGGGCTCACCAGCAGCAGCAACAACAACAACAACACAGCGGACCTTCCAATTTAAGTCAAATGTTAAAAAATTTCACACAAAAGCAGCAAGAACAACAACAGCAAGGTTTTTCGCAACAACTTGGTAAGATGACAACCGTTACTGAAGTAGATACAAATGCTGGATTATCACAACCAACTCAAGTACAGCAACAGCAAATTATATTGAGTCAACAACAAAGTGGACAACAGGTTGGTCAGCAACAGCAATTACAAAATTCACCACAGGCAAACCAACAATCACCACAACATCAGCAGCAGCAAATTGTTATTAATCAGCAACAACTTTTAAGTCCTCAACAACGTTTACAATATTTACATCATCAACAACAACAAATCCAAATGCAAATGCAAAATAAACAAACAACTGGCCAGCAGCAAATAATTATACAACAGCAACAACAACAAGCTGGACAATCTCCACAACAAAATGTTCAACAACAAAGTCCAATAAATAATCAGCAAATTGCGGGACAACCTACGAAACAAATAATAATTCAACAACCACAACAAATAATTATTCAGCAGACTGAGCCTACAACAACGACTGGTCAAATTCCAATACAGAATGAGCAGGTAACTATTACAATTCTTTAGAGTAAATAATATATATTTTTTTAAGACATAATTTTAAATACTGATAAAATAATATGCTTTAAAAATACAATTTTGTATTGTAATTATTTTAAGGTCATATTGCAACAACAACAACAACAGCAGCAGCAGATAATTTCTCAACAAGTATCCTCACAACAATCACAACCCCAAAGTCAAACAATTTTAGTACAACAACAAAATATTTCATCGAATCAACAATCCAATTTATTATCACCGCAACAACAAGTTACTATACTACAACAACAGTCAACTGGTTTGATTCAATCAACAGCCCAATCTCAGCAATCACAGCAGCAGGTGCAACAATGGAGTCAACCAAATTTGGGACAACAACAAACAACTATTGTTGGTTCACCACAACAACATCAACAATTTATTAGACCTGGTGGTCAATGGCAAACAACTGGTGGACCGCAAAGACAATTAATACATTTAGATGACAAATCTCATGCACAGTTTATTGCTATGGATCCAGTTAAAAAAGCTGAATATATAGCAAAATTACAACAAAAGCAACGTTTAATGGTACGCCAACAAGTTGCATACCAACCACGACCTGGAGGGCCAATTGTTGGTCAAACACGACCAACAGCACATATTATTGTACAAAGTCCAATGCCTCCTGGCTTAACCCAGCAACAACAAATGCAATGGTTACAGCAACAAGGTACCCGACAAGTTTTAGTTCGTTCTGCTAATGCAACACAAACAACTAATATTGGTGCACCTGGTTTAAGTCCATTATCGCAACAAAGTAATTCACAACCTCAACAGCAAACTTCACAACAACAACAATCAACACAACAGTTTATAGTAGATGGCAACGTAACTCCGCAAACTCAACAGCAACAACAACAGCAAATACTATTACAACGACAACAACAACAATTACGTTATCAACAACTTCAATTACAACGTGAACAACAAAAAATACAAGTTGCAAATATTGCTGGCACAACAACAACACAAAATTTAACAGCTGAACAGCATTCACAACAGCAGCACATATTGCAACAACAAACATCAAGCCCTCAACTAATAACGACTACACCATCTCCATCTCAAATAATCCAACAGCAAACGGAAATACCACAAAATTTACCGGCAGGTATACAACAAGGTGTTATACCTGCCAGCGGAGCTGGTTCTTCAGTTGCTGCTGTTGCAGTACCTCAACAACAAATGGCATCGAAAACTAAAACAGCCTTAGCAAATATGCTTACAAATCGTGCAGCAGCAATGACAGCAACAGTAATACCATCTGAAACAACAACAACTGAACCATCAGCAGCAGGTACTCTGCGTTTAATGACCGCCCAACATAATGCAGCATTAAATCAGAGTGTTGCAACTGCTGTTGGTTCACGTACATCACAAGAATTAATTGTGTTACAGCAGCAGCAACAACAACAACAACAACAACAACAGCAACAGCAGCAGCAACAACAACAACAACAGCATTTAATTCAACAAAGACGTACAATTGGCCCAAATGGTCAAATATTGACTGTTAATAATATTGTTGGTCAAATACCAAGCGGTGCTGGAGGTGCTCAACAACAAATAATACAACAACAACAACAAAGTGGTGGTAAAGTAATTACGCCTGGACCATCTGCAGGTACTATTCTCAAAGGACACCAATTTAGTCCTGTTAATCGTCAACCAATACCACCTCGTCCGCAATTTTATGGACATAATCCAAATTTAAAATTACCACCAGATTTATATTTACTTGGTTGTACATTTTTTATTGTTGAATATGATGAGGAAGATGATATTATATTTGTTAATGATAAGAATGAAAATGATAATAATAATAATAATGATAGTAATGTTAAAAAAATTGAATTATGGAAGGATTTAATAAAACAAGCTGGTGGCGAAATGGAAAATGCATATTGCCAACGCGTAACACATGTATTATGTCGTACTCAGCGTCATGGTGTCGTTATGCAAGCTATACGTGATTCAAAGCGTTGTGTAACACATTATTGGTTAAATGATGTTATATTAAAAAAACAAGTTTTTCCACCATGGCAATCATTACACTTACCAATGCCAAGTACATTCGGTACCCAAAAACCAGCTACTCGACATTTGGTTGGTTTTTCAGGTTTTGAAAGCGAAGAACGTGAACGAATTAAAGAAATGATTAATGAATCAGGTGCATTATTTACTACTACATTTAGTAAATCAAATACAGTATTGATTTGTCGTAAACCAGAAGGTGAAAAATATAAAAAGGCTAAAGAGTGGAATATACCAGTTGTAAATACAGCATGGCTAAGTGATATTGTTTTAGGTAATTTAAGTGGAATGTCACAATATGAAAGTCCAAAATATCAACAATATAATTTAAGTGGTCCATTTCGAATTGATTATTCACTTGTGCCACATTTAATGGGTAAAATATGTCAATAAAATAATATTTCCAATTTTTTGTTTATACAAAATATTTTTCTTATGTACAATAGCTGCTTGGAAATCACCAATAAATCTCACACAAGAAGCTCATGAGAAAGTTAAACGATCGTTATTGGATCCAACGACTGATCAAAAAGTAAAACGTCAGAAATTATCAATACCTTTTGAAGAAATACCAGAGAATATTATATGTGTTGAATATCCAGATCAACATAATATACCTAAGATAATATTTTCACAAATTTATAATCTTCATGGTATGAGAAAAGCTGTTGGGTAAGTTATTTTGCTTATTTTTTTTATAAATTAATGAAGAGCCGAATCTATAGTCACAACTATGGATTAAATTTAAACAATTAACAGCATCTATTTATTTGGCTTTAAAATATTTTGATTTAAATTGTATAAAATTCAATAATAAATAATTTGAAATATATATTTTAGTGCTCTTGGTGGTATTGTTGTTGAGGAACCATCCGAAGCAACACATTTAGTAATGACTAAATTAGGTAATCGTACAATAAAATTAATGCAAGCAATTACATATATAATTGATGCTTGTACAAGTGATTGGATTATTGAAAGTGCTAAAGTTGGTAAATTATTGCCAACAGAAAATTATAAAATTAAAGATAACGAACTAGAAAAAACATTTAATTTTAATTTTTATAATACTATTCAATCACCAATACGTCGTAATTTATTTAATGGTAAAATATTTTATGTAACACCATCTGTTGTACCAAATAAAAAAGTAATTGAAAGTTTAATATTAGCAGCTGGTGGTAGAGTTGAACAAAAAAGGCGACCAGGTGCTGGAATTATTGAAGCTAATACACAATCACCAAATAGTTATATTGTTGTTTCAGTTCAAGAAGATTTATTATTTATGTATGATTTAGTTAAAGCTGGTCGACCAAAATGTTTATTAATATCAACAGAAGGTATTATGAGTTCAATTTTAAGGCAAATTATTTGTTTTGATGAACATATTATACCATTATTTAATAATAATAATACTAATACTATAAATAATAATCTATATAATAATAACAATAATAGTAAAACTAATAATAAATTAAGTAAGTCTAAAAAAGAGAAATAGTTTAAATTTATTATATATTTTATTTTAGCCTTATAAATTTTATTTCATTCTAATTTTAATTTAAAAAAAAAATACAAGTAAAATTTATTCTAAAACATATACATACAATATATTATTATATTTATAAATAATTATAATGTAAATAAAAATTGTGTAATAAGAAAGAAAGATGGAAATTAGATAGCCATAACACATACATATTTTGTTTTGCAATAAAAAAATAATTAAATATCAAAAATAATATAAAATATATATTGATTATTTTTATAAAGAGTCTAGACTTCTAAATTAATTAATTATTACCTATCAATCAATTTCAGTTGGACAGAAAAAAATGATAGCGATGAACTTGAATATCGTACTTATTATATATATTTTTTTATTTTTTTTTTTGTGGTTAATAGAGAGAGTAACAAATCAAACCTATTAAATGTGTAGGTATATTTAAATGCCTAAAATTAAACACGCTCAGTTAGATCTCACTAATTAATAAAAATATTAAAAGTTCAATACATTTATGGATTATCTCTTAAATATTATAACAGGAAATCTATTTTAGAAAATTTTAATAAAATGACTTTCAGTTTCAATTTGTCTGTTCGTCTATCACGTGTATTTGAGTCAAGAAATTTTATTTGAAATTATTAATTTTAATTTAATAAATTAATCATCTGAACTATGAAATTTTGAATGAAAAAATATTTCGATTCATAAAATTTACTTACCATTTACTTTCTCTGAATTATAACACTTATACAACAGTTACTGTTCTAATATTGAACCATATACATGCTGAAAGACGCTAATATCTTACGTTTTAATTTGTTATTTCTACACTTTATTCAAAAGCTTTAAAAGCGTAAAACCATCCAATAACTAATAAATTATATTATAAAAATCATAAACAATATTAAAGACAACTTATTGTGACGATTTTTTAATAGTTACATATATGTATATATGTATATATATTTTATTACAACAATAAATATTTTCTCCCAAAAGCCATTAAACTTTAAATTGTTTTTTGTAAAGAACTTGGGGTGAAAAAAATTATAATTTTTAATATTTCTTTTATTAATCATTGATATTATAGTATATAATAATAATAATAATAATAATAAACATAAGCTATTATTAAAATGAAAGATATTTAAAAGATTAACAACCGGTCAATTATTGAAACAAATTATAGTATCTTCTTCTCTGTTGTGATCTTTGGAATTATAAATGCTTAAACATTAAATCATTAACAAAAAAAAAAAAAAATTATATGTATATATACCAGCTATATACATACCAGCTTTACCGAAATTGATAAACTATATTTAAATTAAAAGAATTTATAGTTGTTTTACAGGTTTTTTTTTATCACTATGTTAAATAAGCATTTTCTTTTTTTTATAAATCAAATGAAGTTATTCACTTAATAAAAGTTCAATAATATGTTGAATCAGTTGAAAATTATCCTTTGAGTATTATATACTCAGATATAAAAATCTTAAATAAGAATTATTAAAGAAATTCAAATATATAAAGAAAAAATTGTTTAACAAATTAATTTAAAATGAAATTATTTACTATTACAATATTAATTTGTTCATATATTATAAAAAATAATTGTGATGATGAAAATGAATTAGAATTACCAGAAATACCATGTCCAAAAATATTTCGTTATTTAAATGTTGGTACAGAATGGATTGGTGTTATTGAACTTGAAAATATTCAAAGAGGACAAACATATAATTTAGGTGTTAATTTAGGATATGATGATTATATACATGATGTAAGTACAATTAAATAAAAATATTATTTTTATTATTATTTATTACAAAAATTATATAACTTTTCTATTTTTTTTAAGTCAAATTTTGGTAAATTAGAACTTTTATATGATCATGAAAAAACACTAAATAATATATTATTTAGTAATAGAGTATTATATAGAGTACGATTTCCAGTATCACAAAAACATATACCAACATTGAGAAAAATTACATTAAATCAAATAACCATTTGTGAAGCACAACCAGAAAGTATAATTATAATTTTTTTTTTTTCATAATTATTATTTTTATTTTTTATAATTTTGTTTTTTATTTCGTAGATATTTTACCTATTACATTTATTCAACTTGATCATACTTTAACATCAACATATACATATTTTGTAAATAAACCTATTACTAAAAAATTTGCACAAAAAGTAAGAATATTAAATACAAATATTCCAAAAAATAATATAAAATTAGAAGAAGTGAAAAAATTACCACAATCAGTGTCAAGAAGATATTTACCACATAAACAATAATTTAATAATTCTATATATTTATTTGTATTTATTTTAAAATTGTAATAAATTAATATTTAATTTGAAAATTAAATTTAAATTTATAATTATTGTGATATACCACAATATTTTAAAGAAGGGATATATAGCTGATTTGAATTTTTTTAAAATTTAAAACTATATGTACTTATTATTAAAATACTTTCAAATCTCAATTGGTTGTTCTTGGCTAAATTTACTCCTGCAGTTATGCAATGGTAAATATTTTTTTTCTTTATTTTTTAACAAATTCTTATACTTTTTTTTTTTTAAATAAAATGATATAATTTATAATTTTAAAATATTTATTTATAACATAAAAAATATAATATATAGTTTAAGGATTAATATATAAAAATATATAAGAAAAAAAAATCAATATAAATAATATTTTTATATTTTTTATGGTTTATAATATTGTGTAAATTGTAATTTTTTAATTTTCTTTATTGATTCATCTGTTATTGATGTATTCTCAACAATTTTAGTTTGATTTAATTTTAAATGTGAATAAACTGGTATATATGGTAATGATTTATCCAATACTAATGATTCTCCATTTTTATTTGTATCAATTGTTTCTTTTATTGGAAAATGTTTACCTAATAATGGTTCTTTTAATTTTTGCGAATGATTACATTTATTACTATTATGTTTTTTATCATACATATTATATGGTACGTTTAATATTTGATTAAATAATAAATTATTATCATCAGATTCATTATTATTATTATCATCTTTATCATTTTCATCTATTTCTTTTTGTAATTGAATTTGATAAGATAAATTATCTGTATAAATACCACTTAATACTTTTAATGTTGTTGCACTAGCTACTTTATGTATATCAGGTGGTATACGATTTTTATATTGTTTTTCCTTAACCAATTCATTTCGTATTAATTGTTGAATTGGTACTAAACCACCAATTGTACCTAAATAACAACCACCAATAGTCCACATACGTACAGAACAATCATGACTTCCACTATATACATATACAAGATTATACATAATTTAGACGATATACATATTTATATGTAAATAAAAATTAAAAGAATAAATTTATTAATTAATTATAATAATATAATTTTATTTTATATTTTAATTACGTTATAACTATTTGTGGTATATCTAAATAACAAATTGATGTTATTGTACGAATATGAGCTTTGTGAGAACTTAATAAAAGTGGTAAATTATTTTTGGCTAATCTTTTTGCACGACCATTTATACGATCATGTGTTAAAAAGAAAAATTGTAATCGTAAAAGTGGTTTACAAATTCTTTTATGTTCAGCTTCTGGTATACTGAAAATAATTGCATGTATGAATTTATTTTTAAAAAAAATTATAAGATTACTATTCATAGAAATTCAGAGTTAATGTAATTGGTCTTTGTACAATTTAAATGGATTTTTCTATTAAATAAAAAGATACGAACGCGTAAAGTTTTGTAAAGAAAAAAAAAATTGATTTTGAAATGGATGATTTTTAAATTGATGAAAGATCAACTTGAATTGTAAAAAGGACCAATTTTGATATCATTAATTAATACAATTTACCAATAATTTTGTAATAACCAAATTTTAATATAACCTAATGATGTACCAGTAATTAAATATTTATTACTTTTGTCAGTTATCATTGTATTAACACAATCACCAGATTTATGTGAAGCATTAAATTCTGTAATATAACCACCAGCTTCATGCTGTGAATATACTTGAATCCAACCATTATCTAACGCAACAAAAACATTTCCTAAATAATAATAAAAATAATAAATTATTTTAATTGATATTTCTCATTTAAAAAAAAAACCTACCATGATCTTTACTTACAGGTCTTTTATTTAAAATTACAATTGCTTCAATGCATAAATTTAATTTGACTTTTAATGCATGTGATTCATGTGATTCGTCATAATGATAATCAACTTTTGGCATTGCTACACCTCGGCTATCCATTCGTCTAAGTTTATTTACCTTGACTCTTTTTACATTAATAGTACTCTTTCCATCAATATTGTGTAAAACTGTATCCGTTCGACCCATTAATCTGATATTAACTGCTTCTTTGACTGAAATACGACTTACACTCTCACTTTTTTTTTGTATTTGTTGATCAGAGTACATCTTTAATAAATATATAATATTTATGTAAATTAAGTAAAATAATAGAATATTAACAAAGGACACGATGAATTACTTATAGCGTCATGACGTTGACACTAACTAGCCTTACAGATTATATCACCGCATCAGATGACTTTAATCCATCACATAAAATAGTTATATTGAAAAGGGAGTATTGGGAATTAGTGCAACAGAGTCACGGCAAACTCTGAGATGAGATGGGTGTCTATATCGATGGATCAAAAATGGAAGTAGGATCGGAAGCAAGCATCACTCCAACCATATCCTTATGAAGAACGGTTCTTTTCATAAGGGTAAGCTAAATATTTGATAAGATAATTTTGCTTAGTTTGGACTAAACAAGCGGAGCACAATGGATCCACTGAGATCTCTAGTGATGTGTGTTGACCAAGGATCAACAAACACCCCAAAGTAGAAAAATAATAAATTTTTAAGAAATTAATTCTTATACTTACATTACAATATTTTTTTGGATATTTCACTTCATGTTTTCGATATGGTTGACCAGTTTCTGATTTCCAAAAAATTAATTCACCAACATAACTACCAGTTACCAAAATTCCACCAGATTTACAAGCAGCAGCTGTTATATCACCTTCATGTAAATTCATCCAATTTTTACCATCTGTATATTCTAAACCTTTAATATCAGCGAATTGTGTTACATGGCGATTCCAACCAACAACTAAAATTCTTTAACATAAAAGATTAAATTTTGCTCTTGGCTCTATTCATTTTTATTACTTAAATTCTTATATATTACCTATCAGGTATCCAAAATATTGCTGTAACTTCACATCTAGCTTCAATTTGTAAATTTCTAGTACAAAATGCATTATTATAATTCCAAATTTTTAATGAACCATCACGTGCACCAGTTATTAAATATTGATATGATGGATCAAAAGCACCAGCCTTTAATGGTAAAAATGTATATAGATTAAATAAAATAAAATAAAGAATTTATAATATAATTTTCAAATCAAATTTTGAATTTATTTTGTTAATAAATAAAAAATTACAGTAGAAATTTGATTTGGAAGGGAAATATATATATGGTATAATTCATTTTTAACTTACTGTTATTTCAACATCTATATTTTGTCCCATTGAATTCATAGTATGACATTTTTTCATAATTATTTGCCTTTTACCAGTCCATACATCCCATACAATAATATAACTATCTAAACCACATGTAACAATATTCTCAAATAATTTATTATATAATACAACAGATACTGAACCAGCATGTGTATTACCATCTGTAATATCTAATTCTATTTTTGGACAACATTTAATTGTTATTAATTTTCTACCACCAATTAATAATTCATGTGCAAAACGATTATACATATAACAAAATTGTGTTTCATTTGCTAATACTATTCTTAAATCAGAAAATGTTTGTAATACAATATGATCAATTAAATGCCAGACTTTAATTGTTTTTGTAATATCAATTGAATAACATAATTTTTCATTTGATTGTATAAATATAAATACAATACCGGAACGATGTCCTTCTAATATTGTTGATGCTTTTGATGATACATATGGTTCCCAAAAACGTAAAAATGTATCTGGTCCACCAGTTGCTAATACTGAATTTTCTTCATCTAGGAAAAATGTTGATACACCCTATTAATTAATAATAATAATAAATAAAATATATATTAATTAATATATTATTTTATTGAAATTCATTTTAAAATTGAATTAATTACTTGTGGAATATGAAATAAATTTTTTGTACCACGACTATCAATTGCTATTAAACCAGATTTATCTAGATATTTACTATATGTTGCAGCTGCTATATAAATTGTATCTAATTTATATGAGTAAGATACTTGGCTAATATTTGTTGGAAAAACTTTAAAATATTCTGTTACATGCATTTCTGATAATTTACCCTATAAATATTAAATATGTACAGGAAATATAATTATTATATAAAATAGTTTGTATTTGTATATAAAAAATATTTCAATACTAAAAAATATATAGTATACATATATTTTAAATTTACTTTTAAAAGTTGATTCCATGATAATTCAATTAAATTTGAATTAGCTGTACTTTTAAATGGACCCCTTAATTTTGGTGAAAATTCTATTATACGTAAATTGCCACCATAATCACCCATTAATAGTTTTGAATTAACATCATCAAATTTTGATTGGCAATAAGTTATTGCACTAATTGCATATGGTACACTTCGAATAATAATACGTAAATGAAAATTTGTTGCTGTTACATCATAAAATCGTAATTCTCTTTCAGTTGAACTAATACAAACAATTCGAACATCAGATAAGGCAGTTACGTGAAGTACCCATGTTGGTGTATATTTTAGATAATCTAAATTATAATATTGGAATAAAAAAAATCGCATATTATTCCATTTTAAAAAATTTCTTACGACTTTTTGATAATCCTTTTTTCGTCACTTCTAAATCTGGTGACAAAAAATTAACAGCACCATCTTTACTTGCTGTTATATAATAACCAAATTGTTTTTCATCTCCCTAAAAATATAGTATGAAAGATTATTTAATTACTATTATTATAAAAACAAATCATATTTTACATGATCCACAATACTACGTAATATTGTCATACCAATAATAGGAGTTTTATGTCTTGATTCTTTAATTAATGGTTCCTCTGGTATTGGTAATATTAATGATTCTTTTTGACTATATGGATCATCTTCTTGAAAACAAAATATTAAATATGTTACAAATTCATCCCAATTAATTAGATTATCTTTATCTAAATTTAATCTTAAAAATAATGTTAAATATTGACTATCTGATAACATTATATTAAATTCTCCTAATATATCACGAAAACATGAGTATGATAATGTATTATCATTTGCAAAAAACATTTGACGAATTTCTTCAATTTGTTCACTAGTTAAACGTTTATGTAATTGTGCTGCAATTGCAGATGTTTGTAACATATCTGATAATTGTATTTTTGGAAATTCTAATGATCTATTACTATCTTTAGAATTCATATTGTTTTATGGTAATTTAATATTTATATATATAGGTAAATATAATTATATTAATCTTATTAGTTTTAGTATTTTTATACAATTTGTTTGTATAAAATATAGAATATTTAAAAAAAAAGCTAACTAACGTTTTTTTAAGTTTAAAAAAAAATCAAGTATTTTTTTTATCCTTATTTAAATTAAAAAAGATGGAAATTTAAAATTATAAATAATACCGTATTAAGCGTTCAATTAATTGAGGTATTAAATATTAATTGAAATTGTGTTACGCTAGAGTGGCATTGTTATTCTGTTTCTTAGCTAAGTTGAATGTAACGTAACCATATTTTATATTAAATTACGGTTGATTTTATGGCTGTATTCCTGTATTTGACATATCGACATATACATATCCCTTCCTTCCAATTATTTCTACTTTGCAAAATAACTTATATTGGCAATAAATATCATAATTAGTAGTCGCAAAATATTTAAATATTTAATTTTTAAATTATGCATAATCATAATCGAAAATAACAGCGAGTTTATTATAATTAAAAAATTTCCCGCCAATTTTTTGGTACGCAACAGCTGAGATTAGTTGACTTTTTCATTTGACATGCCATCAAGATTGTTGAATGTTTGATAACCAAAAACCTGGCAACAATGTTTTTGAATAAATTTCGGAATCGTGGTAGTATAATATTAAATAAAAGGTTAAATTTAAAGTTTATCTTATCTACTACTATGGATTTATCTACAAAGAAAATGCCTAAAGTATTTGTTACTCGCCCTGATGTTGCTTCAATTGGTCTAGATTTACTTAAATCAAAGTAAAATATTTTCATTATTAAATAAAAAACAATTGTTAGTTAATAAATAAAATTATAATTAATAGATGTGACGTGACTTTTGCTAAATCTGCACCAATATCGCGAGATGAATTACTTAAAAATATTGTTGGTAAAGATGCACTCTTTTGTGCTCTAACAGAAAAAATCAACTCAGAGTTATTAGATACAGCTGGTTCAACATTAAAAGTTATTGCAACAATTTCGGTTGGTTATGATCATATTGATATACAAGAATGTAAGAATCGTGGTATTCGTGTTGGTTATACACCAGATGTTTTAACTGATGCAACTGCTGAATTAACTGTAGGATTATTATTAGCAACAAATCGTCGTTTGATTGAAGCTAATAAGGAAGTATATAATGGTGGATGGTCATCTTGGTCACCAAGTTGGATGTGCGGTCCTGGCATAAAAGATTCAATTGTTAGTATATTTGGTTTTGGTCGTATTGGTCAAGAGGTAGGTAAACGAATTGTACCATTTAAGCCGAAACGATTATTATATTCAAGTCGAAATGAAAAACCAAATGAAGCTAAAGAAATTAATGCTGAATATGTTGATTTTAATGAAATGCTTTGTCAATCAGATATTATAATAGCATGTAGTGCACTAACACCTGAAACAAAATTAATATTTAATGAAGATGCATTTAATAAAATGAAAAATACAGCAATTTTTATAAATACATCACGTGGTGGACTTGTTGATCAAAATGCACTTTATGAAGCATTAAAAGATAAAAAAATTTATGCAGCAGGTTTAGATGTAACAACACCAGAACCATTGCCATTAGATAATCCTTTATTAACGTTAAATAATTGTGTAATTTTACCACATATAGGAAGTGCTGATTTAAATACTAGAATTGAAATGTCCAGAATTACTGCTTGTAATATATTACAAGGTTTAAATGGCGAGGAGATGATTTCAGAAGTTAAATAAATTTACATTTTCTTATTTGTCTATGTACGAGTATAATGAAATAAACAGCAAAATGCATTTATAAATTTAAGATAGAAAGATTTATAAATGTTAAAGATATATTTCTAGAAATTAAATCGTTGGGAAAAATTAAAAACTAAATTGAATTTTATAAAAAAAATCATATTGTTTTATGTTATAATATTTAAATAAGACTTTATTTTTTCTTAAATATTTTAACAATAAAATTATTATTTATAAAATATTTGTATTGGTCTACGAAAACCCTTAACACAATGTTCTGGTACACCTAAGTCTTTTACTTCATTAAAACCAATTTCCGGTCCAAGGAGATATTTCGTAAAATCATTTGGGAAAAAATTAATCTTTTTGTAATTTTCAAAAATTTCAGCCTATAAATAATAAATGTTTAGTTTTATATATTAAAATACAGTATATTATCAACAAACTTACTGTTAGTTTCTTTCTTCGTTTATAACCAGACCATGGTTGTGCTTCTAAAATTAATTTACCACCTGGTCGCAATTGTAGAAACATTCTTTTAAATGTTTGTTTCAAACCAGTATCACCAAAATTTAAATGTATCCATTTAGTAACTGATAAGCATAATATTACATCAAATTGTTCTTTTTCAATTTCTAATAGAATATCATCACGTAGTACATAATTACCAGAAATAAATTTTATATTAAAGGGAAATCCTATACGATCATTACCAGTGAAATATTTACGTTGTTTTTCAATATATTTTGTAACTTTATTTATTAATTTTCTATCAATATCTATACCAATAATATTTTTAATATTAAATTTTTTTGAAATTTCAATTGTTATAAATCCACTATTACAGCCAATATCTAAAATTTCATTATTTATAAATAAGTTTTTATGTTCAGCGAATATATTTAATCGAATATCTTGAAAATCTTTAACATTTCTATAACTGTAATATCGACTATAATTACCATAACGAAAAATTTCCTTTGAATTATGAATAGATTGATTACTGGTAATGGTCGTTGCTGAAGTTGAAGGAATGCTTAAACGTTTTCTTGGACTGTGTATTGATGTCGTTCTATTAGTATTATTATTGGTAAATTTGTAATTTGTTTTATCATCATCATTAACTATATTTAAATTAATTTCTTTGATTTTATCATTATACTTTTCTTGTAATACTTTATCGGTATCATTATTTAAATTCTTTGCATTTTCTAAAATTTGTTGATTATTATTTTCACATCTTAGTTTTTTTATTTGTGGCCCAGTATTCTGAACCGAGCTATTTTCACATTCTATCATTATTTATAATTAATATGTAAATTATGATGAATTTTTTAGTTGTATCGAATTTATTTCGGGTTAGATATACTTATAACCAATAAAACGTTTTGTTTATAATTTTGTTATTGTACAATCCAGAAACATATGATTTGATAATGACACGGCGGGCATATACGGAACGGGATGGTCGAACATCTACATTTATGACGGTGCCGCCACGCCGCTAACTAAAATGAAAACAGCATATTTTGAAGCGACAAAGTTGCACCAGTTGTCATTTTAGTTTGGCATTTAATTATTTGACTTTCACAGTTTTTGTTACCAGAAGTAAAATAATCAAAATATGATAAAAAATAAAATTAATTATGATTGAAATTTCTGCAAAATTAATTCGTGAAGAAACTGCTGTTTATGTTACTGGGGAAAAAGTTGAATGCTTTATAGAATTTTTCCATTTGAATGAACAAGAAAATTTGGAATGGTAATTTGAAAAATTCATTTCAAGAATTGTTCTATGTTAATTTTATTTTATATTTTCTTGATTTTAGTGATATTGAGCATTTAGCTTGGGCCAGCGTACAATTACATTGCTATTGTAGTACAACATGTAATATTAAAAGGGAAAAATCAAATTTAAGTTCAGTAGAATCATGTAATAAAACTGCTTTAGATACTGTTGCACAAATTGGTGATGTTTTAGTATCAACTAAACCAAAAATCCTATTTTGTGATTTGAAATTATATCCTGGCGAGAGTAAAAAATGTAATTTTACACAAAAAGAAAATTAAAGAATTATTATTTACAAATTCTTTTTTCTTAGATTTTTTTAGTGAATTTATACCGCGAGATGGTCCACCTACATATCGGGGCTATGATATAAAATATTTTTATAAAATTATAATTGCAACGCAAAGAGTTAAATCAAAAGTACAAACTTTAACTGTACCCGTTAGAGTTTTACCTGTACCAATTATAGCACGGCCAGAAGAATATACATCGAATGAAACTCATGAGGATTTTAAACCAACAAATCCGTTTTTAGAAAAGAAAGAAATTACTGAATTAGAATTATCATGGGATCATTTAATGGTAAAAATTATTTCAACTGCAAAATAGAATTCTTCAACTTTTTTATTTTGTAGAATTTAACAGCACGTCGAATGCCAAAGTTTTATCGTATTACAAATAAACGAGGATTTGTAGGAAGATTTTGTTTATTTAAAAATGATTATAAACTTGGTGAAGATATTGTTGGCACAATGGATTTTACAGATCGTGATGTACGTTGTGTACAATTTTCAGTTAAATTACAATCTGAAGAAGTATTATATAAAAATGGGAAAACTGAAGAAATTACAGAAAAAATAAAAGAAAATAATAATACAGATTCAACAAAACAATTACAATCAATTGCTGGTGCTGGTACAACAATAACACAACAATTTGATATTGGAAGAATAACAAATTATACTAGTTATCATGAATTTTGTTTATCAATGCTACAAACACAAATTATTGTACCAGTACCATTAACAGTAACACCATCATTTGATACTGATATTGTAAATGTACGTTGGCGTTTGCATTTTGAATTTGTAACAAGTACAATGATGGACTTTGGTGGACCAGATGCTGATAGTGGTGAATGGACGGCACCAGAAGAAATACCTGTTGAAACAATGATTTGGGATTTACCAATAAAATTATGGCCAACATCTCCGTTACAAATATGGACACCACCAAGTAACTATTCTATGATTATGAAATGAAATGAAATTTTATTATTAAACATTTGTTATTAAACGTTTATATTCATTTAATAAAGATTAAAAAAGTTTACATAAATATTTATTCACTATCATCAGAGCTTTCTCCACTATTCGGCCTATTTCTTTCATCATCACTTTCTTGATCCCAATTTTTAAGTTTCTTATTTGTCATAAAATCATTTCTTAACACACTCCATTCTTGTTTTCTCTTCTTTTTATTATCGCTGTCATCATCACTGCTACTCTCATCTTTAATTTCATCTTTTACTGGATTATCAACTAATTGTGATTTAGCTCTTTCTCCACCCATAAGAACATTTAAAAATTTCCTTTTATTAATATTATTCAAAACTGCATCTTTTTTGTGATCTAGTGGACCAGCTTCTTCCAACTGTTTATCAATATCTTTTTGTTGTAGTCGTACAGCATTGAATAATTGTACAACCCCCTTTGTGGCTATTTTCTTTAAAACTTTTTCACGATCCCTATCCGCAATTGATGGTTTTATACGGAGTATTAATTTTTTATTAATTTCTTTTGATTTTTTAAAATTTTCATTTAAATCATCTTTATCTGGTTTTTCTTCCTTTATTTCACCGTCAATTTCAAAATTATATCCAGTTTTTGTTGGTTCTTCTATTTTAATATTTGATAATTTTTTGGCTCGAGATAAAATCATAGATTTTTTGGATTTTGGTTTACTTGTTTGTAGAACTTTTGCTATAGAATTTGCCCAACCAGTATTAATTTCAGCAGCTTCGTTGCTGTTACTTTCTTCTTCATCTGAAGAATTATCTTCACTTTGTTCTTCCATGTCTTCTTCTTGATCAATTTTCGATTTTATTGTTGATGTAACCATCTTTTATTTGTAATTTATCAACGGAATTTTGTTTTTAATTGTATCTATTTGGTTTATTGTTTTGTTAATTCACTCACGTGTTTTTTGTTGTTAAAAGGAAAATGTCAATTTTTCCATTAATGACATTAAAAAATTATGATATTTCCAAATTGAAAATATTTCGAAAATCACGTATATAAATGTCAACCGCTACCGCATGTGCTGCATTTTTGTAAACAACAGAAAGTGACAAGAACGCAGTTTTGATACAGATACAGAGAGGAGTGGATCTGTAGGTTGTAATTTGCAATACTAGAACTAGGTAGAGGTAGTAGCGAAGAGGTGGATTATAAATTATATTATAGTGTTTCTGAAATCGACAAGTACTTAGAAATTCAATTAATCAAGATTTAATTAATTAAAATATGTTATCCAGAAGATTCACTGCTTTAGAGCATCCAACTCCCCAAACAATTGATTGCAATGGTAACGAAAATTATAGTTTATTTTTCTAAATTTCCAATTTAATTTTCTCTATAATAATAGATCGCAAGACATTTGCTAGTACAGTTTTATGGTTAGAAGATCAAAAAATTCGTCATTATAAAATTGAAGATCGTGAACCATTACGAAAAGTTGATAATATTCAATTATGGGAAAAAGCCTATGAACAATATAAAAAAGATTTACAAATGCCAATATTTAATAAACCAATTGAAGATATGACATGGTTAACAAGTTTAGCAGTTCGTTATGAATATCTTGATCAGGTTGATAAGTACAAATCTGTAACATCTAAAGAATTTTTATTAAAAAATTGTAAATCTAATGAACCGAGTATAAAAGCTGAAAATTTATTCGATAATATGGATTGTGAGGATATAGATAGTTGTTTTAAATCAAATTCTATTTTTTCATAATTTCAGTTAATCATCCTGATTTTATTAATGGTACTCGAATGATAGCTGATCAATTAGGTATAGCATATCATCCAAATCATTTAATACAATTGAGTGCAGCGGCAAAAATAATAAAAGAAAGAATAGGAAAATCATCTACATATGAAATAATTACTGGTAAACCATTTCCATTTGAAAAGGGTGATGATATTGTTAGTGATGATCCAGATTTAGATTATCCAGTAAGAATTTTAAGATTATTACAAATCCATAAATTACGTGACTTACAAACAAAAATAAATGAAACCATAGTTGCTGTACAAGATTTAACAGCTGATCCAAAAACTGACACAAAATTAGGCAAAGTTGGATTTTAAATGCATGCAGTGAAAAATTAAATTGTAATAATCATAATGTAATTAATTAATTTTGACATAGATTCATTTTCATATTCATATATTCTTATTTAATTTGTTCAAAAAAACATTAATAAAATAAATTTATTGATTTTGTAAAAAAGAAAATTCCGGTTTTTTTTGTTGACATAATTCAATATAACCTTAAATTTGATTTGTATTAATCAATGGAACTATATTTTTATTTAGTTAGTATTCCCCTTGAATTCCATATTTTATATGAGTAGATAAAAAATTCTTATTTAAAGTAAAAATATAATTTAAAATAATGAGTGACAATAGTCCAAATATATCTACAGATTGCTTAGAATGTAGATTAGTTGGTGGTTTTAGTATAATTTTAATTGCTGGATATTTGTGGGTACAAGCTAAAAAAAGAAAAAGACTTGAAAAGACTACAATACAATTAATATCGGGAGGTAATTTTTAAATAATAATATTTATTTCTTTAATTTAAAGACTTTTAATTATTAGGAACTTTGGGAATTGGATTGGCCAGACTGTTTAATTTTATTCCGAAAAAGACAGAAGATACAAATATAATGGGAAACAAAGAAAAATGATATTCAGCTCAGCATCCTATGTTCTTAATAACTTGATAATCATAATATCACCTCATCAATATAATTATTTGTTAAAGAAATATATTTATGTATTATATTTTAATAAAGTGTAGATTTTCGGAAGACATTAATGTAGAGTCAATTTTACTGTACGAGTTCAGAAATGGCAACTGGTGGATTTATAATTATATATATGTATATAAAATCAAAGA
This sequence comes from Empis stercorea, assembly GCA_949752835.1. Classification (NCBI taxonomy): domain Eukaryota; kingdom Metazoa; phylum Arthropoda; class Insecta; order Diptera; family Empididae; genus Empis; species Empis stercorea. The sequence continues at coordinate 1,793,600 of OX457086.1, forward strand.
AAATTTTGATATTGGATGATTCAAGGTTCAAGGAAAATCTTAAAAATTTCTGCTTATCACAAAAAACAGTATTCGATCGAGATAAAATTTAGTTTAAAGAATTTCACAACTTTTATTCCTTCTTTCAACAATGTCTTTTTGTATGTCCACTGTTCGGGATTCAAATTCAATTATTATTAAAAATAATGGAATCCCGAAGATTTGAAGTGCAGGAGTCAAGAACTTTATATTTTTGAAAATGTTGTAATTAATTAATAAGATAGATTTATTTATTGTACATAGATTCATCGAATACCCTTGAATATTTATTTAACAAAAAGATAAGGTTAATAATTGATATATGATAACAAAGTCAATTTGAACCTTTTCGTTGATATTAAAACAACCAAAATGTATTATTTAAACAAATGATTTGATATTCCAAAAAGAAGCTTGGTATAAAAAAATTATTTATGTCAGTTACATTATTTAAACAATTTTACAACTTTATATTTAAACAGCTTTTTTTTCTAGTCCAATGATATATTACATTAATAAAATTTCCACCTTCTTGAATAGTTTGAGTTAATAAAGGGAAAAAAACACTATATAAAAGCTGAAGATTTGATTTAGAAAATGCTAGTATTAATAAAAATTTAGTCGAACAAGTAATTGCTGTACTTAAATGGTTATAGAATAAATTATTTAACACATTAGAGATATAGATAAAAAGAATTATAGATCTATTTATTTCATTACTTACTTACTTTTATCGTAAAATAATGAAACAAATTATAGTTTTACTTTATTTATTTTTAATAATTATTGAAAATAAATCATTAGTAGAATGTCATGGAATACTATTGGAACCAATAGCTAGAGGATCACGATGGCGTTTTAACGAATCAGCCCCAATTGATTACAATGATAATGAAGCATTTTGTGGAGGATTTGGTGTATATAATTATCAAATAAAAAAAAAGACTAAATTTTTTAAATTATTTACCATTAATTAAATTTAAATATTTTAGATTCAATGGGGTATTCATAATGGTAAATGTGGTTTGTGTGGTGATAATTATGGTGATAAAATTCCACGTGCTCATGAATCTGGTGGAATATATGGTGAACCTGTTATTGTTAAAAAATATTATAGACAAGAAATGGAAATTTTTATTAGAGTTCAATTAACAGCAAATCATCGTGGTTATTTCGTATTTGATATATGTAATATGGATGAAAGTAATGAAAGTGAAGAATGTTTTAAAAAAAATCAATTACAAATAAAAACTGGTGGTTTCAAATATCAATTACAAATATTTATACCATCATTATTTGAAACAATTGTTATAATTCCTAGATATCTTAAATGTAGACATTGTGTATTAAGGTGGACATATGTTACAGGCATGAATACAATTAATTTATAACGAAATATATATATATATTATAGCGATTGAATTTTAGGTAATAATTGGGGTAATTGTGAAAATGGATTAAGTGATATGGGATGTGGACCACAAGAAAATTATAAAGCTTGTGCAGACATTGCAATTGAATAATTTATAAAAATATTTAATAATTTAGTTAATATTTTTCATATTTTACTTGTAAAATTAAATTAATGTTTTCATTTAAGAAATTATTAAATAATTTTTTATTAATTTTAATAAAATTAAATCTATTTTAAACCAATGATTTTGTTTATTTAAATATTTAAAAACATTGATAAATAAAATATAATAGGAAAATTATATGTATCTCTTTTTTTGTAAGAATATATTTAATAAATTTATATTCAAATAATAGAAGATCATTGTATTGTGTATGCTGTATAAAGTAGGTATTCTAATAATTAATTTAAAATTCTATAATCTAATTAATTTAATAAGTGCGAATGTCTATATATGGAATACTTATATCCTTCCTGTCTAATCTAGCAAACTTTTACAACTTAGCTTTTATCATAGACACAATTACTAGATGGGACATTTCATATAGCAAATTTGAGCGCACCAAACTTAACATGCCAATAGATGGCCGTATATCTTGAAAAATATTTCAAAATATATTTTTCCCCTTCAAAGCAAAGAATAATATATAATATATTTTGAAACTCAAACTATATATTTTTTCTCCTCTGCCCATCTTCTAAATTTTTTTTTACACAGGATCTACATTTTCGTACATCATTCGTGTATAAATAATAAATTTTCGTTGATTTTCGTTGAGAAGCAAAAATTCTACCTGTTTTGGGTTTTAAAGGATACAAATTTCATTTATTTTTCAAATTTCTATTTTGTATTTTTATTTATTTTTTGTTAAAGATCAACGAACTTGCGATCGTACTTAAAAGTATGAATGATTTTTTTACAGGAAATATTGACAATTTATTATAGTTTAGTTATATAATTAATATTGCGAAATGTTATTATGAGAAATTGACTCATATTTTTATTTGTAAAATATTTGTAAATGTAAAATGTTTCTTCTTTAAAGGAATAGGAATGGAAACATAGAATATTTAGATGATAATTATTGTAAATATTAAATCTCTTACTAAATTTAAACTGAAACAGGTCGACTTATAATTTTAATTATCATTTGTTAAAATTTGAAAAATAAAAGTAACGTATTTTCCCATTTGAAGGTAAAGTATATGAATTAATCTAAAATATCATTCCTTATTGACCTGTGCGTTCGAATGAAATGAAATTTTTGAGAAAAATGAAAAAAAATATAATATAAGATATCCTTATACTAAATTTAAGGATATAATATTAGCAATAATTGAATCAGGTCAACTTATAATTTTAATTATCAATTGTTAAAATTTGAAAAATAAAAGTAACGTATTTTCCCATTTGAAGGTAAAGTATATGAATTAATCTAAAATATCATTCCTTATTGACCTGTGCGTTCGAATGAAATGAAATTTTTGAGAAAAATGAAAAAAAATATAATATAAGATATCCTTATACTAAATTTAAGGATATAATATTAGCAATAATTGAATCAGGTCAACTTATAATTTTAATTATCTATTGTTAAAATTTGAAAAATAAAAGTAACGAAGGTATGAATTAATTGATCGAATTAATAAGTAGTTTGTAACTAAAATTTTAAGTTAGTTTTAAGCGGATATTTAACGTGATAAGACTAAAAAGTGTTTATTATAATATAAAGTGTGAATTTAAAAAATGGTGCGGAAAATCAAGTGCTACGTTTGCAAGGACAAATCGAATGATTTTCCATCAAGAAAATATTTTAAAATACCAAAAAACAAAAGTGAAAAAGAAAAGTGGTATAAAATTTTAGGTGAATATAACTACAGATAATTTATAAAATATTAATAAATAAATTTATAGTTATGAAATATTAATATTTTTTTATTTCCAGGAATTGATAAAGAAAACTTGCCAACCACATATGATGGTTTTGTATGCATTAAGCATTTTGAGAATATTTCTAATACAAGCAGAAGATTAAAAAAGGGTGTTGTGCCAATTGTAACAAATAATTTAAATTTTACAAAAAATTCAAATGATAATATGTACAAAAACATTTTAAGTACAAATCATATTGTAAATTCAATCGGTGACCAAAATCGTGCTAGGGGAAGTGGTGTTAAAAATAATAATACTTTTGAAGAAAATAATAGCGATTTAACATTACTTGATATTGAAAAACAATCCAATTATTTTAATTTATGTGATAGTGATAATGGTGATGATAGTGCTGATGAAACTATTGAAGTAAAACAAGCTAAAATGATTAAAAATTTAAACTCAATTTTATGCAAAAAAAATCAAGAAATTAAGCATTTAAAAAATTACAAAACTGATAATAAATATCTACGTGGTCGGTTGCATAAAAAATCACTTCAATATAAGAAATTAAAAAATCAAAGTGTATTTACAAAAATTGACAAATTAAAAAATGTGGACATAAATACAAAAAAATTGTGCAAACAAAACAAATTATAATGTAGCAGACAAATATATGGCCCAAAATTTGTATTTAAGATCAGCATTTATGTACAAATTTTTAAAAAATAATTGTCATGTGAAGCTACCGGATCCAAAATCTATTCGTAGATGGGCTCATTTTACTATGATTCAACCTGGACTGGACAACAATTTATTAATAGAGTTTCAGAAGACACTAAAATGCTTAGAAGCCGGTGATAAAATATGTATTTTATCCTTTGATGAGCTGGACATAAAAAAAGAATTGATTTATAATGAAAAGTACGACAAAATATTTGGCTTAATTTATGATGAAAATGAAAACAAGGTTTCACTAGCTAACAAAGCTTGCTTTTTCATGTTACGAGGTTTATTTGACAACTGGAAACAACCAGTGTGCTACTATTTGTCAAATAATGGACTTAAAGGTATGGAATTAGAAGAAATTGTTAAAAATTTAATTACCGAACTTCAACATATATTGGGAGTAAAAATAATTGCTATTGTGGCAGATCAAGGATCAAACAATAGAAATTGCTTCACTAGACTAGGAATAACAACAGATCAGCCTTACTTCACAATAAATGGTGACAAAATATTTGGTATATTTGATGCTCCTCATCTTATTAAATCGACCAGAAATGTCATTTTAAATGGTGACATAGAGTTTGGTTCATCAGGGCAGATTGCGTCTTTGAAACCTATCCAGATTATTTATGAAACTGAAAAAAGTTCTACCACCAAAACAATTTGCAAATTAACAAAAAAACATTTGTATCCAACAACCTTTGAAAAAATGTCAGTTTCGGTTGCAGCACAACTTTTGTCAAATACAACAGCTTCAAGCATACGTACAGCATTAAGAGTGCAATCAGAAATATTCAGAGATTATTTGGATAATACATTACCAACAGCAAAGTATTGTGAAATTTTTAATAATACATTTGATGCACTCAACAGTCGGCAGTTTACCAACAAAACATTTGAAAATCCTATTAGTGAGAAAACTAATATTTACAATGACTTAAATATTTTTAAAAAACAAATTCAAGATTTACAATTGGTAAATATTTTTATTTTATAAAAGATGAAATATTTATAATTATTCTTTTTATACATTTTAGGTTAATAAACAAAATAAGCGGAAACGGAACGTTTACTGCTTTGATGGTTTCGTCCAAACTATAAATGCTGTTTTACAAATTTACGACATATATGGCAATGGTAAAACCATTTTCACTGGCCGGTTCAATCAAGACCCACTGGAAAACTTGTTTTCTCAAATAAGAGCCAGAGGAGGATTCAACCGAAATCCGAACGCATTTCAAGTTGGATCTACATTCGCTAAATTGTTGACATTCAAATTTTTATACCATTCGGAATCATCAAATTGCATTGAAGATGAAGATGAATTATTGAAGGAAAGCTGGAAAACACTTGCCGATTTAGAAATTGAAAATCCAAATCTTAACAGTGAGGAATGTGAATTTTTCAGTAACGTCGATACAAATGAAACTAAAACTACTGGTAATGATATTAATAAATAAAATAAAATAATTTTAATAATCACTCATTTTTATTTCAAATATATATGATTATTTAGAAACCTATGAACATGACGCATTGAATGATTTAGAATTACTTCAAAATGAAGATCATAGTTGTGATTTTAGCAAGATAACAGAAACAGGTAATAAAAAAATAATTTATTTTAATTAAGTACTTTAATTTAAATTTAAATTTAATAAAAATGTGTTTTCTCAATTTATTTTTTAGAAATCCTCGATATTGAAAATGATGAAAATATTGGCGTTGATAACATCAATCAAACAATAATGCCACTGCAAGAAAATGCAATAAGATATTTTCTTGGATATTGTTTAAAAAAACTTAAATGCGCCAAAACTTGCAAAAATAAAAAATGCTTCGAGATATTAAAAAAAACGGATGAATTTAGTGAAGACCCGCTAATGTCTGAAATTTTTATTTCAACCAAAAATTATAATAAAAATACTAATTTTGGATCATTAAATGTCCCAAGCGACATTTTATTCGAGACTTCTCTAATATGGGTGCAGATTTTTCAAGATTTATTTATTAGAAATTCTCACATTAATGGATTGTTAAAATTTTTAATAGCAAAATGTTTAGAAGTAATGAAAATAAAGGATTTTTGTAATTGGTATTTTACTGAAAATTGCTATAAACATTTACTAAATTTTTTTTTATTAATTTTAATAAGGAAAAATTGTAAATGGCAATTTGAGGCTATTCAAAAAAAAAATAAATCTTCTAAAGATAATCAAAAATTAAATATTATTAAAAATTAAAATTAAAATTAAAATCTATGTACATATAGTTTTCCTTATTAAAATTAATAATGATTATCTGCGATAGAAAAAAAATTTCAATGTGATACAAAATAAATCAAAAATAAATTCTAAATACTATATATATTTGAAACATAAAAATTTGCTATGTTATTTTTTCCTATTATGACAAAATACCTCTTTTATGGCCGCTTCACAAAAAAATATACACAAAAATATTTTATTACCCAGAAGAGGTAACACAAAAAAAATGTAAGGAAAGGGAAAAATTATAAATATTCAAAAATATTTTGTAAAAAGAGCATACTATTGCCATCTATTGAGATATATATCGTTAGCTATATACGTTGAAAAACCTTATATGAAATGTCCCATCTAGTAATTGTATCTATGCTTTTATCCACCTTTAACTTTATGTATGCTTAAATTAATTAATTTAAGATTAAATATCCGCTATTATTTATTATTATTAATATCTAATAACTTTTCAAGACATGAAACTATTAATTTTAATAACAATATATAATTATTTATCTAATCTAAAATAAATATTAATATTATAGTTGAATATAACATTTATTGTAATTTAAATTAATGATTTATTTTCAAATAATAATATTTGAATTATGAATTGTGAAAATAATAGATAAGATATATATAATTATTGATAAAATTGCAATTTTTTATTGTACCACCAATATTTTAATAATATAAAAGGAAATTTTTTTAATGTATTTATTAATTCAGTTTCAAATTTGTTCTTTTAATTTACTTTCTGGAGAATTTTTTTTTCATACGAAAAATGAATCATTTAATATTTATTATATTGTTTCAATTAGTTTTAATATTTATTGATTTAAATTTGGTTCAAAGTCATGGTAGACTATTGGAACCATTATCAAGAGCATCACGTTGGCGATTTAATAATACAGCACCAAAAGATTATGATGACAATCAAGGATTTTGTGGTGGATTTTCAGTAAGAAATTTAAATAACGTATAAAAAGTAGATTATACAATAATCTCAAATGATTTCAATTTAAGTTAATTGAAAGAAATATAATAAATTCTTATTTCAGAAACAATGGATAGTAAATGGTGGTCAATGTGGATTATGTGGAAATGATTATTCAGATCTAATACCTAGAGAACATGAATTAGGTGGTATTTATGGTGAAGGAATAATTGTTAAAAATTATAAATCTGGTAGTGAAATTGATATTGGTGTATTAATAACAGCAAATCATAGAGGATATTTTTTATTTGATTTATGTAATTTGGATGAAAATTATAATAAAGAAAGCGAAGAATGTTTTAATAAAATACAATTAGAATTGAAAACTGGTGGTTTAAAATATACATTACCACATTTTGGATCAACATGGTTTAATACAACAGTATTAATACCAGATAAATTACAATGCGATCATTGTGTATTTCGATGGACTTATATTACTGGTAAAAAATATTTTTTTTTACTATATAAATTATAAATAAAATTATTACACAACTCACCATTAATAAGCCTTTTTTTTCTTAGGTAATTCATGGGGTATGTGTGATAATCAGACAGGTGCTATTGGATGTGGACCACAGGAAAATTTTCGAGGTTGTTCAGATATATCAATTACATTCCATTCTCAAAATAATATTAATATTAAGAATGATTTCAATTTAATTGATTATGATGCTTTATTTGATAGTATTGATGATATAAACAATGATGATATTGATATAAACTCAAATTTAATAGATACTAACAATATTAAAGAATAATTAAATTACTAGTTTTACTTCTTAAATAAAAAACGAAACTAAATTTTTCTAAACTGATTAGCGAATTATATGACAGCAATTTTGGCGCGATATAAAATTCAGTTTAGTTAAAGTCAATGTTCAACTTTCAATAAATGTTTATTGTATTAACAATAATGTTCAGTAAAATTTTGATAAAAATAAATACATTTTAATTGGAAAAATAAAATAAATTAGTAAATGTGTGTATAATAATTGTATTTCATGAGTGTTTTCAAATAAAATATGTATATATATATATTCCGAAATGTAAAAAAAAATATGTATAATACACTACTATAGACTCCAGACTCCAGAGGTGCCGCGTTTCAGATTATTATTTTCTTTGAATTTATTTAATTAACTAATTTCAAAAATGTAATTAAAATTAATTTATTATACGGAAAGGAAGTGAAATAATTATAATATATTATTTGCACACTCACCAAAAACGACAACCGACGACAACTAAAGAAAGGTTAGTAAAAATACCGTTTAGATTAAAATCTATTACATTAAAAATCTATGAACTCTTTTCCTTTCAAAAATTTCCTACAATTCTAGTCTTTTGAACTGAAATATTTCTTTAACTTTTGTGGTTGGTTTGATCTGTTCTATTTTTTTTTGTGGTACTACAATTATTTTATTTAAAGTTTGCATACTTATAGGTACTGAAGTTAAAATTTCCAATTATCAGTCACAAGATAATTGGTTTTTTCAATATTCTTATATGAATTTTGAAGTTAACGATTTTTCAAAGGCTATACCATAAAATTCATTTAAATATTTAAACATTTTTATTGAGTAATTTTTTGATATACAGAGAAACTGAAAGAATAATTCAGCTAGAATTCACAAAAAATTAAAATATTTTTGAAAATATATAGTCTTTATAATACTAATTTTCATTTCTATATTTAATTTGATGAATTTAACATATAATTCTAAATTTTGTTATGTAATATTATTTGTTCCATATCTCTTAATTATGAATTTTTATATAACATTTATGCACATTGGAATTTTTTTATATTTTTAATTACATTCTTTAATATTTATTAATTCTTATATTTACAAAAATAATGAAAACGAAAAATAACAAAATAATTATATTAGGATGTTCTTTGAAAATTAAATAAGATAAAATTTAATTATTATTAATTTTTTTTTGATATTTTCTTAATTTTCTTAATACGACAAAAATTAAATAGTATTTACGAAATTTAATTTGTATTTTCGTAAATATTCAAAACATAACATAAAAAAAAATTGGTTTCATTTCAAATTGAAACATTTTTATGATTTCAAATCAAATTATTTATGTTTGTTTAATTTTAATTTTCTTTGTCACCGGTTTTCACTTTTGATGTCATATAAATACCAACAATTAATCCAAATAGACCAATTGCAGAACCAAAAATTTCAATAATTAATATTTTTACAAATAATGTTGAATTTGCTGCATCAGCTAATGCTGCACCAGAACCAACAACACCAACAGCAATACCACATACTAAATTAACTAAACCAACTGATAAACCAGCACCAAACATAACATAACCAGCTGTCCAATTATTATTACGTACCATTTGTGATGCTGTATCTGGTGTAAATGGTTCTAATAAACCAGATAATATTATTGCTGTTATTAAACCATATATAGCAACAGCTTCACAAAATATAACAGATATTAAATTTTTTGTTTTAATACGTGGTGCTTTAACACCACCACCAACAATACTAACACCAGTTGTATGGATACCAAGTGCAGCACCAACAACTGATAATGCTACAGATAAACCAATACCTAAACATGACCACATATACGGTGATGTTTCTTCAAGGAACCATCCAAAACTAACTCTTTCACCTTTACCAGTAAGGACGTGATATAAAATCAATATTGTTGAAACAAATGTTAATGTTCCAGTAAATGTATATCCAAGTACATGACGTAATGTGTAAACCATTTTTATTTCTGCTAGAAATAATATTAAAATATGATAAAATATTTTTTTATTATAAATACTTTTTAATTACTTTAGGATATTACAGATAATTTTATAAAAATATTAATGAGAAATGGTCGTCACAAGTATATCTTCAATGAAATTTTCGCCTATCACATGACAGATGTTAAATGATTGTAACGATCTCATGTGTTGGGTATATGAAGTAATTTAGCGAAAGCTTTACAAGGGGGCGCGTTTACAATTAACATTCTAGTTTTTTGAGCGAAAGCTTGATTTGTAACGAATAAAAGGTTTGTGTACTCACTTATTTGTAAAATGTAAAATAGATGGCCCTGAAAGTTATAAGAAGATTTATAACTTCGTAGTATTCCTAAATTACAATCGATGGCGCTGGTGTTAATAACAAAAAATTATGGTATTCTCAAATAGATAGCGTTAATTTAGATGAGGTCAAAATTTTTAATTGAACGGTTTTTGTACTCACTTATTAGAAAATTGTAAAATAGATGGCGCTGAAAATGATAAGAAGGGTTGTTTTACTTGATAGTAGTTTCAAAATATTATTATCGATGGCGTTGGTGTTATTAAGAAAGTGTTGTAATATTCAAATAGATGACGTTTATTTGGATTAGAAGGGTTAATATATAAAAATCGTTACTCCTTGAAAAATAAAATAGAATAAGGTGTTTTCTTTCGATTATACAGTTTGATTGGATGGAGGAAGATTTAAATTCAATTAAAAAAAATATATGAAACAGCTCTGTCAACGGATGTTATAGAAGTAAAAGATTGGAGGATTATAGATATTAGATGGAAATATATTATTTTCTATACATTTTGAGTATGTTCAATAACACCTCTATAATGTTCTAGTAAGAATTCTATTTCAATCAAATAATTTCACTGGTATCTTTAATTTATTTATTCTTATTTCAATTTTACAAATAAAAAATGTTATTGTTTTAAACAAAAAAATATATTAAATGCTTTTTTATAATATCTATTCCTTAACAAAATTAAAAATAATTATAAATTACTTCATGTATAAAATCTTAGATAATAATAATTATTACATTATTATTTAAATTTATTTCTCCAATGCTAATAAAACATAATTTGGAATATCAGCTAATTTTAATGAGTTGTCTTTTGCCGCAGTAAGGATCTATAAAATTAAAAGAATGAAAAAAAGTGGCCATGAACAAAAAATCAGTGATATAAAAATATAATAATTTTTTTTATTACCTTTTCACCAATAATATCTAAAGCTGTTATTATATTACCAGAACCTGGAAATCTACCAATTTGATTACCATTATTTTTATCTAATACATAAACAAAACCATCATAACATCCAACAAACATTTGTTTATTTTTAAACATTTTCATAGAAATCGCACCATTACCACATAACATTGTACCAATTTTTTCACCATTCTATAAAAATATGGGATATAAAAATTTTTTTATATAATTAATTTTTTATTGGATAAATAAGAAATATAAATTTTTACCATAAAATTGAATGATAGAATTTCATTTTTATTTGATCCACAATAAATTATATTGCCACATAATAGAATACTATAAATATTATAATTAACTGGTATATTTATTATACGTAACAGTTGACCAGATGTTGAATTAATTATATTTATTTGATTTCCTTTTGATGCAACTATTAAAACTTTATGGTTGTCTTCTTTGGTTGCTTTTAATGCCATTATAGAACTGCCGACGGAATATAGAAGTGTTTCAGATAGTTTGTTATCCTTAAAAGAGGAAAAAATTAATTACAATCATTGTAAGCAGATATGTTGTTCTATAATCACAGTAGTGAACTGATTCTTTTTTTTTAATGACCAAATTGGTTATAACAAGTTTTAACTATAAAGTATTCTTAAATTAGGTCCGCAATAGACTGTAATTAAAATCTTAGATAACATTCTATCTAAGATTTGAAGATTATCAAATTAAATCTCTAAGTTTTGGTAGGAGTCACAAATTTTATCTTTGGAGAATGATTTAGTAGTTTCTCAAATGTGGTGGTTTTTTTTATACATCAAGAAATATAAATTACATATTGCTGCCCTGCAATATTACCAAATTATAATTAAAGTTTCTTAATTCTTTTAATTAATTACAATCTATTGAATCAAACATTATATTGTTGCATAACTTTAAATAATATGGCTCGTTAATTTTCATTATCCTTTAAAATAAAAACGTGTATATTTGAGTAGCCATTTTGAATTTATTTAATTTCAAATTTATCTTCTCTTTTATCAAACATTATTTAAGTTGTAATTTTGAAATATTAAAAGAATGCAGAGAAATCTTTTTATATTTTATTTATCTCCTTGCAACATTAATAAAAATCCTACTTAACATTTCATTCGTCCTTCCATTTGAACCAATAAGAAAAGTATATAAATCGCGATTAAAATTATTTCGTTTTCTATATATAAATACCCATTTACTAAACACCCTTAAAAGCTTAAAGAAATTATTTTTCTATTTATAAAACTGCATTTATATGTATATAGATAAAATGAAAAAGGATATATTATCCATATATACACACATATACATTGATAATGGAACAATTATGCAATTGTCATGCTCAAGATTGCATCTATATACAACAATAGAAATATTTTCCTTATCTAATTTGATTTTCCTTTATATACAAAATAGAATTTTTTTTAAATGGTTTTTTTTTGTTCATTTTACTTGCAGAATTTTCTCAAGTAGTGTCAGTGAGACAATTTTTTATTTAGCGCATGTGCTATATTCTACAAGAGAGTGAAAAACTTTTAATTTTAGTTTTCTATATAGAAAAAGGATTTACAAAAATTGTCATTAAAAGGTTCACAATACTGAGAAAACTATATACGTATATATAATAATTTTCTTATTGTGCATCACCTGAATAAGAATAATGTTCACTGTTTTGGGAAAAAATGCAATACTATACGCCTTTTTTTGGAGGATGAACAATATTTTTCAGTTTTATTTTTATTTTTAAATTATTTAACGCCCTTCCTTAAAAAAGGATGGGAATTTGAGAATTTGAATAATATAATTTATATTAGCGATTTGTTTTTTTCTTGGTTGTTTTGTTTAAGGACTTTTTTTTAAATATTTTATGGAGGAACAGAGTCCTTCGTTTGGTTAATAAGATACTTTTCAGTATAAACACGTTCCAGACATAATTCTCAATCGATTATCATTTCTGCCAGGTTATCAAAATATAATTTTCTTATATTTTTGTAATTTATAATTTTTGTAGAAAAAAAAGGGAATGGTTTGAATTAGGTATATAAATTGCTTATTTTGTCTAGACAATAATATTAGAGAGTTCATTTTTGCGTTTTTCATTTTCATCAATAAAACTTTGCATTTTTGAAGGGTTTTGCAAAAAAAAAAATGGAAATTTAATTTCAATGTTTTGACTTCATAATAATTATATATATAGGAGTAATTTTTTTTA